>OX421358.1:64444232-65694232 GCA_949126925.1 Cheilosia vernalis
GGAACTTCTCGCAATCCTCTTCGGCTGCACAAAATTTCATCAATACACCTTTGGTCTCGACACGTAGTTGTAGAGACGGACCATAAACCTTTAGTCCCTTTATTTAGTCGTTCTTTGTTTAAAATTCCGGTGCGACTACAGAGGTTTATGCTTCGGCTTTAGTCCTACGATTTAGAGGTTGTCTATAAGCCAGGCAAATATCTTTTTGTTACCGATACACTGTCAAGAGCAGCTCTTCTTGAAAATACATTAACAGATTTCGATCAAGAACTACGTCTACACTGCAATCTTCTCACTAAAACCCTGTCCGCAAGCGAGTCAAAAATAAACGAAATTCGCTGTGCGACTTTGAATGATAAAGTTCTCTGCCTAGTCAAAAAATACCATAAAGATGGCTGGCCTGTCTGTAAAAAGTCGGTTGATCAATTAGCTATGCCCTACTTCAATATAACAAACGATCTTCAAGTCATAGACGAATTAGTTTTCAAATGTAACCGTCTTGTCATACCAAAGTCTATACGTCATGAAATGCTATTGCTTCTACACGAAAGCCATGTGGGCATCGAGCGTTCTAAAAACCTCGCTAAAGACTATGGGCCTTACCAATAATCAACTTTAGTCTGGCACTTTACGAAAAGACTCCACACTTTCCAAAATCCCTTTACCAATAAACAATATTATTTTTTTAACTTCTCAAGTTTAAATTTATAATGTCGTTTTGCCCAAAGTGCAATAACCAAATTATAAACATTGACACTATAAGTGCAAAAATTGAAAACTTGTTTAGTGAATTAAAAGAACTCAAACAATTAGTTTCGCGCTCAATACCATCAACGAAACCACAAAAAATTGTTACCCGCTCTCAGTCCAATGGAACTCGCGGTTCTCCCATTGTCTCAAAGAATTTATCCACTAAATCTCTTTCAACCGTAAGTAAACCGTCGTCGTCAACTATAACGCTTACACCTCGTGCTGCTGCTAAAACAACATCAACCATCGCTGCTGCTTCAGATGCACACAATTTAACTGCTGTTAATGTTGCTGCCGACAACAAGCCCTCCACGGCGGCGTCAGATGCTTCTTTGGAACTAACCACCAGCATTATATCGACGCCTAGTGTTAGTGTTCTGAATGCAAAGATGAAACGCCAAAACCATAATCAATGCATAATTGGAACAAACGCTTCTGTCTCAAATGCACATATGCAAGTAGTGAGGCATCTTAAATGGTTGCATTTATCATCATTCAAGCCGTCAACCACTGCTGAAGCTATTGTTAGCTACGTGTCATCAACTTTCAATGTGGATCCCTCTATGTTCTCTTGCCATCGTTTACTAAAGAGTGATGCCGATGAATCTCTGCTTAAACATATAAATTTTAAGCTGGGTATAGCTGAAGAATTGCTACCACCTCTTTTGCAATCGGAAAATTGGCCCCAAGGAGTTCGTGTGCGCACTTTTGTCTTTCATGCAAAAAACGAAAAGAGCCCACATCAACTATTACAAACATAGATCAACACCTTCAAATTAATATTTTGCCCGCCAACGCCTCAGCCACCGCCTTTGCCATCGAAAAATCCACCGCCAATGCCGAAACTATTTCCAACAACAAATCAACAGATGCCGACACAGCCTCCACTTTAAATACTGCGCATGCTCATGCCGATGACGTTGCGTTTGCAAATCGTTTTCGTTCTCTCGCCTTGTTCTATCACAATGTTGGTGGAATGAGAACAAAAGTAACAGAATTTCTTCTTGCCGTTGCCGATTGTGCATATGATGTTGTTGCGCTGACTGAAACCTGGTTGCACAATGGTATTTCCTCGTCTGAATTGTTCACAGCTGACTTTGAGGTCTATCGTAAAGATCGGTGTTCGATTCAAACTGGTTGTGAAAGGGGAGGTGGAGTTTTACTAGCTTTTCGTTCGTGTTACAAAACAAAGCAGTTAACACTTCCCACATCTACAAGCGACATCGATCAAATTTGCGTATGTTTGGATTATCATCAAGGTCGTGCTAGTAATGGTTTTATTTCAAATGCATTTCATATTTATTTCTTTTTGTCATACATTCCACCTAAGTCTGATATTGAAATTTATGAAACTCATATATCGAATGTTAAAAGCTTAGTTGATAATTTAGATAACAACTCTTTTATAATTACGTTGGGTGATTTCAATTTACCTTATTTAAATTGGATTTTCTTTGAACCAGATAAGTGTATAATGCCATTTAATGTAACTAGCAATGTAGAATTCCAAGTCGTTGATGCTATGGCATCAATTAATTTACAGCAAAGAAATCTTGTTCCTAACTCACTCGGTAGAATATTAGATTTAGTTTTTCTTGATAATGATATTGGTGCTTCTGTTGTTGAATCTGCATTCCCATTGTTAGATAATAATACACACCATACGGCTTTAGATATTTCTCTAAGTTTAAATGTTGCATATTCTTGGAATTCAGATGCCAAAAATAATGAATATAAATTTGATTTTATTAATGCTGATTATGAATTAATGTGTAATTTTTTTAATGAATTTGATTGGCAATTATGTTTAAATTCTGACAACTTAAATTCTATTTTTGTGTTATTTAGGAGCATATTAGATAATGCGGTCTCTAGGTATGTACCACTAAAAAAATTAAAGCCTCAAAATAGTAAGCCCATTTGGTTTAACAAAAGAAATGGATTTTAAGTCTATCACACACAAATTTGTACAAATGTATGCATAATATTGAAAAATATTGCGTTTTTGTTTTATTTCTAAACACGTGAAGCATATATTTCTGTGTTTTTCTTTCTGTTGCTTTTTGATTGGTTTTCCTAGTTAGTTGCTTAATAAAAAATAAATTTTATATAAGTTTGGGATAATTCCAAGACTTTCTTGACAGTCGTCGCAAACAGAATAAAATATCTTCCAAAGTTTGGACGGCTTATAGGTACCTTTTTGCAACAATTCTCAGTACAATTCTCAGCGACACAGGTAGATATTTTGTTGCAACTTGCAACCAAACCCTTTTCAAACTCTTTGCAAAAGGAGTTTGTTTACCGAGAATGAGGATCTCTAATGAGACAATGGTTGGTGTGAAAAGGTTCACTTCGCGGAAAATATAGTTATAAAAATAGAATTATCAGAACTCAGCAAAATACATGCAAAATAACAAGTTTATTAACTTCTGGGGGTGCAAGTACAGCCTAACAAACAGGTAGTACGAGAATATGCGTTTTATATTCTTCAGTTCCAATTTCAACTTTTGTCGGTTTCTAAGTTTCCCGAATTAAGTAATATATAAGCCATTCAATTTTTTATAGGTTAAATTGTATTTCTTTTCAAGCCCGGAAGCGATAAGTTCTTAACACGCTTCCTAAGTGCGATTGTTATTCCTTCTGAAATGAATGAGCCAGATATTATTTCTATTTTCAAAAATATTCTCTTGCTAACGATGCAATTGTGATGTTTATACCACTAATAAGTTTTGATTTGCATCGTCAGCCTACGAATAAATGAAACCATTCAAATAAACTGTGCTTTGTTTATTGAATAATTTGAAAGGGAATTTACTACGACACAAATGCACTCATAAAGAAATCGCGAGGTAGTATTAGAAAACAATGGAAAGCGTACCATAAAAGTACTGAAAATTGTGTCCGATCGAACGATAGGGCATTACTGATTTGCATATGATATTTGACAGATCAGCGGATATTTTGTGCATTTCCTATTTTGTGTTTTGTTTTTTGCTTATAATAAGTCTCAAAGAGCATTGGAAAGATATGTGTTGGGCAAATTTAATTGCAATTTATGTATTCCTTCTTTTAGAATAAAATCCTCCTTGTGAAAGTGACCATTGACCTTGTTTTTCAGGAAAACAAATTATGAAATTTGAATTCTGCAGTGACAACAAATGTAATAGATTCTAAGAAAGTTGTAGGACTAGTAAATGTGGAGGTCTAATTGGTTATTGGTACCATTTCACAAATGCTGCACATTTTTACTAAAGCTGACATCTAACTAGTTGTCGACATTAGTGATTGATTATTAGTAAGGCCGTATATGTTCTGGCCAAACATAAATCAAGATATTTAAAATGTCGTCAGCAACTGTGAAACCTGTGTTCGCCATAGGAATGCAGTGCCTAGAGAGCCACTAAGACCTCACGAGGTCATCTCGATTCCTTGGTTTAAAGTCGGCATTGACTTATTCGAATTTAAAAAGAAGATCTACCTATTAGTAGTAGACTACTCTTCGAAGTATATTGAAATTGCCCTTTTGAATAATGGCTATACAAGTCGCTTCGTTATAACCCAACTAAAGTCCATTTTTGTCCGCCATGGCATACCAGAGGTTATGATATGTGATAATGGTCCACCATTCAACTCGGAGGAATTTAAAATATTCGCTCTGGAATGGAACATTGATCACTTAACATCAAGTCCATATCTGGCTCGTTCTAATGGAATTGCCGAAAGGTCTATCCAAACCATTAAAAAGTTATTTTTAAAAGGTGAGGAAACAGCCTCAGATCCTTACATCGAACTTTTGCATTATAGAACCACCCAAAAAGGAAATATGAGTTCCCCGTCTGAGCTATTAATGTCGCGAAAACTACGAACAAAACTTCCGGCTATTCAAGACATTTTCAAATCCCAGTTAATTGACATAACAAAATATGAAAAGCTTGCGAAAGAAAAACAAAAGAAAGTCACATCATATTATAACCAAGGCACAAAAGCACTAAAACCATTGAATAAAGGTGAGCGCATATTTTACAAGAAAACTTTAAGTTCGGAATGGTATCCGGGTACAGTTGTATCTAGATGCCGAGAACCTCGATCTTATGTGGTTAGTGATAGGGATGGTACTCATTACAGGCGATCTCGTCAGCATATTTTTGAATCTCCTATCGATGTTAACGTTGAAGAAATTAACAGTAACAAACAAAACAATCAATCATCGGAAGAAACATCGGGTACTCAAAAGGAAACTATGTGTTCTCCAAAAACATCGGGTAATCAAAAGGAAACCTTGTGTTCTCCAAAGGCATCCGCGAATAACAATTTCGTTACAACTCGTTATGGAAGGCAAGTAAAACCTCCTGATAAATTTACTCATTCCGATTATTGTTAATTATTATCTAATCTATTTATAACTGTTTCCAATTCCTTAAAAGATTCTTAAATATAGGTATTGTATAATTTAAAATATTATGAAATATTATAACTATGAAGATAAATTTTATTTGATATCATTAATAACATTTAAAGGGAGCTGTTGTATAATGTTTATATACACATATGTATACACACACATTGCTCTCTCATACCATGTTCTTGTACATGTATATACTTAGTCTTCAACTAATAGCTGTCTCTTTATAGGCAGTCGTTAATAAACCTTGAAACTTAACAAACGTCTTTTAATAATCATACACTCACGTGTGAACAACCCTTCCGTTTTGCACTTTAGTCAAAAAGCGGAAGGTTGGCCGACACGTCAATCATTGCGGTTTGATTGAAACACATCGATATTGGTATACTTCAGTTAAACGCAATCAGGAAAACGCAATCAAAGTTAAACTTTTTTTTTCTCAAAAACCGTACGGTAGATTTGCTTAAAAGTTAAATGACCTATGGAGAAAACAGTTGTTAACTGAATAACATTAAAATCAGATCAATATTTAAATTAAGAAAGAAATTACAGTCAATGTTCCCCAAAATTCCGTTGTCGTATGTGACGGTTTCACCAAATCTGTTTGTCACCCAAACACATAGACGACAAAATTATAACACATACGACAAAGAATGAACAAGTTCAAAACGATAAAAGTCTATTATATTCATACGACACAATGAAAGCACTATTCGATTTGAAAGAAAACATAATTTCGATTAGAATTTCTATGCGTTAACGAAAGGTCGGTTAAAAAAAAACGACGATGCATCTCCAAGTTGTCAATTTCAATTTATTTATTTATCAAGTTTGGGAAGATTAGAGGAAGCTAGAAAAGAAAACGATAGATAAGATTAATTAAAAGAAATAGTGGGTGAGAAGTAAAGAAGAATTACCCTTTTGAAACTGGTAATAAATTATTATTATTATTAGAAATTGTTTTAATCCGCATAGGTAGCGATTTCCATAGTCTGACAGTGTGGATGAAGAATATAGACGTGAGGAATTGAGGTCGACGTAACGAAAAGGAATAATATTCATAGTCCTATTGGAACGAGGAAAGTTCACAATAGAAGGTGAGATAATATAGATTGTAGAATGTAGATAGCATTCATAGTCAGATTGTTGCTTCCCTAAGCGAGGTGTTCAAATTACAAAAATTAAGTACATTCGGCCTTACTAATAATCAATCACTAATGTCGACAACTAGTTAGATGTCAGCTTTAGTAAAAATGTAGGTACAGCTTTTGTGAAATGGTACCAATAAACAATTAGACCTCCACATTTACTAGTCCTACAACTTTCTTAGAATCTATTACATTTGTTGTCATTGCAGAATTCAAATTTCATAATTTGTTTTCGTGAAAAACAAGGTCAATGGCAACGCGGACATTTGACAGCCTAAACGCACGTAAAATCGCTCGCCCAAATTAAACCTGTTTTTACAATATTTTTCTTTACAAATCTGCCTAAAAAGTGGTACTCAGTGTAATTGCTTCATTACCTCAAGGGACAATTCACGATTCTTGGTGAGTCAGTTCAAGTTTAAGCATCTACTTCATAATTTGCAATGGTTGGGGGTATACGGAGAACGCCGCCGAAAATGTCCAACAACAATGCACATGTCAGTGGCGGCAAGCGTCGTATTTTTGAAACGTCACCGGAGGAAGGGCAGGCTTCGCCCGCTGCTACCAATCAATCGATGGTCGGCAAAATGTCAATTGGGGACCTAAAATCCCTTATAGTTGGTTCCATGGCATCCTTGCTCGATGACAGACTAAAGAATGTGGCAACTAAGGCTGATGTCGAGGGAGTCTCTGTAGAACTCCAAGCAATACAAAACGACAATACATTGCTGCGTCACAAATTGCAGGAGATGGAAGCTTCGTACGCATCTTTGGAGCGAAAGGTAGAGATGTTAGAGAGAAGATCGATTGAGAGCAACGTTGTATTGCACATGCCTGTCGAAACAAACATCTTGCCAGAGGACAAAGCCCAAAACATATGTCTGCAACTTCTGGGAAGTAGTGATCTATCACTTATATCGGATGTCAGGGTTTTGAGGACACACAACAACACTTCTAATGTAATTGTAAAATTAAAGAAGAAAGAAGACGTTCGCCGTGTGCTAAACAACGCAACTACTTTAAGAGGCAACAAGGTATCGATTCACAGAGATTTCACTGAAGCTTCTCGTAACCGAAGGAAGACGTTGTTCAAGTTGAAATCGGACATCGAGAGCAAAAATAAAAACGCAAAACCTATTGTGATTGGAAATAAACTTAAAATAAGTAATAAAACATTCTTTATTGATAATAATAACAAAATCCGATGTGAGGGCTTTGACAGTGAATGTGGGATGTCACTTCTTCAGCAGATCGTGGACGTCAGTTCTACAGTGACAGATGCAACTGTCAGAAACGTAAACATTGAAGGTGGAAATGTATCGGGTGGAAACGCAAGTAGCAGTTCTTCGTCTTTGGAGCCTCACCATAATTTTTAATAATAATGCCGTCTGCCAAAACAACTTAAACAAAACAAAATTATGTAACAATAAAAATGAAGTTTATAGTAAAAATGAAGTAAATCAGGAAATAGTGTTATTTAACATATTAAGTTATAATGTTGCAGGCTTAAAGAACAAATTATTTTTTTCCAATTTTTTCAACTATATTAAAAGCTTTGACGTCTTTATGCTTTATGAAACTCATGTTTTAGCCGGGGAAGAAATTAGATTCAGTAGCATTTTTAGAGATTATGAAGTGAAATGGATCCCAGCAATTAAGTCCAGTTTGTTCGGAAGAGGTAGCGGCGGCGAACTGCTAGGCTATCGGAAATCTCTTAAGATGGTTGAAATAAAGTTTAGAATGGTGGAAGGAATCTACGTACTTGATGTAATCATCAATGGAGAAACCCTTTGCATCGTTCCAATTTATCTAAACTGCAGTCATTGGTTGCGCGACTACGACAGGCTCTCCGATGTTCTTCAGTCTTTAAATTCGCCGGATCTTCTGCTTGCTGGAGACTTTAACGCAAGGTTAGGGTCATCGCAAAACAATTTTTCAAGTGGTCATGTGTCATCATTTATACATGCAACGAGGAAATCAAAGGACGACCTATGTGATGGAAAGGGCGTGAAGCTATTGGAAACTGCTGACGCGTATGACTGCACGATACTCAATGGAAGCTGTAAAGGAGACATGGATGGTGAACTTACCTTTATTCGTGGAACTTCATGCTCCGTTATAGACTACTGCCTATTATCAGGAAAATGGAAATCAATAGTCAACGCTTTTTCGATAGCAGCTCAAACGTTTTCCGACCATATGCCATTAGAAATATCGTGTGCAGTTTCGAATACTGGTGAAGCGCCATTCGCAAAGCAGCTGGCTCTTCTGCCGAAGTTGGTTTGGAACAACAAATTTCTTGTCTCTTATCAAAATAAGCTGACTTCTGAGCTTGCGAGTCTAAATGAACAAAATGCAGCGATACAGATCGACGATCTTACCGCTATAATAAAAAGGGCTGCACCGTTTACTGTTAATGCAAAACCTGTAGTCAGTAAGCAGAAGTGGTTCGACAGCGATTGTCTCAAGGCGAGAAATAGATCCTTTGCATTGCTAAGGCGCCTAAGGTCTAGTAACACTAGCTCGTCGAAAGAACTCTATGCCGAAGCCAATAAAAACTTTAAACGTCTTTGCATGGAAAAGAGAAAACAATTTAAACTGAAGACCATAGCAGTTCTCAACTCTGCAAGATCCTCTGCAGAATTTTGGAAAGCGGCTAAAATTGCTACTGGCAGACCGAATTTGATCTCGTCTTCTTTGCAAGCTTCTGAGCTCAGACAGTATTTCGAAAATCTACTCAACACCCCGCGGTTTTCCCCATTACCGCAATACGCAGCCCCATCATTTGCAGATGAACTTTTAGATGCGCCGTTTACTCTTTTCGAAGTGAAAAGCGCAATTGATTCGTCTAAAGTGAGAAAAGCCCCAGGCGACGACCGGATTCCTTTCGAGTTCTACAAGAATTGCTCTTCTGAATTTCTCATTGCGCTAACTAAGGAATTTAACAGGATTTTCGTAACAGCAAGTATTCCAGGGAGTTTCAAAAGAGCGATAATCTTTCCATTGCATAAAAAAGGAGAGCTAGATAACCCGGCAAACTACAGAGGCATTTCTTTTTTGAATACTTCGGTGAAACTATTTAGTGCTATGATATATAATAGGCTTATACAATGGATAGCTTCCAACAAGATCTTAAACGAGTACCAGGCTGGGTTCAGGAAGCATTATTCAACGCTGGACCACATTTTTACTATTATGAACATTGCGGAAACTTTTAAACACAACCGCAAAAAGCTATACGCCTTCTTTGTTGACTTCCGTGCAGCTTTTGACTCCATAGCGCGCAAAGCACTTTTCTATAAGTTGTATCAAATTGGTTTGTCAAGCAAAATTATTAAAGTTCTTGAAGCGATGTACGAGAACAATGTTGCGTACGTTTGGAATGGAGATTATGTATCGGAAGAATTTGAAACGCAAATGGGAGTTAAGCAAGGCTGCATACTAAGTACGTTGCTCTTCATCCTATTTATAAATGATATAGCAGAGGAGGTGGGGAGAGGGATAGAATTTGGAGGTGTACGGATTCCAGCGCTGAAGTTCGCGGACGATATTGTGTTTTTGGCGGACACAGTAGAAGGGATGCAGCTTGTCATCAACCGTTTGGAAAGATACTGCAAGCAATGGAACTTGACGGTAAATCTAACGAAATCTAAGATGATGATTTTTAGAGATGGTGGAGGGAGGTTCTCCCGTAACGAAAAATGGTTCTATCAAGGTGAACGGGTGGAAATAGTAAAAGAATATAAATATTTAGGTGTGATAATAACATCTAACCTGAATATGAAAAAACACTTTGAATCTAATCTAGCAGCAGCTAAAAGAGCTATTTCATCAGTTTGGGGTCCTTGCATTGACAGCAAGTATATCGATCACTCCTCGAAAATAAAGCTTTTTCGTGCAACCGCGGCATCAATACTGCTGTACGGGGCCCAGATTTGGGGTTACCGCTATTACGAGGAAATTGAGAAGTTTCTTAGGTACTTTCTGAAGCGTATCTTTAAACTACCCTCTTGTACTCCAAATTATATGCTGCACTTAGAAACTGGAATGCCCCCACTCTTTTTGGATACCCTTAAGATGCATGCAGATTACATTGCTAGGGTAGGGGCGATGGAAAGGGAAAGGTTGCCCTGGATTGTCCTGAAGCATGTGATTTCAACAAGAGGTCACTTGGTGAAAAAGTGGGAGGATTTGGCGGAAAATTACGGATTGCGTTTAAGTATTGCAGCTGACTCGGATCCCTCGATGTTAAAACAAATGTTTACCAATATATTGAAAATGGCGGGTAACTCTTTGTACGATAAATGTCTCAATGAAGCACATGCATCGCAACATAGGCTGGTGTATCCTAGATTGAACCACAACCTCAAGGGAACCGCATCTACTTACCTTCTTAACCGCTATTCTCTTCAACTGATAAGCACAGTATTCAAACTAAGAGGTGAATTAGTAAATCTATACTATATTCCGCATCGAACTGATCTTCCATTATTATGTGACCTGTGTAACCTTAAAGAGAGGGAGGATGTATACCACTTCATTGGAAGATGCCCCATTTTAAGCGAATTCCGCGTGAGATACTTCAGACGATCTTTGCTGAGTTTTGACGAAGTTATTAATTTATTAAACGGCAGTCTTGGGTGGGAAACTTTATTCAACTACGCCTCAGCTGCTAGCCGCTACAGAAACCGTATATTGGAAGCCGATTTTTGAGCAGTACTTTTTATTTAAAGTTATTATTACTAGGTTACTATATTTATAATTTAAAATAGATTAATTGCCATTCTGGTAGACGGCCTTACGCCAAACCATAAACGACTAATTATTGTAAAATTTTGCAAATTTTAATGAATTACTAATAAAGTCACTACTACTACTACTACAAACAAGGTCAATGGTCTCTTTCACAAGGAGGATTTTATTCTAAAAGAAGGAATACATAAATTGCAATTAAATTTGCCCAACAAATATCTTTGCAATGCTTATTATAAGCAAAAAACAAAACGCAAAATAGGAAATGCACAAAATATCCGCTGATCTGTCAAATATCATATGCAAATCAGTAATGCCATATCGTTCGATCGGACACAATTTTCAGTACTTTTATGGTACGCTTTCCATTGTTTTCTAATACTACCTCGCGATTTCTTTATGAGTGCATTTGTGTCGTAATAAAATCCCTTTCAAATTATTCAATAAACAAAGCACAGTTTATTTGAATAGTTTCATTTATTCGTAGGCTGACGATGCAAATCAAAACTTATTAGTGGTCTAAACATCACAATTGCATTGTTAGCAAGAGAATATTTTTGAAAATAATAGATATAATATCTGACTCATTCATTTCAGAATGAATAACAATCGCACGTAGGAAGCGTGTTAAGAACTTGTCGCTTCCGGGTTTGAAAATAAATACAATTTAACCTATAAAAAATTGTATGGCTTATATATTACTTAATTCGCGAAACTTAGAAACCGACAAAAGTTGAAATTCGAACTGAAAAATATAAAACGCATATTCTCGTACTACCTGTTAGGCTGTACTTGCACCCCCAGAAGTTAATAAACTTGTTATTTTGCATGTATTTTGCTGAGTTCTGATAATTCTATTTTTATAACTATATTTTCCGCGAAGGGAACCTTTTCACGCTAACCATTGTCTCATTAGAGATCCTCATTCTCGGTAAACAAACTCCTTTTGCAAAGAGTTTGAAATGGGTTTGGTTGCAACAAAAAATCTACCTGTGTCGCCTAAGGTACTGAGAATTGTTGCAAAAAGGTACCTACAAGCCGTCCAAACTTTGGTAAGAAGGTATTTTATTCTGTTTGCGACGACTGTCAAGAAAGTCTTGGAATTATCCCAAACTTATATAAAATTTATTTTTTATTAAGCAACTAACAAGGAAAACCAATCAAAAAGCAACAGAAAGAAAAACACAGAAATATATGTTTCACGTGTTTAGAAATAAAACAAAAACGCAATAATTTTCAATATTTTGCATACATTTGTACAAATTTGTGTGTGATAGACTTAAAAACCATTTGCATTGTTGTATTACAACGAATAAAATTAGAAAGCATTCACAATTTACTAAAATTAATTAATAATTGTAAACGCTCAGGCTGAACAACATCGTATTAAATTCTCTCCTATTTCGAAATTTAATACCGCGATTTTGGATGGTTGGGCAACACTTGCCTTCAAAATGACATAAGGGAGAATTTATTTAGCTAATGTCCGAGATAAACATGGCTTTCTCAACACTAACATTTAACCCTACAGTTAGCGATAGTCTGGCAACTATATTTGTTTATTGGTAAAGGGATTTTGGAAAGTGTGGAGTCTTTTCGTAAAGTGCCAGACTAAAGTTGATTATTGGTAAGGCCTATAATATCCAAATGAGTTAGTAGGTAGTTTTGTTCGAGCGCCCTACCGGCGAACGCTGCAGACCATCGGCTGACCTCCATAGTTGATTAGAAGTCATGGTCACTGGGCTGGAAACTCGCACCTGTTGGATCAGGATCAAATAATTCATTCCCTAAAAGTTCGCTGTGCATCCTACAAAATTAAATAAAATCATTAAAACTACTATTATCCATGTGTTTCCTGCATTATCATATAGTACTAATATCCTTTTCATACCGAGCCGAAAACCGGGTTTTCGCGAAAACACTCGAAAGCTTCTACGAAAACAGAAGTTTTTGCATACATATTTACAGTTTTCAAAACCTGTCGCTTAAAGTCATTTTTCACGAAAACACGATTTTCGGCCCGGTGTGAAAAGCCTATAACGCATAGAGCTCCTCCGATAAACTCGGCGCAGACCGATGTGACATCTTGACTGCAACTGAATACAAAAATTACATCCGTCTGTGTTTTTTTCTTATGGGGCATACCGCATACGACAAACGTTTACCGGAATTTCGGTAAAATATTGTCGTCTTCTTCTATCTATATATATAATTCTTCCGAGGTGAAACTCGATGATGTTATCTTATAACTTGATAACCCTTAGACGATTTTCATGATTCTTTTTTGGTTTTGTTCGTATTGCTGTATATCAGGTTTAGGAAGAAATAAAAGTAGGAAAACTCTCAACAGGTGGCGTTGTAGGCACACATTTCGTTTTTCCTAAGGAAATGCACTTTGAAAAAAAAAAAAAAACTTTATACAAATCGAGTAGTGACACTCCAAATACAAAAAAAAAAATGTATTTTAAAAGCAATTGTTGTTGTCCATTATTTCAATTATTATTTTCGAAGCAAATTGTTGTTGTGAACAATTTTGAAACAATTTTTTTTAAATATACGGTAGGTATACCTAATAAGTTTGTTTATTTACTATGTTACTTTAAGTTACTTTTTGAAATGAATTGTTTGATTTGTTTGAATCCATTATTTTTGTTTGGCAAGTATTTTCAGGATGCTTGCATTAGTATGTGTGAGCAAGTTGAAATGTAAGAAAGATTGAGATGACGTGGACAATGATTACAAGCAACAGGAGTTGTTGAGCGTTTTGAGTTTTCACGTATGGTTACCCTGCTCATTCGTGAGTAGGGTTATGGAGAGGGCAGCTCAAAGGTATCATTATATTTTCGCTACCAGTGCGTTTGGTGAAAGAAGGGAGAATTCTTATCAACCAATTTGATAGGTGTGGCTGGTTTTCTTCTTGGCTGTTAACTTCCAACATATGGCTGTTTACTTCCAACATATTCTCTAGGTCTAGAGAAGTGAATTGACCTTCTATAAACAATGAAAATGTCTTCTACTCTGGAAGCGTCTTCTCAAAGAGACTGGAAAGACATGTTAGGGACCTAACATGTCTTTCCAGTCTCTTTGAGTCTGAGCCGGAAGATTTTGATAAATAATATATATAAGAATATAGTCCCATGCTTCGACTGCCACTCCTAGGTTGGAGAGTGCATGAATACACTCAGTTGTCGTATAATGCAAGGATTTCAAACGACTTGCTGATTCATGGGTGAGCTTTTGTTGCTCCATTCAAATTCGCAGCTGTGTATTCACCAAATTGCGTTTGTTTTGAAACCTTCCGGTTAATATTGACCAAGCAGATGAATAATTTTTGCCGTCAATCGGGAAATGCTGAATTAACCGCGCAGCATCACCAGAAACTGACGTTTTAAAATATTGGAGCTTTTGAATGTCAGATAAATCGACGTTTTGATCTATCATGCTCTCAAATACTTACTTACTTAACGGGCTCCCGACCCGTGAAGAGTCTCTGCCTGAGATACTGCAGCCTTCCATCCTCTGCGATCCCGGGCACGCTGCTTCCAGTTTGCCAGACCAAGCGCTCTGGCATCCGCGATGGCTTGGTCTTTAAAACGGAGGTTCGGTCTTCCTTGTCGCCTCGAACCTGGGGGCTGGGATTCAAAGATCCTCTTAGCTGGAGCATTGTTGTCCATTCGCTCGATGTGGCCGAGCCAATGTAGTCGACGTGTTTTGGCTTTTTGGACTACATCCACATCTTGGTACAGCTCACAGAGTTTGCGGTTGTATCTTCTCCTCCATTAGCCCTCCTCGCACACAGGACCAAAAATCCGACGAAGAATTTTTCTTTCGAAGGAGCCCAATATCAGCTCTCCCTTCCTGCTTATCGTCCAGCACTCGGCGCCATAAAGCAGAACTGGCAGGATGAGTGTTTTGTAGAGCGTACATTTCGTCCTTCGAGTTAGGAGTTTTGAACCCAATTGTTTTGCCAAACCGAAGTAGCAGCGGTTTCCTAGGGTAATTCTTCGCCTGATCTCCACTAGGGTGTCATTCGTGGAGTTCATATTTACACCGAGGTAGATGAACTCCTTAACTACCTCGAAATTGTTGCTATCAATAGTGACGTTTTGTCCTAGGCGGTGGACAGATGTGTTTTTGTTTGTTGATAGCATATACTTCGTCTTGTCCTCGTTTACTTCAAGGCTTCCTCAATCGCCGTAAAAGCCTCAGTCACGACACGCTGGGAGCGACCGATGATGTCGATATCGTCCGCATACCCCAGTAGCTGAACGGATCTGTTGAAGATAGTGCCTTCCATGTTGACACCTGCCCTGCGCACTATCTGCTCCAGCAAGAGATTGAAGAAGTCACATGATAGCGCATCTCCTTGCCGAAATCCGATGCATGTTTGGAATAGTTCGGAGGAGCTACTTCCAAATTGCACGTAGCAGCGCGTGTTCTCCAGCGTTACGCGACACAGCTGGATCAGTTTTGCCGGATCCCAAATTCGGCCATCGCCATATAGAGCTCCTGACGATGAATGCTATGATATGCGGCTTTGAAGTCGATAAATAGGTGGTGAGTCTCGACTTAAAATTCATTGGTTTTTTCCAGGATTTGCCTCAGTGTGAAAATTTGGTCTATGCTCGATCTGCCGGGCCGGAAGCCACACTGGTATGTGCCGATTAGTGTGTTGCAGAACGGTTTAAGACGTTCACACAGTACGTTGAATAGGATCTTGTATGCGACATTAAGCAGGGATATGCCTCGGTAATTCTTGCAAGACATAGGATCTCCTTTTTTGTAGATGGGACATATGGAGCTGATAGCCCAGTCATCGGGCATGCTTTCTTCCATCCATACTTGGTGCATTTGGTGCATGCGCCCTACCAAAACATCACCACCGTATTTGAAGAGGTCCGCTGGTAAACCATCAGAGCCTGCGGCCTTGTTGTTCTTAAGCTTTTTTATAGCTAAGCCAACTTCTCTATACTGGGTGGTGGAACTAGTTCTTCATTGACTGGACGTGGGTTCTCTTCTTGCCCTATCACTCTCTCTACATGATGCCCATTTAGCAGCTGCTGGAAGTGCTGCTTAAACACATCTACTATTCCCTGCGCTTCGGTGACTAGGTCTCCTTCGCTGTTTCGAAGAGCCTGCGTTCCGGTCTTGAAGCCAGCAGCCAGTTGCTTGGCTTTCTTGTAAAATCTCCGGATGTTGTTTCGATCGCGAGACTCTTCGATCTCCTTGAGCTGGGAGGCTGCGTAAGCCCTCTTCTTTCGACGCAGTATCTTCTTCTCCTCCCTCCTCCTGGCTCGATACTCTTCCCTCGCTGCCCTTGTTTTGCGCTGCAGCATCTTCATATGTGCATCTTCTGTCACCTTTTTCCGACGTACGCATTCATCATCATACCACGGGCTTTTCCCTGGGGTGGCTGGTACCCTATAGTAGTTTCGGCTACCTCCTTGATGATGTTGCGATACTGGGACCACTGGTTGTTGGCGTCTGTGGTAGGTGAATGCACAGTGAGGAGTTTCTCACTCAGGCGCTCTCTGTAGACACTGGCTACTCCAGGTGTGCTTAGAGGTCCAACGTCGAATTTCTTCTTTTGAGCGGTTCGCAGCTTCTTCTCGTTGGACAGTCGATCTCTGAATTTAGCAGCGACAAGAAAATGGTCAGAGTCGACGTTTGCCCCTCGGAATGTGTGCACGTCGAGGATGTTGGATGCGTGCCTAGCATCGATTAGCACATGGTCGATTTGGTAGGCTGTTCGACCGTCTGGAGAGCGCCAGGTTGCTGTGTGGATCCTTAGCCTTGGAAACCTAGTGCTATTTATCACCGTATTACGAGCTGCTGCAAAGTCAATTAGTCGGTAGCCGTTGTCTGTTGTCGTTTCGTGGATTCTGTGCTTACCATCTAACCCGCCAAAGATGTTTTCCTGACCGATTTTGGCATTGAAGTCCCCGAGCACAACTTTGACGTCATACTCCGGACAGGCTCCGTAGGCTCCATCCAGGAGGTCATAGCAATCCTCCTTGATAGGGTCTTCAGCCTCGTCGGTAGGGGCGTGTGCACATATTAGGCTAATGTTTTGGAAAGTAGCTTTGATGCGGATCACAGCCAGGCGATCACTTATCGGCTTAAAGTCAATAACTTGACCTAAGCCGATTTCCCACGACGAATCCGCATCCTAATACATGCATTCTTTTATGGCAGCTGTAATAAATGTCACAATTTTTCTGCCTTGTCTGCCTTGTACCGCGCGAGGACAGACTCAAGTTTTTGAGTAGCACCTGGAGTATAGAGCGTCCGCACGTTGCAGGTGCATACTCTTAGATCGTTGTCCGTTGACGTTCCGGGTCTGGTTGCCGTTTGAGGGAATTCGATATCCGTGTCTCTCCCATAACTAATTCATTTTTTCCATGGTCGGGAAGTTACCCCGACGGCACAACCCCCAACCTGGAGGGCCAGGTCCTTGTTTTCACCCTCAGACTGCGGGCCGAACAATCCGAGGCCAGTAACCCACTTCGGGATATGAGCGCTGCCGTTGGCCCATTAAGGGTTCATCCGCCACCAACTCTTTTCCAATAACCTGGCGTGTTATTGGAGATCTCTATAGACCTGGGGTCCGAGTACATCGAAGCAGCTCTTCTGGGATATCACTAAGTAATTCGGCCTAACTGGAATTGTAGACGCCACCGTTGACTCCATCTAGGGTATTCGTCCGCTGCCGTCTGGAACAGGAGGAAGTGTCTTAGTGAGGCGACACTCCACCCCCCTCTCTCGTCCGCTGCCTCCAACGACCTTCCAAAGGGGTTGGTTACCCAATCTCCAGTCGAGGTACTAGGCACCCACCGGTCACCAACGTGGAGGTGAGAGTAGGAGTTGATTGTGAGAGGCTAAGTGAGAACGCTTGTGTTCTCATAAAACGCATCACAACCCTTCAACCAGCATGCTCTCAAATAAATTGTGAAATTCACACCATTCATCGAATTTACCAGAAAATGGTTTTATTTGAATGGTCGGAAGACGTTGCGTCTAATGGACGTGACGTATCTAAATTTGCTTTACGCTTTTCTTCAAATTTGTCCATCTCGTCATTTAACATGCCGAGAAATATAAAGTAAACTTTTTTTTATTTTAGAAAAAGTTTCATTTTTGAAATGGGTTTCTTTTCCACTAAATTATAGTGGAAAAATATAGACTCGTCATCCCGTTTCGCCTTTTTGAAGGTCTCTTCAATGTCACTGATGCACGCATTCACATACCCCTTGACTTCCGCTACGCAATTTCGTTTTTAAACTCTTCGAAGTCTATTTCAAGTTCAGTTAACATGAGTTCTTGTTTTTCGCACTTTCAGAGTAGGGTACGGATTTATCATTTATTCAACTTGTTTTTCTAATGTAATTTAATGTTCAATGTAATTTACTATGATTGTGTAGAAATAAAGATTGATTTTTAAGAGGATAAATGAGTTAAAATTCCTACCTTAAGATCCTTTCTTCGATGTGACAAAGTTTTTTTCGAAGCACGGTTGCATGTTCTCCGTTGAGACCGCTTGATGATGCCCGCTAGTTGTTCCATGCTTTTTGTCCGTTGTGACCGCTTGTTGCTAACCGTTAGTTGTGGTTGTTGGTGACCGCATGCGACCTCTGAGCGTCCGTTGTTCCGCTTTGCAGACCGTTGTGACGCTTGTGTCCAATTGCGTTGCTCGTTAGGTTTGTGCCGAAACGTTTATGAAATATGTGTACAGATATTATACTAATTGCACAAAAAAATGCTATCATTAGGAACCATATTCCTACCTTGCTTTGCTTTTGCAACTGCAACTTTAGTAGTTTAAACTATTAGTTGCAGTTGCAGAAGGCTTTGCGTTGCAGAGTTCCTTGCTGTGATTGTTGCACGTTAGATCTGGGATAATTTTCCGTTGGGTACTGTGGCCTATAGACTGTCCGTCGGGCTGCTCCTTTTGGATTTTTTCCAATTTCGCACTTATCCACGCTTTAAATTTTCTTTGTTGCACTGTTTATCACTTTTATACACTTTTTCTCTAAAATGTACTTTTATTAAGGTTCCGCACCCAAAGGGAAAAAACGTAACCTTATTAGTTGCGCTCGGATGTCTCACCGTCTGTCTGTCTGTCTGTCTGTCTGTCTGTCTGTCCGAACCCACTAAGCCAATTTTGTTACCAGGTCTATCTCAAGAACCGATTGACATAGGAGGCTAAAATTTACACACAACATCCGGTATAACCTCTAGTTAAACGACAAATACCAATGGAAGGAATACATCGATTGGTTTTGGATTAATTAGTAATCTGGTGAAAAAAATATTTTCATTCGCCCAAAAAAACGGTTTATTTTTTGATTCACAAAAAAATACATAAATTCCTTTTTTGTAGATCATGTTCTTATCTATATATGTGCTGAATACTGTTTTGCCGAAAAGTTATTAGTTTACAAGATATTTTCAAAAAAGATAATTTTACCATGTAAAATACGTTGCTCTCATAAGTTTTAATCTCTACTACGCAGTTGTGCACAATTGACCCCATCAAAGACAGAACCCCACCAGGGTTCCCGTCTGCTAATTTCGTTGGGGAATATAATACATTTTTTTGGGGAGTACAGAACAAAATAAAAGTAATATATTTTTAGTCAATAGTTTTTAATTGGGACAGGTCGCATACAGAATGGAAAATTGGCGTGAGTTGGGTACTATAGGTAATAATTAGAAAATGAGATTCATGTGCGAGTAATTTTTGAGAGTAAAAATATTAAGTAATTAAATTAAACTAAATTGTGATGAATTCATGAAGAGGAGAAAGATTGAATGATATAGATTTCAAATAATATCTGATGTGTTGGACTTTAGCCAAATACGGAACCTTCGGTGCGCGAGTGATACTCGCACTTGGCCGGTTTTTTTATATGTCTTGATTCGCGTAGTTTAATGTCCGCTGATGCAAATTTATATATGGCACTTATACTATCTAGTTGAGACGATGCCAGCTATTCTTTTTTGTACTATGCAAACAAATGCGCTTTCCTTTTCAAGGACTCGATGGACCAATGTTTTGGGCTGAGTTGATGCCCAAAGCGAATTTACGTCGATGCCAAGATGAAGCGACCGACAAGAAAAAAGACATTTAATTTTAAATAACGTTATAATGATCAATTTTTATTTTACGCTATGTAGACTTGGGCTATGCTTCCAGCTGATGGCTGAGGCAAGCTTTAATTTGTGAGAGAAGCGTCTAACTAATCTAACAGCCAAAGCCATCAGCGGCTATGTTTCTTTGGGAAAATAATTGTTGCCGTATAGCAACATTCAGTAGTCATATGATTTTGAGAATTCCTAATATGGGCAACATTATTTTCAGCACCAATAAGACGCAAGGTTCTTAGAACCCAAGAAGAAATTCTGGAATTGTTCGATAATTTCGACAATTCAGACATCAGTGACTGTGAAGATGAATATGATATGGATGGTCACCTTGACGGAGTCTCTCAGCTGCTTTTTAATGAAGAACGAGAAAGCGGAGTAGATTGGTTTACTCAAATTGAAGTGAGGCAAGAAAGTGAAGTACAAAGTGCGCCAATTCCAGAGCCAGAAATAGAAGATGCCAATCCACCTAAATCGTCTAAGCGTGAGTATACTTGGCGAAAAGTAGAGTTTAATGTTCAACGTGTTCAATTTGCTGAATCGAACCAAAGGATTTATGACAATGAGAATGAATCTAGTAAGACCCCAACCCAGTACTTCTTATGCTATTTTCCCGATGAATTTTTTAAAGAATTAGCAGAATGTACAAACCAGTACGCACTGTCCAGCACCGGCAAAATCATTAAGGTTACCACAAATGAAATTTATCAAACGATCGCAATGGCTATCACAATTGGAACCTTGGGCTTTCCACGTATTAAAATGTATTGGAAAAAGTCAACCATGGTCCCAGTAATTTCCGAAACAATGTCAAGGCATAGATTTCGTTTGATAAGGAATAATCTGCACTTTTCAAATGTCAGTAGCCCCACAGATAAGTTGTGAAAAGTTCGTCCTCTATTGAACACTATTCGCCAAAAATGTTCAGTAATTCCTAAACAGGAATTCGTATGCATTGACGAAATGAAACTTCCCTAAAGCAATATATGCCCAAGAAGCCAAATAAGAGGGGATTTATTTTTTTTTTATCCGAGGGTAGGTGAAAATCTTCCAAAGACACTATGAGAATAGCAAGCGCGTTCTCATAGTGGTGTCAGATTTTTACTGACTAAAAACACCACCCTTCTAAAGATTGTTAGATACTGCAACTAAGATATCACTTATCAAGCAATTTTTCTACCATTAAATAACAGCTTTTGACAGGTTACTTTCCAATGAAAGATCCTGCGTGTTCCGCAAATTAAACGCGGTTAATCTTATCTTGCGCAATAAATTGCTCTCGTCCAATATTTGTCGGACTGTATGGTTGATATGCCCGATTAGTCGGTTTCTATGCTTTCTCGCGAAGCTTCTAGTTTCAGCTTCGATTGTTGGAATTCCGAGATCCCTATGGATATCGTCGTTTCTAATATACCATGGTGCTTGTACAATTTCTCTAAGCACTTTATTTTGAAAAGTTAGTAGAATATTGGCATTTGTTTTCTTGGTACAACCCCAAAGTTGTATACCGTAGGTCCACACCGGCTTTAGCACTTGCTTGTATAAAAGCAGTTTGTTCTCAGTACTGAGTTGGGAAGTTTTCCGAGTAACCAGTACATTTCTCTATATTTGATATCGAGTTCTTTACGTTTCATTTTCAAGTGCGAACTCCATTTCAACTTTGCGTCGAGTGTCATTCCCAGGTATTTGGCCTCGTTTGCAAAGGGTATTCGGGCCAAGTTTAGAAAAATTGGCAAGTCATTAGTTTTCTTATAAGTGAAATTCACGTGAATAGATTTATTTTCGTTGAGGGCGATCCGCCAGTTCCTTGTCCATTCATTTACCTTATTCACTGCGGATTGCAGTTTTGTAGTCGCTTCTTCGATTGTATTACCTACTGCTAGGATAGCTGTGACGTCGGTGAACGTAGCAAGGGTAGTGCCATCTTCCCTTGGAATATCGCGAGTATATAACAAATAGAGAAGCGGACCAAGGACGCTTCCTTGCGGTACTCCGGCCGAAATTTCTGTTAGCTCCGAGTATTCGTTTCCATTTCTAAAACGGAAGAGTCTATTCCGGAGATATGATTCTAGAATATCGTATAGGCTTGCGGGGAGAACTTGTCGTAATTTAATTTCAAGCCGTCGTGCCACACCTTATCAAAGGCTTGTGAGACGTCAAGGAATACGCTTGAGCAAATCTTTTTTTCTTCAAATGCTTTCTCGATTACGTCAGTAGTTCTATGTACTTGGTCAATCGTCGAATGCTTGGTTCTGAACCCAAACTGGTGGTCAGGGATAAGACTATTGTCTTCAATAACCGGTTGTAGGCGCAATATTCTCTCGAAGACTTTTGAAATCACTGGAAGAAGGGAAATCGGTCTATACGATTTTACTTCATTTGGCGGCTTTCCTGGTTTTAAAACCATTATGACCTCCGCGACTTTCCATTGACTCGGCACGTGTTTTAGTCTGAGCGCGGCATTTATAATATGAAGAAGCTTAATTAATGCTTTCCTTGGTATAACTTTCAGAACTTCTCCAGTGATCAAATCATAACCAGGAGCTTTCTTAGGTTTTAGGGATTCGATTTCACGTTTTAGTTCCCTTAGCGTTGCACTTGTGAGTGTTGAATTGTCAGATTGTAATTCCGTCCTATTAGTATTGTCGTGGATCGCTTGGCCATCGTACGGTTTAAAAGTTTCTTCTAGATGAGCGGCAAAAACGTCCGCTTTTTCCTTATCTTCCCTTGGCCATTCATTTCGATTTATTCTAATTGGCGGCGCGGGGATTTTGGGCCTTTTGGTGCCTTTTACAGCTTTCCAAAATGAATAGTTGGAATCTTTTTTCGCTGCTAAAGTTTCAAGGTAAGAACCTATCGCACGATTTTTAAAATCCATCATAACTGTCTTCAACAAATTGCGCAAATAATTCAAATGTGCTTTATGATGCGGAGCGCGACCCTGTTGCCATTTCTTACGGGCTTTTCGTTTTTCGTTGACCAATTCTTTTAATTCGGGAGGATATCGTAGACCGTATTTGGCCGGCATTTTCCTTGGATTAGGCGTATTATTCCAGGAGGCGAGCTGTACGATCTCGACGAAGCGATCAACTTCAACCTCAAGTTCATAGGGTGTCGTAAGTGGAACACTCAGTTCAACATTCTCTTCTATTTCGTTCCTAAAGCCTTCCCAGTTAGTTTTTCTACCAGTTAATCTCGCTGGCTCTAGGTTATTGACTAGTTTTACACTCAATGTTAAAATAACCGGTGAGTGGTCAGATGATAGATCAAAGCTTTCTTCAACTTTAATGTGGTTATTAGGTATTCCTTTCACAACGAAAAAGTCTATCAGGTCAGGTAGTTTTGAAGTCAGTAGGTCGGTTTGCCCGTCGAGAGGAAATCGCAACTGTATTCCATACCTGCCCCATAGAGCATTCTACTTTCTCGCGAGATATATCTGGAGCCCCAGAACGTGTGCTTCGCATTAAAATCGCCGCCAATAATGAAATTTGGTTTGAGCGACTTAAGCAGGTTAGTATAATCACTTTTTTCAAGCGCGGAACCCGGTGGTTCCTCAAGGTGTGCCTCCGATAATCTGATGGTTTTTCTAAGGGAGGAAAACATGGACATCGGCATTATTCAGGAGCCCTGGGTGAGAGACTCGACCATTAAGGGGCTCCAAGACAAACAATACAACCTATTTTGCAAACATCAGGCCACAGGTAAGCCTAGAACATGCATTCTCGCTAAGAAACATCTTAAAGCTTTTTTATGTCCCAATCTTAGCTCAGATGATTTAATAGTGGTTAAACTGGAGTCTGCAAACCAAACAACATACCTGACATTAGCATATATGGCTCATGAGAAACCAGCACCGCCAGTGGAAGTGGAGCAACTCGTAGCCGCAATTACAGCAAAGGACAACCTACTGATGGGTTGCGACGCCAACGCAAGGCATACAGTATTGGGGAGCTCAGAAGATAATGAAAGAGGTGAGTCACTTTTTGATTTTCTTTTAACTACTAACATATCTGTCTGCAATAAGGGCACTACTCCAACCTTTGTATTTCCGAGTACGGGAACTTTCCAAGGGTGGGAAGAGGTCCTAGATATCACAATAAAAACAAACAATGATAGCTTTAGGGTCAAAAACTGGAGAGTTTCCAATCTGGAGTCACTATCAGACCATAGATGGATCCTCTATGACTTGCGTCTCGAGACCGAGACTAGTAAACCATTTAGAAACCCCAAGAGAGTAAATTGGACCAAGTTTGGTCAAGTCCTTCGGACAAAACTCAAAACCACACCTGAAAGACACACTTTAGCAATCGAAGAACTGGAGGCAAAGGTTAAGACTTTCGAAAACGCAATGGTTGTGGCATATAAAGTCTCTTGCCCAGTTAAACGTAGCAAAAAAACACTTCCCCCATGGTGGAACGAAGATCTTATTTTTTTTTTTTTTTTATCCGAGGGTAAGTGAAAATCTTCCAAAGACACTATGAGAATAGCAAGCGCTTACTTTTAAATTCATTTTTATTGGTATCATTCATTAACCTTATATCCTAGACAAAAACGATTAAATCTAATTTAAAGCTAACATTTATCTTAATTCTAGCTTACTGGCTCATAGCGAGCGCTCTAAACTTAACTATATCCTTAAAATTATTGCCTTTCGGCCTTAAATCTATCTATATTTAATTTGTTTTGTTTTTTATTCTTCAAGAAACTTTAGAAAACTTGACTTCTTTATGTATGTTCTATTATTTAAAACTACTTAAAACTACCTAAGCTACTTAACCTAAATTAATTATAATCAGGGTGGTGAGCAATCTTATGGATTGGTCACTATCCTGATCGCATCCGTGGGCGCCTGACAGCCGCCAACAAGGGTTCATCCGTGCCGCCGAGAGTCGATCGAGGCCAAAAGCTACGGTCGAGTCTCGGTAGCACTTACATGTTGGCTGGCCCAGTCCCTCCCAAGGACCCCCTACTCTAACCTAAACCTACCAACTTAAGATTTAGCTTAAAACTAAGGAGGATGCTACGTAAGTAGCGCACCAGCCCGGGAGAGCGTATCCACCCTCACCTCTTCCTCAAGCCACCAAAATTCGGTGAACTGCTTTGCCGTATCGACCCTGTCCCGTTCCGCAATTGCGGTACTAAAACGGAGGAGCTCCTGAGCATTGGCGGCGTACCCGTCGTGGATGAGCCGCTTATCCCTCGCGCCGCGGTGGCTGTGGTACAATACCGGCACACCATCTTTTGTCTGGACTAACCCTTTCATGTCCACATGAAGAAATGCCTCAGGCGGGATAGAGACAGACCGAAGCGTACTCTCGTGGTACATTAAATTGGGGTAGTAAGCCCCTGAGATCAGGTTATTATCACTGGCCATCGCCCTTGCAACGTGCCTCCGAGTCACCTTCATAAGGAAATTGTCAATCCTGTTCAGTCGAGCCCCATTGTATAGGGTCCTGTTGGGATAATATTTTATGTACTCTGATTCAGGAGTTCTAAACAACCCTAGACAGGCCCTGAGACATTGTCCCTCAAACACCCGAATCTTTTCCATATAGGATGGCGCTATATTGAACCACATGGGACAGCCGTAAGCGATGATGGGCCTTATAAGGGCCACGTAGCAGATGACCTTCACCCTGGAATCAAGTTGACTGCTACGAAACATTCTCCTTGTCCGAGCGTAGGCCCCCTTGGCCCCAGCAAGACAAGCATCTATATGTTTGTCAAAATACAGATACTGGTCGAGCCATATGCCAAGATACCTGACCACGGTTTTCACCGCCAAAGGCCGCCCCTGTTGTCCAATAATTGTTAATTTTCTCCAGTTTTTTCTGGTATCCCCAGAGGCCCCAGCCAATGGAGTTCTGAACAGGACTGTTTCCGATTTTGGGAAATTGATTTTCAACTTTCAATCATCGCAATACCTCTTAATTTGTTCGAAGTCACGTTGCAGAAGGATGTTGATGACCTCGATTTTTGGTCCTGACCTGTACTCCACTAAATCGTCTGCGTACGCTATAGCATGTCTGAGGGAACCCACCAGATCACTTGTATAAATATTAAACAGGACCGGAGAATTCACTGCTCCCTGTTGTAAGCCGTTTTTAATTTCGAAAACCCTGCTCGAAGTCACATTGCCAGCTTTGACAACGAACTTCTTTCCCATAAGCATGTCATAAATCATATATAGCAAAGGTTTTTGAATGCCCAATCTGGTCAACTTATAGAAAAGCCCCTCCAACCATACGGTATCAAAGGCCTTCTCAAAGTCGACCAGGCAGGCACCCGTGCATTGCTTCTTACTTTTATTCCACTGAATGTCGGAGACCAGTTTCGACGCGGCATGAATAGTGTCATGCCCCGCTCTAAAGCCAAACTGATTTTCCGGAATAATCTTATTTTCTTCAACCCATCTTAAAAGAGATTTGTTGACGACCTTCTCGAAAACTTTGCTAACATTCGGAAGCAAACTAATTGACCGAAGACTAGCAGGGTTTGTCCTATCTTTATCCTTTTTAGGGATAGGGTGTACCACCGCTATTTTCCACTGCTCCGGATAATATGCATTATTCAGCGCATTGTTAAATAGAGTGGCGAAGATATCTATCGCCTCTAGCGGCAGGTGTCTTAATACGACGTTTGGGATACCATCCACTCCCGCCGACTTTTTGTTTTTAAGTGACTCAAAGATGCACCGAAGTTCATCTCTACTCACTAACAGATGAGTATTTGCATCGGCGATTGTGCCATTTGCACGGTTGTCGTCATTGAACCCGGTGAAACCGTTGTTCTCGGATCGCCAATTTAGAATTTCGGTTCGCAGATAAAAGTGGTTAAGAAAGGCCCTCTCTTCAAGGTCGCGGTTACGGCGAACAGGGTTGTTCACCATATACACAGTCTCAAAGAAAGCTCCCATCAAATCCACCCTCTCCTGCGGGTCTTCGACCACGAAAAAACCGTCGTTCGAGTCAGCACTTTCCGGACTTATGCCAACAGTCAGTAGTGTCTGTCTGTTCTCGTTCGTCCGAGGTATTCGAACACATGAAATGTCGTTATGATATTTCCGTCTAAACAGTTTATTTATTTGTGGGAACATATTCGGGCTACTGGTTTTTATAGCCCGAATTTTATTGCCCCAATACAAACTTACAGATTTTCTGTAATTTTCGGTGATCAACTGTTTCAGGTTTTTGATCATCGACTTCAGTGTCCTTAACTCGGGATCGTTCCTGTCAGTGTAGCCGTTTAAGCCTCGAGAGCAGTCTACTTTTATGTCGGTACAAAGCATCGATTGTCGCGTTTCGATACTTTTCAGTTTGTTCTTCGTCGGTGGAACGTCCTATCCGAGGGATAGTCCGCTCCATTGTCTGTTTGATGACGACATTCATTTGCCGTAAATGACTGTCGATCTCATCGTTCGTTAAGTTCCTGTTTGTCGGTGGGTCGATCTCGCACGAGCGTATGTCGCGCTTTAAGACTCTGGAGAAGCGCGACCACTGCGCTTTTCGGTAATCGAAAGAACGCACTTGGTCGTACTGCTCGAGCTGCGTCTGCTCGTTCGGGATCCGTATTACGGCGGCAAGTCCGTAGTGATCACTATCGTACTCAACCGCTCGTAAACAGTTCCGCGTGCTTAGATCAGTGTTTGTAAGTTTTAGTCTTTCGTCAACTAGCGCCAAGCCCAAGAAAGAACCATCTCTAGGGAAAGACGGGATATCCGTCGCGTACAGCTCGATTTTGTACTCAATCATATTATGACGCCACCAGTCGTGAAACTGGTTGCCTCTAGGGTTTGGAGTATCATTTCCCCATGCTGCATGTTTAGCATTGAGATCTCCGCCCAAAAAGTAATAATTATCTTCCGATTGAAGCTCTAAGCAACGAAAAAGCGTCTCGATCTCATTTAAAAATTGAATGCGTTGAGGGGAATCAGGTGCGTAAAGCGATACCACATACACCCGCCTCTGACTATTGAGAGGAATACATACGATACATGCTTCCAACACCTGAAACCTGCGCACGTCCCCGCTATATATAACCTTATGGCGCAAGCCTTTGCGTTGGTTGGTTGGTTGGTTTAGGTGGCTGTATTTCCCGACGAGGGAAAAACACAAATAGCGCATTGAGCGCCGTTTTGAAACCACAACTAACGGAACCTGAAATTAAAGGGGGTAAAGGAAGTTAAAAAGAGCTCAAAACCAGCCTGTGGAGTTGAGGAATTTGATAATCTTATCGAAGTGGATGCTTTGGATGGCCAAAAGGTCATCGAAAAAGGGATGACCTAGTGCACTGCGTCTGGTTTTGGCTAGGGCCGGACACTCAAAAAAGATGAAACACCGTTTCACTCGGCAGTGGGTATTGTGGGGGATGCCAAGCTTGGCTGCGTGAGTTCCTAAAGGCCAATGACCCGTACTAAGATAGCGACACCGCCTCCCTGTGTGGAGTTGGGCCGGTCTCTTCTAACTACACGATAATTTCTATAGCCCAATTTGTGCTTCGGATTAAGCTTAGTTTCGCTAACCAGAAGCACATCTGGCTTTTCGGCTTCCAACAGATTGGAAAGATTGTTCCTTCTCTCGATCCGAATAAGTGAATTAACATTCACCGCAAGGATCTTCAAGTTTCCCTCGTCCAGCGTACCCATCATATTCATGGCGCGGCAGACTCGGCAAACAGTGTCGAATAGATAACGTCTATTCGAGCCGCTTGCTCATTTAACTGTTTCTGGAAGTTGTCGATCTTTCCGTGCAATGACAGAAGGATCGACTTCAAATCCAGATCCGCTTCCGGTGTAGGAACCTTCGGCGCACTTTTTGTTATTGTGCTACCCGGTCCAGTTACCATTTGGGCAAAGGACACATTGGGTGCAACAAAATTAGAGAACGAGCGACTCTTTCGACCATTCTCTTCTTCAGACCTCTGTTTTCGAGCCTGCACATTCTGTTTCACCTGCTGATACTTAGGACATCCCTTGAAATTAGCAGGATGTCTGCATATAGAACTGCCATTAGAATAATTAAATTAGAATAATTAGAATAATTAAAAAATTTAAAAAACTCGATTGGAAGAAAATGGTCTTGTAGAATATTAAAAAATGCAAAATACTAGTTGGTCCCGGGCACAAATCTTCATTCTTCCTCCACGTGGGCGACCGACAGAAAATGGCTAACTTATCAAATGGTCGTAATAGTTTGTCGTGATCCATTAGTTTGAGGTAGGAGTAAACCTTTAAATCCAAATTAATTCCAGTGGTGGTGCGAGCAGATAGCAAACCGTACAATAGGATGAAAGGCAGCGGGTAAAACCATTCGCAAACGAGATCCCTCCGACGCTCAGTCAAGGTCTGTTGTAATAAGAGTGTCCTATCTCGGTAAGTCGGCTCTGCCGGAATGGACTTACCTACTCTTGGGACCAAAATTTAAATCAAAATGAACAAAAAATAAACAGAAAATAAGAAAACAAAAAAGTCAATGTATAACACGGGTGTATTCATCCTTGCAAAGATTGCGAAGAGTGAAGATACTGGAACGGCTCACGAGAGGGACAAGGATGACAAGGTTAAATACCAAAAGATAGTCGACGAGTACATAAAATACTATAACAATCCGAAGCCACCGCAACAGAAAAAAGAGAGCGCGAAAAAAAAAACAGGTCGCAAGATGAGACCTCTCAACCTTCGAAAAAGTCCAAGATTGCCCCGAGACTCACCAACCTTCAGCGCCCATCCACTTCCCATGCAACTAGAACTTTCACTATAATCTTTTTTACAAAAGAGACGCCGGTAAGCCTAGAGCATTCATTTGAGCAAAAAAATACATTAACGCTTTCCTCTGCCCCGATTTAAGTTCGAGTGATTTTTTTATTTTTTTTTATCCGAGGGTAGGTGAAAATCTTCCAAAGACACTATGAGAATAGCAAGCGCGTTCTCATAGTAGTGTCAGATTTTTACTGACTAAAAACACCACCCTTCTAAAGATTGTTAGATACTGCAACTAAGATATAACTTATCAAGCAATTTTTCTATCATAAAATAACAACTTTTGACAGGTTACTTTCCAATGAAAGATCCTGCGTGTTCCGCAAATTAAACACGGTTAGTCTTATCTTGCCAAGTCGAACGGTTTCGTTCTTTGTAGTCGGCGCAATAAATTACTCTCGTCCAAGATTTGTCGGACTGTATTGTTGATATGTCCGATTAGTCGGTTTCTATGCTTTCTCGCGAAGCTTCTAGTTTCAGCTTCGATTGTTGGAATTCCGAGATCCCTATGGATATCGTCGTTTCTAATATACCATGGTGCTTGTACAATTTCTCTAAGAACTTTATTTTGAAAAGTTTGTAGAATATTGACATTTGTTTTCTTGGTACAACCCCAAAGTTGTATACCGTAAGTCCACACCGGCTTTAGCACTTGCTTGTATAAAAGCAGTTTGTTCTCAGTACTGAGCTGGGAATGTTTTCCGAGTAACCAGTACATTTCTCTATATTCGATATCGAGTTCTTTACGTTTCATTTTCACGTGCGAACTCCATTTCAACTTTGCGTCGAGTGTCATTCCCAGATATTTGGCCTCGTTTGCAATTTGCAAAGGGTATTCGGGCCATATTTAGGAAAATTGGAAAGTCATTGGTTTTCTTGTACGTGAAATTCACATGTACAGATTTAGTTTCATTTAAGGCGATCCGCCAGTTCCTTGTCCATTCATTTATCTTATTCACTGCGGTTTGCAGTTTTGTAGTTGTTTCTTCGATTGTATTATGTACCTACTGCTAGGATAGCTGTGACGTCGGCGAACGTAGGTAGTGCCATCTTCCCTTGGTATATCGCGAGTATATAACAAATAGAGAAGCGGACCAAGGACGCTTCCTTGCGGTATACCGGCCGAAATTTCTTTTAGCTCCGAGTATTCGTTTCCATTTCTAAAACGGAAGAGTCTATTCCGGAGATATGATTCTAGAATATCGTATAGGCTTGCGGGGAGAACTTGTCGTAATTTAATTTCAAGCCGTCGTGCCACACCTTATCAAAGGCTTGTGAGACGTCAAGGAATACGCTTGAGCAAATCTTTTTTTCTTCAAATGCTTTCTCGATTACGTCAGTAGTTCTATGTACTTGGTCAATCGTCGAATGCTTGGTTCTGAACCCAAACTGGTGGTCAGGGATAAGACTATTGTCTTCAATAACCGGTTGTAGGCGCAATATTCTCTCGAAGACTTTTGAAATCACTGGAAGAAGGGAAATCGGTCTATACGATTTTACTTCATTTGGCGGTTTTCCTGGTTTTAAAACCATTATGACCTCCGCGAATTTCCATTGACTCGGCACGTATTTTAGTCTGAGCACAGCATTTATAATATGAAGAAGCTTAATTAATGCTTTCCTTGGTAGAGCTTTGAGAACTTCTCCGGTGATCAAATCATAACCAGGAGCTTTCTTAGGTTTTAGGGATTCGATTTCACGTTTTAGTTCACTTAGCGTTGCACTAGGGAGTGTTGAATCGTCAGATTGTAATTCCGCCCTATTAGTATTGTCGTGGATCGCTTGGCCATCGTACGGTTTAAAAGTTTCTTCTAGATGAGCGGCAAAAACGTCCGCTTTTTCCTTATCTTCCCTTGCCCATTCATTTCGATTTATTCTAATTGGCGGCGCGGGGATTTTGGGCCTTTTGGTGCCTTTTACAGCTTTCCGAAGATCTCTCCAATCTCATACAGATGACCAGATCGATTTTCAATATCTGCCACAAACACAAATTTTGGCAGCCTTATAGGGACTGTCTTAGTCTTTATAAAAAAGCCATCAAGGCGTCCAAAAAGGAGGCCTGGATGGATTACTGCCATTCAATAGAAACCCTTAAGGACTCCGCACAGGCTTAGCAAAATTCTGTCCAAGGTCCCTTCCTTTCTAAGAAAACCAGATGGAGGTTGGACTGAATCCTGTGCAGAGACCCTGGAACTCCTAATTAATACACACTTTCCCGGATGCAGCGATATTAGTACAGAACCCGGGACGTCCCGGCCAGTACAACCTACACTCCATAGTCACATCAATTCATTAATTTCCGAGGAAAAGATTTCCTGGGCTATCAACAGCTTCTCTCCGTTTAAGTCTCCGGGCCCTGACGGCATATTACCTGTCATGCTACAGAGAACGCAAGACTTAACAATACCTTGGCTGGCGTCAAAGAAGCTGTATAATACTAAACCACGTTCCCCACTCCTGGAGACGCGCTAGAGTGGTGTTTATACCGAAGGTAGGCAAACGCGGGCATGAAGCCGCGAAGGACTTCAAACCAATTAGTCTAACCTCCTTTGCTCTGAAAACTCTAGAACATGTCCTAGACATCCACATGCGAGGCTTTCTAGTAGAATCATCGCTATCCAAATCACAGCACGCCTATCTCAAGGGGAGATCTACGGAAACGGCTCTCCACGGAGTAGTGCGGACAATTGAAAAATCCTTACACTATAAAGAATAAACCCTAGCCTCCTTTCTAGACATAGAGGGAGCCTTTCACAATGTACACACTGAAGCAATTCTGGAATCTCTGAGTGAGATGGGCATAGAGGAATTTATTAGTCAATGGATAGTCTCTATGCTAAGAACAAGAACCATTCAGGCAACAGCCACTTAACCAGATTTGCCCATAGAGGAACGCCACAGGGTGGCGTCATATCTCCCCTACTTTGGCTAATGGTTATAAACAAAATTCTTGCAAAACTTGACAGGGAACGGGTCAAAGTTGTCGCGTATGCGGATGACGTGGCGAAACTAGTGTCATGGAAGTTTCCCTCCGTGATTAGTGAAATTATGGGGGCCGCTCTAGAAAAGGTAAACACCTGGGCTGCAAGCTGCGGCCTCGGAGTCAACCCGAGCAAAACTGAACTGATCCACTCACACTATCCTCCAGTGCCAAGTATCTGGGCATAATGCTTGATAGTAAACTTAACTGGAAACAAAACATTGAACACAGAGTAAGTGTTTGAAGTCAAATACTCTTTGTATCTATTACAAATTTCCACTTTGGATGAAGAATATGAACTCGCTTTATTAATTGAAAAATCCTACTATTTATACACACAGTATTGTTGAGACATCAATATTGGGTAATTAAAAATTGCTTATGTTGATATTGGGTAATTAACAATTGCTTATGCTAAACGCAAGTAAAGAAAACAAAACTTGCTGATGGCAAATTTAGGTCACCGGTCGCATTGGTGGTTTAAGCTGAGGCGGCTTTTCCGACGGCCCAGAGGTTTTGTGCGAGATTGCGTATTCCTTTACTTGCGGAAGTGTATTTTGTCGAAGTGACGTATTTATTGTAAACAAAAATTCCCGCCGAGGAAGGTGATTAAGCTGTTTCGGTGACTTTGAGGGATATTGAGTCGCAAGTTGTGATATGTGCACGGACCCAGCTTCCAGGTATTTTATCTTCTTCGCTGAGGTAACTATCGTTGTTAGTTCGTAATCGGATCTTTTGGAGCTGTCGTCGTATGACAATAGTTGCAATGAGCGTGATTAGAACTATGGTACATAATGCTCCGCCGAAATACCAGTACTGATGTTCCTGCAGGATCCAGTCATTATGGTCAAGCTCACTGGAAAGTTGTGTTTTGAGAAGGGCGATGCGTGGATCAGCAGGCTGCTTCGTGTTTATTGCGATGCTAGGTGGGACCATGCGGTCGCTCATTGGAAACGCCTTGATTTCTGTGTTTAATTTTTCAATTTCCTCGATTGGAGAGATTGCTTTAAACCGTTCGCTGGAGATTTTGCAACCTGGGAATTTTACCAGATTTACACTAGTCAGGATCGGTGTAAGGGAGTCGTTACACACCAAATTAACTTCATTGGCGCTTGTTTTGAAGATAACTGCAAGATCTGTCTGAACATGATAAATCTTATCAAATTCTGCTTCCACCGTGGTTAAGTTGCAGGCTCCCAAGAGTGAGTCGGGTGTTGAGAGTTGAAGTAGTTCTTTCCAGCATTCATTCAAATGGTCTTCTTCAACCTTTTCGTAGATCCCGTTGCCAAGAGCAATGGCCTGATCTGGCTCAAAAAATGTCTTATTATCCGAACTAATCACAATTTGTTGCACGAAGTCCTCATTGTTTAGCAGAATAGCTTGGGATTCAATTGTTGGGACACTGATAAATACGTATTTGGAGAACATCTTTGGTTGTACTAGGGGGATGCTAAATGTCACCACAACCATTTCTTGGCGGATAGACTTCACTATTTTGTTGAAAGAAAATACTGAGGATTCATCGGTAACAGGTGGCAATCTACAAAAGTCCAAGCCTTCGTTCATCCGTTTCACATGTTCTGTTAATGCTTTAATAGGGCGAATGTTGATGATGTTTTGGTGATTCATTTGGATAGCGCTCATAAGTAACTGGATGCTTGCTGAGTAGGAATTGATCTGTTCTTGAATACGAAGCTGCTGCTGTTGCTCGATCAGTTCATCCAGTTGCGTGTCCACAGCTTTGAATTCCAAGTCGGTGATGTTAGTCATGAGGTAGGACACCTTACGTATTTTACCTTTCAGCTGGACGATTTGCTGCTCTAGACGGTTATTCTCCACGGCTTGATAGGCTATGCCAGCGGTCATCAGAACTTGGGGGCCGTATTTAATAATTCCTTTCGCAAGGGTGGGTAGGATTGCGCGTTTCGATCGTCTCTGGGAATAGCTAGCGGTGATACCATCTTTAAAGCTCTTGGCCTCCAGTAAAAGGGCTTCTTTTACAGCTTGGCAGTGCAGGTTGAGCTTACTATGCACATTGTTCTGATACTGATTACAAAATTCAGAAAAGTCTTCGAGAAGGGTGTCAATAGAACGTAGATCGGAGGTGATATTCAGCGAAGTTTCAACGGAAAACTCCAAGTTGAATAGTTTTAGCTTTCCATCGGATACATACTGGACAGCTCCGGATACATTTCTTCACTCGTGCTTTCACTGCAGGGATCCAGAATTCTTCTTTTATCAGATGCTCTGTCAGAGAGTTTCCACTGTGATGGTGGTCGAGGTGAGTCTGGCGGATAATCAAATCGACTAAGTGGCATTTGGTTAATATGATTGGATGCCGTTGGCTCTCTGGTAAGTTGGCAAGGGAGATCCTTCCCCCTGCGCGAAGAATTTCATCGGGACCAAAAATTGGCATTAAACCGCTTAGCCAGCTTCTTTTTGGAACAGATGTCGATTTTTTGAGGTGTGCTATTTCGGTTCCAAAGATTTGGTGCTGCTGAAATCGGAAGATTCTCGCTTTAGCGTTGGATATTTCTTCTGAGGTTAGTGGGCCGGTTGGCCGTGTCTCCTTTTTACTAGCCCATCGAAGGCAATGGGCGATGACTCGCAGTAAACGGTTAAGGCCGGAAAACCTTTCGATGAAATTGTCTTCCTCTGGCTCGTTTATGGTGGCATGATTTATGGTGGACCCTGTTCCCTTGACAGGGGTTAGCGGTAACGGATCGTGTATTAACCAAGCTGGGCCTGTGAACCAGAGCTGGCAGTTGGCTAAGTTGCATGGTGTAAGTCCGCGTGACGCTGGATCTGCTGGATTTTCAGCAGATTTGATGTAGTGGAGATCCAACACAAGAGAACTCTAGTAAGCAGGGTGACGGTGCGATTTTGCTTTCGATTACTTCTGCGTAAGGCTGGCTCGTCTTGGGCTCCATCTGGGAAGAGTGGAACCAAACGATTTGTGGCGCGATGCACGACTTCCCGCTTTGTTGTTTTCACATCGACCCTACGGACATTCCCCGAATCATCCGGATAACATTCAATGATCCGACCCATTTTCCAGTCTGCAGGAGTAATGCTTGGTTCTTGGAGTAATACTAAATCTCCTATAACGAGCGTTCGGGTGGGAAACTTCCATTTGTTTCTTTTCTGTAGATGGTGAAGGTACTCCTGGTGAAACCGCATCCAAAATTGCTGCTGCAGTTGTTGTACTTGCAACCAGCGTTTTGTAATTGGAATAGCAGTTGGAGGACCAGCGTCGATTACGGAATTCCTGAAGCTGCGTTGTGTGATGAAATGAAATGGAGTAAGCGCTGGTGCGTCTTCGGCTTCTGACGAGTCCGGGTGCAAGGGTCTGCTATTTAAGATACCTTCAATGCGGCATAAGAGGGTGTTGAATTCCTCATAAGTTAGGTTAGTGGCACCGGACATTTTCTTCATAAAATGTTTCATGGACTTGACGGCAGCTTCCCATAGTCCACCGAAGTTGGGGCTTAATGGTGGGTTAAGTTTCCAAACTATTTCTTGGATCGCCAATCGCTCCTTGCTGTGATTAGTGATCTTGATCCATTCTTCGTTGATCTTTCTTTTAGCTCCGATAAAATTTGTACCGTTATCGGAGAGGACCAGTGAAGGCCAGCACCGTCTATTCGCGAAACGTGTGAATGCTACTAGGAACATATCGGTGCTTAGATCCGAACAGATTTCTAAATGTACAGCTTTTGTTACCAAACAAACAAAGACTGCCACCCAGACTTTGATGGTTTTTTCGAACCTGAGTGCGCTGGCTTTTATAAGGAATGGTCCGCACAAATCGACTCCGATTTTGCTAAATGCGGGTGCTGGATTAATGCACTCCGACGGCAGATCCCCCATGATTGGTTGAATAGTTTTAGCTTTCCATCGGATACATACTGGACAGCTCCGGATACATTTCTTCACTCGTGCTTTCACTGCAGGGATCCAGAATTCTTCTTTTATCAGATGCTCTGTCAGAGAGTTTCCACTGTGATGGTGGTCGAGGTGAGTCTGGCGGATAATCAAATCGACTAAGTGGCATTTGGTTAATATGATTGGATGCCGTTGGCTCTCTGGTAAGTTGGCAAGGGAGATCCTTCCCCCTGCGCGAAGAATTTCATCGGGACCAAAAATTGGCATTAAACCGCTTAGCCAGCTTCTTTTTGGAACAGATGTCGATTTTTTGAGGTGTGCTATTTCGGTTCCAAAGATTTGGTGCTGCTGAAATCGGAAGATTCTCGCTTTAGCGTTGGATATTTCTTCTGAGGTTAGTGGGCCGGTTGGCCGTGTCTCCTTTTTACTAGCCCATCGAAGGCAATGGGCGATGACTCGCAGTAAACGGTTAAGGCCGGAAAACCTTTCGATGAAATTGTCTTCCTCTGGCTCGTTTATGGTGGCATGATTTATGGTGGACCCTGTTCCCTTGACAGGGGTTAGCGGTAACGGATCGTGTATTAACCAAGCTGGGCCTGTGAACCAGAGCTGGCAGTTGGCTAAGTTGCATGGTGTAAGTCCGCGTGACGCTGGATCTGCTGGATTTTCAGCAGATTTGATGTAGTGGAGATCCACCGGATTGATGATTTTTCGAATTTTGTTGACTCTTGTTTTCACAAATTTGTTGTTGATTTCGTTATTATTTCGTACCCAGCCGAGGGCAACTTCACTGTCGGTATACGCGATGATAGTGATATTGGGAGAGTGAAGCTGACTTCTGACCTGACCGTAAAGTTCCGTGAGGAGCACGATTCCTTCAAGTTCCATCTTAGGGATCGTGCATAATTTGCTTTTTTTGTTTGCTTTAGTCTTAAGTGGAGTGACACGACCTTTGGCGGCAAGGAGGCGGATGGTGTAGGTTGATCCGTTCCCGGTTTTTTCACTCGTTTTTATTCGGCTGTAAACTACTGCTGCGTATCCGTCTCCCGAGGCATCGCAAAATCCGATAAGCTGGATGGAAGTGTTTTTATTTCCCCCGATCCAGCGTGGTATTTTGATGTTACTGAGATATGAAAATGTTCCTAATATCTTGCGGAACTTCATTTGCAGTTTTTCATCTATCAGATCATCCCAGTCGTACTTAAGCATCCACAATTCCTGGATCATTATTCGGAGAAGCATAATTACTGGGAGGATCCAACCCATAGGATCGTAAAGCGAGGCGGCTACGGATAACAAGCCTCTCTTGGTGAACTCGATTTTGTCTGGATTGGAGATTTGGAAAAAGTACATGTCCTCTATTTGGTTGTAATTTAACCCCAGAATCTTCATTGTTGGATCGGAGTCTGCTTTGTAGGCGCTGAGTTTTTTGGCATCGTCCACGTTATTAAGGACTTCTAGCTTATTTGATGACCACTTTGTCAAAGACAGCTTCCCGGCCTCCAAGGTTGCGGCTATCTTATCGATTTGCTTTTGGCATTGTTCAACGCTATCGGCTCCGTGAACCAAATCATCCATGTAAATAGAGTTTTTTATGATGTCTATAGTCTCCTCATCTGGAGCGTTATCTTCAGCGATCTGGCGGACCGTTCGTATAGCTTGCCATGGTGCACAGTCGACCCCGTATGTCACGGTATGTAAATAGTATTCCCCTAGAGGCTCGCTTTTGTCCCGGCGCCAGATGATTCTGAATTTTTCACGATCAGGCTCAGGAATCAGGAACTGGCGGAACATCTGTTTCATATCGCTGGTGAATATGATTTCATATTGTCGATTTTGATGAATAATATCGAAAATGTGGGCTTGCAATTTAGGCCCTGGGTGGATAAGCTGATTTAGAGAGACTCCGTTGCTTGAGGGTGCGCTGGCGTTAAAGACGTTCCTTAACTTTGTTGTAATTGCGTCCTTGCGAATAATGCTCATATAAGGAATGTAGTAAGCATTTCCGGTTTCGTCTCGCTGTCGTTCAGCTGGAACCGGGGACATATGATGAGATGCTAAATACTCTTCCATAAAATCATTTGACATCTTCTTGTGGGTTTCATTTTTCTCCCAGCGTTTTTCTTGACCCATGTAAAATTTTACAGCCATTCTAAATGAGTTTCCTAGTGCAGGAGCGTCCACTTTCCAAGGGATGGGGACGATATACCGACCGTCTTTAGTTCGGGAGTGTTTCTCCATGAATAGTTTTTCGCAATACAAATTATCGTCATCGTCCATGTTTGCTTTGTTGGCGGGCATATCCCAAAAATCCATTAAATTGGCTTCGAACTCTGAAAGCGTTGTGTAGACTGAAGTTTGGTTTCCAATACCGCTTCCCGGGTCTCCAGATACAATCCATCCGCCGAGATAAGTATTTTGTAGCAACAGTCCATCCTTCTTTTCCAGTCCAGGGCGTAATACTGTAGAGTATACCGGTCCACCTAGTAATAGAGGTATGTGAGCAGGTCTATTAAAATGTGGGTCGGCAAGCGGCTTGTCAAGTGTGGTCATCCAAGGGATGTGACTGGTCATGCTGGGAAGTGATCCAGTAACCCGTTTGACAACGAGTGCTTTTATATTTATAAATGGCAGTTCGGGATGATCGAGCTTTAGTTTGAGGCTAGCAATGGAATGGACTGTTCCTATCTCTCCACCTACTCCGATGACTTTGACTAGTGTTCGTTTTTTTGGTAACCGTAATTTCTGGACCAAATCTTCGGATATGTAATTGGCTTGGCTGCTCTGATCTAGTAAGCAGCGAATAGGAACGGTTTCATTATTTACCAAGAGTGTTGCTATGGCTGTAGGCAGGATCACATTAGATGATGCTTCCGACTGATTTTGGCATAGGTAAGTGCCGCTAGATGCTTGCGGTTCAGCCAGACTCGTAGTGGGTAGAGGGTGCAATGCCGTAATGTGAGATTCGTGACAGATTTCACATTTTAAAAACTGTCGTGATCTGCAAGGAGAATGATAGTTGAAGCGGTGCCTCGCGCAATATATGCAGATTTTGTGCGCCCGTAATAAGGTTTCCCGATTTTGGGAGGCCAGGAACTTTGGACAATCCATAACTTGATGTTGTTCAGATAAAACACTTTTTTGGTTGGTGTGGTTGGACGGTGGCATGTGTTTTGGTGTACGGGATACGGGACTCCTTCTTATGCGGCCTATGGCGATCATCTTGGCTTAAATGGTGCTGGTATTCTCTGAATAGGAAGTCCTCAATTTCGTTCAATGTCGGGAGTTTAGTGTTGTGGTTGACGCTATCTTCTAGCCTTCCACGGGTGATGGGGTCCAAACCTCGTAGGATGAGGTAAGCGATGATTTGTTCTCCATTTACTTCATTCTTTCTCAGATTGGCGACTCGCCCTTTGGTGTGGTGTAAGTAAGCAATGATCGATTCGGAGTCACCTGGGACCGTAGGCCGTTGTGGTAGAGCTAACAAAGCCTCTATTTCTACTTTTGCCAGGTGCCTCGGGTTATCAAACGTTCGATCCAAAAGTGACCAGGCTATAGGATAGTTGTCCCCCGTCATGTTTAGATCGTTAATCGCCTCCAGTGCTTTCCCCGTTAGCTTTGATTTGAGCAAAGAAAAGCTATCGATGTTTGACGCCCGACTTCTTATGACCAGGGAATTAAATTGTTCCTTGAATTCACGGTATTTTGTTATGTCGCCACTATACTCACGGAGACAAACTTCCGGGATTTTGATACCCATCCGGTCGGTATTTGATCCTTCGGCCTGCGACCTTTGCTCACGATTAAGCGTTAGTTGTGCTAAAGCATGTAGTAACGCTTCGGATGACTGCTGTTGTGGCTGTGGTTGTGGGCTGAGGGAGGTATTTAGGACGAACCCAACCCCCTGCACAAATGTATACGTGGGGTGGTCTGGGGTCGCAAAAGTCTGGGTAGTTTGTTCCTCGGGGTTTGCTTGTTTCTGCGATGTCCGTGTACAATTACTGGTTTTCTCTTGCTGTGGGCTCTCAGCGGGAGTCTGACTGGTTTCAGGACTGGCTGGATTTTCTTCATAGTCTGCTTCTTCTGCTTTTTTCTCCTCCTCTATTAACTCGGGGCAATTCTTCATTAAGAATTCCTGAATTTTTGTGTAGATGGCTTTAGCTGCCTCGTATTTTGGCAGAAAGGCGGCAGCGGTTGATCCGCTTAGGTCCATCATTGTGGCGTAGTTTGCCGCGATAGAAGTCCAAAGGCTCTTTGCCTTGCCGTACTGCCTTGCAAGCGTTTCCGGGGTACGCTTATCCAATCCCAGCTTGGAGAGATTAACTCTAATCTCCTCCAGCTGGACGATAACATCTTGAAAGTTATCAATAACTCTTTCAAGATTATTCATGTTGTTAATGTATATAAATATTCACAAACTTTCGCACTTTAGCTTCAATACTATATATATATACTATACTCGAAGGACCACTTGTTTGAAGTCAAATACTCTTTGTATCTATTACAAATTTCCACTTTGGATGAAGAATATGAACTCGCTTTATTAATTGAAAAATCCTACTATTTATACACACAGTATTGTTGAGACATCAATATTGGGTAATTAAAAATTGCTTATGTTGATATTGGGTAATTAACAATTGCTTATGCTAAACGCAAGTAAAGAAAACAAAACTTGCTGATGGCAAATTTAGGTCACCGGTCGCATTGGTGGTTTAAGCTGAGGCGGCTTTTCCGACGGCCCAGAGGTTTTGTGCGAGATTGCGTATTCCTTTACTTGCGGAAGTGTATTTTGTCGAAGTGACGTATTTATTGTAAACAGTAAGGAAGGCGAGCGTTGCCTTCTACGCCTGCAGCAAAACCTTTGGAAATAAGTGGGGACTTCAACCAAAGATGACCTTATGGATGTACACAGCTGTTGTGCGTCCCATTCTCACCTATGGTTCACTCGTATGGTGGCCCGCGTTGAGTAAGGGCTATAACCTTACAAAACTAAAAAGACTGCAAATAACAGTCAGTATAGGCACTACGGGTGCAATAATGTCGGCCCCAACGGATGCCCTTACTGTGCTCCTGCATCTTTTACCTCTCGATCTGCACACCAAAGATACTGCACTATGCAGCGCCATAAGACTCAGGGAGTCTGGATGCTGGAGTGCATGGCCGTATGGCCACAGCAATATCCTGGACTCGTTACCAAACGACACGGTCACGTTTCCAAGCGACTACATTACACCACAACTTAATTTTAAGAAAGGCTTCCAGGTAAGTTTCCCGTCCAGAGCTCAGTGGAAGGGAAACGAAGTAGTGCAGGGTTTCGACACGGTCATATACACTGACGGATCTAAGATGAACTGTGGTGTGGGGGCCGGGGTCTACTCAGAATCACCAAATATATCAGAATCATACCGTTTGCCGGACTTTGCCAGCGTTTTCCAGGCGGAATTACTGGCTATCCGAGAAGCCTGCGTGCATCTAGGGAGTAACACTACTCACAAAGAAAACATCGCTATCCTTATAGATAGCCAAGCCGCCATCAAAACCATAAATTCGGCTACCATATCCTCTAAACTAGTGCTGGAGTGCCGGAACGAGCTTGCCCGTCTGGGTGAACATTTCAGTGTCACACTTCTCTGGGTACCAGGGCATAGTGACATAATAGGCAACGAGCGGGCAGATGAGCTGGCCAGAAGGGGGTCAGCTCTGCACAGCTCACTCGCGGCAAGTGTCCACGTCCCACTAGGAGTGGTCAAAGGACAAATTCATTCATATTTCCTGCAAAAAGCCAAATTCCAATGGGAATTGACCATGCGGCCAAGCTCGGGATCCCACACAACACTCACTGCCGCAGTTGCGGGATTACACATGAGAAAGAAACTCTCTTCCATTTTCTCTGCAAATGTCCGGCACTAGCGAGAGCCAGACTGCGCACACTGAACCAACCTTTTTTCGACAGCCTTAGCGACATTTCGGGTATAGGGATATCAGACATAATACGTTTCCTCAACTATACAGGCTGGATATAGGCAACGAATGCTTCACACCCTTAGGTTAGGTTAGGTTAGGTTGAAGTGGCTGCCGACAAGCCGACACACTTAGACCATTATAAGGTCCCTTGTGATACCACATGAATCTAAAATTCAATTCTTCCTACTCGTTGAACCAATTGGAGCTTCTGATGAAGCGAAGGAGATTACGAATATCTATGTTTTTTAGATCGTTTACATCGTTATAGTAGAACGCTCCCAAATGGAGTTTTCGTCTTTGTGAGAGAGCCGGACAGGTGCAGAGGAGATGGAGTATTGTTTCCTCCTCCTCCTCGTCAACACAGCTTCTGCAATAATCGTTAGACAATACGCCAAGCCTTGTTGCATGCCTGCCTATGAGACAGTGCCCTGTGATGACACCTATTGTAGCACTGATGTGCTTCCTATCAAAGGAGATCAAGTGTCTCGAACGTTTTTGATCCAGCTTTGGCCAGATCTGTTTTGTCGCTAGACATGTCGAGCCGGTTGTCCATCTGAGATTTGTTCTATTGATGGCATCCAGCTTTATTATGAGTTTACAAGTAGCGATCGGAATACCTAAGGAATCCATAAATGGAAGCATAGGTAGTGTAGTTCCGTGTTTGGCGAGTTCATCAGCCTTGCAGTTACCTGGGATGTCCCTGTGCCCCGGCACAAAGGTGAATGATCTAGTGTTTCGAGGTGTTTTGTAGCTCGGCTGGTATTATGCCGTCAGGTCCCGAGGATTTGTATGGTTTGAAGCTATGTAGCGCCCAAAGCACTCTGTCTCTAGTAATCAGACCATGTAGGTTGGTAGATTGCAGGTTTGATCTGTTTGGATCTTTGTGGGCAATACTATTTGAGCTACCTGGGAAGTGGGTGTCAAGCAGCAGATTAAGCGATTCCTCGCTAGAAGTTGTCCAAGAGCCATCTGTCTTTTTTAGACAACTTGGCATTGTTGGGTTTGTCGAGAGTATCTTTCTTAGCCTTGATGCCTCGGAGGATTCCTCTATCTTACCACAGAAGAGTCTCCAAGATACTGTCTTGGCTTTTCTAAGTTGTTTCTTATATGTTTTAAGGGCTTCCTTGTAGGAATCCCAGTCGGTCACTTTCTGTGTATTTTTGGCACGATTGAAAAGTTTTCTGCAGTTTGACTTGCTCAGACCTAAATCTGAAGTCCACCAATGCGGCTTTTTCTTTCCCCTTGGCAAAATAAGAGGACATGAGGAGGACATCGCATTGTTTAGAGCCAACGTAAGATTCTTGACTTTAAGATCAAGCTCATTGGCGTTACAGGGGGGAATTAAAAACTCTGGGGTAATAGATTGTTCCAGAGTATCCCTATATTTTAGCCAATTTGTTTTCCTAGGATTTCTAAAAGGAATTTGGAAAGGAGGATCATCGGTTAAATTAAATTGAATATACCGATGATCTGAAAAGGAGTGCTCAGCTGATACTTTCCACTTGGTAATCAACTGGCTTACGGTGTCAGAGACAAGAGTGATGTCTAACACTTCCTGTCGGTTTTTTGTTACAAAAGTAGGTTCGTTTCCTACATTGCTTATGATAAGGTTTGTTTTCAAAATGTAATCAAAAAGTAACTCACCTCTATCATTTATGTCCGAACTACCCCATACAGAGTGGTGAGCATTAGCATCACAGCCGATTATGAGGTTGGTTTTAGTCCTCTCTCCTTCCGCGATCACTCTCTCCAGTTTATCCCCAGGGAGAGGGCCCGTGTAGTCATAGGCCAGATATGCCGATGCTATCCAGTAGGTGCTTTTAGCAGTCACTAGTCTAGCTACAGTTAAATCTGGATCGCTGAAATTAGGGAGTAAAAGTAATTTAAGGCTACGCTTCGCTAGTATACATGATCTGGGTCTACCTTTGTCAGTCACATACAGCTTTTCGTATCCAGGAGTCTCGAGTCCACGAACCACCCTGTTGTCAAACCATGGTTCCTGAATCAAGACGATGTCTTCTCCGCCATTTGAGAGGCGAAGGATGAGGGCGGCCGAAGCCTCTATAGAGTGGTGAAGATTAATCTGCACTAACTGCAGCATTCTTGCTACAATCAGGCGGATGAACCTCCACCACGGTGTTGTTCAGTTCTTCCGATTCTGAAGATGAACCAAGAAGTTCGTCCTCACTCAAAAGAATCTTATTTAAGTCATCCATGTCCATGTCCGAAAGAGCATGATCCATGGTGTTTGTGCTGGAGGGATCGTCATCCAGTGAAGGGAATGAAATCGATGCTCCAGGGTCTGAGGCCTCAGGTTCTGAACCCGCGGGATAGGGAGGCAATTTGCCTGAATCAAGCTCATCTTTTTTATAAACTTTTAGGGTGATAGATTCGAAACCGAATCTAATCACACCTTTAGTGAGCGTTAATGGAGCAAGCGACTCTTTGTTGATGACGATGAGAGCGCACCTATAGAGACCTCTTTGCTCTTCTAGCTTTACAACCTTCCAGTTGTGAGTCGGGAGTGACGGATTACTGAGTTTGATCACGTCGAGAATCTCTTCACTTGAGGAGGGTTCGGCTGGGATCCAGGTACGAGTTCGAGGTCTGCTAGTAATATCTTCCCTCGCAACGACATCGATTTTCGCACCTGGCCAACCTTCTCCCAGTCTGCTTACAGCAAACTTGTAGAGATCGCATGATCTCTGATCGTCACAGGCGATAAGCTTCACATGGCCCTGATGCCATCCACCATCGCAAGTAATAGGAGGTGGTCCCGGGTTGTCCCTCATGACGCTCAAGAAGCTGCCTAAAAGCTTCGTCTTGACCGCCTGCCACCGTTCAGGGGAGATCGTGCCATCATCGTCGCTACGATCGATCACAGCGATTACTATTTTATTTTTGAGAACGTCACTAAACGACTTTTGAGATGTGACGTTGGGTGACCTTTTGGGAGCCACGGTGCTATGCACCTTAGGTCTTTTGGGAGCCGGAGCGGTCCCCTCCAACGATCTCTGGCGCTTGGACGTAGAGTCCTTGCTGGTCGTCAGTGGTTCGTTCTGTAGAAATTTTTCCGCCCATTCTACTTTGCTGTTTTGCTCGGCGGTCCTATCAGCCTTCAGAGTTTCTCCGAAGACCTTTAGGATATGCAAAGCGTAACGGCGTTTGTTATGCGTCTTTTTCGAGGGAGTGCGATGCCGCCCTGTGACACTGGAAGACGCGGTGGTCATGCCTCCTGATACGCTGGTAGCAGTGGTAGGGCCATGTATTTTCACAATCCCACCACTGCTAGGATGTGTAGGTTTTTTTTAATTTTTGCCCGCTACAGCTGCTAGCAGTAGAAGAATCATGAATGGTCACGATTTTTCCACCGCTCACAGCCGCAGGAGCTATACCTGTAGTCAGCGAAGTCGCCGCACTACTGCCCGGTTTTGAAGGAGAACCGGTCTCATTTTTTTGTTTTTTTTTTAAGTTTTGTTTTGTAACATATTTGTACCCACGAGTAGCGGAGAAATGAGATCCGTCTGTGCAGAGATCCGCATTACACAGACGGGGCTAGCTAATCCGGAGGTCGCCAGGTATCCGGATACTCCGTCTTCGACTTCACACCCTTAACAAACATCACAAACTAGGTAGCACGAGTCGTGGTAACAAAAAGTCACATCACAGTGCTACTTGGGTTCCAAGCGGGACCGCCACTTCTACCTACCTACCTTCACGTGAGTTTCAGGAATCAAGCAAATGTCAATATCTTTCTCGCGTATGAATATTTCCAATTCGCCGAGTTTTTGTAAAAGCCCGTTTGCATTCCAAGTGCATATTTTTAACATGGGTTTTTCATTCATGTTATTTATTCTCGAGCTTAACCAAGCGATCGAGAATAATTTTGTTTATTTTGCATTGTTCTTCAAGTTTCTCGAGAATAACTGAGAAAACATGAGAAACAGGGTTAAGCGAAGTTTCAACGTTTTTTGCTCCTTCGAATGTCGCGGCCTGAGCATAGGTCTGCACTCTGGCTGTCCGAGGGCCACTATTCGATGGCTTTCCTGATGGTAACTTTTCAGTAGCATTTCTTTTGACAACAGAGGTCGAGGTCCATTCAATTGTCTCTCTTTCTGGGGGGAATGAAAATCTTCGTGCTCTGCAGTACAGATGGTACCGTTCATGATTTTGAAGTGTACCAGGGAAAGGGTACAGTTGAGGGGAACTACAGCATGGGTCTCTCATCAAACATAGTTTTACGACTTAGCGAATCTATTCCCAAGGATAACGGCCATAAGATTATGTTTGATAACTTCTTCCCAAATGTTCCTTTGTTGGGGCAGTTAGAGTCTCAGGGAATATATGCTACAGGAACGTTACGTGCGAATAGAACATGCGGTGCATCCAAAACCATGCAAGGTGAGAAGGAATTGATGAAACGTGGGAGAGGAAGTTATGACCATAGGACTGAGACCAATTCCAATATTTTTGTTTTGCGTTGGATAGATAGTGGTGCAGTTCTCCTGCCTTCAACTATGTATGGCTCCTTCCCGCTTTCGCAGGTGAAGCGTTTCAGTGCTGAGCAAAAAAAATTTATAGACATTCAGCGGCCGGAGATTGTTTATCAATACAATAAGCATATTGGTGGTATCGATAAAATGGATTTCCTGATATCACTCTATAGAATACAAATAAGATCGAAAAAGTGGACTCTTAAACTTTTTGACCACATGATCGATCTACCGCAGAGATAGGCTAGTGAAAGGGGAACGACTATATATGGATCTATTGGATTTCAGAGGAGAAGTTGTTGAGGGTCTGCTGTACTCAGCAGAAACTATACCCTTACGCAAACGAGGACGACCACGCAACATAGCAAGCGATGAAGAAATGATTCCCAGTCCAAAAAGGAAGTCGTTTGAAATTCGACCTGGAACATCGGTACGATACGATGGATTTGAGTACTGGCCAGTTTATATCGCGATAAGAAGAAGGTGCAAGGAACTGAATTGCACTGGTATGTCAAGACTGAAATGTAAAAAATGTGATGTTCATCTCTGTACTCCAAGTGAAACTAAAAACTGTTTTGAACAGTTTCATTCGAAGCATTGATAAATTATTTTGATGGCAATACCTTATATACCTTATATACCTTATATTGTTATGTGATACGTAATTTATATTTATTTATTTATTTTGCCTTATATGTATTTAATTTGATTGCCTTATTTTTTTTGTATTGTATACATTAGTTTCTATAGCAGGAATTTCTATGCTAATGCTAAATTTTTGAATTGGATGTAAAATTATATTTAATTTTTAAATTTTCTTAAAATGGATTAAAAACTATAATTTTATATTAATTTAACTTTTTAATTGCTTGAATTATTTATTGTTTGCTATTATTTATTTATTTTTTTATAAAATGTTATTGTTAAAACTGAAATAAAATTAAAAACAAAAAGAATTAAGTACGGTTTTAATGGGTTTTTTTTTACTACTCGAACTCGAATTGTTGCCATTTGGTAACACCGCCTTGAAGTGTCCTTGAGCATTCTGCAACATTTTTTTTTAATTGGTTTCTAAGCCCAAAATTTCAACCAGCTCAAAGCGGTCGAAAAACTACAAACTTACCATCAAGAGACTGGGTACGAAAAAATGGGACGAACTGTCTGAAAATGACAGGAAAAGACTCCACAATGCAAGGGCTTACCTCCGGGAGAATGCCTCGTCGAGGATACGCCTATGGCTGGCACCACGGCGGGCTCGGCGCCCGGGGATGGCTCATGTGGGGGCACTCTGATGGAACCGCCTGGATCTACGACAAGCCTTTGCCAGTCAGGATCCATGGCGATCGGATCGGGGAGCCCGGAGCAAAAACCAATAACATAAGTGACGCTGAATCCTATCAGAGATTTACCCTCCTCAACGCTTGCCGGGGCCGTCCCGCAGCCGAGTGAGGATACACCTCGTGACAGCAGTTCCAAGACGACAGTAGCCTACCCGAAGGAGCCAAGCCTCTGCTACTCTCTCGAAGGGAAGCTGCAGGGATCTGTAACGCCAGGTGAAAGCAGTCCGATGGATATGGGGAACTCTACTATGGACAGTTTTGCGACAGTAGTCAGCACTGATAGGGGTCAGGGCATAAACCCTTCCGCATCCACGCTAAACAAAACCAGGGACGACACTAGAACGACACCGATACGCAACAGAAGACGCAATGCCATTCGGCTAATTCGGCGAATGAACAAGCGTGATCCGAAGTCCCTCACGGACAAGGAAAGGGCGGCTCTAGACAGAGCCAAGTACACGCTCAAATTCGCGGGGTCCACTAGGGAGAACACAAACAAACGAGGACTAATGGAGAGAAGACCTCTCACAACAAGAGCGGAAAGCCGTTCGCTTCCCGCCTTGGTTGTTGAGAAACTTCGGCCGACAATCGACTCGATTTCACCTGAATCTCAGCCGGTTGCTAACTGCTCCAAAAAAGTCCAAGAACCACGTGACCAACTTACCAAGGGTACCGACATGGAAATAACTCTTGCCATCCACCTCAGCGGTGATTAGAACTAGGTTGTTTCCAACCGCTCGGGAGAAGGGAGCAAAACCCAACCCCGGTTCGATTGGAATGAGCCCTAAAACGGGAGGGAACGCTAGAGGACACTCCATAGGGACGACAAGGCGAACGGCTGGCAGAACGTTTGGGATGAGGAGGGAAAGCCTTATGCCATCCACCTCAGTCGCGGACAGACTAAAGCGACCGACAACCAACACAAACGAGGACGATAATATCACACCCGCGACAAGCACAAAAAGAGGCAGGCAAGATGAAACCATATCGCCGCCCACGAGAACAGCTAGCAAAAAAGCCAGGCTGGCTGTGTCCGTAAAGACCAACCTCCAAGCGGCGATCATAGATTTCAACAAGCACGATCGAAGACTAAGGAACGACCAATGGAGACTCATTGAGATGCGCATTCTGGATGGTTTTAACGACTCCATTGTTAACAAAGAGGAAAAATCCCCCCACTTTGAGCAGCTCATGACCTTCAAAGGCTTCAAACTCCTGTCATGCGACGACCAATTCACGCTAAACTGGCTGAAAGAATTCGTAGCGAGCACACAGACCGAAAGGTATCATTTCGATCCAGAGAGAGGATAGAGAAAAATCATCGACACCTAAACCCAGAACTCTGTAGTGAGAACTGGGAAGTGCTTGAGGCAGGCGAACATTCCGAAGCTGGCACTGCAGGCAGGTATAAAAGCCTTAACTGCCCCAGAAATAAAATCGAAGCTTGTGAAGGGCTGTCACGAAGAGCTAGAGGCTCTTGGTACACAGCACAAGATATTACTATGCTTGGTCCCAGGGCACAAAGGCATCCAAGGCAACGAGAAAGCGGATGAACTAGCACGACAAGGTTTGGCTAACGCCCCAGATCAAGCATGCCCGTCTGTACACATCAAAGCAGGGAAAAAGGCCACAGATGAGGCGAACGCTAGATGGTTGTCCATGGACACGTGCGCTGTCACAAGAACACTATGGCCATCCTTCTGCAAAACCAGAACAGAGAGAATCATGCAAAATAACCGGAAATATCTCTCTACACTCATAGGCATCCTAACGGGACATAACACCCTACGATACCACATCAAGAAAATGCGATTGACCCAAGAAGAACTTTGCAGAGGCTGCGGTGACGAGGGAGTCATAGAGGATACAACCCACTTCCTGTGTCACTGCCCTGGTCTCCAGCACTCCAGAAACAAATTCCTTGGTAAATTCTTCTTCCATAATCTGAATGAGCTATCCAGCACACCAACGGACAGAATCATGAACTTCATCAAATCCTCAAAGTGGTTTGTATGCAATGACACAGTAAGTACTTGGTAACTACTTAACAATAAGACGGACTGAATAGGTATTACGGATAAGGGAAAACCCTTTCCCCGAAGGGTATCACAATGGGTCAATCTTGACCTGAGTGTAGCGCGGAACAATCCCCGCCAGCCCACAAACCTAACCTAACCTAAGCCCAAAATTTAGCCAGAAATATGATATAATATGTTTTTTGTGTTATATATTCAAAAAAATTGTACCGAAAGGGTTAAGGTGGGTGATTTACTGTGAAGAGTAATGTCTAATACCTCACGTCTATTCCTAGTAACGAAAGGTTAGCTCATTACCAATATTTTCTATCAGGAGATTATTTTTGACTAGCTGTGCCCGCTGTACGCGTGTAATTTCCTGTGTAATTTTCAAAAAAAGAGATAATAATAGTTAAGTTTCAATACATGAGATATTTATATTTTTTATGATAACTTTTTTACAAAGCTTTTTGAAATACCATATTTGAGGTTCTGTTGCCTGGAGCATATACGTACCTACGCATGTTTACTTTCGCTGGCTCGGGAAAGAGACACATATAATTGACCGTGCGAGAAACAGTCGTTGGTGAGGTCTACACCCGCGGTGCACAACGTCACAGGCCTAAGTCATACCAGAAAATTCGCCATAATTAATTTCTTTGGTGTAATAAAATCCACTTCTGATTTAATTTACCACAGAGTATGTGTTTTTTTGTAACGATGGGGTCTGATATTTTTCATCCGTTTTCTGTGATCTAACTCGTCTCATTTTTCTAAATCCTGTTGAGCTTCGAGAAAGATTTGACCGTTTCCTCGACGGCATATTTGTTTAAAATTAACAGTCTAGCTAAAACAAAGCGGTGAACATTGGCAATGTGAAAAAAACATCAGGCACTTCGGGAGTGCCGACAGAAGTTATTACTTGAACAATTACGTGTCTATTTTTCGAATCGTCAGGAGATATTTTATTGCGCAGGAAATACTTAAAACTGTTTTGGGAGTAAAAACAGCGAACAAAAACATCGACAACAGCGCCACCTATCGGGTCCAAAACTATCTTATCTTTCTAGCTGCATACAACCATGCACAAAAACAAAGTTTCATTGAGATCGGTTGAGTTTCTCAAAAAAATCGACAACAGCGCCACCTATCGAGTCCAAAACCATTCTATCTTTTTAGCTGCATACAACCATGCATACAAACAAAGTTTCATTGAGATTGGTTGAGTTTCTCAAAAAAGTCGACAACAGCGCCACCTATCGGGTCCAAAACTATCCTATGTTTCTAGCTGCATACAACCATGCACACATACAAAGTTTCATTGAGATCGGTTGAGTTTCTCAAAAAATCGACAACAGCGCCACCTATCGAGTCCAAAACTATTCTATCTTTCTAGCTGCATACAACCATGCACATATACAAATTTTCATTGAGATCGGTTGAGTTTCTCAAAAAAATCGACAACAGCGCCACCTATCGAGTCCAAAACTATTCTATCTTTCTAGCTGCATACAACCATGCATACAAACAAAGTTTCATTGAGATTGGTTGAGTTTCTCAATAAAGTCGACAACAGCGCCACCTATCGGGTCCAAAACTATCCTATGTTTCTAGCTGCATACAACCATGCACACATACAAAGTTTCATTGAGATCGGTTGAGTTTCTCAAAAAAATCGACAACAGCGCCACCTATTGGGTGTCGGTTTCTCGGTGACGATGACGCGGTGCCGTTTTAAAGGTAAAGCGAATTCATCAATTTCTTCCCATTTAAAAGTGCCCAAAGCGCCTAAAGAAGTAATAATTTCAAAAATCAAACAAATCTATTTACCTAAAATTAATTTAAGAAAATTAAATTCAACAGCGTAATGCGTAACTACTAAAGTTCCACTTCCTTACTGTAGGTATCAACGAAGGTAACATCAAAACAACCCCTAAAACAAAAGCCTTAACGGAAATTTGTCACACCAACAGTAAATCAAACAACGTAATTCACCTATATCGTCTTTACTTCATGAATTCTTCAATTCTTTACTGCAGGTATCACCGTAGGTACGATAAAAACCATTAAAACAAAAACCTTAAACTCATAATGTACGTTCATCAACGCACGTCATCAGCCACCTGCGCATTTCCTCAGAAACATAATATTGTCGCTGTTGATTACATACACGTTCACATTCACGTCGCATACTTCTCTTTCGTTTCACTTAATTCGGAGAAAACACCACACATTTTTTTTTATGAACGTGCTTGTGCGATGTGCGCCACCCAACCACCCCAAAGCAGAACGACGATCAAGAACCGCGGCTGCTGATAAAGTTCGATTTGAGAAAATAAATTTATTTTTTTCGTGTTAGATTTTAGGTTGTAGCTCAGCTTCTAGAGGACATAGAAAGCTGATTGATGGCTTGAAATAACTATGAAAGTGTTGGCTCTCCTAAGTATTTTATTTTGTTTGCATTGATTAAGAATTGTTTGAGTAATGGCGAGTTAAAGGCAGTAAAGTCAGGAAAAAAAAACACATTTTGGTCAAAAACGCTCCTAAAAACAGGCATAACAATGAAAGGGATAACCTATGTCCTTCTCAGAATCTTAACTAACATTTCAAATAAGTTTCATCGAAATATGTTCAGTAGTTTTCACGCCAACCGCGAACATATGAAAACGTCTACAGTTTTATTATAATGTAGGTATAGATTATAAATTCTAAGAGGGACTCACCTCGTGCATTGATGTTCGTATTGCCCCAGAGCGTATGATGGGAGTTGGCATCATCCATCTTTGCTTTCTACTGTTCTGGCTAGTGAACGGGATAGCTCTGAGGGTGGATTGTCCGACTCGAATGGCATGTATATCGTCGCCAGTACCAGCACGCCTTTTCCTGCCCTGTCCTATCTGACAGCCGTTTTGTCCGAATCACTTAGATTAGGTAGAAGAAAAAGTTGAAGCTGTTTCCTAGCGACAATACATGTTGGGGACTTACCATTTACTAGAATATTGTGGTAAATAGTCAAGTCTCTGGATTTTAGCCCACTTATATTTTCCCGGCGAATCCAGGGTTCTTGAATTAGGGCGACATCTACATGTTTCGTTTATTTGCGTGGTCCAGACATCTGCGATCTTGCAAAATATCGTCAAGTAAAACTCTAAAAACGCTGAAAATAAGAGTCTAAATTGAGGTTTGGGTTATCATCCTTACATGCGTGAATCCGCTTTTTTGGATGTATAATTCATCTGTCCTACAAATTGGAAAATAAAACAAAGTTGAAAAATGTAAAAAAAGGATTCAGGAAGCATTCCGAACTCAAATGGGATTGGTCGCCGATTTTTTATGACTCTGCCACTTCATCGCAAATAACCAGCTTAGATCAAGACATTATAAATTGCTTTCGGATAGTGTTACTAACAATATCTAGTGGCTACCCGATAAAAATAAATGAATTTAAGGAGTACTGCATTGATACGGTAATGAAGTTTGTGCATTTGTATCCAAGGTACCTACAATATGTCAACAACAGTACATAAACTTTTAATACATGGCCCTGAAATTGTGTCGGATGCTATTCTTCGAATTGGACAGCTTGAAGAGGAAGCCCAAGAAGACCGAAAAAAAGATATTAAGCTTTTTCGAGAAAGTTATATTTAGTCGAAAGCAGTGGCTCCTCGTACAGGATATGGTTCTTAACCGCGTATAACAGTCTTGAACAGCTCCTTTGGGAGCAGCCCCTACTTAAGGTACCCCGCAAATTTCTTCCAAAAATAAACTGGAATTACTTCGTTTCCTTGACTTATACAGTACAAAATATTACTTTAAAAATTAAACAAAATTGGTAAGTTTTCCAAAAAAAAAAATATAAAAAACAATTTTATGTTCAGAACCGCCGTCCTCTTATATCGCTGCGCCAGCGGATTGTCGTCCAATCTGCGGTTTTTAGCCAGAATTGTAATTCCTTACGTTCGTTCAGGATCATTTTAGGACAGCCGTCAATTTATAGCGAGTATATAGATATGTGGGAGTTCCCTATTAAAAAAAAAAAATTATCTTCACTTTTCCTTGTATAGCTATTACATATAAAATTATTATTTCAAATTTTCCTTTCCTGCTAGATGTTTAGATTTCTTTAAGTTATTCTCCTCCTGGCCGCTTTATTATTTGTGTGCCTTTTTGCACTAGGCATGATATTTTTACGGACCGTTTCATGATTTTTATTAAAACTATTAATCGTTGTATTTTATGTTTTTCGGCGCGAAGCTATTCAACGGCAAAGCCAGACAATTTCCCTTTTTCTGGTACCGCTGTTCTCAATGTTATTCTTGCAGTTTATTATTATTGGATTATAATTAAAGCCGTTTCAAACTCTCTTAGGCCGTGTGTCAATTGGGCTAAATAATTATCATCGGATAATATTCTGACACTATCGTGGTGGAAAACGAATTCTTCAGCTGTCAAAAAATTATCTTCATAGGATAAATTTTTTACGTTAGAGTTTTTTATTTTAAATGGCAGCAAATCAACGAAAAAAAAAAGTAATAACAAACCGTACTACCTACAACATGTCTCTAAATAATGAAGAAAAATTAATAAAGTTTTTAATAGAATTTGCTTAATTTATAGGGACGCATGATGACAAAAAAAAAGTGATTCGGTTACGGAGTTTGAAATTATACCGATTGAATATTACACTTCTCTTGTTCGTCTTCAGCGTGGGGGCAAGTAATCGTGGCTTATAAGGCTTTGTTACTGCAGCAATATCATTGACATCAAGGGGAATTAATACATCGAATTTATGATCCATGTTATCAGGGCTGGAATCGGCTAAGGTGATAGTTGATTGTCGCATTTTTGATTGTCGTTTTTGATTATCAGCTCTTCTTTGCTCTGTGTAAAGCGATCACTAAAAAATGATTGATTATTGGCAGCACTTAGAGTTTTAAACGTCACTTCCTTGCCGACGCTGTCATTTCGTGCAGCTGACACTCATTCAAAGTATTACTTTTTGTGAAAAATGTAAGTGAATTTGAAAACAATAATAATTACAAACAATAATTACACAAATTACAATACATTTCTTTGTTTTTTTAAGGTCTCAGGCTAATAAAAAACAAATCTCCATTCTGTCATCATACATGCGAGAGCATACTAGTTTGGCGAGATCATATAATGCTCTGTCAAGCACTGCCCGGACAGCCCAGAGACAGCAATGGGAATCGTTATCAAGGACGTTAAACACAAATGGGCCGCCAACAAAAACAGTTGCTGAGTGGAAAAGAGTAAGTAATGAGCATACACATACACACCAATTGTTAAAATTATAAATTTATTAAATCCTAATATAGATTTGGACACTAAGAAAATACAATACCAAAAAAAAGTACACACACAACAAAAATTCATTGAAAAAAACCGGTGGCGGTCCATATGATCTAAAGTCCTTAGACGAGACGGATGAAGCAATAGTTGCTGCCTGTGGGCTGGAAGCATTTGTAAGTGGAATTAAGGACTCGTTAAGTTTTGGCGAACGTGAAAAAGGTAAGAGATACCTAAATAACGGGTGATTTTTTAAGAGGTTTAGAACTTTTTAAAAAAAAAAACACAAAAAATTCGAAAAAATGAATGAAATATTTATTTGAATTGATAGTTTGAACCTTGCAATTTAATGTTTAAAGATAATTTCATGCAAATATTGACCGCGGCTGCGTCTCAGGTAGCCCATCCGCTGAGTCCAATTTTGACATACTCTTTCACACATATCGGCCGGTATCTCACGAATGAATGCATGGATGTTGGCTTCCAGTGCGTCAATCGAAGCGGGCTTGTCCCTATACACATTAGCCTTGACATACCCCCACAAAAAATAATCTAATGGTGTCAAATCGCACGATCTAGGCGGCCAATTCACCGGCCCGAAACGTGAAATTAACTGTTCACCAAACTCGCCTCGCAATTGCGCCATTGTTTCGCGTGCTGTGTGGCATGTGGCACCGTCTTGTTGAAACCACATATCATGCAAGTCAAGAACTTCCATTTCGGGCAAAAAAAAGTTTGTTATCATCGCTCGGTAGCGTTCACCATTGACAGTAACGCTGCGATTCGCATCATCTTTGAAGAAATATGGCCCAATAATGCCGCCGGCCCATAAACCGCACCAAACAGTGGCTTTTTCGGGATGCATTGGTAGCTGTTGCAATGCATCTGGCTGATCTTCACTCCAAATGCGGCAATTTTGCTTATTTACGTACCCATTCAACCAAAAATGAGCCTCATCGCTGAACACAATTTTTCGATAAAAAAGCGGAAGCAGCGCGCGATGAACATTTCGAACCGAGCACGAATTTTGATAGTAAAATTCAATAATTTGCAAGCGTTGTTCATTTGTAAGACGATCCATGGTTAAATTGCAAACCAAACTGAAGCTGTTTGACAGTGACACAAGGTACTAAACACACGTCAGCTGTCAAAACCAGTGTTGCCAAAACCAAACCAGCTAAAAAATCACCCGTTATTTGTTAATACACATTAATACATAAATACCATTTTTATTTGCTTATAAACAGTAACCAATGAAAATGTCTGTGAAGATGACGATGACGTTGACAATGACATTGAACAGCTCCTTGATGACCTCAATGGAACGCCGGAGAAAATATTAAAAGACTCGACAAATACACCCATCCGTTCTACACCAAAAAAACAAACAAACGTGATGGAAAAACAAGGTGTTCTTCAACAACAAATAGAACTACAAAAAATGTTTTTTGAAAACCAAATGGAAAACTCAAATAAAGTTAACACCACTTTATTGGAGATTCGCGATTGCCTAAGACGGTTGTGTGAGACGAAAATCCAACAAATGGATTCCCAAAACTCTTTGAAAAAGGAAGAGCTTGTTATGAGGCGGATGGAGCTAGAGGTGGCTAAGGTTGCAAACGACATCAAATTAATGGAGCTCAATAACAACTCCAACTCCTAGTTGGACTCTGTCTACCTAACGTATTTATTTTCCAAAAAAAGTGTATATGAGCTCATCACTATAGTGATATAAAGTTTTATTTTTGTTATGTTAATTGCAATATGAATTCGTACCCAAGCTTTAGAAAAGCAATAATATTTTAATAGAGTTATTTTTTAGTTAAAATAAAAAAAATTGTTCAAATTTGTTGTTTTTCGTGTAATTCCAAAAAAAAAAAAACTTTTACAGCATGGCGATTAGTAATTTGCAAATAAGTCATCTCTTATACTATCGCGAATTCTTCTACCTTCTCCAATATCGGGGGCATCTCCACTTTGCGGTGTTTGCCGTGGATAGTTTGGGCGTTGTAAGCGAGGCATATGTTGTGCAATGCAGCACAGACATTTACGATTTCGACAACTCTCATCGGACTATATCTACACTTTCGTTCTTCAAGTATTATACGCCATCGAACTAAACAAATTAAATTTGCATTTAAAGTTGTTAATAATATGATAGAAGGACTTACCTTTTAAACGACCGATGCATCGTTCTACAATACTTCTAGCCTTCGAATGAACTAAGTTAAACTGTGATTCGGGGGAATCTTCACTAACGCTTCTATACGGCGTCAATAGGAAAGGCTCTAGTGGATAGCCGCTATCACCTTAAAAAAAATATGTTGCTACTTAACAATTTATATATCAAATATAATGTTACCAAGTAGCCATGATGAGCTCCTGCCTGCTATAGAATCTCTTTCTAGTGCATTTCTTTCTTCACTTTGTCGCCATACAAAGCTGTCGTGAGCACTTCCCCCATATCTAGCATTTATAGCCAAAATTTGTGTGTTTTCATCGCAAATCTGGAATATTTAATATGCACTATTGGCACGTAGACGATCTTGCAAAACGATGTTAAGTTAAACTTACAACCATGGCATTTATACTATGCCTTCCTTTCCGATTGAAGAACATGTTCTCATTTTCTATTGGCCTTATAATCATGATATGAGTTCCATCAACGCACCCTATAACTGCAAAATGTAAAGGGCAATTTAAGGATTTATATAATGTTTATTGCAAAAAAATCAACCTCCTGGAATTTTATATTTATCAAAAAAATATGATTTTGTTGAATCCTTTGGCACAAACTTAATCATTAATGGACAGAGTATTGACTGCATTTTTTTAGTAACTGCAACAGTGATTTCAGCTACCGTACTTTGTCCCATTGGTGCAGCCCAGTCAGCCCCAACTTGTCTTTGATAGCCACCACCCCCAAGAAGATTTAAAGTTGCAGCCAATTGAAGGATGGGTGGAACATGCGTTGACCTTATTCCAGTAGGTAAATCAAGCAGTTCCAAAACAAACACAAACGCTTCCTTTGATAAGCGAAAGTTTTTCAAAAATCTAAAATACAAAATAATAAATGCTACCAATCAACGATGAATATTTATAAATATGCATTCTTACATCGGGTTTGGAAGTTCCAAGATATTTGCTTTATTTCTCAGGTTTCTTCGTAAAAGTTGGACTTTTTTGTAATTATTTTCTTCATTTGTGAAAAAAAAGTTCCAATGAAGTAAACATTGCACTTCACGAATTTTCAAATTTCACGTTTTTATTTTAATTTATTTAATATTTATTGTTTTCACGAAAGTATTTAATTTATTTGGAGTTGAAACTGAGGTGCATACTTATGAAAATGACACAAATGTATGAAAGCGACACCTCAATAGCTGTCACATGAAATTGATCGCAAAAAAGCGATTGTCAATTTGATAATCACCTTACGTGGAGCCAAAACACGATTTTTGATTGTCAACTATCAACTATCACCTTAGCCGATTCCACCCCAGGTGTTGTTATTGAATTAGTTGTATGTCTGTTCATTGTGTTGTGCTTCGTATTGTGTTGTGCTTTCGTCAAAAGTTTTCTGAGAAATCTCAAAAATTTAGCCCAATCGACACAGCCAAATTTCACAAAAGCTAAATTTGTATTCAACACACACAGAAAAGTCAAAAAATTATCCGAGGATAATTATTTAGCGCAATTGACACACGGCCTTAGACGGTTATCTCTTACTGAAACTGATTTCAGAGTCATAATGTATTTTGCCCTAACGTGATTTATGACCGCAGTCATGAAAGGCAGGGTAGTGCGTGAAGGGTCGGTCATCGAGTCAGTATTTGACAGCATACGATAAGCAATATTACAAAAAATAGGAAATTATGTAGTAATGGAATATGGAATAATAAGTGGAATGCGAAAGTTGTATCTAAAGTGTCATTTTTCTGTTTTCAGTTCAACTCTCATCGCTGGCAGCAAACATTTGTTTTGCAACATAGCAGCAAACAAGACTTTAGAATTGGTGCTTTTAGTTTCTTGACGTCTCATTTTCAGATTGTGGTTTGGACCTCATTCCTGAGAGATATCTATTTATCAATGGTGAGCTTCTTTTCTCCTTTGCCTAAACCTGGGTGCGCGATAGAGGCATATCGCACTCATAAGGCACTCATCATCGAACCATGGCGCCACTTTTGGTGGTGTCTCAACAACTTCTGAGTTTTCTTGACAGATCGGAAAAACGCGATCGACCAATGCTCTGAAAGATCGCAGCTTTCCCACGTCGAGCGTATTGGGTTGTATGAGCTATCAAGAAGCGTAATTTAGCTACTGTACTAGAAAGATCTCAGAGTCGATATTGACACCGTCTAGAACGCAATGTGTTCGTTGGCGCTTATCCGAGCCTTATTATATTCTTGGCTTGGTTCGTCAACTGTGGAATCAATCTTATTCCAAGCAGTTTTCGTGATTTTCACAGTATGTCATTTGATCACAACATTTTGTATTCTTCCTTTTCACTTTAAGTATTCGTTTAGGTTCATGACCAATCAAAAAATAGAGACTACATATCTAATCCATACGACCGTAGATGCCAATTGACATTGATAACCTCGACATAACCAATATTAATCAATAGTTAGCAGACTCGGTTAGATCGTATTAATGGATATGAGAACAGAACATTAATATAGTTTAACAATTGCCAGAATGTTCCAAAGAAAAAAGGAGTCCCATAGTAGATAAGTTCTGCTAATTAAGCCAAAACAAAATTAAGTTCCCACAAACGCGCCAATTCATTTTATCTTACACACCGCGATACATAGCAATAAGCTTGTCGTTTACACTACATTGTGTTTGCATAAAATGTTTTACCTTTTTTTAACTCGTGCTCGGAATTTTAATGGGCCGTAATAGGAAGCTAAAACAACCCAAGATACAAATCTACATAAATGTCACTTAGTTTTGTTATGCTTTTGTTTTGTGTGTGGTTTTTACTCAAGGAGACGTTATTGGCTATATGTACTGTGCAGAAAATGCAAGAGTGGAAAGCAATTACAGTGATAGTCGACTGAGACGGTGCCTTACTTAAATAATGTATTATTTTTGTTTACATTTTATTTAACTAATTAATTCAATTGAAACTGTAATAGGGACTTACGAGAAACGTGCAGAGCATTTAAATTTCAGTATGGTGATACGACACAAATTATACAGATACTTTGCCTATACATATTTCATGCAGTTGTATATGCGATACATATGTCTATATAATGGTTAAGCAACAAAAAATATACTAATTAAACACCGGTGGCGAAACGTAAAACTTTTTTTCGTTGTCTAGTATCAGATATACTTTGTTTCAAGATGCAAAATCTTCATCCCCGGTTGATGTCTAGGAATTATGCACTTTTTGTAAGCTTGTTAATAAATTTCAATCTGTATGTTTGCAAAAAGAAAAAATATATCAATTAACTAACTATTCTTTGTTTTAAGTTCTACACAAAGTGTTGACTGGATTCCAATTTTTCTTCTGTTCAAATGTGATCCAAAGGCAAAAAAGAAATATAATGTCCATTTTTAACATCAATGGAAAGAAATGTATCTATAACTTGAAGAAGTCGTAGGAAAATCGAATGATGAATGTGTCTAAAAAAGCATGAATGCAATTAGAATAATTAAAAAATTTAAAAAAGTCGATTGGAAGAAAATGGTCTTGTAGAATATTAAAAAATGCAAAATACTAGTTGGTCCCGGGCACAAATCTTCATTCTTTCTCCACGTGGGCGACCGACTGAAAATGGCTAACCGATCAAATGGTCGTAATAGTTTGTCGTGATCCATTAGTTTGAGGTAGGAGTAAACCTTTAAATCCAACTTAATTCCAGTGGTGGTGTGAGCAGATAGCAAACCGTACAAAAGGATGAAAGGCAGCAGGTAAAACCATTCGCAAACGAGATCCCTCCGACGCCGACGGGAGAATTTCCTGGCCTGAAGCCACACTGATAGGGACCAATCAGGTTGTTGACGAAAGGGTGAATAATCTACCAAATGGAAAAGTTATTAGAGTTTCTTAATGTAACAATATTCATTATCATCAACCCTATAAAATACACAGTTCTACAGTCCGTAACATTTGGATAGCCTCACGCATTGTTTTTTTTACAATTAGGTGTTACCGTTATTTCTTCATGCTTACATAAGGAATTATATATTGAGTGACAAGGTAAGAGACTGCTCTCTGAGACTTGAGAGCCATTTCACAAATTTCTTAAATGTAACGGAACTTTCGGAATCAATTTTGTTTGCAGTCACTAAAATGTGCATTTTTTTTGTAACATTAGAATAGCCTCACCGTATTAATTATAGTAAAAAGAAGAAAAAAATTATAATTTTTTTAAGAGATCAATCTTTATTTGTTTTCGGTAACTAATACAAATACTTTAGTACTTTGTACAACCTCCTTTATTTTTAATTACCTCAAAAATACGATCCTTTAAGGAGTCATATAAAGATTTTAAAAAATTTAGTGAAATGTTGGCCCAGGCCACTTTGATACCTTCAATGAGCTCCTCTTTACATGTGTACTGCTTCCCACCTTCATAAACTTTGCGTGTTAGCCAACCCCACACATTTTCAATAATGTTCAAATCTGGAGAGTAAGGTGGCCACGATAGTTGCTGTATATTTTGGCTTTTCAACCAGGTTTTAACTATACCGGCTGTGTGAATAGGTGCATTGTCGTGCTGGAAAATAATCGGCAATGGTCCAAAAATGTCCTGAAACTGAGGCAATGCTGTTTCCAATATGGTTTTGTAAAATTTCGCTGTCATTTTACAGTCTACAAAAACCAAATCGATTGTGCCATAAAATGATATTGCACCCCATACCATAACTCCTCCCTCACGGCTATGATGGCGATCCAAATACAGCTTATCTTTTCGCAAATCATGAAAGTAGTAATTATATCCGTCCGGTCCATCTAGGTTGAACTTTTTTTCATCGGAAAAGATCACTTTTCGCCAATCGTTTGAACTGCTGCTCCCATCAGTATTCCATACCATGTGGTATTTTGCAAAAGTAAGGCGCTGTTGTTTACGCGCATTGTTTAATGGTGGTTTTTTCTTCAATTTTAGTCGCTTTAGGTGTCCAGCACTTTTGATAACCCGGCTTATGGTCATTCGGCTAACTTCTAATCCAGCTTCCTGTTTAATTTTATTTAAAGAGTGGGTGGAATTAGAAGCTAATCTTATGATTTTCCGCTTGTCTTGATTAGAAAGAACTGAAGAATTACGGCCTTTATAGTTTTTCCCATATAATAAAGGATTTTTTAAATAATTGTTTACAACTTTCGGGCTTCGATTAATTTTATGAGCTACAATACGGTTAGAAAGCCCCTGCTCATGATAGGCCTCTATTTTGGCCATTTCTGCTACTGTTAATGATTTTTGTCTACCCATTTTAACAGTTGAAACAAAGGAAAATAGAAAAAAAAACAGTTTTATCACTTCCCGATAGCTTTTCGACACTCACGCTTCTAAATTTTCGCTTAAACTGTGATTGAGGCTATTCTAATGTTACAAAAAAAAATGCACATTTTAGTGACTGCAAACAAAATTGATTCCGAAAGTTCCGTTACATTTAAGAAATTTGTGAAATGGCTCTCAAGTCTCAGAGAGCAGTCTCTTACCTTGTCACTCAATATATAATTCCTTATGTAAGCATGAAGAAATAACGGTAACACCTAATTGTAAAAAAAACAATGCGTGAGGCTATCCAAATGTTACGGACTGTATAATTCTTTAACTAATCTCCTTAACTTTTCGTTCACTCGATTCTTCTCAAATGATTTGTGTAAATTCCTTTACCAATTAATCATTCTTATTTAGCATAGTTTCCATAATTAATTTCTCCATCCGTGTAACTCAGACTCCATTCTCTGTAAAACGTTATCACATGCCGCAATAAAATTTTATTCATACGCTCACTTACACTTCCTCCCTTGCAGTAATGTAAATCCCAGTTAACCCCAAAGGATAACAGTACATTTAACAGTGGCATTACTCTTTCCGCGACAACACTTTTCCAACGGGGAACAGGCGAGCCCCCCTCCAATTCATTTAATGCACTTCTAATATGTTGGAATACTGAAAACGTATGCCTTCTGAAAGCCGTGCCTCTTCAATATTTTAATATAATGTAGCCAAGAGTTTGAAAACATTGCCTGAACGTGACTTACACCCCTCCACTGGCAATAAAACACAAATAAATTGAAACTGAGACACTTTCTGATAGCCGAACCACCCTTAGGCAGCGAAACAGAAACACAAGCCTGGCGAGGGTGGTGAATCGCATTCTATCAGCCCAACGTAGCCCCGAGGACATTATTAGATTTCGTCAATCACGTTAACGTTGCTTTAAAATGCCCATGGGATGGAAATGAGGAGTTTTACAACACTGTACCGTGTATTTCGTAAATTAACAGGATGAATGTGTGTAATGCGGTTTAATCTGATAAATATACAAGTGCAGTTTGGGTTCGAGCGATTTGAAGGATGACGGATTGTTTTCTTGATTAAATCAGTTTGTTTTTATTAATAGACTTGTGTTTTCCCATTTAGGGTGTTGTGTTGCAGCGACTACCAAAGTCTTTTCGTTTTACGACAGATGAATAGGATGCTTATAATTTAATTTAAAACGTGAATTACTCGTTAATGGATACAACAAAAGATCCATTCAAACCAATCTATCTGGGATGATTAGGTATATATCACGATTGACAGCATGGTGCCTCATCGTCACCTTTCCCAATGAATCACTTTAGTGAAAAGTGTGGATTGAGAGTACAGTCACACTCTAGGTTTACGGATGGAATGCTATAGGACACCCACAAAGGGCGAACAAATTTCTGAACAATTGATTACAAATTTCAGAATTCTATCAATCATGGCACCTCTTGCGGTTATCTTAGGTCACTGCGTGGTTAATTCAAATTAATGGACCTCAAAACAATTTAATTTTTTAATGGTTTCTTCAACACGCATATTCGAGTATTGTTGAGTTTTTCACGCCTTTTGCTAATTACTCTTTTGGTGTATTCATATAAATAATGAGCAAAGTTGACTATACTTTGGAATACATATTTTAAGCGAAAGCATAATTGATTTTGAAGACCACCAACAGAAGAGCCCAAGGGTTAAATACCGACAAGATTTTGCCATCGAAAAACAAATGTCGGTGCCAAATAATTTTAGGAATTTCTACGATAATGATTTTATATTCGTTTTGATCTAGTCAAAACCTGTAGCACAGATCTGGGCATATCTGTTCTGTTACAACTTTTAAAAACACCAAAACTAATGAGTTATTGTTAAACTTCGCACATTGGTCTCGGTAGAGAAGTAAAAATTATTGGAAAGCTGTTCACTCTTTTTCATAATGACCACATAAAGTGGTAGCTTTCCTAAATCGGCAAAATCAAAAATTAGTTATATTAAAAAAATTGACCGTCAGCTTCCGTTCACCTCCCCGATCAGTCACCACAAATTTTGAAAGAAAATTCTCATAATTGTGCTCTGAACTTTCCCGTATATTAAGAGAAATCGATCAAAAGTGCAAAAAATTACATTTTGTTTCTCTGACTGATAGATTATTATTTGAGCGATTGAATTGAACTGAATGTATTTGAAAGAACAGAATTTACTCTTCAAAAACTTCAGAGGTGTTTGGGGAAAATTTGCGTAAAATGATTTACTATTGGCAAAATCATGGTATAACGGAGTATGATACATCTGATACATACTGGTAATACAATAAAACCGGCTTAAGAGAAACAGCAAAATGTCACAGTCTTTCTTTCCCTTACGGGGTTTTCACTTAAAAAAGAACCGCGCTTAGAGAACAAAAATTTCACTTAAGCTGGCTTAAAAATTCCATTGCGTAAATTTAAAGCTAGAAAAATGTATTTGAAAAACAAATTATGTACATGCAGAGGAATTCATAGATACATATTAGTACATACATACATATAAATTACATAAATTTGTACGTTGCACAAGGTTTCATAACAAAAAAGACCACTTTCATGTTTGACTTCATAAAGCTTTTAAATACATATTCATATTTCTGAATATAATTAGGACGTTTTACATTATAAATAAGAAAAAATAATCTTAGGTAATGTTTTTAAAAAAACGTCATCAATTTTAGTTTGTGACAAGGTCTGAAAATGGCAATTCATTATTTTATATTCATATTCATCTATTATTAGCTCCAGTTCATTATTCCTATCAGAAAACTGCTTGAGAACACCGAGAGATTCAAAAGCTTCTATGATGGTTGGTTTCTGAATTCCCAAAATGCTTACTTGTGACATATCATAAAATTAAAATGTAATTTTCCAGAGAAAAGAAGTGCAAGCGTTTAGCAAATTATTTGTTCTGTTCGATTTTTTTTTTTCACTTAAGAGATTTTTTTTTCAATGAAAAATATAAACTATAACTGAAAATACATTTCAGGTACTATCCGGGTTTTCCACTTAACCGAGTATCGTTTAAACGGAGTGTTTTTTAGGTAATTGGTCGACAAATACTCGGGTATGAAAAAAAGTGTTTCAGATAAGCGGGTTTCTCCTAAGCAGGTTATACTGTATCCAAAATATCAATAGCGTCCAGACAGATCTTGAAATTTTACACTGGTTTGGAAAACACAGGTGTTTAAAAACAAACAATATTTTTAACTACGTTTTTCATGTGAATATTGATGAACGTAAGTTTCAGTTTGTACTCAGAACAACAAAGTTTCAGTATCATTTCTGCTGAACTCCGCCTTGTTACGTAAGTAGAATGCCGGTCCCAAGCCCGGGTAAAGGAGGATAGTTTGAGGTAACGGCTAGCCTATCCTCAGTAAAAATCAAAGTGTTAGTGTATTATAACCCACAGTAGCCAGTGGTTAAAACTCAAAATATGATATGAATGGAGAAACAAGTGGAATTGTCTTCTCCATGTGGTAATGGCGATGGAAGCGGCTTTTAAATCTTGGAAGTTGTAAATATGCTTAAATTTAGAAGCAAAGAACCAGTACCAATGTTTACACTTGGTTTTGAGCATGACGAAGATAAGAAAAAAGTAGGTATATGAAATTAAAAATATACTTCTGATGCAAGTTGAGATTCATACCCTACGTCAATCGAAACAAGTGCCTCAATGCAAAAACTGTCAAAGATATGGGCATACACATAGATACTGCAGCTCAAATCCAAGATGTGTGAAATGTGCAGGAAGTCACCACACCAAAGAATGTAGGAAGAAAGAAAATGAACACCCTAAATGTGTAAACTGCAATGAAAACCATCTTGCTAGCTACAGAGGTTGTTTAGTTGCAAAATAAATCCAATTTGCAAGGGACGAAAAGCAAAAGAAACAAACAAAAAGCTCAAATAAGGAAGACCAAAAAGTCAAAAAGGACTTACAAAAGAGCCCACAGAAGGAAAAGATAATCAAAAGGGTCCCAAAACAAAATACAGCGGGTCCAAAAATGACATATGCTGAGGCAGCATCAATAAATAACCAAGTAGATACAACGATAAGACGGAAAGTAGAGCCAAACACTGGAATGGAAAATCTCATGAAACAAATCCTAAACAGGATTGGCTTTATGGAAAAATCGAATAAAACCATATTAGATAAAATATCGTTCTTAGAGAGACAGAACAGCAACAAAAAAGCTGTGCCAAAAAGACCAACATGATGAAGAGAATAAAAATTCTTGAATGGAATGCTAATGGTATTGAGAGTCGCAAGGACGAGATGAAAGTGGCCCTTGACACACACCGCATAGACATAAATGTCTCATTTCAGAGACACACTTTAATTTGATAACTAACTTTAATCTGCAAGGATATGAATTATATCACTCCCCACATCCTCATAACTGCAGTTGGGCTGCAGTGTTAATAAAGAATACAATAAAACACCATATAGAAGCAAAATTTCAATCATGTTCCATCCAAGGAATTTCCATAAGTGTAGAAACGAGAACTGGGCAAATATCTGTTGTAATGCAGCAACAGATATTTGCTCTCCTAGCTAGACTAAAGAAAAATGATTTTAAAAGACTTTTCCGCATATTTCACACTAGATGTAAAGATTAGAGAAATTGTACCAAGACCAAGACCCCTTACCACTGGTGGGGGGAAGTCTAATGAAAATTCTCCAAGTTCTTCTTTACGAATAAAACGATTTTATTTATTCTTCCTCCTTAAATACTAGAATATTGCTAATCGTGAGAATCTTTATTCTGCTGACCATGCTGAGAACCGAAATGAAATTTTACACGTTATTAAAAAATAGAGTAAAAAGATAACGCTGTCTGGTGTCGTCACCCTGACACTAGATTAATCGCGGGAGGGGATTTTAATGCCAAGAATAAATATTAGGGATCTAGCAAATACTAGAGGCAGAGAATTATACGAATCTATTAAAGAAGTCGGCGCCAAATATCACTCAACGGGGAAACCTACCTACTGGCCTACAGATATTAATAAAACCCCAGATCTTGTCGACTTCTTTATATCCAAAAATATATCTTCAAATAAAATAATTATAGAAGAAGGCCCTGATCTTCAATCAGATCATTCCTCAATACTTCTTATGCTTGGCGATAGAATAATAATAAAAGAACATAGCCCTAAACTAGTTAATAGATTGACTGATTGGAACCACTTCAGGCAGAAGTTGGAAGGATGTGTCCAATCATCATCAGAAGAAGATCAACTAGAAGAAGCAGTGCAAATATTTGCACTGGATATACAGAAAGCTGCATGGGCTGCAACTCCCCAAAGAACAAACAAGATTAAACAAAACTCTTATCCTCGTGAAATATTTGAAATTGTTACAGAAAAGAGGAAAGCTAGAAAACGCTGGCAACAGACAAGGGCGCCAAGCGACAAAACCACACTGAACAACTTAAATAATAAGCTCAGAAAATCTATAAGAGAATTTAATAACGAGTCTTTAAAAACGTATATCATACGAGTCTTACAAATGAAATGAACAGGCCAATAGCTCACATTCCGCAACTAAAAACCAGAGAAGGTTACTGGGCAAAAAGGAGTCAAGAAAAAGCAAATACTTTTGCAGAGTACCTTGAGAACGTCTTCAAACCTTATGAAGATAAAGATTATCAAGGAAACGAAGAAACGTGCGAAGAAGACAGACCTATTCGGCCGGTAACAGCTAAAGAACTTGCCAAAGAAATCAAAGAAGGCATAAACATAAAAAAGCCCCAGGGTTCGATTTAATCACAGGGGAAATTTTAAAACAATTTCCTCGAAAAGGTTTAAAAAAAAACTAGCGCAGATTGTAAATGCTGCATTTAAATTAAGATATGTGCCAAGCATGTGGAAGGTTGCGGAGGTAATAATGATACCAAAACCAGGTAAACCACCTAGCGAAGTAACCTCATATCGCCCAATATCGATACTACCAATGTTGTCCAAGCTATTCGAAAAAATGCTGGCAAAACGTCTGCAAAAAATTATTGATGAAAAATCGATACTTCCAAATCATTAATTTGGGTTTCGAAACAAGCACTCTACAATTGATCAGGTGCATAGAATCACAGATAAAATCGAAAAAGCATTTTAAGCGAAAAATGTGTGCTCTACAGTATTTCTTGATATAGCACAAGCTTTCGATAAAGTGGCACAAAGGACTGATACACAAATATCTTATATTATCATGTAATGGGAGCAGCCCCTAAGACAACACAGGCAAATGTCATCTTTGAAAGCTGACAGACAAAACGTCAATTACGAGCCAACGTCAACGACCTCACGTGCAGTTTTCTCCAGCCCCTAACCTAACCGCTCACGAGTGTCACTTAACAGCGAATAGATCTAATAACACTTATAGCTAGTTTAAAACTTTAAATAAATACTTGAATTCAAACATAAATAACTCGTTTGATTTACATGGTGCCGAAACCCAGTTAACTTCATTGAATAACTCGACATTAAACTAATATATATTTATTACAGCACATAATGGCAGAAAACCACTGCAGCTTTCTACGTCCACCTAAACCACTCGTCGTGGAGCACGATAAATATATGGCGCGGGAATGGAAGCTCTGGAAGCAGCAGTACGAGTACTTTGAAGTTGCAACCGGTATATATGACCGAAAAACCACAAAATACACAGATCGCCACATTCATGTCCGCAATCGGATATACTGCGATCCAAGTCCACAACTCCTTACCAGTGTCTTTATCGACCGGCGAACAAACACTCGATCAGGTAAAGTCCAAATTCGAAACATATTTTATGCCAAAAGTAAACACCACCTTCGAGCGCTATAAATTTAATAAATTAACACAAAAAGAGGGAGAGGCCATTGACGAGTTGGTAACCAGACTTCGGCTACAAGCGAACAATTGTGCTTTCGAACAGCTGATGGACATTTTGTTGCGAGACCAACTAATCCTAGGTATACGAAACGATGAGCTTAGAACCAAACTATTGTCGGAAGATATAGGACTAACTAAAGCGATCCAAATGTGCCAATCGACAGAGTTGGCCCAAAACCAAACTGCCCTAATAATAGAAGAAAACGAACGAAAAGTCAACGCAATAGAGAAGTCTGACTGCCGCAATTGTGGTAAGAACCACAGTTTCCGAAATTGTCCAGCTTACCAACGCGTCTGTAAGCTGTGTAAACAACGTAACCACTACGAAGCGTACCTACTGCAAAAAGAACAAATCCCAATTTAAAAATAAAAACAAAGCTAGCACGTCGAAAAACATAAACCTTTGCGAAGAACAAAGTGACGATGACGATTTCCATAATAAATTTGTCAAGGGTGACAAATTCACTGAAACAATAAAGATCAACGTCAAAAGTCACGAAATTAATCTCGATACAGGCGCTCAATGCAATGTCTTGCCACAAAAAATCGTCGAAAGCTCAGAGTCAAAAATAATCTCTTGCACAACCAAAAATCTAATATCCTTCAGCAACCATCAACTAAAAGTACTTGGCGAATCAACAATTCCATGCATAATTGATATCGGCAAAGCAACACAACATTCAAGATCGTAGCCGAAGAGATTAGTCCTATTTCAGGTGCGGACACATGCGAGGAGATCGGCCTAATAAGTCGTGTTAATGAAGTTGGCCAACAAGACAGCATCTTCGAGGGTTTAGGCTGCCTAAAAAATTATGAGTATGACATTGATTTGATAGAAAATCCGACCAGCACGTCGCATTCCGTATAAGATTCGAGAGGAAGTAAAGAGCGAGCTCGACAACATGGTTAAGTTAGACGTCATGGTGCCAACCAAAGAAGCAACGAAGTCAATGTCACCAATGGTAGTAGTACGAAAAAAACAAAAAAATTCGAATTTGTATTGACCCAACCAATGTTAATCGAAACATAATGCGCCGTCATCATCCAATGCTATTGAGGAAATCGCAGCTCAAATAGATTGCATGCGAGGTTTTTGGCAAGTCCGCGTATCAGAACGAACGGAAAAAATTCTTACTTTTGCTACACCGTGGGGGAGGTATAGTTGTAAGAGGCTCCCGTTTGGAATTTGCTCGGCTCCCGAGGTATTTCAACGTATAATGCAAACGTTGTTGGGTAAATTACCAAATGTAAAAGTGTTAATGGATGACATCCTAATCCATGCAAAATCAATCGACGGCTTGAGACGAATGACAGAACTCGTTATTAACATCTTAAAAGAAAATGGACTAAAGTTGAATAAATCAAAATGTATTTTTGACCAACAAAAAATTAAATTCCTAGGTCACATCATCAGCGCAAACGGTATTATCCCCGATCCGGAAAAAACGGATGCAATTAAACGACTTAAAGCACCAACAAACCGTAAGGAATTAATGAGTGTGTTGGGAAAATTCCCCTACCTTAGCAAATTTATCAAAAACTTCTCGTCCATCACGAAACCAGTTCTAATGCAAAAAGAACAACGGGTTGGATTCGCCTCGAAAGCACTAACCGGATGTCAGACTCGTTACTCACAATTGGAAAAAGAAGCAGTTGCAATCACATTTGGCTGTGAAAAATTCCATGAGTACGTGTGGGGAAAAACAATCGTGGTGGAGTCCGACCACAAGCCACTGGAAGTAATGTTCCAAAAACCAATTCACTCCTCACCCGCACGGCTGCAACGGATACGATTGAGTTTACTTACATACAACCCAACCGTTGTTTACAAACTAGGCGAACATATGCACCTAGCCGACCCGTTAAGCAGAGATTGCGAAAATAGAGCAGAGAGAGATCACGATGAAAATGACTTACAGATTCAACTCATACTTTCGATGTCTGACAAAGAGCTCGATCGGCTAGTCAACTTAACAAAGCAAGACGAGTCGCTCAATCAACTCAAATATTATATCATGAAGGGCTGGCCACCAACCATAGATATGCTCTCTAAGAGCATAAAGCCCTACTGGAACTTTAGAGAAGAGCTATCGTTAGATGATGGAATCATATTCGAAGCACAACGAGCATTGATCCCATTACAAATGAGAGAAGAAGTACTTAAGCATATTCACAACGGTCATTTTAGCTATGAAAAATGCGTTCAGAATGCCAGAGATGTAATTTTCTAACCTAACATGAGTACCGACATCGCCAATTACATCAAAAAGTGTGCCCTTGAACTAAACAAATACCAATTCACCCAATTGAAGTAACAGCCCCAGATTTATTTTACTCGCTGAAGGGCAGTGCAAAAAACATTTTAAAGAAATGCAAATATTATGGCACGGACTACCAACTAGGAATCCTGAATTTCATGAACATCCCAAGAGGAGAGCTGGGAAGCCCTGCACAACGACTCTACAGTCTAAACATACGATCAACTTTACCAACGACCATCTCATCACTTATTCCTCAATCAAAGACAACCGACATTCCACATTTACTAAAAAAGGAACCGCAAAAACAAGCCACCTATGCAAACAAGGGAGCTATGGAAGACAAATCATTGCATCAAGGACAACATGTAGTTACCCGCAATAAAGGCTCAGAGGAGTGGAAGCCAGCAGTCATAATAGATAAACTCCACTCAAGATCTTATATCGTACGCGATAAAGGAGGAAAGGCCTTCCGTCGCAACACCTGCAATATCAAACCTACTGAAGCTAACATTCGTCATCCTCCAAACAGCGTCCCAGACTTGAAATTATCCCAAAATCCATCCAACCAGAACGCGCAAACATCATCACCACCAGCTCAAACATCATCGCCATCAGCTAAAAACGAGGTTCATCCAGCATCTAATGCCGCAGTTCAAGATATACCACCGCCCTCGTCCATGTCCTCATTGGCTGCCTACACAACCAGGTATGGAAGATCAGTCAAACCACCTCAACGCTTAATTTACCACCATTAACTTCTGCCATCAAGCAACCTCAAACGAAGGGGGATGTAATGGGAGCAGCCCCTAAGACAACACAGGCAAACGTCATCTTTGAAAGCTGACAGACAAAACGTCAAGTACGAGCCAACGTCAACCATCTCACGTGCAGTTTTCTCCAGCCCCTAACCTAACCGCTCACGAGTGTCACTTACCAGCGAATAGATCTAATAACACTTATAGCTAGTTTAAAACTTAAAATAAATACTTGAAATCAAACATAAATAACGCGTTTGATTTACAATCGATTCTTCAGAATTAAGCAAGATACAGAGTGCTCAACATTAAGAGAGATTAAAGCTGGTGTACCGCAAGACAGTGCGCTATGTCCAATTTTATACCTACTCTTCACTAGCGATTTGCCTGAAAGTGATGAAACCACCATAGCTACTTTTGCAGATGACACAGCCGTCCTTGCTGTCGGAGCAACTGTCGAAAGAGCAACAAAAAAGCTTCAGACGGCAATAAACAATATTTCAGAATGGACTAAGAAATGGCAGATTAGATTAAATGACCTTAAGTCAGTCCACATTACTTTTACGTATAAAAACGTACCACACATTCCAGTCTACATTAACAACAATGTAGTAGAATTTTCTAACACAGCTAAATATCTAGGCATGACAACGCTAAACTGCGTTGGAAAGCGCACGTAAGAAAAATAAAAAAAAACGGCCAAGTACGAGTGTCACTAGCGCACCGAAGGTTCCGTATTTGGCTAAAGTCCAACACATCAGATATTATTTGAAATCTATAATATCATTCAATCTTTCCCCTCTTCATGAATTCATCACAATTTAGTTTAATTTAATTACTTAATATTTTTATTCTCAAAAATTACTCGCACATGAATCTCATTTTCTAATTATTACCTAGTACCCAACCCACGCCAATTATCCATTCTGTATCCGACCTGTCCCAATTAAAAACTATTACTTTTATTTTGTTCTGTACTCCCCAAAAAAAATATATTATACTCCCCAACGAAATTAGCAAGCGGGAACCCTGGTGGTATGGCACCAGTGACTCTCTTCTGTCTTTGATGGGGTCAATTGTGCACAACTGCGTAGTAGAGATTACAACTTATGAGAGCAACGTATTTTACATGGTAAAATTATCTTTTTTGAAAATATCTTGTAAACTCTTAACTTTTCCGCAAAACAGTATTCAGCACATATATAGATAAGAACATGATCTACAAAAAAGGAATTTATGTATTTTTTTGTGAATCAAGAAATAAACCGTTTTTTGCGCGAATGAAAATATTTTTTTCACCAGATTGCTAATTAATCCAAAACCAATCGATGTATTCCTTCCATTGGTATTTTTCGTTTAACTAGAGGTTATACCGGATGTTGTGTGTAAATTTTAGCCTCCTATGTCAATCGGTTCTTGAGATAGACCTGGTAACAAAATTGGCTTAGTGGGTTCGGACAGACAGACAGACAGACAGACAGACGGAGAGACATCCGAGCGAAACTAATAAGGTTACGTTTTTTCCCTTTGGGTACGGAACCTTAAAAAGATGAGTTGAACACGCGATACAGTAAAATGTATTGGCTTATTGGGAGATACTCAACCCTGTCCAACTACAATAAGTTATTGTTATACAAGCAAGTTCTAAAACCAGTATGGACCTACGGGCTCCAATTGTGGGCATGCGCAATTGCACATGCCAAAAAAACTAACAAAAAATGCAGGCTTTCCAAAATAAAGTACTAAGGAATATAGTTAATTCACCTTGGTACATACGAAACGCCGATCTGCATAGAGATCTAAATGTTGAAATGGTTGAAGATGAGGTTAAGAAGGTTGCTCAGAGGCATAGAAATCGGCTTCTCAGCCACGTAAACACAGAAATAACAGAACTTTTAAATAATGACAATGTAATCAGGAGATTGAGACGTATAAAACCTCTTGATCTGTAAGATTTGGCTAGGGCTAAGAAATTAGGTATTGATTTCAAACAAAAAAAAATTAAAAATCCGACAAACGGCGGAATTATCTCTTTAAATTCATTGAATAATTCAAAAATAAATTGCTGATTAGTCGTACGACTAGGTGCAATCTTATTCGGGATGGCGAATGTCAGTCCCCCGGGAGTTTTTTTTAGATGAGTTAAAGTCCATCACTATTGCAGGAGCATCCCTCGCGTACTAGATCTGCAATGTCTTTCGATGATTTTTTACTTCCAGCGAATTCCCAACACGTGGTCGCAGTGGCCTAGTGGTTAGTGTGTTGGACTACTAAGCGAGGGGTCCAGGTTCGAATCCCGCAAAAACCCAAATTCCAACTCTGGGTTTTTTTCACTGCGCCACCTCTCGCGAACGTCTGACAAACATCCGAGAGTATAACTGTCATGAAAGAGCTTCTCAATCGGCCCGTTTGGAACCGGCATAAAATTGTAGATCCCTTCCATTCGTTCCAAAAAATTAAAAACTCACACAAAACGAATGGTTGCGACAAGCTAGGCCCTGGGACCCTACAGACCTGTTGCGCCAACTATTATTATTATTATGAATTCCCAACACAAAAAAAAAAGGCTTGAGTTTTGAACCTAATAGCAACTCTTGCGGCTCTATATCCGATTCGCTCGGTAATTTGAGCATGGGACAGGCTGCTGCTCACTGCACTGCCACTGATGGTCTGACTCGGGATACCTCCATGGTTGAACGGGCTCCTGAAGAGGCGGGCCTCAAGCTGCGCCTGTCTAAGGGACAGCGAAAGAGGAAAAGGAGGAAGCTGTTGGATTTGTGGCGCAAAGATGCTTTATCGGCTGAATGCGCAAACACATCTTTTAGCTCTTCGGCGGTGCCTTTGAAAAGGAACAGGTCGGTGGAGGTCTCACAAACTGAAGCCAACCCCTCAGATTGGGCACTGCCTCCTCTTCTGCCGAAACGAAAAGCAAGAAGAAGCGACCCAAGCTCGTACCTACAGGCGTGAGCTCCGGAGGCTCTCCGATCGTTGGAGCTGCCCGTGCACTTGTAACGAATGATGCAGGTGCTGAAACCAACTCTGGTTGCAGTACCAGCGGACAGAACATGGTTGTCGCGGATGGCTCTATCGATCAGAGTGCTTCTTTCGAACGCAGAACAGCTAAAGTGCGTGATAGTAGGTTGTCATATAAGGATGCTGCTGTCTCCCCTTAAGTAGTTCGTATAGGGAAAGCATGCAATGAAAACAGTATGAGCGATGCAGAGTATAAACACTGAAAATCCCATCTTTTGGAGCTTTTTGCGGCAACAAATGCTTGCATCCAGGTTCAAGGACGGAACCTTCACGGTAAAGACCTCCTCGCAGCAAACCTCTGAATGGGTCAGCAGTATGGTGTCGAAAATCCCTCCCCTTGGGACCACCATGTTTGAGGTCTGGATCTCTGGGAAACAGGGGAAATCGGCGGACGAGCTGAAGCGTTTGCATACCCAGAATCCTGGTCTCGACACAAAAGCCTGGATTGTCCGTTATCACAGGCAGAACAAAAACCGTCACGATGAAGATGGTAGTTCTCTGGTTGTGATAGACATGGCTTTTGCTGAGACTATTAAGTCTAGGTACGACATGCGACCCTATCTGCATCTTGGTAGGATTCATTTCCATTTCAATGCCAAATAGTTCAAATAGTGGTCGTTTACATCAATTTTGTTTACTCAGATAAACCTACAGCACTGCAAGGCTGCTACTGCTCGTTTAAGTAGCAGGCTTGCTACCCGTAGAACAAAAAACTGCATAACATCCATCCAGGAACCATGGGTGTGGAAATATCGCATCTGTGGTCTTGGTGTTTTGAGCAGTTCGCATAACGTTCTTTACGATGAGCTGTCCGAGAGACCTAGGATATGTCTTGTTGTATCGAAATCCCTTACGGCAGTTACAATCAAACGGTTCTGTTGCCAATATTTGGTTGCTGAAAGTATTAGCTACCTCGCAAATGGCAATTGGGAAACCTTTGTCGTTGCATCGGCTTACTTTCTCTACGACTCTTTAACTCCTCCACTACACAAAGGCTGTTGTTGAGCTCGTATAGAGTATTGCGAGTCCAAAAAGATAGGTCTCATCCTATGTTGCGATGTTAATGCTCAAAACACTGTTTGGGGCAGCAGAAAATGCAATATACGAGGGGATCGTCTTCTGGACTTCAGCTTATAGTCTGACATCACCATAAACAATGTGGGTTGTAGACCTGCGTTTGTTACAACCAGGAGACAGCAGGTAATCGATGTTACCCTGTCCAACAGGCATTCCAAGACTATGACATATCGGAGGGTATCGCCAGATAGCACTCTGTCAGACCAGAGATACATCGAATTTCAAATCTACTGTGAAGTTTCACCTTCGCAAGAGAGGAGAAATCCGAGAAAAACAAATTGGGCCCGGTTTGAAAAACAGAACGTAGTTATGATTGTAAAATTCAATGCGTGGACTGCTGCTTGTTTTTTCATTGCTTGTGTGTAAATATAAACCCAGCTGATTTGGAATACATGTGCAATCACGGTGTATAATATCGATGCGACAAATGCTCCGCTCTTCGTCGGAAGTCTCTGCAAGTATAAAACAAAGAGGATCTACAAACTACAACTCTACTTGCCCCTAACCGATTTTCCCCGCAAATTTTGAATGACAGCCCTCTCTCGCGCGCTCTTATTTTTCCTGTCTATGAATACGTGTTATTAATGGCCGCCGGGTGGCACTTTTTCAATAACAAACAATTTGTAAATGAATTTATAACAATAAATGTAAAAAGAATATTATGTTGAGTATGGTTTTTTAAATAGCTTTACTTGTTCTCTATCCATTTTAGGCGCCAACAAATGTTCATTCGTTCACATTTCAGGTTTTTTTTTTAGTTTTATTTACATGGAAAATATTTTTGACAGCAAAATTCATGCAACTTCCTTTGGGAGTTGTTCCAAAAATAGGTTAATACCATGCAAGTTAAACCCAAGTTTTCACTAGGGCTACAGTGATTTATTTTTTAATATTCCCGAACATTGCATAAATTTCTATTACTTGGTGTGTGTTGTTTTCAACTTGGTTTTTTTAGCACCATATTTGCACAAAATCAAAATATGATTGGGAATTCTGTGGTTTAATAAGAGTGAGCACTGAAATTTGTTGATTTACTTATGAACAGTAAAAATGCTAAATTTATTCATACAATTCGTAAAAACAAATAACGGGTGATTTTTTAGCTGGTTTGGTTTTGGCAACACTGGTTTTGACAGCTGACGTGTGTTTAGTACCTTGTGTCACTGTCAAACAGCTTCAGTTGGGTTTGCAATTTAACCATGGATCGTCTTACAAATGAACAACGCTTGCAAATTATTGAATTTTACTATCAAAATTCGTGCTCGGTTCGAAATGTTCATCGCGCGCTGCTTCCATTTTATGATCGGCATTCTCGACCTTCTGAGCAGTCTATTCGGAAGATTGTGACCAAATTTCGCACCAAATTTACTTTGTTGGACATTAAACCACCAACACGTTTACGTACTGTGCGTAGTGAAGAAAATATTGCGGCCGTATCAGCTAGTGTGACAGAAGACCGCGAAATGTCGAATCGCAGCGTTACTGTCAATGGTGAACGTTACCGAGCGATGATAACAAACTTTTTTTTGCCCGAAATGGAAGTTCTTGACTTGCATGATATGTGGTTTCAACAAGACGGTGCCACATGCCACACAGCACGCGAAACAATGGCGCAATTGCGAGGCGAGTTTGGTGAACAGTTAATTTCACGTTTCGGGCCGGTCAATTGGCCGCCTAGATCGTGCGATTTGACACCATTAGATTATTTTTTGTGGGGGTATGTCAAGGCTAATGTGTATAGGGACAAGCCCGCTTCGATTGACGCACTGGAAGCCAACATCCATGCATTCATTCGTGAGATACCGGCCGATATGTGTGAAAGAGTATGCCAAAATTGGACTCAGCGGATGGGCTACCTGAGACGCAGCCGCGGTCAACATTTGCATGAAATTATCTTTAAACATTAAATTGCAAGGTTCAAACTATCGATTTAAATAAATATTTCACTCATTTTTTCGAATTTTTTGTGTTTTTTTTTTTTTAAAGTTCTAAACCTCTTAAAAAATCACCCGTTACATATCATTTCTATCATTTTTATTTAACTCCTCACAAAAAGACAATATTATGTGGTATTTAATTGGATTATGCGATTTGATCCGATTTCTTAATTTGCGCATTCAATCGAACGCAAGAATCCAAATTGTTTTGTTAATTTTTAGTTCTCGCGTGTTCCATTCGTTTTTATAGATTTTTCTATTATGGAATTTTCCCGAAAATGTTAAAAACGCATATAGTTCAAATCAGGTAGGTAGGTATTATGAACGGATAAAGACAAGAATTATTTATCCACTAGCTGGCCCGGCGAACTTTGTTCCGCAAAAATTCGTTAATGTAGTTAATGAAATTAATAATTCCGAGCTTTCGCTTCCAGTCAATTTAAATTCTTTATTCAAAAATTATATTAAAATTAATACAATTGCAATAACCGCAGCGACAACTGACCGTGTGAGAAACATGGAACGCTATGCTGATGACGATTGTGCTTTTGTCTATCTCGGTCTCCAGTATGGAAGACTGCATGATATTCTTTCCTGGGATTCCGACATAATTCTCTCGATTGTTAATATTCCGATCTGTCTGTTCGTTCTGATTTTCTGCGACGTTTGACATTGTCACCGGCGGAAAATTTGTCTTGGAATCCCACACAAACTTTCATCCCCTATACCTACCATCCTATGAAAGTTTTGTTCTCGAGATATAAAGTAGCCTATGCCCAATCGAAACCATCAACCTCAAAATCTTTAAAAACTAACCATCCTGTCTGGAGTTATGCGGGGAAAAAACTAAAAACGCTCAACAACTCCTGTTGCCTATCATCATCGTCATCTCAAACATTTCAACTTACTCACTCATACTAATGCAAGGATCCTGAAAATACTCGGCAAAAAAAAAAAAATGATGTATTCAAACAGCATCAAACAAATCGAAGTATCTACTCCGTTTCAAAAATCTACATAGTAAACATAAGCAAACTTATTAGGTGTACCTATTAGAAAAAAAAAAAGAAATATCAAAATTGTTGACAACAACAATTTCCTTGGAAAATAATTAAAATAACCGACAACAACAATCGCTTTTAAAATTAAATTTTTTTTTATTTGATATATCACTACTCGATTTCCACCTCGTTTATATATTTTCAAAGTGCATTTCGCCATACAAACTTTCATAACCTCTTTCATCCTATCAAAGTTTTGTTTTCGCGATAAAACGTAGCCTATGTCCTTCCTTGGTGAATTCACTTTAAAATGACACATCGATTGTATGTTTTTAAATAAGCGGTTTTTCCCAATTTTATTGATTTGCTTAAATATATGTGGGCGATATTTTTATATAAACACGTTTTTCCAATTTTATTGATTTGCTTATATTCTATACTAGCTGTGCCCGCAACTTCGTACGCGACGTGAGACTGTGTAATTTCCAATAAAAGAGATACTAATAGTTAAGTTTCAATACATGAGATAATTATATTTTTTCTGATAATTTTTTTACAAAGCTTCTTGAAATACAATATGTATTTGAGGTTCTGTTGCCTGGAGCATACACAAATTTGTACTCACACCAACAATAAATCAAACAACATAATTCGCCTATATCGTCTTTACTTCTTGAATTCTTCAATTCTTTACTGTAAGGTAGGTATCACCGTAGGTACTAAAACACCGTTAAAACAAAAAAAAAAATATATCAGGCACTCCGGGAGTGCCGACAGAAATTATTACTTGAACATTTACGTGTGTATTTTTCGAATCGTCAGGAATTTTACTGCGCAGGAAAAATTTAAAACTGTTTTGGGAGTAAAAACAACGAACAAAAAAAACGACAACAGCGCCACCTATCGGGTCCAAAACTATCCTATCTTTCTAGCTGCATACATACATGCACACATACAAAGTTTCATTGCGATCGGTTGAGTTTCTCAAAAAAATCGACAACAGCGCCACCTATCGGGTCCAAAAATATCCCATCTTTCTAGCTGCATTAAACCATGCATACAAACAAAGTTTCATTGAGATCGATTGAGTTTCTCAAAAAATCGAAAACAGCGCCACCTATCGGGTCCAAAACTATGCTATCTTTCTAGCTGTATACAACCATGCACACAAACAAAGTTTCATTGAGATCGGCTGAGTTTCTCAAAAAAGTCGACAACAGCGCCACCTATCGGGTCTAAAACTATCCTATCTTTCTTGCTGCATCCAACCATGCTCACATACAAAGTTTCATTGAGATCGGTTGAGTTTCTCAGAAAATGGACAACAGCGCCACCTATCGGGTCCAAAACTATCCTATCTTTCTTGCTGCATCCAACCATGCTCACAAACAAAGTTTCATTGAGATCGGCTGAGTTTCTCAAAAAAGTCGACAACAGCGCCACCTATCGGGTCTAAAACTATCCTATCTTTCTTGCTGCATCCTACCATGCACACATACAAAGTTTCATTGAGATCGGCTGAGTTTCTCAAAAAAGTCGACAATAGCCCCACCTATCGGGTCCAAAACTATCCTATCTTTCTAGCTGCATACAACCATGCACACAAACAAAGTTTCATTGAGATCGGTTGAGTTTCTCAAAAAAATCGACAACAGCGCCACCTATCGGGTCAAAGACTATCCTATCTTTTTAGCTGCAGACAACCATGCACACAAACAAAGTTTCATTGAGATCGGTTGAGTTTCTCAAAAAAGTCGACAACAGCGCCACCTATCGGGTCCAAAACTATCCTAACTTTCTTGCTGCATCCTACCATGCACACATACAAAGTTTCATTGAGATCGGCTGAGTTTCTCAGAAAATGGACAACAGCGCCACCTATCGGGTCCAAAACTATCCTATCTTTCTAGCTGCATACAACCATGCACACAAACAAATTTTCATTGAGATCGGTTGAGTTTCTCAGAAAATGGACAACAGCGCCACCTATCGGGTGTCGGTTTCTCGGTGTCGATGACACGGTGTCGTTATAGAAGTAACCCGAATTCATTGATTTCTTCCCATCTAAAAGTGCCCAACGCGCCTAAAGAAGTAATAACTTCAAAAAAAAACCTTGAACTCAATTTCTATATACACCACCATTATGTACGATTGTACGTCCTTCAGCGCACGTCATCAGCCACCTGCGCATTTCCTCAGAAACACATTGTCGTTGTTGATTACATTTTCAATACACATTCACGTCGCATACTTCTCTTTCGTTTCACTTAATTCGGAGAAAACACCACGCAGTTTTTTTTTACATGAACGTGCTTGTGCGATGTGCGCCACCCAACCACCCCAAAGCAGAACAACGATCAAGAACCGCGGCTGCTGATAAAGTTCGATTTGAGAAAATAAATTTATTTTTTTCGTGTTAGATTTTAGGTTGTATCTCAGCTTCTAGAGTACATAGAAAGCTGATTGATGGCTTGAAATAACTGTGAAAGTGTTGGCTCTCCTAAGGATTTTGTTTTGTTTGCATTGATTAAGAATTGTTTGAGAAATGGCGAGATGAAGGCAGTAAAGTTAGTAAAAAAAACACATTTTGGTCAAAAACGCTCCCAAAAAATAGGCTTGACAATGAAAGGAATAGCCTATGTGTTGCTCAAAATCTTAACTAACATTTCAAAAAAAGTTTCATCAAAATCTGTGCAGTAGTTTTCACGTCAACCGCGAACATAGAAAACGGCTACAGTTTTATTATATTTATAGATTTTATTTACCATAGGTACAGAATAGAAATGATGCTGAAACTAGATAGATAGATAGATAGATAGATAATAGATTTATTTCAGCGTTCTTTAGGTTTTAACAGTTTGTTACATTTTATGTTTAGTTAAAATCTAGTTAGACATGGCCAGAAGGGCCGTCAGCCAGATGACAGCTTTTTTTTAAAAACAAGTTTTTTATCACACTCTTTATTGATATTATTTAATTTTTTTTTTTTTTAATTTTTGAGTTATAATAGAACAATCATTTAAAAATTCTCATATAAAATCTTCTTTCTATAAATTAATGATATCTTTATAAAACGAAATAGTTTATGCCAGTCTTCTCCATTTAAAATTTCAATGACGCGTCCTTGGTCGATATAGTTCTGCTGCCATATTTGTCTCCTTATTTCCACCAAGATGGGGCATTTAGCGATAAAATGTATAATATTTTCTCTTTCGCCGGTATTACATAAAGTGCAGATGTTGCTTAAATCCATCCTGTGTGGCACATAGTTTAAAGCTAGTATTTCTCCTCTTGCTCGAAATATCATTGATATTTTTTCTATATTGAAGTTATCTTTAAAATAATTGTTTTTATTTAGGTTGTATTGAAGAATTGAGTATATTTCTCTGTGTTGTGAGTTCATTGCTTTTTCAATATTCTCTTCTCTAAATCTAGTATAGAGTTTCGCTAGTAGGTTATGTAGATATGTCTTCCACTCATGCAAGTTGTCCAACGTTAAATTAAATGACATGGAGCAAGCTTCGGCAAGAAGTTTCCATTCTTCAAACCATGCACTTTGCGAGTTTATTACGGCTATTCGCTATTGCAATTCTTTTAGCAACCTTCTCGTTGTGGCTATGCAGTATCTTTATTATGTAATTAAAATGCAGTTTTAGCGAGGTAAGGAACAGCGGCGGTAGTCCCGTTTCTAGTAGTAACATGTAGTTTGGTGTGGTATTTGGAAGTCTGAATTTTCGTTTTAGGAAGAACTTTAGCAGTTTTTCAGTAGTCTCATACTGTCGCCATCCCCAGGACTGCGCTGCGTAGAGCATTATTGTTTCTGAAGTTGTTTGAAATACTTTGTATTTCGAGCTAAAAGTTAAGTGCTTATTTCCATATACTTTTTGCCACACCGTACCAATCGCATTTTTCGAGGCCACCAGTTTCTTCGTGAGGTGTTTTTCCATGCTAAGGCTGCTCGTTATAGTTACTCCCAGGTATTGGTACTCTTTTACAGTTTCTATTTGCTCTTGTCCATAGAACCATCTTTCGTTTGCGGCCATGCGCCCAGATCCTTTGCGAAAAACCATTGCCTTTGATTTAGTTAAGTTTACAGTTAGATTCCAGTTTAGACAGTAGTCATACAATCTGTTTATCATTAACTGTAGCGACTCGGGTGATTCTGCTAAGAGTACGAGATCGTCGGCGTACATTAAAACTTTTATATTAAATCCCTCTATTGATATTCCGCAGGGTAATGCTTTTACTACATCATCAATGTATAAGGAGAAAGCAGGAGGGCGGAAATTACATCCTTGTTTCAATCCCACAAGGGAGAGGAACCAGTCCGATAGATTTTTACCATCCCACACTGAATTAATTGTTTGATTATAAATGTCTTCAATAATTCTTCCAAATTTTGCTGACATTCCTTCCCTATAGAGTTTATAGAAGAGAGCTTTTCTGTCTATAGAATCAAACGCGGACCGAAAATCAACAAAAAATGTATAGGTACAACTTCTTCTTTTTGCGTGCATAAAGCGCTGCAATATTGGTCAGACTGATGATATGATCTACCGTTGAATATCCCTTTCTGAAACCGGCTTGGAATTCGCTTAACAGATGTGAGCTTTCGATCCACTTTGTAAATCGGTATCGCAAGATTTCCATGAAAAGCTTTAATGAGGTGTTGAGAAATGATATACCTCGATAATTTGAAGGATCAGCCTTTTCTCCTTTTTTGTGTATCGGGAAGATTATGGATTTTTTAATTTCCTCTGGTGCTTCCCCATTGTTGAAAATTTTATTAAAGGCTCGAGTAATATGCTTTATGAATTCTGCAGTAGCATGTTTGAAATATTCGTTAGGGATACGGTCAACACCTGCATTTTCATAATTTGGCTTGGCATATTGGATCGGTTCAGAAAATATTTTTGCATTGCTTTGTTTTTTAAAATGATCTTGAAGTGTAAGAATCGGAGGTACGGTGTTCGTAACGAATCGTTTTCCTTAAATCTTTTGTATCGTTCTCCAAAAGTCTGCAGAATCTTTGCAGCCTATTAACTTTTCAGCTTGGAGTTTGCTAAAATTTTCTTTTTTGGATTCACACAGTAACCTGTAGTACCGATTTGCTTTAAGGTATTCTTCCTTTAGACAATCCGCATTAAAATTCTGGTAAATTCGTAAGTGACCAAATGACTTTTTTCTTGCAACTTCACACTCCCTGTCATACCAGGCTTCATGGTATTTACCAGATCCACTTTCAGATCCCTGCGGAAATGCTGCCGATTCTAGTACGTTCTGTAAATTTCTTACTGAAGGTTCAATTTCGTTCAGCCTCTCGGCTATGATGGCTTGAGCTAATCTGTTTTGGTAGACATCAATTTTATTCTTCTGCCAGTTCAATTTGGGGAGTAGAGGATTCAATTTGATCGACTCTGTTGCTCTCGTCGATTCAAAGGCGCAGTAAGATGAAATCAGTGGCATGTAATCAGAATAGATTTGGCTATCGACCTCGAAACTACATAGTTCTGATGCTATTTCAGTTGACATCATAAGATAGTCTATTACCGATCTACCCGGATTTCTTATAAAGGTTAGATTTCCTTCTTCATCTCCTCTTTGAACACCGTTTATAATGGTTAAATCGAAGGCAGACCCCATTTCAATAATTTATTTACCCCTAGCGTTCAGTTCAAGGTCCTTAGAGTTTCTTTTGAATAGAGTAGTGCTTCCGAAATGTGTGCATTGTTCTTGCCCAGTACGAGCATTAAAATCCCCCATTAGTATGCAGTTCCTCTCCCTCAAAATTTGTATTGAATCAAGCAGAGTATTGAAGTCCGTATTCCAATCCGAACAATTTAGATACACCGGGACCACATTTATAATTTTGTTATTTAGCATCATTTCTATATATTTAAAACGTTCTATTTCCTTGAAATTGCACTTAGCAATTGTTAATGATTTTTTGATTCCATATAATGCTCCCTTTGATGCTCTTCCTCTTGTAGCACCATTTCTCTTCTCCGCTGGTATCCAGCATAGCTCGTAGTCCGTGAAGAACTCATCAAAATGATGTTGTTTTTTTTAAAATGATATGAGTTTCATATAGCACAAATATTTCAAAAGAGTTTATGTAATTATAAAATTCTGCAAAAATTGATTTATTTGACATTCCATTGATATTATAACTTAAAATTCTAAATTTATTATAACTAACGACATTTTCCACACTCTGACTGACTTGTAACGATTATAACAATGTCGCATTTCCGGGACCTACAATACCGACATTACTCCCAGTTTCTTCCAGTATGTGACGCCTAGATGGCGGTAGTACGTTAGCTTCATTTGATGTTTGAGTGGCGTTGTTGTTTACAAATCTAACTCCATTCATAAACTTATCTCGTTGCAAAGTAATTTAAAATTTGTTGGCAAGGATGTTGAAACCTTCATGCTGTCCACACATTAATCCTTGATGAGAGTTCCAGACAAAGCAGTGATCCTGCACGAAAAGTCTGTCATCCCGCAACATAACTTTTATATTGGGCTTCCGCGACTTAACTTATTTTCTTATCTTTAGTTGTATGGCTATTCGACGACGCATGGCTGGTGGATAGTCCTTGTGCATGGATATGTTAGTGTTTTTCAACTTTTTCCCTTGGCCTAGAATATTCCTCGCCAATTGTTCATTTGCTACCTTTACGCGATATGCCTTTTGAGTTGTGGATTTTGTGTTTAACTCATGAAAGTGTTCAAATACAATTGTGCTGTGCTGTTGGTTATACTGGTGCAAGTGTTTTGTAGCCGCTCCCTTGGATTTCCATTACTTTCAACTGGCAAGTGAAAAATAATATGCCGTCCCCTTAATTGCAGTTCAGATAACTCAAATTGCCGCTCAAGTTGATCACATCTAGACTCCAAAGTCGCTATCTGGGATTGGAATTTCTCATTGCATAATCGAAGGTGATTTAGTTCGGCAAATACTGGCTCCAGATCCTTTTTTGTTGTCAGTTGATTGAAGCGGTTATCCAGCATCCGGTTAAAATCTTCCAGCGACAGATCTGCTAAGGTAGGCATATTTGGAAGGCTATAAATCTGAACTTTGTGTTCCGCTTTAAATTCGGGAGATGTTTCCGAAAGTTTTCGTTTATTTGATACTGGAGTTTTGAGGTTGGAACTCATGCGCAAACAATTATCTTGGAAAAGCTTTATCTTACGACTAGAACTTACGCGCTTTTGGCTTTGTATAAGGATCTGTTAGTTACTCGGCTATTTCTTGAAAATTTATTGCTTATATTCGCAAGATTTCTGCTTTTTTTATTCACAGCACTTTGCGGCCAATGTTTACTTGACAGATCGCGAGCTATCATCCCAAACATTAATGATTTTAATAGCTGAAACTAAAATAGCTTTTTCCCCACAACATAAACAAACGCTTTCCCCAAACTCGGTTAAAATACCTATTTTGTTTCAACATGACTTCAAAATGAAAAGCATTTAAATCGATTAAATCGACGAAAAATATATATTTATTGCTTTAAAATATATCTGCAATAGATGCTTGAAGTTACAAATAAATCTCTATTAATAAGAGCGCAAAAATCGTTTAAGTTGATTTTTCTCTGATTAATATCATGAGATCGATTTCTGCTAGATATTGAAAAACATGTTTTATTGAGGTATTTGGCATTGTGACAAAATTATATCAGAAATTACAATTGGTAAAAACAATTTCATAAAACATAAATCTTTTATGTGGTATTCGACTGCGCGCTCTCAGAGCATTTTTTTTTTTTTGCTCTCAGAGCAATTTTCATGTTCGCTTGGTACAAGAAAAAGCTATCTTTTTCAGATTTCAGAGCACTTTTGCGAATCTAGATATTTTCTCAGATTTACCAATTTAGCGCGTTCCTCCAGCAAAGAAAGGCGTTGCATCGGCTGAATCTATTTTTGTAAATTATTTTATGTATAAACTAGCTGGCCCGGCGAACTTCTTTCCGCCCAAATTCGTTAATGTTATGAAAATAATAACTCCGAGCATGCACAATGCAGAGGAAATTCGAAAAAGGAAAGACGCTTGTGACAAATGAGAATTTTTATTTGAGTCAGCGATGCTAGCTGTAAGATATGCAATTTTTATCTTTTTTAACAAAAATGCTTAATTTTTGACGGGTATAGGCATAAAACCTTCGATCCTGATTAGCATCACTGGCGGTGACTCCAATCTAACTATTTTCTAATTTAAAGTCAAATTTAATGCTTTATTTCTTTTATTTTAGACTAAATATTAATTTGTTGCCATTGAATGTCGCAATGGTAAATCGTTCTGAATAAGTATAGAATATGGGAAATGCGAATGTTTGCCTTTTAATTTGCACCTCAAAATCGTCGCTTGCATGACATTTGACTTGAGATTTTTCACATTCACATCAATCGGGATCCGTTACAAAGTTTCGATTGATTGAGGTTTCGCAATTATAACTGAGCCGACTCTTAACTGTTTAGCGGTAAGCCCGAAACATCCAAAGAATAAAAAAAATTGAGAACTTTAAAACTGTTTTGTTGTATTTGAAGTGACACTACCGTTTTTCTATCCAGTCTATTTTTTTAAAAGGTTTCGTCTAAATACAAACTTCTATCCCCAATCTCATCTCCTTAAAGTTCGCACGGGGAAAATTTGCATACCTATGTCCTTCCTTAGGCCAATACTAATCCACCGTAAAAATCGAAAGATCCGTTCCCGAGTTATGAGCGCACATAATGACCATCAGTCTCTTTAATATATATAGCAGGTTTTATGTACGTGACTTTCTTATTCAGTCCACTAACAATTTTATTTTACAACTTTGGCGTTTGATTTTTTTTTTTTGAATGGGATGTGTGACAACCCGTTTTCCTAATCCCTCTTATCTTTTGCAAAGTGCTTCCTACATAAGAGGTAAACAATTTTCCTATAACTGGAACTAACCATACACATCCACAAATTTTCATTGAAATCGGCTAAGTGGCTTTGGAGATCGTAAATATTGCCACCTAACCTATAGGGTCCAAAAGTATTCTATCTTTTAAGTCTTGCTAAACCTGAAATACAGGAATACAAACAAAACAAAAAAGATTCATGAAAATTGGCACATCACTTACCGAGCTATAATGTCATCGAGTTTCACACCGAAGGAATTAGGTATAATATATATTATTGTTATTGTATTATTATATTTTATAGACGATAATTGAATTTAATTGAAAAATTAAATGTATGCCTACACCTGTTGAGAATTTTAAGATTTTTCCTTTTCCCTAAACCATCTCTGATTCAAGACGAACAAAACAAAACAAAAATCATTCAAATCGGTCGAGCGGACTAACCCGACTAACGCACATCTATTTCCTTCCACCTGTATAGACACAGGCATCTCAATTTTGACTTCGATGGAAGGGCTGTAGGGTCAACAAAGCAAGGCAGGAATGCTTGTTTAAGCCAGTGCTTATAGCTCGTCGGTGGGGTGGGATGTTTAGCTTGTCTTGCGGATTGCCGTACTTTTACATGCCTGACAATAGGAAAGTTTGAAAATTGGGAGTATTAAAGGGATAGGAAGAAAATAGGGAAAGGATTAACTTACTTTAAACGAAATATTTGTAACATTAACAACCAAAAAGAAAACTAACCAAACCTATCAAATTGGTTGGTAAGCCTTCTACCTTCTCTCTCCACACCGGTACCGAAGGTGTTATGTATGGTGGTACCTTTGAAGTACCCTCCCTACTCACGAATGAGCAGAGTACCATGATGTTAGTCCACGTCATCTAATTCACCCCTACATTTCAACTTACTCACACATACTATTGCTAGGATCCTGAAAATACTTGACAAACAAAAATTATAAAAATTATGGATTCAAACACCATCAAACAAATCAAAGTATCAACTCTATTGCAAAAAGTTACTTAATGTAACATAGTAAACAAAAACAAACTTACTAGGTATACCTATATTTAAAAAAAAAAATAATTTAAAAAATAGTTGACAACAACAATTTCCTTGGAAAGTTAAAGGAATTGACAACAACAATTGCTTTTAAAATTTAAAATATTTTTTTTTGTATTTGAGGTGTCAGTGTGTAACTACTCGATTTCTATCCAGTTTATTATTTTTTTTTTTCAAAGTGCATTTCCCCATGACTTGTTTTGGTGTTAACTTCTTTCTTTTTTGTTGCCTATTGCGAATTTGTCGGTCACTACGACCAATATTTAAACTTCGTCGTCCAGGCATTTTATTCTTTTTTCAGTATTATATCACTGCAATTTGTACACTTATGTATGCTAAAAAAGAACATTTCCCTTGGTTATGTTATTTGTGCCGGAAATCGAATGGAAATGTTATTTACCTATTTAAAATTGATTAAAAACTAATTTGGAGTTTTTGTCAAACAATTGTACTACAGCTAAATGAAATATGAATTAGGTACTGAAATGTAAAATTCAAAAAAGTATATCTAGACAACCAACGCCAACTATATTATTACAATTACATTTACCTAATGTTGTTGATACAAAATTGATATGCAGGGAAATTTAACTTGTCGTAAATATCTCCCAGCGCCACCTATCGGGTTTAAGTGTTATATGGTGTTAATTTGAGCCAAATCGGTCCATAAATAAGAATTTTCGAAAAAGCGACCCCAGCTCCTATAGTGTCTAAATTTAACATAAACCATCCGGAGCACCACACAAATATATGGTGTGAATATAAGGGGGATAGCTTCTGTGGTTCAGCCGTGATTGTCAGACATACATACGCACGAACTTTTTATATATTAAGATTATTTGATTGTTTCACGATAATTTTTTTGGGATATTCCAAACAAAATGCGAGACTCGTTTGGGTTATGTCAAACATAACGCGAGAATCGTTCGAAAATCGCAAATCTGTTGGCAAATAGTTTGGCATTACCGGCATTCGATTCTACTTTCATAGAGAGTACCAGTTGAAAGGAGAATCGCAAATATCTTTCGAATAGAATCAATAGTAGAATCGAGTTTCATAGTTGGGCCCCAGGCGTTTTGAAATTGTGTGTTCGTAATGCGAAGGCGACAACGAAATGCTAGGTAAACTTTACACTTCACTGCATTCTGTGATTGAAATTAAAAGTGGGCTGCCTACGTGTTATTTGTTATTTCCTTGAAAATATAAAAGTGCGGGATTTAATGTCGTCGTTTTAGATTTGGCTTTTCAGATTTTGATCTGAGATTTCAGGTTTCTGCTGCCAAATCGAACATGAAATCTGAATTAAATTGGGTTTTGTGTGTATTTTGGCGACAAAAATAAAACATTTTTGCACTTGCATTCGAGTTCCATTTGAATTGATTTTCACACATTTATAGTAATGCATTTCAAAATAATTTAATACAAAAACACGATCCCATACGCGTAAAATAAATAATTCAATAAAAAAGCAATCCTACTAACGATAAACAATTCGTATTAGTGAAAGTATGGGTAAAATCTGAGAAAAATTGAGATTTCTCAAAAGTGACTTGAGATCAAAAAAAGGATAGATTTTTGTGGCAAATCGAACATGAAAACGATATGTGTGCGGTTCTGTTTAACAGGGGTTTTTTCGGCTGTTAGGTAGAAATTTATTATTGGGTAAATTTCAAATTAACTGGTTCTGACGTATTTCATCCTTAAGATTAACAGAATCCTATTTTAAAGTACCTACGTTTTTGTGTTTGTAGTTATAGTAGTTTTTATCTATTCGTTTCGTTAAATACATACAAGCATTTTTAACTTTCTCCATTTCGTGATATACCTAACGATGATAGAGGAACTCAAAAAGTGGGTCGCAAAATTCTATCCGTCGTCTGTTTGTTCGTCCTTTCACAGGCCTACAGCGTAAACGGTCGTTTTGTAGTTCGGGGGCGTTTTTTTTTTTTAGGAATGTAATCTCAATATTAATGATTTCAACAAAAATTGTTATTTAAGCTTGGGTAGGTGCGGTTACCATGACTGCGTACCCAGTTTTTGGTTAAAAATTGGAATAACCGCACTTTCGAAATTTCGGCATAAATCTCGAAAACAGTCTATACGATTAGAACAAAATTTAATTTCAAAAGTAATGCGGTCATTTATAACTTAATGACAAGATCAGTTTTTCTCTATATTAGCCGTGTTTTTTTGAGCTCCAATCTCAGCAAAGCAAAGTGAAGTAGGATTTTTAGCACGCAATTACAACAACTATTGCGAGTGTCGAAGTGTCAAGTATAGCGTAGTTGTTGTAATTAGCGTGCTGAAAATCCTACTTTACTTTGCTTTGCTGAGATCGAAGCTCAAAAAAACAGGCCTATTATCGTACAATAATTTGAAAATAGATAGTAATTTTTTTTAAATTTTGTTTTGTTTAGTTTACCTAAAAACGGCAATAACGATTTCACCAAAATGCAAACTTAGAGTCGAATTGATGTTTTCAAAATTATTGTGTTCTTAATTTTAGAAAACACTAATTTTAAAAACTGCTCACATCTCGAGAACCCCTTTTTCGATTTCGATAAAACTTTAAAAACGAAATAATGCATGTTGAATGCCGATTTCAAAATTGCAAACAAAGACATTGAATTTGTTTCTAGTATTTACTGCACTAGTAATTCTTAATCGAACACTGAAAACCAATTTCATTCATGAATAACATTCAACATGATGTTGACTATCCGAGTTCAAATAGCCTACCTAAATCTAAAATACGGACTGCACATTATCAATCCATGAGCATAAATTTGATTATCTGTACATCAAAATACAAAAACTATCCACTAACATTTTCGCATGGGTGCGATACCATTCGTGCTGAAAAACGATGACAAATCCACCCCTAGTTAACGAGCCAGCCGCACAGTCGCATAGCCATGCAAACGCAAAGCGCAAGTCAAAATAAACAGAACAACAACAAAACGATTTTCCTTGTTTTGCACGTATAAAAAGTAGGTACTAAAGGCAGACAAAAAAAATATTTTACGGTTTCTGTTTTTTTCATGTTTTGATGGAGTAAAGAGAGAGAAAACAGGGGATTCATTAATTTCTCTTGTAAAATTATGAAGCTTTTAAAAAAGCTTTTTCTTGAACTAAATTTCATTTTCATATCCCACTTCTTCCCGTATGGATAAGACATCTGTATATTTATTCGGCCTTACCAATAATCAACTTTAGTCTAGCACTTTACGAAAAGACTCCACACTTTCCAAAATCCCTTTACCAATAAACAAATATAGTTGCCAGACTATCGCTAACTGTAGGGTTAAATGTTAGTGTTGAGAAAGCCATGTTTATCTCGGACATTAGCTAAATAAATCCTCCCTTATGTCATTTTGAAGACAAGGTGTTGCCCAACCATCCAAAATCGCGGTATTCAATTTCGAAATAGGAGAGAATTTAATACGATGTTGTTCAGCCTGAGCGTTTACAAGTATTAATTAATTTTAGTAAATTGTGAATGCTTTCTAATTTTATTCGTTGTAATACAAAAATGCAAATGGTTTTTAAGTCTATCACACATAAATTTGTACAAATGTATGCAAAATATTGAAAAATATTGCGTTTTTGTTTTATTTCTAAACACGTGAAACATATATTTCTGTTGCTTTTTGATTGGTTTTCCTTGTTAGTTGCTTAATAAAAAATAAATTTTATATAAGTTTGGGATAATTCCAAGACTTTCTTGACAGTCGTGGCAAACAGAATAAAATATCTTTTTACCAAAGTTTGGACGGCTTGTAGGTACCTTTTTGCAACAATTCTCAGTACCTTAGGCGACACAGGTAGATATTTTGTGTTAACCAAACCCTTTTCAAACTCTTTGCAAAAGGAGTTTGTTTACCGAGAATGAGGATCTCTAATGAGATAATGGTTGGCGTGAAAAGGTTCCCTTCGCGGAAAATATATAGTTATAAAAATAGAATTATCAGAACTCAGCAAAATACATGCAAAATAACAAGTTTATTAACTTCTGGGGGTGCAAGTACAGCCTAACAGGTAGTACGAGAATATGCGTTTTATATTTTTCAGTTCGAATTTCAACTTTTGTCGGTTTCTAAGTTTCCCGAATTAAGTAATATATAAGCCATACAATTTTTTAAAGGTTAAATTGTATTTATTTTCAAACCCGATAAGGTAAGTTCTTAACACGCTTCCTACGTGCGATTGTTATTCATTCTGAAATGAATGAGCCAGATATTATTTCCATTTTCAAAAATATTCTCTTGCTAACAATGCAATTGTGATGTTTAGACCACTAATAAGTTTTGATTTGCATCGTCAGCCTACGAATAAATGAAACCATTCAAATAAACTGTGCTTTGTTTATTGAATAATTTGAAAGGGATTTTATTACGACACAAATGCACTCATAAAGAAAACGCGAGGTAGTATTAGAAAACAATGGAAAGCGTACCATAAAAGTACTGAAAATTGTGTCCGATCGAACGATAGGGCATTACTGATTTGCATACGATATTTGACAGATCAGCGGATAATTTGTGCATTTCCTATTTTGAGTTTTGTTTTTTGCTTATAATAAGTCTCAAAGAGCATTGGAAAGATATGTGTTGGGAAATTTAATTGCAATTTATGTATTCCTTCTTTTAGAATAAAATCCTCCTTGTGAAAGAGACCATTGACCTTGTTTTTCACGAAAACAAATTATGAAATTTGAATTCTGCAATGACAACAAATGTAATAGATTCTAAGAAAGATGTAGGACTAGTAAACGTGGAGGTCTAATTGTTTATTGGTACCATTTCACAAAAGCTGTACATTTTTACTAAAGCTGACATCTAACTAGTTGTCGACTTTAGTTATTGATTATTAGTAAGGCCGATTGTCTGTGGTACAAGTTTACAATTCATTTAGAATGGACCAGGTTTTACAGCGCCTGATGCTCGCTGATAAAAAAATAAAGATATAAAATTATCAAATATTATGATTTTAATCGGTGTTTGTAGATAACATCGGGTTATTGGCAAGAAGGAGTCTTAGTTTGGTGATTGGTTTCTTAAAGGTTTTTCCATTGGAATACAGAGAGACAACTCTAACAATATCATCAGCGCCAGGATGAACTTTAACCACTCTAGCGAGTCGCCATTTTGAAGGTGGGTACCTCTCATCGGCGATGATAACAATATCGTCGATCTTAAAATTTCGTTGTGCCTTTGTCCATTTTGGCCGTTGTTGAAGGCGCGATAAAAATTCCTTACGCCATCGATCCCAGAAATGTTGATGCATTTGTTGAATTTGCTTCCATTTTGCAAGTCTATTATCTTGTAGGTTGAGAAGCGAAGGTTCTGGAACAGTGGTAATTGGCTCTCCAATCAAGAAATGGGCAGAGGTAAGCCCATTGACCGTAGGGTCATCATTCAATGGGCACAGAGTTCTAGAATTAAGAGAAGACTCAATTTGAACTAAGAGTGTATACATTTCTTCGAAGTTTAAAATTCGATTAAGGCGGATTCGTTTTAGATGGTACTTAACTGATTTAACCCCTGCTTCCCATAATCCGCCGAAGTGTGGCGAAGCAGGGGGAATAAAGCTCCAGGAAGTTCCTTCGTTTTCCAAGTGAGTTCGTATGTCTGTTGTTACTTGTTCCAGAAATTGACGTTTCATTTGAATTAGCTTCTTGTTGGCTCCAACGAAATTTGTTCCGTTGTCACTGTATAAGTGACTACAACTTCCTCTGCGTGCAGTAAATCTACGAAAGACTGCTATGAAACCTTCTGAGCTCATATAAGAAACGAGTTCAATATGTATGGCTTTGGTTACAAGACATATAAATATACATATGAACCCTTTAAATGTTTTTGGTGATCTACCCTTTGAGACCTTGAGGTCAAAAGGACCAGCGTAGTCCACGCCACTGTCTCTGAATGCTCGACTTTCAGTCACTCTTACTTTGGGTAGTGATCCCATCAATTGCGTAGTGCGTTTCTTTTTAAATCGTGTGCATAAAACACATGAATGAAATTGCGCCTTGGCTAAATTTCTCAAGTTAATAATCCAGTATTTCTGGCGAAGATATGTCATCATTAACTGTGTGCCGCCATGCAATGTTTTAATATGAGCATCGGCAACTAAAAGTTTTGAGATATGGCAGGACTTTGATAATATTAAGGGATGTTTGGACTCTTCGTCAATGTTTGCAAATCGTAAACGTCTGCCAACACGTAGCGGGCCTTCTGCATCAAAAAATGGGTGAAGATTAAGAATCTTGCTTTTGGAAGAGATTTCTTTTTTGTTTCTTCGATTTTTGATTTCCTCTGAAAAGGACATAGCTTGTGAGAGAGAAACCATTTTCGATAGAGCAATTTGAAGTTCATGAGCATTTAGAATGCCTGAGAAACGTATTTGGTATTTAGGAAAGGCTTGCTTGAATCAAAGAATGTAAGCTGTTACTCTTAGACTGCTGAACTTGCAGATATAGTTGAACTCGGATTGCAGAGAGGTTGAGGTACATTTTTTTTTTTTTTTATAATAAACACGCGCTAAAGAGGTTATGACTACTCTTATGGTGTAGTTTGAAGTACACAGCGCGGGCGTTAAGGAAATTGGGATAGAGAAGATAGGAGATTCCGATGCACATTGGTTTTAAATGTCTGCAAATTGCACTGAGGGGGAAAGACCGAGCTGGGCAAGGCATTCCACATTCGTGTTGTACGGCTTATGAAAGAATCTCTATATTTCATAGTACGACCGAAAGTAGGCTGGAGGGTAAACTGATGGGCATTCCTGGCTTGTCGAGTATTGCGGTTGAATTGTTGAAGGGGTGGAATGCAGCTGGCGATTTCGCTTGAGCACTGTTTATAGAAATAGCGATAAAACAATGAGAGACATGTTACATTTCTGTGATGTTCGAGCGAATTTATAGAATTCGCTATATTTGTGTCTCCAATAAGTTTAAAAGCACGATTCTGTATCCTATCCAGCAGGTGCAATGAGGTTTGGGGCGCACCAGACCAGATATGAGAGTTATACTCAAGTTTGGGGCGAATGAACGCCTTATATATGGCAGCCAGATCAGAAGGGGTAAAATATTTCTTGCACCGTTTGAGGAAACCTAGACATTTCGCAGCGTTCTTGGCGACTTCGTGTATGTGGTCATTCCAACGGAGTTTGTCATGGACACACATACCGAGAATGGAAAGTCTTTCGGTTTCGGCGATGCAAGTGCCATTCATGGATAATGGCTGAGGATTCTGGTTTCGCTTTAATGACAGCAGACAGCATTGTGTTTTGGAAGCATTAAATTCCACTCTATTGGCTGAACCCCATTTTATAATGCTGTCGAGATCGGAATTTAATGAGCTTAACATACGTTGCCGTTCCAGTTCTACGGCCGAAGAGCATGGACGTGAGTCTTGGAATGAATATGAGAAGCTGAGGGTGCTGTCATCGGCGAAGGAGTGGATTGGATTAGAAGTTACAGACAGGAGATCATTTATGAAAATGAGAAAGAGAGTCGGAGACAAAACGGAGCCTTGGGGAACACCAGCATTTATATGGTGAATTTCAGACTTGAAGCCATCCAATACAACTTGAATTGAACGGCCAGAGAGGTAGTTTCTAATCCATTGAAGAAGACCCGCATCGATCCCATATGCACGCATTTTCGATAAAAGAGCTTGGTGCCAAACTCTGTCAAATGCCTTTGAAATATCAAGCGCAACAATCTTCGTTTCACCAGAGTGATGTAGAGATTGGTTCCACATTTCGGTGAGATAAGCCATCAAATCACTAGTGGATCTGTTGCCACGAAAACCATACTGCCGGTCATTAATGAGTTTTCGTGATTCAAGATATTTCATGAGCTGACGATTTATCAGCGCTTCCATGACCTTAGAAAGAATGAATGTAAGTGCTATGGGTCGGTAGTTGGTGGGAGAAGAAGATTCGCCTTTTTTGGGGACGGGCTGGACTAATGCTGTTTTCCACCTTCTCGGGAAGAGTCCAGAAGAATAGGACCGATGGAAAAGCTTACACAGTGGTTTTGCCAGCGTAGAAGAACACCTCTTCAGAACAATTGGGGAAATACAATCTGGACCAGCGGATTTATTTATGTTGAGATCATTAAGTACTCTTGCCACTGTACGAGTGCGAAAATGGATTTGTCCCATGGTGCATTCGACGCTCTCAAGTACAGGTAGAGGCAAAGCGCAATCTGGGAGCATTGAGCTGGCTGCAAAATGTGCAGCAAGCAGATTCGCTTTGTCTAAAGAGTTGACAGCTGGAATGTCATTGTAAATGAGCGTTGGGATCGAAGATGAGACCGAATTCTTTATATTTTTTACAAAAAACCAAAAGTTTTTACCACCCTTGGGACATTGTAGTATTTTTTGCCTCAACTTTTGGTCATACGAGAATTTAACACGCTTGATAGTGGTATTGCAGTCATTTCTGGCTCGCTTGAACTTTTTTCGGTTTTCCTCAGATGGGTTGGCCTTATATGACCGAAAACTTAAGTCCTTTTGTCTGATAGCCTCTTTACAGCTCGAGTCGTACCATGCATTTTTTTTCGGTATGATACTCTTTATCCTATTAGGAATAAAGGATTTCATACCTAAGGTGATAATACTGGACACCATATCAGCGACGGCATCCACGTCATTATCGAGGAAGCATAACGACGAGTTAAAACTCTTAAAGAAGCTGTTAATTCCGCTCCAGTTGGCTTTCTCGTATTGCCATACGGTTCTTTTCGGAGATTTTTCTTTAACTGTGTGGTTGGAGTACGAGAAATTAGCTGATATGATGCAGTGGCCCGACGAGCCTAAAGGCGATAATACTTCTAAAGAGTATTTATCAGGGTGGGAGGTAAGAAACAAGTCCAGAGTGTTGGCATTCTGACCGTCAATATCTGGTACGCGTGTTGGCTCATTTACAAGCTGGGTTCATTGATTTACCTCAGCGAAGATCTGAACATAAATTCCTTCGGGTGTTGTCTGTCCAGTATGTCGAAGCCAGTTAGAATTGTGAATATTGAAATCGCCCGCAATGACAATTTCAGTATTAGGATATACACGGAGACAATTCTTGTAATGGAGTCAGACAGCGCATCAAACTCGTTAAAAGTCGAAATGCTATCTAGATTAGGGCTTCTGTAGATGAAACAGTAGTGAATGATTTGCCTACGGATGTGGAATTTCAGCCATATGAAATTAAATTCCGAATTGGAACATTGGCCATAAGAACCTGGAGTTTGGTAGGCAATATCATCGCGTACGTAGATGGCGAGACCGCGGTGAAGAAAGCATAAAGGCACTAAACGATACCCAGGTAGATCAAACTCCGATTTATCAGAATTTACACCCACCTGGGTCTCGCTCAGTGCCAAAACAGCTGGTTTATATTTAGCAACGTGGACGTACACCGAGAAGATTTTCGATCGTAGCCCACGAATGTTCCACATGTCAACCCTAAAATTCCCCATCAATACAAAAAGCAGACACCAAAAAACAAAACTCCGACGCTTCTAAGCAGGGCTGTGAAGTGAAAATCCAATGTTAGATTCTCAAATCAAACTGTCATAGGTGTTATGCCCGTATGACAATTTGCTTTGGTACATCAACAAAAACTTTCACACACAACCCGCTATCCGCCAGATGTTGCTCTCACCCACTCATTGCAATTGCCTTACACGGTGTCTCCACCTGCAATTTTCTTAACATGAAAATTTTCATGAAATGACAGATTGCACGTGGAGACCACAAATTTCATGAAAAAACCAATTTCATGAAAAGTATTTCACAGCTCCTTTCATGGTATTGATTTCATGAAAGGGGCTGAAATTTCTGTGCAGTTTGACACTTGTTTTTCATTTTCACGATGGCTGAGTGGCGAATGGTCGCTTGTAGGTTGTAACGCTGAAACTAGGTATTTGAATAAAAACGAGACAAGTATAGTCATTACAAGGATATGAAAGAAAGTGGACGAGCCAAAAAAATCTGGTACATCGGCCGAGACAGTGCATCATCCGCATCTTTTTTATTATGATGACCTCCGATTTCTGGATACGGTGATTGTTTTAAGAAAAACAAAAAGCAATTACCTGGTATGTAAAATAAAGAAAACAATTATTATTTCTATACGTAATACTCATATACATGTATTTATATATATTTTTACAGGACGACAGTGTAGAGTGTGCTACGGAAGCAGCAGAAACAATGGGAGAAATCCAGGTATTAACTACCAGGAAAATACTGCGGTCCCTACAGTCTAGACTCTAGAGCCATGCCACAGAGTTACTCGTCGTTTTCTTCATCAGCGAGAAGTAGTAGGGGGAGTGACAAGCTTTACACAGCCTTAGCTGATGCTGACATCCAGTTCGACGCTGATGATTTTGAACTTTGAAAACATTTTATATGGTATCTAAACAAATAAATATAATATAAATTTCTCACAATTATTCGTGTTGTATGAGTTTATTTTTGGGTCATCGAACCTTTTACCAATTTTTTTAAAGCTATGTTTACACGATTGCCAGATGTGCGAAAATTTAAACAAGGAAATAAACATTTCCAGATAGTTTTACAAGCATCATAAAACAGAAAATGGAAAATATGTATAGCTACAACGAAAAGGGATTAGAAAGGATCATAAACATTTATAGATCCTTTTAGAAGTATCATAAACGGAAGAACACAAATGACGAAACAAAGAGTAATTAAAACGGATCGTAAACATTCACAGTTCCTTGTAGAAGAAACTTGTCAATATGCATTCTGCAAAAATTCCGAAACTCGTCATCTTCCCACAGAACATCTTTCAACAAATGTTACTCTAAATTGTGCATTTCCCTTTTTTCCAGAAATGGATTTACCCAAAACCATCGTTTTCTTTTCTCAGCTCATTTCCGCAATTCTTCTAATTCCTTCATGGCCTTTAATGCGAGAACGCAACGATGTGCTCTGCTCAACGACATTTCAACGAATGAAATTTCATGATATGAAATGCCCACCCTACATTTCATTTCATATTGTCGTTCTTTCAACGCGACGAAATTTGACAGATTTCATGATAGAAAATTTGCAGGTGGAGACACCGTGTTATGTACAACAGTACAAGCACAATCGCTTGTACGTTGGCGGCCGGCGATTGCAAAGACCAAGAAAGTGCAACAGCAAACGAGTTGGAATGGGGGAGGAGGGAATCGCCCACGCTAATGGTTTTTTTTTTCCCTCGTTTTTTTTTCCTTTTCCACAACACTTCACTGGCACTGCACTCAGAATGGATTGCGCGGCAGAAGATCAGTGTTATGATAATGAATTAATAAATTAATAATAGTTGATCTTCGCTTTTTTTTTTTTGTTTTTTTTTGTTTTTGGGTGTTGTTTGCGCGACTAAGGGGGAGAATGCTACGGCTGCACACACGTGTGTTCGCGACGGATTGCAGTTCGGAACTGTAACTTCCTTTGCCATTTCCTCAAGATCGGTGTGGTATTTGGTTAGTTATAAAATGCTACAAGACCTAGTCCCACTTCCATCCCTCCTCTCCAGTCCATATTCCTTTTTTACCCATTCGGTCATTCCCGTCACTTTCGATGCACAAGGGGCCAGAGGGGTGTTCCTGAATTGGTTCCAATTCAGCACTATCGCTGGTCAGGCTTCAGGAGAAAGCGACAAAAGCAGGTCGTGCCCAGACGGCCGGTCGGGAACCGAGGAACAATACGCAAACGCATTGATGAAGAGTGGGGGGAGGAAGATCCCTTAAACAGACACTCCAAAGATAGTATGAATACGGGAGTATGGTGCGAATACCGAGAACTCCGCTCGCTACCTTTTAAAATCAAACAAACAAACACAACATAAACGGGAATCGAACTCAACATATCCACTAACTACACTGATTACATTGTAAGGAAGTGGCACGTTATCTGCCAGTCTCGTCACCCAATATCTGCGCGGTGGTCCACGGAAAAGAGTAGAATTAGAATTAAGTTTACTCTTCGTTCTTCTCCAACTGCACTGTAAAAGAGCGAACAGAAAATCCGCCGTCCCCAAGCTACGGCCTCCATGAACCTTTCCTACCCTTTTCTTTGAATTAGGTGTCGTCGTTGGGAAAATAATAGAAAAATAATTTGGTAATATATAAAATTCTCGATTTTAAGAGCTCGAAGGCAATTTGACCCACTGTCAAATCAATTATGTATCGCAAGAATAGTTCTGCTCTCGTCCATCGAAACGTCAGGCACCGGAAATTTCCCGGCGACCTGGCGAATTCGGATATGTAGGAGTGAATGCGAGTGAGAGTATGCATTGGTGATCATTAACGGTCGTGTACCATGGCGAAAAAGCACCTACGTGAAGTTAGCCCGCACTTTTTCTAGAATGAAAAACGTGAATTGCAGTTCGATAGACATTCGTTTGTAGTTGTTTGTAGTGAAATTTTTTTCGTTTGTAGTTCAAAGGTTAGAAAGTTAGAACCATTAGAAAAAAATTTCAGCCCTCACTTTTGGCTTTTTGAAACAAAAACTAGCCAGTTGCATTTGAAATCGTTTGTAGTTGTTTGTAGTGAAATTATTTTTTAACAGTAACTCCGAATTTAAAAAAAAGAGAAATAATTTAAAACCACTGGTGCATAAAGCATATCCTAACTTAAATAACTGCATTTAAAATTTATGAATTCACTTAAGCGTTACTTAATAAAAAGCAATCAAATTCAAAAAACGCATCACTTTAGAGTTGCATCCATATATGGGCTTCCCAACAACAACAAAACAACGGTAAACACATTTTCGCAAAGCACTCATCTGTGCCCATCGACATGTGCACTACCTGTCAATTAGCAACAACAACCAATCAATGAACCCCGATTTTATCCAACAATTTTTTCTATTCCTTCGAATAACATTAAAACCTAACCCCTTTGAAACAATTTATAACAACAAAAATGCAATTTCTGCAAAGCCTGTATTCCTGACTATCTAATCCAATTCAAATTTTGTGATTTTATTACAAAGAAAAAAAATTAGATGAAACTTAAACGAACACTACTTCGTCACATAAACTCATATCCATATTTCAGTTATTAAGCGACTCAAAATAGTCAAATCTATTTTTTTCTAATGCTTTCTGTTTGATGTATCTAATGGAGCAAAAAAAAATTACCTCTTATCAATAAATAACGATTTATTGAAAATTTAAGAAAATGGTTGAAATCGTCTTCGCAGACTGATTTAAGGGGACGGATATTTCAAATGCTGGACAACTACAAACGACAAAAACTAGTTGGTTGTTAGAAAGCATGTGTGCTCTATCTAATAAAACCTTAAATGTCGAAATTAACCAAACCAAAAAGAATTTATAAGCAATTTAAGCAGGCGATATAAGACCGCGTTATCTTCGAAACGGTACATTGCCGAGTGATGAAATTTCCTATTTCAACAGTTTTCCACCTCACCAATCTAATAAAACAAAAATTGTATCAATCGGCCTAACGGTTTAGGATTTATATGCAATTTAAGCGAAATTGCAGCTTAATTTTTTTTTGTGAAGTTAGCCCGCACTTTTTCTAGAATGAAAAACTGAGTTTGCAGTTTGATAGGCATTCGTTTGTAGTTGTTTGTAGTGAAATTTTTTTCGTTTGTAGTTCAACCGTTAGAAAGTTAGAACCATTTGAAAAAAAAATTTCAATCCCTTAAAACCTTGTTATCTCAGAAACCGTGGGAAGCAGAGCGATGAAATTTTCTGTGTCGAAAGTGTTTGCCATTACTAATCTAATAGAATTCAAATTATACCAATCGGCTTAACGGTTTATGATCTATTTGCAATTTAAGCAAAATTTGGGCTTCAAACTTAAGGTCCCCATAACTCAAAAACTGTTGAACTACAAACGATGAAACCTTGCATGTCTACTCTCTGAATCCTTTTCTATCTACGATATAAAATAGAAGACAGCCCGCATTACTGGACACTTTTTATTCGCAATTTAAGGGGAGGTTATAATGGTCTAAATTGACCCATTTTTAGGCGATTCTATATTTCCATTGCTAATGAGCTATGAAGGGTCAAATATGATTTTTTTTTCTAATGCAACAACCCACCCCCTTCTAACAAAAAATTCATTTTCACTGCACTGCAATGCAAAATATCGATTCGGTTTAAAATGGGTCAATTTAGACCATTATAACCTCCCCTTAAATTGCGAATAAAAAGTGTCCAGTAATGCGGGCTGTCTTCTATTTTAAAATGGGTAAATTTAGACCATTATAACCTCCCCTTAAATTGCGAATAAAAAGTTTCCAGTAATGCGGGCTGTCTTCTATTTTATATTGCTGGTTGAAGGGTTGTGATGCGTTTTATGAGAACACAAGCGTTCTCACTTAGCCTCTCACAATCAACTCCTACTCTCACCTCCACGTTGGTGACCGGTGGGTGCCTAGTACCTTGACTGGAGATTGGGTAACCAACCCCTTTGGAAGGTCGTTGGAGGCAGCGGACGAGAGAGGGGGGTGGAGTGTCTCCTCACTAAGACACTTCCTCCTGTTCCAGACGGCAGCGGACGAATTCCCTAGATGGAGTCAACGGTGGCGTCTACAATTCCAGTTAGGCCGAATTACTTAGTGATATCCCTATAAGAGCTGCTTCGACGTACTCGGACCCCAGGTCTATAGGAATCTCCAATAACACGCCAGGTTATTGGAAAAGAGTTGGTGGCGGATGAACCCTTAATGGGCCAACGGCAGCGCTCATATCCCGAAGTGGGTTACTGGCCTCGGATTGTTCGGCCCGCAGTCCTAGGGTGAAAACACGGACCTGGCCCTCCAGGTTTCCAGGTTGGGGGTTGTGCCGTCGGGGTAACTTCCCGACCATGGAAAAAAAGAATTAGTTATGGGAGAGACACGAGGAGCCTCGGATATCGAATTCCCTCAAACGGCAACCAGACCCGGAACGTCAACGGACAATGACCTAAGAGTATGCACCTGGAACGTGCGGACGCTTTATACTCCAGGTGCTACTCAAAAACTTGAGTCTGTCCTCGCGCGGTACAAGGCAGACATTACCGCGGTCCAGGAGATACGATGGATAGGATCAGGTATGATGAAAAGGAAAAATTGCGACATTTATTACAGCTGCCATAAAAGATTGCATGTATTAGGATGCGAATTCGTCGTGGGAAATCGGCTTAGGTCAAAAGTTATTGACTTTAAGCCGATAAGTGATCGCCTGGCTGTGATCCGCATCAAAGCTACTTTCCAAAACATTAGCCTAATATGTGCACACGCCCCTACCGACGAGGCTGAAGACCCTATCAAGGAGGAGTTCTATTACTTCCTGGATAGAGCCTACGGAGCCTGTCAGGAGTATGATGTCAAAGTTGTGCTCGGGGACTTCAATGCCAAAATCGGTCAGGAAAACATCTTTGGCGGGTTAGTTGGTAAGCACAGAATCCACGAAACGACAACAGACAACGGCTAACGACTAATTGACTTTGCAGCAGCTCGTAATACGGTGATGAGTAGCACTAGGTTTCCAAGGCTAAGGATCCACACAGCAACCTGGCGCTCTCCAGACGGTCGAACCGTCAACCAAATCGACCATGTGCTAATCGATGCTAGGCACGCATCCAACATCCTCGACGTGCACACATTCCGAGGGGCAAACATCGACTCTGACCATTTTTTTGTCGCTGCTAAATTCAGAGCTCGACTGTCCAACAAGAAGAAGCTGCGAACCGCTCAAAAGAAGAAATTCGACGTTGGACGCCTAAGCACACCTGGAGTAGCCAGTGTCTACAGAGAGCGCCTGAGTGAAAAACTCCCCACTGTGCATTCACCTACCACAGACGCCAACAACGAGTGGTCCCAGTATCGCGACATCATCAAGGAGGTAGCCGAAACTACTATAGGGTACCAGCCACCCCAGAGAAAAAGCCCGTGGTATGATGATGAATACGTACGTCTAATAAAGGTGACAGAAGATGCACATATGAAGATGCTGCAGCGCAAAACAAGGGCAGCGAGGGAAGAGTATCGAGCCAGGAGGAGGGAGGAGAAGAAGATACTGCGTCGAAAGAAGAGGGCTTACGCAGCCTCCCAGCTCAAGGAGATCGAAGAGTCTCGCGATCGAAACAACATCCGGAGATTTTACAAGAAAGCCAAGCAACTGGCTGCTGGCTTCAAGACCGGAACGCAGGCTCTTCGAAACAGCGAAGGAAACCTAGTCACCGAAGCGCAGGGAATAGTAGATGTGTTTAAGCAGCACTTCCAGCAGCTGCTAAATGGGCATCATGTAGAGAGAGTGATAGGGCAAGAAGAGAACCCACGTCCAGTCAATGAAGAACCAGTTCCACCACCCAGTATAGAAGAAGTTGGCTTAGCTATAAAAAAGCTTAAGAACAACAAAGCCGCAGGCTCTGATGGTTTACCAGCAGAGCTCTTCAAATACGGTGGTGATGTTTTGGTAGGGCGCATGCACCAAATCATCAACCAAGTATGGATGGAAGAAAGTATGCCCGATGACTGGGCTATCAGCTCCATATGTCCCATCTACAAAAAAGGCGATCCTATGTCTTGCAAGAATTACCGAGGCATATCCGTGCTTAATGTCGCATACAAGATCCTATCCAACGTACTGTGTGAACGTCTCAAACCGTTCTGCAACACACTAATCGGCACGTACCAGTGTGGCTTCCGGCCCGGCAGATCGAGGCAAATCCTGGAAAAGACCAATGAATTTCAAGTCGAAACTCACCACCTATTTATCGACTTCAAAGCCGCATATGATAGCATTCATCGTCAGGAGCTCTAGGTAGGTAGGTAGAAGTGGCGGTCCCGCTTGGAACCCAAGTAGCACTGTGATGTGCCTTTTTGTTACCACGACTCGTGTTACCTAGTTTGTGATGTTTGTTAAGGGTGAGAAGCATTCGGTGCCTATATCCAGCCTGTGGAGTTGAGGAACCGTATTATGTCTGATATCCCTATACCCGAAATGTCGCTAAGGTTGTCGAAAAAAGGTTGGTTCAGTGTGCGCAGTCTGGCTCTCGCTAGTGCCGGACATTTGCAGAGAAAATGGAGGAGAGTTTCTTTCTCATGTGTATTCCCGCAACTGCGGCAGTGAGTGTTGTGTGGGATCCCGAGCTTGGCCGCATGGTCTCCAATTGGCCAATGCCCCGTGATTATTGCCGTAATTCTGGCGATATCTGGGCGGGTTCTGTTTAGCAGGTTCCTTGTTCTGTTCTGATCGTATATGGGCCATATCTTCCTTGAAATGACGCAGTTGGTCAACCCCTCCCATTGGAATTTGGCTTTCTGCAGGAAATATGAATGAATTTGTCCTTTGACCACTCCTAGTGGGACGTGGACACTTGCCGCGAGTGAGCTGTGCAGAGCTGACCCCCTTCTGGCCAGCTCATCTGCCCGCTCGTTGCCTATTATGTCACTATGCCCTGGTACCCAGAGAAGTGTGACATTGAAACGTTCACCCAGACGGGCAAGCTCGTTCCGGCACTCCAGCACTAGTTTAGAGGATATGGTAGCCGAATTTATGGCTTTGATGGCGGCTTGGCTATCTATAAGGATAGCGATGTTTTGTTTGTGAGTAGTGTTACGCCCTAGATGCACGCAGGCTTCTCGGATAGCCAGTAATTCCGCCTGGAAAACGCTGGCAAAGTCCGGCAAACGGTATGATTCTGATATATTTGGTGATTCTGAGTAGACCCCGGCCCCCACACCACAGTTCATCTTAGATCCGTCAGTGTATATGACCGTGTCGAAACCCTGCACTACTTCGTTTCCCTTCCACTGAGCTCTGGACGGGAAACTTACCTGGAAGCCTTTCTTAAAATTAAGTTGTGGTGTGATGTAGTCGGTTGGAAACGTGACCGTGCCATTTGGTAACGAGTCCAGGATATTGCTGTGGCCATACGGCCTTGCACTCCAGCACCCAGACTCCCTGAGTCGTATGGCGCTGCATAGTGCAGTATCTTTGGTGTGCAGATCGAGAGGTAAAAGATGCAGGAGCACAGTAAGAGCATCCGTTGGGGCCGACCTCATTGCACCCGTAGTGCCTATACTGGCTGTTCTTTGCAGTCTTTTTAGTTTTGTAAGGTTATAGCCCTTACTCAACGCGGGCCACCATACGAGTGAACCATAGGTGAGAATGGGACGCACAACAGCTGTGTACATCCATAAGGTCATCTTTGGTTGAAGTCCCCACTTCTTTCCAAAGGTTTTGCTGCAGGCGTAGAAGGCAACGCTCGCCTTCCTTACTCTGTGTTCAATGTTTTGTTTCCAGTTAAGTTTACTATCAAGCATTATGCCCAGATACTTAGCGCTGGAGGATAGTGTGAGTGGTTGACCATTTAGACGGGGGAGGGTAAAATCGGGTATTTTGGTTTTTGTGGTGAACAGCATCAGTTCAGTTTTGCTCGGGTTGACGCCGAGGCCGCAGCTTGCAGCCCAGGTGTTTACCTTTTCTAGAGCGGCCTCCATAATTTCACTAATCACGGAGGGAAACTTCCCTGACACTAGTATCGCCACGTCATCCGCATACGCGACAACTTTGACCCGTTCCCTGTCAAGTTTTGCAAGAATTTTGTTTATAACCATTAGCCAAAGTAGGGGAGATATTACGCCGCCCTGTGGCGTTCCTCTATGGGCAAATCTGGTTAAGTGGCTGTTACCTAGTGTTGCCTGAATGGTTCTTGTTCTTAGCATAGAGACTATCCATTGACTAATAAATTCCTCTATGCCCATCTCACTCAGAGATTCCAGAATTGCTTCAGTGTGTACATTGTTAAAGGCTCCCTCTATGTCTAGAAAGGAGGCTAGGGTGTATTCTTTATAGTGTAAGGATTTTTCAATTGTCCGCACTACTTCGTGGAGAGCCGTTTCCGTAGATCTCCCCTTGAGATAGGCGTGCTGTGATTTGGATAGCGATGATTCTACTAGAAAGCCTCGCATGTGGATGTCTAGGACACGTTCTAGAGTTTTCAGAACAAAGGAGGTTAAACTAATTGGCCTGAAGTCCTTCGCGGCTTCATGCCCGCGTTTGCCTACCTTCGGTATAAACACCACTCTAGCGCGTCTCCAGGAGTGGGGAACGTGGTTTAGTATTATACAGCTTCTAAAAATTGACGCCAGCCAAGGTATTGTTAAGTCTTGCGTTCTCTGTAGCATGACAGGTAATATGCCGTCAGGGCCCGGAGACTTAAACGGTGAGAAGCTGTTGATAGCCCAGGAAATCTTTTCCTCGGAAATTAATGAATTGATGTGACTATGGAGTGCAGGTTGTACTGGCCGAGACCTCCCGGGTTCTGTACTAATATCGCTGCATCCGGGAAAGTGTGTATTAATTAGGAGTTCCAGGGTCTCTGCACAGGATTCAGTCCAACCTCCATCTGGCTTTCTTAGAAAGGAAGGGTTGGAGTGTTCCTTGGACAGAATTTTGCTAAGCCTGGCGGAGTCCTTAAGGGTTTCTATTGAATGGCAGTAATTTATCCAGGCCTCCTTTTTGGATGCCTTGATGGCTTTTTTATAAAGACTAAGACAGTCCCTATAAGGCTGCCAAAATTTGTGTTTGTGGCAGATATTGAAAATCGATCTGGTCATCTGTCTGAGATTGGAGAGATCTTCGTTCCACCATGGGGGAAGTGTTTTTTTGCTACGTTTAACTGGGCAAGAGACTTTATATGCCACAGCCATTGCATTTTCGAAAGTCTTAACCTTTGCCTCCAGTTCTTCGATTGCAAAAGTGTGTCTTTCAGGTGTGTTTTTGAGTTTTGTCCGAAGGACTTGACCAAACTTGGTCCAATTTACTCTCTTGGGGTTTCTAAATGGTTTACTAGTCTCGGTCTCGAGACACAAGTCATAGAGGATCCATCTATGGTCTGATAGTGACTCCAGATTGGAAACTCTCCAGTTTTCGACCCTAAAGCTATCATTGTTTGTTTTTAGTGTGATATCTAGGACCTCTTCCCACCCTTGGAAAGTTCCCGTACTCGGGAAGACAAAGGTAGGAGTCGTGCCCTTATTGCAGACAGATATGTTAGTAGTTAAAAGAAAATCAAAAAATGACTCACCTCTTTCATTATCTTCTGAGCTCCCCCATACTGTATGCCTTGCATTGGCGTCGCAACCTATCAGTAGGTTGTCCTTTGCTGTAATTTCGGCTACGAGTTGCTCCACTTCCACTGGCGGTGCTGGTTTCTCATGAGCCATATATGCTGATGTCAGGTATGTTGTTTGGTTTGCAGACTCCAGTTTAACCACTGTTAAATCATCTGAGCTAAGATTGGGACATAAAAAACCTTTAAGATGTTTCTTAGCGAGAATGCATGTTCTAGGCTTACCTGTGGCCTGATGTTTGTAAAATAGGTTGTATTGTTTGTCTTGGAGCCCCTTAATGGTCGAGCCTCTCACCCAGGGCTCCTGAATAATGCCGATGTCCATGTTTTTCTCCCTTAGAAAAACCATCAGATTATCGGAGGCACACCTTGAGTGCCTCAGGTTAATCTGTATGACTTTCAGCATTATTCGTAATTGGGTTTTTGTCGGCGATCATTAGGTCCTCCAACAGCTTGTCGGTTTCGGCGATGTCCGCATCGTCCTCAGGACCCGAGGAAATAAATACCTTCAGCTTGGCATGCCTTATGCCAAACCGAAGCTTATAGTCTGCTTTTTCGAGAGCAGCCAGGCACTCGTTGTTTATTAGCAGCAGGAAGGACATAGTGTTTTTATAGGGTTCCTCTGCCTTGATGACTGCCCAGTCATCCATTTGAACCGCCGGGTTGTGTAGTTTGAGACACTGGAGGAGCCTTCCCCCATCAATCTTCATATTGGGCAACCAAATGCGAGCCCTAGGTCTCCTCGGAATGTCGTTAGCTGGGATAAGCTTGAGCTTCAAGCCATCCCATGCGTCGCTAACCTTAGCAACGCACTCACTAAGGAAGTCCTTGGAGATTTGGTCGGCGCATTTAATTACCCGATATCCCCTAACCACCTCGGCGGAGTCAAAATCTGGAAGAGGCCCCCCTTGGTTGTTTATAAGGTGATCCATCACCATATCGGAGAGCTTGGCCTCAATGCTCCCCCACATCTCGGCTATGGATTTCCCATTTGTGGATAGCTCATCCACTAGTGCAACCTGGAGATGATCCCTTACCACCTCGGTAAAGGGTCGTCTTTGGATCGCACTGGCCGCCGACGTGCTTGGTTTGTTTGTTGTTTTGGCTGCTGAACCTTCGGCAACCTTTGTTTTTTTGGGGGCCGGGCGATGGGAATTCTCATCCAGAGACCTTTCCCGCTTCGCTGCCTGCCTCGAATTGTTCTTCAGGCGCTCGTTGTATTCATCAACGATTGCCTGGTATTTGACCTTATCCGCCTGGTCTTTTTCGTGGACCGTTCCGGCTGCCTCATTCTTTGCTATCTTACCTAAGACGAAGAGGGCCATCTGGTACTTGCTTTTCATAGCTTTCCCTGCGGACTTGTGTTTGTTGAGTCTTTTGGTTGTTTTTTGGTTTGCGGTCGAGGTGCTAGCCTTAGCGCTCTCGCCGCTTAGCGGACGGACGATTGTCTCCTGACTGGAGGCCAGCAATTCGTCCTCCGATGAGGTGCCAACCTCTGGCAGCCTCGGCTGGTCTTTTGATTTAGTTTTTTTATCTCCTTCTTTCTTTCTATCCATGTTTTGTGTTTTATTGATTGGATTCCCACGAGTGAGACCGGAAGGGGTATTCCATCCTGGCAGAGCCGTCTTACCAGGACAGGGCACTGATACAACCGACCTTGCCCGGGCATCGGAGGGGAGCTCTATATGGCGATGGCCGAATTCGGGATCCCGGCAAAACTGATCCAGCTGTGTCGCGTAACGCTGGAGAACACGCGCTGCTACGTGCAATTTGGAAGTAGCTCCTCCGAACTATTCCAAACATGCACCGGATTTCGGCAAGGAGATGCGCTATCATGTGACTTCTTCAATCTCGTGCTGGAGCAGATAGTGCGCAGGGCAGGTGTCAACACGGAAGGCACTATCTTCAACAGATCCGTTCAGCTACTGGGGTATGCGGACGATATCGACATCATCGGTCGCTCCCAGCGTGCCGTGACTGAGGCTTTTACGGCGATTGAGGAACAGGCGAAATTTATTGGCCTTGAAGTAAACGAGGACAAGACCAAGTATATGCTATCAACAAACAAAAACGCATCTGTTCACCGCCTAGGACAAAACGTCACTATTGATAGCAACAATTTCGAGGTAGTTAAGGAGTTCATCTACCTCGGTGTAAATATGAACTCCACGAATGACACCCTAGGAAACCGCTTTTACTTCGGTTTGGCAAAACAATTGGGTTCAAAACTCCTAACTCGAAGGACGAAATGTACGCTCTACAAAACACTCATCCTGCCAGTTCTGCTTTATGGCGCCGAGTGCTGGACTATAAGCAGGAAAGGAGAGCTGATACTGGGCTCCTTTGAAAGAAAAATTCTTCGTCGGATTTTTGGTCCTGTGTGCGAGGAGGGCGAATGGAGGAGAAGATACAACCGCGAACTCTTTGAGCTGTACCAAGATGTGGATGTAGTCCAAAAAGCCAAAACACGTCGACTACATTGGCTCGGCCACATCGAGCGAATGGACGACAATGCTCCAGCTAAGAGGATCTTTGAATCCCAGCCCCCAGGTTCGAGGCGACAAGGAAGACCGAAACTCCGTTTTAAAGACCAAGCCATCGCGGATGCCAGAGCGCTTGGTCTGAAAAACTGGAAGCAGCGTGCCCGGGATCGCAGAGGATGGAAGGCTGCAGTGTCTCAGGCAGAGACTCTTCACGGGTCGGGAGCCCGTTAAGTAAGTAAAAGTAGGAAAGGGTTCAGAGAATAGAAATGCAAGGTTTCATCGTTTGTAGTTCAACAGTTTTTGAGTTATTTCAAATAAATCATAAACCGTTAAGCCGATTGGTATAATTTGAATTCTATTAGATTAGTAATGGCAAACACTTTCGACACAGAAAATTTCATCGCTCTGCTTGCCACGGTTTCGGAGATAACAAGGTTTTAAGGGATTGAAATTTTTTTTTTTTCAAATGGTTCTAACTTTCTAACGGTTGAACTACAAACGAAAAAAATTTCACTACAAACAACTACAAACGAATGTCTATCGAACTGCAATTCACGTTTTTCATTCTAGAAAAAGTGCGGGCTAACTTCACGTAGGTCGAAAAAGCTGTGAGTAACGCTCAAAACACTGTTAATGATAGCCGTTGCGGCTGAATGGTCGAATGCATGAGTGTGTGAGGTTCGAGAAAGAACAAAGGGAAATGTAGGAAAAATAATCACTTCTTGGTTAGCCAATGATTAGAGAGGAGGCAGTGTGCGAATTGCCAGTTTAGAGTTCTTTGAAATCGAGAAGTTTTTTTGCGTTCGTAATAAATTTTTGAGAAATTGTTAAATAAAAAGTTGTAGTCCGAAGTGTACGGACCCAATACTGTAATAGAATACAAAGGAAAAGGAAGGAGATCAGGAGAAAGGAGAAAGGAGAAGTAGTGGCAGGACTGGTTGAGAAAATATAAAACGCCAGGACGGCAGGGAAGAGGAGAAGAAGGAAGAGTAACCAAACAAAAAAGAAGGAAAGATAAGTAGAGTTCTATAAAATGATCGTTAGTTAGGTATTTGTTAAAGTAAAAATGAATTCCGGTGGTTTCCGTTACGTAAAAAAAATCCCGGCAAAGAGCGGGACGCGCGACCCGTTGTTATTTTAACCGTTCGGACAACGCGATAACGAGCCAATTACAACGGCTAGAAAACCGTCATCGAAACAAAAATTCAGTTTGTCGCATCCGACAATTTTTGCTATCAATTCTTAAACAATTTACATCATCAATAAATAGCCGTGCTCATATCGAGCTTTTTTATAACGCAAAATACCCACTTTGTCTTTGTTTTATCTTTTACCCTACAGCAATCATCGTCGGCATTGTCTTAAAAAGGTTTAACAATTCCTTTCAAAGATTGTTCGGCGCCCACCCTATTGCATCGTTTCCGCATTTTATTTTTGAACCCACCCCAGCTGAGTGGCCGAGAGTGGCAGCGACCAACGCGCTGCTTTGTTGCACACGATTTTCCCTTTTGTTCGCCCTTCGTCATAAGATTTTTCGCCCATCCGTCATTCTCGACTTTTGACCGACGGGTACGCAGCCGAATCTGCAATCGCGCATTTTTATTGTTTAAAAGGGATAATTTTGCAACATATTGATCAGAAACTTGATTGGGCCATTCAATTTTTGGACGACTTAGCCATTGAGGACCCTTCCACCATAAATGATGTTTTTTCCAAATCTTGGGGCTGTTGACAGCTCTAGAGGCACAGTCAGCCGGGTTGTGTTCGGAAGGTACATGCAACCACTGATCAGTATTCGTTATTTCCTGAATTTCACTCACTCGATTAGCAACGAAAGTTTTCCACCGTATCGGCAGAGAGCGTATTCAGGAAAGCATTATTGTTGAGTCAGTCCAAAAGAAAGATTTACTGTTGTTACAATCAGCAGTTGAAGCGACTGTGAACTTTTTATACAATTTCGCCAATAATAAAGCACCACATAGCTCAAGACGAGGCAGACTAACTTGTTTAATAGGTGCTACTTTAGTCTTTCCAGTGATAATGTTCCCAGAAATGCTGCCACTCGAAAGTACGGTTCGGCAGTACAAAACTGCCGAGTAAGCACAATTCGACGCATCAGAGAACCCATGAATTTCTCCATAGCACATGCTTGTAGTTCCAAGCCATCTTGGAATTCGCATAGATTGTAATGAAGAAAGATTTGACCTAAAACCTTCCCAATCGTTCTTTAGTTTGCGTGGAAGTGGATCATCCCATCCAACTCCTTCTATCCAAAGCTGCTGGAAGTATATTTTGGCGAGAATGATGGTTGGTGCCAACCATCCGAGTGGATCAAAAAGTTTCGATGCGTCAGAAAGTAGGTTCCTTTTTGTGAAAGAGTTGCAGGATGTAAGCGAATATTAAACGAATAATCGCAGTCTTCTGGTTTTAAACCAGATAGTAAATCTGGACAATTCGATGTCTAATTTCGAAGGTTAAATCCTCCAGAATGAAGAAGTTCATTCAGCTCTGTTTGTATTTGTTTTACTGTTATAGACAAATATTGAGCACATGTGGTACCGTATGTTACTGTCTGAAGCTCTTACAGTTGCAAAGGAATAGATGGATTAGATCTCTAAAGAATTATTTGAAATTTAGTTTCATCTGGATGTACTAGGTAATATCTGTCGAAACATTTTTTCGATGTCTGAAGTAAAGACAATGCGAAAAATTCGCCATTTTAAAATGACGGAAGACAAGTCGTTTTGTAACGTTGGACCGGGAAGTAGCTGATTGTTCAAAGAAGTTGAATTAAGTGGTTTAGATCAGCCATCGAAGACTACTCTCAGTTTTGTAGTAGAGCTACCTTCCTTCCACACACCATGATGAGGTAAAATAAAAACATTTTCAGACGGTTGTAAATCTTCTAAGTTGCATTTTAGTTTCATACGATTCAGCTGAATATATTCGTTGATGAATTTAGTATATTCTAACTTAAGAGTTGTATTCTTGGGAAATATTCTTTCTTCTAGATGAAGGAATCGCCTTTTAGCAGCTTTAATAGTATTTTGAAAAACTGGGTACTCATGTCCAGAAACATTGGATCTAAATGGCAGCCTCACAATGTGTCTACCAGTAGCCGAACGTGAATGAGTTTTGTGGAAATATTCGTCACAAGCTGCATCTTCTGAAGACGGAGAACGTGTGAGCGATACCTCCTCTAATTCCCAAAACTTCCGTAGAGAATTGTCGATGATTACATTTGAAACTAGAGTCGTAGCGTTGGGACTAACGTTGACGTTATTGGAATTGATTGGCCCAGATAGGATCCAACCGAATTGTGTTCGCTGTGCCAATGGTCCATTGCTGCATTTTATTATACCATCAAGTATAATTTCGTAAAATATATCAGCGCCGAGTAAGATATCGATGCTTGTATGTTTAGCATAGAATGGATCAGCAAGTGTGATGTTCTCAAATTGAGGAGGCAGAGAAAATGAAATATTATATTTAACAACGTAACTGCTAAAGGCTGGTACGCTGATCGAGTGAAGTGAAATATAGAGTGAAATATTTTGTTGGAGATTTTAGTTGGAGAAATTTATGCAGGGTGACTGAGCTCAAAAGTTTTTATTTTGTGGCAGTTACTCCAATATTCAACTCTCCCCCTTTTATTTACTAGACAAGAAAACAACTGGAAGAAACAAATTGGAAACTTCACTTTTTGTGAATCATGTGATACCTACAGTAAAATGTATTGACCTATTGGAAGACATTCATCCGTGATCGACCACAATAACAATAAGTTATTGCCATAAAACCAAATTCTGTAACCAGTATGAGCCTACGGGCACCAGTTGTGGGTATGACCGCTCCAAACGTATTTCTAAAAAATTAAGGTCATGCAAATATATTACAAAGGAACAAAGTCATATTCAATGCACAACGCTGATCTAGATATTGAATCAGTATTGAAAGAAGTCGAACAAGTTCCTTAAATGCACAACGCTTCTCAACCACGTTAGCTTAGAAACAACCAAATTTATAAATACAGGCAGTGTAAACAGGAGATTAAGGCGGATAAAACATGTTGATCTATAAAAATTAGCTAAGTCAATATATTTTTAACAATATCGAATGGCTATAGGCACATTCACATTCGGTTGGCAAAAGTCATTGCTCTCGGGAGGTGTTTTATATCGGCTGAAAGGCCTTCCCTATTGTCGAAGCATCTCTCGCTACCTGCTAGTTCTCGAATGACTTTCGATGATTTTCCCTTCCAGCGAACCTCCAAAAACACAAAAAAATAAAAATGGTTCGTATTTTGTTCATGACAATTTTAATAGTTTTCAATTTGGCAAATAATGCCTGATTTGTAACATAGACAGTCGTCTGCGTTTTTTGAGGTTCGCTGGAAGGGAAAATCATCGAAAGTCATTCGAGAACTAGCAGGTAGCGAGAGATGCTTCGACAATAGGGAAGGCCTTTCAGCCGATATGAAACACCTCCCGAGAGCAATGACTTTTGCCAACCGAATGTGAATGTGCCTAGCCATTCGACTAATCGAAAGATCCCTCGGTTGTAGAATTTCTGAACTTTTTTGTTAGAAAATATATTGACTCAGCTAATTTTTATAGATCAACATGTTTTGTCGTAATTATTCTGTTAATCGTGGCGTTGGCTCGGATTTCAAAACAAACATCTCAATAAATGACGTACCCTGGAACGCACCGCTGTCAAATGAGCAGCCACTGAACGCGGATCGAGCTTCTGTCACTTTCTAGTGAGCATGAGGTTTTTGTTAAAATTGCAAATGAAGTCCGAACCACCGCCACGATCTGCTAAAAAGAGTAAGTAAAATGAGCATATAAGTATTGTGTACATATTATATTAACTTTAAAAATGAATTTAGATAATAAACAAACAACAAAAAACGGACAGGTTTGTTAATATTCAACGCAGTCGGGTCGGAACTCATTTGCAAAGTCCCCTGCCTGGACGCATTACGCAGCCTGCGTAACAATTTTATTATTCTTTTTATGAATAATCTTCGTATCCGCATTGGGAAGGATACTGATATTGCCCGTAACAACTTTACTCAGAAGCCAGACGAGAAATCATTCTCTCGGTAAACTTGTAAACTTCCGTAGAACCAAGTAATTGCACGCAAAGGAATATATGCCGAACCAGAAACGACCAAGGAGAAGTGAGCGTTTAAGTGCTAGAAGCACTGCTGCAAGCGGAGCAGACCTGGATCCAGGTAGTATATCGGAGCATTCGGTTAGTAGTGAAAGTGAAAGCGAGATTAACAGAACTATCATGGAAACACAAGAGCCCCAGAACGCTCAAACCGTTTCTGTTACGGCAGAAACAATGGCAGAAATTATGAACCAGATGACAGAGCTGCGATCAAAATTGGAAACAGTAAAATCCCAATTAGAGAAGGCGAATTCAACCGCCACCTTTGAGAGGAATGAACGCATTCGTCTGCAAGAATTACTCGACCGAGGGCAAGCACCTCCGGCAACATCGTCATCATCCGCTGTCACAACCGCTTCCGCAACTTCTGCTGGAGTCAGCTCGGCAGCCACGAGTTTCGATGTAAGTGCGTCGTTACGTGCCGCGATTACCGCAAATGCACCTCCCGCTTCCATGTTCACTAGTCTCGCGGCGGTCCATAATACTCCATACCAGTGGACCAATTCGGCTGTTTCACTTCCAACACAGCCTCACCAAATAGGATCGATGACGACGATGCCATGTAGCTCGTCCTTTATGCAAGGGGTGCCCACGTTTTTGCCGTCTTCGGGCACATTTCCAACATTCAGCCAGCAGCATACGTTCGCACCGTCGCTAACGACACCAACATCTTGCCCACCATTCATTTCTCAGCCGCAGACTATTCAGAGTAGCATAGGAAACTTTCGGAAGCTGCAAGATTTACCCGAGTTCACTGGCAGACCGGAGGACTGGCCAATGTTGTCCACTGCATTTAGGGAATCATCTGCTATGCACAATTATTCAAAAATTGAGAACATGTTTCGATTGCAGAAGTCAATAAAGGGGGATGCACGAGAAGTTGTTGAGTCGTTGCTCATCCACCCCGAAAGCGTAGATCAGGTTATGGCCACACTAGAATTTCATTTTGGTCGTCCAGAGTGCCTGCTAAGAAGTCAGTTAGCCAAAGTTAGGGAACTTCCTCAAATCCCAGAAGGGAAATTAGAAATGCTGATACCGTTTTCGACAAGAGTGCTAAACCTTTCAACGTTTTTGGAAGCAAGCGGTATGCAGCAACATCTTGCTAATCCCACACTCATCGACGAGTTGGTAGCTAAGTTGCCGATGAGTAAACGACTGGAGTGGGCTCAAAGGAGCCTTTTTATTAAACCGTATCCCAGTGTTAAACACTTCGCTGAATGGGTGACTGAAATCGCAAGGCTGGTTTGTTTGGTCACAACAACTTCGCTCGTATCGCAACCAATTGAGATGAAGTCAAAGCCAAAAAATGTACTTCATACTAAAGGAGAGCCACCATTTGCTGCCTCCACGAGCAAAAGATGTCTTCATTGCAATGGACCCCAGCATCCATTGACGGAGTGTGAAGCATACACAGACCTCCAGAGAAATGGGACTTCGTAAAGAAAATTCGGGTTTGTTTTTGCTGTCTTAAGTTTGGCCATAATCTCCGATCGTGCAAATATCGAAAACTATGTGGAATTGATGGTTGCTCTAGAGCACATCATTCGTCGCTACATGAAACCAAACAAAGTGAGATGTCGACAGTGTCCGTTGATGACGGTGAAGATGGAATGAAGAAGTCACTACTCAGCTGCAGCAATCCTAATACAGAAGTCCTCTTTCGTGTTTTGCCTGTGCGACTCTTTGGAGATAAAGTGACAGTGAGGACTTATGCCCTTTTGGATGAAGGATCTTCCGTAACCATCATGAGTACGGATTTGGCCAGACAGTTGCATTTGAATGGTCGAGCTAAGGATTTAAATCTGCAGTGGCTTAGCAGGGAGACGGTAACGCAGAATTCCTTCGTTGTAGATGTCAATATAAGCGCGGATAGTGAAACAGCCGAACGTTATGCGATGAATGGGGTTCAGACGGTTGACGAACTAAACTTGCCGATACAATCAGTGACAACCGCCGAATTGCAGCGATCGTATAGCCATCTAAGCCGAATTCCGCTTATCCGATACGAGAATGCCAAGCCTCAGATCCTGATAGGACTGGATAACGCCCATTTAGGTGCACCAATACGCACTTTCGAAACGGAAGGGGAAGGGCCTATCATAGCAAAAACAAAGCTTGGATGGCTCGTGTACGGCAGAAGTTCGAGGGAGTTTGGAGTGGAGTCCAAAGAAAACTTTGTTCTTCATAGCAAACAAAGTACAGAAGAGGAGGATGAACGTCTCAGCCATATCGTAGACAACTACTTCAATGTGGAAAACTTTGGTGTCGAGAAACCGACTGAACGGCTTATCTCAGCTGTCGATAAGAGGGCGCGGCAGATTTTGTCTAATACAACGACGCGAGTCAACGGTCGTTATCAAACTGGTCTGTTGTGGAAGGAAAACGTTCTTGCCATACCGGCGAGTTACGACATGGCGAAGAAAAGACTGTGGAGCTTGGAGACTAAGATGCTAAAGGATCCTGAGTTCGCCACGACGTACAAGGGCATAATTGCGAGTTACATCGAGAAGGGATACGCAAGGAAGTTAACAACTGACGAAGCCAAGATGAACCCACCCAGAACTTGGTATCTTCCTCATTTTGGAGTGAAGAATCCCAACAAACCAGCGAAAGTCAGGCTGGTTTTTGACGCAGCCGCTAAGGTGGGAGATGTTTCACTCAATTCACTACTTTTGAAAGGTCCTGATGATCACAAGCCGTTGATGACGATACTATTCAACTTTCGCCTGAGACCAGTAGCAGTGTCTGGAGATATTAAGGAAATGTTCCTTCAGATCCTTATTCATCCGGAGGATCAACATGCGCAGCGCTTTTTATGGAGGGAAGAAAAAGACAAGCCGATCGACATTTACGTCATGCAGTCGATGACGTTTGGTGCCAGCTGTTCGCCATGTTCAGCGAACTTTGTGAAAAACCTCAACGCCTTGAGATTTTCAGAAGTTCATCCGAGAGCAGTAAAGGCTATAATCGAACGCCACTATGTGGACGATTATGTCGATTGTTTTGACAGTGTCGACGAGGCAGTTGAAGTCACCAACAACGTAATAGCAATCCATAACGACGGCGGATTCGAATTGCGAGGTTTTACTTCGAACTCGAAAGAAGTGCTGCGCAGAATTTCGTACACGAAGGAAGAATGTCATCAGAACCGGACAGTTAATATGAATATTGAGGCCCCGACTGATAAAATTCTTGGTATGTGCTGGGAACCAATGAAGGACGTTTTTTCATTTAGTTGCAACTTCCCGCGCGTTAGCAGAGATGTAATGGTGAGTGACAGATGCCCTACAAAGAGGGAGTTTTTGAGCATTGCGATGTCCGTTTTCGACCCATACCGCATGATCGCCAACTTTATTATTCACATTAAGCTCTTACTGCAGTCCGTCTGGAGGCGTGGTATTGAATGGGATGCGGAGATTCCACAGGATATATTCGAACAATGAAAGCTGTGGAGAGCAGAGCTGTTGACGTTGACCCAGTTAAAGGTATCCAGGTGCTATCATCCTCATCTATCGATAGCAGACAACATAAGTCTTCACACCTTTGTCGACGCGAGTGAAGATGCATTTACCGCAGTCGCATTTCTTCGGGCTGAGGTTAATGGTAATGTTCGAGTTTCGTTCATCTGTGGTAATACGAAGTGCGCCCCAAAAAAGCTCCTGTCTATTCCACGCCTGGAGTTGTTAGCCGCTGTTTTGGGTGTCAGACTTTGCAATTCGGTCGTGGAGAACCACGACCTACTATTTAAATGTCGCATTTTCTGGACCGATTCGAAAACCAATATTAGATGGCTGCGTTCAGACCCTCGCCGCTATAAGCAGTTTGTCGGATTTCGGATTGCGGAAATACTTGACAGCAGCCGTGTTGACCAATGGCATTGGGTGCCATCTAAGCTCAATCCTGCTGATGAAGCGACTCGAGCACGACGTCCTCCAAAGTTTGAACTTGACAGCAAATGGATATATGGTCCAGCGTTTCTACAGTTGCCAGAAGAGGATTGGCCCTTGCAGCCGGATGATATTGGAAGGCAGGAGTGCGAGGAAGAGGTACGGCCGAAGTTTCTTCTGCATGCAGCCGCAGTGAGTATGCCATCTTTTGATTTCTCACGATTTTCAAGGTTTTCGAAGCTGTTAAGAACAGCAGCATGGGTGTTACGATTCATTGGTGCCTGCCGGCGTAGTCGCACAAATAATGGAGAATTGTCAGCTATGGAACTTGAGGCCGCCAAACAAGTGTTGTGCCGACAAGCTCAGAATGATGTTTTTGGACATGAAATTGATCGGCTTAAACAAAATCTGCCTGTGGAAAGGGATAGTCGGATATACAAGTTGGTGCCATATATAGACGATGCCGGACTACTCCGTGTCTATGGACGCATAGATGCCGCCACTACCATTCCGTTCGAAGCTAGGCGTCCTATCTTCCTGCCAAAAGACCACCAACTTACGAAACTGGTTGTCGATCACTATCATCGCCTTTTACGTCATCAAAATCACGACACCATTGCCAACGAAATACGTCTTCGATTTTGGGTACCGAGTTTACGTTCTGCTATTAGAAGAGCCAAAAATGACTGCCAGTTTTGCCGAATTCGAGCTGCCCAGCCGTCGCCGCCATTAATGGGACAGTTACCGGAGGACCGTCTCACTCCATTCATAAGACCATTCACCTACACTGGCCTGGACTATTTTGGGCCAGTTTTTGTCACCGTTGGACGACATAAAGAGAAGCGTTGGGTTGCTCTTTTTACGTGTATGACAGTAAGGGCTGTGCATCTCGAAATTGCTGCGGATTTGTCGACCGATGCTTGCATCTTATGCATCCGCAATTTCGTAAACAGACGTGGGGTACCAGCACGAATAAGGAGCGACAATGGTACAAATTTTATTGGTGCCAAAAAGGAATTAATGACTACAGGTACCTTTGATAATGATGCCATAAAAGCGGAGCTCGCTTCCAAGGGAATCCAGTGGGTTTTTAATTGTCCGTCAAACCCACACGCGGGCGGATGCTGGGAAAGGCTTGTGCAGTCAGTGAAGAGAGTACTGTCACATTCGCTCAGCGAGCTGGCACCGAAACAAGAGACCTTGTACAGCGCGCTAATTGAAGCTGAAAACATAGTGAACAGCCGTCCACTAACGCATTTGCCTGTATCCACTGAGGATAAAGAACCGCTGACCCCGAATCATTTCTTACTGGGTGTACCGAACTCAACACAAACTCCAGGCCAAGTGGATGCAAGAGCCCTCTGCCTTCGGAAACAATGGCGTATCAGTCAACAGATAAAGGATAGATTCTGGAGAAGATGGGTCCAAGAATATTTGCCAGTCCTCACAAGGCGATGTAAATGGTTTGATAGAGTCTCGCCTCTCGCCGTTGGAGATCTAGTGCTTATTTGTGATGTCGACGCACCAAGGAGCCAGTGGGTACGCGGAAGGATCGTCCGAGTGTTTTCGGGACAAGACAAACAGATTCGTTTAGCCGAGGTCAAGACTGCAACCGGAGTTCTTCGAAGACCAGCTGTAAAACTAACCAAATTGGATGTAAGTGAGGCTTTGGGAAACCCAGAGCGCCTCACGGGGGGTGGGGTGTCGTAATTATTCTGTTAATCGTGGCGTTGGCTCGGATTTCAAAACAAACATCTCAATAAATGACGTACCCTGGAACGCACCGCTGTCAAATGAGCAGCCACTGAACGCGGATCGAGCTTCTGTCACTTTCTAGTGAGCATGAGGTTTTTGTTAAAATTGCAAATGAAGTCCGAACCACCGCCACGATCTGCTAAAAAGAGTAAGTAAAATGAGCATATAAGTATTGTGTACATATTATATTAACTTTAAAAATGAATTTAGATAATAAACAAACAACAAAAAACGGACAGGTTTGTTAATATTCAACGCAGTCGGGTCGGAACTCATTTGCAAAGTCCCCTGCCTGGACGCATTACGCAGCCTGCGTAACATGTTTTATCCGCCTTAATCTCCTCATTACCTACACTGCCTGTATTTATAAATTCGGTTTTTTCTAAGCTAACGTGGTTGAGAAGCGTTGTGCATTTAAGGAACTTGTTCGACTTCTTTCTATACTTATCCAATATCTAGATCAGCGTTGTGCATTGAATATGACTTTGTTCCTTTGTAATATTTTTGAAAGACCTTTGAAATACGTTTGGAGCGGTCATACCCACAACTGGTGCCCGTAGGTCCATACTGGTTGTAGCAATATAGCAATAACTTATTGTTATTGTGGTCGATCACGGATGAATGTCTTCCAATAGGTCAATACATTTTACTGTAGGTATCACATGATTCACAAAAAGTGAAGTTTCCAATTTGTTTCTTCCAGCTGTTTTCTTGAACTGCCACAAAACATTTTTTTTTGAGCTCAGTCACCCTGCATAAATTTCTCCAACTAAAATCTCCAACAAAATATTTCACTCTCTATTTCACAGCACTTTTTGGAGAGGAGTGAAAATTTCACTTCACTCGATCAGCGTACCAGCCTTAACAACATACATCTTTACAAAGGAACATAGTCATAGTCAATGCACTTTGGTACACGCACAACGCTGATCTACATACGGATCTAGATATTGAAACAGTGAAGAAAGAAGTCGAACAAGTTGCTTAAATGCGCAGAGCTTCTCAACCACGTTAGCTTAGAAACAACCGAATTATTAAATACAGGCAGTGTAATCAGGAGATTAAGGCGGATAAAACATGTTGATCTATACAAATTATCTATAAGTCAATATATTTTCTAACAAAAAAGTTCAGATATTCTACAAGCGAGTGATCTTTCGATAAGTCGAACGGCTAGGCGCAATCACATTCGGTTGGCAAAAGTCAGTGTCCACGGGATGTGTTTTAGATCGGCTGAAAGGCCCTCCCCTCCCTATTGTCGAAGCATCTTTCGCGTACCTACTAGCTCTCGAATGACTTTCGATGATTTTCCCTTCCAGCGAACCTCCAAAAACACAAAAAAAAAATGGTTCGTATTTTGTTCATGACAATTTTAATAGTTTTCAATTTGGCAAATAATGCCTGATTTGTAAAATAGACAGGACAGTCGTCAAATTTAAATAATTAACAGTGCATGGAAATTACACATATTTTCAAAGATCATCTGCTGGTATTGCTTGAACAAAACAGGGTAGAAAAATATTCTTGAGGCACCCTGTTTATGGAAAAGGTCATCCATGCCACCAAATATTTGTACACCTAACATTATTGCACTATATTCAATGAAAAAACAATTTTATAAGTGCGAAACACTTATTATTCTCTTAAGGAAGCATCTGAAATTCCAATAAATTTCTAAACTGCATCCTACAAATCATTTTTCACGCTGAAATGTCAAAAATGCGACGGACAATAAAAACCAAGTGAAATAGCTGACCTACGTGAAGTTAGCCCGCACTTTTTCTAGAATGAAAAACGTGAAATGCAGTTCGATAGACATTCGTTTGTAGTTGTTTGTAGTGAAATTTTTTTCGTTTGTAGTTCAACCGTTAGAAAGTTAGAAGCATTAGAAAAAAATTTCAGCCCGCACTTTTGGCGTTTTGAAATAAAAACTAGCTAGTTGCATTCGAAATCATTTGTAGTTGTTTGTAGTGAAATTATTTTTTGACAGAAATGTCTTATTTCCGAGATATAAGCACATTTGTGTTTGCACCTGTAACTCCGAATTTACAAAAGAGAGAAATAATTTAAAACCACTGGTGCATAAAGCATATCCTAACTTAAATAACTGCATTTAAAATTTCTGAATTCACTTAAGCGTTACTTAATAAAAAGCAATCAAAGTCAAAAAACGCATCCCTTTAGAGTTGCATCCATATATGGGCTTCCCAACAACAACAAAACAACGGTAAACACATTTTCGCAAAGCACTCATCTGTGCCCATCGACATGAGTCACTACCTGTCAATTAGCAACAACCAATCAATGAACCCCGATTTTATCCAACAATTTTTTCTATTCCTTCTAATAACATTAAAACCTAACCCCTTTGAAACAATTTATAACAACAACAATGCAATTTCTGCAAAGCCTGTATTCCTGACTATCTAATCCAATTCAAATTTTGTGATTTTATCACAAAGAAAAAAAATTAGATGAAACTTAAGCGAACACTACTTCGTCATATAAACTCATATCCATATTTCAGTTATTAAGCAACTCAAAATAGTGAAATCTGTTTTTTTCTAATGCTTTCTGTTAGATGTATCTAATGGAGCGAAAAGAAATTACCTCTTATCAATAGATACCGATTTATAGAAAATTTAAGAAAATGGTTGAAATCGTCTTCGCAGACTGATTTAAGGGGACGGATATTTCAAATGCTGGACAACTACAAACGACAAAAACTAGTTGGTTGTTAGAAAGCATGTGTGCTCTATCTAATAAAACCTTAAATGTCGAAATTGACCAAACCAAAAAGAATTTATAAGCAATTTAAGCAGGCGATATAAGACCGCGTTATCTTCGAAACGGTACATAGCCGAGTGGTGAAATTTCCTATTTCAACAGTTTTCCACCTCACCAATCTAATAAAACAAAAATTGTATCAATCGGCCTAACGGTTTGGGATTTATATGGAATTTAAGCGAAATTGCAGCTTAATTTTTTTTTGTGAAGTTAGTCCGCACTTTTTCTAGAATGAAAAACTGAGTTTGCAGTTCTATAGGCATTCGTTTGTAGTTGTTTGTAGTGAAATTTTTTTCGTTTGTAGTTCAACCGTTAGAAAGTTAGAAGCATTAGAAAAAAAAAAATTTCAATCCCTTAAAACCTTGTTATCTCCGAAACCGTGGCAAGCAGAGCGATGAAATTTTCTGTGTCGAAAGTGTTTGCCATTACTAATCTAATAGAATTCAAATTATACCAATCGGCCTAACGGTTTATGATTTATTTGAAATTTAAGCAAAATTTGGGCTTCTAACTTAATGTCCCCATAACTCAAAAACGGTTGAACTACAAACGATGAAACTTTGCATTTCTATTCTCTGAACCCTTTTCTAACTATGATATCAAATAGAAGACAGCCCGCATTACTGGACACTTTTTATTCGCAATTTAAGGGGAGGTTATAATGGTCTAAATTTACCCATTTTAAAATAGAAGACAGCCCGCATTACTGGACACTTTTTATTCGCAATTTAAGGGGAGGTTATAATGGTCTAAATTGACCCATTTTAAACCGAATCGATATTTTGCATTGCAGTGCAGTGAAAATGAATTTTTTGTTAGAAGGGGGTGGGTTGTTGCATTAGAAAAAAAAAATCATATATGACCCTTCATAGCTCATTAGCAATGGAAATATAGAATCGCCTAAAAATGGGTCAATTTAGACCATTATAACCTCCCCTTAAATTGCGAATAAAAAGTGTCCAGTAATGCGGGCTGTCTTCTATTTTATATCGTAGATAGAAAAGGGTTCAGAGAGTAGACATGCAAGGTTTCATCGTTTGTAGTTCAACAGTTTTTGAGTTATGGGGACCTTAAGTTTGAAGCCCAAATTTTGCTTAAATTGCAAATAGATCATAAACCGTTAAGCCGATTGGTATAATTTGAATTCTATTAGATTAGTAATGGCAAACACTTTCGACACAGAAAATTTCATCGCTCTGCTTGCCACGGTTTCGGAGATAACAAGGTTTTAAGGGATCGAAATTTTTTTTTCAAATTGTTCTAACTTTCTAACGGTTGAACTACAAACGAAAAAAATTTCACTACAAACAACTACAAACGAATGCCTATCAAACTGCAAACTCAGTTTTTCATTCTAGAAAAAGTGCGGGCTAACTTCACAAAAAAAAATTAAGCTGCAATTTCGCTTAAATTGCATATAAATCCTAAACCGTTAGGCCGATTGATACAATTTTTGTTTTATTAGATTGGTGAGGTGGAAAACTGTTGAAATAGGAAATTTCACCACTCGGCTATGTACCGTTTCGAAGATAACGCGGTCTTATATCGCCTGCTTAAATCTATATATATAAAAGGCAATGAAGTCCGTGTGTGCGCGCATAACTCGATAAAGGATTGTTGGATTTCAACGATTTTGGGCTTGACGGTTTCGTTTTGGTCCAAGGAAGGTTATAGGCTACTTTTTGTCGCGAAAACAGAACTTTGAGGGGATGAAAAAGGTTATGAAAGTTTGTATGGGGAAATGCACTTTGAAAAAAAATAAACGGGGTGGAAATCGAGTAGTGATACTTCATATACAAAAAAAAAAAATTTATTTTAATGCCAATTGTTGTTGTCAATTATTTTAATTATTTTGCAAGCAAATTGTTGTTGCAAACAATTTTGAAATTTCTTTTTTTTAAATACACCTAATAAGATTGCTTATGTTTACTATGTCACATTAAGTAGCTTTTTGAAATTGAGTAGATACTTCGATTTGTTTGAAGGTGTTTGAATGCATCATTTTTGTTTTCCAAATATTTTCAGGATCCTTGCATTAGTATGAGAGTGAGTAAGTTGAAATGTTTGAGATGATGATGATGATAGGCAACACAGGAGTTGTTGAGCGTTTTGAGTTTTTACGCACATAACTCGAAAGAGGATGGTTAGTTTTTAAAAATTTTGAGCTTGATGGATTCGATTGGGCCCAAGGAAGGCCATAGGCTACTTTATGTCTCGAAAACAAAACTTTGACAGGATGATATAGGGGATGAAAGTTTGTGTGGGATTCGGCGATTCCAAGACAAATTTGATCATGCTGCCAGTGCGAAGGTCAAACGTTTCACGTCGCAGAAAATCAGGACGAACAGTCAGATCGGAATATTAACAATCGATAGAATATTTCGGAACTTCAGGAAACAATACCATGCAGTCGTCCATACTGGAGACCGAGATAGACAACAACACAATTATCATCAGCATAGCGTTCCATGTTTCTCACATGGTCAATTGTATGTGGCGTGCTCACGTGTCGGCAAACCTCTCGCTTTGTACGTGTACGCACCCGTAAATTTAACGAAAAATGCTATGTACCATAAAGCACTTCAGTAAAAAAGCGGTAGGTTGGCCGACAAGTAAATCGCTGCGGTTATTGCAATTGTATTTCGCCGGGCCAGCTGAATCTGAATCCTGAATATTTCTTTAGCGCGTGGTATTTGTAGTAAAACAGATTTTCGTTAAAATATTTTGCACTCGGGTACGAAGATATGCAATTATTAAATTCGCATTATATTACCTCCATTACCATTTTCATGACATTTTGTTCGTTTAGGTATTTTAGCATCCCCATTAAAGAGGGAAGGTACCAGTATTTCTATATCACATTTTCTTTTTCGTGCGAACCAACTTACAAACACATGAAAACTAATTTGACAGCTCACTTAAATTCGGGAACATTCCGGTAACAAGTCATACCCAAAATATGTGTTTCCCGAAATAGTATTTTTATAAGCTAAAACTTTTTCCTCACTTTGGCCAACGTTCCATTCTGCACTGGAAATAAAAGGTTTTTCAACAGGGACGATTTGACGCCGTTAGACTATTTCCTGTGGGGCTACGTCAAGTCTATGGTCTATGCCAACAAGCCAGCGACGATTGATGAACTTCGTAGGAATATCGAACGTGAAATTGCAGCAGTATCGGCCGATTTGTGCTTGAAAACCGTCGTAAATTGGGTTCAGCGTCTGGACTTCTGCAAGCGTGCCCGTGGTGGCCATGCAAAAGAAATCGAGTTCCATACATAATGGCATCGAACGTACTTTCACAGGAATAAAGAATTTCATAGATATCCAAAACCGTTTTTGTTTTATTAAAAAAAAAACTTTTGTAGCGCTCTTATTGAAAAACCCTTTAGTAAGCACTCTGATACACTATGCACACTGTTATCTACTGTTACGGAAGCATGTCAGAAATGTAGGAACATCGCTTACACTATAACCAACAATTTCCACTTGGGCTATGGACCCGATAGCTGGTGTTGTCGTCGATCTCCGAAACCACACAACTCTTTTCAATGAAATATTGTGCATGTTTATGGCTGATTCCCGGTTGAAAGATAGGACACCATCCTAAAGGTGATACCTTGCAAACCATAAGCGCAAAACGGGTTGTGGCACCTTTCATTCAAAAATCAAATCAAACGCTATTTCTATAAAGTTGTATAGGTAATTAGATAAAATCATAAATGGACATGGTCCAAATAAAGCACTTTGAGAAATCTGAGCAAGACTTAAAACTAAATATACGGTCAAAGCCGGGTGGGTACAGCTATATATAAAAAAGACTGACGTCCGTATGTGAACTCATAACTCGGGAATAAATCGTTAGATTTTTATTATTTTTGGTTTAAAAAAGAACATGTTATGCTACTTTTTGTCGAGAAAACTCAATACCTTATGGGGATAGAATTTAGTATGGAGAATCGCATTTTGAAAAAAAAATTACTGGATAGTGCCACTTCCAATAGGTGCAACAAAAAATATGTAAAATTTTAATTTTTTTAATTCCTTAGATATTCCGTGCTTACCGCTACACAATTTGAAATTGTAAGTCGGCCCAGTTATAATTTTGTTGTGAAACATCAATGCACCGCAAGTTTGCGAATGAAAGCCATCGACATTGCTATACTTCAGTCATTTCTATTGCATAACTATAAGTTTTGAAAAAAGAATTTGAATTGACCGAATTACATAAAGTAGCATTAGCATTGTGCACGCTCGAAATTATTATTTTTATTACATTAAAGAAATTGGGCGGAACAAAGTTCGCCGGGTCAGCTAGTTGCTTATAAATTCTTTTTGGTTTGGTCAATTTCGACATTTAAGGTTTTATTAGATAGAGCATACATGCTTTCTAACAACCAACTAGTTTTTGTCGTTTGTAGTTGTCCAGCATTTGAAATATCCGTCCCCTTAAATCAGTCTGCGAAGACGATTTCAACCATTTTCTTAAATTTTCTATAAATCGGTATCTATTGATAAGAGGTAATTTCTTTTCGCTCCATTAGATACATCTAACAGAAAGCATTAGAAAAAAACAGATTTCACTATTTTGAGTTGCTTAATAACTGAAATATGGATATGAGTTTATATGACGAAGTAGTGTTCGCTTAAGTTTCATCTAATTTTTTTTCTTTGTGATAAAATCACAAAATTTGAATTGGATTAGATAGTCAGGAATACAGGCTTTGCAGAAATTGCATTTTTGTTGTTATAAATTGTTTCAAAGGGGTTAGGTTTTAATGTTATTCGAAGGAATAGAAAAAATTGTTGGATAAAATCGGGGTTCATTGATTGGTTGTTGTTGCTAATTGACAGGTAGTCTCATGTCGATGGGCACAGATGAGTGCTTTGCGAAAATGTGTTTACCGTTGTTTTGTTGTTGTTGGGAAGCCCATATATGGATGCAACTCTAAAGGGATGCGTTTTTTGACTTTGATTGCTTTTTATTAAGTAACGCTTAAGTGAATTCAGAAATTTTAAATGCAGTTATTTAAGTTAGGATATGCTTTATGCACCAGTGGTTTTAAATTATTTCTCTCTTTTGTAAATTCGGAGTTACAGGTGCAAACACAAATGTGCTTATATCTCGGAAATAAGACATTTCTGTCAAAAAATAATTTCACTACAAACAACTACAAACGATTTCGAATGCAACTAGCTAGTTTTTATTTCAAAAAGCCAAAAGTGCGGGCTGAAATTTTTTTCTAATGCTTCTAACTTTCTAACGGTTGAACTACAAACGAAAAAAAATTCACTACAAACGAATGTCTATCGAACTGCATTTCACGTTTTTCATTCTAGAAAAAGTGCGGGCTAACTCACGTAGGTAAATAGCTGCGGAGAGATTTTAGTATCGCCACCTACGACTCAGTTTTGGAAGCGATAATTTCCACTCGAACTGCGTACCGCCTAGTGAAATTTTCATTTGGAAAATTCATTTTGACATTTCGCAGTGAAAAATTTGTATGAAAAATTGGATTTCACTTGAACTGCGTACCAGCCTTAACGAATGCCTTCACTTGCGTTTGAAAACTTGTGTTTGCACACGATTTGAGGTTAAATTCAACAACGCCTTTTCGTAACATTGTATTTGTTGAAACTATTCCGCTGACAGTGCAATTAGCAACTGCAAGCGCTGAACGCAACTTTCAGTTATGAAAGAAGTTTGAGATCCTTGGTCAACAAGCGCTCTCAAAACGTGATCAACACCAGTCGAGCTGGTAATCCTTACTCTTGCTGTAGCGAGAAGAATCTGTGGTGCTGCACCAGCACAAGAATGAGAATATGCTTGAGAAGTTGATGGTAAGTCATTATAGGTTTCATTAGTTGAAGAAGTAACGATATGCTCTAAGTGCAACAGTGTATGGTGTCGTTTACTACATTTTTGACAGTTGGACCTTCTTCTTTCTACATTGTGGGACTACATGCCCCGGAGTGAGACAGTTAAGACAAAGATGTTTGTTCCTTGCTATCTTAATTTTCTTGTCATGAGTAAAGGCTTTGAGCTGCTCACAAGAATATAAGTAGTGTTCTTGATTGCAGCAAGGAAAAGATGGAAATTTCCTTGTAGATTTCGTTATATGTAGTGAGCGAGTGCGATATGAAGATTTATTTCGAGTTGAGTTCCTGTCTTTTGAAAATAAATGAATTGTATTGTCTAAAGCTTCCATGGAACGGAAGGAGTCTTCGAGAAATTTATAAAAATCATTAAGCTTTGGCAGTTCGCTATTTTTAGAGTTGGAATCAGAATTTTTCGCGGATAAATAAACTTCCCAATGCTTTCGCGTAGAATTATCCAGTTTTTGGGACACTAAAAATATAACAAAAATATCCCAATCCTCTATTTTAACCTTAAGGTTATTAATCGATGTGAAACACTCTTTCGTTATATCTATCAACTTCCGAATACAAGAAGCAGATTCTTTTACCATTTCTGGTTGCTCGCAAAGTGATTTTAAATAAGACTCAACGAGAAAACGCTTATTATCACAGCGGGCACAAGGTTTTTCCAAGCAGTGTCATAATTGGCGTTTGTGCAAGGAATTGATGGGATAAGCTGAAAGGCTTCACCACTAAGTAATACAACTTTTGAGCGTTGGGTAAACTGTGCTTATTATGTATCATGCCACCGTATAGGTCATGAAAGGTAAACCATTTTTTATAACTGCCATCAAACTCCGGCAGTTTGATAGTTGAAAGATGAATATCGTGCTCTACACGGAATGTGTGTCTAGTGCAACTTCCCTTTATCTCGCCGCCCCCCGCCATAACCGAACAGCTACAAAATAATTCTTGTGTTCAAACTGAAACCAACCTGTCGTTGTCCATGGAAAGCCTGGACGCAAAACTTTTGAAACAGAGTGAGTTTATTGTAAATCTGCTGTCTTCAAAGCTGGTAGAGTCTGAGCAGAGGATATTTACCAAAATCGAGAAAGAAGTTAATGCCATCAAACGAAGTATTGCCGACATAGATAAAAGAGTCATACATCTCGAAAAAAAATCAATGCCCCATGGAAACTCTTAAAAACGAAGTCAACTCGTTAAGGCAATATGTCGAGGTTCAGGAGAACAAATCTATTGCCGCCAGTGCCCTACTACATATTGGTGTACCCTCTGTTCAAGGTGAAAATTTGGCATCACTTTTTAAACACCTCTGCAGCACTGTCAATGTACAGGCCCCTACCCCTAAAAACATTTATCGGGTTAGAGCAAAACAAAACACACGTAATCCACCTATTCTGATCAAGTTTCAATCTGCATACGAAAAAAAACTTTATTTTAAAATCAATCACATCTCATTGTAAACAAAAAACGGTCCACTTCGACTGCGAGACATTGGAATAAAATCCGACGTTTACATACATATCCACGAAGCTCTAACTAAACACAACCATATGTTAGTGCAACGTGCACTGGACAAAAAAAAAGAAAAGAAATTGGTGTCCGTGTATTCTTCGCGCGGAATTGTGTACGTTAAGCCGAATGCAAATGGAAAAGCTATTGCTGTTGACAATCTGGAGAACCTTGTCAATATCATCTGTAGGAAACGGAGTTGTTTTATTATTTTCTTTTTTTTCGAAGAGTGTAAAAATAGTGGGTAAAAGCACTCACGTCTTTATGTCAAAATCGTCTAAGGCAGGTCAGGTAGTTTATCCGAAAGGAGAAAGCATGCACAAAGTACAGAAGAGAATCATGGGATGAATACACAAAAATAAGCGGGTGAAGGAGCAAGGGGCCTGCATGCATTTGTTTTCGCGCGCGAAACAGGAAGACGAAACTAGGCGATTGACACTAAGAAAAAAAAAAACGGTTCCTATCGGATGATAGAGCACAATCTTGGTCTATATAAGAGACTCGCGCATTTGCACCAGTTCTTTTGTCACATTGTTAGTTTGAGTAGTAGCTTGAGTGTAGCGGGGGCGATCGGCCGCTCACATATAATCGCAGAACCGGTGCAATCGTAGCACAAATTTGTCGTTGGTCGGTAGAACTGACCTGGAGGAACAAAGTTGCCACATTGCCTTTTTTTCGAGCTATATATATCGGCAGATAGGAGTTGGTGGAATTAGCTTGGGCGTACACTGTTCTCCGCTTATTCGGAGTTTTAGCAGTCGAAGAGGTAACCTAAACCCCCGTGCTTTTACCTATCCGGTCGCGTTGCTACGTTATCGTTTTTTTTTTTTTTTTTTTTTCATCCAGCGGCCGTTCGTCAACGGAATTCGGACGGGGATCTGTTCATCGACCTGTGGACCTGTACGGCCACGCAAGCGTGGCAAACACTTAACCACACATTTTCAAGTGTATGGATCGCACCACAGGCGATTCCTCCCCGCCCGTATGGGCCAGCATATATTTCTAGTGTCCTCGCAAGAGAAAAAATAATACAATAGCGAACGAAGCTACGCGTTCCAATAGAGTGCAGTGTACATCCTCCAATCTGCTAATCAGTTCGTGCAGCCCCCTCCCCCTTATAACGCCTGATCGTCCAATTGCATGTCAAGTTCATATACCACTCCATCATCCCGCCGCAACAGTATCCACCAAAACAGAGGATAACCAAGTGAGACATAATCGCATCAGTCCACGCGGTGTGATGCATTGTTCCTCCTTTACTCAAACCTAAACACCTGCGGTTCTGTCCTCACCAACACAGGTCAACATCATCACCTGCAAGATCAGTGTCCAGTACACACCTTCCCCAGCGCGACACCTTACGACTGACCACCTTAAGTATATTTGTAAAAAGCTAAGTATTCGACCTAAATTTTATTTTGAAAAGTTCGCCTATTACATATATGATAGATACATTCTATAATATGATATGCGCCATCTAGGAGATATTAATGAATATCAGGCAATAGATGTGTGTTCATACCTTAAGTTCAAAACGTTTCGAAAACAGTACATATTTGAATATCATTTCCAGTTTGTTAGTTTGTCTGGAGGAAGGCGGACCGGTGAGAAAGGGGCATTCTCACCGTAAGCCTCCTTGAAGGAAGTTGTTCTGATACAGCCCAGACTGTAAAACCTTTGTTCCTAACATATATATGAATATTTTAAGAAATTTCCAAATATAGCGTTCATCATTCAAGTACACGGCAAAATTATGTACTTCACCGTGTAACATCGTCATCAAATATAATTATCATCATCAAGCAAGCATCCCTTGGGCTGGAGAAATTGCGCACAAAGTCACCACACCGCTGGACATACAACGCTTCAAGGAAAAAAAGAACAACAAAACAGAAAACCTAAAATTATACATCGGTAAGTCCATTCAGACTTTAATATATATTTATACTTGTATATATGTAACAGCGAGCTATTTTTGGTAGTTTTTTCTTATGCCTATATGCATAATTATGCTTAAATACATTTCTACGTTCCATTGTCATCAAATATTAAAAGAATTTTAAACTAAACAAGACTAAATTAAACTAAACTACATAAGTGTTATTCGGTGGTCAGAATCGGGAATTAGATCAGTGTCAAAGGGGAATTTGTTTTCGATCGTGTAACGCAAACCACGCTCAATTGTTTGAGGTGAATTTATCGATCGCGAACGCGAATGAGTGAGGAAGAGAATACCTAACAAAATTTGAGAGTATCACGCGGGGTATTCTCTAGTGTATGACGTTAACATTCTCGAGTATCATCTCATAACTCATGCGAAGGAAAGGATAGATACTCAGTTAGCATTAATTAAGGAATTGAAATGTTTTACTCGAATTAATAATTAACTCATCTATAATAAACGTAAGAAATGTTTTTTTTTTTTAATTTTAGCTAATATTCTTAGGTGATTTAGTTCTAAATAAAGATTGCAATAATTGTTGAATATGACACTGAATCCAATTGCATTTTGCATTTTTTGTGTGTGGTGAGATCAGAAGCGAAACCGAAGGCAGCGTAAACATTTCCGTTTCCTTAAGTGGTATATATTTGATAGTGTAATGGATTAAGTTAATGACGGTTGGATGAGACGGTGAGGTAGGGCGAAGGATGGGTTAAGTGTTAGAGGGAAGCGTTGGTTTTTTTTATGTTAGGGGCTATCACGAGATACGAGTGAGTGGTAGCGAAGGTTGTCTCCCTACGGCATGGTCTAGGTGAGATCGGGTGGGGCAACTCAGTAGAGCATCCAACTTCGTACGCTCTCTCCCCCTAAAAAGATGTGTTTAGTGTTTGTGACAGTGTATACCAGCCAGTCTTAGAAGTTTCGAGCCCTCCAAATATATAATTTAATTTTGAAAACCCCATCATTTCAACAGGCATGTAAAAATCGTAACTCCCGTTCAGCGCCTCAGCAGCAAGAACCCCCCCCCCCGCTATTCCGACGAGCTGGGATGAGCTTAGCTAGCATGCCTGATGCTGAAGAGGCCTGGACCCCCTTCCGTTTCGCTTCCTAGGCTGGCTCAAGGAGTCCTGTGGCCTTGAGTCATAAGGGTAGCATAGGGGATGGAAGGTATTTTAAAGTTTACTTCGTCCCAACATCATCTCTTACGTCTTACGGTTACGGCGAAGAAAAATTCGTTACAGGTGGCGCCCAACGTGGATGCCAAAGTGCAAAAAGCTAGTCGACATATTCGAAGACACAGTAGCGGCCAACTTTATTCCTGTTCTTGTATTCTATTTTTGTTATCATTATTATTATTTTTTTTTTGTTTTTTTTTTTTTTTCGTTATAAAGTCTTATTATTTTTTATAGGTTATTTAATCTTCTTTGTAACTTCCTTCAAACTTAAATTACATGCTGTTATGTGTTTGAGAAATTATAATAAAAAGACTTAGTTCATACTAAAAGAGAAGTGGTCTTTATTAATGACAGACTGATTAAGACTGAGACTTAACATAGTACAATATATAAGATATAGTATAAGGCATAGTATAATCATTAGTGTGTGTGTATAGTAATAAGAATGTATACTATTAGGTTCTACTTTGTACAATATACAACATCTCCCTTTTATTTATTTTATTGAACAATGCATTTTAGAAAGATTAAATTATACATACATATATATATATATTTTTTTTTTATTTATTTTTTTTTTACAATAATAATTCATGAGATATAAATGAAATTCATAAATTCATACGTATATAAAGGGTGGTTGTGAGGAAATTTTTTGAAACAGTCAGAAACGGTTCAAAACTACTACTTAATTTGGTTTTTGAAAGAGTTTTTTCGAAAAAAGTTATTTTACTACGTATAATCAGGATATATATATATAAGGGTTCTTCTCAGGACACGCTTTTTTTTAAAGTATGCAAATTAGGCCTGAAAACTGTTCTTAAACATCTGTTATTTCGGTTTTTTTAAAGATGTTGTTCGAAAAATTTTATTTCAGGCCGAAAAACAAGATATGCTACCAATGGGTATTTTTCAGGGCACCATTTTTTAAACCATACAATTTAGGTCTAAAAACTGTACAAAAACCCTATCTACAAATTCCAATTAGAACGATTTTTTTCGAAGAACGTTATTTTATACCTTAGAAATAGGATATGTTACCTTAGTGCAGTTTTTAGTTCACTCATTTATAAATCGCTGAATCTACCTTAATGTTCGCATTTACCTAGTTTTTTCAATCAAATTTTAATTCCTCACTGCACAAACCGGAAACTTTATCTAATGATGAATAGCATTTTATTAGGACTGGATCTTATGAAAACAGTCGTGGAAAACGCCAATTCGAATACATACCTACGTGTATTTTACACGGTCTTAATTTGTTTTTCATGATTTCATTCTAAAATTTAGCTTAAGAAATGAAAAACAATTTAGAAAATAATAATCAAGCTCATATAGGTATATTTATTTAGGTTTTACAAACAATTGTATGTAGAATATGAGGACATATGTACGTGTTTCATAGGAAAAGGCATTTATGAGGACGGTATATATTTATTTGCCGAGTGGCGCTTTTCAAGTCATTTTCAATAGAAACATATATATTTATCCGACGAAGCGGTGTTTCCAAGGACAATTTTAAATATGTTTATATAGCAATCGGAGTTAATGGCCCTTACCAACAACCAAACAGTAAACTCGAGTTTGACTAATTTCGAAACTAACTTTAGTTTCGACTTTTAATTTGTAGGTACCAACAATCGAATTAATCGGAACTTTAACTACATCTGAATTTATCGCAAAATTATGACGGTATAACTCGAATGCGTTATAATTTTTTTCTGAGCTTTCAAATAATTTGCTGAAATTGGCAGTTGCTTGTATTTTGAGTAGCTATCTTCTAATTATTTTTTCAATAATGTTGAGCAGCGATGAAGATATATTTGCTGATATTCAAATAGTTAACGAGGCTGCGTTTTCTCGAAAAAGAAAAGTGTATAAAAGAAGAATAGACCCATTTGAAAAATATGACGAAAATGAATTCTTTGGGCACTACAGGTTTAGTATTTGGTTTTATTTTTTTGTAATTTTATTCTACTTAATTTTCTTTAACAGATTTACCAAAGACACTGCTCGATTTATAGTAAATATAGTTCGCGAAGATATTGCCCCAATGCCCAATAACTAGGAATAGTGGAGCGCTGTCTACTGAAATTATGGCTTTAACCGCAATAAGATACCTGGCAAAAGGAGCATACCAAAGTGATGTTGGTAATAACGTTTAAATGTTCATACTTTAAGCATTAAAATTGAATTAGCAATTTAAAGGAGATTTGCATAATATTTCTCAACAATCTGTGAGCAATTGCATAAAAAAATTCGCAAAACTGGGACAATTTATAAAATATCCGGAAAGTCCAAATGAAATTCGCCAGCTTATTTTTTTTAGAACGGCAAGGTTTCCGCAGTGTATTGGTGCCGTAGACGGAACTCACATCAAAATAAAAAATCCTGGACAGGAATTTGGAGCTCGCCACAGATGCAGGAAGTATTTTTACTCTCTCAATGTTCAAGTTGGTTTTAGTTCATTTCGCTTATTAATTATGTTAATATAACATTTTTTTTTAGATCATTTGTGATGCCAATGAGAAGATTCTTGACATTGTAGCGCGATGGAGAGGATCTGCTCATGATTCGCGGATATGGAGAGAATCTTCAATTTACCTGCGTCTGCAAAATATGGAACTTCATGGAGGTGTTCTATTGGGTGATGGTGGATATCCTTGTTCCAAAATTTTGTTGACTCCCTTCAGATTATCTGAAACCTTATCTAAATCTGAACAGAGGTACAATCGAGCTCATATAAGAACACGAAATAAGGTAGAAAGGTTGTTTGGCCAGATGAAAAACAAATTTCGATCGTGTTTTAATGGGATTCAGCTGAACTACACAACTGCTAAAGCAACGATAGTAGCAATCGCTATTTTGCACAATATATCCAAGGATTCATCGGAAGGTAAGAACACAACGCAAATATATTATTTCAGTAAACCTTACTTTTAATTTTGCAGTCGGTTTTTTGGACGGAGAAGAATTGCCGGAAGAACGTACAGAAGTCGGTTTATTCAGCAATATTTTTCTTAGTACCTACATATTTCATTTATATTAAGTTGTTCATTTAGCAATAAAAGAAGTAAAAAGAATAAAAGATTCTGCACATCTTATCATGTTTTCCAGCATTAATTTTATATATTTTCTACAAGATTAACAAAACAAATCAAACGAACAGTTAAAGGAAGATGTTACTTCATTGATGAATTGGAGGATAAGATGATAATGAACTGTATAAAATGTAAGTCGCGTCTTAAAGGCTCCTGAGATTTATACTCAAATCAAATTGAACAGATAAGCGGATTTTATCTCCTCAGTTACTCCTGCGATGTACCATTTAACCCGATTATAAAACTCTTTCATGCATAGTCTATGTGGTACAAACAAGAGAAGCGGATGACTTTAGAAACATGTTTCGTGAAATTTAAACTCAAAAAAGTTTCAAAGAACGCATAGGTATTCAAATTTATTAACAAAAAAACGAAAAAAAAAGAAGATCAGTCCATACATAAGTTAATTCAGGTACTTTTATAATAATAACATAAGGTGATTATAGCTACTTTACGAATAATCAAATAATTTTTGTTCTTCAGCTCTAATTTTAAGCCGGGCTAATATTAGCTTCGACTCTTGCACCTCCAGCATCCAGCTTCTTCTTTTGCACTTGCTTCTTCAGATCCATTAGCTCTTTATTATTAGCGCTCTCGGACTCGACTTGGGCAATTCTTTTTAATAGCAATTGCTCCGAAGTGCTTGGGGTTGAGACAATACGCATTCTTTTATTAGATGTGCATATGGCTTTCGGAGTATCGCTTATCCTTTTTTCTGTGTTGGGTTTCTGCGTTGTGGTTGGGGTTTCATTTTCCCTGTAAAATAGATATGCGATAATATATTATGAACTTTTAAATGCATTAATACTTACAGATTTCCGGTGAAATATAGTGCATCGGAATCGAATTCTGCGGTGTCGTCTTCGAAATCGAGGGCAGCAACTTCAGACACCTCAAAATTCAGTTCCGATGGTTCTTTCGGCGGTGTTCCTCCACCCGTTTCCCTTTGGAATTTTTTGAAGTCGCTGATTTTGGTCCTAGCACTGCACTTCAGGCGATTCCACTGCTCTCTTAACTGCTTGTTAGTTAAGGAATATCCAGAAGACTGAAATGCAAAAGCAACTGTGTCCCATGCTTGGTTTTTTGACTGTATCATTGCAGCGTTATTAATTTTGCTATCAATGATATCAGCCAATGGTTTGACACAGTCAACTAGATGTTCTCGCATTGATTGCGTCCAATTTAAGCTGCGACTTCTCTTTATTTGTTGTCCATCATTTAACAATGCCATTGTACGCACGGATCTGAAAATATTCATAACATTAAAATGGAGTGAGAAACAGCATTAATGAAATGTCCAATTTGATGCACAAGACAAACCAAAAAGCTTTATATTTCTAATATCTATATTTAAATAACTTACCAATTCAACTTACCTAATTCAAATTACCCTTATTTTAAAACGGCCAATTGACTTTCCTCACTGACGTTTAAACTTAAATAAGGGGTTAGACTCGACTTTTCTCGGATCGAAAATTACAGTCTCGATTATCGTAAAGTCAAAGATAACTTGATTATTGGTACGCAATTTATTTTAATTTCGACTTTTGCCCTAAAGTCGAGTATAAATTTGGTTGTTAGTAAGGCCGAATGAGAACAGTCCTCAAAAAAGCCAATGCGTACCTATGTTTTTAGTTTGTAAACTGTCGTAGTATAAAATGTACCTAATTAAAAAAAACTCAAATAGACATTTCATCACTTAATAAAACTTTTGGTAGGCAAAATAATAAATAGTTTTAGGTAAGTAGCATTATATAATTAAATGCTTATAATGAAGGATTGGTAAAACAAACAAATTGTTCGCTTTTATTGGATGCAGTTTAATATAAAATAAAAACCTTAATAAATGAAATACATGTAACAATGTATCTACTTAAAATTGTATACAAATACTACAATTGTAACAAAGTGGGAACCGTTCTTATCAAATTCTACCCTTCGGGTAGGGGTTAGAATTTACCCGAGGTAGGCATGCCTGTCGTAAGAGGCGACTAAAATCCAACCTCCGTATACCGAGCGTATAGTGTATACAAACAATGCAATGAACAAAACGAAAAGATTAATTACCCCAGGTGGCAGTCCAGCTTTACTGGAAAATCCACCCTCTTCGGAGGTCGGCTCTACGGATTCTGGGGAGAGCCGCTTATTGCAGTCCATTAACCCTTTTATTAAAAGTTCAAGGGTATCTCGATCGCCTCCATCAAGATCGAACAACCCCGGGAAAAGAAGTCCGCCGGGAGCGCCAGCGCGTTAAAAACGGGACTCAGTGAAAGATATAAGCTCTGAGGAAGAAATTAAAACACTCCGAATCAAGCTTAAGGAAATGGATCTACTCTTTCAAACTCTGAAGAAAGAGATAGAACTGTTAAAAGAAGAAAATAATGTTCTAAGGAACACTAATTCTCAGAAAGAACGCGAATGTACTCCACCACGCTTGCCTAGTCAGGAATACCACACTGACGAAGAAGAGCTAGCACGCGAAACGAATCGGGTCCCTAAGAAAAGACCTAGTAAGAAAAGGAGAGCCGGTTCTTCGCCTGAAGTCGAGCCTCTAAGAGAACAAACGCGTAAAGTACCGCAAGAAAAACAACTCCGAGGGCAAATTCGTCCACCGCCTCCAATAAACGTCGTTGGGATAACGGAGTATAATAAGTTTCACAGCCTCCTTAAAGGAACGATAACATCGGAATTTAAGGTAACATCTTTGAGGAATAATGCGTGGAAAATTAACGTCGTTAACCACGAAGACTACCGGGCAGTGTCCCAAAAGCTAAATACCGAGAAGATCCAGTGGTATACTTTTGAAATAAAGTCAGAAAGGCCACATCGTGTTGTAGCGAGGGGACTCCACCCCTCATGCACCAAAGAAGAGGTTATAAACGACCTCCGTTCCAAAGGGTTTAAAATTCTTGATGCCGTAAATATCATCAAGAAAGAGAAGCAAAAAACGGAAGAAGATAAGGACATCCTGATAAGGCGTGGACTTCCGCTCTTTATGCTTACCTTCGATAGGTCTGATAATATCGAAGATATCTACCGAATTAAAACCATACTTAATATTGTGGTAAAAATCGAGCCCATGCGCAGAAATTTGAAAACAATTCCACAGTGCAAACGTTGCCAAGAATTCAATCATACGCAAATGTATTGCAAAAAAGAGCCGCGATGTGTAAAATGCGCCGGAAGTCATTTCTCCCAAGACTGTGGAGCAAACAAACAATCCTCCGCTACCTGTGCTAACTGTAAGGGAAAGCACCCGGCAAATTATAGAGGCTGTGAAGTAGCTAAGGAGTTGCAAAAACGGAGAGATGCGCTACTCAAAAGCCAAAATAAAAAAACAAAGCCGCTTACCAAGGTAAAGCGTAGGACCGCCCAGGAGGTTGTAGGCAATATAAAACCTCCGGTTCAAAAGCGTAGCATTGTCAGAGAAAGAGAGACAATTGAAAGGCCCTCGACCTCTGTTGTCAAAAGAAACGCTACTGAAAAGTTACCACGAGGAAAGCCATCGAATAGTGGCCCTCGGACAGCCAGAGTACAGACCTACGCTCAGGCCGCGGCATTCGAAGGAGCGAAAAACGTTGAAACTTCGCCGGACCCTGTTTCTCATGTTTTCTCAGTTATTCTCGAGAAACTTGAAGAACAAAGCAAAATAAATAAAATTATTCTCGATCGCTTGGTTAAGCTCGAAAATAATTCACAGAAAACGCGTGCTTCAAAAATAACATGAATGAAAAACCAATGTTAAAAATATGCACTTGGAATGCAAACGGGCTTTTACAAAAACTCGGCGAATTGGAAATATTCATACGCGAGAAAGATATTGACATTTGCTTGATTTCTGAAACTCACGTGAAAAAGGGATCGAATTTAAAAATAAAAGGATATAATGATTTCCACGCTTGTCACCCATCGGGGAACGCCAGAGGTGGATCATCATTGCTTATTAAAGACTGCATTGAACAATACGAAGACCTGAAGATAGAGCTTGAAACTATGCAACTGTGCACGATTCGAGTTAAAAATAGTCAGCGTACTCTTAGAATTTCATCTATCTACTGTCCACCGCGTTCCGCGCTTGAAAAAAGTGATTTCACTAACCTGCTTAAATCGCTCAAACCAAACTTCATTATTGGCGGCGATTTTAATGCGAAGCACACGTTCTGGGGCTCCAGATACATCTCGCGAAAAGGTAGAATGCTCTATGGGGCAGGTATGGAATGCAGTTGCGATTTCCTCTCGACGGGCAAACCGACCTACTGGCCAACTGATACTTCAAAACTACCTGATCTGATAGATTTCTTCGTCGTGAAAGGAATACCTACCCACCACATTAAAGTTGAAGAGAGCTTTGATCTATCATCTGACCACTCACCGGTTATATTAACATTGAGTGTAAAACTAGTCAATAACCTAGAGCCAGCGAGATTAACTGGTAGAAACACTAACTGGCAAGGCTTTAGGAACGAAATAGAAGAGAATGTTCAACTGAGTGTTCCACTTACGACACCCTATGAACTTGAAGTTGAAGTTGATCGCTTCGTCGAGATCGTACAGCTCGCCTCCTGGAATAATACGCCTAATCCAAGGAAAACGCCGGTCAAATACGGGCTACGATATCCTCCCGAAATAAAAGAATTGGTCAACGAAAAAAGGAAGGCGCGTAAGAAATGGCAACAGAGTCGCGCTCCGCAACATAAAGCACATTTGAATTATTTGTGCAATTTGTTGAAAACAGTCATTAAGGATTTTAAAAATCGTGCGATAGGTTCTTACCTTGAAAGTTTAACAGCGAAAAAAGATTCCAATTATTCACTTTGGAAAGCTGTAAAAGGCACCAAAAGGCCCAAAATCCCCGCGCCGCCAATTAGAATAAATCAAAATGAATGGGCAAGGGAAGATAAGCAAAAAGCGGACGTTTTTGCCGCTCATCTAGAAGAAACCTTTAAACCGTACGATGGCCAAGCGATCTACGACAATACTAATAGGACGGAATTACAACCTGACGATTCAACACTCACAAGAGCAACGCCAAGGGAACTAAAACGTGAAATCGAATCCCTAAAACCTAAGAAAGCTCCTGGTTATGATTTGATCACCGGAGAAGTTCTCAAAGCTCTTCCAAGGAAAGCATTAATTAAGCTCCTTCATATAATAAATGCTGCGCTCAGACTAAAACACGTGCCGAGTCAATGGAAAGTCGCGGAGGTCATAATGGTTTTAAAACCAGGAAAACCGCCAAATGAAGTAAAATCGTATAGACCGATTTCCCTTCTTCCGGTAATTTCCAAAGTCTTCGAAAGAATATTGCTTGGGCGCCTACAACCGGTTATTGAAGACAATAATCTTATCCCTGACCACCAGTTTGGGTTCAGAACCAAGCATTCGACGATTGACCAAGTACATAGAACTACTGACGTAATCGAGAAAGCATTTGAAGAAAAAAAGATTTGCTCAAGCGTATTCCTTGACGTCTCACAAGCCTTTGATAAGGTGTGGCACGACGGCTTGAAATTTAAATTACGACAAGTTCTCCCCGCAAGCCTATATGATATTCTGGAATCATATCTCGGGAATAGGCTCTTCCGCGTTAGAAATGGAAACGAATTCTCGGAGCTAAAAGAAATTTCGGCCGGGGTACCGCAAGGAAGCGTCCTTGGTCCGCTTCTCTATTTGTTATATACTCGCGATATACCAAGGGAAGATGGCACTACCCTTGCTACGTTCGCCGACGACACAGCTATCCTAGCTGTAGGTAATACAATCGAAGAAGCGACTACAAAACTGCAAGCCGCAGTGAATAAGGTAAATGAATGGACAAGGAACTGGCGGATCGCCCTCAACGAAACTAAATCTGTTCACGTGAATTTCACTTATAAGAAAACTAATGACTTGCCAATTTTTCTAAACTTGGCCCGAATACCCTTTGCAAACGAGGCCAAATACCTGGGAATGACACTCGACGCAAAGCTGAAATGGAGTTCGCACGTGAAAATGAAACGTAAGGAACTCGATATCAAATATAGAGAAATGTACTGGTTACTCGGAAAACATTCCCAGCTCAGTACTGAGAACAAATTGCTTTTATACAAGCAAGTGCTAAAGCCGGTGTGGACCTACGGTATACAACTTTGGGGTTGTACCAAGAAAACAAATGTCAATATTCTACAAACTTTTCAAAATAAAATCCTTAGGGAAATTGTACAAGCACCATGGTATATTAGAAACGACGATATCCATAGGGATCTCGGAATTCTAACAATCGAAGCTGAATCTAGAAGCTTCGCGAGAAAGCATAGAAACCGACTAATCGGACATATCAACAATACAGTCCGACAAATCTTGGACGAGAGCAATTTATTGCGCCGACTACAAAGAACGAAACCGTTCGACTTGGCAAGATAAGATTAACCGCGTCTAATTTGCGGAACACGCAGGATCTTTCATTGGAAAGTAACCTGTCAAAAGTTTTTATTTAATGATAGAAAAATTGCTTGATAAGTTATATCTTAGTTGCAGTATCTAACAATCTTTAGAAGGGTGGTGTTTTTAGTCAGTAAAAATCTGACACTACTATGAGAACGCGCTTGCTATTCTCATAGTGTCTTTGGAAGATTTTCACCTACCCTCGGATAAAAAAAAAAAAAAAAAAAAAAAAAAAAAAATATTCGATACTGTTCTGCTTGTAGCAAAAAAATAAGTTCGCTCTATTCTACCGTGATACACACTCATACACTCAGCTACTACAAACTATAGTCTCTCACCGGCCTGTGCTTGTAAGCAGAGTTGCCGTTTGGCCCCTCTAGGGGCCAGATAATTCATCAAAATGGCCCCTTTTCCAGTTTAAGTAAAATTGTACTCTTTATTGACCGAAAACGAATGGAAACATATGAAAAGAAGTGTTTCGTAATGAATAAATTAGTTTTTTGAGAAAAATAATTGTCTTTGTTGATCTGTTTTCTTTTTTTTATTAGTATTTTATGTGGTGGCCCCATTTTTTGGCTCGTTCCCCTTTTTATTCCCCTTTTTGAAATTTTTCAGCGGCAACGCTGCTTGTAAGGCCGAGGCAACATTTATACGTAGGAGGTAGGATGCTTTATAGAGTGGTGGGTCGCGTGGTTGTGCAACGTGCTTGTGTTGAGTTCAATTATTTGTTTCTTTGTTTTCCTCTTTTGCCACCGCTTTCATAGTCATATCATGTTGTCTCTTTCTATTATATGGGAAAACCAGCAGAAAGGAAATATGAGTAGGCACTCAAGTACTACACAACACACCTATGGACCTATGCCATGATTCTGGTTCTGGCGTATGGAATAGGTAGTGCAGGGTAGGAGGTAGGGATACCATGTCTCCAAAATTAGCTGGCGGGACATTTTTACATTTGAAGTAAAAAAAAAAAAAACGTTTCCATTTTCATGCAATTACACTAACCCAATTTTTCACATCTTCTTATCTCTTTTGCAATAAACTCTTCGCAAAGCATAGTTATCATTATTTTTTTTTAAATTTTAAAAAGCTAAAAAATTTGTATGTATAATTTTCAAAATTTGTGTCATTTCGTAAAGTCAACCCGATAAGTGTGTAGGTACTGCAGCTTAGAGTTAAAGTCGAAAAGTTTTTCTAAAAATTAAGTAATAATATGGCGACAAGTTGAAAGGCGGGACATTTAATGGAATACTTGCGGGGCATATGGTATCCCTAGAAGTAAGCCAATGCAATCTTGCCAGATTAAACAGTTCACTTTAACTTCATGAGGATAAGTATAGCCTGGTTTTGTATTTCATTCAATCTAATACCACTTTCCTTTCAAAATCCAATATAGGTACCTATAAGATTTAAAAATCAGCATTTCTTCAATCTGTTTAACAATTCGCAAGCATGAAATGTGTTTGGTATAAAAATTGCTTAATTCATTCAAACAAAAATGTAGGAAGGTACTAATTTTAATTAATTCAACCTGGAATGAAAAATTGGTTCCTTACAAAACAATAATTTGAAAATTAACAGAACGTTTGAAGTTGGTTTTTTAATCAGGAACAACATTTATTTGTTAATAATAATAATAAATAATAAATTACTTACAAAAATTCCTTTTTTTTAATAAGTACCATGTATTTCATTCTTTATACAATTGCTGTCGATTGATATTTAGGTTTTTGATAAATATCGATCTGCATCCTAAAAAAATAAGGTTTTCTGCGAAAAAATGCAGTAAAAAATTCTATACTCTTCATGCCAAAATCTTATATACCTAGGTAGGTAGGTATTAAATGTTACATATCCATCACCACGCTCTTAATTTCTTGCACGAGATGAGTTGAAATGGGTAAGCAGATCAGACGCTTAAAATCATGGACTCATAATTATAGATATGTTTTATTTGCTTTGCTTGTAAGTAGGTATATATTTATATTGAACCAAAAAACGAAAACATGATTTATATTTCCAATTTATAAATTTTGCTAATCGAATGCATTTTATCTGGCAGTGCCGGTTGAATTATCAGCTAGTGTTCTCTTTGTCGTTTCAAATAATATCGTCTTCGTATGCCAAGTAGGAAGTAGGCTATTAGCAATTTATTGTACTGCGAGCCAGTGATGCCGCTTCATAATTTTGTTGGGGAGAATAACATAACTTTTTGAGGAGTACCGGGGGTACAGAAAAAAAATTATTTCTAGCTAAGCGTTTTTCAAATGAGAAGGTTTTGGCGTTAGAAGCCTGTGGTCTGTTTTGGTAGAGTCTTTCTAATATGTTGTTCACGGACTATAGTATCAAAATAAGTGATTGTCAGTGGAAGGGATCTCCAGGATCCGCAAGAGTTTTGCTAGACGGTAATGTAACAAAATCGAACACGAAACAAATTTTAATGAAGCATCCAGAAGGTAAAACTTATTTTTCAAATTATACTAGGTAGATAAATGTTGAGGCAAAGGAAAAATAAATTGATAGTTAAAAGTGCTGCAAAATTTCCATTTAATTTAATGTGAATTAAATTTATTAAGGTTGAAATAACACTTTGCTGCAAGTTCACGATATTTCAGGTGTTAAAACAAATATCAGTACATAATTACGAATGTGAAAGGAGTAGTACGGGAGTACAAAGATGTTGAAAGTAGTACAATTTTCCTATCGGAGTACTTTCGGCAACACTGACTGCGACATGCTTCTTCTCTCATTCAAAAGTACAGTTACATCGAACTTGCTTTGACGACGTACAGTACAATACCCAGATGCAGAGTATATCCATTATAATGAGTAGGGACACTCTGGACTTTTTCGTTATCAGCTCTTACGTTTGTGTGATTGTGTCACACAACCCTAGAAGTAGATGGATATAAAAAGTGCTGTATAAGAGAGGGATAAAAGAGGATGATCGTTTTTCTGGAAACAGGCACAGGGTGCTCCGTTCAAAAAAGGCAACCATTAACTTGTCATACATTTTTATTAAAAATTATATAAGAATTACATGTTGTGTGTTACGCTAAGATATTTCTGCTTATTGTTGGCTTTAAATTTTATTATACTGTGATACACTCGAACACGTAGGTAGGTACATAGAACTTAATAAAAAATTCTTTATTTTGATTTTTACAGCAAAAGTAATCAAATTAATTTTTTAATAGGTACGACAGTTTACAAACTAAAAACATAGGTACGCATTGGCTTTTTTGAGGACTGTTCTCATTAACTCCGATTGCTATATAAACATATTTAAAATTGTCCTTGGAAACACCGCTTCGTCGGATAAATATATATGTTTCTATTGAAAATGACTTGAAAAGCGCCACTCGGCAAATAAATATATACCGTCCTCATAAATGCCTTTTCCTATGAAACACGTACATATTATGTCCTCATATTCTACATACAATTGTTTGTAAAACCTAAATAAATATAAGAACTTGATTATTATTTTCTAAATTGTTTTTCATTTCTTAAGCTAAATTTTAGAATGAAATCATGAAAAACAAATTAAGACCGTGTAAAATACACGTAGGTATGTATTCGAATTGGCGTTTTCCACGACTGTTTTCATAAGATCCAGTCCTAATAAAATGCTATTCATCATTAGATAAAGTTTCCGGTTTGTGCTGTGAGGAATTAATTAAAATTTGATTGAAAAAACTAGGTAAATGCGAACATTAAGGTAGATTCAGCGATTTATAAATGAGTGAACTAAAAACTGCACTAAGGTAACATATCCTATTTCTAAGGTATAAAATAACGTTCTTCGAAAAAAATCGTTCTAATTGGAATTATGTAGATAAGGTTTTTGTACAGTTTAGACCTAAATTGTATGGTTTAAAAAATGGTGCCCTGAAAAATACCCATTGGTAGCATGTCTTGTTTTTCGGCCTGAAATAACATTTTTCGAACAACATCTTTAAAAAAACCGAAATAACAGATGTTTAAGAACAGTTTTCAGGCCTAATTTGCATACTTTAAAAAAAGAGTGTCCTGAGAAAAACACTTATATATATATATCCTGATTATACGTAGTAAAATAACTTTTTTCGAAAAAACTCTTTCAAAAACCAAATTTAGTAGGAGTTTTGAACCGTTTCTGACTGTTTCAAAAAATGTCCTCACAACCACCCCTTGACAAACATATATATTATATATGTATATATTAACATATATGAACTTTGTAGCACAGAGTATGAATTTTCTATAGATCGATTAGAGATTTTATTAACGAGTAGAAATGATATAGTTTTTGATTAAAACGAAAAGAAAAGCAAAGCCCCACGTTGGGCGCCAATTTGTTACACTTTTCCGGGACAAAAGAGTAGACGATTCTAATTTGCGTAAAATGAGACAAAACCACGAGAGAAATTGCAGCCGCCGCTGCGCCGATGGGTTGAAAGTCGATAATGAGTATTGGTGTTGAAATGTCAAATCGTCGATGCAAATTCGCCGGTGGTATATGGCGGGGAAAAGTGCAACAGGTAGCCGGTTGGATGCTACCGCTTCGGTCGCTCAGCTGGGGTGGGTTCAGGGCTTTCGCAATTAAAATAAAATTATGAGACTGTTGAAAGAAATGTGTACTTAACCTTTTTTTGTAGGTGATAAATCCAATTTTGGTTTTATACAGTGGGCGCCACACAACCTTTTTTCTAAGGAATTGTGAAACCTTACCGAATAACTACCCGATGGTAAAAGTAAATTTTGACGAGTGGAAAAATTAAAAGAATGGATTTTTACCTCGTTATAAAACTCCGCTGAGGAGAAATGGCGTTTTATTTCGCGAATTGGCTGGGTGGTTAAACAAAATGGTGGTCGCCGATGAAATGGCCCACTATCGCTACTTCCCGAATTTTAAACGGTTGTGTGAACGGGTCGCGTGTCCCGCTTTTCTGGGATTATACCGGAACGAAAACCAACGTAATGAAAATTATTCTTTTATCCTAACTACCGCGGTTCTATGAAATATTCCACTAATATATATATATAACTCTACTTATCTGCTTCCTTTGTCCCCAAGGACCTGTCCTGTAGGTAAATTGAATCTGTCCTATCGCTTGTATTTCTCCTTCCCCGCCTGCTCCTCTCCTTTCTTTCACCCTTTTTTTTTATGGACACTTTTCTAAATTAAACTTAGCTATTCCACTAATAGCCTCTTATTTGTCTTAATCAGTTTAATCAATTTAATTTTATGATCTCTAAACTTTTTGCCAAAATCCGTACGGATGTTCTTTGAGCTAGATCTGGTCGATTTCGCAGCTAATCAAAAAGTGATTTTTCTTTTTTTTTTTGTTCTCCCCTTTACCCCACTTGCATTCTTGCATTCAGCAAAACGGGACTATATTATTGTCCGCGACTGCAACACTCCGTTTTCTTTGGCGGAGATTCGTGCGGACTCCCGTTCTTGCTCTCAATCATACTGTTTGCGCTCTTTGGTGAATTCGTCCGAGTATTAGGGATATTCCCCAATCTCCGACTCGTCACTGAACGCACTCACGCACACTCTTCACGCATTACATTCAGAGCATAAATGGTTTTTTTTTGACGTTGTTACTCATTTGAGCAATGTAAGAGTATTCAAGACCTTATACAGCTCGAATAAAATCCGTATTAGAATTGGTTCGCGACATTATTCCCCTAGCGATTTTATCTATATTCCCTCTACCAAAATAAAAGGATCTTTAGCAGGCGGGCAATTGGGACTTACACTGCTTAGGGTTCGAGACATTGTTCCTATTTATGGAAAGCAGTATCTTGGGGATAGATGTTGCTATTTAAAACGATTTCGAAATGTTGTTTATTCCCTAACTAATTACGTGGGTTTTCGCGCAGATTTGGGGGGTTGGGGATGAGCCTATAGTGTGCCATTCCTTACATCTATCTTCTTTAGGTTGGGGCTCTTAGCCACTGGATGCTGACTGTTTTCATTAACGTTGGGGTGGACATCTCGTTTTTTCTGTTGCATCGGTATTTTTGTATTGTCTAGAGTCTGTGCCTTTGTGGTTAGATTTTGTTTGATGTGGCTCTGGTTTCGTATGTTTGGAAGGACGACTTTGTTGGGTTTGTATCTCGTTATTTTGTCTTCAATGTTATGTTTTCGTCGACACAGATGTACTTGTGTGTTTTGCGGAATTGGGTTTCTCGTTGGCCATTTTGGTATACTGTTTGGTTGTTTTGTCCACCCGTGATGCTTTGTGTTTTATTTAGAGAAAACTCTATCTCTCCCTCTCTCTCCTTCTTAGGACCATCCGTCCCTGCCCGTCCAATTGGTCTGTTGGGGTACCTGCTTTTGCTATCCTCCCGAGGGTCATGGAGAGCAAGATCGTTGGGTATATAAATATACCCAACAAGATCGGCTATGCCACTTCCTCAAGAGAATAGCGGGAGGACGAAATGGTCAAAAACAAGGAAGGGGTCGGGAGGTGGAAAGGTGGGAGACGACCACACTTTTTTTGGAGCGTTTTTGAACGCAACAATATACTTTACAACCTACCGAATATACACAAAAAATTAAATAAAAAATCGGTAAAGCCGTTTCTGAGGAGTGAGACCAGTGGCGTAGCTAGGGGGACAAGGGCCCTGGTGCAAAGGGAGAGAATCGGGCCCTCCTCCCCTCTTTCCGCGTAGTTTGAATTTATATTGTCCTTCAAAATTATTGACAGGGGATAAGAATAGGAAACAGTGAGTTGAATCATCCATATCCATACGTCGTCTCTATCAAAATCTTCATGTGTTCAATGGAAGAAAAAGGGATTAAATAAACAACGACGCACATGACAATATAGAATATTTATTAATTAGGTAAGAGAAAAAACGAACTCTAGCAGAAAGCGGTTTCGTAAAAAAGCTATCTAGCTTGGGCATTTTTTTTTTTACTTTCTTCTCTTTCTTGGCGTTGTTTCCGCTTTGTGGCACCGCTACGTTCCTTTTTTCTTTCCATAATTTTCAATTGTTAACTATCGAAATTTTAGAAATTCGGAGTACTTACTGAGATTTTCCTATATTGCTTGTCAATGTTTAGCATAGATTACAGGAAGCTCAACAAAAAAGAACCATAAAACAGCTTGTTTGGTAATGATGCGGTAAAATCAATATTAGCTCATAAGAAGATATTATAGTTTCTATAGTAGCTCGTTGTCAATTTGAACTTGAGTTTAGAACAAAGATAGTAAATAAGAACTGATGCAAGGCAAGAGCGAATGAAAACTTCTTTAAAAAGTTGATGGGCGGAATTGGCGAATTGATCTCACGACCGTCAAGCACGTGAGCTGATCCAATGTGCTGAGGGCGTACTCATCCAAACTACCATATAACTGCAATAACGATAACAGACAAACAAACAGCACATGCTTATTGAGGACCTTGGCGCATGTGTTGAAAATGTCAAATAAGGAGTTTTATCATTGGTGATGTTGATTGAATAAAAAAATTAGAAATTGAAAAAAAAAACAGAATCTTGTGAGCAGGCTCGAGACTCGGGGCTCGAGCCTGCTCACAAGAATTTTATTTTTTTGGAATTTTTTAAATTTTTAATTTTTTTTTAAAAGCTGAGGCTAGAGGGCCCCCTGAGCTCCGGGGCCCTGGTGCACTGCACCGCCTGCCCCTATGATAGCTACGCCACTGAGTGAGACCACACAACGTGACACGAGATTTTTATATACTGATTTACACGATAGAATAAAAAAAATTTCCTTTTCATATATACAAAAAATAAAATTGTCGAACCAAGTCCCGGAATATTAAAATAATGTCTATAGATATGTTTTAATTTCGAACTGGCAACAGTAGTTTTACAGATAAACTGAGCCACAACATTTAGCTATATAGCACTGGCCTCTAATAAAAACAATTTTGTTGATAACAAAATTGCAGTTGAAAAACGAAGCTCATGCTCTTCAGCCTTACTGCTAAGGAATCTACCGAAATTAACATTGCGTTTCATGCAGTTAATTGCCGCAGATCTAAACTGCTGAATTGTGGATGCCGTACCCTTTACAATGGAAATTTTGATTGCAATCCTAATTGCTTTACTATTGAAATAGTTAAGAACTATAAGTACTTAGGTGTCGTAATTGACCAAAATCTAAGCTGGTGTGACCATATATTTTTCTTGAAACAATATTTTCAATCTAGGTACTCTGCGTAACTTCTATCGACTTCAAAATTACTGCTCTAGAAGCATCTTAAAAAAATATTTACTTTGGAATATTCCATTCGAGATTACGATATGGTATAAGCTGCTGGGGTGGTACTCACCTTCATAAAATACAAAAACTAACTGTCCTACAAAAATATGTAATCAGAAAAATTTGCTTTTCATCCCACTTAGCCCACACCTTTTTCCTTTTTAAAATCTGAAAATTCTGCCAGTTAGACATCTGTACTATTTTAAAGTCTTAAACATTTTTTTTATTAGATGTGGGTACTTACGGAGCCCCATCAATGATAACCATAACCTTCGAAGCAATTAAAGTTCCCTGGTTTTCCCTACTTTTCGAACTTCTAGCTTAAGAAGCTTTTACACAATTGTATTTTGTAAATTATTTAACACACTCCCTGAATACATTCGAATCATTGAAACACTGAGAATCTTTTTGTGTAAAGTAAAACTGTGGCTTTTGAATATTAACCTTAATGAAATTGAAATTCTGTTGCACTTCATCACCAAATCCACTTTAAAATTATGTCATCTTAAAATGGTATAATTGTACCTTTCGTTCGTCGCTTTAATTTTTTTTTTTCTTGCATTTACATACCTACCTTTATATTGTACCTATTGTTCACCCCACACTGTATTAATCTATATAATTGAAATTTCACTAACTTTTCTCTAATTCATATCAAGATTATTTTGAATTGTTAAAACATTTATCTACTATTTTGTAATGAATTTTGAGAATAAAATTTCATAGAAAAAAAATAAAAAATAATAATAATAATAGTCAGCGCAACAGGTCTGTAGGGCTAGCTGCCTGCGCCTAGCTTCTCGCAACCATTCATTTTGTGTGAGTTTTTAATTTTTGGAACGAATGGAAGGGATAAACAATTTTATGCCGATTGAGAAGCTCTTTCAAGACAGTTATACTTTCGGATGTTTGTCAGACGTTCGCGAGAGGTGGTGCAGTGAAAAAACCCTGGGTTGGAATTTGGGTTTTTGCGGGATTCGAACCTGGGAGCCTGGGACCCCTCGCTTAGTAGTCCAACACACTAACCACTAAGCCACTGCGACCACCAAGAGAAAAGTGTCTATCTAAAATTTGGAAATTTTTTGGAATGTTGTGTAACGCAAATCGATTAATGTATTAGGAATCGAAGAAGCTCACCACCACGGGACGCATTTCAAACTAATGAAAAATGCAAAAATGATTCTCTTCGGAATTGAGGCATGGTAATCAACAGAGAGAATGACGTGCCTAAGAATATGCTATGCAAATGTATTATATGCTAATTCTTAAATCAACTAAACAGCACACTGTGACACAATGAGAATTTATTTTCGTGTTATTGATCATAAAGCCATCGTTTATCAAACCATTAAGCTAATAATGAATACCTAATCAAATCACAGACAAGGGGGAACGTAGCCCTGTCGTATAATCCTATAAATTAGGCAACGAAATGCAAGGGGCTGGGTAATTACTTTTTGGCAATATTGTAAGTTTTTTATTAGTTATGCATAGGCGCTCGCAATGTGAGAACAAGGACAATTATGGTTTTAAAACCCTATAAATGCATCTATAAAAAAGTGAATTTGTATACCAACCGATCTAACATCATGAAATAAAAGTCAAATTTCTTATATAGGGAATATCTGCCCTTATATTTGTTTTAAATAATCTTCATATCAATACAAATAAAATGTTAAAAAATAGGTGGAAACCCTGTTAATTCGTTTTATATTAATATATTCATCTCTTTTCATTCGTTTATGTTGCTAGTGTTATATAGTATATAAAGCTCATTGAACATGTGAATTTCCTTTTTTTTTTGAATAAAGAACTTTAAAGACGTTTCGCTTGCTCGTTTTCCATATTCCTCTTATTTTTCACATTTTGGTGCCGAAACCCGGGAATAGAAAAATCGGTGAAACAAAAAAAAAGGGAAATTTTTATTTCTGGTTTTTCGTTGAATATCGTTTGTCTATCGCGATTCAAAATGGAGTTAGCTACACGTGCGGCATATAGAGGGCAAGTGACGAAAATTGACAAAGCGGCTGCCGATTACCTCAAAGATCACAACTCACAGGTAACGGACGCTAACGTAATTCAATTCGATGAGATCGAGAAGGAGCTAGTGTCTCTAGTTCTAAGGTTGAAAGCAGTGAACGATTGCCTAAATACGATCAACGAAGACCTCAAGCAAAATTGTTTACTAAAACCAGAGGATCCACCAGAGAAAATCGTCGAATACCAAGATCTGGCTATCGGTGTACTTGCTCGTCTAGAGATGCGGTTGGCTAAACTACGCCAAAAACAGAACCCAATTCCTGCCTCCTTCAAACCAAATAACACTTCTCTTGGTACAAACTCCTTCAATGGTGGTTCTAAACCGCCGAAACTTCCTCTTAAGCGTTTTGATGGTAGTTTCGATTTAACTGCTCCTGAGAAATTCAATTACCTAGAATCAGTCTTGATGACCAACGACCATACCACGCTGGAAAATCGGTAAAAGTAATCGGTTCTCGTCAGAAAACCGAAATCAAACAGAGTTGGGTGCGGTTAGTACTTAGATGATGGACCACTTTGAGAACACCGCGGGTCGTTGGCGTTACACCAGGCTGAAGATGGATTGCATTGTGCCGCATGCGTTGGACTACTTGCTTTGAGGGTCAGGTGGAGACACTGGACAATCAGGTGGTGATCAAGACGCAAGCAAAACATTACAACATGATTGGCGCTGGGATTGGCTGGCAGAAGAATGAAAGATCTAGGGACATTCACTGGGTGGAGACCCAGTCGATGAAACAGAATTTTCACAGATGCTTAGCGGTAACACTAGGAATCGAACCCAGGAAAGAACTCTGGAGAAATCCAGAGAGTCTAGCTGGGTAAGATTTACAGTGGTAGAGAGACGAAAAGAGACCCGTCATTGGTGGTCTGATTCGAATATCTCTCGAAAAATATATATATATATCAGTCTTGATTGGTGAAGCCAAGAAATATATTGCTAGGTTCACGCCATCTGAGAAGTGCTATGAAGCTGCTGTGTCTTTACTACAAGAGCAGTATGGAAACACCGATAAACTCATACACAACCATATCCAGCAGCTTATTAATCTTGCCGTTGTTCGAGATCGAGCCGATGTTTCTGGACTTCCTAATCTGGTAAGGTTATAGCGTGCACTCGTTCTCGAAAATTGGGAAGAGGTGTATGCTCACGCAAACGTGCCTAAGGCTTACAAAATATTCTCAAAAAAATTGCAAAATTACATTAACTCTGCAAGCTACGTCACTGTTCCCAGAAAATCAGCATTGAGGTTTAAGCCTTGGATAACCAATGTTCTTCTTAGGAAAATTAGGCAAAGGCACAAATTGCGCAAAAAATGCCGAAAACATCCACGAGATGCTGGCTTTGAACTCAGAAGTCCAGATGCCTTATGGGATGAAAAAGTGGTCCAAAGGTTTCCTATCGCAGCGAAGAATCGAATGGCGTTTTATTATCGAGCGCGCTCCATGGTGGGGCAGTTTCTGGGAAAGGATGATACGTACTATGAAAAATCTCTTGAAGGTTACAATCGGCAATGCAAGGCTGAGTTACGAGCAGTTGAGGACCATCCTGGTAGAAGTTGAAGAAGTCATTAACATGACATATCAAAGCTCGGATCCATTGGACATAACCCCTTTAATGCCGAACCATTTTCTCATCGAGCCGCGGGATACGCTTTTGAAGTCTTCGCCAAGACCATCGACGGATGCAGACGTGCTGCGAAAGGAGATGGCCATGGCATTCCGAATACCTTCAGCTGCTGCGTTCATTTCATTTTCGGTCAGATGCTCCGTCCGTTCAATTGAGAGCAGGTGATGTGGTGTTAGTCTCCGATCCATCAACTTCAAGAATCAACTGGAAAATTGCTGTTGTGGACGAGGTTTTCATTGGCAGAGATCAGAGGGTCAGATCCTGCTTGATAAGATTATCTAGCGGCAAACACTTCCGGCGTCCGATTCAGCTGCTGTATCCTCTTGAACTTTCTTCTTGCCCGGCGGAGGACGTTAAAAAATAGGTGGACACCCTGCTATCAATTTTAGTATATAAAGCTCATTGTACATGTGAATTAGAGTAAGTAACTATAACTAAACATAACCGCAAACATTTCCTTTTTTTGAATAAAGAACTTTAAAGAACTTTCGCTTGCTCGTTTTCCATATCTGGGTTCCTCTTATTTTTCACATAAAATAAATCGACATAAATAGAAAAACCCGATTTGCTCTCATTTTTGTTCATAAATGCATGTTTATAATAGGTTTAGCCTTCGACACTAATCTACGTGGTGATAGCATCCCATGAACTGACTGGAATCTTCAAACTTTGTAATGCATACATGCATTCACGAGTTGTATCTAGAAGCTTCCGTATTCCTTCAGCAGACGGAACTTTAAGTATGGGTTGAGATAGCAAAAGCTCCAAATAAGAGTACACTATTATCCGTGGGTTGTGATAACGATCACAAATAATTTTCCAGGCTTCGTCGTAATTGACTTCAGCAATTTGTAGATGCCCAAGGATGCCCTCACCCTTACCAGCCTGTAAACTTTAAAGATAGTGCATTTTTTGCACTTTATCCAACATGATGTTGCTATGTATAGGAGAGATGAAAATATCTCGAAACGGCATCCATTCCGTATAGACGCCAAAAAATTTGGGAAGATTAATAATGGGCAGTTTCACTTCATTCAAATTTGAAGTAGTGTTCCTAACGGGAGTAGTAGTATTATGATTGGAAATATCAGATTCCGCAGGAAGCATGTTAGTAATTTTCGAGGACAAATCACTATAGTATAATATTTCCTCAACATCGGAAAAGAAATCATCTAAAAAGTAGTCGATTTCACTAAGGGGAGTTTTAATTGCTGCTGAAACTCCAACAAGCCTAGTATGGGTTTGAATGAAATTATCGAAATAGGTATTTAACAGTTTTGATTGGCCCTTGATGTAGTTTGTTGTTAACTTGTCCTTACCCTTCTTACCAAAATTAATTTTTAATTTCCCAATGAGCTCTTGATTCGAAAGCTGTTGAGGTAGCACAGTTTCAAAATGATGATCAGCCATTATGAACAATGTGAAAAGGAAAGCGGAAAAAACTAAAAATAATCCAAAACTTGAAAATTATCCAAAAAAGTAAGAGTTTGAAAAGAAGAAAATTAAAAAAAATTCGAATGAAGAAAAATTAAAGTGGACAGTTAATTTAATAACGTGCAACAAGGAAATTTAGCTAAAATAGCTTAGAAAAATACGTTGCAAAACAGTTATTACGGTTTGACTTGCACTCACCACTGTATATATATAAAAAATATGTATAATTATTGCACGAACTCAAATAATTTCATGAAAATAGCACGTCAAATTAGCACAATACCAAAGTTCTATTCAAATTTGCAACGAGTAATTCAAAGAAAGTTTAAAAAACATGCATGCAATAATTATTGCACCGCGGTAGAAAATTCACAACAAATCGAAAAAATCCTCGAGGTATTATTTTAATAGTTCTAATATCAAATTGATTTTTTTTTTGTATTTAAATTGCCATCCGGCTCGAAGGACCAAAAAATGTGTGTCCCTCGACGTTCTCATCGAAAATTTGATATTTAAAATTATAGCAAATTAATCGAACCGCCAATTAAAATCAATAAAACGAAATCAGAGTTATATTCCTATTATTTTATTGCTTTTAAATGCTTACCTGACAGTGGTTGGTGCGCAAGTGACAAAAAGGAGAAAAATTGCAGGCGGTGTCGGTGGCAAACAAAACCAATATTTTGGTGTAGCGGCGATGATACAAGGAGAGAGAGAAAAGTTGTATGTACTTTGGATAGTGTATACTAACATCGCATATTGCATGTATAATATATAAGAGATAAGACAGTTAACTAATTTATATTCTCTGACAATATTCTCTAGGATTACAGTATCGCAAGCAAGAAAATAAAAGGAAAATGCTTCAACTTATTTTTAAAAACTAACTGATTGGTATCCAACACATCGTCATCCATTCTTTCTCATTTTTTTTAAAACATTATTCTATCGCTCTCTTTCAAATTGGATAAAGGTTTTGATGATGCTTTTTTTTATTTATGCGTTTTGAGACGTCATCGGAACTTAAAATATGTGGTTTTAATTATTTAGTTAACTATTAAATAGACTGACAGCTTAAGCCAAAAAAGAGGGATTGCCTACAAGCTGGATTTGACCTTGAGTGTAGCCCAGTTTGAATTCATGTGTTTGTGCCATGGCCAAGGCTAATGTTTGTCTCTTTCGAACTCTCTTCATCCTTTGCCTCAGTTGTTTGTGCAACTTCCGCTCGGAGTCGAGATTTCATTCCTCTTCCAATTCGGCTTCCGCAGTTTCGGCTGACCTCTTGGCACATTTCTGCACCGCATTGTCCACCTCCACTGACGATTGGTCTGCTAACACTTTTGGTTTCCCATTAGAGTCCACCGACCCATCGAGCTTATTCGTGTTCATTCCAGCGTCTTCCAACGCCTTCTCGACCCCTTCTAAGCCTTCCGTTGGGCCACTACCCTGATCAATCACCCTGTTCCTCTACTTAAGCCGCCCCACCACGACTAGGTGTCCAATCTTCGGATAAAGGTAGATGAACTTACCGACGGAAGCAACCTTGTAATTTTATATGATTTTTTTTTAGACTTGCGTTATTCATAACCAGATTTCTATCCAGGTATTATCTCTTATCAATCAAGCTATCGCGTTATCCCGAGCATCGTGCACGCTGAGTTTCTTGTTGTGTTGTTTTCGTATTTTTTAAAGCATACAAAGGTTACAAGGTTACGAGGCCATGGTTCCATCGTCACCCTGGGACCAGTTTTTTTTGGTTTCTCCTTGTTTTTTTTCAGTTATCCTTTCTAGTAGGCGCAGTGGCTTAGTGGTTAGTGTGTTGGACTACTAAGCGAGGGGTTCAGGTTCGAATCCCACAAAAACCCAAATTCCAACTCAGGTTTTTTTCACTGCGCCACCTCTCGCGAACGTCTGACAAACATCCGAGAGTATAACTGTCATGAAAGACCTTCTCAATTAGCCGTTTGGAATCGGCATAAAATTGTAGATCCCTTCCATTCGTTCCAAAAATGAAAACTCACACAAACCGAATGGTTGTGAGAAGCTAGGCCTAGGGTCCCTACGGACCTGTTGCGCCAAAAATTATATTTATTATTATTTATTATTATCCTTTCTAGTCTGCTACGTCTGTTTCTTTCCTACTACTTCTTCGCTTTCTTCCAACTTTTTTTTTCTTCTCGTTTTTTTTTTACTAAAGATTTTTCAGGTACGTACAACTGTATGAAGGATAACCCCAGGCAAGAGCTAAGCCGTGCTCAACGAAAGACGTACCCACCGCCTGTCACCTTATCCATTCCCCTCGGCTCGGTAGGCGTTCGCAACAAATATGGCGCCCAACGTGGGGCAAAATTAGTGTCGACTGACGGTACCACCAAGGCAATTTTTCAAGATAGTTCCTTTGCATTTTCAACTATGTACCCTTAGCATTATGCTAGCCTTGCCCCGAACTTTTAGTTCGTATAGTGAACATCCCTTATTAAATTTGCATCCCTGAGTGTTTAACCGCGTTCTACAATTTATCCATTGCATTTAATTGATTCTCTATGATCACGTCCTATCAACATCTAGCTGTCAAATACACTGTTCGGTATTTCTATCTTTCCTGTCTACTTCTACCCTTTCACCGAACACAAAGCACATTATCCTCTATTTATTTTATGTTATTTCGCCTATTACTAAGAGAAATTCAAAACAAAACAAAACAAAACAGGAATAATACATCAATACCTGTTAATATTTGGAAAGAGTTCTCAAACTTTAGACACAGGAAGTCTCAGGAGCGAGAACCTTAAGACTGCTTTCTTGATTGCGCCGATCTAAAAGAGACAACACTCTTCTCCTTTGTTTTTTTTTTTGAAAGGATGGGGTTGTAGAGGGAAGTATTGCCAATTGATGATGACAAACGGTGGAATCATTTATAATTTATTCTATAAATTTAAGGTATACCTAAAAACATGTGGTTTTGTTATTTTTACCTGCAGAAAATCTAACAAAAAAATTGATGAAATTCTTTCAACTGTCATTAAAATGCCTTCTATTCCTAATGATTTTTCAATGCATGAAAAGACTGAAGAAGAAGAATTTGAAATTTGCGTTGAGGTTGACAGTTCTGATAAAGTCAATGAATTTGTTCCTACGGGCAAACGAATTATTGACATCAATTCCTTCTTAAACAATAGGCAATTACTTCGCATGGAGCAATGTTTGGTTGCACTTTAAACGATTTGGAACTCATTCAAGAAATACGACAGGATACGAGCATTTTTACGTTTTTCGCGTTGCAAATTAATAGACGACAACGAAGAACGAACGATTATAATATATAGCTAGTAATTCGTTCTTTGGCTCTAATTTGTATGCAATTTTTCCTATCTACTGACTAAGTATAACATTTAATTTAATTTTACCGAATCTTGTGTTTATACGCAGGCTTGAATTCAAAACTTGTTTTCCAATGCAAGATGTGTAACAAAACGCTATACGCTTTAACTTGCAATAATGAAGAACTTAATTCACTTGATCTTGAAATAAACAATGAAATTGTTGTTGGAACTATGTTATCCGGAAACGGATTTACACAGTGCGAACGAGTTCTAGAAGCAGTAAATGTTCCATTTATGACTGCGAAGGCATTAGAAGGATAGAAAATAAGAGTACAAACTGCACAAAAACATATGAAAGCTGCTATTGAGGAAGAAAAGCGCATTGCGATTGAGAATGGCGATGTTGAAGCAGGGTTGTCAGGTTATTAAAATAGAAATCGCCAATATTAAATTTAAAATCGCCAAAGATCGCCAAATTAATAAATCTACGTCGCCATAAATCGCCAAATTAAAAGTACATATTGCAAAATGTAATAAAACTAAGCAATTAACTATTTAAAACTATTTAACACATTTATTAAAAAAAGGAAAAAAAACGAAAACAATTCATTTGATACAAACTTCAGCTAATATTGTCAATAAAACAAAAACAACATAAAAACCAAAAGATCAGTCTTGTATTACTCATCTATTTCATTCTGAAAACCATCTTAACATTAAATGCCAAAAGCATTTCAACAGAAGGCTCTAAATTATTGCAGCAAATTAAATGAATGCGTACCTACTCATTATTGATAGATAAATTATTATATATTCGATACCTATTGGTTTTTTTTTTTCTTGGAATTAGTAGAAAATAGAAATTGTTGCCAACGCCATAAATTCTTGTTGAACTGTCACTGTCACTTCACATAAGTCAAGACAACCTTCTTTTCTTTTTCTTTCTTCTATCCTTACTGTTTGTACCAAATAGACGTTTGAAATAAAACCTCGTGAATTCTTAGATACCTAACCTTTTTCGTATATTAATCCGATTCTTCCAACAGCCTTTTTCTTGGTCACCGAAAGGATCACAACAGTGGCGACGAGGATTAAAGAAAAAAATTTAATTCAACAGGAAATTTTTCACTTCGTTTCACTCTCCCCACCATGGAGGAACTTTTCCAGAGAGTGCTGCAAAAGATGCAGGAGCAACAGCATAGCGATAATCTTGCAATGCAAACGCTGATTTCGCAGTTGATAGCACAACAGCCAGGAAGGACAACAGATCACACCGCAACCACGAAAGCGGATTACAAGGAAATCAAGAGCCCAGAATTTATCATGGAAGCACTCGCATCAAACATCACTGAGTTTTGCTTTGACATGGAAAATAACCTCACATTCGACACATGGTATGCTCGTTACGAAGACCTCTTCGAAATCGATGCTGTTCAATTGGACGACGCAGCAAAAGTTAGACTCTTACTGAGAAAACTACATCCCATTGTTCACAGCAAGTAGGTATATCAACTACATCCTACCAAAGCACCCTCGTGACTTCGAGTTTAAGCAAACTGTGGAAAAGCTCACACAACTATTCGGACTACAAACATCACTGTTCAACATACGCTATAATTGTTTTCAGCTCACAAAAGAAGCACATTCTGATTTCATCACGTACGCAGCTATGGTAAACAAACATTGCGAAAGTTTTAAGCTGAATGATCTTACCCTAGATCAATTTAAGTGCTTAATATTTGTAATGGGAATGAAATCTACATCTGACTTCGAGATCCGAACAAAAATGCTGAACAAGTTGGACAGCGAAAGTGCAACAATCACGTTAGAGGTTCTATCAAGAGAATGCCAACGTTTGATTAATTTAAAAGCAGATACATCGCTCATTGAGAAGGTGAAAACTGATGCTCAAGTTAATCGACTGCACACCACAGCTAACAAAAACAACAAACCAAAAGCTATTCCCACAACTCCATGCTGGTTCTGTGGCAACATGCACTTCGTCCGCGACTGCACATACACCAAACACAAATGTGAACAATGCAACACTCTAGGTCATAAAGAAGGGTACTGTAACGCGGGAAAGAAGCAGCGAAACCAAACGAAGAACAACGCTGGAAACCAAACGAAGAACAGAGGGAGAGCAAAGAAGATGATGTATAGCAACAATAACACATTTCGGCCCGAATTAAAAAGCATTTTCATCACAAACAAAATCAAGCCATCGCAGCGAAAATATGTCAACGTCAACATATGTAAATGGTACAAACATCGATCTGCAGCTGGACACAGCATCTGATATAACAATTATATCAGAAACAAACTTCAAAACCCTCAATATTTCACATGTCAAAAATGTGGAACACACTGCCAGAAGTGCAACCGGCAAATTACCTTTGTCAGGTCAATTTGATTGCAGCATCGAATTCAGAGCGAGAAAAACACAGTCAACATGTTACGTCACTCCGATTAGCAACTTAAATGTCATGGGACTCGATTGGATTAAGGCATTGAATCTCGAAGACGCTCGATTCTTTAGTCACATCGACTTGTCAGACGCATTTCTCCAAATCGAAGTCGACGAGGCATCAAAGCATCTACTCACAATCAACACCCACATGGGTCTCTTTCGATACAACCGAATGGTGTTCGGTGTGAAAACATTTCCGTCAATTTTCCAACAAATCATGGATCAAATGCTTTCAGGGCTCTCTGGTGCAGCCGCGTACATCGATGACATCTTTGTATCAGGAACCGACTTGGAGGAACACAACCGAAATTTAAATGAAGTTTTGAGTCGCATTCAAGACTACGGATTCCAGATCAAATTTGCTAAATGCAAGTTCTTCGTTAACGAAGTCAAGTACCTTGGGTACATTATCAACCAGGATGGACTTCATCCTGATCCGGAACGTATACAAGCCATCAACAATATGCCTGAGCCAACCAACGTGTCAGAGCTTCGATCATTTCTTGGTGCTATAAATTTCTACGGCAAATTTGTAGCCAACATGGACCATTGGATGAGTTGTTAAAAGCGGATTTGGGAGAATTCCAATTACGTTTTCCAAAAGAACATTAGTTTTTTCAGCCGGCATCAATGCGAAAGTTGTTTTTGTAGTGTCCAAACTTTTTAAAAGCACCACTTCAATTTCCCCGCTTTCTCCACCTGAAACTCTGCTAAGAGCCTTGCCCTTAACACCCAACGCATGAATGCGGCTGGGATCAAGCTGGAATCCGCTTTCGTCTGCGTTAAAAACAAAATGTTCCTTATTTTTTAAATTATGATCGCACACAACAAACGGGTTTCTGGCATCTTTCCTCAATTTTTGGAGGTGTTCTAGCTTTTTAAGAGTTAACGTGGGATGCCGCTTCATGAAGCCTATATAGCAATCTCTGGCGGGGTATACCGTCCTTGAATTTCGTTTTGATGTCGCTGAATTTTACATATTCTCCCACTAGTATTTTAAGTTCATGTTTGTCAACTGGCAGTCCCATATTAGACCGAATAACAAGGCATTTCAGTATCTCAGCTGCTTCTGGAAGAGATCGTACTCGCCCTGAACCAATAGAATCCAATGACGTCTGCCGGCCTTTGATTCAATGGAATACTACAGACTTAGGAACATTGTAGTGTTCCTCAGCTTGGCATGTCATTTTCTTCTGCAATACCTACATCTCTTACCGCGTTTTTAACATCGTCAATATTATAATTAACTTGTGCTCTCTTTATTTATACATACGCGACATTTTAAACGCTAGAAATATATAACCAAAGAAATAAAACATCAGGAAAATCGACTTTTACATATACCCCAAAAACTTGTTTACATTTACCCCATACGCTCATATTACTGGGGTAAATGTAAACACGCACAAAAACTACAAAGAATATTATAAGAGTGGGGTGTAGTCACAGAAAATGTTTCAATGCACTTTTATTTACATATATAACACGAAAAATTTACTTACGCTTTCAACACAATCAATTTTTTTGTAACAAACAAAAACACTCACAAACTTGAATTTCACTTTTCAGTTAAAGGTTTTTTTCAGGACAAAAATTGCGAACGAAAGCCGAAAAAAAACCGAAGGGTATTGCATGCACCGGTGTGACACTCCAAATTCAGATTTTTTTTATGTCAGGGTTCCGAGAACTATATTTACGTTTACCCCATGTTTACATTTACCCCAACCGACCCTATATCAACTACATCCTACCAAAGCACCCTCGTGACTTCGAGTTTAAGCAAACTGTGGAAAAGCTCACACAACTATTCGGACTACAAACATCACTGTTCAACATACGCTATAATTGTTTTCAGCTCACAAAAGAAGCACATTCTGATTTCATCACGTACGCAGCTATGGTAAACAAACATTGCGAAAGTTTTAAGCTGAATGATCTTACCCTAGATCAATTTAAGTGCTTAATATTTGTAATGGGAATGAAATCTACATCTGACTTCGAGATCCGAACAAAAATGCTGAACAAGTTGGACAGCGAAAGTGCAACAATCACGTTAGAGGTTCTATCAAGAGAATGCCAACGTTTGATTAATTTAAAAGCAGATACATCGCTCATTGAGAAGGTGAAAACTGATGCTCAAGTTAATCGACTGCACACCACAGCTAACAAAAACAACAAACCAAAAGCTATTCCCACAACTCCATGCTGGTTCTGTGGCAACATGCACTTCGTCCGCGACTGCACATACACCAAACACAAATGTGAACAATGCAACACTCTAGGTCATAAAGAAGGGTACTGTAACGCGGGAAAGAAGCAGCGAAACCAAACGAAGAACAACGCTGGAAACCAAACGAAGAACAGAGGGAGAGCAAAGAAGATGATGTATAACAACAATAACACATTTCGGCCCGAATTAAAAAGCATTTTCATCACAAACAAAATCAAGCCATCGCAGCGAAAATATGTCAACGTCAACATATGTAAATGGTACAAACATCGATCTGCAGCTGGACACAGCATCTGATATAACAATTATATCAGAAACAAACTTCAAAACCCTCAATATTTCACATGTCAAAAATGTGGAACACACTGCCAGAAGTGCAACCGGCAAATTACCTTTGTCAGGTCAATTTGATTGCAGCATCGAATTCAGAGCGAGAAAAACACAGTCAACATGTTACGTCACTCCGATTAGCAACTTAAATGTCATGGGACTCGATTGGATTAAGGCATTGAATCTCGAAGACGCTCGATTCTTTAGTCACATCGACTTGTCAGACGCATTTCTCCAAATCGAAGTCGACGAGGCATCAAAGCATCTACTCACAATCAACACCCACATGGGTCTCTTTCGATACAACCGAATGGTGTTCGGTGTGAAAACATTTCCGTCAATTTTCCAACAAATCATGGATCAAATGCTTTCAGGGCTCTCTGGTGCAGCCGCGTACATCGATGACATCTTTGTATCAGGAACCGACTTGGAGGAACACAACCGAAATTTAAATGAAGTTTTGAGTCGCATTCAAGACTACGGATTCCAGATCAAATTTGCTAAATGCAAGTTCTTCGTTAACGAAGTCAAGTACCTTGGGTACATTATCAACCAGGATGGACTTCATCCTGATCCGGAACGTATACAAGCCATCAACAATATGCCTGAGCCAACCAACGTGTCAGAGCTTCGATCGTTTCTTGGTGCTATAAATTTCTACGGCAAATTTGTAGCCAACATGGACCATTGGATGAGTTGTTAAAAGCAAACACACGCTGGAAATGGACAGAAAATCATCGGCATAGTTTTCTGAGGCTGAAGAAAATTCTGTCATCCAACCTACTTTTAACTCACTATGATCCGAAGAAAAATATCATCGTTGCGGCAGATGCATCCAACTACTGCCTAGGCGCATGCATTCTTCACGAATTTCCTGATCAATCTGTCAAAGCGATCTGCCATGCCTCACGGTCGCTCACAGTAGCTGAGAAGTCATACAGTCAGATCGAGAAGGAAGGCCTCGCACTTGTGTTTGCTATAACCAAGTTCCATAAAATGGTTTTCGGTCGAAAGTTCAAACTACACACGGACCATAAACCACTTCTTGCCATTTTTGGAAAAAAGACAGGAATAGCCGTTCACCAAGCCAATCGTCTTCAACGTTGGGCAGTCAAGTTATTAGCATACGATTTTGACATAAGCTTCGTCTCAACTAGTAGCTTTGGATATGCCGATGTGCTTTCACGGCTCATTGACAAAAATATTCCCATCAGAGAAGATTTTGTGATTGCATCAATCAAAATGGAACGGGAAGTTAATCAAATACTTACTGACAATCTCGAAAACTTACCAGTCACACACCAGATGATTAAGTTGGAATCGGCGAAGGAAAATATACTCCGTCGATTACTTAATTTCTTAACAGAGGGCTGGCCAAATCAAGTCAACGAAAACAACGAGTTGAAAGCATATTTCAACCGCAGAGATGACATCAGCATCGTCGATGGATGCATAATGTGTGGTCAACGAGTCATCATTCCAAAGCTGTACAGAAGAAGAGTTCTCAAACAACTCCACCGTGGCCACCCAGGCATCGAAAGGACAAAATCCATAGCCAGGAGTTTTGTCTATTGGCCAAACATCGACGAGGATATTAACAAACTCGTACAAAATTGCAACAGTTGTGCCTCAGCAGCCAAGATGCCATCAAAAACAACACTTTAGCCATGGACCACACCAACGGAACAATGGTTACGACTTCACCTGGACTATGCCGGACCAATCCAGGGAAACTACTTTCTGGTTTTAATTGATGCTTATTCCAAGTGGCCGGAAATAGTTGCGACGAAGTCCATCACTTCTCAGCGTACCATAGAAATTCTTAGAGAAACATTTTCCCGATTTGGACTTCCGACGACAATTGTATCAGACAATGGGACTCAATTCAAAAGCTCACAATTTCAACAGTACATGTTAGAGAACGGTATCAAACATATTTGCAGCAGTCCATACTATCCGATGTCCAATAGCCAAGCTGAGCGATTTGTGGACACTTTTAAACGTTCGCTTCTGAAGTTAAACAAAGAAGGGAGCACCATCCAAAACCTTCAAACGTTTCTACAATCATATCGCTCCACACCAAATTCAAAGTCTCCAGCCGAAGTCATGTTTGGCAGAAACATTCGCATAGTCCTGAATCTTATTAAGCCAGACTTAAGTGAAAACCAGCAAAACCAAGAGGACATTATCAACAAAAATCAAACAAACATGGCCAATCAATTCAATCGAAAATTTAATACCAAACCGAGAACCTTCAGCAATCAAGAGTTAGTTTATGTCAGTGTACATTCTAACAACAACAACTTCCAGTGGAAACCAGGACAAGTTATTGAATGCATTGGTAAGGTAATGTATAATGTTTTATTACAGAATGGTAAATTAGTACGTGCCGCTCATCTAGAAAAAACTTTAAAACCGTACGATGGCCAAGCGATCCACGACAATACTAATAGGGCGGAATTACAATCTGACGATTCAACACTCACTAGTGCAACGCTAAGTGAACTTAAACGTGAAATCGAATCCCTAAAACCTAAGAAAGTTCCTGGTTATGATTTGATCACCGGAGAAGTTCTGAAAGTTCTACCAAGGAAAGCATTAATTAAGCTTCTTCATATTATAAATGCCGCGCTCAGACTAAAACACGTGCCGAGTCAATGGAAAGTCGCGGAGGTCATAATGGTTTTAAAACCAGGAAAACCGCCAAATGAAGTAAAATCGTATAGACCGATCTCACTTCTTCCAGTCATTTCCAAAGTCTTCGAGAGAATATTACTTAGGCGCCTACAACCGGTTATTGAAGACAATAATCTTATCCCTGACCACCAGTTTGGGTTCAGAACCAAGCATTCGACGATTGACCAAGTACATAGAACTACTGACGTAATCGAGAAAGCATTTGAAGAAAAAAGATTTGCTCAAGCATATTCCTTGACGTCTCACAAGCCTTTGATAAGGTGTGGCACGACGGCTTGAAATTTAAATTACGATAAGTTCTCCCCGCAAGCCTATATGATATTCTAGAATCATATCTCGGGAATAGGCTCTTCCGTGTTAGAAATGGAAACGAATACTCGGAGCTAAAAGAAATTTCGGCCGGGGTAACGCAAGGAAGCGTCCTTGGTCCGCTTCTCTATTTGTTATATACTCGCGATATTCCAAGAGAAGATGGCACTACCCTTGCTACGTTCGCCGACGACACAGCTATCCTAGCAGTAGGTAATACAATCGAAGAAACGACTACAAAACTGCAAACCGCAGTGAATAAGATAAATGAATGGACAAGGAACTGGCGGATCGCCTTAAATGAAACTAAATCTGTACATGTGAATTTCACGTATAAGAAAACCAATGACTTGCCAATTTTCCTAAATATGGCCCGAATACCCTTTGCAAACGAGGCCAAATATCTGGGAATGACACTCGACGCAAAGCTGAAATGGAGTTCGCACGTGAAAATGAAACGTAAAGAACTCGATATCAAATACAGAGAAATGTACTGGTTACTCGGAAAACATTCCCAGCTCAGTACTGAGAACAAACTGCTTTTATACTAGCAAGTGCTAAAGCCGGTGTGGACCTACGGTATACAATTTTGGGGTTGTACCAAGAAAACAAATGTCAATATTCTACAAACTTTTCAAAATAAAGTTCTTAGAGAAATTGTACAAGCACCATGGTATATTAGAAACGACGATATCCATAGGGATCTCGGAATTCCAACAATCGAAGCTGAAACTAGAAGCTTCGCGAGAAAGCATAGAAACCGACAAATCTTGGACGAGAGCAATTTATTGCGCCGACTACAAAGAACGAAACCGTTCGACTTGGCAAGATAAGATTAACCGCGTCTAATTTGCGGAACACGTTTTTATTTTATTTAATGATAGAAAAATTGCTTGATAAGTTATATCTTATGTAACTAGTTGCAGTATCTAACAATCTTTAGAAGGGTGGTGTTTTTAGTCAGTAAAAGTCTGACACTACTATGAGAACGCGCTTGCTATTCTCATAGTGTCTTTGGAAGATTTTCACCTACCCTCGGATAAAAAAACAAAAAAAAAAAAAAAAAATGCGAACCAACTCCGAATTCGTCATAGAGAAGTTATAGACACCGAACTTTCTACCGAAAAATCATGGGACAAGGCGCTCGACGTGTATGAAACTGAAGACACTCCTTGTGAACGTGCTCCACCATCAACCACTCCATGTGAACGTGCTCCACCATCAACCACTCCTTGTGAACCTGTTCCACCGTCAACCACTCCTCGTGAACATGGTTTGTTACCCGACATGGTTGACTCCAGCAGTATTAAAACTTCTCCAAGCAACTATGTAACAGCTTCACCATCGATACCTCGTCGAACGCAGCGAACACGTAGACCGATCGACAGATTTGTACCAGGGTAACTCTATCATTCGATAGATCACTCAAAAGGGGAGATGTTGGCAACGCCATAAATTCTTGTTGAACTGTCACTGTCACTTCACATAAGTCAAGACAACCTTCTTTTCTTTTTCTTTCTTCTATCCTTACTGTTTGTACCAAATAGACGTTTGAAATAAAACCTCGAGAATTCTTAGATACCTAACCTGTTTCGTATATTAATCCGATTCTTCCAACAGCCTTTTTCTTGGTCAGCGAAAGGATCACAACAGAAATATATTATGATTTGAATTCGAAAATGAAAAATCGCCAAAAATCGCACGTTTTTTGGGTATGTCGCCAAAATGATTTTCGTATCGCCAAATTAGACTTGAAATCGCCCATTTGGAGATAAATCGCCACATCTGACAACCCTGTGTTGAAGACGATGGCTATCCACTTATTACGGTTGTAACAGACGGTGCCTGGTCACATCGCTCATATGGGTGTAAATATGCGGCACTATCCGGCATAGCCACAATCATTGGTTATAAAACTAAAAAGGTCCTATATTATGGAGTGAAAAATAAATATTGCCATATGCAAATTACATGAGCTTAAAAAACACGCCAGACATCTCATCAATACATATTTGCAATCGAAATCACACCGGACCGTCAACTAAAATGGAGTCTGATATTTTAGTTGATGGCTTTAAATTTTGTTTCGCTGAATATGGGATAGTTTTTAACAGTTTCATTGCCGATGGTGACAGCAATGTATATAAGAAACTTCTAGAAGCAAAACCATATCCAAAAAATAGTATCCACAAAATATAATGTGACAATCATTTATTTAGAAACCTTCGCAAAAAATTAACAACATTAACATCAAATACGAAATATAATTTATTGGGAAGAAAATTGTCAGTCTCTGCAACAGCCAGAATAATTAAGGCCCATTTTATTCACTGGAAGTTGAACACAACTCGGGGAGTTTTCCATATAAAAATCCCCAAGTTGTGTTCAACTTCGAGTGAATAAAATGGGCCTAAAGGTATCAAGAGTGCTATTCAATACAGGAAAAATAATGAAAATCCATTTGAGAAACAAATCAATTTAACAGCATTGTTTATCAATATGTTGGAGGCAAACGAATAAACTTTTCCTTGGGGCAGGCTTATAATAACCGATGTGCCGCTGCAGTTGTTCAGTTTAATAGCAAGAGAGCATTCACTGAATTTGCAAAAACTTGCAATCACGACCCAAGTACTCCCTCTCACAGACTTCTGGTCAAAACCGAAACAAGGAAAAAATATTTGTTAAGAAAACGGAGATCGTTTTCAACAAATGTGAACATTGCTTCTAGAAAACGCAGACAAAATGTTTCATCCGATAGGTATTACGGCGATGTTGAAGCCGTTATTGAAACTCCGGATATGTCGCCTGAAAATATAGAAATACGAAAAAAAGATATTTCTGAGTTGGTAGAAAATAATTGCAGACGGAGGATAGAAATAGAAAAAGAAACAAGAGATCAATCACATAGTTTAAAATGGCATGATATACGAAATTTTATGGTAACCGCATCAAATTTCGGAAACATTTGTAACGTAAGAAATGTACCCACAATATAATTCAATCATTCCTATATAGTGCATTTTCAACACAAACTATGTTATGGGGTAGGTATACGAAATGAAAAAAATGCAATAAAAAAACTTGAAGCAGCTGCTGGTATTGTTGTTGAAAGGTGTGGACTTTTTATTGACTTTTTCGGTGCCACACCAGATGGTTTGATAGATGATAACACCATTTGTGAAGTCAAATGTCCTTCATCAGCCAAAGACATAACAATTTTGGAAGATGTAAAAAAAAAATATTAAATATTTGAAAATAAATGGTGGATATTTGGAGCTAAAACAAACTCACAACTATTTTTACCAAATTCAAGGTCAACTTCATATTACTAACAGACATTTTTGATATTTCGCAGCTTGGACTTCCTGTGATTTTGTTTTTATGAAAATTAAAAGGGGCGATACATTCTGGGAAGAGAAAATGAAAGAACGTCTCCAAATTTGTTACCACAAATATTTGCTCCTTGAGTTATATGATCCAAGAATTAATAGGGGAATGCGAGTATTGAACACCTAATAAAAAAAAATCTACGAATATGTCAGGTGACATAATAGATAGGTGACAAATATAGAAATTGCTTAAAAAAAAAAAAAAATCGAGCTGTCGTGGGACGGCCGAAAGAAGCGAATCATTGGACGTAAAGTATTGGCCCGTGTTACGTTAGCAAACGTTTGTTAGCATGCAACGCATCTAACGCTTCTACGCTGAGCGACAGAGAGAGAGAGAGAGAGAGCTAGCTACGTATAGAACGTGCGCGCGCAACGCGGATGAGAGGGAGAGAGAGAAAAGATATATACGCTACCGCTTTCACCTTTTCTCGGTTCGCTCCCCATCTTCCAAGTGCGCCCATAGTGCCAGTTAGTTTAGATTACTCTCTCTGTTCCTCTTTCGCTCTCTACACACATATATTTAAGAATTTTTCGACTTTTCTTTTTTCCTAAACCATCCCTGAATCAAGACGAACAACACAAAACAAAAATCATCCAAATCGGTGGAGCCGTTCTAGAGTTTTCATCTTCCAAGTGCGAAATAGAGGGGGAAGTTAACGCTACGGTGACGATTTTTTTCGGTTTACTCCCCATCTTTTTGAATAATTTATATGCGTGACCCACCGACCGTCCGTAAAAAAGCTATATTCGCTTCAAAAAAATGTCTTCTTTGGTTGTTATTATTGTAACATCAATTTGCATTTTTTTTTATGATTAATTTTTTTTTCATCATTTTCTACTTTTACCTTGTCGTGGTGGAGATGCTCAATTGGTACCTATGCCTTTATGATGCCAGAGAAAAAAATTCAGCCAATTGCTGAAAGCTCTCTAGTTGAAAAGCAAAAGCTAAAAAGTAGTACTAACATACATATATTTTCCGTTCTCTTCCTTCCCTCTAGAAATTTGACTCTAAAGCCGGTTTTTTAATTGTTAATCTGGCCGACTTAGTGGTCAAGATAAGAGAGAAAAATAGTTCCCAAAAATATGCAAATCAGCCAGTAGCTGTATCATTTAAATTTTGTAGGGTAATTATAGGTATTCCTTATAGTAGTACTGATACTATATCAGTTACACATCGACTCACAAATGCCGTAAAGGCAAAGGTTGAGAAATTTGCATTTTTTCATCAACGTATAAAATTACACCTACAACATTCGTTTTCTTGAAATGCATGTAAAGGTCAAGATATTTTGCAACCTCTTAGGGTAAAATTTATTAAAAGGACAATAATACATATCCACGAAAAGAGTATCATCCCAGCCTAGGTTCGGTGGGCGTTTTGCATAAATTCTAAGTTCAACTATTATACAAGAAGTGATTTATTTATTTATTTATTTATTTAACTACTAAACATTAAGCCACAGTTAATCAATTTATAAATTATATAACAACATAAATTATTTTAACAACATCATTTCTCACAATTCTTTAAAAATGTTTTTTAAATTGTATTTAGGTTGAAATCAATCATATGATTGTACTTATTAAAGTCCCTGGTCAGATTGTTGATGGGGCCGTTACTTTCATAATTACATCGAGATGTCCTTTGATATAAAAAAATTGGATTCCTTGTTGTCCTCGGTCTAGTATTGATGCTTACAGAACTGAGAACATGGGTGGAGTAATGCGAAAAGAAGAAACTGCTTTTGAATGCTTTCAATTCTAGAAATTCCAGATTCGTAATTCGGACACCAAACAGGACTACAGTATTCCAAGACAGGTCGGACGAGAGAACAGTATAGAATTTTGGTGACATAGGGGTCCTTGAATTCCTTTGAAAAACGTTTAATAAGACCCAATCGGCTTCTTGCCTTGCTGACAATGGAATCCAAATGGATGTTAAAGTTGAGTTTCCTATCAAAGATGACTCCAAGATCGTTAAAGTGATCCACACATTCAAAAATTACATCATCAATGAAATAAATTGGCACAGTAGGATTTTGACGTCTTGTGAAAGACATGCATTTACATTTTTTCAGATTAAGCTGCATATAGTTTTCCTTGCACCATTCCTGCATGCGGTCCATGTCATGTTGTAGAAATATTATAACCGTGTGGGCTACTATAAGAATAGATCTGCTTGCAGTCATCCGCAAATAGTAAAATGTTTGAGTACATAACAGAAATACATAAATCATTGATAAATAGCAGGAACAGAAGTGGACCAATATGGCTACCTTGAGGGACGCCAGAATAAACGACGATGTTTTTTGACAGAGAATAATTTAGTTTTACATTTTGTGTACGATGACTAAGATATGAACAGATCCATTTCAAGATCCATTGAGGGAATCCATAATATTCCAGTTTTTTTTTTAAAGTATAACATGATTAACTTTATCGAATGCTTTACTAAAATCCGCATAAAAAACATCTGTTTGTAACCCATTCACCATGTTCTCATTGCAGTGGGAGGTAAATTCTATTAAATTAGTTGTGGTTGATTTTTTAGGACAAAAGCCATGCTTATATTAAATATTTGAGCAATGAAATTGCACGTAGGTATAAATAACTTTCTCAAAGAGTTTAGGTATACATGATAGCTTTGCAATGCCTCTATAATTTTCAATGTGAGGTTTGTTACCACTTTTGTGCAGAGGCATGATATACGACGATTTCCACAATGTCGGAAAGACTCCACTGAACAGCGATAAGTTAAATAAATAAGTTAACGGATAACAGATGAATTTTACAGCATGTTTGACAAAAAAACTTGGAACACCATCAGGACCAGGTACACAGTTATCATCCAGAGTCATTCGGCCTTACCAATAATCAACTTTAGTCTGGCACTTTACGAAAAGACTCCACACTTTCCAAAATCCCTTTACCAATAAACAAATATAGTTGCCAGACTATCGCTAACTGTAGGGTTAAATGTTAGTGTTGAGAAAGCCATGTTTATCTCGGACATTAGCTAAATAAATCCTCCCTTATGTCATTTTGAAGACAAGTGTTGCCCAACCATCCGAAATCGCGGTATTAAATTTCGAAATAGGAGAGAATTTAATACGATGTTGTTCAGCCTGAGCGTTTACAATTATTGATTAATTTTAGTAAATTGTGAATGCTTTCTAATTTTATTCGTTGTAATACAACAATGCAAATGGTTTTTAAGTCTATCAAACACAAATTTGTACAAATGTATGCAAAATATTGAAAAATATTGCGTTTTTGTTTTATTTCTATACACGTGAAACATATATTTCTGTGTTTTTCTTTCTGTTGCTTTTTGATTGGTTTTCCTAGTTAGTTGCTTAATAAAAAATAAATTTTATATAAGTTTGGGATAATTCCAAGACTTTCTTGACAGTCGTCGCAAACAGAATAAAATATCTTCTTACCAAAGTTTGGACGGCTTGTAGGTACCTTTTTGCAACAATTCTCAGTACCTTAGGCGACACAGGTAGATATTTTGTTGCAACCAAACCCTTTTCAAACTCTTCGCAAAAGGAGTTTGTTTACTGAGAATGAGGATCTCTAATGAGACAATGGTTGGCGTGAAAAGGTTCCCTTCGCGGAAAATATAGTTATAAAAATAGAATTATCAGAACTCAGCAAAATACATGCAAAATAACAAGTTTATTAACTTCTGGGGGTGCAAGTACAGCCTAACAGGTAGTACGAGAATATGCGTTTTATATTTTTCAGTTCGAATTTCAACTTTTGTCGGTTTCTAAGTTTCTCGAATTAAGTAATATATAAGCCATACAATTTTTTATATGTTAATTTGTATTTATTTTCAAACCCGGAAGCGATAAGTTCCTCCTTGTGAAAGAGACCATTGACCTTGTTTTTCACGAAAACAAATTATGAAATTTGAATTCTGCAATGACAACAAATGTAATAGATTCTAAGAAAGTTGTAGGACTAGTAAATGTGGAGGTCTAATTGTTTATTGGTACCATTTCACAAAAGCTGTACATTTTTACTAAAGCTGACATCTAACTAGTTTGTCGACATTAGTGATTGATTATTAGTAAGGCCGATTATATATTGCACTATTTCACGTTCAGTCAGTATTAAGCTCGGAATATCACAGTTTGCTTTTATATTATTACCGTTTTAATATGGAGTCGATCTGAGTTGAGTCTTTTCCGATGCTCCTTGGAACTTCACGAGTGCTATGTCCAACCCACAGAAGAGTATCTCCTGCTTGTCTAACCAGCATCGCTTCCTCCCTTGGGCACCAGATCGGCAGCTTGGTTCCACCAATTTTGTTGTCATCATATCTTCCCACATGAGTAACCCTCCATTTAGAAGTGTCCTTCACGCAGGAATTTTGACGACACAGTCTGGCGAGGATGATATCCTTGCTCACGGATTGACCGGGAACAAAGATTATCAACCTTTCCACATCCTTAAGTATGTGAAGCTTGTCTATTTTAAGGTTAATTCCCTCCCATTAGTCGGTCATCTTCCCTACAATCTCACATAGCCAACCCTTGGTTTCTTGGTTACCGCATTTGATTGCTATAATCCCTTCCTCCAAGGTTATCTCCTTTACACCGATGTCACCTGCATTCGCCGGAAGTAAGTCTAGAGCAACCACCCGGTAGGGCGACGAAGTGATAGATACCATGGACATGGGATCAACACAAGTCGGGCGGGAGGTGGGCCCGTACCGGGGAAAGCTCAGGGTGATTCAATTGAACCTTCATCACAGCAAAGCAGCATCAGCAATGATGACTAAATGCTTTGATGAGGATTCGTTTGATATAGCCCTGATACAGGAGCCTTGGATCTTTAGAGGAAAGATTAGAGGACTCCCAAATAGCATGGCTGAGTTGCACTATGCGCAAACCAGCGGAAGAATTAGGTCCTGTATCCTGGTGAGGCACGGAGTTCAAGCATATAAATTGCCGGATCTGTGTGCCCCAGATCTTGCAGCAGTACGTGTAGGATCAGGTGCGGGAACTTTTGTTATAGCATCTGCATACTTGCCGTATGATTCTCCAGAACCTCCTCCGACCAGAGAGTTAGAGGTTTTGGTGGATGCATGCAGGAACAGGAACGAGGACTTAATTATTGGTTGTGATGCCACTGCACATAATACAGTGTGGGGCAGCACCAACGATAATTACAGAGGAGAAGCATTATTCGAATTTTTATCATACAAGGATCTAGCTATCTTAAACAGGGGAACAGAGCCAACCTTCGTTAATGTGAGACGAAGGGAAGTGATCGATGTTACCCTGTGCAGTAGTCAGATAATTGATAGAGTATCAAATTGGAGGGTAATGGATCAGGCTACAATGTCGGATCACAGAGCCATTTCATTTGATGTTCGCTATGGATCTAAAAGAAAAAAAGATCGGAAATACATCAGGATTCCGAAGAACACGGATAGGACAAAATACCTTGAAGTGTTGGAGGAAAAACTGAATGTAACGAAATTCGGAATACCGAAAAACACTTGGCACGTTGAATCACAGCTGAAGCATCTGCAATCAGCCGTTGAAGATGCGTACCGAGTGGCTTGCACACCTACTTTAGTGGAAAAACAAGATCCTGCGCCTTGGTGGTGCCGGGAACTTGAGAAACTAAAAAAGGCTGTGAGGAAGGCCTTTAATCACGCCATGAGGAGGGGGGAACCCGAAGCATGGGATGACTATAAGGCGAAAAAGAAAGAGCTTAATGTCACTCTGCGACGACGTAAAAGGGAATCATGGAGGGACTTTTACTCGAGTATGAGGAGTACATCTGAAGTCAGTAGACTACAAAAGATTGTCTCGAGAGATCCAGTTTCCAAGATCGGACTCATTCGTAATAGAGCGGGGGAGATGGTGGAAACACTGGATCACACAAATGAGGTCCTAATGGAGGTACACTTTCCAGGAAGCTATAAATCAGATCAGCCCTGGGCTCCAAGGAAACAAGGAGCGAACAGGATGAATAGGATGGAAGCGGAACGGATCGTAACACCAGAGGCGATCAAGGGTGCAATAGCAACATTTGCACCCTTCAAAACCGCGGGGCCGGATGGTATATTTCCAGGCCTAATGCAATGGGGAGTAGACGTAATTGCACCAAGGCTCAGGAATATATACGTTGCATGCCTAGCAATAGGCTACATCCCGATTACATGGAGGGAGACAAATTACACCGAGGCAAAGTCCTTCAGACCAGTTAGCCTAACATCCTTTATGTTAAAAACAATGGAAAGGGTGGTGGTGGACTACATGGAGAGTACTGCGCTTAAGATGTATCCTTTAAACAGTAGGCAGCATGCTTATAGGGCAGGCATGTCTACAGAAACAGCGCTACATCAAGTAGTACGCGTTGCGGAGGAAGAGCTAAATACCGGGGGCATTGCGATGACCACCATAATGGACATTGAAGGTGCCTTCGATAAGATATGCTTTGAAAGTCTGAAACAAGCCTTGGAAAAACGTAGGGTTAACCCACTGGTGGTAAGATGGGTGGACAATATGTTGAATACAAGGGCAATAAATATTCAGACGGGAACCTCAAAACTTAGAGGAAGGGTTAGCAGGGACTGCCCACAGGGAGGTGTTCTCTCTCCTACACTGTGGAATATCACTGTGGACTCTCTTCTCGATAGACTTGAGGCGACTGGCATTCACACAGTGGGATATGCCGACGACATAGCAATAATGGCCAGAGGCAAATTTATAGACGTCACCGCAGATATCATGAGGAATGCGCTCAGAGTGGTTGAGTGGTGGTGTCTGGAAGAAGGGCTCTCCATTAATGCGGGAAAAACAGATCTAATAGTCTTCACTAAGAAGAGGAAAAATCTGGAATTTCGACCCTTAACGCTCTTCGGATCGGAACTAACAACGACCACGAAGGTCAAGTATCTGGGAGTCTATCTAGATACTAAACTTTCGTGGAACTACCATGTTGAGGAGAAGGTCAAGAAGGCAAAAAGGGTATTACATCAGTGCAAACGTGTATGTGGACAGAGGTGGGGACTCTCGCCTAGGTTAGCATACTGGATGTACACGATGATAACTAGACCCATTATCACCTATGCCTCGGTTGTATGGTGGGCGAAAGCTTCCCAGAAAACAGTGAGGAAGCACCTGGATAGGGTCCAACGCTTAGCATGTATAGGAGTTACAGGTGCAATACGGACAACACCAACATGCGCAATGGAAGTGATCCTGGGGATCTTACCGCTGGACTTATTTATTAAGAAAACAGCGGCCCTAACGGCACTTCGTTTGCATCGAGATGCGAAATGGCACAATCGTGGTACCATCTATGGACATAGGAAGATCCTGGAACTTGTCAAAAACGAGATTAGGGAGCTGAACATGCCTATGGATGGGATTACAAGGGTGCGTGTTATGGAAAGGAATCACAAAACTCGTATTGAGAACGGATTACTTCCAGAAAAAAGAAGTGGTGAAATAGTGATTTTCACAGATGGATCCATGATGGATGGTAGAGCGGGTGCCGGTATCTTTTCAGAAGAGCTGGAACTAGCCCGTCACGTTAGCCTCGGGAAACACACTTCTGTATACCAGGCTGAGATGATTGCATTGCTGCATGCGTTGGACTACTTGCTTGAGGGTCAGGTGGAGGGAAGAAATATCCTTATAGCACTGGACAATCAGGCGGTGATCAGATGCATGGAGCAAGCAAACATTACAACATCATTGGCACTGGAATGTGTACTCAAGCTCAATAAGTGTTCATCTAAAAATGAAGTAACGCTGACTTGAGTACGAGGACACATAGGGATCGAAGGCAACGAAAAGGCGGACTCCTTGCAAAACAGGGGTCAGCTGAAAAGTTGCTGGGACCAGAACCATTCTCTTCAATTGGCAGAGGAATGGTTGAACAACTGATTTACAACTGGATCACGGCAGAACATCTGAGAAGATGGTCAACCATGGAACAATGTAGACAGTCTAAAATGGCAATTAAATGGCCGACCTGCTCCACTCAAAGAAGGGTTCTAAGCATGAGTCGAGGAACACTGAAATGGGTGGTGGCTTTATCAACAGGACATGGTAATTTCGGGTATCACTTAAGGAAGATGGGCCTTAGAGAGGACGATACCTGCAAACTATGCCTGGAGGAATCCGAGACAGCGGCACATATACTGTGTCAATGTCCGACATTGGCTGGCAGAAGAATGAAGATATTGGGGCATCACTGGGTGGAGACCCAGTCGATGAAACAGATCTCACATAAACAGATGCTAGCGTTAACACTAGGAATCGAACCCAGGGAAGAACTCTGGAGAAATCCAGAGAGTCTATCTGGCTAAGATTTATAGTGGCAGAGAGATGAAAAGAGACCCGTCAATGGTGGTCTGATTCGAATATCTCTCAAATATATATATATATGGAGTCGATATATCAGGTCTTGAATAAGTAGTCTGAAAGAAGTCGGCAAACAAATTACATATTTCATCGTCATTATTAGATACGCAGTTATTATATTGCATATTCACTGGAATATTGGAGGAATTCCGCTTTGAATTAATATAATGCCAGAACATCTTTGGGTTATTTTTAATTTGTAGTTTGATTCTAAGCATATAAGAATCGTACGAATGTTTTAAAGCAATTTTCAGGAGTTGTCTGTAGTCCGCAAATAAAAGGTAATCACAGGAATAATTTGTTCTTTTCCATTTTTTTAAAAATTTATTCTTCAAGTTCTTAAGACGGCGCACATTTTTATTGATCCATAAAGGTTTTACTTTTGGCAAACAACGTATTTTTTTCAACGGTACACAATAACGAATATATTTATACAAAATGTCATAGAATGCATAGATGCATATTTCTAAATCAGATTCGTTAAATACATTATTCCAGGTATGAGCATAAAAAAAGTTGTCCAGTTAATAATGTCAATTCTCTTAAAATCAAGTGCATATTTTGTTGTTACGTTGGATTTAGTTACAGTCATTTTAAGGTCAAGAATTATTGTACAACATATTGCGCTATGGTGAAGAACTTTCGGAAGTAACCATTCTTCAGTAAGAACATTGCATGTATCAGGGCAGTCACTAAAAATTAGATCAAGGAAGCGCTGCTGCTCATTACATAATCCATTAACTTGGTAGAGGCCTGCACTTAATACATTTTCTAAAAATAGCTTGCCATGCAAGGGACCTAGTTCTGACGGATTGTAACAGGAAGGACATTCTGGATCGACATACCAATTTGTATTGGTTGGATTAAAATCACCAAATATGTAAAGTTTGTGAGAACCAACAAGATCAGCAATTTTGATAAGAGCACACGAATACTTTTCATACACGAACGCAGATGATCCAGAGGGAATATAAACAGCAACAATACAAACACACGATGAATCACTTAAGGTCAATTTAACAGATGTTAGTTCCAAGTCCACGAATTCATTTGGAAACAAAGGATCCGATTTAATGTTGTTTTTTACCGCAATACTAACACCACCGCCATTTCCAAATGCACTATTGGAAGAGCAACGGTCTGTACGATAAAGTTCATAGATATCTTCCAGTATTACTTCACAGTTTTCTATATCTGAATTTAGCCAGGTTTCCGTTAGAATTATTACGTCATAAGTTTCTTCAAGACAGTTGTTATAAAAGCTTATTAATTTCGATTTCATACCGCCAACATTTTGATAACATATATTTAGTTTTTTGAATTTGGTAGAGCAGCAGGTTCATTCACTAAACTCGCAGTAGTAGGCAATTTCCGTAAATGTTTAAACTCATGAACAACTGGTATGATTAGGCCAGAAATTCTGCGAAATCATTGCATTGAACATATTATCAGGAACAAAGGCTAAACGCACTAATACGACGCTCATAAGAAAATTTTAGCTTGAAACATTTAATGTCATCAACATCTTTTATTTTTTTGCGGACATAGCTCAATAACATTTCCTCAGATGTCTCAGATAACAGTCTAGAAACAAAGATGCATTTTTGTAACGGAACTGCAACTAAATCGGCCGAAACGCTCTCATCCGCTATGGAAGTGGAAGCTATTGAGCCGACGGTTAACGATCGAGTTACTGGTCTGTCACCAAAATAATCATGTTGAGGAGGTTTATTGGAACACGTAGGATCTTGTATAGGCAAAACATTTTGTTGAGAATCAGAAGTAGTAGACTTAGGCCCATTTTATTCACTCGAAGTTGAACACAACTTGGGAAGTTTCCCATATAAAAATCCCCAAGTTGTGTTCATCTTCGAGTGAATAAAATGGGCCTTAGTAGTTTTACCGCTTTTGTTCGACTTCTTCCGTTTTGGAGACACATTAATCTCATTATCGAATTCTAAATTATTAAATAACTTTTGATACTTTATCAGATTCTCTTGCAGTTTGTTGAAGTCATTAATAAGGCTAGAAAACATTTTCTTGTTCTGCCTTATCATGAGGTATAGATCAGCAGTTTTTTTTTGAGTTGCATGTCTTGCAAAACCAACGAAGGCCATTTGACTCTTCAAGAGCGTCAACTACTCGAGCATTTACTCCAGAGCATTTTATGTGGACTACTTCCTCACAAATCCAACAAGTGACGATCTAGTCAAATTCATTGGTTGTTATAACGTGGCAATACCTACAAGCAATTCATTTTTATTGTTTTTTTTTTTTTTTTGTTATTTAACACGCACATTAAAGTAAACAATGAATTTAAACAAAATATTCACAGCCCGAAAGTATGCAGCAAAACTTATAAGAATGTTTGCAAAACTGAAACCACAGATAAATAATATACAGATGTCTCATGCAATGTAAAAAAATGCTGTACTTTTTGCGTTCGTCCAACAAAGATCGTCCAACAAATGGATGGTGAAAACCAAAACCCACCACACCTCATTCGAAAAGTGGTTGATTTTTTGTTTCAATGAATGAAGTTGTATTATGACCAAAGAGGATCTACAAATAGAGAGTCAGCTCACTTGCCCCTAACCGATTTTCCCCGCAAATTTTGAATGAGAGCCCTCTCTCGCGCGCTCTTATTTTTCCTGTCTGTGAATACGTGTTATTAATTTGTGGTCTCCACGTGCAATCTGTCATTTCATGAAAATTTTCATGCTAAGAAAATTGCAGGTGGAGACACCGTGTAATGCCGAATTCACAATGTCGCGTTGAACGCGTGCGTGCGTCGTCGAGCTTTGACACGCTTTATCGAAACTTTACGATTTTAAATGCCAAAGCGCGCGAGAGTTATGGTTACCAAACCTTCACCACATTCCGTTCCCAGGGAATAACGTAACATTAAACCTTTATCATCAAAATAATGCAACATCAAACTTTTGTTATACCTTTATCATCAAAATAATGCAACATCAAACTTTTGTTATTTGTAGAACCCCATGTAACCTAATCCAGTTTTATATTAAATAAAATGTTTATCCCAACAAATTCCCCGTAACCCAATCCACACGCTTTCCACGATAAAATAATTACTAGGCAATAAGCAGAACATGTTAGAATTAAGAAATCATTAATAAACCAACAGTCGTTCAGCAAACACTTGTTTTTTTTGTGGTCCGCTTCGGAAGTGATATAACTGGCGCAGTCGTGCGGATTTCTTTTCGAATTATAGTTTCCACACAACGGTTTATTGTGTTAAAAGTATCAACAAACAGTAGTAAAGTACACAACGGGTTATTGTGCGAAAGTTTGTATAAAACTAAAGTGACTTGTGAACATTTATTGAAACTATAATCACAACGGCTTATTGTGACATCGAAAAGGAATTCAAGAACCTACACAACGGATTATTGTGACATCGGAAGGAATTCAACAAGAAGCAAGCAGATATTATAAAAATCATTTATAAAGACAAAGGACCAACACGTAAAATGATGTTCTGTTGGATAATTTTCATGTGAGTTCTTGATTGTTTAATATCGTTCATAATAGTGTATCCCTACATTCCACCTTCCCAAATTGCCATTTAGATATAAATAGAATAAATAATACAAATAGTATAAATATAGCAATAGAGTAAGAATAAATAAAGTAGATATTAATAATAACCTTCTTATACATTATAAAGTTCCAACTGTAAATGCCTAAAGATAATAAGCATACTCGTGTAGCAAGTCTTGGCCCATATACGAATTGAAATCTATCCCTGAAGAAGATATAGATATTTTTGAGACTGAAAATCTTCCAAATTTTTTTGTTATTACAATGACTACCATCAATAATACTGTACCCGCTAATAACATTAACACTATTCCAACTGTTCCCAACACTTCTTTGGCTACTTTAGACTTGAACAGTATTTTTAACAACCTCCGTATACCAGACGCTATCAAAGACTTGCCTTGTTATGATGGAAACCCAAGGTCATTATATGACTTCATAAAAAACGTCGAAGAAATATTGCGGTTAATGCCTCAATTAGACGGTACATCGTATGCAACCATTATTCTGAGAGCAATACGAAATAAAATTGTGGGCGATGCCAATGATGTCTTGAACATGTATGGCACTTCAACCAGTTGGGAAAGTATAAAGTCAAATTTAATTTTACATTATGCAGACAAAAGGAATGAAACCTCCTTGATAAGAGACCTGCACGGTCTTAAACAAACAAATGATACAATTGAACAATTTTATGCGAAAATAATAGAGATTCTTTCAAATATGGTTAATCATATACAGATTCATGAAAACTCAACACCCGTAATATCTGCGAAACAATCTCTTTATACTGCCATGTGTTTGAACACCTTTCTGATTGGGCTTAAAGAACCATTAGGCTCAACAATTCGAGCCATGAAACCGGCAACTCTGACAGAAGCCCTTGCTTACTGCATTCAAGAGCAGAATACGTACTACATGAAAAACACTAGCCCAACCCCTAAGAAGCTACCCATTCAAAACACCAATACTCCAAATTTTTCTTACATTAAGCCCCTAACAAATTTCCAACCCTATAGTTCAGGCCAACCAAATCGCAACTCTCAGTATCGACCACTTTCATTACCACCGAACTCTCAACCCTATTTTCCTAGGCCCTATAATTCAATTCAACCAAATCAAAATTTTCCAATTCAGTATAGACAACCGGTACCACCACAATACAAACCGATGCAACAGACAGTTCAGAGATTACAGTTTCCACAACTACAACAAAGCAATAGACCTTTTACTTCTCCAAATAACATGCTAACACCCAGACCGTATTATAGTAATCCACAACCTCGAACGACACCAATGGAAGTCGCAAGCGGCCATGCTCGAACACTTCCAACGCCAATACAAAATCCTTCACCAAGGTATTCAATAAGAGAAGTACACAATCTAGATTATGATGCCGAGACAAACGAAGATTGTTATTACACCAACTATGAACAAAACTTAGATTACTACGTTCAACCAGAAAACAACTATCAATATAACAGCGACACAATAAATCAAGAAACTGTTCAGGGGGTCCCAATGAAATCGATGACTCGAATTTTCATTCAGAAGCCTCGGAAAACAATACGGTTTCTTAGAACTAAATAATCATGGGAATAACCAACTACCATATATTATTATCGGTTCTCCATACGGTAAAAATCTAAAATTTTTAATAGACACAGGTGCTTGTGCTAACTTCATTAACCCAGACTTAACAGATCCTCGACACCATGAAAAAATAAAAAGTGTTGCAATCAAAACAGTTTTAAACACACATACACTTAACACAAAAGTTACTTATAATGCATTCCCCGAATTCAATACCAATGAACCTATAACATTTCTTCTTTTTAAATTTCACAACTACTTTGATGGATTGATAGGACTTGAAACTCTTAAAAAACTAGGTGCGACCATAGACTTACCCAACAAAATATTAATAACAAAAAGTGCTTCCCTTCCTTTATTATTCAAACCAAATTTGACTTCTAAAATATATAGCATCCCGGCTCACTGTAGAATAATAGCAAAACTACCCGTTGACTTCAAAGACGGAGATATTTACATTAAACCTACCAAAATCAACAATAATTTGGAAATACCTGAAGGAATTTACATTTCAAAAGATTGGTATAGCGACCTTGAAGTAAACAATATTTCTAATACAGAACAAACCTTTTTTGTAGAACAACCCATTCCAGTAGAAAATTTTCAATATAATTTCATAGAATTCAATCATATTAATATCTGCCCATACGGTGAACCATTTACAAGCATATCATCCGAAATAGATATAATAAAATTAATTCGAACTGAACATCTTAATTCCGAAGAACGGAAATCAATTTTTAAACTATGTAGAAAATACGATGACATTTTCTTTATTGAAGGCGAAAAACTGTCCTTTTCAAATACGATCAAACACCGTATTCAGACTACAGACGATATTCCTATATACACCAAATCATATCGTTACCCCGAAATACATAAACAAGAAATAAGGTCACAAATTGAAAAACTCTTAGAACAAGGAATAATAAGACCTAGCTTTTCTCCATGGAGTAGTCCGATTTGGATTGTTCCAAAGAAACGAGACGCATCCGGCACACAAAAGTGGCGACTTGTAGTAGACTACCGGAAGCTTAACGAAAAAACAATTGGTGATCGCTACCCATTACCAAATATAACAGAAGTATTAGATAAATTGGGAAAATCAATGTATTTCTCCACACTGGACTTGGCGTCCGGATTTCATCAGATAGAAGTAGACCCAAAAGATGTAGAGAAAACGGCCTTTACGGTCGACCATGGACATTATGAGTATATCCGAATGCCGTTCGGGCTCAAAAATGCCCCATCGACGTTCCAAAGAATAATGGATAATATCTTACGTGATCTTATAGGCAAAGTATGCCTAGTGTACATGGATGATATCATAGTCTTTTCGACCTCATTACAAGAGCACACCGAAAATTTAGAAAAAGTATTTTCTAAGTTGCGACTAGCCAATCTAAAAATCCAATTGGATAAATCTGAATTTTTACGCAAGGAAGTAGAATTCCTGGGCCATCTAGTGACATCTGAAGGGGTTAAGCCTAACCCGAATAAAATATATGCGATAAAAAACTATCCAATTCCAACAACTCAAAAGGAAATAAAATCCTTCTTGGGACTACTTGGTTATTACCGCAAATTCATAAAGGATTTTGCTAACTTGACTAAACCCTTAACGGAGTGCCTAAAGAAAGGAAAAGCAATAGTTCTTAACGAACGATATGTACAATGCTTCAATCATTGTAAAGATATACTGAGCAATGATCCTTTACTACAGTATCCTGACTTTACAAAGGAATTTAACCTAACAACCGACGCGAGTAACGTCGCTATTGGAGCAGTACTTAGTCAAGGACCAATAGGTTCGGATAAACCAGTGTGCTACGCTTCCAGAACCCTTTCCCAAACGGAACAAAATTATAGCACCATAGAAAAATAACTTTTGGCCATTGTATGGTCGACCAAATACTTCAGACCTTACCTTTTTGGTCGTAAGTTTAAAATCGTAACCGACCACAAGCCTCTTAACTGGCTTTTCTCCTTAAAAGAGCCCAATTCCAAACTAGTAAGGTGGCGTTTGAAATTGGAGGAATTCGATTACGAAATTTTGTATAAGAAAGGCACAGCAAATACAAATGCTGATGCGTTGAGTCGTATAGAGATTCACCTTAATGAATCTATTGGCTCAAATTCCATTTCACAGGCATCAAATGCATCAGTACAAAACAATGCTAGTTCGTCACAACATAATTCTAACGCATCAACCGTTCACTCTGCTTCTGAAAACTTAAACGATGGCATATATATTTCTGAAAGACCACTCAATGAATTCTCTGAGCAACTTGTTTTAACTAAAACACATTGTGTAGTTAAACCAAATATGATCTACAATATTCTTTTCGATACTAAGCGTAGGCGCATTTTTAGACAACCCGATCTTGATAAGGAATCTGTCATAATTTCTATTCTAAAAGAATATCTCAACCCCAAGAAACTTACCGCTATATTTACTGATGATGATACGTTTAGACTAGTTCAACATGTTTTTTCAAAATTCTTTGCCAGTAATAAAATATTCAAATTAATAAGATGTACAGAAGAACTAAATGATGTAACAGACCAAGATCAACAAGATGAAATCATAAATAAATATCACGAGGATAATAATCATCGTGGTATTAACGAAACTTTTAATCACCTCCGAAGAACTTACTATTTTCCCAAAATGAAGGAAAAAATTACCAAAACCATCAACAATTGCGACAAATGCAAGCTTCTCAAGTACGACAGACATCCACCAAAAATACAATATGAACATTCGGAAATACCCAATAGGCCCCTTGATATTTTACATATTGATGTGTACAGCATTCATAGCATACAAATATTGACGATTATAGACAAGTTTTCGAAGTTCGCTTCCGCTTCTATTCTTACTGCACGTAACAGCATAAATATAATAAGTTCACTAAAACAGTTTTTTTCTCAGCATGGTACACCGAAAAAAATCATATGTGACTCAGCTGCCGAGCTCACATCGAACCTATTTAAAGATTTTTGCAGACAATATGAAATACACTTGCATATTACGACACCACAAAATTCCACTGGCAACTCTCCTGTAGAAAGATTTCACTCAACGTTGACTGAAATCTATCGCATCATCTATGATAAAAATAACAAACAGATTCCGACCGACATACTACAAGAAGCATTAATAACTTACAACAACTCCATACACTCTGTAACAAATTTAACGCCCTTTGAATTAATAACAGGAAGAACACACAAATTTAAGAAACTCACACCCTCTGATTCAGAACACGATTACATTAATAAATTAAAAGCTTATCAAGATTGTTTGTATAAAGAAATTAGGGAAAAAATCAAAAATCATAATAAATCAGTCATAGACAAACTTAACATAAATCGAGAAATACCCCCTACATTCTGTGAAAATGACATAGTCTTTGAACGCAATAACAGAAGAAATAAAATGACCCCTATAGCTAAAAAACTAACAGTAGTCAAGAATAATAAAGTAACAGTACTAACAAAGAAAGATAGGAAGGCCCATAAAAATAAACTAATTAAAACACGAAAATTTCAGGGTAACACCAGCCATGAGCCAACGGTTGGACATACAGGATCTGTCGAGGAGCCAGGGCCTCCTTCCAATGAAATTAGGTCCGAGTCGAATAATTGACTCGCACATTAAATTCATTCACATAGTAAATCTAACTGCTTATGAGGAAAACATAGAGAACATTAAGGCATCTGTGGAACTCATTAATATAAATAAAAATCTAGGACCCATGAAAGACATTACCAACCTTAAATTTCAGGAATTAAAAAATAAGCTACAATTTTTACTTCCCCGATACCGCAACAAGAGAGGACTTATAAACGGATTAGGATCCGTAATAAAAGCAATAACAGGGAACCTGGACAACAATGACGCCGAACAGATTAACAAGGACATACAAAACCTTAAAGTTAACGAACACGACATGAACAAAGAATTGACACGACAAGTTCAAATTAACGACAAAATGATACAGAGATTTGCAAACATTACCAACCATATAAACGCACAACAGAAAAGCCTGGAAGATTATTTAAACAAATATCAGTTAATCATATCTCAGAAAATTCGATCCGAAGAAGAAAAACTTCAGTATATGCAATACATATACCAGATTAACTACAATATCGAAATTCTTACAAACCATTTGCAGGAAATAATAGACTCAATAAATCTTGCTAAACTCAATATTATTTCCAAACATATTTTGAATCCGGATGAGCTTGACTTGATACACAAGCATGCAGATGCTCAGAACATAGTATTTTCCTCAGATGAACAACTTTATGAATTCTTAACTTTAGAAGCTTACTATAATCACACAAATATAATTTTCAATATAAAACTGCCAATCCTGATACAAGAATCCTTTAACCTATACCACCTAGTAAAACTTCCTGTGAATCAAACCTTTACCATTAATTTTACTCAATCCTATGCCGTTATGAACGATTTTTACATTCAATACATGAACGAACTATGCTTAGTTATTGAACAAACATACTTCTGCCCAAGAGGAGACCTAAACAAATTAACATCAGACAGCTGTATTCCAAACATAATTAAACACGAAGAAGCCAGATGTGAAGTTGTTGAAAAACCAATTGAAAGCAGTATAACCCAACCAGAAGAAGGCTACCTACTCCTTATCAACCTACCCACCATACAGATGACCTCAACATGCGATATAAAACAAAAATCCATTTTCGGAACCCTCCTGTTGCATTATGAGGATTGCGAAGTCAAACTGAGTAACATAACTTATAAAAGCAAATCAACCTTGTTTTGGGATAGGATCCAAATAATTCCATCAATTTTTACCAAAATTAATAACTCTTTTAATTTCATAGAAAACTTAAACAGCAGTACTCTGGAATCAACGAATATAATCAACACTAGAATTGTCACGCTAACAGATAACCCATCAAATCACCAACCTAACGTTCCAATAATTTGGATTACAATCAGCATCCTCGTAATAATTTCAGTACTTTACCTGGCCAATATCCTAAAGCATCACCGCTGCAAAGACATAGAGGAACACGAGAACCAACTGGACCAAGAAGCTCCGGCTCATCAACATGACGTTACACTATCATGGCCGTCGCTTCACTCTTAGGCGGGAGGAGTTATGGTTACCAAACCTTCACCACATTCCGTTCCCAGGGAATAACGTAACATTAAACCTTTATCATCAAAATAATGCAACATCAAACTTTTGTTATACCTTTATCATCAAAATAATGCAACATCAAACTTTTGTTATTTGTAGAACCCCATGTAACCTAATCCAGTTTTATATTAAATAAAATGTTTATCCCAACAAATTCCCCGTAACCCAATCCACACGCTTTCCACGATAAAATAATTACTAGGCAATAAGCAGAACATGTTAGAATTAAGAAATCATTAATAAACCAACAGTCGTTCAGCAAACACTTGTTTTTTTTGTGGTCCGCTTCGGAAGTGATATAACTCGAGCAACAATTTTGTAAAACGAAATGCTGCTTTGAAGCGAATGCGCGTTGAGAGAGTAGAGTATTCGCCGAAATGGAAAAAAATCATATAACGGGTGATTTTTTAAGAGGTTTAGAACTTTAAAAAAAAAAAAAACACAAAAAATTCGAAAAAATAAATGAAATATTTATTTGAATCGATAGTTTGAACCTTGCAATTTAATGTTTAAAGATAATTTCATGCAAATGTTGACCGCGGCTGCGTCTCAGGTAGCCCATCCGCTGAGTCCAATTTTGGCATACTCTTTCACACATATCGGCCGGTATCTCACGAATGAATGCATGGATGTTGGCTTCCAGTGCGTCAATCGAAGCGGGCTTGTCCCTATACACATTAGCCTTGACATACCCCCACAAAAAATAATCTAATGGTGTCAAATCGCACGATCTAGGCGGCCAATTGACCGGCCCGAAACGTGAAATTAACTGTTCACCAAACTCGCCTCGCAATTGCGCCATTGTTTCGCGTGCTGTGTGGCATGTGGCACCGTCTTGTTGAAACCACATATCATGCAAGTCAAGAACTTCCATTTCGGGCAAAAAAAAGTTTGTTATCATCGCTCGGTAGCGTTCACCATTGACAGTAACGCTGCGATTCGCATCATCTTTGAAGAAATATGGCCCAATAATGCCGCCGGGCCATAAACCGCACCAAACAGTGGCTTTTTCGGGATGCATTGGTAGCTGTTGCAATGCTTCTGGCTGATCTTCACTCCAAATGCGGCAATTTTGCTTATTTACGTACCCATTCAACCAAAAATGAGCCTCATCGCTGAACACAATTTTTCGATAAAAAAGCGCGATGAACATTTCGAACCGAGCACGAATTTTAATAGTAAAATTCAATAATTTGCAAGCGTTGTTCATTTGTAAGACGATCCATGGTTAAATTGCAAACCAAACTGAAGCTGTTTGACAGTGACACAAGGTACTAAACACACGTCAGCTGTCAAAACCAGTGTTGATAAAACCAAACCAGCTAAAAAATCACCCGTTATAACAGCATAACAAGCAAAGAACAACCTTAAAGTGGATACACAACCAATGATTAATATTTCTTATCAAAGAAAAACATAAAAAATCAGAAATTGCTCAAGAAAAAAATAGAATACGTCATTTACACACACTAAATTTATTAATCGGCATTGAAAAAATAGAAAAGTGTTCTTTAAAATAAAAATTTGTGGATCTGTGCCACTCCATCTAATCAAACGCGCGTGATAGTAGAAAGTAGCTCTACTCAGGCGTCGTGTTTGAACTGTACGATATTTACGATCTAAAGTCGACTCAACGCCTGAAGCTGTATTTTGTGTAGCAGTATATGAACGCTTTGTTTCTACATAATCTGTCAACGCACGCGCGCGTCAACGCGACATTGTGAATTCGGCATAATGGCCGCCGGGTGGCACTTTTTCAATAATAAACAATTTGTAAATGAATTTATAACAATAAATGTAAAAGGAATACATGTTGAGTATGTTTTTTTAGATAGCTTTACTTGTGTTCTATCCATTTTAGGTGCCAACAAATGTTCATCCATTCACATTTCAGGTTTTTTTAGTCTTCTTTACATGAAAAATATTTTTGACAGCAAAATTCATGCAGCTACTTTTGGGAGTTGTTCCAAAAATAGGTTTATTACCATGCAAGTTAAACCCAAGTTTTCACTAGGGCTAAAGAATTTATTTTTAAACATTCCTGAACATTGCATAAATTTCTATTACTTGGTGGGTGTTTTCAGCTTCTTTTTTTTAGCACCATAAGGCTGGTACGCTGTTAGAGTGAAGTGAAATTTTCACTCCTCTCCAAAAAGTGCTGTGAAATAGAGAGTGAAATATTTTGTTGGAGAAATTTATGCAGGGTGACTGAGCTCAAAAGTTTTTTTTTTTTGTGGCAGTTACTCCAATATTCAACTCTCGCAATTTTATTTTACTAGACAAGAAAACAGCTGGAAGAAACAAATTGGAAGCTTCACTTTTTGTGAATCATGTGATACAGTAAAATGTATTGACTTATTGGAAGATATTCATCCGTGTTCAACCATAATAACAATGGCCGCGTTCCACTGCCCGCTAGATGAGCAGCGGCATGTCAAACTCCATATAAAAAAAATTGACATTTTACCATTTGCGCTAGTCGTCTAGCACTTTTTGTGAAATATCCCTTTCAGGGAAATTTCTCAATCTAGCGCAAAACTATTATTATTATGGTTTCTATAACATGTAGAGTAAGTGCGGCAAATATGGCCCACCCTTAACATTTTTTTAAATAAAACCATAAATTGAAGTCAATTTTTTTTATTTTTTTTAAACAGTATTACAATTCATTTTTATTTTAGTCTGTAGAATCTTTAATTAAAAAAACAAACATAGCAAAAAGTTAAAAACAAAAACTTAAAGGAACTTCTTTATTCAGTTTTGAAAAAATTGCGGCTAATATGGCGCACCTGGTGTTAAATATGGCCCACCCTGGGCCATATTAGTCGCAATTTTTTTCCGAGGAACTTAAACTTCAACAACAACAAAATTCGCACACAAAATATTGTTGTTCGTTGCCTGAGCAGTCTTCATGTGCCCACATTGTGCACACAACACATCCGGAGGGATGATTTGCATAGATGGAGCCTGGTGGCGCACCTTTCATTAACTGGGGGTTGTCTCTCTTCCTTGGAAAGATGAACATAGGAGGAACAAATGAACCTCCTGCACTCATGCACAATATTGAAGTTATCAAAGAACCCCTTTCCAACTTGTTTTCGACCTTTTAACGCAAGTACTTTAGGCATATTCGACGGGACAACAGAAATGCCCGTTTCATCCACGTTATATATAGGTATTATTCGGAACGAAATGGTACCTGTTCATAAGCAATTCCAGGTTGTCGAAAAATATGGCGACGTTTTCCTTCGAAAATCCGGAAGCGCGTGCTAAAGATGTTCCAGTCGGCTGACGGAACGACAACGATGGATGTCGTCGAAGGAACAAACGAAGCCAGTCCCTACCTGCAACTTCCTTGACAATAGAAAATGGATTTGGAATCCCGTTTTGAATGGCAAGCTGGAAAGCTAACGACCTTATGTCGTTTCTTGAGGCCAAATAGTTTTTTTTCCATTTCCAAACAGTAATCCACTAGGGATAGGGACTCTTCTAATTCTAGTGGAAATATAGTCTTTCTTCCTAATTTGGCACTTACCACTTCTTCCAATGGTACTTCGTCTTTTGCCACCAATCGCCTTAGTGTGGTTCTCGGAACATTATATGTTTTGGATGCCTTCAAAGATCCCATTATTTTGTTCTTGATTGCCGATATGGCTTCCATCATGTCCTCCTTCCGCCAAGTCTTCCGTGATTTTGGACTTTGCTTAGACATTTTAGCCTTCAAAATAAAAAATAAAAGTTTAATCAAGAAAACGTGTCAAATATGGCCTACTGGGCCACATTACCAACACATAGGGTAGGCCATATTAAACACACTGTGATTTTTTTACTCATTTTAATTTTCAACACACTTCATAAACTTTTTTCAAATTAAAATATCGCACAAATCAAGTAAATATTCAACACTATTTAATTTTAGAAAGAAGTTACTAATTTAACACAATATTTAATGTAAAAACACTTAAGAAAACTTACCAAAAAATTACAACGAAAGTAAAAAAATCAAATTGCCCCGTATATCTTCCACACTCGTTGCGCCACACTCACTACGAAAGACTGAGGCTAAACCGGTTTGAACGTGTTCGCAAAGAAATTGTTTGTATTTTGCTGTGGGTTTTGGTTTGGGAAATACAGTGGTAGGCCATATTACCCACGTGGGCCACATTTGCCGCACTTACTCTACCATTTCTTTTTAAATGTAGTTTGGAAATAATTATGCGACACGAAATTATTTATGAAGAAAAGTCATATGTTTTTGATGCCAACGAAGATGCCGCTGCCGCTGCGCGAGCGTTTCTTCATCTGGGGTATTTTGTGCTAGAAGACTAGCGGGCAGTGGAACGCGGCCAATAAGTTATTGCTATAAAACCAAATTCTGCAACCAATATGGACCTACGGGCACCAGTTGTGGGTATGACCGCGCCAAACGTATTTCTAAAAAATTAAGGTATTTCAAAAATATTAGAAAGACACATAGTCATAGTCAATGCACTTTGGTACACGCACAACGCTGATCTACATACGGATCTAGATGTTGTAACAGTGGAGAAAGAAGTCAAACAAGTTGCTTAAATGCGCAGAGCTTCTCAACCAGTTCTCAACCACGTAACTTAGAAAAAACCGTATTATTAAATACAGGCAGTGTAATCAGGAGATTAAGGCCGGATAAAACACGTTGATCTATAAAAAATAGCTAAATCAGTATATTATTTTCAAACAAAAAAGTTCAAAAATTCTAAGAACGAGGGATCTTTCGATTAGTGGAACGGCTAGGCGCAATCACATTCGGTATGGCAAAAGTCAGTGCCCTCGGTAGGTGCTTTAGATCGGCTTAAAATCCCTCCATATTGTCGAAGCATCTATTGCGTACCTACTAGCTCTCGAATGATTCGATGATTTTCCCTGCAAGCGAGCTACAAACACAAAAAAAAAATGTTTCGTATTTTGATCGTGACAATTTTAATAGATTTCAATTTGGCAAATAATGTCTGATTTGTAAAATAAAAAGGATAATTATTACATAATTAACAGTGCATGGAAATTACACATATTTTCAAAGATCATCTTCTGGTATTGCTTGAACAAAACTGGGTAGAAAAATAATCTTGAGGCACCCTGCTTATGGCAAAGCTCATCCATGCCACCAAATATTTGTACACCTAACATTATTGCACTATATTCAATAAAAAAACAATTTTATGCGTGCGAAACACTTATTATTAGGTTTGTTTGACGTGGGCCCTAGTGCGCACTTGTGCGCACTGGGTTAACCCTAATGTGTTCGATATAGCACTGAACTCGCCCTGGTACTGAAAACCTGTGTTTGACATGACTTCTAGGGCGCCCTATAGTTGTGCACTGAACTGACCCCAGTTATTTTGTCGGGGCAAGAACTCAGTGCTGAGTTGCGCTGTCATTTCGCTTGCTCTTATTCGTTTATTTGAATATCGTAATAAAGATAAATACAATAAATTTGATTTGAATTGTTTAAAAACAACAACGTTTATGGTCTGAAACCTTATTTTAAAGATAAATGGAATGAAAAAAATCTGGAATCAAAGCTGATTAAATTTTTTAGTGCATCGCATATATTGCAAACAGTTTTATCAACTTGTTTGCATTATGGCAAGCACAAGATCAGAATTGAGTTCACTCATTTTTAACAATAAACAGAACAAAGTGTTATCATCTCCATACTTCGACACTTCGTTCACAAGAACATAAATATTTTTCAAATTCAAAAACTGCCAGACTGCAGGGCAGCATATTTTGCGTTCGATATGATAGCCGAATTTTCAGGGTTGTGCAGGTTTTTCGGTAGGCGGGAAAATCAGCTGACACTTCTCAGTGCGCACTAGTGGGCACTAGTGCTAGCCACGCCAAACAAACCTATTCTCTTAAGGAAACATCTGAAATTCCAATAAATTTCTAAACCGCATCCTACAAATCATTTTTCACGCTGAAATGTCAAAAAAATAATGCGACGGACAATAAAAACCAAGTGAAAAAGCTTAGGAGAGATTTTAGTATCGCCACCTACAACTCAGTTTTGGAAGCGCTATTTTCCACTCGAACTGTGTACCGCCCAGTGAAATTTTCATTTGGAAAGTTCATTTGGACATTTCGCAGTGAAAAATTTGTATGTAAAGGCTGGTACGCAGTTCAAGTGAAATCCAATTTTTCATACAAATTTTTCACTACGAAATGTCAAAATGAATTTTCCAAATGAAAATTTCACTAAGCGGTACGCAGTTCGAGTGGAAAATATCGCTTCCAAAACTGAGTCGTAGGTGGCGATACTAAAATCTCTCCGCAGCTATTTCACTTGGTTTTTATTGTCCGTCGCATTAATTTTTTGACATTTCAGCGTGAAAAATGATTTGTAGGATGCGGTTTAGAAATTTATTGGAATTTCAGATGTTTCCTAAAGAGAATAATAAGTGTTTCGCACTTATAAAATTGTTTTTTTTTTTTCATTGAATATAGTGCAATAATGTTAGGTGTACAAATATTTGGTGGCATGGATGACCTTTTCCATAAGCAGGGTGCCTCAAGAATATTTTTCTACCCAGTTTTGTTCAAGCAATACCAGCAGATGATCTTTGAAAATGTTTATAATTTCCTTTGCACTGTTAATTGTTTAAATTTGACGACTGTCCGTTTTATTTTACAAATCAGACATTTGCCAAATTGAAAACTATTAAAATTGTCATGAACAAAATACGAAACATTTTTTTGTGTGTTGCTGGAAGAGAAAATCATCGAAAGTCATTCGAGAGCTAGTAGGTACGCGAGAGATGCTTCGACAATAGGGAAGGCCTTTCAGCCGACCTAAAACACCTCCCGAGAGCAATGACTTTTGCCAACCGAATGTGATTGCCCCTAGCCTTTCGACTAATCGAAAGATCCCTCGTTTGTAGAATTTTTGAACTTTTTTGTTAGAAACTAATATATTGACTTAGCTAATTTTTATAGATCAACGTGTTTTATCCGCCTTAATCTCCTGATTACACTGCCTGTATTTAATAATTGTTTTTTTTTTTTCTAAGCTACGTGGTTGAGAAGCTCTGCGCATTTAAGCAACTTGTTCGACTTCATTCTCCACTGTTACAATATCTAGATCCGTATCTAGATCAGCGTTGTGCGTGTACCAAAGTGCATTGACTATGACTATGTTTCTTTCAAATATTTTTGAAATACCTTAATTTTTTAGAAATACGTTTGGCGCGGCATACCCACAACTGGGGCCCGTAGGTCCATACTGGTTGCAGAATTTGGTTTTATAGCAATAACTTATTGTTATTGTGGTTGAACCCGGATGAATATCTTCCAATAAGTCAATACATTTTACTGTAGGTATCACATGATTCACAAAAAGTGAAGCTTCCAATTTGTTTCTTCCAGCTGTTTTCTTGTCTAGTAACATAAAAGTGCGAGATTTGAATATTGTAACTGCCACAAAAAAAAACTTTTGAGCTCAGTCACCCTGCATAAATTTCTCCAATAAAATCTCCAACAAAATATTTCACTCTCAATTTCACAGCACTTTTTGGAGAGGAGTGAAAATTTCACTTCACTCGAACAGTGTACCAGCCTTAAAATTGGATTTCACTTAAACTGCGTACCAGCCTATATTTGTACAAAATCAAAATATGATTTGGAATTCTGTAGTTTAATAAGAGTGAACACTGTAATGTGTTGTTGTTACGTAGGAACAGTAAAAATGATAATTTTATTTATATACATCTTTAAAAAAATATATTATTTTCGGATATAATTATGATTAAAGATTAAGCTCCTAACAAAAAGACAATATAATGTGGTATTTAATTGGATTCTGCGATTCGATTCGATTTCAGATTTTGCGTATTCAATCGAATGTAAGAATCCAAATTGTTTTGTTAATTTTTAGTTTTATAACGTTGTATTTTAAAATGACCACTGATGTTTTTGTAAGCGTCTCTAATTTATTAATTAACTAAAAAAGTACACTTTATGTGTTTTTGAAATACAAAAAGTGATGTAGTTCTAAGTATATTCGTGTTTTTTGAGCTTCGAACTCAGCAAAGTAGGGTTTTCAGCTCGCAATTACAACCTTATTACAACAACGACTGCGAGTCCTCAAAGTGTCAAGTAGAGCGTAGTTATTGTAATTGCGTGCTGAAAATCTTACTTTGCTTTTATTTGCTAAAGGCTGGTACGCAGTTCAAGTGAAATCCAATTTTTCATACAAATTTTTCACTGCGAAATGTCAAAATGAATTTTCCAAATGAAAATTTCACTAAGCGGTACGCAGTTCGAGTGGAAAATATCGCTTCGAAAACTGAGTCGTAGGTGGCGATACTAAAATCTCTCCGCAGCTATTTCACTTGGTTTTTATTGTCCGTCGCATTAATTTTTTGACATTTCAGCGTGAAAAATGATTTGTAGGATGCGGTTTAGAAATTTATTGGAATTTCAGATGTTTCCTCAAGAGAATAATAAGTGTTTCGCACTTTTAAAATTGTTTTTTCATTGAATATAGTGCAATAATGTTAGGTGTACAAATATTTGGTGGCATGGATGACCTTTTCCATAAGCAGGGTGCCTCAAGAATATTTTTCTACCCAGTTTTGTTCAAGCAATACCAGCAGATGATCTTTGAAAATATGTGTAATTTCCATGCACTGTTAATTATTTAAATTGTCCTGTCTATGTTACAAATCAGGCTTTATTTGCCAAATTGAAAACTATTAAAAATTGTCATGGACAAAATACGAACCATTTTTTTTTTTTTTTTTGTGTTTTTGGAGGTTCGCTGGAAGGGAAAATCAACTTTTTTTTGCCCGAAATGGAAGTTCTTGACTTGCATGATATGTGGTTTCAACAAGACGGTGCCACATGCCACACAGCACGCGAAACAATGGCGCAATTGCGAGGCGAGTTTGGTGAACAGTTAATTTCACGTTTCGGGCCGGTCAATTGGCCGCCTAGATCGTGCGATTTGACACCATTAGATTATTTTTTGTGGGGGTATGTCAAGGCTAATGTGTATAGGGACAAGCCCGCTTCGATTGACGCACTGGAAGCCAACATCCATGCATTCATTCGTGAGATACCGGCCGATATGTGTGAAAGAGTATGCCAAAATTGGACTCAGCGGATGGGCTACCTGAGACGCAGCCGCGGTCAACATTTGCATGAAATTATCTTTAAACATTAAATTGCAAGGTTCAAACTCGAATTTTTTGTGTTTTTTTTTTAAAAAAAGTTCTAAACCTCTTAAAAAATCACCCGTTAAATAGGATTTTTTTTATTATTTAATATACCCGAAAAAATTAAATTCGCATATAATTTTTCTTACATTTTTGTATTAGGTTCAGTTCTTTTGCTTTTTTTGAAGACTTAAACCTAAAGGCTGGTACGCAGTTCAAGTGAAATCCAATTTTTCATACAAATTTTTCACTGCGAAATGTCAAAATGAATTTTTCACTAGGCGGTACGCAGTTCGAGTGGAAAATATCGCTTCCAAAACTGAGTCGTAGGTGGCGATACTAAAATCTCTCCGCAGCTATTTCACTTGGTTTTTATTGTCCGTCGCATTAATTTTTTGACATTTCAGCGTGAAAAATGATTTGTAGGATGCGGTTTAGAAATTTATTGGAATTTCAGATGTTTCCTAAAGAGAATAATAAGTGTTTCGCACTTATAAAATTGTTTTTTTTTCATTGAATATAGTGCAATAATGTTAGGTGTACAAATATTTGGTGGCATGGATGACCTTTTCCATAAGCAGGGTGCCTCAAGAATATTTTCTACCCAGTTTTGTTTAAGCAATACCAGCAGATGATCTTTGAAAATGTGTATAATTTCCTTTGCACTGTTAATTGTTTAAATTTGACGACTGTCCGTTTTATTTTACAAATCAGACATTTGCCAAATTGAAAACTATTAAAATTGTCATGAACAAAATACGCAACATTTTTTTGTGTGTTGCTGGAAGAGAAAATCATCGAAAGTCATTCGAGAGCTAGTAGGTACGCGAGAGATGCTTCGACAATAGTGAAGGCCTTTCAGCCGACCTAAAACACCTCCCGAGAGCAATGACTTTTGCCAACCGAATGTGAATGTGCCTAGCCATTCGACTAATCGAAAGATCCCTCGTTTGTAGAATTTCTGAACTTTTTTGTTAGATAATATATTGACTTAGCTAATTTTTAAGATCAACATTTATCCGCCTTAATCTCCTGATTACATTGCCTGTATTTATAAATTCGGTTGTTTCTAAGCTAACGTGGTTGAGAAGCGTTGTGCATTTAAGGAACTTGTTCAACTTCTTTCTATACTGATTCAATATCTAGATCAGCGTTGTGCATTGAATATGACTTTGTTCCTTTGTAATATTTTTGAAAGACCTTGATTTTTTAGAAATACGTTTGGAGCGGTCATACCCACAACTGGTGCCCGTAGGTCCATACTGGTTGCAGAATTTGGTTTTATGGCAATAACTTATTGTTATTGTGGTCGATCACGGATGAATGTCTTCCAATAGGTCAATACATTTTACTGTAGGTATCACATGATTCACAAAAAGTGAAGTTTCCAATTTGTTTCTTCCAGCTGTTTTCTTGAACTGCCACAAAACATTTTTTTTTTGAGCTCAGTCACCCTGCATAAATTTCTCCAACTAAAATCTCCAACAAAATATTTCACTCTCAATTTCACAGCAAATTTTTGGAGAAGAGTGAAAATTTCACTTCACTCGATCAGCGTACCAGCCTTAACGGTTGAATTAAATCTTGGTCGTTAAATGTTGCTTATGAATTACAAAGCTAGATTATCAACCAAAAAAAAATATAAACAAATAAATTTTTTAAATTTTTAGAATATTCTAGAATAATAATTTATTCATTCATTCATCTACTTCTCAGTCAATTCCACAACAAAAAACCAAATCATTCCACTGAAATATTTCATTTCTTAAGGCCTCAGTTATAGCCATACGTACAATGCAACAGAAAAAGTGGGAACAGTATGAAAATGATTTTTTTTTCGTTTAGGCGGTTATAGGCCTCAGTTATAGCCATACGTAAAATGCAACAGAAAAAGTGAGAACAGTATGAAAACGGTTTTTTTTTCGTTTAGGCGGTTATAGCGAAAATTCTGTCAGAAAAATGTTTCCCTATGAAAACAAATACAACAAATCAACCACCACTGATTGGATTCCATTAGAAAAAAAATCCTGTGCCTTGATTTTGTGCGGTTTTTGCCGCAATGGCGGTGTCGGAAAGGGTTCTATTGGAATCACCCTGTAAGCTTTCTATTTATCTTATCTCTATTGTGTCTGAACACACTCTGTACCTACACCTTATGTCAAATAAACTTTCTTCTTTTTATAACCTTCAACGATTAACCACGCGCCTTTTTTATTCTCCTCTGCTAATAGGTTATGGGCCCAGGAATAAGTATAAATTTCTAATTAAATAAAAATTAATCAAATTCTCCATCGATAATGGCCAAATCAGAAGGTGGTCTTTGCATCGAAAAGCTGCTAGGTCGTGAAAATTATTCCAATTGGAAAATTGCCGCGCAGGCATACCTAGACTTAGACAATTTGTGGGTCTCCACCATTGACTACGAGACGGATGCAAGTGGACAGCCGAAAGCACCAATAGATGCCGAAAAGGACAGAAAAGCCAAAAGTAAGTTGACCCTTACGATAGATTCCGTGTGCTATGTACACATTCAAAACGCAAAGACAGCAAAAGAATTGTGGCAGAAATTAGCAGAGGCCTACGAAGACACTGGTTTAACACGCAGAGTAGGTCTACTGCGCAAATTAATCACCACATCTCTGTCGAATTGCGGATCCATGGATAGATACGTCAAGGAAATAATTTCAACTGCACAATCATTGAATGGAATAGGTTTCCCAATCGACGATGAGTGGATCGGAACCCTTCTTTTGGCAGGGTTATCCGAGGAGTATCGTCCAATGATCATGGCGTTGGAGAATTCTGGAATCAGAATTACGGGCGATGTTATAAAAACGAAGCTACTCCAAGAAGTACGTTCGGTTGAAGACAACTCAGCATTCTACACAACTAAATACCAACAGCATCAAGCACACAATTCAACAAAGCCACGAAAAGGTCCCAAATGCAGAAATTGTCGAAATTTCGGGCACATTGCAAAGAACTGTCACGCTAAAAATATTCGTTCGAACAGCAATGAACGAAAATTCAATGCATTTCATACCGTGCTTTCTACAATTGGTGCTGCAGATGAAGATGAATGGTACTTCGACTCAGGCGCGACATCTCATATGACTTTACGTCAAGATTCACTGAGAAATGTTCAAGAAGCTAAAGGTACGGTTATCGCGGCAAACAGAAGTGCGATGCAAGTTAAAAGTACCGGAGTGGCGACTTTGAAAGCAAAATGCAACGATGAGCTGATCGAAATCAAGGACGTTCAATACATTCCCGAACTGTGTACCAATCTGTTGTCTGTAAGTCGCATTGTAAAACAAGGCCACACAGTTGTATTTGACAAATATGGTGTTAAAGTATATAATCGCGATCAAAAAACAATTGCTACCGGATCGCATACTAATGATTTATTTAGATTAGACTTGTCATCCCCAAACAGAGCATTCGCATGTGGACCAACTGCCAGTCGTGAACTTTGGCACAGAAGAATGGGTCACATCAACCAAAGCAGTCTCATGAAATTGAAGGGAGGTTTGGCAACTGGAATCAACTTTACAAATCAGCCGGAAGTAGATTGTAAGATTTGTTCAATCGGAAAACAAATAAGACTACCATTTAGCAAACAAGGTAAGAGAGCTAACCAACTTTTAGAAATAGTGCACTCAGACATTTGCGGACCGATGGAGCACGAATCTCTAGGAGGAAGTCGATACTTTTTAACATTCATCGACGACTACTCTCGAAAAATCTTCGTTTATTTTCTTCAAAACAAGTCGAAATACGAAGTGTCACATGCCTTCGAGCAATTTGTTAATTTTGCAGAAACGCAAAGTGGTCAACGATTAAAAAAGCTGCGGACAGACAATGGAAAGGAATATTTGAATTGGAAGTTCCAACAAATCATAAGCAAAAAGGGAATTCACCACCAGACGACGAACGTTCACACACCAGAACAAAATGGGCTCGCCGAAAGAAATAACCGATCGATTGTAGAGAAGGCAAGGTGCATGCTTGCCGATGCCAACATGTCAAAGGTATTTTGGGCCGAGGCTGTTGCATATTCTGTGTACCTGTTGAACCGTTCACCGTCGAAAGGCACAGGCATGACTCCGGAGGAAGCATGGACTGGAAACAAACCCGATTTAAAACACATTAAGGTATTTGGAACGACAGCAATGACACATATTCCAAAGACTAATCGCAAAAAATGGGACCCAAAGGCACATGAGTGCAAAATGACCGGATTTGACGAAAACACTAAAGGCTATCGACTTTATGATCCAATAAAAAATTTAATTTTCAAGAGCCGCAACGTATCATTCATCGGGGAAAACTGTAGTGCTGGTGATTGTTCACAAAAATTCAGCTTACCAATAGCACCGAACCCAAGTTGTGTACAACAAAACGTACGAATCGAAATAAGTACTGAAGATGAAGATGCGAACTGTGCTGACAGCGAATCAATATCCTGCAAGAGTAATTCATCCCTAGATGACATCAACAACTCATCTATAGAAAATCATCCAGATGCTACCATCACAAATGCCGATGCGCTCCCTCAGCAAATTAACTCAATTGCATCTCAGTCACCGATGTTGAGGCGCAGCGAAAGGGAGCGCCGCCGTCCAGGCAAGTACAATGATTTTATTATTGAGAACAATAGTAGCCCTTCGTTTCAATCTAGTGATGATGACCTATTTGATGACTGTGAACCAGAGCAGAACCAGGAAAGAAGTCAATCTTCGATGTCCGAAGCTGCAACTCATGTGGATTCTGGATTTACTGGACTTGTGGCGTCTCCATCGTACCTCAATAGACCTGTGTCGGTTGAAAACCAGCAAGTGCTAAATCCTCACGATGAGAGGCGCATATCCCAAGGCAAGTATTCAACAGCATTTCCAAATCAAGTTCCAAATACTGCTAAGAATTTTTCACAGATATATATAGATGACCCCGCTACGCCAGAAGAAGCACTTTCACGCCCAGATGCAAGCCAATGGAAACTGGCCATGGAAGAGGAGTATCAGTCACTATTGCAAAACAGTACTTGGACTCTTGTAGATATACCAAAACATCGCAGACCCATCAAATGTAAATGGGTATATCGCACCAAACGGGACATCACTGGTAAAATTGACCGCTATAAAGCGAGGCTTGTGATCAAAGGATATTCACAGCGAAAAGGGGTGGATTACGACGAAACGTACTCGCCTGTTGTACGTCACAGTTCGCTGCGATATCTCTTTGCACTCGCCGCTCAACTCAACCTGGAAATCGAACAAATGGATGCAATAACTGCATTCCTACAAGGTGAACTATCTGAAGATATCTACATGGAGCAACCGCCATTATTCGTAAACAAGAATAACGCAACCAAAGTATGCCATCTTAATAAAGCGCTATACGGACTGAAGCAGTCAAGTCGTATATGGAACATGGAACTTGATCGAGCTCTCAAAAAGATTGGACTAGAGCAATCAAGGTATGATTCATGTGTATATCATAAAATTCAATCTGGAAAAATCATTATATTAGCCATATATGTTGATGACATTTTACTATTTTCTAATGAAAACAATTGGCTAACGAATCTCAAAATGAAGTTGCACCAAAAGTTTCAAATGAAAGAACTTGGAAATGCCACGCACATTCTTGGTATGCGTATCACCAAGGGTCGAGATTTTATCACATTAGACCAAGAACAATACATCGAAACAATTTTAGAAAAGTTTGGTATGCAAGATTCTAAGGCAGTAAGCACTCCAATGAATACCAGTCAAAAATTATCATACGAAGACGAACCGATTCAAAATGTTCCGTACCAGGAAGCAATCGGATGTCTTATGTACTTGTCCCAGTGCACTCGACCAGACATATGTTTCACTGTAAACACCTTAAGTCGTTTCAACTCTAAACCAGGACACCAGCATTGGCTCGCTGTGAAACATCTACTTCGTTATTTACGTGGAACCTCAAAGATGAAACTGAAATTTCTCAAAAGTGACGAAGATGATATTTTGGGATACACAGATGCGGATTGGGCAACCAACATTGACGATAGGAAGTCTACAACTGGTTATGTTTTTCTAGCTCAAGGAGGAGCTATATCTTGGTGCTCCAAGAAGCAACATACCGTTGCATTATCAACATGCGAAGCTGAATACATGGCACTCTCAGCAGCAGTACAGGAAGCACTTTGGTGGAACGGCCTCAAAACGGAACTTCTGAAGAAACAAAATCCTCTCCGAATTTTGTGCGATAACCAGAGCGCCATAGCCATTGCCAAAAATAGTGGATTTCACCCAAGGACGAAACACATCGACATTCGCCATCATTTCGTACAAGACACTCTCAACCGAGGTGATATTCAATTGGAGTATATCAGTACAGATCAACAAGTTGCAGATGTACTCACAATGCCTTTGAGCAAGGTCAAGCAAGAGTTCTTCCGAAAGGCGATTGGAATACAACAAACATCAGCTTAAGGAGGAGTATTGGAATCACCCTGTAAGCTTTCTATTTATCTTATCTCTATTGTGTCTGAACACACTCTGTACCTACACCTTATGTCAAATAAACTTTCTTCTTTTTATAACCTTCAACGATTAACCACGCGCCTTTTTTATTCTCCTCTGCTAATAGGTTCACCTATAGGCGGATTCTATAAATGTGTGAGTGATATCGCGAACTGACAACTTTCCATATTTCCTGTTCTTATATCGCTTTGTTCCGGGAAATTCCAGGCGATCTTTCCCAGACGCAACGTTTTTAGGTAGCGAGAAGGATGTCGGATGAGAACAGCGTAACCGTTGTGCGACAATTTGGTACCTTTTTCGAGGACACTAATACAATTTGTTGTTCCTTTGTTCCCTTTTATTAGTTGGAAAATTCACATTTTAGGACTATTCACAGAGCCAATTGCGAACGAACTGCGAACAAGCGAATATTTTTGAAACTTCAATCACTTCAATCATTGTTCGATGTTAAATTCGATAGAATTTTTTCATTCGTGGGTTTGTGGATCCGCGAATGTTTTATGTGGATTGTGAATAAAGTGTGACAGTTTGCCGCAAAAATTTTAAATTGCTGTAATAATTGTAAATTGAGCTATTTTAGACTAGACTTAAGATTAATTTAATTTAAGGCTTTGGTGGTAAATAGTATAAAAATCTATTTTCAATTCATAAATACAATTAAATTCATTTGTTCGCAATTCGCGCTCATGTGAATAGTATCTACTTAAAAAAGTTTTCAAAAACTGTGATTTCAAAATGAATATGTTTAAAAAATAACGCGTTAATAGTGTAAATACTACAAAATACTAAATTTATGTAACAGCGTCAGAAAAAGGCACACTTTTCTTTCATCGCCCCTTTTATATGGACTTTTTAAAACTAAATTGAAGGAGATCTCAATATTTATAAATAAAAATCAAAGCTAAAAGGTTTTCATTTTAAAATTTGTCATTTGAAAACGAATTGCATCTAAAGTAATGTCTAGCCTACCCGCAGAACAACCTTAAAGACATCTAATTCTAATGTTATTTGGTTGTTTTGGGTTTATTTATAAAAGAAACGTTGTGAGAGAGTGATCTTTTTATAGTCTATATTTTATTGTGAAACTAAAACTAAAATTTATAACCTTTCTCTAACAGTCCGGGAGATTGTTGCGAAATTCTGAAAAGTAACAAAAAAAAAAAAAGATGAAAAAAGTGTCATTTCTAAAGCTACTCTGCAATTTAAGAATTTTCGCACAATATTTAACAATTGTTGGCTCTCGTAACACTATAATCGTGTTCTGATAGACAGCAGCGTTATATTTTATAGAAATTCATTTGGAAATAACAGCGTTTCTAAAATTTCCAAAGTGAATTTTCAAACTAAAAAAAAGGGAAAAAGTAGCAACAAATAGTATCAGGGTCCTCGAAAAAAAGTGCCAAATTATTGCACTACGGTCACGTTGGTCACAGCGCGCGGCTCACTCACACAATCAAACCCAATTCGGAACGTTCCGTAGCGACATCGCCTCAAAAACCGCACAAAATCAAGGCACTGATAGATGGAACAGTAAAAAAATTAAATACTTCAGTGGAATGATCTGGGTTTTTGTTGTGGAATTGACTGAGAAGTGGATCGGAAAAAGTTTTTCGTACGGAAAAATGTATAAAATATTTTTCTAGAAAATTTAAAGATCATTTGCAAATTTTTTTTTTATAGACTAACTTTATAATTCATAAGCAACATTTTAAGACCAAGATTGAGTTCAACAATTAGGATTGAGTGGTCTAAAAAAGCAAAAGAAAATTTTTACGGTTGCATTTTACGTATGGCTATAACTAGGGCCTTACTGTTCCATCTGCCAGGAATTTTTTTTTTCTGATGGAATTCAATCAGGGGTGGTTGATTTGTTGTAATTGTTTTCGTAGGAATCAATTTTTCTGACAGAATTTTCGTTATGACCGCATAGACGAAAAAAATATATTTTTTATACTGTTCCAACTTTTTCGGTTGCATTTTACGTATGGCTATAACTAGGAAATTATATCGCGAACATGCCAAACATTTGTTGATATCGATGTCATAAAAGAATCGCTGTTCTTTATAGCGTACAATTTAAACATTCATTGTACTTCAATTACATAACAAATTTCACTTGATACCTACCAAGAAATAAGAAAATCGAACAACTTTTCATATAAAAATGTAGCGAATAAATTACAACCTGGAACTAAGAAAACCCATTATTTACAAACACAGCCCCGCACTCGACATTGAAATGAGAATCCACCTTAGGCTACCTGACATCTGGTTGAAGCCAGAAGTGTAGGCTGGGTTTTTTCAAGTATGTGTGTGCCCCCTTTGATTAACATGGCACAAACACATGAATTCAAACTGGGCTACAATCAAGGACAAATTCAGCTTGTGGGCAATCAATCTTTTTTGGCTGAAGCTGTCAGTCTAATAGTTAATAGTTATGTCGTTTTCCATTGGGATCAAAAATCAATCTTTTTTTTGATCTAAATCACTTTTCATGTTCCATTGGGACCAAAAATCAATCTTTTTTTCGATTCAGAGCACTTTTTGCAGATCTCGATATTTTTCCAGATCTACACACACTCTCACAATACCAATATACTTTGCACAGCTGTTCTACGTCATTTTAAGAAGTTTGCTTTGAAGACAAATGGGGGTAGTTTCGTGAAAACCAAAATAACGAAATACATTTAATAGCCATGGATATAATTTAGGAGGAACTATTATCTTCATAGTTTTCCTCGTCATCTGCAGACTATGAATCACCAAAAATACTCCATTTGTATGTGCAATAGTGGTAACATTTTTCAAGTCGATATTCATTTGTGATTTTTGCAAAAACAAATGCAATTTGAACAGCTGATATTGCTGCCAAATAACGCACTAATCCATTTACAAAAGCAGATCAATTTCGTTGCATTTGTGCGGTTTTTGAGGCGATGTCGCTAGGGAACGTTCCGAATCGGATTTGAGTGTGTGAGTGAGCCGCGCGCTGTGACCAACGTGACCGTAGTGCAATAATTTGGCACTTTTTCGAGGACCCTCATACTATTTGTTGCTACTTTTTTTAGTATGAAAATTCACTTTGGGAATTTTAGAAACGCTGTGATTTCCAAATGAATTTCTATAAAATATAACGGTGCTGTCTATCAGAACACGATTATAGTGTTAGGAGAGCCAACAATTGTTAAATATTGTGCGAAAATTCTTAAATTGCAGAGTAGCTTTAGAAATGACACTTTTTTCTTTCACCGCTCTTTTTTTTTTGTTGCTTTTCACAATTTCGCAACGATCTCCCGGATTGTTAGAGAAAGGTTATAAATTTTGGTTTTAGTTTCACAATACAATATAGACTGTAAAAATATCACTCTCTCACAAACAAATTTTAAAATGAAAACCTTTTAGCTTTGATTTTTATTTATAAATATATAAAAAATGAATTAAATTTTGTTTATAAATTATATCAACTCATTTTTATATCTACTTTTAAGATCTCTTTCAATTTAGTTTTAAAAAGTCCATAAAAAAGGGACGATGAAAGAAAAGTGTGCCTTTTTCTGACGCTGTTACATAAATTTAGTAATTTCTAGTAATATTTAACAAGTATTAGCCGGCTTTACATTATTTACGCGTTATTTTTTAAAAATATTCATTTTGAAATCACAGTTTTTAAAAACTTTTTTAAGTACTATTCACATGAGCGCGAATTGCGAACAAATGAATTTAATTGTATTTATGAATTGAAAATTGATTTTTTAATTATTTACCACCAAAGCCTTAAATTAAATTAATCTTAAGTCTAATCTAAAAAAAATCGGACTCTCAATCGATTTAAATAGCTCAATTTACAATTTTTACAGCAATTGAAAATTCTTGCAGCGAACTGTCACACTTTATTCACAATCCACATAAAACATTCGCGGATCCACAAACCCACGAATGAAAAAATTCTATCGAATTTAACATTAAACAATGATTGAAGTAACTGAAGTGTAAAAAAAATTCGCTTGTTCGCAGTTCGTTCGCCATTAGCTCTCATGCGAATAGTCCTAAAATGTGAATTTTCCAACTAATAAAAAGGAACAAAGGAATAACAAATTGTATTAGTGTCCTCGAAAAAGGTACCAAATTGTCGCACAACGGTCACGCTGTTCTCATCCGACATCCTTCTCGCTACCTAAAAAGGTTGCGTCTGGGAAAGATCGCCTGGAATTTCCCGGAACAAAGCAATATTGACAAATGTACAAGTTGGCCTGCGATATCTGGTGGCAAAGAAAAGAACCCTATCAGACATACAGAAATCTGTCATCGGTAAGCGGTACATGTATTTTTGCAAAAGTAATTTATTTATTTTATAAATGAAAAACTATTTTAATTGATATAAATGCCTTGTCAGTCTAAAATCCAAGTATTGTTTAGGGAAAATAAAATAACCCCGGGTCAATAAATTATGTTTGAATCGTTTAAAAGTGGAATGAAAAATTTGTGTTTGTTTCGTGTAAACAATTTGTTTATTTTTGGATTATACTCTTTTTTAACTGTTTGAAGTACTTCAAATTGTTGTTAATATTCTATTTATTATGCAGCATTAGGTATCTATTATTGTGTAGCTGACGCAACTAGCCAAGATTTATCTCAGACTTTCTCGATATGATAATTTTGGAAGGTTTCTGCTGGGAAATGCTACTTCGAGCAAACGCATGCAGTATGTTTTATTATCTCTTGCAATTGGCTTTAATATATCGCCTTCTTTAAAATGTAAACTACATATTTTAATGAACTTAGGAAATTATTTTCCCATGCGAAGAACAATGTACCACTTTTTTTTTACAAGGAATCAGGTTTTAAACTTCATTTGGATTTTTGTACATGGTTATACCATGTTCTCTATATGAGTTGCACTGGGGTACACGACAATGAGACACTCGATCCAACACTTTTTCTTTATTTTCCAACACTGTAAACTATTTAGAAATTTATTTGTATGTTTTTAATTAACAAATGTATTTATTTGCCACAATATTTAAATATTTAATCTTGCTTAGCTTCTTTTACGTATATTTTTTCGCTGATCTGTCAAACTTGTATGTCTAGTAGGGTTCAAATTATAGCCGCTAGGGTACACCCTCCATTTCTCAATAAGAACAGGAAATATGGGAAGTTGTCAGTTCGCGATATCACTCACACATTTATAGAATCCGCCTATACGTGAACCCTTTCCGACACCGCCATTGCGGCAAAAACCGCACAAAATCAAGGCACTGAAAAAGATTTCTGGTGGTCCCAATGGAAAACGACATTAGTTTATGCTTCAGATTTGCCCTCAGATTTCAGATTTCGTGTGCCTAATCGAACATAAAAACGTCACTTGCTCTTTTTTGTGTTGAAATTTGTGCGATTTGAATATGTGTAGGTCTTGGACACTTTTCTAAGCGATTTACATTGGCTGGTTAAATTTTGTATTAAAACATTAGAAATATCTTTCCCGATGGATTTCTAAATATTTATACATAAACAATTTACAAAAATAGATTCACCCGATGCAATGCCTTTCTTTGCTGGAGAAAAAATTCACTAAAAATGTAAAGAAACTCGATCAGTTGTCAAACTCAAACGCACTTGTATTGGTCAATCTGAGAAAATATCTAGATTCGCAAAATTGCTCTGAAATCTGAAAAAGATTGTTTTTTCCTGTACTAAACGAACATAAAAATTGCTCTGAGAGCAAAAAAAGTGCTCTGAGAGTGCCCAATCGAATACCACATTAGTTTATGGTTGGATTGGGTATCTATTGTTGTCCATATTGTGGAAGATATAAATGTTGTTCAATGCGGCGCAAATGCAAAAAATAGAAACTTTGCTAGGCTGGTATCTGCTCTTCCTTTCCTCCATGAAGATTCTCCATCGTCCATCGTCGTATAGTACAGTCAAAAATACATGTAGGAAGACAAAAGCAATTGGTTATACCTCTATAAATGCCAATACATCTTTCTATTAAGTTTCTTGCCTTCGAATGAATTGAATTAAAGTGTAACTTAGCTTGGTCATTAGATGCTCTATAGGATGTGAGCAACCAAGGCTCAAGAGGATATCCACTGTCATCTACAATGAGTGTTATACGTGAGGATTACGTAAAGATACAATTTGTCTGCTTACTTGCCCAAAAGCCAATAATTATGATTTTGTTCGTTGAAGCTTCTAACGAAAAATGCTCTTTCGTTGGAATGCTTCCAAACCAACGAGTCATGTGCGGATCCAGCGTATTTAGCATTTATTGCAGTTATACGCATTTTATGGTCGCAAACCTTAAATAAATAAATGGTATGAACGGATTTTACTAGTTTTAAAATAATACTCACAATTATCGCATTTAATGTTCTCAAAACTCTAGAACGTGTCCTAGACATCCACATGTGAAGCTTTCTAGTAGAATCATCGCTATCTAAATCACAGCACGCCTATCTCAAGGGGAGATCTACGGAAACGGCTCTACACGAGGTAGTGCGGACAATCGAAAGATCCTTATACTATAAAGAATACACCCTACCCTCCTTTCTAGACATAGAGGGAGCTTTTAACAACGTACATACTGAAGCAATTCAAGAATCTCTGATTGAGATGGGCATAGAGGAATTTATTAGTCAATGGATAGTCTCTATGCTCAGAACAAGAACCGTTCAGGCAACACTAGGCAACAGCCACTTAACCAGATTTGCCCACAGAGGAACGCCACAGGGTGGTGTCATTTCGCCTCTACTCTGGCTAATGGTTATAAACAAAATTCTTGCAAAACTTGACAGGGAACGAGTGAAAGTTGTCGCGTATGCGGATGACGTGGCGATACTAGTGTCAGGGAAGTTTCCCTCCGTGATTAGCGAAATCATGGAGGCCGCTCTAGAAAAGGTAAACACCTGGGCTGCAAGCTGCGGCCTCGGCGTCAACCCGGGCAAAACTGAACTGATGACAAAACCAAAATACCCGATTTTACCCTCCCCCGTCTAAATGGTCAACCACTCACACTATCCTCCAGCGCTAAGTATCTGGGCATCATGCTTGATACAAAACTTAACTGGAAACAAAACATCGAACACAGGGTAAGGAAGGCGTGTATTGCCTTCTACGCCTGCAGTAAAACATTTGGAAAGAAGTGAGGACTTCAACCAAAGATGAACTTATGGATGTACACTGCTGTAGTGCGTCCAATTCTGACATACGGCTCACTCGTATGGTGGCCTGCGTTGAGTAAAGGCTACAACCTTACAAAGCTTAAAAGACTGCAAAGAACAGCCAGTATAGGCACCACGGGTGCATTGAGGTCGGCACCAATGGATGTCCTTACTGTGCTCCTGCATCTTCTACCTCTCGAACTATACACCAAAGATACTGCACTATGCAGCGCCATAAGACTCAGGGAGTCTGGGTGCTGGAGTGCAAGGCCGTATGGCCACAGCAACATTTTGGACTCGTTACCAAACGGTATGGCCACGTCTCCAACCGATTATATCACACCACAACTCAATTTCAAAAAAGGCTTCCAGGTAAGCTTCCCTTCCAGAGCTCAGTGGAAGAGGAACGAAGTAGTGCAGGGTTTTGACACGGTCATATACACTGACGGATCTAAGATGAACTGTGGTGTGGGGGCCGGGGTCTACTCAGAATCACCGAATATATCAGAATCATACCGTTTGCCGGATTTTGCCAGCGTTTTCCAGGCTGAATTACTGGCTATCAGAGAAGCCTGCGCGCTCTTAGGGCATGACACAACGCACAAACAAAACATTGCTATCCTTATTGATAGCCAAGCCGCCATCAAAGCCATTCGGCTACCATATCCTCCAAGCTGGTGCAGGAGTGCCGGAACGAGCTTGCCCGCCTGGGCGAACGTTTCAGTGTCACACTTCTCTGGGTACCGGGGCATATTGACATAACAGGCAACGACCGCGCAGATGAGCTTCCCAGGCGGGGGTCAGCTCTACACGTCTCACACGCGGCAAGGGTCCATGTTCCACTAGGAGTGGTAAAGGGACAAATTCATTCACATTTCCTGCAGAAAGCCAATCTCCAATGGAGGGGTTTGACCAACTGCGTCATATCAAGAAAGATATGGCCCACATACGACCAAAATAGAACAAGAAACCTGCTAAATAGAACCCGCCCAGATATTGCCAGAGTTACGGCAATAATCACGGGGCATTGGCCAATTGGCGACCATGCGGCCAAACTTGGGATCCCACACAACCCTCATTGCAGCAGTTGCGGAAATACAAACGAGAAATAAACTCTCAGCCATTTCCTCTGCAAATGTCCGGCACTAGCAAGAGCCAGATTGCGGGCACTGAACCAACCTTTTTTTGACGACCTTAGCGACTTTTCGGGTAAAGGGATTGTTTGATACCCGGCGAATATCGATAACGAAATTAATCGAAAGAGAAGAGGAAAACGCAAGCTAACAACGATCAGAAAATTCCGATTTATGAATTTATTTTACCAGATGTGTTACGCTTCCTATGTCCGAGATCAAAGTGACCGAGACAAATTTTAAGCAACAGCGATGTAGCCAAGAAAAACTAAAAACTCTATGTACAGAGAGATTCACAAAGTTAACGTGACACATGAGAGAATGAATTACTGTAGGTTTATATTACATAAGAAACATAGGGTAAATCATGATTATTTAACATTATGCAACAAATAAACAAAGTAACGAAACTAGCAAGAAAATACGCAAAGTATGTGTAACAAATTGAATTTGTGTAAAATAATATATAGGTATATTTGATCCTAAACATTCCGCCGCCCCTGAACGAAGTTTCAGCATATTGGTAGGACAGCCAGTTTGTGGATTGGACGAACTAAATTCCCCGTTGCTGTCTTCAGTGTCACAACCCGAACAAGGCCATCTTTTCCCGGATGGATTTCAGTGACTCGTCCCATTGCCCATTTCCCTGGAGGTAGATCAGCATCCTTCAGTACGACCAGATCATTGACCTTTATGTTTGCATGTTTCTGTTGCCAACAAGGCTTGTGTTGTAGAGAGGTGATATACTCCATCTGCCATCGCTTCCAATAACCTTGGACCTTGGATTGAAGTAGCTGCCAGCTGGACAAACGATTTGTTGGTAATTCTAACAAAATTGGCTCTGGGATGGCGGCATACGATTCACCTAGAAAGAAATGTGCAGGTGTTAATGGGTCTAAATCTTGGTCGGAAATTTGGCACAATGGTCGGGAATTTAGAATGGCCTTTCGCGACAAATCGTCGAAAGGCTGCAAGGAACGCGTCCGTGGTTAAGTCACTCACAAGTTCTAGATGTATCGCTTTAGACACTAGACACACGAAAAGCGATATATAACCCTTTGAAAAGGTGGATTTCCGACCAGCCTTTACCTTCAGTGATATTGGTCCGGCATAATCACAGCCACAGTACGCGAAAGGTCTATTTGGTTGAACGCGAGGGGGGGGGAGGTTACCCATAAGTTGCGTTATTGTCGCCTTACGTTGGCGAAAGCAGCGAACACAATCATGTACGATTTTGCGAATCAAATTGCGACAACCGATTATCCAGTATTCCTGGCGAATAAGTGCAAACAGAGTTGATATACCGGCATGTAGAAACCGAGCATGAGCGTCGAGTATTATTAACTTTGTTATGACATGGTTCTTTGGGAGTATAACCGGATGTTTTACATTATACGCGACGTTAGCTTCTTCAATTCGTCCTCCCACTCGTAGGATGTCTTGGTTATCTAGAAATGCCGATAGGTTAAGTAGATTACAGTTTTTAGGAGAACGATTATTAGGGTTTTTAAGCGATTTGATATATTCACCAAAGTGTCTATCCTGAATCGATTTGATGACCTTTGTTTTCGAGTTGTACATCTCCTCGGGCTGTAGATAACTTGTGGAAGTCTGTGAATATTTCCGGCATCTAGCAATGAAACGATAAATCCGTGCCACCGTTCTGAGAAGTATGTTCCAAGAGGAAATTCTTCTTGCGAGTACATCAAAGGGGTGTTCTGCATGACGAGCTACGTCGGCGCATCTGGGATCTTCTTCCCTATGATGCTCAATTGGCCTACTGTCCGAATCTCGTTGCAGCCAAGTGGGGCCTGTCCACCATATGGGATGCTCAAGCAGCAATGACGGTTGGATACCCCGAGAAGCACAGTCTGCTGGATTGCACTACGATCTAACATGAAACCATCGGTGTCTCGGTATTGTGGTAAGGATCTCCGCAGTTCGATTTCCGATGAAAACGTTCCAACGACGGGGGGGAGAGGAGAGCCACGATAAAACGACTTTGGAATCAGACCAAGCAAACACGTTGTCGAAAGTAATACCAAGGGAGTTTTGAACCGCATCGAGTAGCCTAGCGAGTAGAAGAGCCGCACAAAGTTCTAAACGTGGGATGCTCAATTGCTTTACTGGTGCCACACGAGACTTTGCAGCTATAATGGTTGTTTTCAAATCTCCGTTTGATAGTTCATACCGAGAGTAGATGACCGCGGCGTATGCTGATGCCGAGGCGTCCGAGAAACCATGCAACTGAAACGAAGAATGCGACAAACCTATGGTTCTTGGTATTTTAATTTGAGTAAGCACTGAGAGCTCATCACGGAATTTACTCCGTTTGGAACCGACTGAAGAAGGAATTTTATCGTCCCAACCTACTTTCAAATGCCACAATTCTTGGAAAAGGATTTTCAATTGCACTACCGAGGGAGCTAGAAAACCGAGGGGATCAAAGATTCGCGCAACATCTTTTAAAATTTGACGTTTCGTAATGGGTTCATTAGAGGAATAATTAAGATTGAAACTGAAGATATCGCACTGAGAGTTCCAGTAAACACCAAGCACTTTAGTCCACGAGTCCGCGTAAGTATCTAACGAAAGGTTATTATCCGAAGGAGTATCAGAGCCTCTAAGAAGCTCGGCGCAATTACTTCTCCATTTACTTAATTTCATGCCGCCTTTCGATAGAAGTTGAATTAGGGCATCGCGTTTTTCGATTGCTTCCGATAACGTGTTACCGCCCGAGACCACGTCGTCGACGTAGAAATCATTTAATATTATTTCCGATGCGATTGGAAACTCGTCGACATGGTCTTTCGCGAGTTGTTCCAAAGCCCGTACTGAGAGAAAAGGTGCGCAAGATGTTCCATAGGTAACAGTACGAAGTCGAAAATGCTCCAACGGTTCCGAAGGTGAATTCCTCCATACTATACGTTGGAAGTCGGAATCCCTTTCCGACACAAAGATTTGGCGAAACATCTTAATGATGTCTGCGGTGAATACGAATAGATGACGGCGAAACCTTAGGCATACCGAAAACAGATTGCGTTGTATTGGTGGCCCAACCATCAGAGAGTCATTTAGGGAAATACCGTTTGTATCCTTGAATGAACCGTCAAACACAACGCGAAGTTTCGTGGTTGCACTGTCCGGTTTCAGGACCGCATGATGAGGAAGGTAGAATACATTGGGTTTTGTTATTTCCGTAGGAGGAATCTTAGACATATGTCCCAGTGCTAAATATTCTTCGAGAAACTTGGAGTAGTCTTGGAAGAGATCCTTGTCCTTGGAGAATTTCCACTCCATCGATTTTAGCCGCGAAACTGCACCCTTTAGAGTATTGGCACCCAACCGAATATGGTTTGTTGGGCTATTGGCAGCCCTTGCCTATTACGAACAACGTTTCCTTGCAAAATGTCCCAAACTTTATCGGCTCCTAGCAAGATATCAACAGGGTTCGATTGGTTAAAGGAAGGATCAGCTAAATTCAATCCATTCAAATGATCCCAGTCCTCGATGGTGAACGAATTGGTTGGCAAGTTTGAGGTGACGCTTGATAATATGTATGTATCAACGAATATACAAAATAAATCACAGCGTGACGCAATTGTCAACGAAGTAAGGCCTCTGGATTTACCAGCGCTGGTAGATCCAATACCACTTATTGGTATACGAGCGTTTCGTCGTTTCAGCCCAAGTCTTTGGACGCAAGACTCAGTGACGAAGGACACTTGTGAGCCTGAATCTATTAAAAGTCGAACAAGTTAGTATTTGCCATGAGTATCCAATACCTTTCCAATAGCAGTTGGAAGTAGAGTTTGAGGAATATATTGAGCGATGTTGATTGAATGGTTATTAATAATTGTTCCTAGTGCGGCTGATGATGTTGAAGGGATGCTGGAGTTAATCGAAGGGCTGCGAAAAGAAGTTCATTGGGCTGTCCCTGGTTGACCGAGTTGCAAATAAAATCAGTAGCTGTTGGATTGAGATTGCTGTTCACTGAGTTATCATGAACCAAGGTATGATGACGAGTGTTGCATGTACGACAACGGAACTTATGCTCCTATTACGGAAGACAACTACAACCAAATCAAGGTTGTCTTTCTCCAATTGGTATTATCGATAACAACTAGTTGTCTGTCAAAGGACAACCATCATCCTATAAGTAGACAACTAATAAAATGGTTGCCTTTTCAGTTGTGTGTATGTATTATAGAAGACAACTGAGTTGTGTTGGAGTTGTCCTGAATGTCAAAATCAGACAACTGCTTATTATCAGTTGTGTTGCATTTTGTGAACGATAAGGATCACCTTTTTTTACTGCATTATGGACAAAAAAACGTAAGTAGGAATAAGAATTAAAAAAACGATAATAGAATGTGTGTTTTTAAAAGTATAAAAGTCACCAAACCAGCGCAGTTTGATCGTCTGATAGGAATATTGCATGATCAACCTAATCTGGCCAGGGGTAAAGGACAGTTTGGTTCATCAAAAAAAAAAATTGACGAAGATTGGGAGAAAATATCTTTGGAGCTGAACAGTATCGGGCCACCTTCAAGGAGCGGAAAAGAATGGCAAAGGGTTCGTTAATGATGCGGAATAAGAATTTTTCTACATACAAAATATTTTTGCAGGTTTGGATACATTACAAGGCCAACTTGAAAAGAAAACTGGCCAAGAATAAACAAAGCCTGAAAACAACCGGGGGTGGTCCATCGGAGCAGGTGAGTTTGAGCCAAATGGAAGAAAGTGTAATAGGGTTGGTGGAGCTGCAAAGTGCGGTCAACCCAACTGGTTCGACCTTCGGCTTTCACCAGTCAGCGGCAAGCCAGCTCTTCGAAGACGAGAGTTCAAGCGACGAAGAGAACGTGCAACCGGAAGTTCAACGTCAAGATCGTTATGTAGCTTCTACATCCGCTCAATCTCTAAGAGCACCACCAAACAGGAGGATGCCGATGAACAAGATTGAGGAAGAGCGAATTGCCTACCTCAAAACGCAAACAGACAACCAAACGAATATGCTCAAAACAATTAGGGAAATTGAAAAAATTAACTACAAAACTATGTTCTAAACAAAAAAGCAGTCGAGATACACCAAAAGACATTAGAACTTAAAACAAAAACATTTGCTTTAAAACAGAAACAGTTTTCAGAAGCTTCGGAGCTTCATGAGTTAAACGTACAACTTAAAAAAAAAAAAAATTGAACTGCTTGACATCCAATTAAGGAATAACTAAACTGTTTCCTTTTTCTAGTTTTAAGCCTTTAAAGACTGAATTATTTTTTTTTTGTAGTTGTAAGCCTATTGAATGAATTGTTTTCTTTATTTTTTTCTAGTTTTAAGCCTTTAAAGACTGAATTATTTTTTTTTGTAGTTGTAAGCCTATTGAATGAATTGTTTTCTTTATTTTTTTCTAGTTTTAAGCCTTTAAAGACTGAATTATTTTTTTTTGTAGTTGTAAGCCTATTGAATGAATTATTTTCTTTATTTTTTTCTAGTTTTAAGCCTTTGACTGAATTATTTTTTTTTTGTAGTTGTAAGCCTATTGAATGAATTGTTTTCTTTATTTTTTTCTAGTTTTAAGCCTTTAAAGACTGAATTATTTTCTTTTTTTGTTAGATTTAAATGATTGAAGACAGTTTAAGTTTTTTTTTATGAATTAATTTAATTTTTACTCTTGTTAATCTGATTAAAGGGAAGTGTTTTGTTTTTGTTACAGAGAGTGCATTATATTATTTCTTATAGCTAGTGCTCCTGTTTCATTCCGCGTGTTTGCAGCATCATCGATTTCTTGAAAATTTACATCATCTGTATCTGCCGAGGTATCTGCATATAGCATTCCATCCGGATATGCAACTTTATAATGTTGACTGATGTTGTGTAAAGCACAACATGCGTTCACAAATTGTGCAGCTCTGTCAGGCTTGTAATGCAGTCCTCGAGCAGAAAGAAGGCATCTAAATTTGTTTTTCAATACGCCAATCGTTCTCTCTACAATGTTCCTTGCCTGCGCGTGAATTGTGTTGAAACGGGATTCTGGGGTTCCACTAGTAGTTGAGCGAAAAGGCGTCATTAAATGTTGCTCAAGAGGATACCCAGCATCTCCTACATAATTTAGAAAATGTTAAATAAAAATTTTTACATAATACAGAAAAATTTATTACCCAAAATCCATGTGTTATCTCTCATTCTTCCTAACATAAGCTTATACTCGCTTAAATTCCATATGAATGAATCGTGATTTGCACCAGGATATCTCGAGTCCACAAACCGAACATTCATTTTGTGATCACAAACCTTTCCAAAAAAAATTTTGTTGCTATAGGAGGAGTAGCATAGATCTGTAATATACTTACAATCATCACATTCAGGCTGTAATAACCTTTTCGATTCAAATATAGATGTTGAAGATTTTTTGCTGGTGCTGTCCCATCTTCGCATCCTATTCAATAAAAAAACAATTTTATGCGTGCGAAACACTTATTATTAGGTTTGTTTTACGTGGGCCCTAGTGCGCACTTGTGCGCACTGGGTTAACCCTAATGTGTTCGATATAGCACTGAACTCGCCCTGGTACTGAAAACCTGTGTTTGACATGACTTCTAGGGCGCCCTATAGTTGTGCACTGAACTGACCCCAGTTATTTTGTCGGGGCAAGAACTCAGTGCTGAGTTGCGCTGTCATTTCGCTTGCTCTTATTCGTTTATTTGAATATCGTAATAAAGATAAATACAATAAATTTGATTTGAATTGTTTAAAAACAACAACGTTTATGGTCTGAAACCTTATTTTAAAGATAAATGGAATGAAAAAAATCTGGAATCAAAGCTGATTAAATTTTTTAGTGCATCGCATATATTGCAAACAGTTTTATCAACTTGTTTGCATTATGGCAAGCACAAGATCAGAATTGAGTTCACTCATTTTTAACAATAAACAGAACAAAGTGTTATCATCTCCGTACTTCGACACTTCGTTCACAAGAACATAAATATTTTTCAAATTCAAAAACTGCCAGACTGCAGGGCAGCATATTTTGCGTTCGATATGATAGCCGAATTTTCAGGGTTGTGCAGGTTTTTCGGTAGGCGGGAAAATCAGCTGACACTTCTCAGTGCGCACTAGTGGGCACTAGTGCTAGCCACGCCAAACAAACCTATTCTCTTAAGGAAACATCTGAAATTCCAATAAATTTCTAAACCGCATCCTACAAATCATTTTTCACGCTGAAATGTCAAAAAAATAATGCGACGGACAATAAAAACCAAGTGAAAAAGCTTAAGGCTGGTACGCAGTTCAAGTGAAATCCAATTTTTCATACAAGTTTTTCACTGCGAAATGTCAAAATGAACTTTCCAAATGAAAATTTCACTGGGCGGTACGCAGTTCGAGTGGAAAATAGCGCTTCCAAAACTGAGTCGTAGGTGGCGATACTAAAATCTCTCCGCAGCTATTTCACTTGGTTTTTATTGTCCGTCGCATTAATTTTTTGACATTTCAGCGTGAAAAATGATTTGTAGGATGCGGTTTAGAAATTTATTGGAATTTCAGATGTTTCCTAAAGAGAATAATAAGTGTTTCGCACTTATAAAATTGTTTTTTTTTTTTCATTGAATATAGTGCAATAATGTTAGGTGTACAAATATTTGGTGGCATGGATGACCTTTTCCATAAGCAGGGTGCCTCAAGAATATTTTTCTACCCAGTTTTGTTCAAGCAATACCAGCAGATGATCTTTGAAAATGTTTATAATTTCCTTTGCACTGTTAATTGTTTAAATTTGACGACTGTCCGTTTTATTTTACAAATCAGACATTTGCCAAATTGAAAACTATTAAAATTGTCATGAACAAAATACGAAACATTTTTTTGTGTGTTGCTGGAAGAGAAAATCATCGAAAGTCATTCGAGAGCTAGTAGGTACGCGAGAGATGCTTCGACAATAGGGAAGGCCTTTCAGCCGACCTAAAACACCTCCCGAGAGCAATGACTTTTGCCAACCGAATGTGATTGCCCCTAGCCTTTCGACTAATCGAAAGATCCCTCGTTTGTAGAATTTTTGAACTTTTTTGTTAGAAACTAATATATTGACTTAGCTAATTTTTATAGATCAACGTGTTTTATCCGCCTTAATCTCCTGATTACACTGCCTGTATTTAATAATTGTTTTTTTTTTTCTAAGCTACGTGGTTGAGAAGCTCTGCGCATTTAAGCAACTTGTTCGACTTCATTCTCCACTGTTACAATATCTAGATCCGTATCTAGATCAGCGTTGTGCGTGTACCAAAGTGCATTGACTATGACTATGTTTCTTTCAAATATTTTTGAAATACCTTAATTTTTTAGAAATACGTTTGGCGCGGCATACCCACAACTGGGGCCCGTAGGTCCATACTGGTTGCAGAATTTGGTTTTATAGCAATAACTTATTGTTATTGTGGTTGAACCCGGATGAATATCTTCCAATAAGTCAATACATTTTACTGTAGGTATCACATGATTCACAAAAAGTGAAGCTTCCAATTTGTTTCTTCCAGCTGTTTTCTTGTCTAGTAACATAAAAGTGCGAGATTTGAATATTGTAACTGCCACAAAAAAAAACTTTTGAGCTCAGTCACCCTGCATAAATTTCTCCAATAAAATCTCCAACAAAATATTTCACTCTCAATTTCACAGCACTTTTTGGAGAGGAGTGAAAATTTCACTTCACTCGAACAGCGTACCAGCCTTAAAATTGGATTTCACTTAAACTGCGTACCAGCCTATATTTGTACAAAATCAAAATATGATTTGGAATTCTGTAGTTTAATAAGAGTGAACACTGTAATGTGTTGTTGTTACGTAGGAACAGTAAAAATGATAATTTTATTTATATACATCTTTAAAAAAATATATTATTTTCGGATATAATTATGATTAAAGATTAAACTTCTAACAAAAAGACAATATAATGTGGTATTTAATTGGATTCTGCGATTCGATTCGATTTCAGATTTTGCGTATTCAATCGAATGTAAGAATCCAAATTGTTTTGTTAATTTTTAGTTTTATAACGTTGTATTTTAAAATGACCACTGATGTTTTTGTAAGCGTCTCTAATTTATTAATTAACTAAAAAAGTACACTTTATGTGTTTTTGAAATACAAAAAGTGATGTAGTTCTAAGTATATTCGTGTTTTTTGAGCTTCGAACTCAGCAAAGTAGGGTTTTCAGCTCGCAATTACAACCTTATTACAACAACGACTGCGAGTCCTCAAAGTGTCAAGTAGAGCGTAGTTATTGTAATTGCGTGCTGAAAATCTTACTTTGCTTTTATTTGCTAAAGGCTGGTACGCAGTTCAAGTGAAATCCAATTTTTCATACAAATTTTTCACTGCGAAATGTCAAAATGAATTTTCCAAATGAAAATTTCACTAAGCGGTACGCAGTTCGAGTGGAAAATATCGCTTCGAAAACTGAGTCGTAGGTGGCGATACTAAAATCTCTCCGCAGCTATTTCACTTGGTTTTTATTGTCCGTCGCATTAATTTTTGACATTTCAGCGTGAAAAATGATTTGTAGGATGCGGTTTAGAAATTTATTGGAATTTCAGATGTTTCCTCAAGAGAATAATAAGTGTTTCGCACTTTTAAAATTGTTTTTTCATTGAATATAGTGCAATAATGTTAGGTGTACAAATATTTGGTGGCATGGATGACCTTTTCCATAAGCAGGGTGCCTCAAGAATATTTTTCTACCCAGTTTTGTTCAAGCAATACCAGCAGATGATCTTTGAAAATATGTGTAATTTCCATGCACTGTTAATTATTTAAATTGTCCTGTCTATGTTACAAATCAGGCTTTATTTGCCAAATTGAAAACTATTAAAAATTGTCATGGACAAAATACGAACCATTTTTTTTTTTTTTTTTGTGTTTTTGGAGGTTCGCTGGAAGGGAAAATCAACTTTTTTTTGCCCGAAATGGAAGTTCTTGACTTGCATGATATGTGGTTTCAACAAGACGGTGCCACATGCCACACAGCACGCGAAACAATGGCGCAATTGCGAGGCGAGTTTGGTGAACAGTTAATTTCACGTTTCGGGCCGGTCAATTGGCCGCCTAGATCGTGCGATTTGACACCATTAGATTATTTTTTGTGGGGGTATGTCAAGGCTAATGTGTATAGGGACAAGCCCGCTTCGATTGACGCACTGGAAGCCAACATCCATGCATTCATTCGTGAGATACCGGCCGATATGTGTGAAAGAGTATGCCAAAATTGGACTCAGCGGATGGGCTACCTGAGACGCAGCCGCGGTCAACATTTGCATGAAATTATCTTTAAACATTAAATTGCAAGGTTCAAACTCGAATTTTTTGTGTTTTTTTTTTAAAAAAAGTTCTAAACCTCTTAAAAAATCACCCGTTAAATAGGATTTTTTTTATTATTTAATATACCCGAAAAAATTAAATTCGCATATAATTTTTCTTACATTTTTGTATTAGGTTCAGTTCTTTTGCTTTTTTTGAAGACTTAAACCTAAAGGCTGGTACGCAGTTCAAGTGAAATCCAGTTTTTCATACAAATTTTTCACTGCGAAATGTCAAAATGAATTTTTCACTAGGCGGTACGCAGTTCGAGTGGAAAATATCGCTTCCAAAACTGAGTCGTAGGTGGCGATACTAAAATCTCTCCGCAGCTATTTCACTTGGTTTTTATTGTCCGTCGCATTAATTTTTTGACATTTCAGCGTGAAAAATGATTTGTAGGATGCGGTTTAGAAATTTATTGGAATTTCAGATGTTTCCTAAAGAGAATAATAAGTGTTTCGCACTTATAAAATTGTTTTTTTTTTTCATTGAATATAGTGCAATAATGTTAGGTGTACAAATTTTTGGTGGCATGGATGACCTTTTCCATAAGCAGGGTGCCTCAAGAATATTTTCTACCCAGTTTTGTTTAAGCAATACCAGCAGATGATCTTTGAAAATGTGTATAATTTCCTTTGCACTGTTAATTGTTTAAATTTGACGACTGTCCGTTTTATTTTACAAATCAGACATTTGCCAAATTGAAAACTATTAAAATTGTCATGAACAAAATACGCAACATTTTTTTGTGTGTTGCTGGAAGAGAAAATCATCGAAAGTCATTCGAGAGCTAGTAGGTACGCGAGAGATGCTTCGACAATAGTGAAGGCCTTTCAGCCGACCTAAAACACCTCCCGAGAGCAATGACTTTTGCCAACCGAATGTGAATGTGCCTAGCCATTCGACTAATCGAAAGATCCCTCGTTTGTAGAATTTCTGAACTTTTTTGTTAGATAATATATTGACTTAGCTAATTTTTAAGATCAACATTTATCCGCCTTAATCTCCTGATTACATTGCCTGTATTTATAAATTCGGTTGTTTCTAAGCTAACGTGGTTGAGAAGCGTTGTGCATTTAAGGAACTTGTTCAACTTCTTTCTATACTGATTCAATATCTAGATCAGCGTTGTGCATTGAATATGACTTTGTTCCTTTGTAATATTTTTGAAAGACCTTGATTTTTTAGAAATACGTTTGGAGCGGTCATACCCACAAGTGGTGCCCGTAGGTCCATACTGGTTGCAGAATTTGGTTTTATGGCAATAACTTATTGTTATTGTGGTCGATCACGGATGAATGTCTTCCAATAGGTCAATACATTTTACTGTAGGTATCACATGATTCACAAAAAGTGAAGTTTCCAATTTGTTTCTTCCAGCTGTTTTCTTGAACTGCCACAAAACATTTTTTTTTTGAGCTCAGTCACCCTGCATAAATTTCTCCAACTAAAATCTCCAACAAAATATTTCACTCTCAATTTCACAGCAAATTTTTGGAGAAGAGTGAAAATTTCACTTCACTCGATCAGCGTACCAGCCTTAACGGTTGAATTAAATCTTGGTCGTTAAATGTTGCTTATGAATTACAAAGCTAGATTATCAACCAAAAAAAAATATAAACAAATAAATTTTTTAAATTTTTAGAATATTCTAGAATAATAATTTATTCATTCATTCATCTACTTCTCAGTCAATTCCACAACAAAAAACCAAATCATTCCACTGAAATATTTCATTTCTTAAGGCCTCAGTTATAGCCATACGTACAATGCAACAGAAAAAGTGGGAACAGTATGAAAATGATTTTTTTTTCGTTTAGGCGGTTATAGGCCTCAGTTATAGCCATACGTAAAATGCAACAGAAAAAGTGAGAACAGTATGAAAACGGTTTTTTTTTCGTTTAGGCGGTTATAGCGAAAATTCTGTCAGAAAAATGTTTCCCTATGAAAACAAATACAACAAATCAACCACCACTGATTGGATTCCATTAGAAAAAAAATCCTGTGCCTTGATTTTGTGCGGTTTTTGCCGCAATGGCGGTGTCGGAAAGGGTTCTATTGGAATCACCCTGTAAGCTTTCTATTTATCTTATCTCTATTGTGTCTGAACACACTCTGTACCTACACCTTATGTCAAATAAACTTTCTTCTTTTTATAACCTTCAACGATTAACCACGCGCCTTTTTTATTCTCCTCTGCTAATAGGTTATGGGCCCAGGAATAAGTATAAATTTCTAATTAAATAAAAATTAATCAAATTCTCCATCGATAATGGCCAAATCAGAAGGTGGTCTTTGCATCGAAAAGCTGCTAGGTCGTGAAAATTATTCCAATTGGAAAATTGCCGCGCAGGCATACCTAGACTTAGACAATTTGTGGGTCTCCACCATTGACTACGAGACGGATGCAAGTGGACAGCCGAAAGCACCAATAGATGCCGAAAAGGACAGAAAAGCCAAAAGTAAGTTGACCCTTACGATAGATTCCGTGTGCTATGTACACATTCAAAACGCAAAGACAGCAAAAGAATTGTGGCAGAAATTAGCAGAGGCCTACGAAGACACTGGTTTAACACGCAGAGTAGGTCTACTGCGCAAATTAATCACCACATCTCTGTCGAATTGCGGATCCATGGATAGATACGTCAAGGAAATAATTTCAACTGCACAATCATTGAATGGAATAGGTTTCCCAATCGACGATGAGTGGATCGGAACCCTTCTTTTGGCAGGGTTATCCGAGGAGTATCGTCCAATGATCATGGCGTTGGAGAATTCTGGAATCAGAATTACGGGCGATGTTATAAAAACGAAGCTACTCCAAGAAGTACGTTCGGTTGAAGACAACTCAGCATTCTACACAACTAAATACCAACAGCATCAAGCACACAATTCAACAAAGCCACGAAAAGGTCCCAAATGCAGAAATTGTCGAAATTTCGGGCACATTGCAAAGAACTGTCACGCTAAAAATATTCGTTCGAACAGCAATGAACGAAAATTCAATGCATTTCATACCGTGCTTTCTACAATTGGTGCTGCAGATGAAGATGAATGGTACTTCGACTCAGGCGCGACATCTCATATGACTTTACGTCAAGATTCACTGAGAAATGTTCAATAAGCTAAAGGTACGGTTATCGCGGCAAACAGAAGTGCGATGCAAGTTAAAAGTACCGGAGTGGCGACTTTGAAAGCAAAATGCAACGATGAGCTGATCGAAATCAAGGACGTTCAATACATTCCCGAACTGTGTACCAATCTGTTGTCTGTAAGTCGCATTGTAAAACAAGGCCACACAGTTGTATTTGACAAATATGGTGTTAAAGTATATAATCGCGATCAAAAAACAATTGCTACCGGATCGCATACTAATGATTTATTTAGATTAGACTTGTCATCCCCAAACAGAGCATTCGCATGTGGACCAACTGCCAGTCGTGAACTTTGGCACAGAAGAATGGGTCACATCAACCAAAGCAGTCTCATGAAATTGAAGGGAGGTTTGGCAACTGGAATCAACTTTACAAATCAGCCGGAAGTAGATTGTAAGATTTGTTCAATCGGAAAACAAATAAGACTACCATTTAGCAAACAAGGTAAGAGAGCTAACCAACTTTTAGAAATAGTGCACTCAGACATTTGCGGACCGATGGAGCACGAATCTCTAGGAGGAAGTCGATACTTTTTAACATTCATCGACGACTACTCTCGAAAAATCTTCGTTTATTTTCTTCAAAACAAGTCGAAATACGAAGTGTCACATGCCTTCGAGCAATTTGTTAATTTTGCAGAAACGCAAAGTGGTCAACGATTAAAAAAGCTGTGGACAGACAATGGAAAGGAATATTTGAATTGGAAGTTCCAACAAATCATAAGCAAAAAGGGAATTCACCACCAGACGACGAACGTTCACACACCAGAACAAAATGGGCTCGCCGAAAGAAATAACCGATCGATTGTAGAGAAGGCAAGGTGCATGCTTGCCGATGCCAACATGTCAAAGGTATTTTGGGCCGAGGCTGTTGCATATTCTGTGTACCTGTTGAACCGTTCACCGTCGAAAGGCACATGCATGACTCCGGAGGAAGCATGGACTGGAAACAAACCCGATTTAAAACACATTAAGGTATTTGGAACGACAGCAATGACACATATTCCAAAGACTAATCGCAAAAAATGGGACCCAAAGGCACATGAGTGCAAAATGACCGGATTTGACGAAAACACTAAAGGCTATCGACTTTATGATCCAATAAAAAATTTAATTTTCAAGAGCCGCAACGTATCATTCATCGGGGAAAACTGTAGTGCTGGTGATTGTTCACAAAAATTCAGCTTACCAATAGCACCGAACCCAAGTTGTGTACCACAAAACGTACGAATCGAAATAAGTACTGAAGATGAAGATGCGAACTGTGCTGACAGCGAATCAATATCCTGCAAGAGTAATTCATCCCTAGATGACATCAACAACTAATCTATAGAAAATCATCCAGATGCTACCATCACAAATGCCGATGCGCTCCCTCAGCAAATTAACTCCATTGCATCTCAGTCACCGATGTTGAGGCGCAGCGAAAGGGAGCGCCGCCGTCCAGGCAAGTACAATGATTTTATTATTGAGAACAATAGTAGACCTTCGTTTCAATCTAGTGATGATGACCTATTTGATGACTGTGAACCAGAGCAGAACCAGGAAAGAAGTCAATCTTCGATGTCCGAAGCTGCAACTCATGTGGATTCTGGATTTACTGGACTTGTGGCGTCTCCATCGTACCTCAATAGACCTGTGTCGGTTGAAAACCAGCAAGTGCTAAATCCTCACGATGAGAGGCGCATATCCCAAGGCAAGTATTCAACAGCATTTCCAAATCAAGTTCCAAATACTGCTAAGAATTTTTCACAGATATATATAGATGACCCCGCTACGCCAGAAGAAGCACTTTCACGCCCAGATGCAAGCCAATGGAAACTGGCCATGGAAGAGGAGTATCAGTCACTATTGCAAAACAGTACTTGGACTCTTGTAGATATACCAAAACATCGCAGACCCATCAAATGTAAATGGGTATATCGCACCAAACGGGACATCACTGGTAAAATTGACCGCTATAAAGCGAGGCTTGTGATCAAAGGATATTCACAGCGAAAAGGGGTGGATTACGACGAAACGTACTCGCCTGTTGTACGTCACAGTTCGCTGCGATATCTCTTTGCACTCGCCGCTCAACTCAACCTGGAAATCGAACAAATGGATGCAATAACTGCATTCCTACAAGGTGAACTATCTGAAGATATCTACATGGAGCAACCGCCATTATTCGTAAACAAGAATAACGCAACCAAAGTATGCCATCTTAATAAAGCGCTATACGGACTGAAGCAGTCAAGTCGTATATGGAACATGGAACTTGATCGAGCTCTCAAAAAGATTGGACTAGAGCAATCAAGGTATGATTCATGTGTATATCATAAAATTCAATCTGGAAAAATCATTATATTAGCCATATATGTTGATGACATTTTACTATTTTCTAATGAAAACAATTGGCTAACGAATCTCAAAATGAAGTTGCACCAAAAGTTTCAAATGAAAGAACTTGGAAATGCCACGCACATTCTTGGTATGCGTATCACCAAGGGTCGAGATTTTATCACATTAGACCAAGAACAATACATCGAAACAATTTTAGAAAAGTTTGGTATGCAAGATTCTAAGGCAGTAAGCACTCCAATGAATACCAGTCAAAAATTATCATACGAAGACGAACCGATTCAAAATGTTCCGTACCAGGAAGCAATCGGATGTCTTATGTACTTGTCCCAGTGCACTCGACCAGACATATGTTTCACTGTAAACACCTTAAGTCGTTTCAACTCTAAACCAGGACACCAGCATTGGCTCGCTGTGAAACATCTACTTCGTTATTTACGTGGAACCTCAAAGATGAAACTGAAATTTCTCAAAAGTGACGAAGATGATATTTTGGGATACACAGATGCGGATTGGGCAACCAACATTGACGATAGGAAGTCTACAACTGGTTATGTTTTTCTAGCTCAAGGAGGAGCTATATCTTGGTGCTCCAAGAAGCAACATACCGTTGCATTATCAACATGCGAAGCTGAATACATGGCACTCTCAGCAGCAGTACAGGAAGCACTTTGGTGGAACGGCCTCAAAACGGAACTTCTGAAGAAACAAAATCCTCTCCGAATTTTGTGCGATAACCAGAGCGCCATAGCCATTGCCAAAAATAGTGGATTTCACCCAAGGACGAAACACATCGACATTCGCCATCATTTCGTACAAGACACTCTCAACCGAGGTGATATTCAATTGGAGTATATCAGTACAGATCAACAAGTTGCAGATGTACTCACAATGCCTTTGAGCAAGGTCAAGCAAGAGTTCTTCCGAAAGGCGATTGGAATACAACAAACATCAGCTTAAGGAGGAGTATTGGAATCACCCTGTAAGCTTTCTATTTATCTTATCTCTATTGTGTCTGAACACACTCTGTACCTACACCTTATGTCAAATAAACTTTCTTCTTTTTATAACCTTCAACGATTAACCACGCGCCTTTTTTATTCTCCTCTGCTAATAGGTTCACCTATAGGCGGATTCTATAAATGTGTGAGTGATATCGCGAACTGACAACTTTCCATATTTCCTGTTCTTATATCGCTTTGTTCCGGGAAATTCCAGGCGATCTTTCCCAGACGCAACGTTTTTAGGTAGCGAGAAGGATGTCGGATGAGAACAGCGTAACCGTTGTGCGACAATTTGGTACCTTTTCCGAGGACACTAATACAATTTGTTGTTCCTTTGTTCCCTTTTATTAGTTGGAAAATTCACATTTTAGGACTATTCACAGAGCCAATTGCGAACGAACTGCGAACAAGCGAATATTTTTGAAACTTCAATCACTTCAATCATTGTTCGATGTTAAATTCGATAGAATTTTTTCATTCGTGGGTTTGTGGATCCGCGAATGTTTTATGTGGATTGTGAATAAAGTGTGACAGTTCGCCGCAAAAATTTTAAATTGCTGTAATAATTGTAAATTGAGCTATTTTAGACTAGACTTAAGATTAATTTAATTTAAGGCTTTGGTGGTAAATAGTATAAAAATCTATTTTCAATTCATAAATACAATTAAATTCATTTGTTCGCAATTCGCGCTCATGTGAATAGTACTTAAAAAAGTTTTCAAAAACTGTGATTTCAAAATGAATATGTTTAAAAAATAACGCGTTAATAGTGTAAATACTACAAAATACTAAATTTATGTAACAGCGTCAGAAAAAGGCACACTTTTCTTTCATCGCCCCTTTTATATGGACTTTTTAAAACTAAATTGAAGGAGATCTCAATATTTATAAATAAAAATCAAAGCTAAAAGGTTTTCATTTTAAAATTTGTCATTTGAAAACGAATTGCATCTAAAGTAATGTCTAGCCTACCCGCAGAACAACCTTAAAGACATCTAATTCTAATGTTATTTGGTTGTTTTGGGTTTATTTATAAAAGAAACGTTGTGGGAGAGTGATCTTTTTATAGTCTATATTTTATTGTGAAACTAAAACTAAAATTTATAACCTTTCTCTAACAGTCCGGGAGATTGTTGCGAAATTCTGAAAAGTAACAAAAAAAAAAAGATGAAAAAAGTGTCATTTCTAAAGCTACTCTGCAATTTAAGAATTTTCGCACAATATTTAACAATTGTTGGCTCTCGTAACACTATAATCGTGTTCTGATAGACAGCAGCGTTATATTTTATAGAAATTCATTTGGAAATAACAGCGTTTCTAAAATTTCCAAAGTGAATTTTCAAACTAAAAAAAAGGGAAAAAGTAGCAACAAATAGTATCAGGGTCCTCGAAAAAAAGTGCCAAATTATTGCACTACGGTCACGTTGGTCACAGCGCGCGGCTCACTCACACAATCAAACCCAATTCGGAACGTTCCGTAGCGACATCGCCTCAAAAACCGCACAAAATCAAGGCACTGATAGATGGAACAGTAAAAAAATTAAATACTTCAGTGGAATGATCTGGGTTTTTGTTGTGGAATTGACTGAGAAGTGGATCGGAAAAAGTTTTTCGTACGGAAAAATGTATAAAATATTTTTCTAGAAAATTTAAAGATCATTTGCAAATTTTTTTTTTATAGACTAACTTTATAATTCATAAGCAACATTTTAAGACCATGATTGAGTTCAACAATTAGGATTGAGTGGTCTAAAAAAGCAAAAGAAAATTTTTACGGTTGCATTTTACGTATGGCTATAACTAGGGCCTTACTGTTCCATCTGGCAGGAATTTTTTTTTTCTGATGGAATTCAATCAGGGGTGGTTGATTTGTTGTAATTGTTTTCGTAGGAATCAATTTTTCTGACAGAATTTTCGTTATGACCGCATAGACGAAAAAAATATATTTTTTATACTGTTCCAACTTTTTCGGTTGCATTTTACGTATGGCTATAACTAGGAAATTATATCGCGAACATGCCAAACATTTGTTGATATCGATGTCATAAAAGAATCGCTGTTCTTTATAGCGTACAATTTAAACATTCATTGTACTTCAATTACATAACAAATTTCACTTGATACCTACCAAGAAATAAGAAAATCGAACAACTTTTCATATAAAAATGTAGCGAATAAATTACAACCTGGAACTAAGAAAACCCATTATTTACAAACACAGCCCCGCACTCGACATTGAAATGAGAATCCACCTTAGGCTACCTGACATCTGGTTGAAGCCAGAAGTGTAGGCTGGGTTTTTTCAAGTATGTGTGTGCCCCCTTTGATTAACATGGCACAAACACATGAATTCAAACTGGGCTACAATCAAGGACAAATTCAGCTTGTAGGCAATCAATCTTTTTTGGCTGAAGCTGTCAGTCTAATAGTTAATAGTTATGTCGTTTTCCATTGGGATCAAAAATCAATCTTTTTTTTGATCTAAATCACTTTTCATGTTCCATTGGGACCAAAAATCAATCTTTTTTTCGATTCAGAGCACTTTTTGCAGATCTCGATATTTTTCCAGATCTACACACACTCTCACAATACCAATATACTTTGCACAGCTGTTCTACGTCATTTTAAGAAGTTTGCTTTGAAGACAAATGGGGGTAGTTTCGTGAAAACCAAAATAACGAAATACATTTAATAGCCATGGATATAATTTAGGAGGAACTATTATCTTCATAGTTTTCCTCGTCATCTGCAGACTATGAATCACCAAAAATACTCCATTTGTATGTGCAATAGTGGTAACATTTTTCAAGTCGATATTCATTTGTGATTTTTGCAAAAACAAATGCAATTTGAACAGCTGATATTGCTGCCAAATAACGCACTAATCCATTTACAAAAGCAGATCAATTTCGTTGCATTTGTGCGGTTTTTGAGGCGATGTCGCTAGGGAACGTTCCGAATCGGATTTGAGTGTGTGAGTGAGCCGCGCGCTGTGACCAACGTGACCGTAGTGCAATAATTTGGCACTTTTTCGAGGACCCTCATACTATTTGTTGCTACTTTTTTTAGTATGAAAATTCACTTTGGGAATTTTAGAAACGCTGTGATTTCCAAATGAATTTCTATAAAATATAACGGTGCTGTCTATCAGAACACGATTATAGTGTTAGGAGAGCCAACAATTGTTAAATATTGTGCGAAAATTCTTAAATTGCAGAGTAGCTTTAGAAATGACACTTTTTTCTTTCACCGCTCTTTTTTTTTTGTTGCTTTTCACAATTTCGCAACGATCTCCCGGATTGTTAGAGAAAGGTTATAAATTTTGGTTTTAGTTTCACAATACAATATAGACTGTAAAAATATCACTCTCTCACAAACAAATTTTAAAATGAAAACCTTTTAGCTTTGATTTTTATTTATAAATATATAAAAAATGAATTAAATTTTGTTTATAAATTATATCAACTCATTTTTATATCTACTTTTAAGATCTCTTTCAATTTAGTTTTAAAAAGTCCATAAAAAAGGGACGATGAAAGAAAAGTGTGCCTTTTTCTGACGCTGTTACATAAATTTAGTAATTTCTAGTAATATTTAACAAGTATTAGCCGGCTTTACATTATTTACGCGTTATTTTTTAAAAATATTCATTTTGAAATCACAGTTTTTAAAAACTTTTTTAAGTACTATTCACATGAGCGCGAATTGCGAACAAATGAATTTAATTGTATTTATGAATTGAAAATTGATTTTTTAATTATTTACCACCAAAGCCTTAAATTAAATTAATCTTAAGTCTAATCTAAAAAAAATCGGACTCTCAATCGATTTAAATAGCTCAATTTACAATTTTTACAGCAATTGAAAATTCTTGCAGCGAACTGTCACACTTTATTCACAATCCACATAAAACATTCGCGGATCCACAAACCCACGAATGAAAAAATTCTATCGAATTTAACATTAAACAATGATTGAAGTAACTGAAGTGTAAAAAAAATTCGCTTGTTCGCAGTTCGTTCGCCATTAGCTCTCATGCGAATAGTCCTAAAATGTGAATTTTCCAACTAATAAAAAGGAACAAAGGAATAACAAATTGTATTAGTGTCCTCGAAAAAGGTACCAAATTGTCGCACAACGGTCACGCTGTTCTCATCCGACATCCTTCTCGCTACCTAAAAAGGTTGCGTCTGGGAAAGATCGCCTGGAATTTCCCGGAACAAAGCAATATTGACAAATGTACAAGTTGGCCTGCGATATCTGGTGGCAAAGAAAAGAACCCTATCAGACATACAGAAATCTGTCATCGGTAAGCGGTACATGTATTTTTGCAAAAGTAATTTATTTATTTTATAAATGAAAAACTATTTTAATTGATATAAATGCCTTGTCAGTCTAAAATCCAAGTATTGTTTAGGGAAAATAAAATAACCCCGGGTCAATAAATTATGTTTGAATCGTTTAAAAGTGGAATGAAAAATTTGTGTTTGTTTCGTGTAAACAATTTGTTTATTTTTGGATTATACTCTTTTTTAACTGTTTGAAGTACTTCAAATTGTTGTTAATATTCTATTTATTATGCAGCATTAGGTATCTATTATTGTGTAGCTGACGCAACTAGCCAAGATTTATCTCAGACTTTCTCGATATGATAATTTTGGAAGGTTTCTGCTGGGAAATGCTACTTCGAGCAAACGCATGCAGTATGTTTTATTATCTCTTGCAATTGGCTTTAATATATCGCCTTCTTTAAAATGTAAACTACATATTTTAAAGAACTTAGGAAATTATTTTCCCATGCGAAGAACAATTTACCACTTTTTTTTTACAAGGAATCAGGTTTTAAACTTCATTTGGATTTTTGTACATGGTTATACCATGTTCTCTATATGAGTTGCACTGGGGTACACGACAATGAGACACTCGATCCAACACTTTTTCTTTATTTTCCAACACTGTAAACTATTTAGAAATTTATTTGTATGTTTTTAATTAACAAATGTATTTATTTGCCACAATATTTAAATATTTAATCTTGCTTAGCTTCTTTTACGTATATTTTTTCGCTGATCTGTCAAACTTGTATGTCTAGTAGGGTTCAAATTATAGCCGCTAGGGTACACCCTCCATTTCTCAATAAGAACAGGAAATATGGGAAGTTGTCAGTTCGCGATATCACTCACACATTTATAGAATCCGCCTATACGTGAACCCTTTCCGACACCGCCATTGCGGCAAAAACCGCACAAAATCAAGGCACTGAAAAAGATTTCTGGTGGTCCCAATGGAAAACGACATTAGTTTATGCTTCAGATTTGCCCTCAGATTTCAGATTTCGTGTGCCTAATCGAACATAAAAACGTCACTTGCTCTTTTTTGTGTTGAAATTTGTGCGATTTGAATATGTGTAGGTCTTGGACACTTTTCTAAGCGATTTACATTGGCTGGTTAAATTTTGTATTAAAACATTAGAAATATCTTTCCCGATGGATTTCTAAATATTTATACATAAACAATTTACAAAAATAGATTCACCCGATGCAATGCCTTTCTTTGCTGGAGAAAAAATTCACTAAAAATGTAAAGAAACTCGATCAGTTGTCAAACTCAAACGCACTTGTATTGGTCAATCTGAGAAAATATCTAGATTCGCAAAATTGCTCTGAAATCTGAAAAAGATTGTTTTTTCCTGTACTAAACGAACATAAAAATTGCTCTGAGAGCAAAAAAAGTGCTCTGAGAGTGCCCAATCGAATACCACATTAGTTTATGGTTGGATTGGGTATCTATTGTTGTCCATATTGTGGAAGATATAAATGTTGTTCAATGCGGCGCAAATGCAAAAAATAGAAACTTTGCTAGGCTGGTATCTGCTCTTCCTTTCCTCCATGAAGATTCTCCATCGTCCATCGTCGTATAGTACAGTCAAAAATACATGTAGGAAGACAAAAGCAATTGGTTATACCTCTATAAATGCCAATACATCTTTCTATTAAGTTTCTTGCCTTCGAATGAATTGAATTAAAGTGTAACTTAGCTTGGTCATTAGATGCTCTATAGGATGTGAGCAACCAAGGCTCAAGAGGATATCCACTGTCATCTACAATGAGTGTTATACGTGAGGATTACGTAAAGATACAATTTGTCTGCTTACTTGCCCAAAAGCCAATAATTATGATTTTGTTCGTTGAAGCTTCTAACGAAAAATGCTCTTTCGTTGGAATGCTTCCAAACCAACGAGTCATGTGCGGATCCAGCGTATTTAGCATTTATTGCAGTTATACGCATTTTATGGTCGCAAACCTTAAATAAATAAATGGTATGAACGGATTTTACTAGTTTTAAAATAATACTCACAATTATCGCATTTAATGTTCTCAAAACTCTAGAACGTGTCCTAGACATCCACATGTGAAGCTTTCTAGTAGAATCATCGCTATCTAAATCACAGCACGCCTATCTCAAGGGGAGATCTACGGAAACGGCTCTACACGAGGTAGTGCGGACAATCGAAAGATCCTTATACTATAAAGAATACACCCTACCCTCCTTTCTAGACATAGAGGGAGCTTTTAACAACGTACATACTGAAGCAATTCAAGAATCTCTGATTGAGATGGGCATAGAGGAATTTATTAGTCAATGGATAGTCTCTATGCTCAGAACAAGAACCGTTCAGGCAACACTAGGCAACAGCCACTTAACCAGATTTGCCCACAGAGGAACGCCACAGGGTGGTGTCATTTCGCCTCTACTCTGGCTAATGGTTATAAACAAAATTCTTGCAAAACTTGACAGGGAACGAGTGAAAGTTGTCGCGTATGCGGATGACGTGGCGATACTAGTGTCAGGAAAGTTTCCCTCCGTGATTAGCGAAATCATGGAGGCCGCTCTAGAAAAGGTAAACACCTGGGCTGCAAGCTGCGGCCTCGGCGTCAACCCGGGCAAAACTGAACTGATGACAAAACCAAAATACCCGATTTTACCCTCCCCCGTCTAAATGGTCAACCACTCACACTATCCTCCAGCGCTAAGTATCTGGGCATCATGCTTGATACAAAACTTAACTGGAAACAAAACATCGAACACAGGGTAAGGAAGGCGTGTATTGCCTTCTACGCCTGCAGTAAAACATTTGGAAAGAAGTGAGGACTTCAACCAAAGATGAACTTATGGATGTACACTGCTGTAGTGCGTCCAATTCTGACATACGGCTCACTCGTATGGTGGCCTGCGTTGAGTAAAGGCTACAACCTTACAAAGCTTAAAAGACTGCAAAGAACAGCCAGTATAGGCACCACGGGTGCATTGAGGTCGGCACCAATGGATGTCCTTACTGTGCTCCTGCATCTTCTACCTCTCGAACTATACACCAAAGATACTGCACTATGCAGCGCCATAAGACTCAGGGAGTCTGGGTGCTGGAGTGCAAGGCCGTATGGCCACAGCAACATTTTGGACTCGTTACCAAACGGTATGGCCACGTCTCCAACCGATTATATCACACCACAACTCAATTTCAAAAAAGGCTTCCAGGTAAGCTTCCCTTCCAGAGCTCAGTGGAAGAGGAACGAAGTAGTGCAGGGTTTTGACACGGTCATATACACTGACGGATCTAAGATGAACTGTGGTGTGGGGGCCGGGGTCTACTCAGAATCACCGAATATATCAGAATCATACCGTTTGCCGGATTTTGCCAGCGTTTTCCAGGCTGAATTACTGGCTATCAGAGAAGCCTGCGCGCTCTTAGGGCATGACACAACGCACAAACAAAACATTGCTATCCTTATTGATAGCCAAGCCGCCATCAAAGCCATTCGGCTACCATATCCTCCAAGCTGGTGCAGGAGTGCCGGAACGAGCTTGCCCGCCTGGGCGAACGTTTCAGTGTCACACTTCTCTGGGTACCGGGGCATATTGACATAACAGGCAACGACCGCGCAGATGAGCTTCCCAGGCGGGGGTCAGCTCTACACGTCTCACACGCGGCAAGGGTCCATGTTCCACTAGGAGTGGTAAAGGGACAAATTCATTCACATTTCCTGCAGAAAGCCAATCTCCAATGGAGGGGTTTGACCAACTGCGTCATATCAAGAAAGATATGGCCCACATACGACCAAAATAGAACAAGAAACCTGCTAAATAGAACCCGCCCAGATATTGCCAGAGTTACGGCAATAATCACGGGGCATTGGCCAATTGGCGACCATGCGGCCAAACTTGGGATCCCACACAACCCTCATTGCAGCAGTTGCGGAAATACAAACGAGAAATAAACTCTCAGCCATTTCCTCTGCAAATGTCCGGCACTAGCAAGAGCCAGATTGCGGGCACTGAACCAACCTTTTTTTGACGACCTTAGCGACTTTTCGGGTAAAGGGATTGTTTGATACCCGGCGAATATCGATAACGAAATTAATCGAAAGAGAAGAGGAAAACGCAAGCTAACAACGATCAGAAAATTCCGATTTATGAATTTATTTTACCAGATGTGTTACGCTTCCTATGTCCGAGATCAAAGTGACCGAGACAAATTTTAAGCAACAGCGATGTAGCCAAGAAAAACTAAAAACTCTATGTACAGAGAGATTCACAAAGTTAACGTGACACATGAGAGAATGAATTACTGTAGGTTTATATTACATAAGAAACATAGGGTAAATCATGATTATTTAACATTATGCAACAAATAAACAAAGTAACGAAACTAGCAAGAAAATACGCAAAGTATGTGTAACAAATTGAATTTGTGTAAAATAATATATAGGTATATTTGATCCTAAACATTCCGCCGCCCCTGAACGAAGTTTCAGCATATTGGTAGGACAGCCAGTTTGTGGATTGGACGAACTAAATTCCCCGTTGCTGTCTTCAGTGTCACAACCCGAACAAGGCCATCTTTTCCCGGATGGATTTCAGTGACTCGTCCCATTGCCCATTTCCCTGGAGGTAGATCAGCATCCTTCAGTACGACCAGATCATTGACCTTTATGTTTGCATGTTTCTGTTGCCAACAAGGCTTGTGTTGTAGAGAGGTGATATACTCCATCTGCCATCGCTTCCAATAACCTTGGACCTTGGATTGAAGTAGCTGCCAGCTGGACAAACGATTTGTTGGTAATTCTAACAAAATTGGCTCTGGGATGGCGGCATACGATTCACCTAGAAAGAAATGTGCAGGTGTTAATGGGTCTAAATCTTGGTCGGAAATTTGGCACAATGGTCGGGAATTTAGAATGGCTTCGATTTGTGTAAGCAAAGTGTAAAACTGTTCAAAAGTTAGAACGTCTGTGCCTATAACACGGCGGAGATGTTGTTTTACAGACTTCACCCCTGCCTCCCACAAACCGCCGAAATGTGGTGCCGAAGGAGGAATAAAGTGCCACGAAATACCATCACGAGCTAATGAGTCTGCCACTATGGAGTTATGATTTTCGGATAAAACAAGTTCATGCATTTCCGATATCAGACTTGCGGCTCCGCGAAAGTTAGTAGCGTTATCGGAATAAAGGTGTGAAGGTTTACCCCGGCGCGCGACAAATCGTCGAAAGGCTGCAAGGAACGCGTCCGTGGTTAAGTCACTCACAAGTTCTAGATGTATCGCTTTAGACACTAGACACACGAAAAGCGATATATAACCCTTTGAAAAGGTGGATTTCCGACCAGCCTTTACCTTCAGTGATATTGGTCCGGCATAATCACAGCCACAGTACGCGAAAGGTCTATTTGGTTGAACGCGAGGGGGGGGGAGGTTACCCATAAGTTGCGTTATTGTCGCCTTACGTTGGCGAAAGCAGCGAACACAATCATGTACGATTTTGCGAATCAAATTGCGACAACCGATTATCCAGTATTCCTGGCGAATAAGTGCAAACAGAGTTGATATACCGGCATGTAGAAACCGAGCATGAGCGTCGAGTATTATTAACTTTGTTATGACATGGTTCTTTGGGAGTATAACCGGATGTTTTACATTATACGCGACGTTAGCTTCTTCAATTCGTCCTCCCACTCGTAGGATGTCTTGGTTATCTAGAAATGCCGATAGGTTAAGTAGATTACAGTTTTTAGGAGAACGATTATTAGGGTTTTTAAGCGATTTGATATATTCACCAAAGTGTCTATCCTGAATCCATTTGATGACCTTTGTTTTCGAGTTGTACATCTCCTCGGGCTGTAGATAACTTGTGGAAGTCTGTGAATATTTCCGGCATCTAGCAATGAAACGATAAATCCGTGCCACCGTTCTGAGAAGTATGTTCCAAGAGGAAATTCTTCTTGCGAGTACATCAAAGGGGTGTTCTGCATGACGAGCTACGTCGGCGCATCTGGGATCTTCTTCCCTATGATGCTCAATTGGCCTACTGTCCGAATCTCGTTGCAGCCAAGTGGGGCCTGTCCACCATATGGGATGCTCAAGCAGCAATGACGGTTGGATACCCCGAGAAGCACAGTCTGCTGGATTGCACTCCGATCTAACATGAAACCATCGGTGTCTCGGTATTGTGGTAAGGATCTCCGCAGTTCGATTTCCGATGAAAACGTTCCAACGACGGGGGGGAGAGGAGAGCCACGATAAAACGACTTTGGAATCAGACCAAGCAAACACGTTGTCGAAAAAAATACCAAGGGAGTTTTGAACCGCATCGAGTAGCCTAGCGAGTAGAAGAGCCGCACAAAGTTCTAAACGTGGGATGCTCAATTGCTTTAGTGGTGCCACACGAGACTTTGCAGCTATAATGGTTGTTTTCAAATCTCCGTTTGATAGTTCATACCGAGAGTAGATGACCGCGGCGTATGCTGATGCCGAGGCGTCCGAGAAACCATGCAACTGAAACGAAGAATGCGACAAACCTATGGTTCTTGGTATTTTAATTTGAGTAAGCACTGAGAGCTCATCACGGAATTTACTCCGTTTGGAACCGACTGAAGAAGGAATTTTATCGTCCCAACCTACTTTCAAATGCCACAATTCTTGGAAAAGGATTTTCAATTGCACTACCGAGGGAGCTAGAAAACCGAGGGGATCAAAGATTCGCGCAACATCTTTTAAAATTTGACTTTTCGTAATGGGTTCATTAGAGGAATAATTAAGATTGAAACTGAAGATATCGCACTGAGAGTTCCAGTAAACACCAAGCACTTTAGTCCACGAGTCCGCGTAAGTATCTAACGAAAGGTTATTATCCGAAGGAGTATCAGAGCCTCTAAGAAGCTCGGCGCAATTACTTCTCCATTTACTTAATTTCATGCCGCCTTTCGATAGAAGTTGAATTAGGGCATCGCGTTTTTCGATTGCTTCCGATAACGTGTTACCGCCCGAGACCACGTCGTCGACGTAGAAATCATTTAATATTATTTCCGATGCGATTGGAAACTCGTCGACATGGTCTTTCGCGAGTTGTTCCAAAGCCCGTACTGAGAGAAAAGGTGCGCAAGATGTTCCATAGGTAACAGTACGAAGTCGAAAATGCTCCAACGGTTCCGAAGGTGAATTCCTCCATACTATACGTTGGAAGTCGGAATCCCTTTCCGACACAAAGATTTGGCGAAACATCTTAATGATGTCTGCGGTGAATACGAATAGATGACGGCGAAACCTTAGGCATACCGAAAACAGATTGCGTTGTATTGGTGGCCCAACCATCAGAGAGTCATTTAGGGAAATACCGTTTGTATCCTTGAATGAACCGTCAAACACAACGCGAAGTTTCGTGGTTGCACTGTCCGGTTTCAGGACCGCATGATGAGGAAGGTAGAATACATTGGGTTTTGTTATTTCCGTAGGAGGAATCTTAGACATATGTCCCAGTGCTAAATATTCTTCGAGAAACTTGGAGTAGTCTTGGAAGAGATCCTTGTCCTTGGAGAATTTCCACTCCATCGATTTTAGCCGAATATAGAGTTTGAGTAGAGTTTGAGGAATATATTGAGCGATGTTGATTGAATGGTTATTAATAATTGTTCCTAGTGCGGCTGATGATGTTGAAGGGATGCTGGAGTTAATCGAAGGGCTGCGAAAAGAAGTTCATTGGGCTGTCCCTGGTTGACCGAGTTGCAAATAAAATCAGTAGCTGTTGGATTGAGATTGCTGTTCACTGAGTTATCATGAACCAAGGTATGATGACGAGTGTTGCATGTACGACAACGGAACTTATGCCCCTATTACGGAAGAAAACTACAACCAAATCAAGGTTGTCTTTCTCCAATTGGTATTATCGATAACAACTAGTTGTCTGTCAAAGGACAACCATCATCCTATAAGTAGACAACTAATAAAATGGTTGCCTTTTCAGTTGTGTGTATGTATTATAGAAGACAACTGAGTTGTGTTGGAGTTGTCCTGAATGTCAAAATCAGACAACTGCTTATTATCAGTTGTGTTGCATTTTGTGAACGATAAGGATCACCTTTTTTTACTGCATTATGGACAAAAAAACGTAAGTAGGAATAAGAATTAAAAAAACGATAATAGAATGTGTGTTTTTAAAAGTATAAAAGTCACCAAACCAGCGCAGTTTGATCGTCTGATAGGAATATTGCATGATCAACCTAATCTGGCCAGGGGTAAAGGACAGTTTGGTTCATCAAAAAAAAAAATTGACGAAGATTGGGAGAAAATATCTTTGGAGCTGAACAGTATCGGGCCACCTTCAAGGAGCGGAAAAGAATGGCAAAGGGTTCGTTAATGATGCGGAATAAGAATTTTTCTACATACAAAATATTTTTGCAGGTTTGGATACATTACAAGGCCAACTTGAAAAGAAAACTGGCCAAGAATAAACAAAGCCTGAAAACAACCGGGGGTGGTCCATCGGAGCAGGTGAGTTTGAGCCAAATGGAAGAAAGTGTAATAGGGTTGGTGGAGCTGCAAAGTGCGGTCAACCCAACTGGTTCGACCTTCGGCTTTCACCAGTCAGCGGCAAGCCAGCTCTTCGAAGACGAGAGTTCAAGCGACGAAGAGAACGTGCAACCGGAAGTTCAACGTCAAGATCGTTATGTAGCTTCTACATCCGCTCAATCTCTAAGAGCACCACCAAACAGGAGGATACCGATGAACAAGATTGAGGAAGAGCGAATTGCCTACCTCAAAACGCAAACAGACAACCAAACGAATATGCTCAAAACAATTAGGGAAATTGAAAAAATTAACTACAAAACTATGTTCTAAACAAAAAAGCAGTCGAGATACACCAAAAGACATTAGAACTTAAAACAAAAACATTTGCTTTAAAACAGAAACAGTTTTCAGAAGCTTCGGAGCTTCATGAGTTAAACGTACAACTTAAAAAAAAAAAAATTGAACTGCTTGACATCCAATTAAGGAATAACTAAACTGTTTCCTTTTTCTAGTTTTAAGCCTTTAAACTTTAAAGACTGAATTATTTTTTTTTTTGTAGTTGTAAGCCTATTGAATGAATTGTTTTCTTTATTTTTTTCTAGTTTTAAGCCTTTAAAGACTGAATTATTTTTTTTTTGTAGTTGTAAGCCTATTGAATGAATTGTTTTCTTTATTTTTTTCTAGTTTTAAGCCTTTAAAGACTGAATTATTTTTTTTTGTAGTTGTAAGCCTATTGAATGAATTATTTTCTTTATTTTTTTCTAGTTTTAAGCCTTCGACTGAATTATTTTTTTTTTTGTAGTTGTAAGCCTATTGAATGAATTGTTTTCTTTATTTTTTTCTAGTTTTAAGCCTTTAAAGACTGAATTATTTTCTTTTTTTGTTAGATTTAAATGATTGAAGACAGTTTAAGTTTTTTTTATGAATTAATTTAATTTTTACTCTTGTTAATCTGATTAAAGGGAAGTGTTTTGTTTTTGTTACAGAGAGTGCATTATATTATTTCTTATAGCTAGTGCTCCTGTTTCATTCCGCGTGTTTGCAGCATCATCGATTTCTTGAAAATTTACATCATCTGTATCTGCCGAGGTATCTGCATATAGCATTCCATCCGGATATGCAACTTTATAATGTTGACTGATGTTGTGTAAAGCACAACATGCGTTCACAAATTGTGCAGCTCTGTCAGGCTTGTCATGCAGTCCTCGAGCAGAAAGAAGGCATCTAAATTTGTTTTTCAATACGCCAATCGTTCTCTCTACAATGTTCCTTGCCTGCGCGTGAATTGTGTTGAAACGGGATTCTGGGGTTCCACTAGTAGTTGAGCGAAAAGGCGTCATTAAATGTTGCTCAAGAGGATACCCAGCATCTCCTACATAATTTAGAAAATGTTAAATAAAAATTTTTACATAATACAGAAAAATTTATTACCCAAAATCCATGTGTTATCTCTCATTCTTCCTAACATAAGCTTATACTCGCTTAAATTCCATATGAATGAATCGTGATTTGCACCAGGATATCTCGAGTCCACAAACCGAACATTCATTTTGTGATCACAAACCTTTCCAAAAAAAATTTTGTTGCTATAGGAGGAGTAGCATAGATCTGTAATATACTTACAATCATCACATTCAGGCTGTAATAACCTTTTCGATTCAAATATAGATGTTGAAGATTTTTTGCTGGTGCTGTCCCATCTTCGCATCCTATAACTCCCGGAAATCCAGTTTTTTGGTAAAAATATAGCTTTGAAGCGTTTTGCTCTTCATTCGTCAGCTCAGCCTTGATCCAGTTTGGACAAATCCGGTTCTCCAACACACCTAGTACTTCCTTTAAAACAACCGAAACTGTCGGCTGGGCCATTCCTAAATTAAAGTCATTACCACTGCACTTCTGGTAACTTCCTTCTGCTACGAAACGAAGAGCAGTGGCAAGCTTAAGAATCGGTGGAATTGCCGAAGAACGCTGAGACTGTTTCAAATAATCCTTTATTTCGTCCAAAACATAAACGAATGCTTCCTTACTAAGCCTGAAATAACTTAAAAATCTGAAAAAGAAAGAAAAATAGTAGGAGCAGCAGTGCTTATAATTTAGTTGATTTTGCTTACTTTGTATTCGGGAGTTCCAATGGATTAGAGTGATCGCGAATACGTTTTCTTATTCGTAATAGATTCAGTGAACTCTCATCCTCCTCCTCCAATTCACCAAAAAATAAATCAAAACTACTTTCCATCGTTTTTTTTTTAACTTTTTCGTTTTAATTGCAAATACTTCTTCGTTCGATTTCAATTTCCACAAATAGATTCACAAAATTGACATTTAACAGCTGATTTCGATTTTCAATATGCTCCTAAAAGATGGCAATTTATTTTTTAAAGACAACTGAAAAGAGTTGTCTTGCATAATACGAAAAATTTGTTTGGTTGTCTCAAAGTTGAGTTGTCATGGAGACAACACAACTAAGTTGAGTTGTCTTCCATAATAGGCACTTAGATTGACAACGAGCAGACGAATGGCCAGTTCGCAAACAATTGAAGCAGATTTTGTTAGATTTGACGTAATCTCTTCTTGACTGGACAGACAGTCTAATGAAGTCGGGGCATTGGGAGAGCCCATGAGCAGCGTTGCACTTGGGGCAGGCTGGAGACGAAGACACGTGCAGTGCATACTCCTGGCACCTGGGTTCCTCGATCTAGTTTCGCGAAAAGTTACCTTACAGCTTTCTAACGCCTCACACCTACGTTCCAAGAACTCGATGAAGTCTGCTATAGAAGGATAATCTTCTAATACACTTTCTGCAGACCACGCCTGGCGTGTTTCAGGTTCCAGCTTGTTTAAAAGAATATATATAATATGCTTTTCACACCAAGCCCAAAACCTGGTTTTCGCCAAAACACGCGAAAACTTCATCGAAAACAGAAGTTTTCCCATACATATTTCAGTTTTCAAAACGAGTCATTTGCACTCGTTTTCCACGAAAACACCACGAAAACGACTTCCAATCGTTGGGTTGTTAAAACAAACACACCATCCGCATTAATGAGCAAATTCAGCAGAAGTGCTGAACAGAAATGTCACAACACAAATCACAACCATTATTGTTTGAGTTTTTCGTACGGATAGTTGTTTGTGGTAAGTTCTCTACAATTTTAAGAATTTATGTGATTATCGAATAAAAGAAACTTTTTTTCAGAAAATGGAAGAAAAAAAAAACCACAAGAGGAAGATATTTTGGTCCTTGGAAGATGAGGAGTACTTGGTAGAACTGTGGGGAGACAAAATTGGCGATTTGCGAGGAAGCCGTAAAAATCTGCACATTTATAAAGAAATGTCGGCGGCGTTCGAAGGGAGATCGTCAGTATACTCCCCAGGAGAAATCCAAGTGAAAATTCACAACCTGACCACCAAATACAAGTATAATTACTTTTTCCATCCTTTACATCTTGACCGTTTAGTAATCACTTTTTTTTTTTTGTTGCAGGAAAGAAAAGAAAATTATTGGACCTTCAGGTGGTTCTCCGTCAGAGTGGAATTTGTATCAAAAAATACATGCCATTCTTGGAGAACATAAGCTACACAATCTTGACTTGATTGTCGTAGACAGCCGTCCCATAGGTAAAATAACAAATTTGCAACGGAAAAAAAAAACATTTTTATTTAATATCTAAATATTTTCTTCTGCAGCTAATTCATCTGGGTCATCGGCTTCTTCTTCCATTTCTTGTGTGGCTGAAAGTGAAAATTCACCTTCACCTTCCTCACCGTTTGCAGTTTCTCCAGATGATGCCCCTTCAACATCAAGACCAAGAGCTAGAAAGAGAACGATAAGTTCAGGTGATGAGATTAGAGCTGTGGACGAACGCATGGATTTTTTTTAATTAGTAGCATGATCGAATCAGATGCAAAATCTTTGGAATTAGATAAAAAGAGAAACGAAATTCTACAGGACTTTGTATCTGAATCGAAAGAATTCCATAAAGGATTACTTCAGTTTTTAAATAAATAATTCAAAGAAATTTGTTTGTTTTCTATTTTGTTCAATGGATATAGTGTTAAAGTGAGTTCTTCTTACCTAAATATCTGCTGATAGCATTTCTTATGACATTTGCCGTATTGCTTTGGTCATTAATTCGGCTTATATGTTCCGGTTGTTCTCTTTGTGGATTATTATTTCGAGGTTGCAGCCACTGTATGTTGATTTCTTCATTGTGCTCGTTTAGAAAATTATGCAAAACACAACATGCTTGAATTATCAAGGAAGTGTTGTCCACATGGTTATCAAGACCTTTCCCGATTCTTCTGAATCGTCCTTTTAAATGCCCAAAGCAGTTTTCAACTACTCTTCGACATTTTGATAGAACGTAGTTGAAGTTCTTTTCTTCTACTGAAGCGGCAGTGCTAAATGGAAAAGGCTTCATTAAAGTGTCAGAAAATCGGAATGCTGAGTCTCCAATTAAGACTACTGGCACATCAACACCACATAAATTCTTAGATAAGTCTTTAAGAATTCGATTCTGATGTTGTTCTCTTACATACGAACTTTCATAAATTTGAGAATCGTTGCAGCGGCCTGGACTTCCCACGTTTATATAAAGAAATCTATAACTATATATTAAAATTATTACGAGTATAGAAGAAAAGTACTTGCTACATTCTTACCGATAATCGACAACAGCTAGTAATACAGTTGAATACCATCCCTTATAGTTATAATAATCCACAGCATCTTGCGAAGAAGGTTGGACTTCGATATGACATCCATCTTTAATATTCAATACTTCAGAATTAGCCTTAATAGAATCAGTTGTAGTTACCTATAGCTCCAAAACATTGGGGGAAACCAAGTTTTTCAAACCCGTTCACATTTTCTTTTATTTTTTCCTCAGTGAGTGGATATGCACATAGATATTTTGGCTGCATAATACACCACACTTCTTGGCAAAATGCTCTTACTATTTCGCATACCGTTGATATGCCTACGCCGAAAACAACTGCAACAGTTCTGTATTCAGCCGACGATCCCAGTGCATACATAGCGATTGCAATCCTCTTCATTAACGGAATACATTTTCTGTAGTTTGTATTTTGTTTTTCCAGACTTTTGAGCTCTTGGCAAAGTATTCCAAAGGTTCGGCGGGACATTCTGAAATGTTTTTTGAAATACTCTTCGTCATTCTCAACCACTTCTTTTTCCCAGAAAGTGCTAGTGCGCATCTGCATATATTTAGATTATTTAGTTACTTTATATCATAATTATTCTTAACTAAATTAGAAGCTCACCATCGTCCACATCATTCTCTTGCTTTTCCGTTTCTCGATGGCATTTATTAGAAAAGATTTTTTCTTTTGGAGTTCCAATAATAGCAACATTTGTCGACGGCGTTTTTTTTTGTATTGGCTGGCTTGGGCGTCGAAGGCTGCTACCAAAACATTGAAATCATGTTCCACACTTAATTGATGGGCTAATATTATTTTTAAATACCCTGAATTCATTTTATTTGTAAATTAACACGACCGAAATTTATAACCAAAATATTACACACTGAAGTTTCGCGGCTAATGACGCACAGCTGATTGAAACGTCAAACGAAAACGAGTGCGTTCGGTGTGAATGCATCGACGAGTTTTGTAAACTTTTTGGACGAAAACCAGGTTTTGGGCTTGGTGTGAAAAGCATATAAGCCACGGATCCCTATTGAGCGAGTTTATCGCAGTCAAACCTCTCACTACTTCATCCGCTCCATCTGTTATCTTTCGAAGATGGCTAACATTTGAACTATGAGCTGATGGAAGTTCCATGAACGTTTTAATGTAGCTGTTTATTACATAACGCGGCCTATCGTACCGTTTCTCCAATATTTCCCACGCCTGTTCATATGTCGCATCGCAAATCGGTAAATGATTAAGCAGGCTGAGTGCCTCATTCCGAAGGGAGGATTTCAGAAAGTGAAATTTCTGGATAGGGGTTAAGTTAGTTTTAGTATGAACAGCGCCTTCAAACATATCGCGAAAGGCTGGCCATTCCTGATAATTGCCACTGAATGGTTCAATGCGAATCGATGGAAGAAAGCAATCCGGAGTTTTAGACGAATTTGTTTTATTAAAAGTCTCAATTAGAACCTGTTGTTGGTCGGCTAAGCGACAGACGACGTCTTTGTTTCTTTCCTCGTGCTGGCGTTCCCTAATCGCAGACAGTAAGACAGACTTTACTAACAAAAACTTGGCTTCGAATACCTCGAATTCGGGCACGGGGTCGGTGTACCCTTCTTTATCAGCGAACACAAATCCTCAGCTCGATTGAGCTTGACCTCTAGCTCAACTATCGAATTGCTGTGGGTAATGGACTCGGTGTATGTAACCAGCTTGGTTAATGCTCCTTTAGTGTGACCACGAGTCAGCCGAAGCGCGGCAAATGAAACGGTATCCGTCATTTTTATTTAAACGGTTTTATTAATCAAACGGGTGCTAAGAATCTCAACTGCTATGAAAACCGAAATGATTATCTTTGATAAACCCACGTGTAATCATGTAAATTTTCTATGAAGGGAAAATAACTGTCCAATTAATAGTTTGTAACGATTAAATAACAACACTATTTTGTAGAGTACAACGAAAGCTAAATCGAACACAATTTCTTTTCACTCTATAGTACATATATACCTATGTGCCAATAAGAACGCTATCAGTGTCAATATATAATTATGCGAAAGTTGATTCACAGCTCAATTTTTTCGATAACGACAGATTAGGCGAGCGATTTGCCAAAAATCCGGCTCGAATTGGACCAAAAATGTTTGATACCCGGCGAATATCGATAACGAAATTAATCGAAAGAGAAGAGGAAAACGCAAGCTAACAACGATCAGAAAATTTCGATTTATGAATTTATATTTTACCAGATGTGTTACGCTTCCTATGTCCGAGATCAAAGTGACCGAGACAAATTTTAAGCAACAGCGATGTAGCCAAGAAAAACTAAAAACTCTATGTACAGAGAGATTCACAAAGTTAACGTGACACATGAGAGAATGAATTACTGTAGGTTTAAATTACATAAGAAACATAGGGTAAATCATGATTATTTAACATTATGCAACAAATAAACAAAGTAACGAAACTAGCAAGAAAATACGCAAAGTATGTGTAACAAATTGAATTTGTGTAAAATAATATATAGGTATATTTGATCCTAAACAGGGATATTAGATATAATTCGTTTCCTCAACTCCACAGGTTGGATATAAGTATATAATGCATTACACCCCTTTAAAACCATCACAAGCTAGGTCACACGAGTCGTGGTAACAAAACGGCACATCAAGTGCTACTTGGGTTCAAAGTTGGACCGCCACTTCTACCTACCTACCTTCCTTTTCGAGTAAAGAAAATGTCCTCATTTTCTCGCGGTCTTTGAAAATATAGGTGGGTACTATGGAAATAAAATACAATTCCAAGAACCGAAAATATGGATAATTATACTTACTTTTTGGTATTGTATATTTCTGATAGAACCACAGCTTTGTCTTTTCCTGTTTCGTTGCCCATATCCCACGTAATCCAGATTGGATATAGCTTTAGTTCCAACGCTTTTACGGTCTCGCAAACTATCTCCGAAAGGGTACTTTGGCCAGCAGTAATCCTAAAGTCGTTATCAGTCAACCATTGGTAGCCACCTCCAGCTAGGACCTCCAAGGTAGCACCAAGTCTTAAAATTGGGGGAATATATGTTGAGCGCGACCCGCTCCTTAGACATTCCAAGACTAGTACAAACGCCTCTTTCGAAAACCAAAACCATTGAATAAAGCAATACAATCGTCGTCTTACGCGATGAGAGCCCAAGGCACCCATTCCGTAACTCTGAGGACGATAATCGTTTGCGCGATAATTAGTCAACGATCTCGTCATTAATTTGCTTCACGTAACTCTACTACTATCGTGTCGTCCATCGTTTATTTTACACAAAGTTTGCGAGCTTTCGATATTTCCCAGAAACTCACAAATTGTAGTTGGAATCTGGTTGGAATCCCCTAGACGTCATCGTAATTTTCATAACTGACATTTGTTAAAGGATTTCGGTTCTTGTTTTTGGTGCCGTTAATTGGTTCTCAAATTGGGGGAATGTAGGTTAGGCGGCAACCGCCTGGCAGGTTTATTGAATTCAATACCATCAAAAATGCTTTTTTTTGATAAACGAAAACGTTGAACAAAAATACGAAGATTTAAAGTAAATCTATATATATAATTCTTTCGGGTTGAAACTCGATGATGTTATAACTCGATAACCCCTTCCTGTATATCAGGTTTAAGAAGAAAGAAAAGTCGGAAAACTCTCAACAGGTGGCATTGTAGGCACACATTTCGTTTTTCATGGGGAAATGCACTTTGAAAAAAAAAAAAAAAAAAAAAAAATCGAGTATTGACTCTTCAAATGGAAAAAAAGTATTTTAAATTTTGAAAGCAATTGTTATTTTCAATTATTTCAATTATTATCCAAGCAAATTGTTGTTGTAAACAATTTCGAATGTTTTTTTTTTAATTTATGTACCCAATAAGTTTGTTTGTTTACTATCCCCTCTATATTATTCTGTAGTGTGTTTCTACCTATTGCGGTTCACACGCTCAACCAATCTTAACAAATGAAGTGTAAAAAAAAATATATTTTCAGGGTGCTTATCTTTGCATTTTTACTTTTTTAAAATATTAACATTTAAAAAATTTAGATTTCGCTACATTTGTGTACAAACTATGATTCCGGGAAATACTTTTCTTTCATTCTTAATGCCCGTACAAATTACAAACGACGTCACGAAAGACTCAACACATTCATAGACAGAAAATCTGTGAAAGAATTTTATTTTCCAAACCTGCGGGGGAAATGGTTAGGTGCGCTGAAGGTCTATCCTATACGTGGCGCTGTTGTCGATCTCCGAAACCACTTAACCGATTTCAATGAAATTTTGTGGATGAGTACCTATAGTTGGTTCCAGTTTTAAAGATAGGATAGTTTTTTATCCGATAGCTCCAAACGAAAGTCAAGGGCAAACCGGATGGGCACCCCTACATTATAAAAGATACTGTAGTATGTGTGTGCACTAACTCGAGAATGGACTCCAGGGAACCGCAGGATAGACTGGATAGAAAAACGGGTAATGTCACTTAAAATACAAGAAAACTTATTTCATATGTTTAATTTTTAAATTCTTTGGATGTTCCGTGCTCACCGCTACACAATTTGAAATCGAAAGTCGGCTCAGTTATAATTTTGTTGAGCCCCAATGAACCGAAACTTTTACAACTGATCGCATTTGATTTGATTGTGAAGAATCTCAAATCAAATGTCATGGAGATTTTTACTTAAAAATTCAAAGGTATTACGCGGATTCCGATGATTTGCCATTGGTTTTTAGGCGCCTCTAATTTCCCATGCTTTCACTATGGAAAATAATAAGTCGCAAGGATAATCGATAGATATTTGTGACATTAAATCTTGAATTCCCATGTTTTTCACATGATCGATCGTATCTGGCGTACTCACGTGTGAGCAAACCTTCCGCTTTGTAGGTACGTCGTGTACCGTAATGAACTTTAGTGGAAAAGTGGAAGGTTGGCTGACACGTCAATCATGCGGTTTGATTTAAACACATCGACAATATAACTTTTGTGTACAGAATCGGAATTACATAAAGCAGCATGGTGCATTGTTCATTCTCGGAATTATTATTTTCATTACATTAACGAATTTGGGCGGAACGAAGTTCGCCGGGTCAGCTAGTATAAGAATAAAATTAAGTTTGTAATGAATGTATTTACATTTCCGTTGGAAGAGATAATGGGTCGGATGCTTCACTTTATATATATATTTGAGAGATATTCGAATCAGACCACCATTGACGGGTCTCTTTTCGTCTCTCTGCCACTATAAATCTTAGCCAGACAGACTCTCTGGATTTCTCCAGAGTTCTTCCCTGGGTTCGATTCCTAGTGTTAACGCTAGCATCTGTTTATGTGAGATCTGTTTCATCGACTGGGTCTCCACCCAGTGATGCCCCAAAATCTTCATTCTTCTGCCAGCCAATGCCGGACATTGACACAGTATATGTGCCGCTGTCTCGGATTCCTCCAGGCATAGTTTGCAGGTATCGTCCTCTCTAAGGCCCATCTTCCTTAAGTGATACCCGAAGTTACCATGTCCTGTTGATAAAGCCACCACCCATTTCAGTGTTCCTCGACTCATGCTTAGAACCCTTCTTTGAGTGGAGCAGGTCGGCCATTTAATTGCCATTTTAGACTGTCTACATTGTTCCATGGTTGACCATCTTCTCAGATGTTCTGCCGTGATCCAGTTGTAAATCAGTTGTTCAACCATTCCTCTGCCAATTGAAGAGAATGGTTCTGGTCCCAGCAACTTTTCAGCTGACCCCTGTTTTGCAAGGGAGTCCGCCTTTTCGTTGCCTTCGATCCCTATGTGTCCTCGTACCCAAGTCAGTGTTACTTCATTTTTAGATGAACACTTATTGAGCTTAAGTACACATTCCAGTGCCAACGATGTTGTAATGTTTGCTTGCTCCATGCATCTGATCACCGCCTGATTGTCCAGTGCTATAAGGATATTTCTTCCCTCCACCTGACCCTCAAGCAAGTAGTCCAACGCATGCAGCAATGCAATCATCTCAGCCTGGTATACAGAAGTGTGTTTCCCGAGGCTAACGTGACGGGCTAGTTCCAGCTCTTCTGAAAAGATACCGGCACCCACTCTGCCATCCATCATGGATCCATCTGTGAAAATCACTATTTCACCACTTCTTTTTTCTGGAAGTAATCCGTTCTCAATACGAGTTTTGTGATTCCTTTCCATAACACGCACCCTTGTAATCCCATCCATAGGCATGTTCAGCTCCCTAATCTCGTTTTTGACAAGTTCCAGGATCTTCCTATGTCCATAGATGGTACCACGATTGTGCCATTTCGCATCTCGATGCAAACGAAGTGCCGTTAGGGCCGCTGTTTTCTTAATAAATAAGTCCAGCGGTAAGATCCCCAGGATCACTTCCATTGCGCATGTTGGTGTTGTCCGTATTGCACCTGTAACTCCTATAGATGCTAAGCGTTGGACCCTATCCAGGTGCTTCCTCACTGTTTTCTGGGAAGCTTTCGCCCACCATACAACCGAGGCATAGGTGATAATGGGTCTAGTTATCATCGTGTACATCCAGTATGCGAGAGTCCCCACCTCTGTCCACATACACGTTTGCACTGATGTAATACCCTTTTTGCCTTCTTGACCTTCTCCTCAACATGGATGCTTCACTTAATTGTCTCCGTTTTCGTATAATTTGCAATTTTCATTTTCATTTTCAAGCAATATGAACTTGTAATTTATGATTTTAAATATGGATTGTCACATATATAATATTATGAAATTGGAATCATTTAAAAAATTACTAAGTCAATTTTTCGCAATAAAACCCAATCGAATACCATACTAGATTTCATCTTTTGATAGAAAGGGCAATTCTTTTCTTCAATCATAAACGCTATAAGATCCGTATAGTGTGTATTTCTAGGGAATGCAAGATGGCTAGTACTGGACTAAATTGGCTCTGCCATATCGAGGAATGAACAATAATGCTTCCTAAAAAAATTGACTAGCCACAACTAAATTTAGAGAATGCAATGAAATTATAATTCAATTTATTGGCGAGGAAATAACAATAAAAATAAAAAAAAAAAATAAGCACAAGAATCTTAACAAAAACTGAGTAATGTTTACATGCATCAGATTCCTAAGCTCTATTTCCTGCTTCTAGCAGTTGCCGTCGCCTTTGGTTTTAAGGATGAGTTTGTTTTCTTTCCCGATGACGCTTTTGAGGTAGATGCCTTTGATGATGAAGCAGTGGCCTTTTTTTTTGCCTAGAACGAAATAATATTGATAGTAACATAAAAAAAAATAAAAAACAAATATATGTCGTCTATCTCGCTCAATCTGTCTGAAAGAGGTTGAGCGAGATAGACAAGTGTATAACAGTTAGTGAAAATTATTTATTTGCTTTCAATTGTGCAGCGGATTTAATCGGATCTTTAAGTTGCTCTATTGAGCTAGTTCATTTATCGAACTTTTGCGGATACCGAGTCGATATTAGGGATGGTTTTTGTGGTAAATGCGACAAGGGATTTGGTAGCGGTGTAATGACGTGTAGTGGGTTGTGTAAGAGGTTGTTTCACCGTACTTGCTGTGAGGATCAACTGTCGGAATACGACCTGGGAATTTCAAAAAGCAAGCGAAGTCTCGGGTATTATTGTGTGGAGTGTAAAATAGTTTCCGGAAAGATAGTGAAGCAATATGATTGCATATTATAACATGTATCAACTGTACAAAAGCGAATGAAACTTATAGGATAAAATACAATGTGATCATGAAGCAATCGATAAAGAGTGTCCACTTTTCTTAAAAAAAGCCAAAAGTATTAAGGCCCATTTTATTATTCACTCGAAGTTGAATAAAATGGACCTAAGAGAATCCATTAGATATTAGCAATCAAAAGGTCTAAGATTGGTATATCTAAACATTGAGGGTATTCGTTACAATTTTGAGGAGTTTAAAGTTCTAATACTGGAAAAAAATGTTAATGTGTATTGTCAGAAACATAAAATGTTCTTTTCTTTGGAGGTTGCGGAGCAAAAAAAAATAAAATGATCCGAGCATCTACTTATGCATACACGTTTTTATTTCAACTGCTTCCTTATGATGCCAACTTAATACTAACTTAAAACTACGAACTCTCTCTCACTCTCCTACTAATTTATTTCAGCAATGCCTGTTATATGGCCATACATAACACTCCCTTTACCTTAGATATAAACTTATAATTAACACTTTACAGTAACTTCTATTCGTAATTCATTAAGGTTGTAATTATAAGTTATTCATACGATTTTTTTTTCCGAAATATATATATCTTTTTTTGTTTTCAATTCATTCTCTTTATATACAAATATACATTATACATAGATCATATTATAGCTATCTAGTATTTTTAGATATAATAATAATATAATAATAATAATCAGAATTCAGTTATAGTAGATATTAATCTAGTTTCGTTTTTGTTTTTCATATAATATAGAAGAAAATCTTACTGGTTTTTTTTTACGATTCTAGTTGATTTTTCTCTTTTTGGTTGAATTGAAGTAGATTCATCGCTTGAGTAGTTAGCTTCTCTTTTACGCTTTCTCTCCTTCTCTAAGTTTTCTTTCAAAGGAAATGCAATATTTTCTTCTTTTTCGTTGTTTCCTGTTGCTCGTCAATGCTTTCGAAAGCTACGCTTTTAGCAGTGTCAAAATCAGTGGCGGATTTGCCCTAAGTCCCAGTAGGCCCGTGCCTAGAGCGGCCAGATATGTGCCAAATAAAATAATAAAAACATACACAAATAATGATATGCACAATTCCAAAACCCATAAAACCTCCATGATTACCAAAAGCTAGAGCCTACACCATACCTATTCATATCCATCCTTCATAATTCTTCTTTCAGAATTCATGCATCGCTGAGAACAAAAAAAATGAAATCGTAAAAAAAATTCGCCGTGCACCATTCTGTTGAATGGTCAAATAAATTCATCCAACTCCAAACTATATCCCTACAAGATTTCTCCAGTATTCATCCCCATCGTCATTCGTTACCCGCACGCCGCCATACGGCCGTACATAAATCGCTTTACTTTGATGAACTTGTAGTGACCTCGTGCGAAGGTTTTCTGTGCACGGGCTGTATTAATTTTCTCTTCTTTTGCATCTGTTCTGTTCTGTTTCCATAAAGCGTCATAAGTCATAATAATATAATATACTTTTGTCTCGCAGTTTACGAAAAGACTCCACACTTTCCAAAATCCCTTTACCAATAAACAAATATAGTTGCCAGACTTTCGCTAACTGTAGGGTTAACTGTTAGTGTGGAGAAAGCCATGTTTATCTCGGGCATTAGCTAAATAAATCCTCCCTTAATGTCATTTTGAAGACAAGTATTGCCCAACCGTCCAAAATCAAGGTTTTCAATTTCGTAGGCAATAGCAGAGAATTTAATACGCTGTTGTTCAACCTGAACGTTTACAATTATAAATTTTTAGTAAATTGTGAATGTTTTCAAATTTTATTCGTTGCAATACAACAATGCAAATGGTTTTTAGTCTAACAAACTCAAATTTGTACAAATGTATGCACAATATTGAAAATATTGCATATTAATTTTATTTCTAAACACTTTAAGCACCCCCTGAGGGCACCCTCTAGTTGTGAGTGCCGAGATTTCCACGTCATCGATGCGGGTCTGAATTATTCTACTATTCAGCATTGACATTATCCATCTTCCTATTATGGGAGATAGATTCATATTATTAAGAGCCGTGTTAGTGGACTCAAAAGAAGTGTAATTGAAAGCTCCTTCAATATCTAGGAAAGCGACCAGACAGATTTCCTTGCTATTGATGGATGATTCAATTTTAGTAACCAAGTCATTGAGTGCTGACTCGGTGGATTTACCTGGTTGATAGGCATGCTGAGACTTACTTAGCGGAAAAGATTTCAGGGCTACATCTCTTATGTGTCTATCAATTAGTTTTTCCATGCTTTTTTAAAATGAAAGACATGAGACTGATGGGGCGATAGGATTTCGGACTAGAGTCCAAATTCCTACCTGCCTTAGGTAAGTATTTAACTGTTACTTTTCGCCAGGCTTCCGGTATGTGACCATAGGCTAAACTACAGCTAAATAGTTTAGTGAAGATGGGTGCAAGAACATCAACTCCTTGCTGCAGAAGTGCCGGAAATATGCCGTCTTCTCCTGCTGCTTTATACGGCTTCAGGGAAGTTATGGCCCATTTGATGGCGTTCTGATTGCAGATTTGTTTTGCAATTTTGCAGTCCTCCCTCGTCGGCAGGCAGATCCGCTCGAGTCGGGGGATAGGTTTAAAGAGAGAGGATCAATTAAGTTTGATCCAGGAAAGTGAGTTCTAAGAAGGAGATGAAGTGTCTCTTCCTTATTTTGTGTTTGACTTCCGTTCTCATCGGTTCTCATGAAGTCGGCAGCTGGAAGGAATATCAGAGATATCCTCACAGAACCGTCTGAATGATTCTTTTTTAGCCTTTTTAATTTCTTTGTTGTAGTTGGTGAGAGCATTAGAGTAGGTTTGCCATTCGCCATTGCGTTTAGCTTTGTTGAATAATTTCCTTACTATGGATCTCTGCTTTTCAAGATCTTTGCTCCACCAGATAGTTTCCCTTTTAAGCCTTTTGGATTTTAGGGGGCAATTTTCCTCAAAGGCAGATTGTTGCAGCGCAACAAGCATTTCACCCCAGCATGCTTACCATCAACAAGCCGACGGCAAAATGCATCATATACATCGCTCCTACCAGCAATAGCAAAATGCGTAAAGCCGACGGCAAACACACGTCGTTAACACAGCTTAGAGGAAGAAGAAAATTGGGCGCTCAGAAATCCAGCGACAAACGGATGCAAAACATCAGCTGGTGTGGGAGGCAGCACAAAACAAACTGCATACAAAAAAAATGCGATGTTTGTTCAAATAGGCCACACCTCCTGAGCAGCTCTCACAAAGCTAATCAGTGCTGGACCAATGTTGACATGTATTGGTGACAAATGCAATCGCTTGATGACGAAAGGGCAAAGGCGCGGCGCAGTAGCAGACCAGCGGTGAAGATTTGCTTGACATTGTAACTGCCAAGTAGTTCCGCAAGGGGTTATTGGCCGGATTAGGATTGATCAGCGAAATCAACAAGACAAGTAGAAGATGTTTTTATGGCTAAGGCAATTCTTGTGATTCATTCCAAGTTTGTCCATCAGCGAAAGAAGGTGAAAAATAAAAGACATTAAAATTCAAGTCGACTTGTGTGTTTTTTGTTGTTTCCTTAGACCTATCATTTCACAATTGGTTTAGATTCTTAAAGACACTAAATAGAATCGGCATTGCAGACAGTCTATAGCTAGTGCTTGTGTCCTTACGATTCATTGGTCCTTCGAGCCGGATTTAAGGATCTAGACATTTAATTGTAAAAAAACTATTTAATCCAGTGGGTGACATATTCTAATTCCGAATAACTCGTCGTGTGCATTGGAGTGTTCATCATAAAGTCGGTACGGTCGTTGTCTTTCCTGCGGACATTTTCTGGATTTCGAGAAGCTGCTACAGCGAGGGAGCAACGCTCATTATCAGGTGTGTGGCATTTTTTTTTATGATTATCATCAATTTATCAATGTTTATTGATCTAATACAATAATAATATAACATAATATATCGTGTGGTGGGTGCTTTACTCTTATCTTCGTTTCACTATTAATATGGTAGACGGCCTCAGGCCAAGCCAAAATAGACTTAGAAACATTTTTGTAAAATTTATATTCATAATGAAATAAAGTCAAATACTACTACTACTACTACTATTAATATGAGTAAATCTAAGATATCAAATTTAATCGAGTCAATTCAACATATCTGGATTGAACTCGACGCTGATCATAAGGCGCATAAAGATCTTGGTAAATCAGCCAAGTCTATTTATATGGTCGAAGCGCGGTTGAAAAATTTGGAGAAAGGGTTTGATGACGCTAGTTCCCTTCATCAGAAAATAGTTGCGGCTCCTAGTGAAGAAGCAAAAACAAAATATATGGAATCTCTAACATTTCACAATTTAAAGGAACTCTACTACACATACTCCTCTGATTTAAGGGAGCAATTATGTAAAGCCGACAATCTAAATCAAACTCAAGGTCTGCTTAACAATTCAGTCATAGGATCTAAGGCCCCTTTAATTGATTTAAAGCTGCCCTCGATCAAGATACCCACTTTCGCTGGTTCCTTTCAAATGTGGCCTGAGTTCAAAAGTTTATTCGAAAGTTTAGTCAGCAAAAATTCGTCTTTATCTGACGTTCAGAAATTGCACTATTTAAAGGCTAATTTAAGCGGTGAAGCCGAACGGTTACTTCGAAACACTTCAATAACCGAAGGTAATTTTGATTCAGCATGGGCAACGTTAGTTAAGCGGTATCAAAACCTACGGTTATTGAAGGACAATCAATTTAAATTGCTGTTTGATCAACCAAAGCTGTCTCAAGATGCAATTAAGTTGCTTCTAGACACTACAATTGAAGCTAAACAATCTCTCGAGAATTTGGGAGTCACTGTTGATTCATGGGAGGAGTTTTTGATTTTCCACACTGTTCAAAAACTTCCGAACACCACTCGGAGTCTGTGGGAATCGCACATTTTCGCATATGTGGATTACCCCGCGTTCGGCATTCTTGAGGACTTCTTGCTCATGAGATCAAGAACATTAGAAATTTTGGGACAATCACCATCAAGTTCACATCAATCTCACTCTAAGCATTTTAATTCAACCACAGTTCGTAGCCACAACTCCTTAATATCAAAATGTCAGATGTGTCAGGGCTTGCACTCAATCAGAAAGTGTTATAAATTTAAGGCATTGACTCTACAAAAAAAAAGGGACATAGTTAAACGGCATAAACTGTGCATCAACTGTCTGTCACACTCTCACTCTACGCAGAATTGCTCAAGCACTTTTACATGTTCGGTATGCAAACAAAGGCATCATTCGTTGTTGCATGAAGGCGAAGCAGCCAACACAAACGCAATGCATGCTAACAATTCACCTTCATCATTAGTTGTTCAATCACCTGCTCAACCAATTTCCATGCCTACACAGTCAGAACCTTCAGAAATTCCAACCTCATCCAACAGAATAGCTTCAGTACACAATACGTATGTAGCCGAAAACAGTCGGTCCAAAGCTGTTCTTTTGGCTACTGCGATCATCAAGGTTGTCCCAACTATAGGCCAACCCGTGTTGCTGCGGGCATTACTTGATCCAGGATCGGAAGGTTCGTTCATCTCAGAGTCGGCTGCACAGCTGTTGAATCTCAAAAGGACGACAAACTTCGTTAAGATAATAGGCGTTGGGGAAACACACAATGGTTGTTCTAGGTCTAAGGTGTCACTTACCATCCGTTCAAATGTTAACGATGACTTCAGCGTACAACTTAATGCGCTGGTTTTACCTAAGCTTAAGGAACTTGGACACATGACTCAAGTAGACTCAACATCTTTAAATCATTCGCACTATTTTGTTCCACACCATGCAGTGAGGAAGGAATCTAGTTCCACCACAAAATTGCGAGTTGTGTTTGATGCATCTTGTAAGACGTCTGATGGTACATCACTAAATGATCATCTGTTTGTTGGCCCAAGGCTACAAGATGATATCTTTGACCACATCGCCCGCTTTAGGAAACATAAGATTGGTTTCGTAGCTGATATCACCAAAATGTATAGGCAGATCTGGGTCTCAGCTGAAGACTCTGCCTACCAACTCGTGTTATGGAGAGATTCGGAAGGAGATCAAATAAAACCATACCGCCTCAACACTGTTACATTCGGCACCGCATCCGCACCATATTTGGCTGTTCGCACGCTCCAACAGCTTGCTGCAGATGAGCAAGCAGATTTCCCACTGGCATCAGAAATCGCTAAAAAACATTTTTACGTGGACGATGTTATTCATGGAGCAGACTCGGAAGAGGAAGCCTTGGAGATGCAACGCCAACTCATAAAAATGTTGAGGTTTGGAGGATTCCCCTTGCGAAAGTGGGCCAGCAACAGTGAGAGAGTATTGGCAGCAATTCCCGATGAAGACAGAGAGGTGCAACTCCCACTGTCATTTGACGAAGACAACGCGATTAAAACCTTAGGAATCCAGTGGCATCCGGGGAAGGATATTTTTGCATTTAAAATTAACTCATTAAAGGCAAAGACGACAACGAAACGAACAATTTTATCGGACATTGCTCGTCTTTACGATCCAATGGGATGGATTTCCCCTTGTGTCATCGTCGGGAAGATGTTGATGCAAGAGATCTGGAAAGAAAATAAAAAATGGGACAGCGAGCTGCCTCATTCAATAATCTCTAGATGGCACAATTTTAAGGAAGAACTAATTGCCCTTAATGATATTGAGATTCCGCGCGGGATTAATATCACAAAGGATTCGCAACTCGAAATCCACGGTTTCTGTGATGCCTCTGAAAAGGCGTACGCTGCGGTTGTCTATGTTCGAGTCATCACAAAAACTAGGACTCAAACTTGTCTTCTCGTGTCTAAAACCAGAGTTGCACCCCTAAAAACCGTATCACTGGCACGTTTGGAGTTATGTGGAGCTGTACATTTAGCACGCCTACTGGTACACACTAAGGAAACCATGGAGCTCAATAATGCAAAATTATTTGCGTGGAGTGACTCGCAAATTACTCTAGCATGGATCAAAACAGCTCCATACCTTCGAACCACCTTCGTCGCCAACAGGGTGGCAGAAATACAAGAGCTAACAAACCACAACCACTGGAACTATGTACCATCTAAGGACAATCCAGCAGATATGGCGTCTAGAGGACTATCTCCGAAGGATCTCCGTAATCATCATCAATGGTTCAATGGGCCTGAATTTTTGCAATCGTTTAACGAAGAAGTGCATCCGACGTTCGACATCCAGTCGACGGACCTCGAAATGAAAAATTCGAAGGTAGCAAAGGCAAAAAATGAGTTCATCGCATCTGGGTACCCCTTAACAAATATTTTTTAGCTCTGCGTGCACTTCTAACGAACTTCTCAGAAGGTTTTCTTCATTGCAGCGTCTACTACGAGTCACTGCATATTGGCTTCGCTTTGTTCACAACTGCTTAAAGAAATCGGCACCCTTATCGGGACCCCTGTCAGTCAACGAAATATCGTCAGCGCGAATACGCTTGATAAACATTGTCCAGCAAGAGGTCTTCCACGAAGAGTTCTTAAGGTTAACAAAAGGGGACACGGTTCCCAAAGGAAGCAAACTATCGCGATTATCACCAATCATCGACAAAGACGAGATATTACGGGTTGGCGGACGTTAAGAGAATGCGGATCTCCCTTATTCACAGCGGCATCCAATAATTTTGCCCGCACAAAACCCTCTTACTACTCTCCTAGTTCATGATGTCCACATGAAATCACTTCATGGTGGCCAGCAACTCATGATGGCTACTATCCGATCAGAGTATTGGATATTGCACTTGAAATAAACCGTTAAAAATTGCATTCACAAGTGCCTTAAGTGTTACATGTACAAAACAATTAAAATGCAAGAAAAAATTGGAAATCTACCCGCGTTAAGAGTTAACCAGGCTCGCGCATTCCAAACATCCGGAGTGGATTACGCTGGTCCAGTGCATCTAAAAGCATGGAAGGGACGGTGTAATAAAATAACCAAAGCCCATATCGCTATTTTTATTTGTTTCTGCACGAGAGCCGTCCACCTTGAACTAGTGAGTGATTATAGCACGTCCGCGTTCCTCGCAGCCTTCAAACGCTTCACTGCGCGCCGTGGGATCTGCACCAACCTCTACAGCGATTGTGGAACGAATTTTCAGGGGGCTGCAAGGATAAAGGACCAACAAAAGTCACAATGGTCAAAGCAATGGACGGAGGAAATCGTGACGCAACTACAAGCAAACGGCACTACGTGGCATTTCAACCCACCGGCTGCTCCGCATTTCGGTGGACTCTGGGAAGCCGGCGTGAAATCAATGAAGCATCACTTGAAGCGAGTTATTGGCCACTATAGTCTAACTTTCGAAGAGTATGCAACTGTCTTATCGCAAGTAGAGGCATGCCTCAATTCACGTCCGCTCTGCCCAATATCTGAAGATCCTGATGACTTATCCATTTTGACTCCAGGACATTTTTTAATTGGGGCGCCGCTAAACACGACACCCAAAAAGGATTTAACAGACGTTAAGTCCAATTACCTTGACAGGTGGCAGCTTATGCAGAGGATCCAACAGGATTTCTGGAAAAAATGGAAATCTGAGTACCTTGTGCGGCTCCAACAGCGTCCAAAATGGCTGAGTTCGAATTTGGATATCAAGATAGGACAACTGGTGATAATGCCTGACGAACAAACGCCCCCCACTCTATGGCGACTTGGTAAAATTGAAGAAGTGCATCCTGGAACCGACGGAAAAATTCGTGTCGTCACAGTCAAGACGGCAACGACATCATTAAAGCGACCGATTGTCAAACTTTGCCTTCTCCCAATGGCAAATTAATGTCATGCCTACAAACACACACCCACACACAAATGAATTTAAAATAACTTATCATAATTTTAATACCTTAAATAATATTGAATTTATTTAACCTAAAATAATTAAATAAATTAAACTAACTCCTATAACCTATTATTGCCACACACCATTCACCGAATCCCACTCTTCTTTACATGTACTCATCAACCGCCACACCTGATCATAAGGGACACTGTCAAGGAATATCATTCAACAATCAACATACATCTGTAACCAAACACTGAAGTCCGAACATCAAAGCTACAAGGTCCAAAAATAGATGACTCCTTCTGTGGCCCGGCAGGATGTTGCAGCGCAACAAGCATTTCACCCCCAGCATGCTTACCATCAACAAGCCGACGGCAAAACGCATCATATACATCGCTCCTACCAGCAATAGCAAAATGCGTAAAGCCGACGGCAAACACACGTCGTTAACACAGCTTAGAGGAAGAAGAAATTTGGGCGCTCAGAAATCCAGCGACAAACGGATGCAAAACATCAGCTGGTGTGGGAGGCAGCACAAAACAAACTGCATACAAAAAAAATGTGATGTTTGTTGAAATAGGCCACACCTCCTGAGCAGCTCTCACAAAGCTAATCAGTGCTGGACCAATGTTGACATGTATTGGTGACAAATGCAATCGCTTGATGACGAAAGGGCAAAGGCGCGGCGCAGTAGCAGACCAGCGGTGAAGATTTGCTTGACATTGTAACTGCCAAGTAGTTCCGCAAGGGGTTATTGACCGGATTAGGATTGATCAGCGAAATCATCTAGACAAGTAGAAGATGTTTTTATGGCTAAGGCAATTCTTGTGATTCATTCCAAGTTTGTCCATCAGCGAAAGAAGGTGAAAAATAAAAGACATTTAAATTCAAGTCGACTTGTGTGTTTTTTTTTGTTGTTTCCTTAGACCTATCATTTCACAATTGGTTTAGATTCTTAAAGACACTAAATAGAATCGGCATTGCAGACAGTCTATAGTTAGTGCTTGTGTCCTTACGATTCACAGATATATTAGAAGATCTTACCAATTCGGCAGAGTGTTCTAGTTTATCTTTAGTGTCAATTCGGGATATTTTTCCATTGAGTGACTGACTTAGGTGCTCTTTATAAGAGGGCCAGTCAGTGTTTCTCTTTGGACGGAATGACGCAATAGTTGTATTGGGTTCGTTGATTTCAAATCTGATATGTTGGTGGTCGGAACATGAAGGTTCGGACGACACATACCAGTTGGAAATTAGGTGGTGAAGTGTGGGAGAAGCTAGGGTTATATCCAGAACTTCTTTTCTAACTACATTAATGAAGGTTGGTTCCCTCCCGATATTACATATATTTATATTTAGTTTGGAGTCTAATAGAATTTTTTTAACGATGATTTCACCGTCTGAACGGCACGTTCAGCACTACCATTTGATTCAGGATGGTATGGAGGTGTTTTTGTTAGCCTTAGCCATTAGCCAAACAGATTTCTTTAAGTTCCTTTGAACCAAATGATGATCCATTGTCAGACACTATTTCCTTCGGTAGTCCGAAAGTGGAAAAACATTTTCGAAATGCACGAATCACATCTACAGCTGTGGTTTTATTCATTAGGATTACCTCCATCCATTTTGAAAATGTGTCAAAAATAATAAAAAAAACATTTCTTTGGAAATAAAAAAAAAATCAAAAGGGTATGTCGTTTGTGGCCACCGAGAAAGACCTATTGAACCAGATTTTTTTTCCATCTGTTGACATACTTCGCAACTCCGGGCGAAATGTTCAATATTGCGGTCTATATTTAACCACCATACAGAACCCCTGGCCATGCTTTTCATCCGAACTATCCCGATATGACCATCATGCAAACAATTAAGGAAATATTTCTTGAAGCACTTAGGAATAACAATTCGGTTGCCTAGCATAATACATCCATCGCATATAGACAGTCCCAATCTTTTATTATATAATTTCTGCAAGGCTCTATCCTGAAAGGAATTTGGCCACTCGCTTTCAATATATTTAAAAATGTTTGACAAATACTCGTCTTTTTTAGTTTCTCGTGCTATACCTTCCTTTTTTACTGGTAAGTTTCCAGTGATATTAAAAACATTAATAAGGTTACTTGAAATATTTGTCTTTTCTTCCAACGGCAACCTTGAAAGAGTCAACAAGTTAGTGTCAAAAAGCCATTTTTTGCTTTCTTGAAATGTACTTTCACACCTTTCGTCCCATAGCCATGTCGAATTTTTATAATTATACAATGGCGCTGGTAGAAAAGTTCGGAATGAACTTATTATAAAAATTGAGAAGTCCTATATACGCTCTCAAGGTCGTTAATTCTTTTGGAGCAGCAGCGCTTAAAATTGCCTCCATCTTATCTTTCCTTTCCTTATTCCATCAACAGTAATCTCATGGCCAAGATACTCCACAGACGTTTGAAAAAATTTACACTTCTCGAGGCGAACTTTCACATTATACTCCTTAAACCACTCAAGAACCATTAGCAACTTCTGCTTACACTCCTCATAGTTTATACCCCCTATAAATATATCATCAATATAACATTTCACAGACTTTAACCCCGGTAGAATACCATCTGCAACACATTACCTTTCACAATATTTCTCTTTTGGGATAACAGAGTAGTCGCTCTTTCAATTGAGAGTAAACAAAAAAAATTTTTGGAAAACATATTTATCGGCAGAGTTGATACTATAAAAAACTACAGTGATTTATACTTTGTTTGAACAAACATATTTTGGGGTGAGCCACCCTAAACACTTAGGGGTATAAAAATTATTTCTAAACCTATTCTCATACCTACTGAATTTACATTTAAAATTTCATCAAAATCGGCTGAGCCGTTTCGGAGGAGTATAAACACTAAAACTGTGACACGAGATTTTTATATATTATAGAGTTAACGCTAGCATCTGTTTATGTGAGATCTGTTTCATCGACCGGGTCTCCACCCAATGATGTCCCAAAATCTTCATTCTTCTGCCAGTCAAAGCTGGACACAGTATATGTGCCGCTGTCTCAGATTCCTATAGGCATAGTTTGCAAGTATCATCCTCTCTAAGGCCCATCTTCCTTAAGTAATACCCGAAATTACCATGTCTTGTAGACAAAGCCACCACCTATTTCAATGTTCCTCGACTCATGCTTAGAACCCTTCTTAGAGTGGAGCAGGTCGGCCACTTAATAGCCACCGTAGCCTGCCTACATTGTTCCACAGTTGACCACCTTTTCAGGTCTTCTGCCGTGATCCATTTGTGAATCAGCTGTTCAATTAGCGAATGGTTCTGGTCCCAGCAACTTTTCAGTTGACCTCTGTTTTGCAAGGGAATCCGCCGTTTCGCTGCCTTCGATCCCTATGTGTCCTCGTACCCAAGTCAGTGTTACTTAATTTTTAGATGAACACCTATTGAACTTGAGTACACATTCCAGTGCCAATGATGTTGTAATGTTTGTTTGTTCCATGCGTCTGATCACCGCTTGATTGTCCAGTGCAATAAGGATATTTCTTCCCTCCACCTGACTCTCAAGCAAGTAGTCCAACGCATGCAGCAATGCAATCATCTCAGCCTGGTATACGGAAGTGTGTTTCCCGAGGCTAACGCGACGGGCTAGTTTCAGCTCTTCTGAATAGATGCCGGCACCCGCTCCGCCATCCATCATGGATCCATCTGTGAAAATCACTATTTCACCACTCCTTTTTTCTGGAAGTAAAGCCTGAACTACATCGAAACAAAAGTGGGAAAAAGTACAAAAAAGTGGAAAAAATCGAATGTCCTACTTCATCCCATAGTACACTCTGTATACTTTTGTCTCAATTTAAAATTTGCACTTTGTGGAAAGCTCGACCATGTTCCAGCTTTCACTTTTCTAAAGTTCTGCAAACAAATACACTCAAGGAATTCATTATCGATTTGCCGGTAGATCACGTTCCCATCATATAATTCCTGTCAGTTTCGAAGGCAAAAACTCTTTTTGCACTTCACTCGGCTAAATTTGTTTATAATTGCTCTGGAAATTTGAAATGTAAACACAAAAAGCTCTGAGCTTCCTTAGTTCGGATTTTGTTCATAGATGTCATGTAAATATGCGTGTGTTTTCAATGAATTTCGAGCTTTTCACGTTTTTGTACTTTTTCCCATTTTTGTTTCGATGTAGTTCAGGCTTATTCCGTCCTCAATACGAGTTTTGTGATTCCTTTCCATAATACGCACCCTTGTGATCCCATCCATAGGCATGTTCAGCTCCCTAATCTCGTTTTTGGCGAGTTCCAGGATCTTCCTATGTCCATAGATGGTACCACGATTGTGCCATTTCGCATCTCAATGCAAACGAAGTGCCGTTAGGGCCGCTGTTTTCTTAATTTACAAATAAGTGACCATCAAACAATTGCTATTGAAATTAAAAATGGAAAGGATGCAAAACTAGTGACGGAAAAAAATTATAAATAAATTGTATCAGTGATGAGGTACAATAAAGAACTCTTTCGGGAAGCATTAGGAAACAGTCAAATGAGTGTATAAAATAAATCTATCCACGAGACCACAGCAAAGTTTATTGTTAAAAGTGAAATTAAGCACGATAACTAACTAACGAACCTGGCAATTCCAGCCAACTGCCTTCAACGCAGCAAGCTGAAGACTGAATAAAAGAGGTTTGAGGTGCACTGAACTTCAAACGACAGGCCGGCAATGAGAGTGAGAACCAAAATGGTGCCCTGGTATCTGACCTTTTTTCTTTTTTCTTCGGGCACGTTTTAAGAATAAGAACTACTTTTGTTTTTAGTTCATATTAACATATAAACGTAAATTAAAACTTATAACATAGAGTTGTTAAATCAAGCAATACAGTTGTAAGCATTTTATATAATTTATATTTATAGTTTATTTATTAACAGACTAGCTGGTCCCGCGAACTTCGTTCCGCCCAAATTCGTTAATGTAATGAAAGTAATAATTTCGTGCATGCACAATGCGCATGCTATTTTATTTAGACGCTTAAATACCAATGGCAAGTCGTTCTGAATAAGCCGAATCCGCTTATGTTTGCAAAGTGCTTTATTTGGACAATGTCCATTATAATATTAATTATGTAACTTAAGAAATAGCGCTTGATTTTATTTTTGAATGGGAGGTGCCACAACTCGTTTTCCTATACCGCTTATGTTTTACAAAGTACCACCTATAGTGTGGTATCCTATCTTTCAGCACCACCTATCTGGTCCAGAACTCAAGTAGAAATTGATGGTTATATTCTTTCGACTAACCAAATGAGAATGTGCGCATGAGGCAAGCCTCTTTTTTGTCATTCAATCGAATACATCCAACATCGAATATAACCAAAGACACGATGCTTAACAATATAGTCCATCAGCGACCGACGAAATATTTGTAACTTTAACAGCCATGAAGAAAACTAACCGCACCTATCAACTTGGTTGGTAAATGGTAAGCCTTTTCCCTTCTCTCTCTACACCGGTACCGAAGGTGTTATGGTACCTTTGAGTTGCGCTCCCCATAACCCTATTCACTAATGAGCAGAATACCGCTATTGTTACTCGCTCATTTTTCGTAACAACCCCTACGTGCAAGCTCAAACCGCTCCACAACTCCTGTTGCCTGTCATCATTGTCCACGTCATCTTAATCACTCCTACATTTCAACTTACTCACACATATGTACTTATGCAAGGATCCTGAAAATACATGTCACACAAAAATGATGGATTCAAAACCCATGAATTAAAAAAAGTATCTACTCCATTTCAAAAAGTTACTTAATGTAACATAGTAAACATAAACAAACTTATTGGTTATAATATTTAAAAAAAAAATGTCAAAACTGTTGACAACAACAATTTGCTTGGAAAATAATTAAAATAATTGACAACAACAATTGCTTTGAAAATATAAAATATTTTTTTTTGTATTTGAAGTGTCACTACTCGATTTCTATCCATTTTTTTTTTTTTTTTTTTAAAGTGATTTTCCCCATAAAAAACGAATTGTGTGCCTTCAACGCCACCTGTTGAGAATTTTGCAACTTTTCTTTTTTCATAAACCATCCCTGGTTCGAGACGAATAAAACACACCAAAAATCATTGAAATCGTTTGAGCCGTTCGTGAGTTATAAAGTCAAAACGCACTTGCAACAATTTTATATATATAGAAAAAAGAAGAAGATTTGATCCGCTGTATATAGCTGGGCTGAGATCAAACTGGAAGTTACTTTTACTCTGCCTTTCTTGCGCACAACCTTTGCCTTTTATACTATTCATTCTATATGACCCATCTCCTATCTTCCCCCTCCACGCACCATCGGTTCCCTTACCAATTACCATATGTGCATACGCGCTACTTTTAATTGTTTTCCGTTCCCATTAAAAGTACCCAAATGACATTTTGGGTGTCATTTGCCTTACGCTGGTGTGCATTCATAAATTGTTACTATTTCCCTGATACCACAACGTAGTATTCCTCCGATATGCAACTATGGCAGTTTCGCCATGTGTAATCGTATTGGGTAGGTATGCACTTGACTCATTGCGCTTGGGAAACACAAATGAAAACAAAGCAAATGACCTATTAATAGCCGTGCGCTCTGGTAATGTGTTTTTTTTTTTTTTTTTTTTTTTTTCATTTTCATTTATTTCATATCATACAATATCTTATAAAAGAGCGTAAGCTTCAATAAGAATTATAATAATTTATAATAATTTGGAGTCGGTTGGTGGGAAACAATTGGAATTTGATATATTTAATTATAATAAATACAATTATTATTATAGTTCAACTCGGTGAATAAAGGAAAACTAACAAAGCAAAAGGAAAAAAAAAAACGAAGTAGTAAAATTGAAGGAGATAAAAGGTAAAAAAAGAAGAAAAAAAGAAGGCTTCCATAAACCCTTACAACCTACAGTAGTTCGTGAGGGGTATAACCAGTACTACTATGTGTGGTTGTATTGAATACGAAGATTGCGTATGGTACCCAGGTGTCCCAAGAGAGAGGGTCCTTGTTGACGTAATGTCGAAGATATTCCGCTAGGGACTGCGCTCGAGTGCTCCATTAGTTTGAGGATGGTAAGGAGTAGTTTGAAGCTTTCTTATTTTCAAGAGTTTGCAAACCTCCTTAAACAGTTGGCTCAGGAAGCTGGTACCTTGATCGGTAAGAAGAGACTCTGGAAATCCAAAGCGGCATACATTTTTTTTTTCCACAAATGCTCTTGCTACAGTAGAAGCTTCAGCATTTTGGAGAGGTACGGCCTCCGTGAATTTTGTCAGATCGTCTTGAAATGTGAGCAAGAATTTATTATTTTCGTAGCTAACAGGTAAGGGTCCGACTATGTCGAGGCCCACTCGTTCGAAAGGATTGGAGGTGGTTGTTGTAATTTTCATTGGTATTTTTGGGTTTTGGTGTAATTTGTTCTGCTGACAGGATTCACAGTTGAGTATGTACGTTTTTATGTCGTGATTCATGGTTACCCAGAAATATTTTTGCTTAATTTTCTTGAGGGTACGTGTTATCCCTTGGTGACCTCCGAAAGGAGAATCGTGGTAGTCGGATAGTACTTTAGTAATGTCTTCATTTTTATCTAGGAAAATCCGGTCGTCAGAAAAAAGATAGATGTCTATGTGTTGTGTGTGAAAAACGTCTTCTATGAGTTTTTTCAAGGTGAGCTTGGATTGGTTATCCAGAGGTGGTAGTTTTAATGGACTCAAGGCATGTTTTAAAGGTCGCTTAATCTCTGGGAGTTCTAATTGGAATAGGTAGGGTAGTCGCGCAAAGTGTTTCGTTATTATTTTGTGGAGAAATGGCAAGTTTTCCGATTTCTGGTTTGATGAAGTGGGGTATTCGTCTTTGCAAATCTTCTTCGTCTGAAGATTCTACTAGTGGTAAAATTATGGTTTTGAATCTAGTGCGTTTAGTTCGCTGAATCATCCCTTGTTTTTCATGCAATTTAAAGCTAGAGAGAACCTGTATACTGTCATTAGAGTTATCTGTGGATACTTTTGCTTTTGCTTGGTTACGAGTTGTTACGAGTATTTTTGTGTCGTCGTTGATTCGTACTCGACTAAGCGCATCAGCAATTACATTACTTTTGCCTGCTTTATGTATGATTTTAAAGTCGTACTCTTCCATTAGAATTCGCTAGCACAATAGCCGTGAGGTGGGGTTTTTCTGACCTATTAACCATACGAGGTTATTATGGTCGGTGAAAATCGTAAATTTTCTTCCGTAGATGTATGGTCGGAATTGTTTTAACGCGTATGTGATTGCTAGTAATTCTTTTTCGGAAGTGGTGTAACGTGTTTCTGCCTCGTTCAACGTTCGACTGGCAAAAGAGATTGGCTTGTCTTCACCTATCGGACCTTGAGAGAGGACCGCTCCTAGTGCCAGGTTGCTAGCATCAGTTGTAACTATGAATTCTTTGCTGAAATCGGGGTAAGATAGGATGGAGGGTTGAACGACTCCTTCTTTCAACGCCCTGAATGTTTCGTCGCAGAAGGAATCCCACTTAAATTCGACATCCTTCTTTAGGAGTTTTGTTAGAAGTTTGGCTAACTTTGCGAAATTGGGAACGAACTTACGATAGTATCAAACAAATCCAAGAAATGACTTGACGTTTTTTTTGCTTTTTCGGTACTGGAAAGGACTTAATTTTTTCTGGGTCACGTTTTATCCCGTCTTCGGTAATAATGTGACCTAAATAAATTAATTCCTTTATTAGAAAATTGCATTTGTCGGGTTGTTATTTGAGGTGTTACTTCCGCAATCGTTCAAAAATTGTAGTAAGTTGCTTATTGTGGTCTTTCAGATCGTAACCGTATATGACGATATCGTCTATATACACAAAACATTCAAGTCCCTGTAAACCCATTAGTACGTTATTCATAAGTCGTTGAAACGTCGCGGGCGCATTTTTTAAACCGAATGGCATTCGATTGTACTCGTAATGACCAAATGGTGTACTAAATGCAGTTTTCTGTTTATCACCGTCGTTTATAAGTATCTGATGGAAACCTTTTACCAAGTCTAGAGTGCTGAAGTACTTAGAATGTCCGTGATATTAGGTAAAGGGTATGCGTCTCCTACTGTTAGCTCATTAAGTTTTCTGAAGTCGATTATGGGGTAGTTCCACGGGCTAGAGCTTGGTTGGACTAGACCATCTTGTAACATTTCGGCGACTTGTTTGTTTATTTCGGTTCTTTGGCTTTCGGAAAGGCGATACGACTTCGTGAATAGTGGGGGTTGGTTTGCTTCTGTAATTATGTTGTGCCGTATGGCGTTAGTGTATGTGAGGTGATCACCCTCAATGAAAAATAAATCATTGTATTCTCTACAAATATTGGTTATTGCTTCTTTTTCTTCGAGATTACAATGCCGGAGCTCTAAGACGGTTTCTAGTTTTTTTAGTCTGTGTTTTACAGGATCTTTTAGTTTGTTTGTTTCAACTATGCCGAAGTCATCTAATCTATCCCATTCTAGGTTAATATCATCCAATTTAATTGTTTGTACTGTTTCAGAAGTATTCATTAATAGAATTTTTACCTTGGAATCTTTCGGTTTAGTCAGGGTTTCTCCTCAACGAATTCATCTTCACATGACTTAATTTCAAGTCGTATTCTCAAAAATATTTATTTTTTAATTGCTGATGTTTTATGTTATATTTTCAATCTTAGCGTGAGTAAAGGCATCTTCCCGGCCTTGCTAAAAACTGCAATTGTAATTCCATTACATAAAAAAGGTGATACATTGGACTTAAACAACTATAGACCCATCTCCCTTTTGTCTGTGTTTTCTAAAGTTTTTGAGAAGGGGATGAAAGTAAGAATTATGTCATTTTTATCTAACATCGGGTTTTTTAGTAATCTCCAATTTGGGTTTAGGAATGGTAAATCAACAGAGGATGCGTTATTAAAATTGTGTAGTGAAATTTATAACTCTATTAATGAATCTCAAGCTCCAGCGGCGTTGTTTATCGACATAACAAAAGCCTTCGATATGGTTAACCACGAGTTGTTGCTAGATAAGCTTTTTAAAGCAGGTTTTAGGGGCCTTGTTTATGATTGGTTTTGCTCCTATCTCTCCAATCGTATTCAAAGGACAGGAGTAAAAAATAGTTTAAGTACGATTTCCAAACTAAATATGGGTATACCCCAAGGCTCCGTTTTAGGCCCTATTCTTTTTTTGGTCTTTGTAAATTCTTTATTCTTGCAACCATTTAAAGGTAAAATAACTGCATTTGCTGATGATACTGCCTTTTCCTACTCCAATGTAAACTATTTTGAGACATTTGCCGATATAAATCATGATTTAGAAATTCTTCGTCGTTGGTTTATGTTGCATAAGCTAATAATTAGTAGCAAAACTAAATTTATGCTTTTTAACCCATTAGGGATAATTCCAGATGGTCTATCCTTTATGTACCATGCCCCTTGTTGCTCTAAATTCAAACTTTGTCCACAACTATTTAGTTCCGAATTAAATTGTAGTGACGGCTGCTTTGAAATAGAATGCGTCGATTATTTTAAATACCTAGGCATTACATTAGATAAAAGGCTTAATTGGATTGAGCATACGTCTAATTTAAGAAAATATCTTAACGCTGTGGTAAGGTGGTAATTATACCATCTTAGTTTGTACTGTCCTCCATCTGTTCTTAAGCTAACGTACAGCGGCCTACTACAGTCTAAGCTTCAGTATGGAATTTGCTGCTGGGGTGGTACTCACTCCTATAAAATTAGACAGCTACTCATTAAACAGAAACACTCCATTCGCATTATTTCAAAGGCAACACGCAGTTCACCCAGTTTTCCATTGTTTTTAATTTAGGTATTCTTCCTGTAAGACATTTGTATTACTTTAATATTTTGAAATTGTTTTTTAAAAACACTGGTCATATAAACGTACGAATGCAAGAAAACTACAGTTTGAGAGCAAACGCCCGTTATTTTGTGAGTGTACCGAGAATTTTTAAATCACACTTTTGCTACTTTTACATTATAGCTGCGCCCCGTCTTTTTAATAAATTACCCGAAGATTCCAGAAGCAAGAGAATCGAATCAACATTTTTAAGAAAAATTAAACAGTGGTTATTCACTTTCAATCATTCAGAGATAGATCGTATCTTAAATCCCTTAATTTGATTTTGTTAATTAATTTCGGTATACTTTATTATAATTTCTTGTATTTTGAACTCAGATCTTTATTGTTCAAAGCTTTCACTGAATAGTTTAAATATTTTACTTTAATTATAAATCCCCACAAATTTTGTAATTTTGCTAGATTCTTATAATTTTTTCAATGGTGCATTCGCCTCTTATTCTTTAGAATAATAGAATGTCCCTAACTATTTCATTTAAAATCTTTAATTTTTAGCAGTTTTCAATAGGTATATTATTATTTTTTTAATTAAAATTATCTCTCGTTATTATTGTTACTATAAGTGAATTTTAAATGAAATAAAGAACAAAATAAAAATAAAAATAAAATAAAAAATAAGGAAAGGCCATTGTCCTCTCGCCAGTGGTCATTTTCCGACGAGCTTGATGGCTGCATGTTTGTAGGAGGGATGTGGTGATAATTCACCTGCCTTCGTTCGAATTTAGAATCCGAGTTTTCTGAATACGAGTCCAAGTATATTTTGGCTCAGTCTTCTATTACCAAAGTTGTTCGTGATAGAAAAAAATCTGAAATACTATCCGTCGCGTCGTTCAATCAGATGTCGATAAGTTGGAAAGTCAGCAAGCATCCTTACTCGAAAATCTGAACTCTTCCCAATGCGCTTGGATTTCACTTCCCAAAATCGATATCCATCCATTTACCGGTGAATATAAAGAATGGCCTGGTTTCAGAGATCTGTTTGAGTGCACAATCGACTCAAACCCAAAACTGCCTACCGCGCAAGAGTTCCGTTACCTTAAATCGCGGTAAGGCCGCTGATTTACTGCGGGATATTACCATTTCGGAAGCTAATTATTTGGATGCATGGGATCGGCTTGAAAAGCGATACGATTGATCGAATTTAATTGTGCAGTCGCATATTTAGTCGTTCCTATCAATACCCAGCATGAACACGTGCAGCGTTCTTAATCTCCGTAAAATCACCGACTCTGCTGATGAAACTATTCGGGGCTTGAATGTCTTAAGATCAAGGACCAACCAATCGCGAACTTTGGATCATTTATCTATTGCTGCAAAAGCTCGATTATGACACGCGACAAGCATGGGCAGAAGAGATCGGAGCTAGGGATGACTCTACCGCTGACCAACTACTGTCGTTTTTAGAACTTCGATGTGATGCTTTAGAATCGTGTCAGACTCTCTCTCATTCTAATAACTCTCGTGCAAAGAATCCTTAGACTATACAATCTGATTTTACGGAATCCAAAGGCAAATCCGATCATGCCTTAAGCAAGTAATAATTTTCTGTCATTCGATATCAAAACTCGTCGCGAATTTGTGAAAGAACAATCCCTCTGTTTTAATTGATTACGGCCTGGACATTCCGCAAACAGATGCCGTTCTAAATTCCGTTGTCGCACTTGCAATTCGCTCGTTCACCCCTAACCGCAATCGTCAAATTCTCCAAATTATATTGCTCCCGAATCATCGTCTTCTCCATCCACCAGTTCGCCATCCACCAATTCGCCATTCACCAGCTCGCCACCAACCAATCCTCTGCCAACAACACAACTATCGTTCTCGCTTTGTTCATCGATACCAGCTAACGGTAATTCATTTAACCCTTCCGTGTTAGAAATGGAAACGAATACTCGGAGCTAAAAGAAATTTCAGCCGGGGTACCGCAAGGAAGCGTCCTTGGTCCGCTTCTCTATTTGTTATATACTCGCGATATTCCAAGGGAAGATGGCACTACCCTTGCTACGTTCGCCGACGACACAGCTATCCTAGCTGTAGGTAATACAATCAAAGAAGCGACTACAAAACTGCAAGCCGCAGTGAATAAGGTAAATGAGTGGACAAGGAACTGGCGGATCGCCCTCAACGAAACTAAGTCTGTTCACGTGAATTTCACCTATAAGAAAACTAATGACTTGCCAATTTTTCTAAACTTGGCCCGAATACCCTTTGCAAACTAGGCCAAATATCTGGGAATGACACTCGACGCAAAGCTGAAATGGAGTTCACACGTGAAAATGAAACGTAAAGAACTCGATATCAAATATAGAGAAATGTACTGGTTACTCGGAAAACATTCCCAGCTCAGTACTGAGAACAAACTGCTTTTATAGTTACAAGCAAGTGCTAAAGCCGGTGTGGACCTACGGTATACAACTTTGGGGTTGTACCAAGAAAACAAATGCCAATATTTTACAAACTTTTCAAAATAAAGTGCTTAGAGAAATTGTACAAGCACCATGGTATATTAGAAACGACGATATCCATAGGGATCTCGGAATTCCAACAATTGAAGCTGAAACTAGAAGCTTCGCGAAAAAGCATAGAAACCGACTAATCGGACATATCAACAATACAGTCCGACAAATCTTGGACGAGACCAATTTATTGCGCCGACTACAACGAACGAAACCGTTCGACTTGGCAAGATAAGATTAACCGCGTTTAATTTGCGGAACACGCAGGATCTTTCATTGGAAAGTAACCTGTCAAAAGTTGTTATTTCATGATAGAAAAATTGCTTGATAAGTTATATCTTAGTTGCAGTATCTAAAAATCTTTAGAAGGGTGGTGTTTTTAGTCAGTAAAAATCTGACACTACTATGAGAACGCGCTTGCTATTCTCATAGTGTCTTTGGAAGATTTTCACCTACCCTCGGATAAAAAAAAAAAATTTTGAATTGTAAAAGCAATTGTTGTTGTCAGTTATTTTAATTATTTTCCAAGCAAATTGTTGTTGGCAACAATTTTGAAATTTCTCTCTTTTTAAATACACCTAATAGGTTTGCTTATGTTTACTATGCTACATTAAGTATCTTTTTGAAACGGAGTAGATACGTCGATTTGTTTGATGGTGTTTGAATGCATCATTGTTGTTTGCCAAGTATTTTCAGGATCCTTACATTAGTATGAGTTAGTAAGTTGAAATGTTTGAGATGACGATGACCACAGGCAACAGGAGTTGTTGAGCGTTTTGAGTTTTTACGCGCATAACTCGAGACAGGATGGTTAGTTTTTAAAGATTTTGAGCTTGATGGTTTCGATTGGGACCAAGGAAGGCCATAGGCTACTTTATGTCTCTAAAACAAAACTTTGACAGGATGATATAGGAAATGAAAGTTTGTGTGGGATTCGGCGATTCCAAGACCAATTTGATCATGCCGCCAGTGAGAAGGTCAAACGTTTCACGTCGCAGAAAATTAAGACGAACAGTCAGATTGGAATATTAACAATCGAGAGAATATGTCGGAACTTCGGGAAAGAATATTATGCAGTCGTCCATACTGGAGACCGTGTCGGCAAATCTCTCGCTTTGTACGTGTACGCACCCGTAAATGGAACGAAAAATGCTATGTACCATAAAGCACTTCAGTGAAAAAAGCGGTAGCTTGACCGACAAGTAAATCGCTGCGCTTATTGCAATTCTATTTATTTTAATATAATTTTTGAATAAAGAATTTAAATCGACCGGAAGCGAAAGCTTGGAATTATTAATTTCATTCACTACATAAACGAATTTTTGCGGAACGAAGTTAGCCGGGCCAGCTAGTTATAACCAAATGTGACAAAAAGCAAACAATTTATCATAAATAAAAGACAAGGAGAGAAAGTAAGACTGAAAATTGACAGTGAAGATATAGAACAAATTGATGAAATCAAATATTTGGGTATAACAATAGATAATAAATTGACTTTCAACAATCCTGTCGATTTCTTATGTATAAAAATTGCAAAAAAAATAGGTTTTTTGAAAAGAATAAGAAATAATATAAGTGTAAAATAAGTACAATAAATATTTATAACGTAATAATTAAACCGTACTTCGAGTATTGTTTCTCAATTTTGTTTTTGTGTGCTGATAGTATTGTTCAAAAATTACAATTGTTACAAAATAAGGCCATGCGGTGTATTTTAAAGTGCAATAGATACGTGCCAATACGTTTTATGTAAAGTTCGTTGAAATGGTTGTTAGTCAAATAGAGAATTATAATGAATGTTTTATTGTTAGTTTATAGAATTAAAAATGGACCTAATGCCTAAATATTTACCTACCGAAGTATGTGTAACAATATGTTCATGAGGCGCAACCATATTCATTGAAAACAGGCAATCAATTTAGACTACCCAGCTTGTTAAAAGGAAGATCGCAAAATTATTTGAAATATAAAGGCTTCAAAATGTTTAATGAATTGCCTATTGGTATTAGAACTGAAGCAAATTTAGCATCTTTTAAAATAGAAATAAATTATTAATTATTATAATTAAACTAAATTATTAACTGTTAAAAAAAAAAGAAACACAATTTGAAAATAAGTATGTATATGTATTAACCCCAGTATTTATAAACGACGAGCAGCGGCGAGTTAGCACTAGCACACATGTTAGCTTCAAATTCCTATTAATAAACGTGTGTTTGGTTTCACTGACATGTAATAACGAGCGGATAACTTTTTAACTCAGAGAGGGTGAGGGACTTTACAAAATCTCGAATCCTTTTCGGTGTTACGAATACCAAAAGTTAAGGTTTTTGTTTATATTAGGTTTGCAAATTTGTGTAGATAAATTTGGGTCCACATTTAGAATAATAATTAAATATAAAACATTCTACAAGAGAGAATCTGAGAGAGAATCGGTGAATTTCTGAGCGTAACAACCGCTTGAAAAACGAAATATGACAGATGTACTAGAATGTTTACTACAATTCCGTGTAGTGCTGTTGTGCGTTAGGTGATAAGGAGCGAATAGCTAATATGTAGATGGAATATGTTTATTAATAAGAAAAGTTAACAAGCGGATAGGGTCACTATCCGTCTGCCTGCTAAAACACATATTAGAGATAGGATGGCGTTTTTTTTTTTATTAATACCGGGGTAAATGGTTAAATGGATTTTTAAAAGAAGCTAAATAAATTTTAAAAAAATAAACACAAACGAATTATTTTCAATTTTCGAAAAGTATGCACCTATCAGCAATTCATTTCGAACCTGACAAATGTGATATCGCTCGGAATTTATTTAAGATCTCGTTAAATTAAGACTACAAAAGATCCACACTGTTCCGTGTTAAATTTTTGCCGTTGGCCTCTTGTTCTAGTCGTAACTTCTGGTGAATGAAGTCGGGAAGCTTGATTACATATTCTAATTTGGTTTACCTGCCTTGCGAAACTGAACGATATTGCTGCGTAAGCGAAGCAATGATATTGCAGCGAGCAATAACAGTGCCAGTGTGTCGGCTTAGATAATTTTTAATATTCGTAAAATAGTGGACAGCAAAAATGTTTGACATAGAGAAACGATTCTGTTTGAACAAAATGAAGTGGTTAAGATAAGCGTTATATACGCTGGGAACCGATATTGTTTAGGTTATACATTTAAGGAATCATCTGATACGTACTCTGCCATCTCCATGCATTCCTGCGTGAGACTGGCATTGGAAAACTCATCAAGGCCAATCATGTATGGTCACACACTGATAATTCAGTTGTTTGCGAGAAGTGTACGAGGTAACTAGACTTAACATTGTGTGTTGTCTTCAATTCAATTTCTTCAATTAAAAAAGTCTTTGGCCCTTTGGTATTTGAAGTTTTGGAGGCAAAGCTCAGTCAATTTATTAGGCGTTTTTCTTTTTTAGTTCAGAGCACAACCTGAACTGTTATACAAAAAGTTCGTGTTTCTTTTTTAGCTCAGACACTTTCAGAGCTCGAATTTGTGTTTCTTTTTTCGCTCAGAGCATGATCAGAGCGCGCTCTATGAGCTCAGAACAAATTGACTGAGCATTCTGAGTAAAAAGCTGAGTACACATGTACATGCACACTTCCAGTCACATTTAAAGGACAAAAAAAAAACAGGAAAAACAAAACATCCTCTGAACGCTCTGAGCACGCATGGTTCAGAGCGCACTCATAATGTTCGAACTCTGTTCAGTGCTCAGCTCTGAACTAAAAAAGAAAAACGCCTATTGTGAGCTCATAGAGCGCGCTCTGATCATGGTCTGAGCGAAAAAAGAAACACAACAACGCATATTAGGCGTTTTTCTTTTTTAGTTCAGAGCACAACCTGAACTGTTATACAAAAAGTTTGTGTTTTTTTTTTTAGCTTAGATACTTCAGAGAGCTCGAATTTGTGATTCCTTTTTCAGTCAGAGCATGATCAGAGCGCGCTCTATGAGCTCAGAAAAAATTTACTGAGCAGGCCTTATCAAAAAGCTTATTACACATTTACATGCACACTCCCAGTCAAATTTATTGATGAAAAAAAAAAACAGGAAAAACAAAAAACAAGTGTCAAACTGCACAGAAATTACAATACATTTCATGAAATTGGTTTGTTTGTGAAATTTCACGGTGTCTCCACGTGCAATTTCCATTGCATGAACATTTTCATGAAATGGCACATTGCACGTGGAGACCACAAATTTCAGGAAGGAACCAATTTCATGAAAAGTATTGCACAGCTCATTTCATGGTATCTATTTCATGAAATGGGCATTTTAGCAAGATTTTTGACTACCAAAATGTTCTAGTATCAAGAGGTAATTAATGTTAACAAAATACGATTTTTCTACCAAAGGTTATTCTATTCTATGGGCTGGGCCCTTTAGAGCAAATCCTTCGTCCACACGAATACGTTTGAAGTCTTCGCCTTACAGAATGTGACCCCTGACTTTTTCTACCCCCGCACTTTTCATCCCTTTAAAACCTTTTAAAGAATTTTGTGACATACATATGAACACTGAACGCTAATTTAAATCTTGGAAAATCCATGCTTCTCACATATACAACTGGATGTGGCTCGCACTTATACTTGACTAAATGATTAGTGCCTTGATTTTGGGAACGTTCCGAATTGGGTTTGATTGTGTGAGTGAGCCGCGCGCTATGACCAACGTGACCGTTGTGTAATAATTTGGCACTTTTACGAGGACTCTGATATAATTTGTTGCTACTTTATCCTTTTTTTTAGTTTGAAAAAGCACTTCACAAATTTTAGAAACGTTGTGATTTCCAAATGAATTTCATTAAAATATAACTCTGCTGTCTATCAGAAAACGGTTATAGTTTAAGGGGAGTCAATAATTATTAAATGTTGCCCGAAAATTCTTAAATTGCAGAATAGCTTTAAAAATGACACTTTTTTCTTTCACCGCTCTTTTTTTTGCTACTTCTAACAATTTTGTAACAATCTCCCTCAGTGTGAGAGATCTATATATATAAAAGAAAGAGTCCGAAGCGATGTTATCCCATAACTCGAAATTGGCCGAACCGATTTTGATGAATTATACTTTGTTGGAAAGGTATTTTCTCAGCACGGGTTTTAAAACAAAAATTTTGAAAGATCTTCTTTTGACCACGCAGCGTGTAACGACAGGTTTTTTTTCGATTTTTTTCAATTTTTTGTTTTTCATTTTGTATTTATTTATTTTGGCAACAACCACAAAAAGAATCAAATTTGAATGTAACATATCGTATCACAATTGAGCTGTCAGATAGACACGCAACGTAACGCCATCTATTATCGATCAATCGAGAAGCCAATTTTGTTTCATGTGTGGTGGCGCTGTCCACGTTGACTGTGCCATTTGATTCAGTTGCGCAGTTCCGTCATTCGTTGCTGTTTCAGCATCCATATTGCACTTTGCGAATTTGTGTTTTGTTCGATCGAATAACGTTTGCCGGCCATTGTGCATTACAGATTCGGATTTCTTCATTGCGATTTTGTGAGTTTTTATAAATTAAAATTTATAATCTTATAAAGAAATTTGTGTAGTTCTGTTCGACTTAGAATGAATTTGACTGCCTGTCTTAAATGCAAAAATCTTAGAAACTTCTTAATATATTTTGGTGCATTTTTCACAGGCCTATAGAGCATACCTAGGCCCACAATCCTCAATTTGTTTCAACATCCATATCTCTATAAATTCCAGAAAAAAATGGACAAGAGCAATTTTTTTTTCGTTTCGTTTCGCTTTTTTCTTTGTCACGCTTTGCGTTCGAAAATAAATATAGTAAATGCCACCTAATAGAGGATATCTGCAGGTACAACATGGGATATCCAATAACTCGATAACTTAAATGGTTTCAAATAAATACTAGGAGAAATTTGAGACATTTCTACAATTTTCACCTGGGTGAGTGGATATGCACTTCATTCTCAAATCACCTGGTACCGTAATGGTAATAAGAAGGGAAACGATTTATTCTTTGCAGGGGTAAGAACTATTTTCCACTCTCTGCACAAACGGAGGTATGTATAGTGTATTAAATAGGAAAGAGAGAGATGGCATCTCATTAAAGCCTGAATCGGCCTATACATATAAACCTCATATAGGTACTTGCATGTGCAATGCAATCATTACTCTCAGTATGCACGCACAAGTGATGTAAAATATACTTTTCACTACTTTCCACAAGTAGAAATTGTAACTTTTGGGTCTGAAGTGTAACTTTGCCGTTATGAAAATTCTTAGCCATACAAATATTAACTTAAATATGCCCACATACATTTTACTACATATTTACTAAGCTCATGATTTAAAAAAACAAATATGTTCTTTCCTTGGCCTTTAAATGAAATAAGTCGATATTTTGAAAACATTATTGGTGACATAATATTATGACCATAATTTTATTATAACAAAGGAATTCAGACTTTCCAAGGATAAAATAATAATAATAGTTGAGTCTCACCTCAGGATTTAGGCTTATTAGTGCGCCATATCACTATTATTTGTGAGTTCTATTGTAAAAGAAAGCTTTCAATTTTAAAATTATGATATGCGTTTCTTAACAAATTATAAGGTTCAATATTTCATTGAACATGTATTAACTAATACATTTGTATCCGCTTTTGGCGTGTGGGAATGTGGCGTGTGTGGGGCGTGGGATTGAAAGAGATAGGGTGCGAAATGTATACGGGACTGAAAGAAAATGATTTAACATTTGAAACGAATACCTGTTAAAATTACGGAAGGAAGACAAATTATTTTATGCAGTGGGAAGAAATACAGTCGAACTTCGATAACTCGAACCACCACTTGCCACAAAAAAAATTCGAGTTATCAAGTAAAATACAAAATTGATTCTCTAAACAACTAACAATATCTACACACTCCACTGTTTATACGAATCTTCAACTCTGTGTTTTGTTTTGTCTTCCTCTTATTTTTTTCAATAATTCAAAAAAATATAGCAACCTGGAAGAAATTTGAAAATGTTTACTCACACATACGAAAATTACGATTTTCTACACGGTATGTAGTTATAAGGAACATTCAAACTCAGTGCCCCCGAAAGCGATGCATTATAAAACGAACTTGTTAAAACACGCAGAATTAGGGAACTCCCCTTCAGAATTTGGGATTTCCCCCTTTAGAATTCGACTTATCGAAGGTGACGCCAAATAATTTCTTCGAGTTATCAAGACATTCGGGTTATAGAAGTTCGAGTTATCAAATACAAATTACATGCAAATTTTAGTGTTGGCGCTATTGCCAACCAATTTTATTCGAGTTATTAAATATTCGAGTTATCGAAGTTCGACTTATCGAAGTTCGACTGTATCTGTTATTTGCCAACTCAAACTCAAGCGTTATGAGAATAGATATTTTTTGCGAAAAAAATGGTCCCCTACAAGATAGCAAATATCTTAGATCTTTTTTCCATCAACTGTTCTGAAACCACATTTTGCACGGGCGAAGCCGGGGGTTACAGCTAATAGGTTATAAATTTTAGTTCTAGTTTTACAATATAATGTAGACTGTAGATCATTCACATACAAATTTTCTTTTGTAAATAAAACCAAAACAACCAAATCACGGTACAATTAATGTCTTTAAGATTGTTCTGCGGATGAGCTAGACACTACTTCCACGAAACAGTAGATGCAATTCGGTTTCAAATGTCAAATTTTAAAATGAAAACCCTTTAGCTTTTAATTTTATTTATACCTAAATATATAAAAATTAACTGCATATTGTTCATAAATTATATCAAGTCATTTTTATATCTACTTTTAAGATCGCGTTCCATTTAGTTTTAAAAAGTCCCTAAAAAGGGGCGATGAAAGAAAAATGTGCCTTTTTCTGACGCTACTACTAAAATTTATTATTTTCTCCCAATTTTTAACAAATATTGGCCCGCTTTACACGATGATGTGTTGACGGAGAACCGCGTTATATGTTAAACATACTCATTTTTAAATCACAGTTTTTGAAAACTTTTTTAACTACTATTGACATGAGCTGTTGATTTAAATAGCTCAATTTACAATTATTACAGCAATTAAAAATTCTTGCAGCGAACTGTCACACTTTATTCACAGTAAACATAAAACAGTCGTGATCCACAAACCCACGAATGAAAAAATTCTGTCGAAGTTAACCTTAACAATGATTTAGGTGTCAAAAATATTCGCTTGATCGCAGTTCGTTCGCAATTGGCTTTCATGTGAATAGTCCTAAATTGTGAATTTTCCAACTAATAAAAGGGAACAAAGGAACAACAAATTGTATAGTGTCCTCGAAAAAGGTACCAAATTGTCGCACAACGGTCACGATGTTCTCATCCGACATCCTTCTCGCTACCTAAAAAGGTTGCGTCTGGGAAAGTTCGCCTATAATTTCCAGGAACAAAGCGATATAAGAACAGGAAATATTGAAAGTTGTCAGTTCGCGATATCACTCACACATTTATAGAATCCGCCTATACGTGAACCCTTTCCGACACTTGGAAACTAATTAGAAATAAATAAAAAATTATTGCATAGTCATATAGCCATACCCTACCTTAATAAGGTTGTCATTCTGCAAAGTATCATTTTCTTCCTCAGAATCGACTGTTGTTGGTCCTTCTTCCTCATTTTCCATAATGTTCATTAGATCTTCGCTTTCAGCTGTTTCGATTTTTTTCTTCTTTATAGCCGTGACAGCAGAATATGAATATGGAAGAACTTCTTTATTGTATGTTCTTGTTAAAGCAGCTTTGACACGTCCATCGACCGCCTCCATTATACTCTTCTTTCCTGGCCAGGAAGTCAGTTCAATAAGTGAATCTATATCTTCTCTCAAAAGGCGATACTCTTGAAGCACACCCAAACTTTTTTCGACCCCTTCCAGGCCGCTTTCTTTTAATGGCTGTACAATACTTGATAGAAGAAACGGTGCATAATCCATACGAATAGAGAGACGGGAACCAGATGTTCGTATTCTTGTATGATCGTGAATTTCTTGAGCCATCCTACTTCGTTTATTTGATCTAGAATATTTTCCCAACCACCCAGGAAAATTAATTTGTCCTGTGAAATGGCCCTCCATGTATTCTCCTGGAAGGACGGAACTAAAAACAGCTTGTACTGGTAATAGGGTCCATGCTGAATTTGATCGTATGCGCCGGTCAACCAAATCGCCTACGCTCAAAGCATCAGCTGTCAAGGCAACCTTTTTAGTCACTTCTGATCTAAAAAAAAACATTTTTTATACAAACATTTTACATTGTAATCTGCAATACTGACTTTGGTCCACTTGGAGACACTATTAGATAATTTTGTTGAACAAAAAGGGGAGCCATACTATAGTCATGAAAAAATAGATCCGCTTTATCCGCAAACGACATATTTTTGTGATCATCAGCGGAGAAAACTTTTCGCACCACCTCCCATGGACCCTGTAAAAAAAAACAAAAAAAAAGTCAACTAGTAAATTAACGTATTGTTGTATTGTTGTATTGTTCACCATTTTCATGTCTTTTTGGGCAGTTTTTGCGGTATTTGACTTTAATCCTATTTCATTTCCTGCACTCTGCAAACATATGTGGTTAACCGATTGCCGTATGTCATTGTTGGTGGCCAGAATAATTTCGTCAATTTTCTCATTACTTAACTTGATCTTCTCCTTAAAACAGATACTCCTAACAAAACCTTTAATTTGCTCCAAACGTGGTCTATTGAAACGTAGATCATAACAATAGTTTACAAGTGAACGCATTTTCTGATGGTTTCGGTCATTACACATGCAAATAATTGGTACATGTGAGTCTTTGATAAGTGCTATGAGTTCTTGAATGCCGCCACGATCTTCATTTCCTGCCATTCCGTCAACTTCATCCATTATAAGAACATGTTTTTTTGATACTACTTGCATATTTCCATGAAAATAACCATATAAGGACTTATTCGATAACAACTCATAGATCTCTTCTTTAAGAAGACGTTTGCTGCGTGTATCTGACGCATTAAACTCGACAACATCAAAGCCCAATTCTTTGCAAGCAAGTGTAGCGGTTGTAGTTTTGCCTTAAATGTTTGTCATTAAAAAATTTTAAATTTAAAATCACTATTTTATTTACCAACTCCCGGTGGGCCTGATAGAAGGGCTGCTTTAAAATAACTGCCATCATCGCTTTTGGCCCAAGGATTCGGTTTTTGTAATTTTTTCGACCCACTTTGATTCGTATGCCATTTGGTTAACCAATTCAAGAGTCTGAAAAAGAGTAAAGAATTACTTTTTAATAATTTTGTATTTATTAAATAAGGAAAACCCTGTGTAATGCAGCGAAAGAATTGGGTTATGTATCCAGTTGCGGGAAGTTTTGTTATGACATCTGCATAACAGCCGTATTATTCTCAAGACACTCTCGTTTCTGATGCTGATTACTGAAGACAGCGCGGACCTGATTGAGAAGATCGGCTGCAAACTTCGCTTCGGCTCAGACACGCCAAAGTCAAAATCTTCCGATCCTCAGGCCAGACTGACGACTTCGACGAAGTCGACGGCGCCAGCAAGTTGCTGGAGGACATGTTGATCGTGACCAATCAACCCACAGCCCAAACCAACCCTACCACCGTAAACCCAAATGCTGAAAGTCGTGCAGATTAATCTGAAGCACTCTAAATGTGCTACAGATAACCTGATGATTCTCCTTAAGGAGGAAGACATCGACATCAGCATAGTTCAAGAACCATGGGTAAACGGCCCCACTATAAAGGGCCTAAACGACAGCCAGTATAACCTTTTTTACAACCGAAATAACAACAGCCATGGTAAGCCAAGAACCTGCATTTTAGCTAAAAAAAACATATTAAAGCTTTTATATGTCCAAATTTTAGCTCGTCTGATTTAACAGTAGTTAAACTGGAGAGTGCGGGAGGCACGGACCTGCAAATTGCTTCCGTCTACATGGAACATGACCGAAGAACTCCACCAGAAGAAGTACATGAGCTCGTTACCAAAGCGAAGTCTAATCTGCTGATGGGCTGTGATGCCAATGCAAGACACGTGCTATAGGGAAGCTCCGAAACAAACGAACGCGGTGTCTCTTTTTGATTATATTATCGAAAACAATCTGTCCATTTTCAATAGAGGTAGCACTCCAACTTTTATCTTTCCGAGTACGGATAGTTTTAATGGTTGGGAGGATGTTATAGATATCACAATAGGAAAAAACAACAGCATCATGAAAGTTCAAAATTGGAGATTATCCAATCTGAAATCTTTTTCAGACCACAACTGGATACTCTTTGATATAGATCTCGATATAGAGAAACCAAAACCTTTCCGAAATCCCCGAAAAATTTATTGGCCAAAGTTTAATGAAGTCATTAAATTTAAACTCCATAAATTTCCAAACCCAAAAATCACCTCGAACTCGAAACAAAAGTAAAGGCCTTCGAAAAAGCCTTTAGTACTGCTTTTAGAGTCTCGTGTCCGGTCAATCACAGTAAAAAAAAACCCTACCTCCGTGGTGGAACAAGGAACTCTCAAATCTCAGACAATTGACTAGGGAGACTTTCAATATGTCACAGGTGTAAATATTGGCAGCCTTACCGAGACTGCCTTAAACTATACAAACAATCTATCAGAGTGGCTAAGAAACAGTCATGGATAGATTATTGCGAATCTATCGAAACTCTTAAAGACTCTGCAAGGCTAAGTAAAATTCTATCCACAGAGCACTCCAACCCCTCTCTCCTGAGAAAGACGGATGGAGCGTGGACTGAGTCAACTGCAGAGTCTCTAGAGCTTTTAATGAATACCCACTTTCCAGGGTGCAAAGACTACAGCACAGGGTGTAACAACTCACAAAGATCGCAACCCAGCGCCTGGGATAACATAACATCCATTATCACAGAGGACAAAGTTTCCTGGGCTATAAACAGTTTCGCTCCATACAAATCGCCGGGCCCCGATGGCATCTTGCCCATTATGCTTCAAAAAAAACCAAGACATAGCGATCTCATGGCTCATACCGATTTTTGGGAGCTCTTTACTCAACAACCATGTTCCTCATTCTTGGAGAAAAGTGAGAGTCATTTTTATCCCAAAGGCAGGTAGACGCGGTCATGAAATCGCGAAAGATTTCAGGCCAATCAGTCTGACGTCCTTTGTTCTGAAGACCCTCGAGCGACTTCTAAATAACCACCTGCGTGGTACAATAGAAATATCAATATCCAAGGCACAGCATGCCTACCTTAAAGGAAGATCAACGGAAACGGCTCTTCATGAGGTAGTGCGAACAATCGAAAAGTCAATACACTATAAAGAATACACTTTAGCAACTTTTCTAGATATAGAAGGGGTTTTCAACAATGTACACACTGAAGCAATTCTGGACTCCCTTACAGAGCTAGGGATAGAGAATCATCTAAATCTATGGATTGTCTCTATGCTTAGTACTAGAACAATTCAGTCCACACTAGGTAATAGTAATACAACAAAATTTGCCAGCAGAGGCACACCCCAAGGAGGTGTTATCTCACCACTGCTGTGGCTCATAGTGATGAACAAAATACTCGTAACGTTAGACAGAGAAAGAATTAAAGTGGTCGGATATGCGGACGATATGGTGATACTGGTATCAGAGAGTTCCGTAATTAGTGAAATTATGGAAAATGCTCTCGGGAAGGTTAGCACATGGGCCAGGAGGTGTGGTCTAGGTGTAAACCCGAGCAAAACCGAACTGATGCTTTTCACCACTAAAACGAAAATACAAGACTTCACTCTTCCTCGCCTAAACGGCCAACAGCTATCCTTATCCACCAGCGCTAGGTATCTAGGATTAATCCTGGATCCCAAGCTGAACTGGAAACTTAACATCGAACAGCGGGTAAAGAAAGCATGCATTGCTTTCTACGCCTGCAATAGAACATTTGGTAAAATATGGGGCCTGCAACCAAAACTGACCCTGTGGATGTACACAGCCGATCCTTACCTACGGGTCAATAGTTTGGTGGCCGGCTCTAAGTAAATCTTACAACATAATCAAACTAAACAAAGTACAAAGAACTGCATGCATAGGCACCACAGGCGCTCTAAGGACAACACCGTCAGACGCCCTTACAGTCCTTCTGCATCTGTTACCTTTAGACCTTCACATTACAAGCATCACAGCACATAGCGCGATCAGACTCAGAGAGTCGGGGTGCTAGTCTGCGAAACCCTACAGCCATAGCAACATTCTGCTTTCTCTATCAAGAGAACTTATACCACCCTCAACGGACTATATCACTCCCAAAATGTTCCGAATTGCAACCCGTCGCGAACACACGTGTGTGCAGCCGTGGCGTTCTCCCCCCTTAGTCGCGCATAAAACACCCAAAAACAAGTTATTCAACAACAAAAAAAAAAAGCGAAGATTAATTATTATTAACTTAATAATTCCGTAAACAAATCACTGATCTTCTGCCGCGCAATTAATCCATCCAGAGTGCAGTGCCAGTGAAGTGTTGTGAAAAAGGAAAAATCAAAAAAAAAAAAGAGGAAAAAAAAACACCATAGCGTGGGCGAATCCCTCATCTCCCATTCCAACTCGTTTGCTGTTGCACTTTCTTGGTCTTTGCAATCGCCGGCCGCCAACATACAAGCGATTGTGCTTGTACTGTTGTACATAAGGCAATTGCAATGAGTGGGTGAGAGCAACATCTGGCAGATAGCGGGTTGTGTGTTAAAGTTTTGTTGGTGGATCAAAGCAAATTGTCATACGGGCATAACACCTATGACAGTTTGATTTGAGAATCTAACATTGGATTTTCACTTCACAGCCCTGCTTAGAAGCGTCGGAGTTGTGTTTTTTGGTGTCTGTTTTTTGTATTGATGGGAAATTTTAGGGTTGACATGTGTAACATTCGTGGGCTACGATCGAATCTCTTCTCGGTGTACGTCCACGTTGCTAAATATAAACCAGCTGTTTTGGCACTGAGCGAGACCCAGGTTGGTGTAAATTCTGATAAATCGGAGTTTGATTTACCTGGGTATCGTTTAGTGCCTTTATTCTTTCTCCACCGTGGTCTCGCCATCTACGTACGTGATGATATTGCCTACCAAACTCCAGGTTCTTATGGCCAATGTTCCAATTCGGAATTTAATTTCATATGGCTGAAATTCCACATCCGTAGGCAAATCATTCATTATTGTTTCATTTACAGAAGCCCTAATCTAGATAGCAACTCGACTTTTAACGAGTTTGATGCGCTGTCTGACTCCATTACAAGAATTGTTTCCCTGTATCCTAATACTGAAATTGTCATTGCGGGCGATTTCAATATTCACAATTCTAACTGGCTTCGACATACTGGACAGACAACACCCGAAGGTATTTATGTTCAGATCTTCGCTGAGGTAAACCAATTAACCCAGCTTGTAAATGAGCCAACACGCGTACCTGATATTGACGGTCAGAATGCCAACACTCTGGACTTGTTTCTTACCTCCCACCCTGATAAATACTCTCTAGAAGTATTATCGCCTTTAGGCTCGTCGGACCACTGCATCATATCAGCTAATTTCTCGTACTCCAACCACACAGTTAAAGAAAAATCTCCGAAAAGAACCGTATGGCAATACGAGAAAGCCAACTGGAGCGGACTTAACAACTTCTTTAAGAGTTTTAACTGGTCGTTATGCTTCCTCGATAACGACGTGGATGCCGCCGCTGATATGGTGTCCAGTATTATCACCTTAGGTATGAAATCCTTTATTCCTAACAGGATAAAGAGTATCATACCGAAAGAAAATGCGTGGTACGACTCGAGCTGTAAAGAGGCTATGAGACAAAAGGAGTTAAGTTTTCGGTCATATAAGGCCAACCCATCTGAGGAAAACCGAAAAAAGTTCAAGCGAGCCAGAAATGACTGCAATACCACTATCAAGCGTGTTAAATTCTCGTATGACCAAAAGTTGAGGCAAAAAATACTACAATGTCCCAAGGGTAGTAAAAACTTTTGGTCTTTTGTAAAAAATATAAAGAATTCGGCCACATCTTCGATCCCAACGCTCATTTACAATGACATTCCAGCTGTCAACTCTTTAGACAAAGCGAATCTGCTTGCTGCACATTTTGCAGCCAGCTTAATGCTCCCAGATTGCGCTTTGCCTCTACCTGTACTTGAGAGCGTCGAATACACCATGGGACAAATCCATTTTCGCACTCGTACAGTGGCAAGAGTACTTAATGATCTCAACATAAATAAATCCGCTGGTCCAGATTGTATTTCCCCAATTGTTCTGAAGAGGTGTTCTTCCACGCTGGCAAAACCACTGCGTAAGCTTTTCCATCTGTCCTATTCTTCTGGACTCTTCCCGAGAAGGTGGAAAACTGCATTTGTCCAGCCCGTCCCCAAAAAAGGCGAATCTTCTTCTCCCACCAACTACCGACCCATAGCACTTACATCCATTCTTTCTAAGGTCATGGAAACGCTGATAAATCGTCAGCTCATGAAATATCTTGAATCACGAAAACTCATTAATGGCCGGCAGTACGGTTTTCGTGGCAACAGATCCACTGGTGATTTGATGGCTTATCTCACCGAAAAGTGGAACCAATCGCTACATCACTCTGGTGAAACGAAGATTGTTGCGCTTGATATTTCAAAGGCATTTGACAGAGTTTGGCAACGTGCATATGGGACCGATGCGTCTCTTCTTCAATGGATTAGAAACTACCTCTCTGGCCGTTCAATTCAAGTTGTATTGGATGGCTTCAAGTCTGAAATTCACCATATAAATGCTGGTGTTCCCCAAGGCTCCGTTTTGTCTCCGACTCTCTTTCTCATTTTCATAAATGATCTCCTGTCTGCAACCTCTAATCCAATCCACTCCTTCGCCGATGACAGCACCCTCAGCTTCTCATATTCATTCCAGGACTCACGTCCCTGCTCTTCGGCCGTAGAACTGGAACGGCAACGTATGTTAAGCTCATTAAATTCCTATCTCGACAGCATTATAAAATGGGGTTTAGCCAATAGAGTGGAATTTAATGCTTCCAAAACACAATGCTGTCTGTTGTCATTAAAGCGAAACCAGAATCCTCAGCCATTATCCATGAATGGCACTTGCATCGCCGAAACCGAAAGACTTTCCATTCTCGGTATGTGTGTCCATGACAAACTTCGTTGGAATGACCACATACACGAAGTCGCCAAGAACGCTGCGAAATGTCTAGGTTTCCTTAAAAGGTGCAAGAAATATTTTACCCCTTCTGATCTGGCTACCATATACAAGGCGTTCATTCGCCCCAAACTTGAGTACAACTCTCATATCTGGTCTGGTGCCCCTAAAACCTCACTGCACCTCCTGGATAGGATACAAAATCGTGCCTTAAAACTCATTGGAGACATAAATATAGCGAATTCTATAAATTCGCTCGAACATCGCAGAAATGTAACAAGTCTCTCATTGTTTTATCGCTATTTTTACAAACAGTGCTCAAATGAAATTGCCAGCTGCATTCCACCCCTTCAACAATTCAACCGCAATACTCGCCAAGCCAGGAATGCCCATCAGTTTACCCTCCAGCCTACTTTCGGTCGTACTATGAAATATAGAGATTCTTTCATAAGCCGTACAACACGAATGTGGAATGCCTTGTCCAGCTCGGTCTTTCCCCCTCGGTACAATTTACAGACATTTAAAACCGGAATCTCCTATCTTCTCTATCCCAATTTCCTTAACGCCCGCGCTGTGTACTTCGAACTACACCATAAGAGTAGTCACAACCTCTTTAGCGCGTGTTTATTATAAAAAAAAAAAAAAAAAAAAATGTTATTCACTAAACATTTTAAAGTAAAATTCCCTTCAAGATTAGATTGGCAGGATGGCCGGTTGAACAGGGACACAAACTTAACAATCTACACAGACGGTTCAAAAATGGACTGTGGAGTAGGTGCAGGTGTTTTTTCTGAGTCTCTTAACATCGCAAAATCCTTTAGGCTACCGGATACGGCCAGTGTGTTTCAGGCGGAATTACTGGCCATCCGCGAGGCCTGTCGTCAATTAAAACTTCAGACAAACATATTTCCGAGGCAAAAGATAGACATTTTTATTGATAGTCAAGCTGCCATCAAGGCTATCGCCTCAGTCAATATAACCTCAAAATTAGTATTAGAATGCCGCAAGGAGCTGGCCTCGCTTGACCAGTTCAAGGTCACACTGATCTGGGTTCCAGGTCATAGCAACGTTTACGGAAACGAACATGCTGACGAGCTGGCCAGGCAAGGCTCTGCCCTTCACTGTTCACTTGCGGAATCGGTGCACATACCGCTCGGAGCAGTCAAAGCAAAGATCTCCTCAGAATTCCTATCGAAGGCAAACCTCAGATGGAGGAGGCTGACGAACTGTATCCAGAAGGATGTGGCCAAACTACAGCACGGAAAAAACTACCTACCTCCTAAGCAAATCACGTAAAGATATTGCCAGAATAACAGCGATAATCACAGGCCATTGGCCAATAGGGGAACATGCATTAAGACTTGGCATCCCACATAATACACATTGCCGTAGCTGTAATGACGCAGCCGAAAAGGAAACACTCACTCACTACCTCTGCGTTTGTCCGGCACTAGCTAGGGCCAGACAAAGATCTCTTGGCAGACCCTTCTTCGACTTCCTTGAACAGGTCTCGAAATGTGGTATTAGAGAATTGATAGCCTTCTTGAATTCCATAGGCTGGATCTAAAACCTCCTATCGATAATCTTAAACAACCGGGTCAAATTAGTTGTGGTAACAAAACGGCACATGATGCTACTTGGGTTTTTAGTTAAACCGCCACTCCTACCTACCTACCTATTCTCAAGAACCTTTTCCGATAAGAGCTAGAGCTTGAGTGAATGCATGCAGGAACAGGAGCGAGGATCTAATAATTAGTTTTGATACCAATACACATAATACTGTGTGGGGCAGCACCAACGATAATTACAGAGGAGAAGGGCTATTCAAATTTGTATCATGCAAGGATCTAGCTCTCTTAAAAGAGATTTAGATGCGAAGCGAAGGAAGGTGATTAACGTGACCCTGTAAACAAGATAATTGAAAGAGTATCAAACTGGAGGGTAACGGATCAGAGCCATTTCATTTGATGTTCGTTATGGATCTAAAGAAAGTTCCGAAATACATCAGAATTCCGAAGAACACGGATAGGAAAAAGCACCAGGAAGTGCTGGAGGAAAAACTGAATGAACTGACATCCGAAATTCCGAAAAATACTTGGCATGTAGAATCACAGCTAAAGCATATGCAATCTGCTGTTGAAGATGTGTACCGAGTGGCTTGCACACCTACTTTAGCGGAAGAACAAGATCCTCATTGGTGGTGTCGGGAACTTAAAAAGCTAAAGAAGGCTGCGAGAAAGGCCTACTACCATGCCATAAGAAGGGGAGAACCCGAGGCATGGGATGAGTATTAGTTGAAAAAGAGCTGAATGTTACTCTGCGACAAAGTAAAAAAGAGGTCATGGAGGGTTAAGAATAAGGAGTACATCTAAAGTCATTAGACTAACGAAACTAAAAAAGATTGTCTCCAGATATCCAGTTTCCAAAATCGGACTCATTCGTAATAGAGCGGGGGAGATAGTGGAAACACTGGATCACACAAACAAGGTCTTGATGGAGGTAGACTTTCCAGGAAGCTATAAATCTGATCAGCCCTCTGCTCCAAGGAAACAAAGAACGAACAGGATGGATGGGACAGAAGCAGAACGAATCGTGACAGCAGAGGCGGTTAAGGGTGCGACAGCAACATTTATACGGCAAACCATGCTCGGCTTGTGGCAAGAGGTTGACAGCAAGAGTTTGGCGTCAGCTATGAGCAAACGTTTGCTCCTGTTTGTTAGAGGCTAGCTCAGTTTCTTTCTTCTTTTTTTAAAGTACACAAGTACACAAACCAAGAACCATAAATAAAGAATTCATGAAGTATAAAGAAGCGTTTCATTTCTACAACAATTTGGCGACTAAGACGATGTAAAAAACGGACCTTAAATAATTGCATATTAACTTTCGTAACAATAAACACAAAAAAAAATGATCTATAAGTATAAATACAAACGACCTTATAGGCTTTTCACACCAAGCCTAAAACTTTGTTTTCGTCAAACAAGAATTTTCGAGGAAAACGCGGTTGGTGTGAAAAGCCTATTACCAATAATCAATCATAATCAAAGCATTTGTAAAACGGTACCAATAAACAATTAGACCTCCACATTTACTAGTCCGACAGCTTTCATAGAATCTATTACCTTTGTTGTCATTGTCATGAAAAACAAGGTCAATGGTCTCTTTCACAACGATGATTTCATTCTGAAAAAAGTATATATAAATTGCAATTCAATTTGCTCAACAGATATCTTCCAAATGATCTTTGAGGCTCATTATAAGCAAAAACACAACAAAAAATAGGAAATGCACAAAATATCCGCTGACCTGTCAAATATCGTATGCAAATCAGTAATGCCCTATCGTTCAATCGGACACAATTTTCAGTACTTTTTATAGTACGCTTCAATTGTTTTTTAATACGACTTCACGATTGCTTTTGAGTAAATTGGTGTAATAAAATCCCTTTCAAATTATTCAATAAACGGAACACAGTTTATTTGAATGCATTCTTACTTTATATTTGAGTCGGCGAAGATCAATGATGCTCCAGCATTATTGTCTTCTAGGCATAATTCCGATACTTAAGGAAAAGTTTTTAGAAAATAAGCATAATTTTTTGTGAATTGTGTCCAATTATCTACTTAACTCACTTATCAAACCAAAACCTTGGATTATAGAGATAAAAAAAAGATAGAATTGCCAATCAATCGACCAACGTTCTGTTAAAAATTCTTTGAATCACCTTGTAGGTTGGTTGCAGTTCCTTTGTAAGATATGCAATTTTCATCTTTTTTACCAAAAACTTCGACCCGGGTTAGCATCACTGGCGGTGACTTCAATCTTAAAGTCAAATTTAATGCTTAATTTCTTCTAAGAGTTAATTTGTTGCCAAAGGTCGTGTCTAAAATGCTTTATTGCTAAGGGACAATAGAAATAACTGAACTATATCAATGTCGATGTGTTTCAATCAAACCACAATGATTGACGTGTTGGGCAACCTTGTGTTTTTTTACTAAAGCGCTTTACGACGTACAAAGCTCACACGTCGGCACGCCACATACAACTGAGCATGTGAGAAATACGGGAAATTGAAGACGCTTAGGAAGCAATGAAAATGTAAACAAACTCCATCAGTTGTCAAACTCAAACGCACTTGTATTGGTAAATCTGAGAAAATATCTAGATTCGCAAAAGTGCCCTGAAATCTGAAAAAGATTGCTTTTTCCTGTACCAAACGAACATAAAAATTGCTCTGAGAGCAAAAAAAAGTGCTCTGAGAGCGCTCAATCGAATACCACAAAAGTTTCGCTGGATTGAAATTGCGCAGCAAAATTAGAAATTCGAACAAAACAAAAAAGCTGAAAAACAAAATGGGAAAGTTTTAAACTTGGGAGTACTAAAGGTATAGAAAAAAATAGGGATAGGATTAACTCTAATCAAAATATTTTTAACTTTAACAGCTAAGAAGAAAACTAATCACACCTTGGTTGGTAAGCCTTCTCCCTCCACACCGGTACCGAAGGTGTTATGGTACCTTTGAGCTGCCCTCCCCATAACCCTACTCACGAATGAGCAGAGTACCATGATTGTTTTCGTAACAAACCCTACGTGAGAACTCAAAACGATCAACAACTCCCGTTGCTTGTCATCATGGACCACGTCATCTCAATCACCCCTACATTTCAACTTACTCACACATAGATACCAATGCAAGGATCCTGAAAATGCTTTACAAAAAAAAATGATGGATTCAAACACCATCAAACAAATAAACGTATCTACTCCTGTTTAAACAAAGTATAATTTATACATAAAATCCACTTGGTTTTTTTATGTATCAACTCTGCTGATAAATACGTTTAGTAAATTATTTTGCATTATCCCCCTATATTATTTCTGTAATTTCTGTAGTGTGTTTCTCCCTTTTGCAGTTCACACGGTCAACCAATCTTAACAAAAGAAGTGTCAAAAAAAAGATATTTTTAGAGTGCTTATCTTTGCATTTTTACTCTTTTTAAATATTAACAATTAAAAAAAAAATATTTTATTGCATTACATTTCAACTACGCAGTTATGTACAAACTATAATTCCGGGAAATACTTTTCTTTCGTTCTTCATGCACATAAACTACAAACGAAACGACGTCACGAAAGAGAGTCGACGGTAGAAGAGAGTTACAGTAAAGATTTATGTAAAACCTTCTGCCTACGCCTGAGCGATGAAGGGCACGTCGACCTATAAGATATATTCACCCTTATTCCGAGTGGCGTTTTACTTTCACGACGATTGTCGTTTTTTGAGGCGTTTCACTTTAGAAGCCTTATTCCCTAACTTCCACGACAGGGTAAAACGTCGTCGGTAAGTAATTCACATTCCACATACGATCCACACCAGCTGATACGCGCCAATGACAGATAAATGCGGTATCAGTTTATGGTATTTATATTTTTGAAGTGGATGGATGGATGAATGAAGCTGAAGTCGATGTGGATGTACAAGGATTTTTTATTTATGTGGATGTCTTCGGAATTAAACCAATTTGTGCACCACCCAAGAGTTTTCTTTTCGGACTTATCATTTTTTCGTAGCTAAGAAGATTTGAAAAAACTTCTGCCAAATCTGATATTTTTGTTTGAATGAAGGTCCTCCAGTTGCTTCACGCTCTTTTTTGTTGTGAAGAAGTTTTTTTTTACTTTAATATCAGACCAAACCTGTGAAATATGTGCATTAAGCCAATTAAATTTGTACAGTTTTAAGTTATAGATATACTTTTTGTCACTCTTTTACATCTCTTGATGGTGGTAGTAAGCTATTAAGGGTTAGAGCAATAGAGTCCCATTCAACTTTGGTATCAACATTTAAGACACCCCTTTGAAATCCCTTTTCCAGCGAAGGTATTTTTTTTTTCCATTATTTCAACCAAAGTCTTAAATTTCTGGTTTCTGGTTATTTACTTTTACCCTAAATTAATCTAATTTAGTCTAGTCATTTGAATACACTGCGAATTTAGAATATAATTACATTTTTAGCCGTCGATCACTGCTTGTCGTTCAGTAAATTGCAGACGACAAGTACCGTCGTTTTTCTTGTCGTTTTGAGGCGTTCAACGCCTTACAGAATAGCAGTGAAGTTTCTCACATGATGTTCGTCGTACGCCAATAGGTTCCACATGACGTTCAGTGACAAATGGCGTTCAACGACTCAGAAACGCCTCTCGTAATTCCAAATTCAAATTGGCGTTTCATAAATCGTCGTAAACGCCACTCGGAATAAGGGTGATTATACCATAGGGCCAGAATAATGTTTAGGGGAGCAGATTCTCCACTTTTCTAACAAAGTTAATCAAGCTGCTGGCAGATGACTTCTTCTTCTCTTTAGGGCTCAGAAGCTCCCTGTAGAAGATGGTTCTCCTGATTCCACATAGGGCTGGACACTCACATATTATGTGCCCAAGCTGTTTCGTCTTCTTCACGACACAACCGACAAAGTGAGGAGTCGGTTAAATTAATTTTATTTAATTGATATCGTAGGTTGTGATGTCCTGTGAGGAAACCAGCCAGATTTTCGATATCATGCCTTCTTAGATTTAAATTTCTGTTGGCATCTTTTTTGAACGGCTGACGCCTGTCTTAGGCCTTGGATATTCTCCCAATATGAGCTATATTTTGTGTGATTTGGGAGTGTAGTAGAAGGGTTCTACGTCCGAGCGTTTGAAGGCCGTTGAAACAGCTTAGTACTGATTTGGAGGCAATAATAGGCGAGCTAAGGGCGTTTATAGCTGCTTGACTGTTGTACTATTTGACATACATACAGAGTCGCGCTCCGCAACATAAAGCACATTTGAATTATTTGTGCAATTTGTTGAAGACAGCCATTAAGGATTTTAAAAATCGTGCGATAGGTTCTTACCTTGAAAGTTTAACAGCGAAAAAAGATTCCAATTATTCACTTTGGAAAGCTGTAAAAGGCACCAAAAGGCCCAAAATCCCCGCGCCGCCAATTAGAATAAATCAAAATGAATGGGCAAGGGAAGATAAGCAAAAAGCGGACGTTTTTGCCGCTCATCTAGAAGAAACCTTTAAACCGTACGATGGCCAAGCGATCCCCGACAATACTAATAGGGCGGAATTACAATCTGACGATTCAACACTCACTAGTGCAACGCTAAGTGAACTTAAACGTGAAATCGAATCCCTAAAACCTAAGAAAGCTACTGGTTATGATTTGATCACCGGAGAAGTTCTGAAAGTTCTACCAAGGAAAGCATTAATTAAGCTTCTTCATATTATAAATGCCGCGCTCAGACTAAAACATGTGCCGAGTCAATGGAAAGTCGCGGAGGTCATAATGGTGTTAAAACCAGGAAAACCGCCAAATGAAGTAAAATCGTATAGACCGATTTCCCTTCTTCCGGTCATTTCCAATGTCTTCGAGAGAATATTGCTTAGGCGCCTACAGCCGGTTATTGAAGACAATAATCTTATCCCTGACCACCAGTTTGGGTTCAGAACCAAGCATTCGACGATTGACCAAGTACATAGAACTACTGACGTAATCGAGAAAGCATTTGAAGAAAATAAGATTTGCTCAAGCGTATTCCTTGACGTCTCACAAGCCTTTGATAAGGTGTGGCACGACGGCTTGAAATTTAAATTACGACAAGTTCTCCCCGCAAGCCTATATGATATTCTAGAATCATATCTCGGGAATAGACTCTTCCGGGTTAGAAATGGAAACGAATACTCGGAGCTAAAAGAAATTTCGGCCGGGGTACCGCAAGGAAGCGTCCTTGGTCCGCTTCTCTATGTGTTATATACTCGCGATATACCAAGGGAAGATGGCACTACCCTTGCTACGTTCGCCGACGACACAGCTATCCTAGCTGTAGGTAATACAATCGAAGAAGCGACTACAAAACTGCAAGTCGCAGTGAATAAGGTAAATGAATGGACAAGGAACTGGCGGATCGCCCTCAACGAAACTAAATCTGTTCACGTGAATTTCACTTATAAGAAAACTAATGACTTGCCAATTTTTCTAAACTTGGCCCGAATACCCTTTGCAAACGAGGCCAAATATCTGGGAATGACACTCGACGCAAAGCTGAAATGGAGTTCGCACGTGAAAATGAAACGTAAAGAACTCGATATCAAATATAGAGAAATGTACTGGTTACTCGGAAAACATTCCCAGCTCAGTACTGAGAACAAACTGCTTTTATACAAGCAAGTGCTAAAGCCGGTGTGGACCTACGGTATACAACTTTGGGGTTGTACCAAGAAAACAAATGTCAATATTCTACAAACTTTTCAAAATAAAGTTCTTAGAGAAATTGTACAAGCACCATGGTATATTAGAAACGACGATATCCATAGGGATCTCGGAATTCCAACAATCGAAGCTGAAACTAGAAGCTTCGCGAGAAAGCATAGAAACCGACTAATCGGACATATCAACAATACAGTCCGACAAATCTTGGACGAGAGCAATTTATTGCGCCGACTACAAAGAACGAAACCGTTCGACTTGGCAAGATAAGATTAACCGCGTTTAATTTGCGGAACACGCAGGATCTTTCATTGGAAAGTAACCTGTCATAAGTTTTTATTTAATGATAGAAAAATTGCTTGATAAGTTATATCTTAGTTGCAGTATCTAACAATCTTTAGAAGGGTGGTGTTTTTAGTCAGTAAAAATCTGACACTACTATGAGAACGCGCTTGCTATTCTCATAGTGTCTTTGGAAGATTTTCACCTACCCTCGGAAAAAAAAAAAAAAAAAAAAAAAAAAAAAAAAAAATACAAAAAAAAAAAAAAAACTTTTAGTTTTTCTTGCATGCAACACTGTATGACTGAAATTATTTTTTTTGTGTATTCACAAAACATGCATGAAGTAGTACATAAATCACTCAGCCACTGACTCATTCGGAAGCGGTACCGATGGTTCGATTTAGCCTACCGTTTTCTTTCGCTGATGCTCTCACCTCCTATCAATATATACATAAGGGACCGTTCTCTTTTAGCGTCACCGAACGTTGAGGATTGAGGACAACGACGAAGTGGTGAAGAGTTGATGGCGAGCAAGTGCAAGCGAAGGTGGTGTAGTTCTACAATAGGCTCGTGTTTCACACTAGTTGAATTATAAAAAGAAAAAAAAAAGAAAGCCAAATAATATTTAATACTGTTAATAAATAAATAATTTCGTGCTATAGTGCCACGGAGTGGATAATTATCCCTCCCCATATTAAATTCAACATTTTCTCCCCAGACCCCTCTGGGTAAGTAATAATCTAATTTTGAGCGTAAGAAAGATCCTAATATCGGAAGTTATTTTCCTAGGGAAATATCCCGGGACAGAATTGATTGCCTGGCCAATTTAAAGAAGAAAGAGACCGAGGCGCATGTGAAAATGCCACGGCTCTGCACCAGTTAAAAAAAAATTTGACTTTCTCGACCGGAGAAACTAAATCACGGCCACCAAAAAGGAGCTGCAGACAGCGAAAATATATGATCCCAGAACGTCACCGAATGGATATCAGTGCTACTGCCTAAAAACATATATCGATATCAAAACGATATTTTTAAATAACCAGTGATCACCGCGTTACATATAGCGCTATAATTATTTTCATATACATATAACGGGTGATTTTTTAGCTGGTTTGGTTTTGGCAACACTGGTTTTGACAGCTGACGTGTGTTTAGTACCTTGTGTCACTGTCAAACAGCTTCAGTTTGGTTTGCAATTTAACCATGGATCGTCTTACAAATGAACAACGCTTGCAAATTATTGAATTTTACTATCAAAATTCGTGCTCGGTTCGAAATGTTCATCGCGCGCTGCTTCCATTTTATGATCGGCATTCTCGACCTTCTGAGCAGTCTATTCGGAAGATTGTGACCAAATTTCGCACCAAATTTACTTTGTTGGACATTAAACCACCAACACGTTTACGTACTGTGCGTAGTGAAGAAAATATTGCGGCCGTATCAGCTAGTGTGACAGAAGACCGCGAAATGTCGATTCGGCGCCGTTCGCAGCGTTACTGTCAATGGTGAACGCTACCGAGCGATGATAACAAACTTTTTTTTGCCCGAAATGGAAGTTCTTGACTTGCATGATATGTGGTTTCAACAAGACGGTGCCACATGCCACACAGCACGCGAAACAATGGCGCAATTGCGAGGCGAGTTTGGTGAACAGTTAATTTCACGTTTCGGGCCGGTCAATTGGCCGCCTAGATCGTGCGATTTGACACCATTAGATTATTTTTTGTGGGGGTATGTCAAGGCTAATGTGTATAGGGACAAGCCCGCTTCGATTGACGCACTGGAAGCCAACATCCATGCATTCATTCGTGAGATACCGGCCGATATGTGTGAAAGAGTATGCCAAAATTGGACTCAGCGGATGGGCTACCTGAGACGCAGCCGCGGTCAACATTTGCATGAAATTATCTTTAAACATTAAATTGCAAGGTTCAAACTATCGATTCAAATAAATATTTCATTCATTTTTTCGAATTTTTTGTGTTTTTTTTTTAAAAAAAGTTCTAAGCCTCTTAAAAAATCACCCGTTATACCTTTATAAAAAAAAAGAGAGGAAAATACGTTTGCGTTATCGTGAATTCTGAACGTGACCTCCATCCTTTTTTTTTTGTTTGCTCAACTAATGTCAGTGCTTAAGTTTTCACCTTTTTTTTTATTGTATTTCGATTTTGTACATAGGTATGTTCCAGCGGCGTCGCGTGAATTACTGAGATGGGTGTGCAATTCTTTAAAATTATATATTTTATAAAAATACGGATTTATTCATTGTTTTCTTAATTAAAATAAAAAAAAAACAATAAAAAAACTCCATTGTTCAAGTTAATAATAAAAAAAAAAGCAAAAGCACCGCACGAAACTGCAGCCACTTATACCTACTACCTAAACGAAAAGCGAAATTCGTTCATTCATTCATCGAGATCGAATGTCGTGCACTGCTTTTTTTTGCACGAGCGTCGATGTATTGCATGTCTATTTGACTTATGACGCTTTACGGAAACAGAACAAAACAAAAGAAAATAATGAATATTCCGTGTGCACAGAAAGCTAGTGCACGAGTTCACTACAAGTTCATCAAAGTAAAGCGTAAGCGACATTAGTAGGTACGGCGTGCGGGTGACGAATGACGATGGGGATGAATTCTTGTAGCTGAAGGAAGGTATATAGTTTGGAGTTGGATGAACTTATTTGATGAATACGTGCACAGCCAGATTTCGTGCGAGCTCCGAGCTTATTGTTTTTCTCTTTGTTTCTCTCAACGATGAAGGAATTTTGAAAGAAAAATTAGGAAGGATGAATATGAGTATTATTACAGTAGGCTGTGTGATGGAGGTTTTATGGGATGTGTAATGTGTAAAGTGTAATTGAGCACATCATAATCATATTTATGTGTGTTATTATTATTTGAGTGTTCGATGAGTGATTTTTTTGGTTAGATCAGGGTGTGCAATGCACACCTTGCACACCCTGACGAGACGCCACTGGTATGTTCATAAATTAGTTCTTTTTTTTTTTTTGTTTTTTTTTTGATACCTATATAATTTTTGCTCCCATTATAATCGCGGTGTATTAGTATACCAGTGGAAAGTGCGCTTAGTATATAGATCAACCGGTTTCTCTTTGTGCTGAGGAGAGGAGTGTGATTTTTTTTTATTTTTAATCCGCAGGAGTTCAACCTTACTCGACGGCGGGCCCTTCTTCGAGAGTTTGTGGTAAGTCTAAATTTCCTTCCATTTTGTTTATAGTAAAAAGGAGTCACATTCCAAACCCATAATAACTTAAATTTAAATAACATAATATCCAGTATTAAACCCTAGTATACTAATTCGCAGAACCACGTGTAAGTTACCTAGAAGCCTGTTTTTTTTTCGTCAAAGTACTGGTAAGGTAGGTACATCGAATTATTTTTTTTTCTTTTTTTCAAAATATGTACAATACAAAGTAGAAATAAGAATTTATGAATTACCTATATTTTATCATCGGTTAAAACTTTTTTTTTTTATAAATTATTATAAATGGCATTTGCTGGTTTTGTTTTGAAGACCGTGGAATGATTTAGTTCTCCTATTCTTAACTGTGCAGACTTTCGGGTGGTAAAGAGTCGGAAGTAAGGGTATTAGGTTTTTGGGTGATAGACGCTGAACTGCAGAAGGGAAAATGTCTATCATGGATGGGAGGGCTATCTAAGCCATAACACCTCCGCTTAGAGTGGAATAGGATTGATTCAGCATCCCTTTTGTTTCGCAACGCACGTTAATTTAATTCCGTAGACGGAGGGAGAGATTAGATCGGATCGGACATGCTCAAGAACACCGGCCCCCCACTGAAGTAGCTGGATTTTATGACGTGCTATCTGCATGCATCCGTCCATCAGCAATTTTTTTTGGTATTTTCACTGCTTACAAAATATAACGTATACGCCCCCTAATTATTTTTTTTTTTCTTTTCTCTTTGCTAACTAGTCCTTTAAATTATTCATTCTTTCCATCCTTCTAACATCCCCTCCACTACACTGTCCGTGAATATATGGATGTATATGCCTTTAGTACCTGTGTTGTATATGTGGTTAGGTCCGCGGAACCCAGCATTCACACCTGTTTCCATTTTGGAACCATCCGTAAACTACTTTCGACCATTTTGGCAAGTAGGCGGGCTCTACTCTACTAGGGATCTTCGTAGAGAACCGTTTTTTGAAACATAAAGTCTTTGGAAAGCGGTCTGTTACCGCGCAGATTATGCCAAGTACTGTAATTTCAGAGAAAAAATCCTTTAACTCAGGATGGTCGCTGAGAATTGTCTCTTTCATTTCGATTAAACTTGCCGAGCTGCGAATTGCCCTTTGTTTATGTATATGTGTGGAGGTGTTAGTCCTTTTGTTTTGTTTTAAATTCACTTTTATTATCTTCATTCATTAAACTTATATACTAGACAAAAACGATCAAATCTAATTTAAAGCTAACATTTATCTTAATTCTAGCTTACTGGCTCTTAGCGAGCGCTCTAAACTTAACAGTATCCTTAAAATTATTGCCTTTCGGCCTTAAATCTATCTATATTTAATTTTTATTGTTTTTTATTTTTCAAGAAACGTAATAAAAACTTGAATTCTTTATTATTCTTATTTTACCTACAAACTACTTAAAACTACCTAAGCTACTTAGCCTAAATTAATTATAATCAGGGTGGTGAGCAATCTTAAGGATTGGTCACCATCCTGATTGCATCCATGGGCGCCTGACAGCCGCTGACAAGGGTTCACCCGTGCCGCCGAGACTCCAGCGAGGCCATAAGCGTCGGTCGAGTCTCGGTAGCACATACATGTCGGCTAGCCCAGTCCCTCCCAAGGACCCCCTAATCTATCCTAAACCTACAAACTTAATATCTATCTTAAAACTAAGGAGGATGTTACGTCAGTAGCGCACCGGCCCGGGAGAGCGTATCAACTATCACCTCTTCCTCAAGCCACCAAAATTCGATAAACTGCTTTACAGTATCGACCCTGTCCCGATCCGCAATTGCGGTGCTAAAACGGAGGAGCTCCTGAGCATTGGCGGCGTACCCGTCGTGGATGAGCCGCTTATCCCTCGCGCCGCGGTGGCTGTGGTACAATACCGGCACACCATCTTTATTCTGGACGAGGTGTTAGTCCTATTAAGGCTTCTATAGTCGCAGTAGGATAGGTACGCCTACGCAGCGCTCCGGATATTTTTTTTTTTTTTTTTTTTGTCGGAGGTTGTTACTATCCGATGGAGCACTCAGACACAACTACTGGTCCATTGTAACGGGTGATTTTTTAAGAGGTTTAGAACTTTTTAAAAAAAAAAAAAACACAAAAAATTCGAAAAAATGAATGAAATATTTATTTGAATCGATAGTTTGAACCTTGCAATTTAATGTTTAAAGATAATTTCATGCAAATGTTGACCGCGGCTGCGTCTCAGGTAGCCCATCCGCTGAGTCCAATTTTGGCATACTCTTTCACACATATCGGCCGGTATCTCACGAATGAATGCATGGATGTTGGCTTCCAGTGCGTCAATCGAAGCGGGCTTGTCCCTATACACATTAGCCTTGACATACCCCCACAAAAAATAATCTAATGGTGTCAAATCGCACGATCTAGGCGGCCAATTGACCGGCCCGAAACGTGAAATTAACTGTTCACCAAACTCGCCTCGCAATTGCGCCATTGTTTCGCGTGCTGTGTGGCATGTGGCACCGTCTTGTTGAAACCACATATCATGCAAGTCAAAAACTTCCATTTCGGGCAAAAAAAAGTTTGTTATCATCGCTCGGTAGCGTTCACCATTGACAGTAACGCTGCGATTCGCATCATCTTTGAAGAAATATGGCCCAATAATGCCGCCGGCCCATAAACCGCACCAAACAGTGGCTTTTTCGGGATGCATTGGTAGCTGTTGCAATGCTTCTGGCTGATCTTCACTCCAAATGCGGCAATTTTGCTTATTTACGTACCCATTCAACCAAAAATGAGCCTCATCGCTGAACACAATTTTTCGATAAAAAAGCGGAAGCAGCGCGCGATGAACATTTCGAACCGAGCACGAATTTTGATAGTAAAATTCAATAATTTGCAAGCGTTGTTCATTTGTAAGACGATCCATGGTTAAATTGCAAACCAAACTGAAGCTGTTTGACAGTGATACAAGGTAGGGTAGGGCGGGGCTAGTTGGGCCACGGGGCAAGTAGGCCCACTCGAATAACTCAGAAACTAAAAGTCCTACAGGACAACGATGACACACAATCGAAGTGTGTGACTTACGGCCACAAGCCAAACTAGTTGAAATTGCATTTTTACTTTCAAAGGGGCGCGTCGTTTAAAATTTGTATTTTTAAGTGTAAAAACTAAAAAAAAAAAAATTATTTCTTTTCTTTCTTTTTTTGTGAAGCGGTGCAAATATCAGAATAAGGTAAACACTTTTCACGTGTCCCGTTATTGTATTTTATTTTTTCGAGTGTGAAATTGAAGTGTTTGGTGTAGTTGTTTCTTTGTGAAACAAAATGTTCAACAAAGTCAGTGCGGGGTAAGTCGGACCGCCAGTGGTGAGGAAGAAAAACATCTTGATTGGTTTTGTCTTATGTGTATGGAAGCATATTCAAAAAGTTTACCTGGGGAGGAGTGGGTGCAGTGTCACACTTGCCGAAAGTGGGCCCATTCAAAATGATCCAAAATATAACAAGAAAGCATCTTTATTTGCATAAATTGCAGTAACGATTATACGATTCATATTCTATAAAATAATATTTTTATTCTTATCTAAATTTATTTTATAGAACCTCATAAAGCGGTTTTTTATTTTCGTTTTTTTAAGTTTATGTTGTGTTTTTTTCATTAAGTTTTCATTTTAAATACATTTTAGAAAGAAATTATAGCGTTTTCGTATTTTGTAAAAATTGCTTTTCAGTTTTTTAGGTTTCGGACCAACTAACCCCACTCACTGGTCCAACTTGCCCCGCTGGTGAGGTAAGTTGGACCACTTGGACTTGGTGTATTTGAGTCAAAATAATTATTTAACTGTAATATAAATTGTTTTTTTGTTAATAACATTAAAAAGTCGAAGTTTCAATGTATCTATTTACTTTAGTTTCATAGCTTAATTATGAACAGATTGGAAGTTATGAAGCGTCAAAAAAAAAGTGGTCCAACTAACCCCGCCCTACCCTACTAAACACACGTCAGCTGTCAAAACCAGTGTTGCCAAAACCAAACCAGCTAAAAAAATCACCCGTTACTACCAAAACGAACACCTTACATTACTATACTTAGTTTTCCCGTCTTTCGAAGAAAGATTAGAAGGAGCTTCAGTGATGAAGAGCTTAGATGTTCGGCACTCACCACATCAGCCCCAAAGATCCGCCACCTGTTGCGAGCAAAGGCAGGACAATTACAGAGGAAGTGTTCCACTTTATCGTCGTCCTCTCCACACGCAGGACAGATAGTGGTGTCGCTCAAGCCCAACACATTCAAATGTTTGGCAAAAGCTTGGTGGCCCGAAAGGACACCCACAAGCAGTCTGCAGTCAATTCTCCTGAGAGACAGAAGGAAAGACGCAGACCTTTTACAGATGTCCGGACGCAGTCGTTTGGTCTGTCTACACCCCGCACAGTCACGCCACCGACGCTCGTGTTCACAAGAAACCCAAGTATCAATGGATGACCTAACTGCAGATGCGGACAGACCCAACGCCGGCTCAGGTCCTGAGAGAGCTTCTTCTGATCCCAGCCTGGCAAGCTCATCAGCGATCTCATTTCTATGGATGCCAGTGTGACCTGGGACCCAAACAAGATTCACTGTGTTTAGCCTACCGACTAGGTTCAGAGATAGCTTGAGTTCAAGCACTAATTTAGACGAGGTAAGAGGGTTGAGCAGTGCTTTTAATGCAGCTTGGCTATCGCTGCAAACGCATATGCTTCTAGCCCTCCACCTGTTTGTCACAATATAGCGCATGGCCATAAGGATAGCGAAAATTTCCGCTTGGAAGACAGACGCATAGTTACCTAATGGGTAGTGTAGTCTAATGTTCTTGCTTTCCACAAAGACCCCAGAACCAGATCCTTGTTCGGTCCTGGAGCCGTCCGTGAATACACGATGGCATTCTTTTCCTGGCTCAGAGTCTGGCCGAAGCCATTCCGTCGCCTGAGGAAAGTTGACTTGGTAGTTTTGTCGCAGTAGGATTTCTGGTGTCATTGCGTCAGAGGGCATATCCATAAGACAGGGGTCAAAGGATAATTCTCGCACAAGTTCTTCAAAATTCCAATGCGCGTGGTACCAAAAACCACCTCTCTTTAATCGAGAGATGGTTTTCAGCGTACACCCCATGATAAAAATATCAAGAGGGGGAGGTTCATCATGGCATCTAGATTGAGAGCCGTTAGCAGAGAGTAAACTACCATACACCATAAAAGGGGAGACAGAACACCACCTTGAGGGCAGCCCCTGTTTACCCCTGTCATGACACATTTGCCACAGTCCGCCTCGGCAATCAGCGTCGTGTTCATTAGCATTGCTTTAATCCACAACACCAATGTTTCATCTACACCATGATGTCTGGCTGCATTGCACATACTATCAAAAGTCGCATTGTCAAAAGCACCCTCATTATCGACGAAGATACCCAACGCGTACTCCTTCCGATCAAGAGCACTCCTACCAACGAGGTTCTGGAGCGCAGTTTCACAGGATTTTCCACGCTGATAGGCATGTTGCATCGCTGAAAGAGTATGCGATCGAAGAGCAACATTTCGCACGTGCAGCTCAACCAGTCTCTCCAAGCTTTTCAGCAAGAAGGAGGACAGACTTATGGGTCTGAAGCTCTTGGCGAGAGTGTAGTCAGTCTTACCTAACTTTGGTATAAACACGACTTTAACCATACGCCAAGGAGAAGGTATGTAGGCCAGGGCTAAGCTGGCGGTGAAAATTCTTTTCAGCGTCGGCATCAGCTGGCTACAACCATGTTTCAGCATAGCCGGAAAAATTCCATCCGGACCCGGTGACTTGAAAGCCTCAAACGATGCAACTGCATATTTGATAGCTTCATCCGTCACCACTCTGGATGCAATATACCAGCTACGCCGCGTGGTGTTGAATCACTTACGAAGTGGCCACCGTTGCCGGTACCACTGAAGAACGCGTAGTGACCTGATTTCCCGCGAAGTGAGTCTCCAGCAGGAGACTAAAAGTCTCCGCCTTTGTCTCAGTGTAAATACCATCAGATTTTTGGAGCGATTCCAGCTTACTTGGTCTGTCCCTTTTGAGGATTTTCGATTTACGAATCAGTCTCTTAAATTCTTTTTGCTTCGATCGATACAGATTCCAGTCTTCTTTTAAGTGGTGCCGTGAAATAACGCCGAGCGAAATAACGCCGAATTCTAAAATTCGGCGTTATTTCACTTTGTGAAAGCGAAATAACACCGAATTTAAATGTTCGGTCTTATTTCACTTTGCATTTATAAATACATTCTTAAATTAATATTAATTTTTGAGACAATGGTAATTTGCGCAAATTATGAAATGTGTATGTGTAACCTGCAACCCCCCTGCTTGGGTTTACTGTTGGATTACGGGGTGGGTGCGAGGTTTTCTACTTATATTTTTTGTTGAATTTTCAAATTGAGATTTTTAGCCTTCGAGATTTTTGTCATTCGAGATTACGTCATGATCCCCATTTGCTTCGGCTTTATTTCACAAACAATGTTCGGCGTTATTTCACTTTGTTAATGTGAAAGCGCAATATAGCCGAGTTTTCCAATTCGGCGTTATTTCTCTCGGCGTTATTTCACGGCACCTATGTAAATGCTGCGCTCAGACTAAAACACGTGCCGAGTCAATGGAAATTCGCGGAGGTAATAATGGTTTTAAAACCAGGAAAACCGCCAAATGAAGTAAAATCGTATAGACCGATTTCCCTTCTTCCAGTCATTTCCAAAGTCTTCGAGAGAATATTGCTTAGGCGCCTACAACCGATTATTGAAGTCAATAATCTTATCCCTGACCACCAGTTTGGGTTCAGAACCAAGCATTCGACGATTGACCAAGTACCTATCTACATAGAACTACTGACGTAATCGAGAAAGCATTTGAAGAAAAAAAGATTTGCTCAAGCGTATTCCTTGACGTCTCACAAGCCTTTGATAAGGTGTGGCACGACCACTTGAAATTTAAAGTACGACAATTTCACCCCGCAAGCCTATATGATATTCTAGAATCATATCTCAGGAATAGACTCTTCCGTGTTAGAAATGGAAACGAATACTCGGAGCTAAAAGAAATTTCGGCCGGTGTACCGCAAGGAAGCGTCCTTGGGCCGCTTCTCTATTTGCTATATACTCGCGATATACCAAGGGAAGATGGCACTACCCTTGCTACGTTCGCCGACGACACAACTATCCTAGCAGTATGTAATACAATCGAAGAAACTACTACAAAACTGCAAACCGCAGTGAATAAGGTAAATGAATGGACAAGGAACTGGCGGATCGCCCTCAACGAAACTTAATCTGTTCACGTGAATTTCACCTATAAGAAAACTAAGGACTTGCCAATTTTTCTAAACTTGGCCCGAATACCCTTTGCAAACGAGGCCAAATACCTGGGAATGGCACTCGACGCAAAGCTGAAATGGAATTCGCACGTGAAAATGAAACGTAAAGAACTCGATATCAAATATTGGGAAATGTACTGGTTACTCGGAAAACATTCCCAGCTCAGTACTGAGAACAAACTGCTTTTATACAAGCAAGTGCTAAAGCCGGTGTGGACCTACGGTATACAACTTTGGGGTTGTACCAAGAAAACAAATGGAAATATTCTACAAACTTTTCAAAATAAAGTGCTTAGAGAAATTGTACAAGCACCATTGAATATTAGAAACGACCATATCCATAGGGATCTCGGAACTCCAACAATCGAAGCTGAAACTAGAAGCTTCGCGAGAAAGCATAGAAACCGACTAATCGGACATATCAACAATACAGTCCGACAAATCTTGGACGAGAGCAATTTATTGCGCCGACTACAAAGAACGAAACCGTTCGACTTGACAAGATAAGATTAACCGCGTCTGATTTGCGGAACACGCAGGATCTTTCATTGGAAAGTAACCTGTCAAAAGTTGTTATTTAATGATAGAAAAATTGCTTGATAAGTTATATCTTAGTTGCAGTATCTAACAATCAGAAGGGTGGTGTTTTTAGTCAGTAAAAATCTGACACTACTATAAGAACGCGCTTGCTATTCTCGTAGTGCCTTTGGAGGACTTTCACCTACCCTCGGATAAAACAAAAAAAAAAAAAAAAACCTGGGGATTTTTATATGGAAAACTCCCCGATAACGGTAAATAATTGTCTTCATCCATATTTGCAGCATTTTGTATGGAAAGGGGTATTACTCATATCAAAACCGCTCCATTGAATCGAGCTTCAAATGGTGAAGCAGAGAGAATAGTGCGATTGTTCAAGACAGCTATTTAAAAAATACATTTCTGAAGGTATCAGTGAAAGAGATGCTTTATTAACTTTATTAACGCCAAACATCACTGGCAAGATTGCGAAACTGTTCCTCCAAAGTTCCATCCAGGGCAACAAGTTCTCATTCGAAATTACGCTAGAGGTGAAAAGTAGATATCAGGCGTTGTACAAAATAAGATCGTGAGGAAGATGTACCAGGTGAATACATTAAGAGGCAGTGCACGTCGACATCAGAACCAGATGCGTGGTGTGTTATCATCAGAGGAAATCGATGCCGTTCAATGACCCGAAGACATAAACCTTATACAATTGCAATCTGAAAAAATTGAAGCTGATGTTTCGCCAAAATCAATTGCTAAGAAGAGACACATCGACACTAATCCAGATCTCTTGCAAGAGATATCAAACTTCTCCAATTGGCTTCGACAACGTGAGAAAATTAGTCCCATAACATGAACCTCCGAAAACTACCAAAACGATTACTCTCCTCATTCAATCCAAGCAGTTTTTAAAGATGCCCTTCCCCCAGGTGAACACACACACCGGAACACAAAAAAAATGAAAATCTTTTCAGATGAATACATAAAAACAAATTTTCTGCTGCTGTATTCCATTAACGTCCAGTTTTTGAAAGACTGTGATGGATGTCAACTTCAGCCAAGAGAAAAAAAAAGAAGAAAATATGATAATATTTGGACTGCCTGGAAATGTCACTCCATACGCATCTCACCATATTAACACTTGACTAACGACAATTGACTTCCGTGACTGTACTAGAAAGATATCCACTACCAAGGATTGATGACTCATTGTACGAAGCCAAAAGTACCAAATTTAAATCAACATTGGATCTTCACTCAGGATATTGGCAAATCGGGGTACGTGAGAAAGACCAATCTAAAACAGCATTTGTCAGTCCCTTTGGTATGTATAGATTTAAACGTATGCCATTTGGATTACGGAATGCCGCAGCCACCTTTCAAAGACTCATTGACAAATTTCGTACTGGACTTGGACTGGACCATTATCCAAATATTCTACAAACTTTTCAAAATAAAGTGCTTAGAGAAATTGTACAAGCACCATTGAATATTAGAAACGACCATATCCATAGGGATCTCGGAACTCCAACAATCGAAGCTGAAACTAGAAGCTTCGCGAGAAAGCATAGAAACCGACTAATCGGACATATCAACAATACAGTCCGACAAATCTTGGACGAGAGCAATTTATTGCGCCGACTACAAAGAACGAAACCGTTCGACTTGACAAGATAAGATTAACCGCGTCTGATTTGCGGAACACGCAGGATCTTTCATTGGAAAGTAACCTGTCAAAAGTTGTTATTTAATGATAGAAAAATTGCTTGATAAGTTATATCTTAGTTGCAGTATCTAACAATCAGAAGGGTGGTGTTTTTAGTCAGTAAAAATCTGACACTACTATAAGAACGCGCTTGCTATTCTCGTAGTGCCTTTGGAGGACTTTCACCTACCCTCGGATAAAACAAAAAAAAAAAAAAAAACCTGGGGATTTTTATATGGAAAACTCCCCGATAACGGTAAATAATTGTCTTCATCCATATTTGCAGCATTTTGTATGGAAAGGGGTATTACTCATATCAAAACCGCTCCATTGAATCGAGCTTCAAATGGTGAAGCAGAGAGAATAGTGCGATTGTTCAAGACAGCTATTTAAAAAATACATTTCTGAAGGTATCAGTGAAAGAGATGCTTTATTAACTTTATTAACGCCAAACATCACTGGCAAGATTGCGAAACTGTTCCTCCAAAGTTCCATCCAGGGCAACAAGTTCTCATTCGAAATTACGCTAGAGGTGAAAAGTAGATATCAGGCGTTGTACAAAATAAGATCGTGAGGAAGATGTACCAGGTGAATACATTAAGAGGCAGTGCACGTCGACATCAGAACCAGATGCGTGGTGTGTTATCATCAGAGGAAATCGATGCCGTTCAATGACCCGAAGACATAAACCTTATACAATTGCAATCTGAAAAAATTGAAGCTGATGTTTCGCCAAAATCAATTGCTAAGAAGAGACACATCGACACTAATCCAGATCTCTTGCAAGAGATATCAAACTTCTCCAATTGGCTTCGACAACGTGAGAAAATTAGTCCCATAACATGAACCTCCGAAAACTACCAAAACGATTACTCTCCTCATTCAATCCAAGCAGTTTTTAAAGATGCCCTTCCCCCAGGTGAACACACACACCGGAACACAAAAAAAATGAAAATCTTTTCAGATGAATACATAAAAACAAATTTTCTGCTGCTGTATTCCATTAACGTCCAGTTTTTGAAAGACTGTGATGGATGTCAACTTCAGCCAAGAGAAAAAAAAAGAAGAAAATATGATAATATTTGGACTGCCTGGAAATGTCACTCCATACGCATCTCACCATATTAACACTTGACTAACGACAATTGACTTCCGTGACTATACTAGAAAGATATCCACTACCAAGGATTGATGACTCATTGTACGAAGCCAAAAGTACCAAATTTAAATCAACATTGGATCTTCACTCAGGATATTGGCAAATCGGGGTACGTGAGAAAGACCAATCTAAAACAGCATTTGTCAGTCCCTTTGGTATGTATAGATTTAAACGTATGCCATTTGGATTACGGAATGCCGCAGCCACCTTTCAAAGACTCATTGACAAATTTCGTACTGGACTTGGACTGGACCATTATCCAAATATTCTACAAACTTTTCAAAATAAAGTGCTTAGAGAAATTGTACAAGCACCATTGAATATTAGAAACGACCATATCCATAGGGATCTCGGAACTCCAACAATCGAAGCTGAAACTAGAAGCTTCGCGAGAAAGCATAGAAACCGACTAATCGGACATATCAACAATACAGTCCGACAAATCTTGGACGAGAGCAATTTATTGCGCCGACTACAAAGAACGAAACCGTTCGACTTGACAAGATAAGATTAACCGCGTCTGATTTGCGGAACACGCAGGATCTTTCATTGGAAAGTAACCTGTCTAAAGTTGTTATTTAATGATAGAAAAATTGCTTGATAAGTTATATCTTAGTTGCAGTATCTAACAATCAGAAGGGTGGTGTTTTTAGTCAGTAAAAATCTGACACTACTATGAGAACACGCTTGCTATTCTCGTAGTGCCTTTGGAGGACTTTCACCTACCCTCGGATAAAACAAAAAAAAAAAAAAAACCTGGGGATTTTTATATGGAAAACTCCCCGATAACGGTAAATAATTGTCTTCATCCATATTTGCAGCATTTTGTATGGAAAGGGGTATTACTCATATCAAAACCGCTCCATTGAATCGAGCTTCAAATGGTGAAGCAGAGAGAATAGTGCGATTGTTCAAGACAGCTATTTAAAAAATACATTTCTGAAGGTATCAGTGAAAGAGATGCTTTATTAACTTTATTAACGCTAAACATCACTGGCAAGATTGCGAAACTGTTCCTCCAAAGTTCCATCCAGGGCAACAAGTTCTCATTCGAAATTACGCTAGAGGTGAAAAGTAGATATCAGGCGTTGTACAAAATAAGATCGTGAGGAAGATGTACCAGGTGAATACATTAAGAGGCAGTGCACGTCGACATCAGAACCAGATGCGTGGTGTGTTATCATCAGAGGAATTCGATGCCGTTCAATGACCCGAAGACATAAACCTTATACAATTGCAATCTGAAAAAATTGAAGCTGATGTTTCGCCAAAATCAATTGCTAAGAAGAGACACATCGACACTAATCCAGATCTCTTGCAAGAGATATCAAACTTCTCCAATTGGCTTCGACAACGTGAGAAAATTAGTCCCATAACATGAACCTCCGAAAACTACCAAAACGATTACTCTCCTCATTCAATCCAAGCAGTTTTTGTTGTTCAAGACAGCTATTTAAAAAAATACATTTCTGAAGGTATCAGTGAAAGAGATGCTTTATTAACTTTATTAACGCTAAACATCACTGGCAAGATTGCGAAACTGTTCCTCCAAAGTTCCATCCAGGGCAACAAGTTCTCATTCGAAATTACGCTAGAGGTGAAAAGTAGATATCAGGCGTTGTACAAAATAAGATCGTGAGGAAGATGTACCAGGTGAATACATTAAGAGGCAGTGCACGTCGACATCAGAACCAGATGCGTGGTGTGTTATCATCAGAGGAATTCGATGCCGTTCAATGACCCGAAGACATAAACCTTATACAATTGCAATCTGAAAAAATTGAAGCTGATGTTTCGCCAAAATCAATTGCTAAGAAGAGACACATCGACACTAATCCAGATCTCTTGCAAGAGATATCAAACTTCTCCAATTGGCTTCGACAACGTGAGAAAATTAGTCCCATAACATGAACCTCCGAAAACTACCAAAACGATTACTCTCCTCATTCAATCCAAGCAGTTTTTAAAGATGCCCTTCCCCCAGGTGAACACACACACCGGAACACAAAAAAAATGAAAATCTTTTCAGATGAATACATAAAAACAAATTTTCTGCTGCTGTATTCCATTAACGTCCAGTTTTTGAAAGACTGTGATGGATGTCAACTTCAGCCAAGAGAAAAAAAAGAAGAAAATATGATAATATTTGGACTGCCTGGAAATGTCACTCCATACGCATCTCACCATATTAACACTTGACTAACGACAATTGACTTCCGTGACTATACTAGAAAGATATCCACTACCAAGGATTGATGACTCATTGTACGAAGCCAAAAGTACCAAATTTAAATCAACATTGGATCTTCACTCAGGATATTGGCAAATCGGGGTACGTGAGAAAGACCAATCTAAAACAGCATTTGTCAGTCCCTTTGGTATGTATAGATTTAAACGTATGCCATTTGGATTACGGAATGCCGCAGCCACCTTTCAAAGACTCATTGACAAATTTCGTACTGGACTTGGACTGGACCATTATCCAAATATTCTACAAACTTTTCAAAATAAAGTGCTTAGAGAAATTGTACAAGCACCATTGAATATTAGAAACGACCATATCCATAGGGATCTCGGAACTCCAACAATCGAAGCTGAAACTAGAAGCTTCGCGAGAAAGCATAGAAACCGACTAATCGGACATATCAACAATACAGTCCGACAAATCTTGGACGAGAGCAATTTATTGCGCCGACTACAAAGAACGAAACCGTTCGACTTGACAAGATAAGATTAACCGCGTCTGATTTGCGGAACACGCAGGATCTTTCATTGGAAAGTAACCTGTCAAAAGTTGTTATTTAATGATAGAAAAATTGCTTGATAAGTTATATCTTAGTTGCAGTATCTAACAATCAGAAGGGTGGTGTTTTTAGTCAGTAAAAATCTGACACTACTATGAGAACGCGCTTGCTATTCTCGTAGTGCCTTTGGAGGACTTTCACCTACCCTCGGATAAAACAAAAAAAAAAAAAAAAACCTGGGGATTTTTATATGGAAAACTCCCCGATAACGGTAAATAATTGTCTTCATCCATATTTGCAGCATTTTGTATGGAAAGGGGTATTACTCATATCAAAACCGCTCCATTGAATCGAGCTTCAAATGGTGAAGCAGAGAGAATAGTGCGATTGTTCAAGACAGCTATTTAAAAAATACATTTCTGAAGGTATCAGTGAAAGAGATGCTTTATTAACTTTATTAACGCCAAACATCACTGGCAAGATTGCGAAACTGTTCCTCCAAAGTTCCATCCAGGGCAACAAGTTCTCATTCGAAATTACGCTAGAGGTGAAAAGTAGATATCAGGCGTTGTACAAAATAAGATCGTGAGGAAGATGTACCAGGTGAATACATTAAGAGGCAGTGCACGTCGACATCAGAACCAGATGCGTGGTGTGTTATCATCAGAGGAATTCGATGCCGTTCAATGAACCGAAGACATAAACCTTATACAATTGCAATCTGAAAAAATTGAAGCTGATGTTTCGCCAAAATCAATTGCTAAGAAGAGACACATCGACACTAATCCAGATCTCTTGCAAGAGATATCAAACTTCTCCAATTGGCTTCGACAACGTGAGAAAATTAGTCCCATAACATGAACCTCCGAAAACTACCAAAACGATTACTCTCCTCATTCAATCCAAGCAGTTTTTAAAGATGCCCTTCCCCCAGGTGAACACACACACCGGAACACAAAAAAAATGAAAATCTTTTCAGATGAATACATAAAAACAAATTTTCTGCTGCTGTATTCCATTAACGTCCAGTTTTTGAAAGACTGTGATGGATGTCAACTTCAGCCAAGAGAAAAAAAAAGAAGAAAATATGATAATATTTGGACTGCCTGGAAATGTCACTCCATACGCATCTCACCATATTAACACTTGACTAACGACAATTGACTTCCGTGACTATACTAGAAAGATATCCACTACCAAGGATTGATGACTCATTGTACGAAGCCAAAAGTACCAAATTTAAATCAACATTGGATCTTCACTCAGGATATTGGCAAATCGGGGTACGTGAGAAAGACCAATCTAAAACAGCATTTGTCAGTCCCTTTGGTATGTATAGATTTAAACGTATGCCATTTGGATTACGGAATGCCGCAGCCACCTTTCAAAGACTCATTGACAAATTTCGTACTGGACTTGGACTGGACCATTATCCTAGCTTACCTGGACGACATAATAATCTGCTCTTCAACCTTTCACCAACTTCTGGAAGATCTTCATAGAGTTTTTGAAAGATTCAACATATTTAAGCTACGAGTAAATAAAGACAAATGTCAATTTTGTTGTCCCGAAGTTAAATACTTAGGACACTATCTCACTACTGACGGAATTTGTGTGTTCAGAAAAGGGTTCAGAAAAGACTGCAGCAATCAGAAACCGCCCGGAACCTAAAAATGTGAAACAGGTTTTATCATTTCTTCAGGCTTGCTCGAGGTACAGAAAATTCATGCCCAATTTTGCTTTTATTTCAATACCATTAAGCCATCTAACGAAAAAGAAAACTTGGTGGTCCTGGACTAAAGAACACCAAAAAGCATTTAATACTTTGAAAGATCTAATAACCACGATTCCCAGTACTAAAGTGGCTTATGACACTTAAATCTCCAACAGGACGACTGGCAAGATGGGCTTTACAGATTCAACTGTACATTGGCAGCTTAACTCATGGATACATACCGAAAATATGGAGGGAGGTGAAAGTTATCTTCATTCCCAAAGCTGGCAAGGCAACCCATGTTAATGCCAAATACTTTAGGCCAATAAGCCTCACCTCCTTCATACTTAAGACCTTAGAAAGATTAATAGATATATACATCCGCAGCAACTTACGCCCGGACGATCTATATCAAGCACAACACGCTTACACTAAAGGTAAAAGCGTAGAGACCGCGCTGCACTGTGTTGTAAGAGTAATAGAAAAATCATTAGCGGCATTCCTAGACATTGAGGGAGCTTTCAATAATGTCAATACGGACGCCATATGCAGGACACTACATGGACTAAACATTAACACCACTGTGGTCAACTGGATTGTCAATGCACTCAAGGCTAGACACCTAGTAGCAGAACTGGGGGGCTCCAGACTTGAAGCCTATGCATCAAGAGGAACACCTCAGGGAGGGGTTATCTCCCCACTACTCTGGGTTTTTGTCTTAAACGAGGCACTCATGCAACTTAGACACACTGGCTTAAAAATAACCGCCTACGCCGACGACGTTGTACTAATGGCAACCGGCAAATTTCTGCCAACGCTGACCGAGCAACTAAATGGAGCCCTCTCCATCCTTGACTCCTGGACCAGAAAATGCGGTCTTTCAGTCAATCCCCAGAAGACTGAACTAGTATTATTCACTAATAAAAGGAAAATTCCGCAGTTTGTCATGCCTTCTGTTGGCGGTACACCCCTCAGAATATCCGACAGCGCCAAATACCTGGGATTAATACTAGATAAGAAACTTAATTGGAAAAAGAACACAGATGAAAGAATCAAGAAAGCTACAATAGCATTCTACACCTGTAGCAAAATCTTTGGGAAAACATGGGGGCCATCTCCCAAGATTAAACTCTGGTTGTACACAGCTATCGTAAGACCGATACTGACATATGGCAGTCTTGTATGGTGGCCAGCTACAAAAAAGGCTACATACTTGAAGTCCCTTACAAAAGTTCAAAGACTAGCGTGCATCGGAGCCACTAGCGCGATGAGGTCGACTCCTACCGCCGGACTTGAGGCTATCCTAAATCTGCTTCCGCTAGATATCTTTGTACAATCAACGGCAGCAACAAGTGCCATTCGAATCAGCCAATCAACTGATTGGAAACACGGAGAAGGGGGTCACTCAATGATCCTACAGAAATACTTTGGCAATGTACCTACCACGGATTACATCACGCCGTTTTTAGATTTCACCACACCCTACTCGAGCGCCTATCCCAGCAGGGAAATATGGAATGATGGACCTACACCCAACCCGTTATCGATTCCTGTGTACACAGATGGATCAAAAATGGACAACGGGGTAGGATCAGGTATCTACTCTGAACCACTGGGTATCTCCACATCATTACGCCTTCCAGACCATTGCAGTGTATTCCAAGCGGAAGTCATGGCAGTGACAAGAGCTGTCCGTGAGACTGCGTTAAAGATAATACCCCCGGAAGGTATTACCTTCTTTATCGACAGCCAGGCAGCTATAAAAGCCTTAACTGCCCCAGAAATCAAATCGAAGCTTGTGAAGGGCTGTCGCGAAGAGCTAAAGGCTCTTGGTACACAGCACAAGATATTACTATGCTGGGTCCCAGGACACAAAGGCATCCAAGGCAACGAGAAAGCGGATGAACTAGCACGACAAGGTTCGGCTAACGCCCCAGATCAAGCATGCCCCTCTGTACACATCCCACTTTGCACACTCAAGCTAAAAGCAGGGAAAAAGGCCACAAATGAGGCGAACGCTAGATGGTTATCCATGGACTCTTGCGCTGTCACAAGAGCACTATGGCCATCCTTCTGCAAAACCAGAACAGAGAGAATCATGCAAAATAACCGGAAATATCTCTCTACACTCATAGGTATCCTAACGGGACATAACAATCTACGACACCATATGAAGAAAGTGCGATTGACCCAAGAAGAACTTTGCAGAGGCTGCGGTGACGAGGGAGTCATAGAGGATACAACCCACTTCCTGTGTCACTGCCCAGGTCTCCAGCACTCCAGGAACAAACACCTTGGTAAATTCTTCTTCTATAATCTGAACGAGCTATCTAGCACACCTACGGACAGAATCATGAACTTCATCAAATCCTCAAAGTGGTTTGTATACAATGACACAGTAAGTAATTAGTAACTACTTAACAATAAAACGGACTGAATAGGTACTACGGATAAGGGAAAACCCCTTTCCCCCGAAGGGTATCACAATGGGTCAATCTTGACCTGAGTGCGGCGCGGAGTAATCCCCGCCAGCCCACAAACCTAAACCTAAACCTAAAATTCAGCCATTTAACTTACAAGTTGAATATAAACCCGGTCGGACCAATGTCATTGCGGATACACTTTCAAGAGCTCAATGTTGGTTGGTTTAGGTGGCTGTATTTCCCGACGAAGGAAAAACACAAGTAGCGCATTGAGCGCCGTTTTGAAACCACCTGAACCTGAAATGAAATGGGGTGAAGGAAGTTAAAAAGCTCAAAACCAGCCTGTGGAGTTGAGAAATTTGATAATCTTGTGAAAATGGATGCTTTGGATGGCCGAAAGGTCATCGAAAAAGGGATGACCTAGTGCACTGCGTCTGGTTTTGGCTAGGGCAGGACACTTACAAAAATGATGGAACACTTTTTCTCTCTTTACATATTTCAGCGGAGGGATGACTTCCTCCGCATGAGACACGCACAGAGCTGAGCCAAATCTGTCAAGTTCATCGACTTTCTCATTCCCTTTGATCACAGATAATATAATATACAGATACAGATGTCGCAGTCCCATGTTGGCTGATGTCTACATTTCTTGCGATCGTCCAACAACGATTGTCCAACAAAAAGCTCTTCTCTTCGTCCAACAACGGTTATCCAACAAAATAAAAGCTTTTTCCTGAGTGCCAATTGAGCATATCGTAATCGCTTGCGTGTGTGCACAAATGTATTGTGCGTGACGAAATTTCTTGCTTTCGTTTTATCCTGTGCTTCTCGTTCCCATTCCCCACAAGCAAAAATTTAAATTTTTCTTGTGATAAATAAAAATCGCAGTTGGTAGAATAAAAAACCGACAACTGTTGAATTATTATCTCACTTTACACTCACTTAGAAAGAAAAAGGGACAAACACATTTTTCTGATAGGTACGTACCTATACCTATACATATATAGGGTTGTTGACAAAATTTGTTTAGATTTCCTGAACTAAATAATGCAGTCAGGAATCTGCTGGGAAAAATAAGAGCACGCAATGTTTATAAAACTAATTAAAAAAAGCGTTTATGAAATTGATTTGAATTGCAAATGATTTCTCCATTGGAATAGGTATACTTACGAATAAACAATCATATTACGATGATGGAGGAACTCAAAAAAGTGGGTCGCAAAATTCTGTCCGGTCTGTCCGTCTGTCAGTCCTTCCACGGGCCTACAGCCTAAACGGCTTACCGGATTACGTTCGAACCTCGGATTTGGAGCTTTTGGGCTTACAGTTCGGGAGGTATTTTTTTTTCAAGGTAACATCAATAGGGTAAGGCGAGGAGGGTTTGACAAAAAAACGATGATAGGTACGTCATTTTGAACCAAAATTTAGCACACCGTTAAAAATGCCGGGGCATGAAACTTTCCTTATATATTTGACTTTAAAATGGTGTATATTACAATTGTGTAAACTAAAGGGTTCTCATGATGTGGAGCGAAAAAGAAATATAGTGAAAGTGTAAAATCCTCCCACTTTATAGGAGGATTTGACATTGCCTTAGGAGGTTTTGACAATAGGTAGGAGCATTTGCCAGTGTACGAACTTTCATTTAAAAAGGTAACACAAATATCATTTTGTTTTGAAAAAAATTATCAAAATATACAGAATAGTTCATAAATTAAGTTGTAATCAGTTATTATAAATTAAACTTCAAAAATAAATATTAATTCAGCTAACATCAAGATTAGAAAAATCTAGGTTAAAATTTAAGTTTCTCCTTGGATCTGGAGGTTCCAGGCATTTGCACAGGGCTTGGAAGTTTTGCTACTAAGTCCCTTGAAAGTGCAAGCTTAACGTCTTCCACTAAAAAGTCATAAAAAATATTTGATTTATTTTGTCTCCTAAAATATTTAGTTGTGTGCTCTGCAAATTGTCAAATCCTCCGTACTCTAAGTTGTTAAATCCTCCTTTGATCGCACTTTAACTTTATATTTCAACTTGTCAAAATTGTGCAGTGTTTTCAATAAACACTGTTGTTATGTTTAATAAGTATGTTTTTATAGTCACAATCACTAAAGTTACGAAAAAAAATATTGGTATATTTACACGTGGTTTCCCAACAAAGAAAATATACAAAATTACCAAAAAAGTCGACCAAAATAAAAAAAAACGTGCGTTGGGCTGTAAGGCGGAGATACAACCGACCTTTTCATTTGTGTAACTCATAACATAGCAGGCAATGCAAATTCGGATTTTGGTTCTCTTTCGCGTTATGTGTGACTTTATAATTGAAAATGACAAATCCTCCTTTCGTCAAATCCTCCTCGCTCTACCCTATTAATGGTACTTCCCATATACAATTATCGTACCAGTTTGATTTGATCGAAAACGGATCTAACGATTTCAACCAAAATTGATATTTAAGCTAAAGTAGGTGGGGTTACCAGGACTGCGTACCCAGTTTTTGGCTAAAAATTCGAACAACGGTACTTTTGAAATTTCGACATATCTCGAAAAGGTCTATACGATTGTAACAAAAATTAATTTCTAAGGTAATGTGGTCATTTATAACTTAATAGCAAACTCAGTTTTTCTCTATATTATCGCACAATGGATTTTTGAAAAAAGGAATTTTTAAAAATTTTACTTTTTTCAGTTTACCGGAAAACAGCATTAACGATTTTGACCAAACTGCAAACTTAGAGTCCAATGGATGCTTTCAAAACTTCTGTGTCCTCAATTTTCAATTCGAAGCATCGAAAACGCTAATTTTAAAAACTGCTCATATCTCGAAGACCTCATCTTTGATTACGTTAAAACTTTGAAAACGAAGAATTCTTACATCCTGAACACTAACTTATAATCGGTTTTCAACTAAATAGATACGCAATTGTATTTTTCAAATTATACATTGCAATATTTGGTACAGTTTTCTTACAAAAACCGCTCTAACGGTTTTGACCAAAATATATATATTGCAGATAACATAAGTATTGTACATAAAAAAAAATTCGAAGACGTCAGATTTGAATTATTTCTCAAAAAATACTACTACAGAAATCGCGATCTATGTATTTTCGCATATCTGCGGTATATTTTGGTAATAGGCTTAATGCCCCAAAGCTACGCAAAACTTATTTTTAGCAAATACAACCCACTTCTTCTTTTTTCAACAATATTGAAGATGCCAAGCATTTCGTTCTTACACAATCAGAAAATCAAACTTCATTTGCATTTTGTTTTCTTTTATCTATACGACCCAGTCGTGCACTTTATTTTTTTTTTTTTGCGTTACCTACATACTTCATAATTATATGTACCTAAAAAAAAAATAAAAAAAAATCATGTTTTTTTTTAGTTTTTGTATTTTTTTTTATTTTATGTTTGTTTTATATATTTTTTTTTTTTGTTTTTTTTTGTTTCCTATATTTCATGTGGGTACCTACCTATTTTACTTTATTAATTTAGCTTCCTATTTAATGTTTTGCCGGAATTACCTATAAATTTGCCTTTAATTTGTTCTAAAAAAATACACTACATGAAATGAGGCAGATAATGAAAAATGAATGAGAATCCCTCGATTTTTATTCCATCAAGCACAATATTGGACATGGAAATGTATTTTTTTTTTCCGAAGAGCAGGAGGACATTCGATTCAAAGAAAGAAAATCAGTCATGCACGAACGATGTCCATCCAAATGATACGCTTGCATTCGTATGAGTTCAATATGCGACCGAATAACAGATCTGAGTAATTTATATAGATGTGTGTTTTCCTTTTGCTTTGGTTACCTTACCTACGCTTTCTCTCTGTAAAAGCTTTTTGGAAAAGCTCTTAATGTTTCGCATTTTGGTTTCATATGACAACATTTCCTATTGGACTGCGTCATCTAGGTAATTATATTATCTTTGCTTTGATGTTCCTGTGGCAGGGAACCCAGACGAGAGTGATATCAAACCGATGACAAGCCCTGGTCAGTGTCCCCCTGCATTCCACAACAAGCTTTGACGTTATATTAGTTGAACTGACAGCCTTAATCGCGGCCTGACTGTCGACGAAGATGACTATATGACAATACTGTGGAGAAGTCTACACGCCTCCTTAATTGCAAGTACTTCTGCTTGAAATACACTGGCTACGTTGGGTAGGCGAAGACTTTTAGAGATGTTTAATTCTGCTGAGAACATGCCTGCCCCTACTCCACATTCCATCTTGGAACCATCTGTGAAAATAGGTATGTCGAATTTATTAACGACCGCGTTCTCCTCCCATTCTGATCTAGAGGGGAATCTAACAGAGAAGTTTTTATGGAAGTCGTATTTGGGTACTATGTAGTCTGTAGATATACGACCTATGCCGTCAGGAAGGGGAAGAAGAATGCTGGTATGGCCATAAGGCCTTTTGGACCAACACTTAGATTCCTTCAATCTAACAGCGCTACACGCTGCAATGTTTTTTATATGCAGATCCACTGGCAGGAAACTGAGAATAACATTGAAGGCAGCGGTCGGACTTGATCGCAGGGCTCCTGTTATACCAATTCCATCTGTTCTTTGGACTCTGCTTAATTTATGGACGTTATAAGCTTTGCTTAAGGCGGGCCACCATACCAGTGATCCGTAGGTGAGGATGGGACGTACCACCGCTGTGTACATCCAGCGAACCATTTTTGGTTGAATCCCCCACTTCTTGCCGAAGGTTTTACTACAAGTGTAGAAAGTTATGCTAGCCTTCCGCACTCGGTGTTCAATGTTGTACTTCCAGTTTAGATTGGGGTCAAGCATGACCCCAAGGTATTCAGCGCTGGTGGATACAGGACGATTTGGGTTCTTTAAGCGGGGAAGTGAGAAGTTTGGTATTTTGGTTTTGGTGGTGAAAAGCATCAGTTCAGTTTTACTTGGGTTAACGCTAAGACCACAACTTGTAGCCCAACCGCTAATCTTACCTAGAGCCCTTTCCATGATTTCGCTAATCACGTTCGGAAACATTCCTGATACTAGAAGGACCACGTCATCCGCATACGCAACGACTTTGATACCTTCCCTGTCGAGGTTAGAAAGGATTTTATTAAGTACCATAATCCATAAGAGAGGCGAGATCAGCCCACCTTGAGGTGTTCCTCTGCTTACTGATTTGGTTAGGAGGGTGTTACCAAGTTTTGCTTGAATGATCCATGAAGTGACGAAATCAGTGCGGCCGTTGTTAAAAGCGCCCTTTATATCTAGGAAGGCAGCTAGGGTATATTGGTGATGGGAGAGTGACCTTTCAACTGTACGCACTACTTCATGAAGAGCGGTCTCCGTCGACCTGCCCTTGAGGTATGCGCGTTGTGAATTACATAAGGGGGACCTTTCAAGGCCTGTTCTTATGTGAAGGTCAAGTACACGTTCTAAAGTTTTGAGTATGAAGGAGGTTAAGCTAATAGGTCGGAAGTCCTTCGCGGACTCGTGACCTCTTTTATCGACTTTCGGTATGAAAACTACTCGGACATACTTCCAAGATTGAGGTATGTGATTAAGTAGGATACTGCTTCTGTAAATTTCAACTAGTAGGGCCACAATTATCCTGTCATGTTTTTGAAGCATGATGGGAAGAATGCCGTCCTGCCATGTAGTGAAGAACATGCTGAAAAATGCGAAATTTGCTGGTTCCAAATCGATTTACCACGAATGGGATCCAAAAAATTACGTGATGGGCAACTTGAAGATCCAGCCCTTAAAGTTATTATTGATCCACTTGAAAATTCAGATGAAGATTTTATCCGATGGACAAAACGAGGCTACATTATGAACGACGGTGTGTTATACTGCTATAACGATAGTGAAATTCCAGCCTTTTATTTTAAACAAGTAAAATAGGTTAAATTTTAATAAATATTAAACAATAATTCAATAATTTTAAACGACAATAATCATCTTAAGATCATACGTTTAATTTCCGTGGCTTGCCGGAACGCGGCCATTAAATAAAATGCGAAAATGTTTTATAAATAAGAATCATTTGGATGGTAAATTAAGATTGTATAAACACAGCCCATAAGGTTGAATGTGTTTGAGTAATGGCAAGTTAAAGTTAGTGAGGAACAAAAAATATAATGTGTCCACTGAACTGACTACGGAAATCGTTTAAATATTCACTTTACAACAGCTTCTGGAAAAGATCAATTTTGATGTCGATTGCGCAGTATAGACTTGTTGCAACGCAACATGAACATTTGATGACCAACTCTAATAATCACACCCGCATTGATTTCTCCAATCGAAACACACCTTATACACTCGTACACAAAATCTGACGGCATAACACAAAAGCCGACGGCATTACGCATTTATTGAAATTCCCAAATTACTGCCAAAAATTGGGAGATCATAAAATAGATCATTAACCAATGCACTTGAGGAAATCGTATCGTGGGGGAGGTCTTGCAGCGATAGTGCATACAGAAAAAATTTAGTTGTTTTGGCAATTTAGATCCGCCCACTGTCTGCACTCCCAGCACTAACTCGATGCGTGTATGCATGTGTATTGGTGACTTTTCTCACGGTGGCAAAGGCAAAACACATTGCGCGGTGCAAGAGGCGGTGACAAAGCAGTGCATTGGGGTAATGCTTCTTAAGAATCCGTAATCCAAAGGGGGATCAGTGTATAATTTCAACCACTACCTACATGGTCTGTTTGTCTCCTGGATCGGGATCTGCGGAAGCTGGTGCATCAGAGTAGAAGAAATATTGGAGCAACGCTTTAGGTACAGGTGTGTGGCATTTTTCTTATAATATAATATTAAAAGTAAATCACAGATCTTCATTGATCTAATTAAACTCGTGTGTGTGTTGTGTTCTGAGCTTTGACTGAGGGTTGTTTTTTCATTCTTTAATTTATATCGTTGGCTTAATCATGAGCAAGGGCAAGATTTCCAATTTATTCAAACAATTGCGCAAAAAATAAATGCTGATTATAAGGCATAAACAATGTTAGCATCGTCAAAGACATCTGTGCATATGAATGAAGCGCGGTTAGTGAATTTGGAGGCATCATTCGATGAAGCTAGGATAATTCATCAAAAAATTGTTGGGGCCCCTAGCGAGGAAGCGAAGGTAAAATATACCTATGGACGATTTAACTTTTCACAAATTAAAGGAGCGGTTCTTCCAATATTCATGCGAATTGAAGGAACAGTTAACAACTACCGATAATCAAAGTGTTCACAACAACTCAGTAATCGGTTCAAAGACACCGTCGGTCGAATTGAAACTCCCTCCTATGAAAATTCCTACATTCGATGGTTCACTACAAATGTGGCCAGAATTCAAGGGATTGTTCGAAGGATTGGTGAACAAAAATTCATCGATATCTGATGCACACAAGTTGCAGTATTTAAAGAGCAATTTAACCGGTAAAGCGGCGCGTATGCTGCGAAACACAGAATCTAATTTTGAATCTGCATGGGCGCTACTAGTAAAGCGGTTTCAAAATGTTCGATTATTGAAGGATAATCAATTTAAATTGCATTTTAATCAATCACCACTCACACAGGAATCATCCGACGATCTCAAATTGCTTTTGGACACAACCAACGAAACTAAACAATAGCTCAAAAATCTTGGAGTGTCCGTGGAATCATGGGAAGACGTGCTCATCTTTCACACGGTGCAGAAACTTCCGTTTGCCACTCGAGGGCAGTGGGAATCACACATTTCGACGTATGTCGATTATCCTACGTACAACGTTCTTGAGGATTTCATCTTAATGAGAGCAAGAACCTTGGAGGTGATTAGCCAATCACCATCAGGTTGCAATCAGGCTAAATCCAAAAAATGTACGTCAAACACAATTCGTGCAAATAACGCTACTATCCTGAAGTGTTCAATGTGTCAGGGGTCGCATTCCATTCGGAATTGCTTTAAGTTCAAGGCCTTAAACACGAAGAAAAGACAGGAGTTTGTAAAGAAAAGAAAATTATGTTTCAATTGTTTATCAAACGCGCATTTCACGCAAAATTGCACGAGCACTTTTACGTGTTCTACATGCCATCAAAGGCATCATTCATTACTGCACGTAAATGAACCAGTTAATGCAATGCATGCTAATGATATAGTTCCACCACCTAATGAAACAGCCTCCTCTTCAACACAACCCCATCAATCGGAAGCAACAGAAATCCCAACATCCTCAAACCGAACTGCTTCAGTGTACAGTGCGTTGGTAGCCGAAAACAAGCAAGTACATGTTCTTCTGGCTACGGCCCTTATCTCTTCCGACCGGGTTGCCGCCTTGTCGGGGCGGAAGGGCTTGTAGTAAGTCGACGAGACGAGAGTCCCTAGACCGAAACTAAGAGCGACCCCACCTTTCCATTTATAAGGTGCCGGGAGTAAACCCCAGTTCAAAATCCCACTTTAAGCCAAGACGTCAAGGTACCGTGTCGAGGGCTGCATGGTCAGTAAGTGGTTAAACCAACTCGGCCGCAAACGGTCCCCTCCGATGCCCGGGCAAGGTCGGTTGTATCAGTGCCCTGTCCTGGTAAGACGGCTCTGCCAGGATGGAATACCCCTTCCGGTCTCACTCGTGGGAATCAAATTTAACAAACCAAAAAAAATGGATAGAAAGAAAGGAGACAAAAAAACAAAAACAAAAGACCAGCTGAGGCTGCCAGAGGTTGGCACCTCATCGGAGGACGAATTGCTGGCCTCCAGTCAGGAGACAATCGTCCGTCCGCTAAGCGGCGAGAGCGCTAAGGCTAGCACCTCGACCGCAAACCAAAACACAACCAAAAGACCCAACAAACACAAGTCCGCAGGGAAAGCTATGAAAAGCAAGTACCAGATGGCCCTCTTCGTCTTAGGTAAGATAGCAAAGAATGAGGCAGCCGGAACGGTCCACGAAAAAGACCAGGCGGATAAGATCAAATACCAGGCAATCGTAGATGAATACAACGAGCGCCTGAAGAACAACCCGAGGCAGGCAGCGAAGCGGGACAGATCTCTGGATGAGACCTCCCATCGCCCGGCCTCCAAAAAAACAAAGGTTGCCGAAGGTTCGGTAGCCAAAGCAACAACCAAGGCAAGCACGTCGGCGGCCAGTGCGATCCAAAGACGACCCTTTACCGAGGTGGTAAGGGATCATCTCCAGGTTGCACTAGTGGATGAGCTATCTACAAATGGGAAATCCATAGCCGAGATGTGGGGGAGCATTGAGGCCAAGCTCTCCGATATGGTGATGGACCACCTTCTAAATAACCAAGGGGGTCCTCTTCCAGATTTTGACTCCGCCGAGGTGGTTAGGGGATATCGGGTAATCAAATGCGCCGACCAAATCTCCAAGGACTTCCTTAGTGACTGCGTTGCTAAGGTTAGCGACGCATGGGATGGCTTGAAGCTCAAGCTTATCCCAGCTAATGACATTCCAAGGAGACCTAGGGCCCGCATTTGGTTGCCCAATATGAAGATTGATGGGGGAAGGCTCCTCCAATGTCTGAAACTACACAACCCGGCGGTTCAAATGGATGACTGGGCAGTCATCAAGGCAGAGGAACCCTATAAAAACACGATGTCCTTCTTGCTGCTAATCAACAACGAGTGCCTGGCTGCTCTCGAAAAGGCAGATTATAAGCTTCGGTTTGGCATAAGGCATGCCAAGCTTAAGGTTTTCATTTCCTCGGGTCCTGAGGACGATGCGGACATCGTCGAAACCGACAAGCTGTTGGAGGACCTAATGATCGCCGACAAAAACCCGCCCACGAATAATGCTGAAAGTCATACAGATTAACCTGAGGCACTCAAGGTGTGCCTCCGATAATCTGATGGTTTTTCTAAGGGAGGAAAACATGGACATCGGCATTATTCAGGAGCCCTGGGTGAGAGACTCGACCATTAAGGGGCTCCAAGACAAACAATACAACCTATTTTACAAACATCAGGCCACAGGTAAGCCTAGAACATGCATTCTCGCTAAGAAACATCTTAAAGGTTTTTTATGTCCCAATCTTAGCTCAGATGATTTAACAGTGGTTAAACTGGAGTCTGCAAACCAAACAACATACCTGACATCAGCATATATGGCTCATGAGAAACCAGCACCGCCAGTGGAAGTGGAGCAACTCGTAGCCGCAATTACATCAAAGGACAACCTACTGATGGGTTGCGACGCCAACGCAAGGCATACATTATGGGGGAGTTCAGAAGATAATGAGAGAGGTGAGTCACTTTTTGATTTTCTTTTAACTACTAACATATCTGTCTGCAATAAGGGCACGACTCCAACCTTTGTCTTCCCGAGTACGGGAACTTTCCAAGGGTGGGAAGAGGTCCTAGATATCACACTAAAAACAAACAATGATAGCTTTAGGGTCGAAAACTGGAGAGTTTCCAATCTGGAGTCACTATCAGACCATAGATGGATCCTCTATGACTTGCGTCTCGAGACCGAGACTAGTAAACCATTTAGAAACCCCAAGAGAGTAAATTGGACCAAGTTTGGTCAAGTCCTTCGGACAAAACTCAAAAATACACCTGAAAGACACACTTTAGCAATCGAAGAACTGGAGGCAAAGGTTAAGACTTTCGAAAACGCAATGGTTGTGGCATATAAAGTCTCTTGCCCAGTTAAACGTAGCAAAAAAACACTTCCCCCATGGTGGAACGAAGATCTCTCCAATCTCAGACAGATGACCAGATCGATTTTCAATATCTGCCACAAACACAAATTTTGGCAGCCTTATAGGGACTGTCTTAGTCTTTATAAAAAAGCCATCAAGGCATCCAAAAAGGAGGCCTGGATAAATTACTGCCATTCAATAGAAACCCTTAAGGACTCCGCCAGGCTTAGCAAAATTCTGTCCAAGGAACACTCCAACCCTTCCTTTCTAAGAAAGCCAGATGGAGGTTGGACTGAATCCTGTGCAGAGACCCTGGAACTCCTAATTAATACACACTTTCCCGGATGCAGCGATATTAGTACAGAACCCGGGAGGTCTCGGCCAGTACAACCTGCACTCCATAGTCACATCAATTCATTAATTTCCGAGGAAAAGATTTCCTGGGCTATCAACAGCTTCTCACCGTTTAAGTCTCCGGGCCCTGACGGCATATTACCTGTCATGCTACAGAGAACGCAAGACTTAACAATACCTTGGCTGGCGTCAATTTTTAGAAGCTGTATAATACTAAACCACGTTCCCCACTCCTGGAGACGCGCTAGAGTGGTGTTTATACCGAAGGTAGGCAAACGCGGGCACGAAGCCGCGAAGGACTTCAGGCCAATTAGTCTAACCTCCTTTGTTCTGAAAACTCTAGAACGTGTCCTAGACATCCACATGCGAGGCTTTCTAGTAGAATCATCGCTATCCAAATCACAGCACGCCTATCTCAAGGGGAGATCTACGGAAACGGCTCTCCACGAAGTAGTGCGGACAATTGAAAAATCCTTACACTATAAAGAATACACCCTTGCCTCCTTTCTAGACATAGAGGGAGCCTTTAACAATGTACACACTGAAGCAATTCTGGAATCTCTGAGTGAGATGGGCATAGAGGAATTTATTAGTCAATGGATAGTCTCTATGCTAAGAACAAGAACCATTCAGGCAACACTAGGCAACAGCCACTTAACCAGATTTGCCCATAGAGGAACGCCACAGGGCGGCGTAATATCTCCCCTACTTTGGCTAATGGTTATAAACAAAATTCTTGCAAAACTTGACAGGGAACGGGTCAAAGTTGTCGCGTATGCGGATGACGTGGCGATACTAGTGTCAGGGAAGTTTCCCTCCGTGATTAGTGAAATTATGGGGGCCGCTCTAGAAAAGGTAAACACCTGGGCTGCAAGCTGCGGCCTCGGCGTCAACCCGAGCAAAACTGAACTGATGCTGTTCACCACAAAAACCAAAATACCCGATTTTACCCTCCCCCGTCTAAATGGTCAACCACTCACACTATCCTCCAGCGCTAAGTATCTGGGCATAATGCTTGATAGTAAACTTAACTGGAAACAAAACATTGAACACAGAGTAAAGAAGGCGAGCGTTGCCTTCTATGCCTGCAGCAAAACCTTTGGAAAGAAGTGGGGACTTCAACCAAAGATGACCTTATGGATGTACACAGCTGTTGTGCGTCCCATTCTCACCTATGGTTCACTCGTATGGTGGCCCGCGTTGAGTAAGGGATATAACCTTACAAAACTAAAAAGACTGCAAAGAACAGCCAGTATAGGCACTACGGGTGCAATGAGGTCGGCCCCAACGGATGCTCTTACTGTGCTCCTGCATCTTTTACCTCTCGATCTACACACCAAAGATACTGCACTATGCAGCGCCATAAGACTCAGGGAGTCTGGGTGCTGGAGTGCAAGGCCGTACGGCCACAGCAATATCCTGGACTCGTTACCAAATGGCACGGTCACGTTTCCAACCGACTACATCACACCACAACTTAATTTTAAGAAAGGCTTCCAGGTAAGTTTCCCGTCCAGAGCTCAGTGGAAGGGAAACGAAGTAGTGCAGGGTTTCGACACGGTCATATACACTGACGGATCTAAGATGAACTGTGGTGTGGGGGCCGGGGTCTACTCAGAATCACCAAATATATCAGAATCATACCGTTTGCCGGCCTATGCCAGCGTTTTCCAGGCGGAATTACTGGCTATCCGAGAAGCCTGCGTACATCTAGGGCGTAACACTACTCACAAACAAAACATCGCTATCCTTATAGATAGCCAAGCCGCCATCAAAGCCATAAATTCGGCTACCATATCCTCTAAACTAGTGCTGGAGTGCCGGAACGAGCTTGCCCGTCTGGGTGAGCGTTTCAGTGTCACACTTCTCTGGGTACCAGGGCATAGTGACATAATAGGCAACGAGCGGGCAGATGAGCTGGCCAGAAGGGGGTCAGCTCTGCACAGCTCACTCGCGGCAAGTGTCCACGTCCCACTAGGAGTGGTCAAAGGACAAATTCATTCATATTTCCTGCAGAAAGCCAAATTCCAATGGGAGGGGTTGACCAACTGCGTCATTTCAAGGAAGATATGGCCCATATACGATCAGAACAGAACAAGGAACCTGCTAAACAGAACCCGCCCAGATATCGCCAGAATTACGGCAATAATCACGGGGCATTGGCCAATTGGAGACCATGCGGCCAAGCTCGGGATCCCATACAACACTCACTGCCGCAGTTGCGGGAATACACATGAGAAAGAAACTCTCTTCCATTTTCTCTGCAAATGTCCGGCACTAGCGAGAGCCAGACTGCGCACACTGAACCAACCTTTTTTCGACAACCTTAGCGACATTTCGGGTATAGGGATATCAGACATAATACGGTTCCTCAACTCCACAGGCTGGATATAGGCACCGAATGCTTCGCACCCAAACAAACATCACAAACTAGGTAACACGAGTCGTGGTAACAAAAAGGCACATCACAGTGCTACTTGGGTTCCAAGCGGGACCACCACTTCTACCTACCTACCTACCTACGGCCCTTATCAAGGTTCTAACAACCGCTGGGCAACCGTTGCTGCTGCGAGCGCTATTGGATCCTGGATCTGAGGCGTCATTCATTACTGAGTCGGCGGCTCAGTTGCTAAATTTAAAAAGGGAAAGGAGCTGCGTCAATATCATAGGCGTAGGGGAAGCCAAAATAAGCATCGCAAAACATAAAGTTTCTCTCACGATATTTTCAAATGTTAATGAGAACTTTAGCCTACAGCTGAATGCATTGGTCCTGCCCAAACTCACAGCTAGGCCACCTATGCACTCTTTACGTGCTAATTGGAGTCACCTCCATAACATTGAACTTGCTAATCCTACTTTCAACAAGCCAAGCAAAATCGATATTTTAATTGGCAGTGATGTTTATCCGTCCATTCTCCTTGAAGGCATAATGAAGGGAGAACCAGGGTCTCCTATGGCTCAAAGGACGGAGTTAGGGGTACTCTCCGGAGGTACGACAGCCAACAACAACTCGAGTAATAATATAACAACTCTCCACATAAAGACTGAAGTTCAAGCATTAGACCGATTGCTGCTCAAGTTTTGGGAACTTGAAGAAGTGCCAAAGAGAAAGTTATTGACATCAGACGAAGAGACATGCGAAACTCACTTCTGCAGAACGCATCAGCGTCAATTGGACGTCAAGTGTGTAGTTCAACTTCCCTTTAAAGAAGGAACACGTCCATTGATAGGTCGTTCGGACAGATCAGCGCTAGTAAGGCTTCTGCAACTCGAAAGAAAATTTCAAATGCAGCCATTATTCTATGAGGAATATAAAAGGGTCATCAACGAATACAAGGAGCTCGGACACATGTCAGAGATCGTTCCCATAGAACTATCCAGACCTCACTATTACGTTCCCCACCACGCAGTGATGAAGGAGGCAAGTTCAACTACAAAGCTGCGGATCGTTTTTGACGCGTCCTGCAAATCGTTGGATGGCACATCACTCAATGACCATCTCTTCGTAGGCCCAAGGTTGCCGGATGACATTTTCGATCACATCGCTCGATTCAGGTTACACAAAATCGCCTTTGTAGCGGACATCAATAAAATGTGCAGGCAAATTTGGGTTCCGCCAGCAGATTCATCATACCAACTCATTTTGTGGAGAGAAGTAGATGGCGAAGAAATAAAAACATACCGCCTTAGCACGGTCATATTCGGCACTGCCTCCGCGCCATATTTAGCGATTCGTACGCTGCAACGGGATGATTACCCAATTGCATCGAAAATTGCTCTGAAGAACTTTTATGCCGACGATGTGATTCATGGGGCGGACACCGAATCAGAAGCCATAGAGATGCAGCGGCAACTCAGTAATATGTTAAATCGTGGAGGCTTTCCATTACGAAAATGGGCAAGCAACTCTGAGAAGTTCTTGGCGTCCATTCCAGAAGAGGATAGAGAGGTACAGGTACCACTCTCATTCGATGAAGGAAGTGCGGTTAAAGCGCTAGGGATCCAGTGGCATCCCGCAAAGGACATGTTAACCTTCAAGGTCTCACTTCAGGACTCGAAGAAAACTACAAAACGAACCATCCTATCAGACATTGCGCGGCTGTACGACCCAATGGGCTGGATTTCGCCCTGTATTATTTTGGGTAAGATCATAATGCAGGAGATCTGGAAGAAGAACCAAACATGGGATTCTGAGCTTCCATCAACAATCGTTTCTGCGTGGCATAGCCTGAAAACTGAGCTCAATGCACTCAACGCTATTGAGATTCCTCGCTGGATAAATTTCACAACGAAGTCACTAATCGAAATCCACGGGTTCTGCGATGCGTCAGAAAAGGCGTATTCGGCCGTAGTATATCTTAGGGTTTTTACCGGAAATACCATAATAACTAATTTAATCGCGTCTAAAACCAGGGTTGCGCCGCTAAAGGTTAAATCGCTGGCAAGGTTGCAGCTTTGTGGGGCACATCTCCTAGCACATTTACTGGTGCATACCGTGAAGATGATGGGGCTCCAATCGGTAAAACTATTCGCTTGGTGTGACGCTAAAATCACACTGGCGTGGATAAAGTCGGCGCCATACATTCGAACAACATTTGTGGCCAATAGAGTCGCAGATATTCAGGAACTTACAGATCCTGGGTGCTGGAACTACGTCCCGTCTAAGGACAACCCGGCAGACATTGCGTCTAGAGGACTCTTTCCAAAGGATCTTGTCAAGGACAATCAATGGTGGCATGGACCTGAATTCCTGCAGACGTTTGATGAGCGACTCCACCAACCATACGAAATTACGACAGACCTTGAAGCAAAACCATCAGAAATTTCAAGAACCAAAAATAAAAAACATTTTTCAGCTCTGCGTTCACTTCACTGCCTTCGAAAATAACAACCTTTTTAATCGTTTTTCCTCGTTGAAGCGTTTGATCAGAGCCACAGCTTATTGGCTTAGGTTTTTCATTAATTTGCGATTTAAAGCAAAAAAGGTTTCAACTCGTGTGTCTGGAGCACTTTCAGACGACGAAATCTACTCAGCCCAAATACGATTGATAACCATCATTCAGCAAGAGGTGTTTGCTGAAGAAATCTCAAGGATAACCGAAGGCGAACCGGTCTCAAAAGGGAGCAAATTAGCAAGGCTTTCACCAATAATCGACGAGAAAGGAGTTCTGCGTGTCGGGGGTCGATTGGAAAACGCAGAGTTGCCCTATTCGCAGCAACATCCAATCATACTGCCGTCACAAAATGTCCTGACGTCACTCATAGTGCACGAGGCGCACATGAAGACGCTGCATGGCGGACAACAATTCGATCTGAATATTGGATTCTTCAACTTAAGCCCACCGTCAAAAAATGCATCCATAATTGTTTAAAATGTTATAGGTACAAAGCAAAGGAAATGGAGCAACAAATGGGTAATTTGCCAGCGCTACGAGTCAACCCGGCGCGACCATTTCAAACTTCGGGGGTGGACTATGCAGGTCCTGTTCAAATTAAGGCCTGGAAGGGTCGATGCAGCAAAATCACGAAGGCGTACATAGCAATTTTCGTTTGCTTCTGTACAAAAGCGGTACACCTCGAGCTTGTTAGCGATTATACGACTTCCGCATTTCTCGCGGCATTCAAAAGTTTCACGGCGCGCCGTGGAGTCTGTACCAATATCTACAGCGATTGTGGAACCAATTTTAAAGGTGCTGCAAACATTCTGGAGTCAGAAAAATCATACGTAGCTAGGCATTGGACAGACGATATCGCGCAACAGATGCAATCCAATGGCACGACATGGCATTTTAATCCACCTGCTGCTCCGCATTTCGGCGGACTGTGGGAAGCAGGCGTCAAGTCCATGAAACAGCATCTAAAGCGGGTAATAGGTCATTACACTCTAACATTTGACGAGTATGCAACGGTCTTGACGCAAGTTGAGGCCTGCTTAAACTCACGTCCACTTTGTCCGGTAACTGAAGATCCAGAAGATCTATCAATTTTGACACCAGGACATTTCCTGATTGGGGCACCGATAAACACTGCACCCGAAAGGAACCTAACTGAAGTCAAAGAAAATCACCTGGATAGATGGTAACTTATGCAAAAAATTACACAAGACTTCTGGAGAAAATGGAAGACAGAATACTTGGTTCGACTACAACACCGTCCGAAATGGATAACACCAATAGCTGACCTCCAGATCGGAGATCTAGTACTCTTACCTGATGAACAAACACCTCCCACCTTGTGGCGACTTGGCAGAGTAACAGCGACGCATCCTGGAACAGACGGAAAGGTTCGTGTGGTCACAATCAAGACTGCAACAACATCATTAAAGCGTCCTATAGCTAAGCTTTGTCGTTTACCGATTCTCAGCCAGTAAAACGACAGTTGCGCACGCTCACCCACACACACACAATAACAAACATATCTCATCTCACAACTAACTAACTAACTAATTTACAATGAATTTAATAAATCTAATCTAATTAACTTATACTTAAGTTATTATTGCCACACACCATTCACGACACCTATCACTTTTCTCGTTTTCATGTACTCATCCGCACACGTCAAGGAGCTCATGGAAAAACCAGCTGGAATCATCTCGCAACACACATCTGTAATCAAAGCGCAAGCTCAACCATGGGAAAACAGAGGATAAGCAGAGAACCTCCGACCTCTATCGTTCCCATATCCGGTGGCCCGGCAGGATGTTGCAACGCAACATGAACATTTGATGACCAACTCTAATAATCACACACATTGATTTCTCCAATCGAAACACACCTTATACACTCGTGCACAAAATCCGACGGCATAACACAAAAGCCGACGGCATTACGCATTTATTGAAATTAATATAATGATTCCCAAATTACTGCCAAAAATTGGAAGATCATAAAATAGATCATTAACCAATGCACTCGAGGAAATCGTATCGTGGGGGAGGTCTTCACCTGGGTACATGCAGATGAAAACAGAAGAAAAAAACTCAAACTCAACGTTTTATTTAAAATTTTATTTGTTCCGACTTGCTTTCATAACTTAATACTTGGGAATGACATCTATCGCCTCTTCTTCAGTCAAAAGAAACCTCTGCATCCAGCTGATTTTGCCGTTTCCGATTTAATCAGATCATTGACCCCCTTTGGATTACGGATTCTTAAGAAGCATTACCCCAATGCACTGCTTTGTCACCGCCTCTTGCACCGCGCAATGTGTTTTGCCTTTGCCACCGTGAGAAAAGTCACCAATGCACATGCATACACGCATCGAGTTAATGCTGGGAGTGCAGACAGTGGGCGGATCTAAATTGCCAAAACAACTCAATTTTTTCTGTATGCACTATCGTTGGCCAGGTATTGCATATTGTGCGCCGTAATTTCGGTTGGTCGGCAACACAAGTCTGAAAGTGCGACGGCAAAATTACAATCCTTTTGTTTGTAATTTTTTTTGCGAGTGTCCTTGCGATACAAGACATTATTATTGTTTCGGTATCCTCGGCAAGCACGTACCCCCACCATGCATGTTCACGTTTAAGAGCTCTTTGTTTGTGTTTTATAGACTTTTGATGTCAAAGTCAGCAGAGATCTAGTAAACGCAAAATTTCTGACCATTCCATGTATTTACATGCCTAGATGGCAATTAAGTAACAAAGCTATTTTAAGAGCATCTCAGTGCAATAAAACTTTAAAAGTTCCGGCTTATTATATGGCGGAGAAGCATGGACACTGTCATAAGAGAATGATTCGAGGTTAGATTTTTAATTCAGTTTGTAGCAAAAATGTTTGGAGAAGGAGACCTTAAAAAACATGGCGTGCGTAACTTTGTTAATGTTCGATAAGGTCAAAATTCGTCCCGGACTACATCATTTATAACTTGAAGTTATGTGCCTTACAAATGCAACAAATTTAAAAATCAGAAAACTTACTTTGTACAATTGCTTGCAGGACCCTGCTGGCCAATTATTTGTTTGATAGATGTTGGCTTATACTTGTCCACCCATGCGATATTGTTGTTATCAACCGTTTTGCTAAGTTCCTGTTTAGTTTCACTTGTAGTCGCAGTTTCCTCGTTTTCCAATTTAATTTGAATGGATTTAGTTGCTTCCTCTTTTGGTATTATTTCATTTCCTTCTTGTTTTAACTTATTCGTAGAGAATTTAGCAGCATTTTGATTTTGTTTGGTGGGAGTTTTGGTTTCCGTTATTTTTTTATCTGGTTCAATCTTCACTTGTCCATTTGACTTTTCCCTTATCAAATCGAAAAATCCATCAACGCTCAAAATAGGAATTCCAATTGATTCAGCATCAGCCAGTTTTTTTGGTCCAGCGTCCTCACCAACAATTAGGTAATTTAATCTTTTCCCTACAGTTGAAGTTACTTTTCCACCGAGCTCTTTAATTACGGAATTCGCCTCATCTCTCTCAATCGATTCCAGAACCCCAGTAACAAGGAACGAAAGTCCCGCTAGGCAGTTTGGTTTTCCCTAGAAATTAATAAAATATAATAAATACATATACTGTTTGACTGTTCACAATGAAAGTTTGTATATTTAATGTATTTTTGTATGCAGAAGGTACCTATGTAGTTAATATAATACTTTGCTGTAATTCGCCACTAAATGGCGCTGCAGCATATCATAGGCTCCTTTTTGTCGCGAAAACAAAACGTTAAGGGGATGAAAGAGGATATGAAAGTTTGTATGGGGAAATGCTCTTCAAAAAAAAGTGGATAGACATCGAATAGTGACACTTGAAATACAAATACTTATTATAGGTATGTTCCCTTACGATAATGCATTCGAATACATCAGTCAAACTTCGTTCCCTTATGCAAAAGTTGGTTAGAAGTGAACGAAGTTCGACTAATGTATTCGAATGTATTCCTTATGTTATCTTCTTATAAATAAAATTGGTGTAGTTCTGTTCGACTTAGAATGAATTTGACTGCCTGTCTTTAAATGCAAAAATCTTAGAAACAACTGAATATATTTTGGTGCACTTTTCACAGGCCTATAGAGCATACCTAGACCTACAATCTCCACTTTGTTTTGACTCTATATCTCCACAAATTCCGGAAAAAATTGGACAAGAGTAATTTAGTTTTTCGTTTCGTTTCGTTTCGCTTTTTTTCTTTGCAATGTTTTGAGTTCGAAACAACTGGGAGCATATAAATATAGTAAATACCACCTCATAGAGGACATCTGCAGGTTCCAGTTAGGATATCCATTTACTCGATAATTTAAAAGGTTTTTGAATAGATAGGCAAAATTTAAATAATTTCTTCGATTTTCACCTGGGTGAGTTGATATTCACTTCATTCTCAAATCAAACATACACGCAATATAATGACATCTCTTTTAACATTAGTTACCTGCTGCGACGGAGAGGGAGACAGAAGATATAAGCACCATTTGCTTTGCTTTGGTAAGAAAAAATGGAAGCCATAAAAGACATGTCAAATCAGTGATCACAGACTTTAGAAGCAGGTTATCCCACGGTTATACCAACAAAAATTCCTTCTATCCATTGCCAAAATTTAAAAAATCCCACATATTAGATTTAAAAAAAGGTATTTCGTTAAATTTACTCTTTTTTTATTATTAACAAATACCAGTAACGATAGGCGTATTTTTGAGCTTCGATTTCAGCAAAGCAAAGTAATGTAGGATTTTCAGCACGCAATAACAACAACTATTGCGAGTCCCAGAGGTGTCAAGTATAGCGAAGTTGTTGTAATAGAGTTCTGAAAAACCTACTTTACTTTGCTTTGCTGAGATTGAAGCTCAAAAAAACATGCCATATTATGAAAGCTAACAAAAATAAATACATATGTATTTGAAAATGGCTGGTATGCAAACAACTTTATTTCAGAAGTAAATGAATGCATTCGTATATTTTGAATGATTTTTTTCTAAACAAGAAAATATTTAATTTAATCGTAGGTTGACTAATTTTTTAATTCTTAAAGCATTTTATGAACAAAAAGTAAAATCCTTTTTTTTTGTACTATGGGTTTGAAAAATCCCTTTGACCCTTTTAACTTATTGCCGATCTGGTATCACTGTCAAATATGACTAATGCGACGGAAATAGAGAGACAGGCAGAGGCAGTATTTTGTTTGATTTGCCAAGAAAAAAGAAAGCCATAAAAGAAATGTCAAATATGTAGGAAAGGTTTGTTTATCTCTGTTTTGCTTTTCAAAAAAAAAAGTATCTTCGTCTTGCTCTCTTGGTCAGTTCCTATGTCTCTCATGCATTCATAAATCCTGTAAACACCTGGTACCGTAACGGTAATAAGAAGGGAAACGATTTATTCTATATAGGGGTAAGAACTATTTTCTACTCTCTGCACAAACGCATGTGAGTATGTGTATAGTCTATTAAATAGGAAGGAAAGAGATGCCTTATCATTAAAGAGTAAAGCGGATTATACACCTCATAGACTCTTCCGTGTTAGAAATGGAAACGAATACTCGGAGCTTAAAGAAATTTCGGCCGGTGTGCCGCAAGGAAGCATAAACTAACTATTTAATAGACTGACAGCTTCAGCCAAAAAAGAGGGATTGCCTACAAGCTGGATTTGTCCTTGAGTGTAGCCCAGTTTGAATTCATGTGTTTGTGCCATGTTAACCAAAGGGGGCACACACATACTTGAAAAAACCAGCCTACACTTCTGGCTTCAACCAGATGTCGGGTAGCCTAAGGTGGATTCTCATTTCAATGTCGAGTGCGGGGCTGTGTTTGTAAATAATTGGTTTTCTTAGTTCCAGGTTGTAATTTATTCGCTACATTTTTATATGAAAAGTTGTTACATTTTCTTATTTCTTGGTATCAAGTGAAATTTGTTATGTAATTGAAGTGCAATGAATGTTTAAATTGTACGATATAAAGAACAGCAATACTTTTATGACATCGATATCAACAAATGTTTGGCATGTTCGCGATATAATTTCCCTTATATTTCGCAACCTAGTTATATAGTTATTATAGCCATACGTAAAATGCAACCGAAAAAGTTGGAACAGTATAAAAAATATATTTTTTTTCGTCTATGCGGTCATAACGAAAATTCTGTCAGAAAAATTTGTTCCTACGAAAACAATTACAACAAATCAACCACCCCTGATTGAATTCCATCAGAAAAAAAATTCCTGCCAGATGGAACAGTAAAGAAATGAAATATTTCAGTGGAATGATTTGGTTTTTTGTTGTGGAATTGACTGAGAAGTAGATGAATGAATGAATAAATTATTATTCTAGAATATTATAAAAATTTTAAAAATTTATTTGTTTATATTTTTTTTTTGTTGATAATCTAGCTTTGTAATTCATAAGCAACATTTAACGACCAAGATTTAATTCAACCGTTAGGTTTAAGTCTTCAAAAAAAGCAAAAGAACTGAGCCTAATACAAAAATGTAAGAAAAATTATATGCGAATTTAATTTTTTCGGGTATATTAAATAATAAAAAAAATCCTATGTATGTATGTCGATCGCCTTTTATTTATTGAAGTAAGGATGTTTTTTTTAGCTTCGAACTTAGCAAATAAAAGCAAAGTAAGATTTTCAGCACGCAGTTACAATAACTACGCTCTACTTGACACTTCGAGGACTCTCAGTAGTTGTTGTAATAAGGTTGTAATTGCGAGCTGAAAACCCTACTTTGCTGAGTTCGAAGCTCAAAAAACACGAATATACTTAGAACAACATCACTTTTTGTATTTCAAAAACACATAAAGTGTACTTTTTTTGTTAATTAATAAATTAGAGACGCTTACAAAAACATCAGTGGACATTTTAAAATACAACGTTATAAAACTAAAAATTAACAAAACAATTTGGATTCTTACGTTCGATTGAATACGCAAAATCTGAAATTGGATCGAATAGCAGAATCCAATTAAATACCACATTATATTGTCTTTTTGTTAGGAGTTTAATCTTTAATCATAATTATATGCGAGAATAATATATTTTTTTAAAGATATATATACATAAAATTATCATTTTTACTGTTCCTACGTAACAACAATACATTACAGTGTTCACTCTTATTAAACTACAGAATTCCAAATCATATTTTGATTTTGTAAAAATATGGTGCTAAAAAAAAGAAGTTGAAAACGCCCACCAAGTAATAGAAATTTATGCAATGTTCAGGAATGTTAAAAAATAAATTCTTTAGCCCTAGTGAAAACTTGGGTTTAACTTGCATGGTAATAAATCTATTTTTGGAACAACTCCCAAAGGTAGCTGCATGAATTTTGCTGTCAAAAATATTTTTCATGTAAAGAACACTAAAAAAAAAACTGAAATGTAATGGATGAACATTTGTTGGCACCTAAAATGGATAGAGCACAAGTAAAGCTATCTAAAAAAACATACTTAACATGTATTCCTTTTACATTTATTGTTATAAATTCATTTACAAATTGTTTGTTATTGAAAAAGTGCCACCCGGCGGCCATTAATAACACGTATTCACAGATAGGAAAAATAAGAGCGCGCGAGAGAGGGCTCTCATTCAAAATTTTCGGGGAAAATCGGTTAGGGGTAAGTGAGCTGACTCTCTATTTGTAGATCCTCTTTGCAAGGAAGCGTCCTTGGGCCGCTTCTCTATTTTTTATTTACTCGCGATATACCAAGGGAAGATGGCACTACCCTTGCTACGTTCGCCGACGACACAGCTATCCTAGCAGTAGGTAATACAATCGAAGAAACTACTACAAAACTGCAAACCGCAGTGAATAAGGTAAATGAATGGACAAGGAACTGGCGGATCGCCCTCAACGAAACTAAATCTGCTCACGTGAACTTATACGAAAACTAATGACTTGTCCATTTTTCTTAACTTGGCCCGAATACCCTTTTGCAAACGAGGCCAAATACCTGGGAATGACACTCGACGCAAAGCTGAAATGGAATTCGCACGTGAAAATGAAACGTAAATAACTCGATATCTAATATAGAGAAATGTACTGGTTACTCGGAAAACATTCCCAGCTCAGTACTGAGAACAAACTGCTTTTATACAAGCAAGTGCTAAAGCCGGTGTGGACCTACGGTATACAACTTTGGGGTTGTACCAAGAAAACAAATGCCAATTTTCTACAAACTTTTCAAAATAAAGTGCTTAGAGAAATTGTACAAGCACCATGGTATATTAGAAACGACGATATCCATAGGGATCTCGGAATTGCAACAATCGAAGCTGAAAACCGACTAATCGGACATATCAACAATACAGTCCGACAAATCTTGGACGAGAGCAATTTATTGCGCCGACTACAAAGAATGAACTCTTCCGACCGGGTTGCCGCCTTGTCGGGGCGGAAGGGCTTGTAGTAAGTCGACGAGACGAAAGTCCCTAGACCGAAACTAAGAGCGACCCCACCTTTCCATTTATAAGGTGCCGGGAGTAAACCCCAGTTCAAAATCCCACTTTAAGCCAAGACGTCAAGGTACCGTGTCGAGGGCTGCATGGTCAGTAAGTGGTTAAACCAACTCGGCCGCAAACGGTCCCCTCCGATGCCCGGGCAAGGTCGGTTGTATCAGTGCCCTGTCCTGGTAAGACGGCTCTGCCAGGATGGAATACCCCTTCCGGTCTCACTCGTGGGAATCAAATTTAACAAACCAAAAAAAATGGATAGAAAGAAAGGAGACAAAAAAACAAAAACAAAAGACCAGCTGAGGCCGCCAGAGGTTGGCACCTCATCGGAGGACGAATTGCTGGCCTCCAGTCAGGAGACAATCGTCCGTCCGCTAAGCGGCGAGAGCGCTAAGGCTAGCACCTCGACCGCAAACCAAAACACAACCAAAAGACCCAACAAACACAAGTCCGCAGGGAAAGCTATGAAAAGCAAGTACCAGATGGCCCTCTTCGTCTTAGGTAAGATAGCAAAGAATGAGGCAGCCGGAACGGTCCACGAAAAAGACCAGGCGGATAAGATCAAATACCAGGCAATCGTAGATGAATACAACGAGCGCCTGAAGAACAACCCGAGGCAGGCAGCGAAGCGGGACAGATCTCTGGATGAGACCTCCCATCGCCCGGCCCCCAAAAAAACAAAGGTTGCCGAAGGTTCGGTAGCCAAAGCAACAACCAAGGCAAGCACGTCGGCGGCCAGTGCGATCCAAAGACGACCCTTTACCGAGGTGGTAAGGGATCATCTCCAGGTTGCACTAGTGGATGAGCTATCTACAAATGGGAAATCCATAGCCGAGATGTGGGGGAGCATTGAGGCCAAGCTCTCCGATATGGTGATGGACCACCTTCTAAATAACCAAGGTGGTCCTCTTCCAGATTTTGACTCCGCCGAGGTGGTTAGGGGATATCGGGTAATCAAATGCGCCGACCAAATCTCCAAGGACTTCCTTAGTGACTGCGTTGCTAAGGTTAGCGACGCATGGGATGGCTTGAAGCTCAAGCTTATCCCAGCTAATGACATTCCAAGGAGACCTAGGGCCCGCATTTGGTTGCCCAATATGAAGATTGATGGGGGAAGGCTCCTCCAATGTCTGAAACTACACAACCCGGCGGTTCAAATGGATGACTGGGCAGTCATCAAGGCAGAGGAACCCTATAAAAACACGATGTCCTTCTTGCTGCTAATCAACAACGAGTGCCTGGCTGCTCTCGAAAAGGCAGATTATAAGCTTCGGTTTGGCATAAGGCATGCCAAGCTTAAGGTTTTCATTTCCTCGGGTCCTGAGGACGATGCGGACATCGTCGAAACCGACAAGCTGTTGGAGGACCTAATGATCGCCGACAAAAACCCGCCCACGAATAATGCTGAAAGTCATACAGATTAACCTGAGGCACTCAAGGTGTGCCTCCGATAATCTGATGGTTTTTCTAAGGGAGGAAAACATGGACATCGGCATTATTCAGGAGCCCTGGGTGAGAGACTCGACCATTAAGGGGCTCCAAGACAAACAATACAACCTATTTTACAAACATCAGGCCACAGGTAAGCCTAGAACATGCATTCTCGCTAAGAAACATCTTAAAGGTTTTTTATGTCCCAATCTTAGCTCAGATGATTTAACAGTGGTTAAACTGGAGTCTGCAAACCAAACAACATACCTGACATCAGCATATATGGCTCATGAGAAACCAGCACCGCCAGTGGAAGTGGAGCAACTCGTAGCCGCAATTACATCAAAGGACAACCTACTGATGGGTTGCGACGCCAACGCAAGGCATACATTATGGGGGAGTTCAGAAGATAATGAGAGAGGTGAGTCACTTTTTGATTTTCTTTTAACTACTAACATATCTGTCTGCAATAAGGGCACGACTCCAACCTTTGTCTTCCCGAGTACGGGAACTTTCCAAGGGTGGGAAGAGGTCCTAGATATCACACTAAAAACAAACAATGATAGCTTTAGGGTCGAAAACTGGAGAGTTTCCAATCTGGAGTCACTATCAGACCATAGATGGATCCTCTATGACTTGCGTCTCGAGACCGAGACTAGTAAACCATTTAGAAACCCCAAGAGAGTAAATTGGACCAAGTTTGGTCAAGTCCTTCGGACAAAACTCAAAAATACACCTGAAAGACACACTTTAGCAATCGAAGAACTGGAGGCAAAGGTTAAGACTTTCGAAAACGCAATGGTTGTGGCATATAAAGTCTCTTGCCCAGTTAAACGTAGCAAAAAAACACTTCCCCCATGGTGGAACGAAGATCTCTCCAATCTCAGACAGATGACCAGATCGATTTTCAATATCTGCCACAAACACAAATTTTGGCAGCCTTATAGGGACTGTCTTAGTCTCTATAAAAAAGCCATCAAGGCGTCCAAAAAGGAGGCCTGGATGGATTACTGCCATTCAATAGAAACCCTTAAGGACTCCGCCAGGCTTAGCAAAATTCTGTCCAAGGAACACTCCAACCCTTCCTTTCTAAGAAAGCCAGATGGAGGTTGGACTGAATCCTGTGCAGAGACCCTGGAACTCCTAATTAATACACACTTTCCCGGATGTAGCGATATTAGTACAGAACCCGGGAGGTCTCGGCCAGTACAACCTGCACTCCATAGTCACATCAATTCATTAATTTCCGAGGAAAAGATTTCCTGGGCTATCAACAGCTTCTCACCGTTTAAGTCTCCGGGCCCTGACGGCATATTACCTGTCATGCTACAGAGAACGCAAGACTTAACAATACCTTGGCTGGCGTCAATTTTTAGAAGCTGTATAATACTAAACCACGTTCCCCACTCCTGGAGACGCGCTAGAGTGGTGTTTATACCGAAGGTAGGCAAACGCGGGCACGAAGCCGCGAAGGACTTCAGGCCAATTAGTCTAACCTCCTTTGTTCTGAAAACTCTAGAACGTGTCCTAGACATCCACATGCGAGGCTTTCTAGTAGAATCATCGCTATCCAAATCACAGCACGCCTATCTCAAGGGGAGATCTACGGAAACGGCTCTCCACGAAGTAGTGCGGACAATTGAAAAATCCTTACACTATAAAGAATACACCCTTGCCTCCTTTCTAGACATAGAGGGAGCCTTTAACAATGTACACACTGAAGCAATTCTGGAATCTCTGAGTGAGATGGGCATAGAGGAATTTATTAGTCAATGGATAGTCTCTATGCTAAGAACAAGAACCATTCAGGCAACACTAGGCAACAGCCACTTAACCCGATTTGCCCATAGAGGAACGCCACAGGGCGGCGTAATATCTCCCCTACTTTGGCTAATGGTTATAAACAAAATTCTTGCAAAACTTGACAGGGAACGGGTCAAAGTTGTCGCGTATGCGGATGACGTGGCGATACTAGTGTCAGGGAAGTTTCCCTCCGTGATTAGTGAAATTATGGGGGCCGCTCTAGAAAAGGTAAACACCTGGGCTGCAAGCTGCGGCCTCGGCGTCAACCCGAGCAAAACTGAACTGATGCTGTTCACCACAAAAACCAAAATACCCGATTTTACCCTCCCCCGTCTAAATGGTCAACCACTCACACTATCCTCCAGCGCTAAGTATCTGGGCATAATGCTTGATAGTAAACTTAACTGGAAACAAAACATTGAACACAGAGTAAAGAAGGCGAGCGTTGCCTTCTACGCCTGCAGCAAAACCTTTGGAAAGAAGTGGGGACTTCAACCAAAGATGACCTTATGGATGTACACAGCTGTTGTGCGTCCCATTCTCACCTATGGTTCACTCGTATGGTGGCCCGCGTTGAGTAAGGGATATAACCTTACAAAACTAAAAAGACTGCAAAGAACAGCCAGTATAGGCACTACGGGTGCAATGAGGTCGGCCCCAACGGATGCTCTTACTGTGCTCCTGCATCTTTTACCTCTCGATCTACACACCAAAGATACTGCACTATGCAGCGCCATAAGACTCAGGGAGTCTGGGTGCTGGAGTGCAAGGCCGTACGGCCACAGCAATATCCTGGACTCGTTACCAAATGGCACGGTCACGTTTCCAACCGACTACATCACACCACAACTTAATTTTAAGAAAGGCTTCCAGGTAAGTTTCCCGTCCAGAGCTCAGTGGAAGGGAAACGAAGTAGTGCAGGGTTTCGACACGGTCATATACACTGACGGATCTAAGATGAACTGTGGTGTGGGGGCCGGGGTCTACTCAGAATCACCAAATATATCAGAATCATACCGTTTGCCGGACTATGCCAGCGTTTTCCAGGCGGAATTACTGGCTATCCGAGAAGCCTGCGTACATCTAGGGCGTAACACTACTCACAAACAAAACATCGCTATCCTTATAGATAGCCAAGCCGCCATCAAAGCCATAAATTCGGCTACCATATCCTCTAAACTAGTGCTGGAGTGCCGGAACGAGCTTGCCCGTCTGGGTGAGCGTTTCAGTGTCACACTTCTCTGGGTACCAGGGCATAGTGACATAATAGGCAACGAGCGGGCAGATGAGCTGGCCAGAAGGGGGTCAGCTCTGCACAGCTCACTCGCGGCAAGTGTCCACGCCCCACTAGGAGTGGTCAAAGGACAAATTCATTCATATTTCCTGCAGAAAGCCAAATTCCAATGGGAGGGGTTGACCAACTGCGTCATTTCAAGGAAGATATGGCCCATATACGATCAGAACAGAACAAGGAACCTGCTAAACAGAACCCGCCCAGATATCGCCAGAATTACGGCAATAATCACGGGGCATTGGCCAATTGGAGACCATGCGGCCAAGCTCGGGATCCCATACAACACTCACTGCCGCAGTTGCGGGAATACACATGAGAAAGAAACTCTCTTCCATTTTCTCTGCAAATGTCCGGCACTAGCGAGAGCCAGACTGCGCACACTGAACCAACCTTTTTTCGACAACCTTAGCGACATTTCGGGTATAGGGATATCAGACATAATACGGTTCCTCAACTCCACAGGCTGGATATAGGCACCGAATGCTTCGCACCCAAACAAACATCACAAACTAGGTAACACGAGTCGTGGTAACAAAAAGGCACATCACAGTGCTACTTGGGTTCCAAGCGGGACCGCCACTTCTACCTACCTACCTACCTACAAAGAATGAAACCGTTCGACTTGACAAGATAAGATTAACCGCGTCTGATTTGCGGAACACGCAGGATCTTTCATTGGAAAGTAACCTGTCAAAAGTTGTTATTTAATGATAGAAAAATTGCTCGATAAGTTATATCTTAGTTGCAGTATCTAACAATCTTTAGAAGGGTGGTGTTTTTAGTCAGTAAAAACCTGACACTACTATGAGAACGCGCTTGCTATTCTCATAGTGTCTTTGAAAAAAAAAAAAATGCAATGCAATCATAACTCTCAGTATGCATGCACAATCAGTGATGTAAAATTAACTTTTCAGATTGTACTTTTCACAAGTTGAAATTGTTACTTTTATGACTGAAGTGTAACTGCCGTTATGGAAATTCGTAGGTATATGAAGTTAAGTTAAATATGCCCACATACTTTTTACTACATATTTACTAAGCTCTTGATTTAAAAAAAAAAAACAAATATGTTCCCTCCTTGGCCGTTAATTAAAAGAAGTCAATATTTCGAAAACATTGCCATTATGTACCTACTTAATTTTTAACTTTCTCTATTACGTAGTAAGAGAAAGATATTGGTTTCGTACAAAATTTCGAACTCGAGATTTTAATCAATTCTGATATTACGATGATAGAGGAACTCAAAAAAGTGGGTCGCAAAATTCTGTCCGGTCTGTCCGTTTGTCCGTCCTTCCACGGGCCTACAGCCTAAACGGCTTCCCGGATTACGTTCAAACCTCGGATTTGGAGTTTTTGGGCTTACAGTTCGGGAGGTTTTTTTTTTTGCAAGGTAACCTCAATATTATTGGTACTTCCCATACAACATTTTCTTACCAGTTTGATTTGATCGAAAACGGCTATAACGATTTCAACCAAAATTGATATTTAAACTTAAGTAGGTGGGGTTACCATGACTGCGTACCCAGTTTTTGGCTAAAAATTCGAACAACGGTACTTTTGAAATTTCGACATATCTCGAAAACGCTCTATACGATTGTAACAAAAATTAATTTCTTAGGTAATGTGGTCATTTATAACTTAATAGCAACCTCAGTTTTTCTCTATATTATCGTACAATGGATGAAAATAGTAATTTTTTTAAAAAATATAGTTTTGTCTAGTTAACCTAAAACGGCAATAACGATTTTGACCAAAATGCAAACTTAGAGTCAAATGGATGTTTTCAAAACTATTGTGTCCTTAATTTTCAATTCGAAGCACCGAAAACGCTAATTTTAAATACTGCTCATATCTCGAAAAACCCATCTTCGATTTCGATAAAATGTCAAAAACGAAGTATTCCTTTTATCTGGAACAATGTCATACAGTCATTTTTTAGCTTAATAGTTACGCAATAGTATTTTCCAACTAAACATTGCAATATTTGCAACTGTTATGTCTGGATAAATTTACAAAAACAAAAACTTCATTTGCACCGCACACACGAGCATCGGGATATTCATTTTATAACTACTAATGCAAATTCACAAATGCCTGAATCTATCTAAAGATATCGGTCTATCACGAGCAATACTTCCAATAATTGAAAACTTAAATCATATTCCAATCAAAATTAAAAACATATCCTTAGGACAAAAACAGAAACTGCTACTAGGTACACTTGTCCTGTACTTAAAAATCATGTGAGGAGTTTATATAACTGCTTTAGTCTAGTATCGAGAAAGTTTCGTTCGACCCAGTCGTGCACTTTATTTTCTATTGTATGAGTATAAGTTTTGAATAAAGAATTTTAATTCTGATGCTCGGAACTATTATTTTAAATACACGAGTTTGACCGGAACGAAGTTCGCCGGGTCATCTAGTTTTCATACTGGATACCGAGATAGACAACAACACAATTGTCATCAGCATAGCGTTCCATGTTTCTCACATGGTCAGTTGTATGTGGCGTGCTCACGTGTCGGCAAACCTCTCGCGAGTGCCAAATCTTTCGTGAATTACCAGGCACGCAGAAATCACAGCTGGACTACAACTTACAAAAATGTCGTAGACCAGCACCTCTACAATATGCAATGCAAGCCGAATGAAATTCCTTTCATTGCTGTGTAACAGTTGATGTCATTTAACTTGCGGCGATGGATTGCATCCATTTATGAGCTGGGGCATATTAATTTCAGCTTTTTGTTGGTGTGAAATAAAGCATGTTTTTCATTTATGATGGTGTCACATTTCTTTCCTGTGACGGACATCTTGAGGAAATTCGGTGCCAAATATTTCGTGAATTACCAGGCACGCAGAAATCACAAATTTAATCTTCAAATGAACTCCAACCGGAAAATTTCAACAACACGATATGGAACAACCATCGATGCTGTCTTCCAGCGTAATCTAAATAGATTACAGTCTCGAATGTACACATCTTACTTCAGCTTCCACAATCCGATTGTATCTATTCTACCGAAACTAGCACAGAACGAATAACTTATTGTTATTTCATAATATATCAAGAATTCGGTTATTACAACTCCCTTTTTTCTCAATGACGTGCATCAAGCCACACACACACCGCACGCACCGTTTTGCACATATATTTCGGGACTGTCGCACAATTTTTTTTTTTTAATATAATCATATCTTGGGAATAGACTCTTCCGTGTTAGAAATGGAAACGAATACTCGGAGCTAAAAGAAATTTCGGCCGGTGTACCGCAAGGAAGCGTCCTTGATCCGCATCTCTATTTGTTATATACTCGCGATATACCAAGAGAAGGTGGCACTACCCTTGCTACGTTCGCCGACGACACAGCTATCCTAGCAGTAGGTAATACAATCGAAGAAGCGACTACAAAACTGCAAACCGCAGTGAATAAGGTAAATGAATGGACAAGGAACAAGGAACGGATCGCCCTCAACGAAACTGAATCTCTTCACGTGAATTTCACCTATAAGAAAACTAATGACTTGCCAATTTTTCTAAACTTGGCCCGAATACCCTTTGCAAACGAGGCCAAATACCTGGGAATGACACTCGACGCAAAGCTGAAATGGAGTTCGCATGTGAAAATGAAACGTAAAGAACTCGATATCAAATATAGAGAAATGTACTGGTTACTCGGAAAACATTCCCAGCTCAGTACTGATAACAAACTGCTTTTATACAAGCAAGTGCTAAAGCCGGTGTGGAGTTACGGTATACAACTTTGGGGTTGTACCAAGAAAACAAATGCCAATATTCTACAAACTTTTCAAAATAAAGTGCTTAGAGAAATTGTACAAGCACCGTGGTATATTAGAAACGACGATATCCATAGGGATCTCGGAATTCCAACAATCAAAGCTGAAACTAGAAGCTTCGCGAGAAAGCATAGAAACCGACTAATCGGACATATCAACAATACAGTCCGACTAATCTTGGACGAGAGCAATTTATTGCGCCGACTACAAAGAACGAAACCGTTCGACTTGGCAAGATAAGATTAACCGCGTTTAATTTTCGGAACACGCAGGATCTTTCATTGGAAAATAACCTGTCAAAAGTTGTTATTTCAGGATAGAAAAATTGCTTGATAAGTTATATCTTAGTTGCAGTAACTAAAAATCTTTGAAGGGTGTTGTTTTAAGTCAGTAAAAATATGACACTACTATGAGAACGCGCTTGCTTTCTCAGTGTCTTTGGAAGATTTTTACCTACCCTCGGAAAAATATAATTTTTGAATAAAGAATTTAAATTGACCGAAAGCGAAAGCTCGGAATTATTAGTTTCATTAACTACACTAACTACATTAACGAATTTTTGCGGAACGAAGTTCGCCGGGCCAGCTAGTATATCTATATATGTATGTTTGTCCTCTATAGACTATCCAACCGATTTGGCCAAAACCGGTTTCATTTCAAAGGTTATAGTCCAAATTAGGTTTTCGGCTACCTATATATATTTCAAGTGGGCATGGCCCCTCCCACATAAATTGAATAGCATCATATAGTTTTGAAACATTGCAGTATCCCATATGTTACTGATTTGAATAATCAGGAAAAAATGCCACTGGTTGATACTGAGGGCTCAAATTTGTGACTAAAAAAAGGTTTGTTATACTCACAAAACCGAAGGATTTACTATTGCTATCCAATATCTCTCCCATCTCTCTTCTTATCAACTGCCTTGCCGATTTTCAGTGGTTAATCGATGAGCTTTTTTGTTTTTTTTTTTTGTCTTCTTTATTCCGTTCTGTTTTGTTACGACAGGCATACCTTACCACGGGAATAATCTAGCCCCTGTCCCGTAGGGGGCATCAGCAGAGTCAAGGAAGGCCAAGGATAGGACACCGGTAGGAGCGGTAAGAAGCTCATTAAGCTGGATGTTACAGCAATCTGCCAAAAACTGCTCAGAACTCAGAGGGGTAAAGAATTCGCCACAACCCGAGTGCGAAGCCGTTGAGGGAAAACATAAAGGTGCGGTACTTACAGCCACTATGGAACAGGAGGTGCAGAAATGCAAAGACATATTAATGAAGTCAATAAAAGGGTCCCTGGATATTATCGGGTTTGCTATTGAAAACAGAAAACTTCGACAAAAGGACCAATCAATCTTAGAAACTAGCGTAAAAAGAGGCCACCATCAAGATTAAAGTATCTTATACTTTAAAAAATCAGAATTTGATTTTTCTTATAGATTTCATGATAAAAGTAAGGATGTATTTATTGAGGACCTAGCCCTACTTTTAGGTCAAGAGAATGCCAGTAATATTTTTATTGTTGGTGACATTAACCTAGATTTACTTGATGATTTTCCAAACATAGCGAGCTATAAGACATTAATGTTTGGAGTCTTGTATTAATGGACCAACTAGAATAACTTTTTCCTCCGCAACATGCATTGATCATATTTTTGCTCGACTTGACCGCAATACTAATCTGTCTCTGATTAGCACTGTGTCTGACTTTAGAATTACTGATCATTGTATGACACGTCTATTTTTTGAGAAAATTGCGAAAAAGTAACCTAATCGGTACATACCCATCCAACGGATAGAGCGTATAAACTATCATAGCCTTAATGCTGGTTTACTTCGCGAGAATTGGTCAAGTGTATACAATGAATCTGATCCCTCTACTGCTTTTGATACTTTTCTTTTGATTTTAAATAGCCACGATTTGATGTGAACCGAAGTTGTTGATAATAGAAGAATTAAATTTTAAAAGGCTCGAGCCTTGGATGACTATGAATTTTCTGAAAAAAATCGACTATAAAAATAAACTTCGTATTAAGTGCAGAAAATTTCCCAACAATGACTGTATAACTACTTGAAGGCTTGCAAGGAATTCAAGTTCCAATCTGCAAGGAAAATTTCTATATAAATAAATTCACGGCAGCTTTTCAATAAAAGGGTTTCTTCTGGGTCACCTACATGTATGCAAATAAATAACACGGAGGTTACCAGTGATGTTTCCATTGCAACCACTTTTATTGATTTCGTTATCGATGCTCCTTCAAACATCCTTGCCAAAGCAGGATTTAGTTGTAGTGTGGACTGTGATGATATATGTTGTAGTAGTGACTCTATACAAGTAGCAGCTTTTTTTTCGAAACAATCAATTCTTTTGAAATGTATAAGGTTATTATTCATCTGAATAATTATAGTTCATCTTCTCTTAATAGCTACACCAGTGCCTTCATAAAACATATATATTTTAATATTTCCTTAGCTCACCTTTTCAACAAAAGTATATTCAAAGGCATTTTTCCGTCTAGTCTTAAACTGGCCAAAGTCATACCCATTTTTCGAAAGGGTGATCGTAAAGATATAAATAATTACAGACCCATTTCACTCCTTCCGATATTCTTGAAAATTTTTGAAAAAGTTACCAAAAGCGGGATTATATATTTTCTCGAGAGAAGTTCGTTACTTAGCTCCAATAAATTTGGTTTTAGAGATTGTAAATCAACAGAAGATGCGCTTCTTAATTTTTGCACCAATGTCCATGATGGTCTGAACCAAAAGAAATGAACTGCTTCCCTCTTCATGGATGTTGTGAAAGTGTTTGCCACTGTGGACCATTATATTCTCGTGACAAAGTTAAAGAAAGCTGGTATCGTATCGTATCTTACAGACAAAAAACAAATGGTCAAAATTGGCGGAACATTTAAAGAATGCCTTGATATTTGCACTGGCCCTGTGTTATTTTTAATTTTTATTAATTCTAGTTTTGCTCTGCGTTTGAGGGGTAAGCGAACTGGCTTTGAAGATGATATTGTATTGTGTACTCCAGTTCGTCCGTCTTAGATCTGATAGCCGATATCAACCATGATCTCGAATTTTTAAGCACTGGTTTTCGATCCATAAGCTCGTCATTAGTGACAAGACCAAGCGAATGTTTTTTTATTCTTCCGTCTTTTGATCTCAACTCCCCGGATTTTTTCTTCCATAGTCGCGACTGTGAAAATATCTGTGTGAGTACTAAAGCATGCAGTTCATGTAATAACGTGCTTACATTTAATATTGATCAACCTTGCTCGACAAAGTGCTTCAAGATTGACAAGGTTAAGAGTTACAAGTATCTTGGCCTTGTCATTGATAACAAAATGAACTGGAATATGCACACTGCGCTGCTTAAAAAATACCTTTCAACATGTACTTGCTTGTTGTATCATCTGATATATTTTTTCCATACAAATCTACTCGAAACAGTGTATTACGGTCTAGTCCAATCGAAGATGCAATACGGGGTAGTTTGCTTGGGTGGTACCTTTAACTATAATTTGCAACCTCTAATAGATGCTCAAAAGCATATTTTACGAACTATATGGAGAAAAAGACGCCGAGAGCATAGCTTTCCACTTTTCCTCAATTCTGGCACTCTCCCTTTAAAACATCTCTACTTTTACAAAGTTATCAAAGCATTTTTCTTAAGAAGCGGTAACCTCTTAAAACAATCATATTCTGTATATGAACGGAGTAGTGAAAGAAGGCTTGCTGTAGTACCAAGCTACTATATTCACTTGTTTCTAAATTTTAATTCTTCTGTAGCACCACGGCTTTTTAACAAACTACCTTATGAATTAAGAATAAAACGTTGAGAATGAGAAGGTGTTAAGTGACAAATTTCTAGTTTCGAGTAAAATACCTTTAAAGTTGTTTGCCCACAATTTTATTCATTCATTCATCTACTTCTCAGTCAATTCCACAACAAAAAACCAGATCATTCTACTGAAATATTTCATTTCTTTACTGTTCCATCTGGCAGGAATTTTTTTTCTGATGGAATTCAATCAGGGGTGGTTGATTTGTTGTAATTGTTTTCGTAGGAACAAATTTTTCTGACAGAATTTTCGTTATGACCACATAGACGAAAAAAAAGATATTTTTTATACTGTTCCAACTTTTTCGGTTGCATTTTACGTATGGCTATAACTAGGTTGCGAAATATAAGGGAAATTATATCGCGAACATGCCAAACATTTGTTGATATCGATGTCATAAAAGTATTGCTGTTCTTTATATCGTACAATTTAAACATTCATTGCACTTCAATTACATAACAAATTTCACTTGATACCAAGAAATAAGAAAATCGAACAACTTTTCAATTAAAAATGTAGCGAATAAATTACAACCTGGAACTAAGAAAACCCATTATTTACAAACACAGCCCCGCACTCGACATTGAAATGAGAATCCACCTTAGGCTACCTGACATCTGGTTGAAGCCAGAAGTGTAGGCTGGTTTTTTTCAAGTATGTGTGTGCCCCCTTTAAATAACATGGCACAAACACATGAATTCAAACTGGGCTACACTCAAGGACAAATCCAGCTTGTAGGCAATCCCTCTTTTTTGGCTGAAGCTGTCAGTCTATTAAATAGTCGGCCTTACCAATAATCAACTTTAGTCTGGCACTTTACGAAAAGACTCCACACTTTCCAAAATCCCTTTACCAATAAACAAATATAGTTGCCAGACTATCGCTAACTGTAGGGTTAAATGTTAGTGTTGAGAAAGCCATGTTTATCTCGGACATTAGCTAAATAAATCCTCCCTTATGTCATTTTGAAGACAAGTGTTGCCCAACCATCCAAAATCGCGGTATTAAATTTCGAAATAGGAGAGAATTTAATACGATGTTGTTTAGCCTGAGCGTTTACAATTATTAATTAATTTTAGTAAATTGTGAATGCTTTCTAATTTTATTCGTTGTAATACAACAATGCAAATGGTTTTTAAGTCTATCACACACAAATTTGTACAAATGTATGCAAAATATTGAAAAATATTGCGTTTTTGTTTTATTTCTAAACACGTGAAACATATATTTCTGTGTTTTTCTTTCTGTTGCTTTTTGATTGGTTTTCCTGGTTAGTTGCTTAATAAAAAATAAATTTTATATAAGTTTGGGATAATTCCAAGACTTTCTTGACAGTCGTCGCAAACAGAATAAAATATCTGATTGTAGATACCTTTTTGCAACAATTCTCAGTACCTTAGGCGACACAGGTAGATATTTTGTTGCAACCAAACCCTTTTCAAACTCTTTGCAAAAGGAGTTTGTTTACCGAGAATGAGGATCTCTAATGAGACAATGGTTGGCGTGAAAAGGTTCCCTTCGTGGAAAATATAGTTATAAAAATAGAATTATCAGAACTCAGCAAAATACATGCAAAATAACAAGTTTATTAACTTCTGGGGGTGCAAGTACAGCCTAACAAACAGGTAGTATACGAGAATATGCGTTTTATATTTTTCATTTCGAATTTCAACTTTTGTCGGTTTCTAAGTTTCCCGAATTAAGTAATATATAAGCCATACAATTTTTTATAGGTTAAATTGTATTTATTTTCAAACCCGGAAGCGATAAGTTCTTAACACGCTTCCTACGTGCGATTGTTATTCATTCTGAAATGAATGAGCCAGATATTATTTCTATTTTCAAAAATATTCTCTTGCTAACTATGCAATTGTGATGTTTAGACCACTCATAAGTTTTGATTTGCATCGTCAGCCTACGAATAAATGAAACCATTCAAATAAACTGTGCTTTGTTTATTGAATAATTTGAAAGGGATTTTATTACGACACAAATGCACTCATAAAGAAATCGCGAGGTAGTATTAGAAAACAATGGAAAGCGTACCATAAAAGTACTGAAAATTGTGTCCGATCGAACGATAGGGCATTACTGATTTGCATATGATATTTGACAGATCAGCGGATATTTTGTGCATTTCCTATTTTGTGTTTTGTTTTTTGCTTATAATAAGTCTCAAAGAGCATTGGAAAGATATGTGTTGGGCAAATTTAATTGCAATTTATGTATTCCTTCTTTTAGAATAAAATCCTCCTTGTGAAAGAGACCATTGACCTTGTTTTTCACGAAAACAAATCATGAAATTTGAATTCTGCAATGACAACAAATGTAATAGATTCTAAGAAAGTTGTAGGACTAGTAAATGTGGAGGTCTAATTGTTTATTGGTACCATTTCACAAAAGCTGTACATTTTTACTAAAGCTGACATCTAACTAGTTGTCGACATTAGTGATTGATTATTAGTAAGGCCGAGTTAGTTTATGCTATCGCTAACTGTACGGTTAAATGTTATGTCGTTTTCGATTTGGCAAAAAATCAATTTTTTTTTTGATCGAGATTGCTTTTCATGTTCTATTTGCCACAAAAATCAATCTTTTTTTTGATCTCAGATCACTTTTGAGAAATCTCAATTTTTCCTCAGATTTTACACATACTTTCACTAACACCAATGTTTATGACACACAGCGTCGGTTACGAATTGTTTATCGTTGGAACGATTGCTTTTTTAACCGAATTATTTATTAAACGCGTATGGGATCGAGTTTTTATATAAAATTATTTCGAAATGCAGTACTATAAATGTGTGAAAATCAATTGAAATGGATTTCGAGTGCAAGTGTATATATGCTTTTTTTTGCCGCCAACTCAATACACACACATACCAATATAATTCAGATTTTATGTTCGATTTGCCAGCAGAAATCTGAAATCTCAGATCAAAATCTGAAAAGCCAAATCGAAAACGACATTAGTGTTGAGAGAGCCATGTTTATCTCGGGCATTAGCTAAATAAATCCTCCCTTATGTCATTTTGAAGAGAAGTGTTGCCCAACCATCCAAAATCACGGTATTAAATTTCGTAATAGGAGAGAATTTAGTACGATTTTGTTCATCCTGAGCGTTTACAACTATTAATTAATTTTAGTAAATTGTGAATGTTTTCTAATTTTATTCATTGCAATACAACAATGCAAATGGTTTTTAAGTCTAACAAACACAAATTTGTACAAATGTATGCAAAATATTGAAAAATATTGCATTTTTGTTTAATTTCTAAACACGTGAACACTGTGTTTTTTTTTTTTCGTTTTATCTAGTTTTACCGCTAGTTCTTGCTCTTTGATCGGTTTTCCCTTTTAAATAGTTGCTAAATAAAAACTAATTTTATATAAGTTTGGGATATGTTCAAGACTTTCTTGACAGTCGTCGCAATCAGAATAAAATATGTATCTTCTTACTTAAGTTTGGACGGTTCATACCTTTTTGCAACCTACCATAGGCGACTCAGGTAGATATTTTGTTGCAACCTAACCCTTTTCAAACTCTTTGCAAAAGGTGTTTGTTTACCGAGAATGAGGATCTCTAATGAGACAAAGGTTCACTTCGGGAAAAATATAGTTATAAAAATAGAATTATGAGCATTCAGCAAAATACATGCAAAATAACAAGTTTATTATCTTCTGGAGGGGTAACAGCCTAACAGGTAGTACGAGAATATGTGTGCATAAAAATGTGCGTTTTATATTTTTCAGTTCGAATTTCAACTTTTGTCGGTTTCTAAATTTCCCGAATTCAGTAATATATAAGCCTTACAATTTTTTATAGGTTAAATTGTATTTATTTTCAAACCCGGAAGCGATAAGTTATTAACACGCTTCCTACGTGCTATTGTAATTTATTCTGAAATGAATGAGCCAGCTATTATTTCTATTTTCAAAAATATTCACTTGCCTACGACGCAATTGCGATGTTTAGACCATTAATAAGGTTTGATTTGCATCGTCAGCCTACGAATAAATGAAACCATTCAAATAAACTGTGCTCCGTTTATTGAATAATTTGAAAGAGATTTTATAGCGACACAAATGCACTCATAAAAAAATCGCGAGGTACCTAGTATTAGAAAAAAATGGAAAGCGTACCATAAAAGTACTGAAAATTGTGTCCGATCGAACGATAGGGCATTACTGATTTGCATATGATGTTTGACAGATCAGCGGATATTTTGTGCATTTCCTATTTTGCGATTTGTTTTTTGCTTATAATACGTCTCAAAGAGCATTGGAAAGATATGTGTTGGGCAAATTTAATTGTAATTTATGTATTCCTTCTTTTAGAACAAAATCCTCCGTGTGAAAGAGACCATTGACCTTGTTTTTCACGAAAACAAATTATGAAATTTGAATTCTGCAATGACAAAAAATGTAATAGATTCTAAGAAAGTTGTCGGACTAGTAAATGTGGAGGTCTAATTGTTTATTGGTACCATTTCACAAATGCTGTACATTTTTACTAAAGCTGACATCTAACTAGTTGTCGACATTAGTGATTCATTATTGGTAAGGCCGATTGATCATTATCTACTTGAAGAAGATGTCAGAAGCATTCCGTGGGAAAATATGCTTTTTATGCCTTCGTCCAGCGAGCAGGTACGGTTTCTTAACGGAAACATAACCTATCAGCTAGGTTCCACATTTCACTTTCACTCGAAATGAAATTGAAATCGATCGAAAATAGATTTTTGTGTTCTACATTTCACTGTAAGCGATTTCGATTTAAAATTTTTCGGAATCGAGCGAAGTGAAATTGTTGTGTTCCACAATTCGATTTTGCCGATTTCAGTGATTTCAAATCGACCTGGCCATTCGATGTGAAATAGATATTTGCACAGGATATAGACGATATGCGACGACGAAGAATATTGGAATGGGACAATTCTGAAGTATTCTGAGCAATTCTGAGTTGAGAGGTTGAAGAGTCAACATTAACAATGATAGTTCATTTCACTAAAAATAAATTTTAAAACATATAATTACTGCCCAGTAATTTGCAATTTGCAGCACCATTTGGAGTGCACATTTATTAAGACGGTAGTTTGAAATTAACCAATATTTCATGACAAAATTAACAAAATTATAGCTGTCCGATTTCGCTTAATATATCCATTATCCATTTCCAATGGATTTCGCCTTCGTCTTTTTTTCTTCTTTTTTGTTGTTGTGCATATTATTTACACCTTTCTGTTTGCAATACCGCAGCAATAAACACAAAACTCATTATAACGATTCCTCTATCTTTTCTAATAAAATAAATCTTCTAAAACGCGAGAACAACAAAATTGTTTACCAAACGGACAATTTTATCTATACAATTTACCCCAAATGACAGTTGAGAGCTGTTTCCAATTTCACGAAAAGTGATTTCGAAAAAAATTTGGAGTAACCAAATCGGTTGAAATGCAGAACACTGAAAATGAATACACTCGATTTACAATTTCGATTCGGATTTCATTTCACTCGATTTCTGGAACCTAGCTGTATGTCTTTAACAAACATATAGCTGTTAAAACCAAGTCATATGATGTGGATAGTCCTCCCTGATTCACCTACCGAGGCGACGTGATCGAGCATACAATTCGTGGAAGTCCTATCGCCTGCCTGAACTCAGACAACTCTATCAATCGCTTCGTAATAAAGTGGTTATGGAAATTCGCGCTGCGAAGACTCGTATTTTTGGTAGCAAACTTATTACTACTTCAGTTCATGGCAAACGGTTGTGGAATAACTTCCGCAACCTGGGGTTTGGAAAGCCAAAATATAATCGTCTTGATAATATTGATGGTAATTCGTTAAACAGGAAGTTTGTGTCCCTACCTCAGCAGCCTTCTCTGCATATCGACTTATTCGACAGTAGCTAAAAATTCATTCATTCGATAGTAGCTAAGAAATGATTCATACTGCTATCGAATGAAAATAGAAATTGAACGAAAAGTAAGTAACTACTTTATTCACTCGATAGTAAGTTTGAACGATTCCATTCACTCATTCAGTTTTTCGTTCAACTAATATTTTCTTTCGATAGTAGGTTTGAATGATTTCACTCATTCAACTACCTACTATATTTTATTAGTAAGTCGAGTCTGAAGGATTATTTTTCATTCGATAGTTCGAGTGAATGAATTTGGATTTTAGAGTGTAGTTTTGCGTTTTGTATTCAATGAAAGTAGTACCTACGCTGACTGTGGGATTATTTCTATATGTAGTACTACGCACTATTTGGGTTTCCCAGCGGTATACGGTATACCCCTTTAAAAACACGTGCGATGCTCGTGAAGTCCTTAATTTTGCCGATCTTGGCCTACGGCTGTGAAATTTTTAGTAGTTGCAGCTACGCGTGCAAAAGAAAACTCAATGTCGTTTTTAATAGCACTATTCGCTATATTTTTGGACTCCGTAGATACGATAGTGTCGAGTTTTTCTAATCGTCTTCTCAATATACCGCTTGAGAGCTACTTTAAACTGCGAACTTTAACATTGCTTTCTAATATACTACATACCCACCAACCGTCATACCTTTATGAAAGATTTACGTGGGCTTTATCGGCAAGGTCAAACCAATTAATTCAGCCTCGTTACGAATTCGACATCCGAGCGCCAGTTTTTCATTAGCGCTACTCGTCTTTGGAATTCTTTGCCGCGCCACATTAAAAGAATCAGTGATCCATCAAGATTTCAAAATGAATTAAGACTGAATTTTTCAATTTCCTAATTTCGCTACCTCTGTCCTACTGTCATTTTCCTCTTCCTTCTTTTTCATTCTAACAATATCCACCCCTCGTATCTTCTATTCTTCATTTCTCTTCTTTCTTCTCCCCTCTCTCTTCTTCTCTTTTATCGTAATATTAGGCTTAAGCTCTTTTTTTCTCAAATGTATAGCCTATCACTAGTTTATAAGATATTATATCTTAATGTGTATAGGTATCTCAAAATAAACGAAACGAAATGAAGAAAAAAAAAAAACATATAGAAGCAAAATTCCAATCATGCGCCATCCATAAGTATAAAAACGAGCAATGGACAAATATCTGTTGCAGCAGTATACTGCTCTCCTAGGTATAGACTAAATAAGAATGATTTTAAAAGTATTTTCCGCATATAATCGCAGGAGGGGATTTTAATGCCAAGAACAAATATTGGGGATCTAGATTAACAAATACTAGAGGCAGAGAATTATATGAAATTATTAAGGAAGTCGGCGGCAAATATCACTCAACGGGGAAACCTACCTTCTGGCCTACAGATAAGAATAAAACCCCAGATCTTGTCGACCTTTAGATCCAAAAACATATCTTCAAATAAAATAAATATAGAAGAAGGCCCTGATTTTCAATCAGATCATTCTTCAATACTTCTGTTGAAATTAACAACTGTCATCGAGCCATACTTTCCACCAAATTAAATTTAAATATGTATTATAAATATTGTATTTAGTTAGTTAGTAAGGCTTACTATCAATTTGGTATCGGAACGTAACTTTGGTATCACCTTTTTGTTCCCATTGTTTTTTGACATTCTTTTTCTCGTCTCTTTTAAATACGCGTTAAAAGAAAAAGAGAATAATCGGCAGTAAGTGTCAAATACGTCCCTTTGACCTTCAATAATTAATGATTCGTTTGCGCATGGTTCGACGTACCCGGTTTCTAGGTTTTCTTGCGTATAGTGAAGTTCAATTGCATCTTTTCTTGTTGGACCTGCATTTAGGAGTTAAAGTTACGTTCCGGTACCAAATTCGTAAGTAGTTAAGTTTCTCTAGTATTGCGCATAGTTAATGAATTTTTATACTTTGTTCAGAAATAAAATAAAATAAATTTCGATCTTTATATTGGCACTAGGACCGGCGACTCCATATTTTGCGTTGGAACAACAACAACATTTATTTTAACTTAATTACTAATTTGTGGTTAAAGCTTAAATCTAATTGTCTGAACTACTAATTCTGTTATACATATAACATACTTGTAATCTATTACTTTTATACTACTTACTTATGTTTTATAACCCATTTGAACTTTTGCCTTTATATATACATACCTATTAAAATCTGAAGTCAAACCAAGTCGACGTCTTTTAATCGTCCATTTTTATTAGCATCCTTGAATATTTAAACAGGTTATGGGCCCAGACCCTTCTAATAATCTCTATCTCTATATATATAAAATTGTTGCAAGTGCGTTGTGACTTTATAACTCACGAACGGCTCAACCGGTTTCAACGATTTTTAGTGTGTTTTATTCGTCTCGAACCAGGGATGGTTTATGAAAAAAGAAAGGTCGGAAAATTCTCAACAGGTAGCTCTTCCGACCGGGTTGCCGCCTTGTCGGGGCGGAAGGGCTTGTAGTAAGTCGACGAGACATGAGTCTCTAGACTGAAACTAAGAGCGACCCCACCTTTCCATTTATAAGGTGTTGGGAGTAAACCCCAGTTTAAAATCCCACTTTAAGCCAAGACGTCAAGGCACCGTGTCGAGGGCTGCATGGTCAGTAAGTGGTTAAACCAACTCGGCCGCAAACGGTCCCCTCCGATGCCCGGGCAAGGTCGGTTGTATCAGTGCCCTGTCCTGGTAAGACGGCTCTGCCAGGATGGAATACCCCTTCCGGTCTCACTCGTGGGAATCCAATTAATAAAACACAAAACATGGATAGAAAGAAAGAAGGAGATAAAAAAACAAAATCAAAAGACCAGCCGAGGCTGCCAGAGGTTGGCACCTCATCGGAGGACGAATTGCTGGCCTCCAGTCAGGAGACAATCGTCCGTCCGCTAAGCGGCGAGAGCGCTAAGGCTAGCACCTCGACCGCAAACCAAAAAACAACCAAAAGACTCAACAAACACAAGTCCGCAGGGAAAGCTATGAAAAGCAAGTACCAGATGGCCCTCTTCGTCTTAGGTAAGATAGCAAAGAATGAGGCAGCCGGAACGGTCCACGAAAAAGACCAGGCGGATAAGGTCAAATATCAGGCAATCGTTGATGAATACAACGAGCGCCTGAAGAACAACCCGAGGCAGGCAGCGAAGCGGGAAAGGTCTCTGGATGTGAATTCCCATCGCCCGGCCCCCAAAAAAACAAAGGTTGCCGAAGGTTCAGCAGCCAAAACAACAACCAAACCAAGCACGTCGGCGGCCAGTGCGATCCAAAGACGACCCTTTACCGAGGTGGTAAGGGATCATCTCCAGGTTGCACTAGTGGATGAGCTATCCACAAATGGGAAATCCATAGCTGAGATGTGGGGGAGCATTGAGGCCAAGCTCTCCGATATGGTGATGGATCACCTTATAAACAACCAAGGGGGGCCTATTCCAGATTTTGACTCCGCCGAGGTGGTTAGGGGATATCGGGTAATTAAATGCGCCGACCAAATCTCCAAGGACTTCCTTAGTGAGTGCGTTGCTAAGGTTAGCGACGCATGGGATGGCTTGAAGCTCAAGCTTATCCCAGCTAACGACATTCCGAGGAGACCTAGGGCTCGCATTTGGTTGCCCAATATGAAGATTGATGGGGGAAGGCTCCTCCAGTGTCTCAAACTACACAACCCGGCGGTTCAAATGGATGACTGGGCAGTCATCAAGGCAGAGGAACCCTATAAAAACACTATGTCCTTCCTGCTGCTAATAAACAACGAGTGCCTGGCTGCTCTCGAAAAAGCAGACTATAAGCTTCGGTTTGGCATAAGGCATGCCAAGCTGAAGGTATTTATTTCCTCGGGTCCTGAGGACGATGCGGACATCGCCGAAACCGACAAGCTGTTGGAGGACCTAATGATCGCCGACAAAAACCCAATTACGAATAATGCTGAAAGTCATACAGATTAACCTGAGGCACTCAAGGTGTGCCTCCGATAATCTGATGGTTTTTCTAAGGGAGGAAAACATGGACATCGGCATTATTCAGGAGCCCTGGGTGAGAGGCTCGACCATTAAGGGGCTCCAAGACAAACAATACAACCTATTTTACAAACATCAGGCCACAGGTAAGCCTAGAACATGCATTCTCGCTAAGAAACATCTTAAAGGTTTTTTATGTCCCAATCTTAGCTCAGATGACTTAACAGTGGTTAAACTGGAGTCTGCAAACCAAACAACATACCTGTCATCAGCATATATGGCTCATGAGAAACCAGCACCGCCAGTGGAAGTGGAGCAACTCGTAGCCGAAATTACAGCAAAGGACAACCTACTGATGGGTTGCGACGCCAATGCAAGGCATACAGTATGGGGGAGCTCAGAAGATAATGAAAGAGGTGAGTCACTTTTTGATTTTCTTTTAACTACTAACATATCTGTCTGCAATAAGGGAACGACTCCTACCTTTGTCTTCCCGAGTACGGGAACTTTCCAAGGGTGGGAAGAGGTCCTAGATATCACACTAAAAACAAACAATGATAGCTTTAGGGTCGACAACTGGAGAGTTTCCAATCTGGAGTCACTATCAGACCACAGATGGATCCTCTATGACTTGCGTCTCGAGACCGAGACTAGTAAACCATTTAGAAACCCCAAGAGAGTAAATTGGACCAAGTTTGGTCAAGTCCTTCGGACAAAACTCAAAAACACACCTGAAAGACACACTTTTGCAATCGAAGAACTGGAGGCAAAGGTTAAGACTTTCGAAAACGCAATGGTTGTGGCATATAAAGTCTCTTGCCCAGTTAAACGTAGCAAAAAAACACTTCCCCCATGGTGGAACGAAGATCTCTCCAATCTCAGACAGATGACCAGATCGATTTTCAATATCTGCCACAAACACAAATTTTGGCAGCCTTATAGAGACTGTCTTAGTCTTTATAAAAAAGCCATCAAGGCATCCAAAAAGGAGGCCTGGATAAATTACTGCCATTCAATAGAAACCCTTAAGGACTCCGCCAGGCTTAGCAAAATTCTGTCCAAGGAACACTCCAACCCTTCCTTTCTAAGAAAGCCAGATGGAGGTTGGACTGAATCCTGTGCAGAGACCCTGGAACTCCTAATTAATACACACTTTCCCGGATGCAGCGATATTAGTACAGAACCCGGGAGGTCTCGGCCAGTACAACCTGCACTCCATAGTCACATCAATTCATTAATTTCCGAGGAAAAGATTTCCTGGGCTATCAACAGCTTCTCACCGTTTAAGTCTCCGGGCCCTGACGGCATATTACCTGTCATGCTACAGAGAACGCAAGACTTAACAATACCTTGGCTGGCGTCAATTTTTAGAAGCTGTATAATACTAAACCACGTTCCCCACTCCTGGAGACGCGCTAGAGTGGTGTTTATACCGAAGGTAGGCAAACGCGGGCACGAAGCCGCGAAGGACTTCAGGCCAATTAGTCTAACCTCCTTTGTTCTGAAAACTCTAGAACGTGTCCTAGACATCCACATGCGAGGCTTTCTAGTAGAATCATCGCTATCCAAATCACAGCACGCCTATCTCAAGGGGAGATCTACGGAAACGGCTCTCCACGAAGTAGTGCGGACAATTGAAAAATCCTTACACTATAAAGAATACACCCTTGCCTCCTTTCTAGACATAGAGGGAGCCTTTAACAATGTACACACTGAAGCAATTCTGGAATCTCTGAGTGAGATGGGCATAGAGGAATTTATTAGTCAATGGATAGTCTCTATGCTAAGAACAAGAACCATTCAGGCAACACTAGGCAACAGCCACTTAACCAGATTTGCCCATAGAGGAACGCCACAGGGCGGCGTAATATCTCCCCTACTTTGGCTAATGGTTATAAACAAAATTCTTGCAAAACTTGACAGGGAACGGGTCAAAGTTGTCGCGTATGCGGATGACGTGGCGATACTAGTGTCAGGGAAGTTTCCCTCCGTGATTAGTGAAATTATGGAGGCCGCTCTAGAAAAGGTAAACACCTGGGCTGCAAGCTGCGGCCTCGGCGTCAACCCGAGCAAAACTGAACTGATGCTGTTCACCACAAAAACCAAAATACCCGATTTTACCCTCCCCCGTCTAAATGGTCAACCACTCACACTATCCTCCAGCGCTAAGTATCTGGGCATAATGCTTGATAGTAAACTTAACTGGAAACAAAACATTGAACACAGAGTAAGGAAGGCGAGCGTTGCCTTCTACGCCTGCAGCAAAACCTTTGGAAAGAAGTGGGGACTTCAACCAAAGATGACCTTATGGATGTACACAGCTGTTGTGCGTCCCATTCTCACCTATGGTTCACTCGTATGGTGGCCCGCGTTGAGTAAGGGCTATAACCTTACAAAACTAAAAAGACTGCAAAGAACAGCCAGTATAGGCACTACGGGTGCAATGAGGTCGGCCCCAACGGATGCTCTTACTGTGCTCCTGCATCTTTTACCTCTCGATCTGCACACCAAAGATACTGCACTATGCAGCGCTATAAGACTCAGGGAGTCTGGGTGCTGGAGTGCAAGGCCGTATGGCCACAGCAACATCCTGGACTCGTTACCAAATGGCACGGTCACGTTTCCAACCGACTACATCACACCACAACTTAATTTTAAGAAAGGCTTCCAGGTAAGTTTCCCGTCCAGAGCTCAGTGGAAGGGAAACGAAGTAGTGCAGGGTTTCGACACGGTCATATACACTGACGGATCTAAGATGAACTGTGGTGTGGGGGCCGGGGTCTACTCAGAATCACCAAATATATCAGAATCATACCGTTTGCCGGACTTTGCCAGCGTTTTCCAGGCGGAATTACTGGCTATCCGAGAAGCCTGCGTGCATCTAGGGCGTAACACTACTCACAAACAAAACATCGCTATCCTTATAGATAGCCAAGCCGCCATCAAAGCCATAAATTCGGCTACCATATCCTCTAAACTAGTGCTGGAGTGCCGGAACGAGCTTGCCCGTCTGGGTGAACGTTTCAATGTCACACTTCTCTGGGTACCAGGGCATAGTGACATAATAGGCAACGAGCGGGCAGATGAGCTGGCCAGAAGGGGGTCAGCTCTGCACAGCTCACTCGCGGCAAGTGTCCACGTCCCACTAGGAGTGGTCAAAGGACAAATTCATTCATATTTCCTGCAGAAAGCCAAATTCCAATGGGAGCGGTTGACCAACTGCGTCATTTCAAGGAAGATATGGCCCATATACGATCAGAACAGAACAAGGAACCTGCTAAACAGAACCCGCCCAGATGTCGCCAGAATTACGGCTATAATCACGGGGCATTGGCCAATTGGAGACCATGCGGCCAGGCTCGGGATCCCACACAACACTCACTGCCGCAGTTGCGGGAATGCACATGAGAAAGAAACTCTCCTCCATTTTCTCTGCAAATGTCCGGCACTAGCGAGAGCCAGACTGCGCACACTGAACCAACCTTTTTTCGACAACCTTAGCGACATTTCGGGTATAGGGATATCAGACATAATACGGTTCCTCAACTCCACAGGCTGGATATAGGCACCGAATGCTTCTCACCCTTAACAAACATCACAAACTAGGTAACACGAGTCGTGGTAACAAAAAGGCACATCACAGTGCTACTTGGGTTCCAAGCGGGACCGCCACTTCTACCTACCTACCTACCTCAACAGGTAGCGTTGAAGGTACACAATTCGTTTTTAATGGGGAAAAGCACTTTGAAAAAAAAAAAATAAACTGGATAGAAATCGAGTAGTGACACTTCAAATACAAAAAAAAAATATTTTATATTTTCAAAGCAATTGTTGTTGTCAATTATTTGAATTATTTTCCAAGCAAATTGTTGTTGTCAACAATTTTGACATTTTTTTTTTAAATAATATAACCAATAAGTTTGGTAATGTTTACTATGTTACATTAAGTAACTTTTTGAAATGGAGTAAATACTTTTTTAATTCATGGTTTTTGAATCCATCATTTTTGTTTGACATGTATTTTCAGGATCCTTGCATAAGTATGTGTGAGTAAGTTGAAATGTAGGGGTGATTAAGATGACGTGGACAATGATGACAGGCAACAGGAGTTGTGGAGCGTTTTGAGTGTGCACGTAGGGGTTGTTACAAAAAATGAGCGTGTAACAATTGTGGTATTCTGCTCATTAGTGAATAGGGTTATGGGGAGGGCAACTCAAAGGTAACATAACATTGGTTATACTCGATGTTGGATGTATTCGACTGAATGGCAAAAAAGAGGCTTGCCTCATGCGCACATTCTCATATGTGCCGAGGTTCCAGATCCCGAAACCGATCCAGACCTGCATGATGTCATAATTACAAACATTATTCATGGGAAGGTTTGAAAATGGTGTCAGTATTTTTATTTCACATTTTCTATTTCATGCGAACCAACTTACAAACACATGAAAACCAATTTAACAGCTTACTAAAATTCGATCACATTTCGGTAACAAGTCATTCCGAAATACATTATACACACTGTTACTGTTACGGAAATATGTCTAAAATGTAAGAACAGCGCTTACACTATAACCATTAATTTCTACTTGAGTTCTGGATCCGATAGGTGTTGCTGAAAGATAGGATACCACACTATATAGGTGGTACTTTGCAAAATATAAGCGGTATAGGAAAACGATTTGTGGCACCTCCCATTCAAAAATAAAATCAAGCGCTATTTCTTAAGTTACATTTCATTACATTAACGAATTTGGGCGGAACGAAGTTCGCGGGATCAGCTAGTATAGTATAAATTAAAGTCAAATATATATTTCCGCGCTGCGATGACTTTATTTACTGGAAAAATACCATTATTTAATGGGGAAAATTATTTCACATGGAAGCCTCAAATGGAGGCAGTTCTGCACAAGAATCGGCTGTTGAGAATTGTCCAAGGGCTGGAAGTTAAACCAACAACAGATGCTGATAAAATCGACGAATGGAACATCAAGGATATGGATGCTAGATGCGAGCTTATAATTGCTATGGAACCCGCTCAAGTGTCGCTCGTAAGATCATTCACCACGTCTAAAGAACTTTGGGATTTTCTAAAGGCCACGTTCGACCGAAAAGGAACCCGACAAAAGGTAGAGGAATTCCGTAAGTTAATTAACTTCAAAATGCTTGAAGACGAAAATATGGAACAATATCTCATTAATTTTAATTCAATTGTCGAAAATGGATGTGTTACGTACTAGACTTCTTGAGGTGAGCGACAAAAGAAAACCAACAATTGATCGGAAGGACGATGCATTAAAAGTCAAGCTTCATAAGAAAAAAAACACGTGAACAGCAATCAGGTACGTCAAAACCTAGTTTTAATTACAATTGTCATTGATGTGGTCGAAAGGGGCACATGAAACGAGATTGCCGAGTCAATATTCAAATGGAAAAGTCACGATTTGTTGAAAATGTTTCACACGAGGAAGGTTTCATTGCAACTGAATTTGAACAAAATGCACAATTAAACGAAATTTCACAGAAGGTTAACTCAATACACAATTAGATGAAATGAATTGGTTCATAGATAGCGGAGCCACGTCGCACATGTGCTGCGATAAAAAAATTCTTCATAAATTTAGACAGCGACTACTCTGGGGAAGTGCAGGTTGCAAATAAAAATGCAGCAAGTGTTGAGGGCATAGGAACGGTTATGCTGGAAATATTAGTAAACGGAGAGAAGAGAACAATATGCTTTTTCCATACTCTTTATGTTCCAACCTTGAGAAGTAATCTCATTTCGACAAGTAAGGCCACGGACAATGGATGCAGAGTATTGATACAGGGAGAACGTGCACACATTTTTCGAGGTGATAGGTTGTTGGTAGAAGCAGTGAAACGTAAGGGGCTCTACTCAGTTGTACTATCTATTGTTGAAAAATTACTCAATGGTGAAAGGGTTGCCAAAGTTCGAAAATAATAAAATTGATTGCGTGGCTTGCATTAAAGGAAAACAATCAAGGCTTCCATTCCCTACAAAGATTGAAAAGTCGTCGAATGGAATTTTAGAGATTATACACACGGATCTGTGTGGTCCTATGACTATTGAATCAATTAGCAAGTCTTTATTTCGCTACATTTATTGATGATTTTTCTCGTAAGGTCTTTGTTTATTTTTTGCGGCAAAAGAGTCAGTACTTGAGCGTTTTCAAGAATTTTAAGCAGCTAGTTGAGAATGAGACAAATTTTATGATTAAAGCGCTTCGGAGTGATAATGCGCGTGAATTATTGAGCGAAGAGTTTTCAACTTTTTTGAGCGAAAATGGTATCAAGCGTCAATTGAGTGTTGAGTACACTCCCCAACAATATGGTGTCGCTGAGCGCATGAACCGTACGTTGGTTGAAATGGCTCGTTGCTTCATGATCGAAGCAAATCTTCCGAAATTCTTGTGGGCTGAATTGATACACACTGCAGCATATATACGAAATCGATGCCCTGCCTACAATGCTGAACAAAGAAAAAACACCTCAACAAATTTGGACAGGTAGGGTACCCATTGTAAGTCACTTTCGTCGAATTGGTTGTCGTGCTTTTGCCCTCAACAAAGCTCTAGGTAGATCGAAGCTGGATCCAAGAAGTGACGAATTTGTTCTTGTTGGGTATTCTGATGAGTCCAAAGCATATCGCTTGTGGAAAAGAGGATCGAGAAATATCATCAAAAGTAGGGACGTTCGGTTCATAGAACACATTGATGCCAATCAAACTGAAAATGATAATGATAATTTCTATGAGTTTCAGTTTAGCAAAGAAAACATAGTTGAAAAGGCAGATGCTCCTGGGATTTTAAAGAAAATCGAAAAAGAGGAAAAGGTTGATGAGGATGAAGAAGAATATGAAAGTACCGACGATCTAGATGATAATGCAGAAGAAACAGATGGGGACAACAATCTGGAAAAACATCAACCCGAGGAGGATAACAAAGATGAGATTACGGCCACGTAACAAATCCAAAAACGTAGTTGAGTTAGCTCTGACCACGAGTTTTCTCGAGGACCCAACAAATTTCAAAGAAGCCATGAACTCGGCTGACGCCAGTGAGTGGACCATGGCTATGAAAGAAGAGTATCGCTGCCTCATAGAAAATAAAACCTGGACTTTGTGCGAACAATTTGTATTTTGTCAAAATACAAGCCAGATGGAACAATTGAGAGACGAAAAGCGAGGCTCGTCGCTAAAGGTTATAGTCAGAAATTTGGCATTGACTATGTTGAAACTTATTTGCCTGTTATACGACAAAGTTCACTTCGACTAATTTATGCTTTGTCTGTGGAGTATGACTTGGAACTCCACCGCTTGGACGTGTCAACCGCTTTTTTAAATGGCAAACTTAACGAGGAGATTTTCATGAATCAACCTGAGAGTTTTGTTGACCGTGACCACCCGAAAAAAGTGTGTCGCTTAAATAAGGCACTTTACGGGCTTAAGCAAGCGAGTAGACAGTGGCACGCAACTTTGAATGAAAAGCTCGAGGACTTAACATTATCACAATCGAAGTACGATCATTGTGTTTATTTTAAAATCAATGAGAAAGAAAGAACTATTATAGGAATATATGTGGGTGACATCATAATAGCTTCGAATTGCAAGTCCAGAATTAAGCTTATGTATAGAGAAAAAGCTTTCTGCGAGTTTTGATATAAGAAATCTAGGACATCGTTCTCTTTGCATAGGACTTGAGATCAAAAGAAAAAATCAAGCTTTATCAATTTGTCAAACTCGATATATTAATAATCTTTGTATCAAATATAACGTGCAAAACGCTAAACCAAATTTTATTCCCATGCAGGTCAAACTCAAGCTTGAAAAGGAACCAACTATCACTGGAGAAAATGTTTCTGTTGAGACACATAAGTATCAGGAGCTAATTGGATCCTTGATGCATCTGGCCGTGTTCAGTCGACCGGACATTGCATACAGCGTAAGCAGTTTAGCACAATTTGCTCAAAACCCTAAAAAAAACAACACTGGAATGCTGCTCTTCGATTGATGCGGTATCTTAATTTCACAAAGCACGCGAGATAGTCTATCGAAAAACTAGTTCACCTATGAAAGGCTATGTTGATGCAAGCTGGGCGGAGGATATGAACGACAGGAAATCTCAAACTGGTTTCTGTTTTATCGGAAGCCGCTAAAGAAGCATATTCATTACGTTTCCTGATGAAAGAACTAAAGGTTACACTATCAGGCCCTACGATCATTTATTGCGACAACCAGAGTGCGCTACAAATTGCAAAATATGGGGGCAAGCAGTCACGAACCAAGCATATTGATTATAAGTACCACTTCATCAGAGAGGCGATTGAAAACGGTGCAGTTAACATCGATTATCTTCAAACTGAACTGATGGCGGCAGATGGGCTGACGAAATCAGTCGCTAGAGGCAAACATTTATTTTGTTTCCGAAAACTGGGAATGGATTTCAAATACAAATGTTGACGAGGAGTGTTGAAATTAACAACATTTATTTTAACCTAATTACTAATTTGTGGTTAAAGCTTAAATCTAATTGTCTGAACTACTAATTCTGTTATACATATAACATACTTGTAATCTATTTACTTTTATACTACTTACTTATGTTTTATAACCTATTTGAACTTTTGTCAATCTTAACCTTTATATATACCTATTAAAATCTGAAGTCAAACCAAGTCGACGTCTTTTAATCGTACATTTTTATTAGCATCCTTGAATATTTAAACAACTTCTTACACTTGGCGATAGAATAATAATAAAAGAACATAGCCCTTAACCAGTTAATAGACTGACTGATTGGAACCATTTCAGGCAGAAGTTGGAAGAATGTATCCAACTATAATCAGCTATTCAAACAGAAGATCAACTAGAAGAAGCAGTGCAAATATTTACACTGGATATACAAAAAGCTGCATGGGCTGCAACTCCCCAAAGAACAAACAAGATTAAACAAAACTCTTATCCGCGTGAAATATTTGAAATTATTACAGAAAAGAGGAAAGCTAGAAAACGCTAGCAATAGACAAGGGCGCCCAGCGACAAAACCATACTGAACAACTTAAACAATAAGCTCAGAAAATCTATAAGAGAATTTAATAACGAGTCTTTGAAAACGTATCTTACCAGTCTTACAAATGATGCTAGTACCGACTACTCGCTCTGGAAGGCAACAAAGAAAATGAACAGGCCAATAGCTCACATTCCGCCAGTAAAAAAAAAATAGAAGGTAATTGGGCAAAAAGCAGTCAAGAAAAAGCAAATACTTTTGCAGAGTACCTTGAGAACGTGTTCAAACCTTGTGAAGATAAAGATTATCAAGGAAACGAAGAAACGTGCGAAGAAGACAGACCTATTCGGCCGGTAACAGCTAAAGAACTTGCCAAAGAAATCAAAGAAGGCATAAATATAAAAAAAGCCCCAGGGTTCGATTTAATCACAGGGGAAATTTTAAAACAATTTCCTCGAAAAAGTTAAAAAAAAACTAGAGCAGATTATAAATGCTGCATTTAAATTAAGATATGTGCCAAGCATGTGGAAGGTCGCGGACGTAATAATGATACCAAAATGCTGGCAAAGCGTCTGCAAAGAATTATTGATGAAAAATCGCTACTTCCAAAATCATCAATTTGGGTTTAGAAACAAGCACTCTACAATTGATCAGGTGCATAGGATGACAGATAAAATCGAAAAAGCATTCGAAGAGAAAAATGTGTGCTCTACAATATTTCTTGATATAGCACAAGCTTTCGATAAAGTCTGGCGATCTACCTGAAAGTGAAGAAACTACAATGACACTGCTGTGCTTGCAGTTGAAGCAACTGTCGAAATAGCAACAAAAAAGCTCCAAATGGCAATAAACGGTATTTCAGAATTGACTAAAAGGTGGCAGATTAGATTGAATGACCTAAAGTCAGTCCATGTTAATTTTACATATAAAAACGTACCACATATTCTAGTATACAATAATAACAATGTAGTGGAATACTCAAATACAGCTAAATATCTAGGCATGACCCTAGACGCTAAACTGTGTTGGAAAGCGCGCGTAAAGAAAAAAAGAGATGCGATACAGTAAAATGTATTGGCTTATTGGGAGATACTCATCTCTGTCCAACTACAATAAATTACTGCTATACAAGCAAGTCTTGAAACCAATATGGACCTACGGGCTCCAAATGTGGGCATGCACATCCCAAACAAATTTACAAAAAAATTCAAGTCTTCCAAAATAAAGTACTAAGGAACGTTGTTAATGCACCTTGGTACATACGCAACGCTGAAATACATAGAGATCTAAAAATATTGAAATGGTTGAAGATGAAGTTAAAAAAGTTGCCCAAAGGCACAGAAGTAGGCTTCTCAACCACTTCAACGTTGAACTTACACAATTGTTAAATACAGACAATGTAATGAGAAGATTGAGGCGAGTAAAATCCCTTGATTTATAGGAGTTAGCCCAGGCCAAGAGATTAGGTAATATCCTAAAAAAAAAGTTTCGAAATCCGACAAACGGCGGATTCTTCTTATGAATTTTGCAAATTATTTAAAAATAAATTGCCGATTAGTCGACTAGGTGCAATCCCATTCGGGATGACGACAGTCAGTCCCTCCCGGGGGGTTTTTTTAGAGGTTGTTCGAGTCCCTCACTATTGCAGAAGCATCCCTCGCGTACTTGCTCTGCAATGTCTTTCGAAGATTTTTCCTTAGAGCGAACCCCCGCACAAAACAAAAAAAAAAATCACCAAGTACCCGGATTTAGCAAGCTGCAAAAAATATTGTACAAAGCCAATAGTGTCAGAATTAACCCAATTTTTATTTCAGCAAGGGGTATGGTCCCACTTCTAAAGAACTGGAAAATGGAACATATTTTAGAACCCATGCAGAGCAGTTATAATGGTATACATTGTAAGTCGGTTTTTACAATACAAAATCATAATCCCTTGGTATAGCCCGGAATAGGTATTCCCCATAATAAAGGCTGAGAAATTTAGAGTCTATAATAATAACAACAAACAGTTCAACTACGTATAGCGTTTCTTGGAATATATTATTAGTAGCTAAGTTTATAGCAACAGCGAGTTTAAAAGAAGAATGACTACTACAGCTAATATTACCTTTGGAATCTCTTTGCTTCCGGGATTTATGACAGACTGTCTGTTTTTAAACTTTTGGTACAAGACCGCTGCCACTCGCTTACGCTCGAATCGTTCCTCATCCGACAGAATACCTGCAATAGAGCGCTGCTAAAATAATCATTAAACAACCACCAAATTCACTAACTAGTTTCCAAATCCGTCTGTTTGCTTTCTTTGGATTCATACGTTCCCTCGGTGTAGCACTTTTGCAGGTTGACAGACCTACATTTTTTTGACTGTGGAGTTTTATTTCTATCAATTTTTATTTCATCAGTTTTAAAGAGCGAGTGTTTTTCTGCTTCTTCAGGCTTTCGATTTTCCATGACTATATCCGAAATTTTTTTCTTTTGACTTTTTGTAGAAGACCCGTTTACATTTTTATTTAAAGTTGATGATTTGTTAGGTGTACGGGGGCTTTTGCGAGATGGTTCTACAGATTCAATTTTAAAGTTGGTTGGTGTTTTGTTTAACACTGTATGTTTGTCAAATTCATCTATTACAGCAGCTGTATTTATTTGTTTATACTTCTTATCTTCGCGCGTTGCCTCGCCAGCAAACATAGATGTAATGTCGACAGGCTTAAGACATTTTTGCGGCGCAATAGAAGAATTATGCAACTTGGATGGTATCGGATCCCTTGAAATTTTAGTTTTTTTACTGGAATTACAAGCGGATCGTTTGCTGGGACAGTCTTCTTCATCGCTGGATATTGTAGGAACTTTTCGTTTGTTTGAAACTGGTTGTGAGGACTGCGAAACAGCAACCTTTTTAGCAAAATAGGAGTCAATGCCCTGTAATTTACAATAAACAATATAAAGATAAACTTATTAGTAAAACTGTTGGTATAATTTACTCTCTGCATCCTGCACAATTAATGCTTCCTAGCCTACAAAAAGCCGCAAACTAGCCGCGCAAGAAAATCATTTTTTTAATCAATGTGACGTTTAGGCCACAAACAAAATTTAACATAGATGAGCAACTCTTGTTTATGTTGGTCTCCATTGCCAAAGATAATGGAATACAGAGATATATAACTTTCCAGTGGAAGCAGCGTTGCCAAGTCAGTGCTTTCAGCGTTAAATCTAGTGCCCAAAATTTAATTTCAGTGCCGAAAAAGTAGACTTAGCGCTTGGGCGTTTTTTCAGTGCTTAAAAAAATATTTTAGTGCTTTTTTAACGCTGCCGCTGCACGCCGCCTTTTTGTGTACTTTTGCACAGGGGCAATTTAAAAAACTAATTTAATGTATGTATGTCCCTATTATTTTTTAAGTTTTATTGAAATTTTTTTTTTTTATTTTACATCGCACTCGCTATGACTGAATATGAATCTGATTTTGTTGTTGTTGTTTTTTGCTTCTATTTTTTTTTATCAATTTTCGAGCTGTTTTAAAAAAAATTACAGTTTTGGTGCCCAAGAGGTCAAAATTAACGCTGAAAATTTTGAAAACGGTGCTCAAACGCCAAAATGACTTGGCAACGCTGAGTGGAAGGGCGGCTGCCTACAAGCTGTTTTCCAGAAAAATTCATGAAGTCACACATACCTGGGGCCTGTTTCATAAATCATACATCACATACATCACATACAACATACATTGAAATTATTTTAATACATCACATACAATTTTCTGTTTCATAGATTTCACTGGAAGTATTGTATGAAATAGTATTTTGTTGTATGTGATGTATTATTTTGACACTTCATATTAATTAATTTTTATTCCCAAAGCGAGTTTGTTTTTCCTTTACCGACATTTGTGTTGAACGGAAATTGAAATAATAATGTTTTTATAAAACTATTTCATTTAAAAAGCATTAACAGATAATATCTGAAAAAGGATGTAACTTTTGGTGGGGAACATTTACATTTTGGTTGTGTTGAATCATATATGTATAAAATTGGCGAGGGCGAATATATGCTTGATTTTTTTTGTTGGGAAGATTTTACGTTTAAGCCAGGTTACGATGGTAGAACATTTACCACTCTAGTATCATATAAGAGTTGTTAGCCGTCCAAGAACATTTTAACTTCAATGATCCTTATTTCGTGGAGAAATTTATTATACCCCGACGTGTGTTGAATTCTTGTTGGAACGTTTGGGTGCATTTATTGCACATCCAACAAATTCCAATGAAGATTCAAAACCATTGCAGCAAATATTGTTGGCACTTCCTTGGCTTAGCAACTCATATTTGTGATTTACAGCAAAATCGATTGCTGTATGAAATGTATGATAAATTCATATTTTGTTGTATCAAAACAATGTATGATAAAATTCTATGAAACAGAATCATACATTATTCCAATACTTCCAGTCGATTCTCCTCACATACATTGATGTATGACTGTTGATCATACAACGTTTCTATGAAACAGAAATAATACATCAGAAGTGTCTAAATCATACATTGTATGTAATGTATGATCTATGAAATAGGCCCCTGCTCATTTCTATTATAGTATATATTGTGAGTTCATGAATTGGACTTTGATGCAAGAATTAGGTATTCTCTATTGTGTATTTCACTATTTTTTTTATTTTAATCCACACTTCCACAAAAACCAAACAAATTCAAAACAAAACACAAAATAATTAAACACAGCGATACTCATAAAAGCAAGATGATTCGCGGTCGTCCATTAGCAGCATGCTTTTTTGTTGGTCACACGTATTCACAGACGGGGGTTGAAGTTACAAAAACAGCAATGTAAACAAATGGGTTTTGGGGGGATAGACGTACGAAAGATAACCATCTCTTTTATTCATTCATCTCTGACGTGAACCCTTTCCGACACAGCCGTTGCGGAAAAAACCGCACAAAATCAAGGCACAGGATTATTTTTTCTTATGGAATCTAATCAGTGGTGGTTAATTTGTTGTTTTTGTTTTCATAGAATAACATTTTCCTGACAGAATTTTCGCTATGACCGCCTAAACGAAAAAAAAAAACTTTTCATACTGTTCTCACTTTTTCTCCTTTTTCTGTTGCATTTTAAGTATGGCTATAACCAGCGTTACCGCTGAAAAATTTCAAAAAGGGGAATAAAAAGGGACCCGAGCCAAAAAAAGGGGCCACCACATAAAGTACTAATAAAAAAAAAGAAAACAAATCAACAAAGACAATTATTATTTTTAACAAAAAACTAATTTATTCATCACGAAACACTTCTTTTCATATATTTGCCATCGTTTTCGGTCAAAAAAGAGTAAAATTTTACTTAAACTGGAAAAGGGGTCATTTTGATGAATTTTAAAAAAGTGGGGGCCAAGGGTCCCGAACCTCAAAAAGGGGACATTTGGCCCCAAACGGCAACGCTAGCTATAACTAGCGCCTAATGCTGCATTTACATGGTCACACATTCCTATCAGAGACAATACTGAGACCCCCAACTCCGGCCGATTTTCCGTTACTTGCCTACAAGCTAAATTACCATGGGCTTGTGACAAATTTTTGCGCTAGTATTGATACATATAAATTCGTATTGACTAATGTCACGAAACTTCAAAAAATCCGGCTCACCAACACACCCTCAAAAAAACGTAACAACTTCCGCTGCTTAAAATCTGGCTTCCGGTGTGGGCAAATCTGCTGGCTGCGTTCACACAATTTTATCCGTTAAATTTGAAAATAATTATTACAACAAAATTTTGTGTGGACAATGATCAATTTTCAAAAATAATTGTATATTTATTTAACATAAAAGAAAGATGAACAGTTCTGAAGAATAATAAACAAATAAAAACATTTACATTTTTAGCGAACATTCGTGAGGAATAGTTCACATAAATCGAGTAGAATATGCTTATCACATAATCTCGCTTAGTATACTTCTGAAGTTTAGCTATAATTTATAAATACAAAAAGGGTATTCACTTAACCTCATAATTTTACGCAGTTCGTAAATTCATAAATTTCTGCGGTGCTTTAAGGCCCATTTTATTCACTCGAAGTTGAACACAACTTGGGGATTTTTATATGGGAAACTTCCCAAGTTGTGTTTAACTTCGAGTGAATAAAATGGGCCTAAGTGAACGCCCCTCTCGGAAATGACATTGCGTAATTCACTGCAAATAACGATAAAGCAATAGAATAACTATATATTTCATTAAATTTGTAGCGAGGCTAGAGAAAGGATATAGAAGGATTGTGGATGCGAAAAAGGACTCGGAACAGGAAGTGGACAAGGATCAATGGATGGGAACGGAACTTGAAAGGGATAGGAGTGTCGAGAGCGAAGAGCTTGGCATGCTTGCTCAGCACGGCTCAGCTCGCCGGAATGGTGTGGTTCTTGCTCCCCACCGCTCGACCTAACCAACTACAACACATAAAACATGCCGATCACACTGTAACATACTTTACCTTCACCAAAACGGACGGACCTTCACCGCACTGAGGGGCGCTGCAGATTTTGTTCAGCGCTGGCCATTCCCACCCCTCCTGGAAATTCGTTGGCCGATGTTGGAATTTCCCCTTTGTTGGAGATGCTGTCGTCTGATCACACCGTCTGCGCCAAAAGGGATTTAACTTACCCCATTACACCCCTGAAAATTCCAGCTCACCAAAACATCCTCACTTTTCAGTGAGCAATTTTATAGCAACAAATAACTAACGACCATTTGGCGTGGCTCAAAGAGCATGCTTAACAAATCTTAAATTTATTCATGTAAGAGGACATCGAATTCAAACGAACTTTACAAAAAAATACATTTAAGCAGAAAAAGGCGATTAAAAATTAAGCTAGGCTTGGCCCCACAAACAACAACAAAAAAAAACTTCATGGGGAAAAATGTCATCCCCTTACGTTACCCCGCGAATCGTTTCCTACCTAAACAGAGCTCTATGTAGGTATCCTCTATTTCTTCCACAGGCCGCGATTACGTGATATGTACGGGGGTCAAACTGCGCTTATTACACGCAGAACAATCACTTTACGTTACTCAAAAAAAATATCACGCCAAAAAAAAATCTCTTTTCAAACCACAATCTTATAACTACCTTAATACCTATCCCGTATAACGCGTAGACTTACAACTAACAACTCTTATATACTATTGTTGATACAAAATGTAGCTCGCTACACGCAATGCTGGCTACGTCTTAAGGCGCATAAATACAGACTCTGTATGACGTATGTCTTTTTATGCGGAAGACAAGAAAATACGACGGGTGCCTTTTCGCTTCAATTAGCCGCCCAGCCTCCTTGCGCTCCAAAATAATATTAAACTTCGCACATACAAATGACTATTCGGAAGGCTCTGGCGCGAGGACTTAAAATAGTATTCCTCGCTTCAGACGCCTTTTTGGAGTTTTCTCTGTGCTGCGCTGAAGGTCACTGCGGTCATCCGACGAGTTATTTCGGCGATCCGGTCAAAATAATCGGGCGGCCACGACTTTCAACTTCGTCTATGACCGCCACTAGTAAGGGATACCTAACATAAACGTAAATTACTGGGCGTCCTAACTCTAACTAAGCACTTCAACTCACCCCTTTCCAAGGTAAAACAACTCTTACTCCGCGTGGATATATGGCTCTCACAGATGATCGTTGGGGCTGACTTTTCGCCCTTACCACCCACTTGTGCACTCTGGCTCTTATTGTTTTTTTGTTTTTCCCTTTTTTTATATTTTTAGTGTACTACGGTTCACTTTTGTCAATCGCGCACTACTTCACTTTTAGGATTTAAGTATATAAAAAAAACTCCGCACGACTTGGCCTAGATTTTTGGGTGTCATTAATGACCTCTGTCGTGGTTAGCACAAGACTGGTTTCATAAAGTCGGACCATCCATCCGAAGCAGTTAATTTTCTTTTCTTCTTCGGCTTTGCCCAATTCTGCTACCCGTTGTCTTGGGAAATACGAATTGTAATCGCACTGTCCCACTCATTTTACCGGAAAAATTTGAAAACCTCTGATAAAATTTTCGCGGTAGCAGTTCCATCCACCTCTAATCGGATACATTCCCCATCCGAGATATCCACCCCAGATACACGCGTCCGCTCCATCTATCTGTGAAACCTTTCACCATCTCAACTACATCTCTATCTTCGCCCTATTGTGACTGATTTCAGTTCTGACATTCTGTCTGACAAACGTCAGAATACACAAAAAAAACATGGCTTAACTCGCAGCATGCCGCGCGCGTTTCGGATGTTATTTTTATTGTACTATTTTGTTGCGTTTACAAATGAACAATCTTTTAATCGTGGGTGATGATAACCAATCGAGGCATTCGGTTCATCTTGCTTTTACCTTCCAGCCAGAAATTCCTATGCGTTCTACGGGCAAAGGTGAGCAAAAAAAATATCCCTCCCCGTGTCACCCCCATATGCTGCCTAGCCTTTTTTTCTCGCTACAGGTAGCCGCAACAAAACACCCCCGCTGGCTGAATGCCAATACTGCCAGAGGTGGTGGCAACGGTTACCTAGGGATTGGACACTGGAGTAGTTAGCAACGTGGGGAAGAATCCCACTCTCAGCCGGGCAATTCTTTCAAAGGTAAGGGTTCCTGCTGGTTACAGGGTTCTAGGGGTTAACAACAGTGTTATCTAATTATCTCTTGCATTGCAGGATTGTAGATGAGCAGCGAGATCTCGCGTTCACACCTCTATATACGGGAAGCTGACCGGGCGTTTACCAGTATCATATTAACTGGGACTGGGTGAGTCTGAATTGCGCGTTAAGTTAGTTCAATTTAGTTCGCCGAGTGGTAAATTGATATGCATTGCTACATAGATATGCATTTTGAACATAAGATACAGACAAATAAATACTACTCATACTTAAATACGCTCTTCGACTTCTTCCACCGAGTGGTATGTTGGGCACATGTTCTGCCCCCTTTGCTATTAAATAGGCAAGTAAATACTTAATGCCTATATACGTGAATACACAACGTCTCGAATTATATAACATAGAGGAATAAATAACAGATAGATACATAACGTCGCGCATTAAATACTATGAAGAATACGTAATAGCGATAACTAAATACTATGATGAATAAATAACAGTTAAATAAACAACATAGATGAATAAATAACCGATATAAATACATAACAGAGATAAATAAATAACAGAAAGAAAAAGGGTAACAAATGGATGACTCCATAACATCTGCTTATACGCATGAATAACTACTTAGTATCTAATGACTACATTGATAACTAGATAAATACCTAATATCTAACTAAACGAATAGCAACTATTCGAATAAATAAATACATAAATAACTAAACTACGGGAATAAATAAATAAATAAATAGATGAATAACTAAACTACGGGAATACATAAATAAATAAATAGATGAATAACTAAACTACGGGAATAAATAAATAAATAAATAGATAAATAACTAAACTACGGGAATAAATAAATAAATAAATAGATAAATAACACCTAAGACGTTCGCCAGATACATAGCAAATGCCATGCCTAAGCCCGAAAGGAATATTTATTAACGGCGTGAATAAGTTACGCGCAGGGAGGGTGTTTTATCACAGATGGAATTTGGGAAGACTTGCATAGCTCTTTGTCCACCAGAGGGTACGGTTGAACCGGGTGTCGTGCTTCTATTGTTTTAAGTCTTTAGCGTGGAAGACTCCTATTTTCTTCCCCGCTAGGTTTTCTAATTCAAACATGTTTTTCCCGATCGCTCTTACTATCCGACATTTAATATATTTGGGACATAACTTTGCCGAGAGATTTTTAGACGCGTCGCTGAGAACAAAGTTACGTCTGTAAATCTCTTGTCCGGGTAGGAAGCGTATCTTTCTTGCTCGCACATTATATGTTTTCGCGCTTCGTTCGTTGGCTCTTAGAATATTATCTTTTATTTTGTTGCGCACACATTCCAACCGGTGGCGTCGGGAGAGTGTTACCATCTCGCTGTCCTCTACAGCGTTTAGCCTCTGCGCTAGTTCATACCCCGACCCGTGCGTCATCATATTAGTGCCGAAAAGCGCGAAGTACGGTGACACACCGATCGAAGTATGAACCGAACTCCTCAAAGCACACGCGATGTTGCTGAGGTGCAAGTCCCAATCGCGTTGGTCTTCCTTCAGATAGGAACGTATCGCGGCTAACAGCGTTCTGTTCACTCTCTCCGACGCGTTGGATTGCGGTGCGTAACTCGCCGTTCGAAAATGCCGAACTCCATATTTGGCTAGGAAGCTTTGGAAGTCTTTGGCCATGAACTGTTTTCCATTGTCGGAGTGCAGTATTTGGGGCACCCCGAACATGTCAAAAACGTCGTTCTGGAGGAATCTTATTACACTTGAAGTGTTCGCGTTTCTTAGGGGTTTAAGCAAAACATATTTCGACAAGTGGTCTAATACAACAAAGACGTACGCATTTCCGACTTTTGATCTCGGATATGGTCCTAAGAAGTCAACATAAATTTTTTGAAAGGGACAATCAGTACAAAAACTATTACTTATCGGTGGACGGGAGACTAAATTGGACGACTTACACTGCTTACACGTTTGACATTTAGCAATAAAGCTTCTTATTTGTACCGTCATGTTTGGCCAGTAGAAATACTGCCGAATACGATGCAGGGTTTTTGCCACACCTCCGTGTGCCGCCTGCGGGGGCTCGTGAGCTCTGGCGATTATGGACTCGGTTAATCCGGAGGGTATCCACAGTCGCCAGGTATGTTCAACCAAGGGCTCTGCTCCTTCGGGTGGTAACGCGCGCTTATAGACAAACTCGTCTTCCACCTTCAGGTCGGGCAACTCGTCTTGGTGTTCGACGATGGTGGTCATTAAGCTTCGATATTCTTCCGAGTCGAACTCCTTGGAGCTTAAGTCTACTAGCGGGGCCACTCTTTCTATCTCTAGGCTGTCGGCGTGTACTCGGGAAAGGGTGTCTGGAACTACGTTCAGCGTACCTTTTCTATGCTCTATGTTGAAGGTGAAGGATTGGAGTTTAAGACTCCATCTAGCCAGTCTGCCGCTCAAGTCTTTCAGACCCATCAACCAGCGCAAACTGGAGTGGTCTGTAATGATGGTAAAATCCATCCCTTCAACATAGGGCCTGAATTTCTGAACAGCTTTGACTGCTGCCAGACACTCCTTCTCCGTGACGCTATAATTTTTCTGACATTGGTTCAGCTTTTGGGAGAAATAAGAAATAGGTGCTTCCTCGCCCTCGTCGTTCTTTTGGAACAGTACTGCCCCGATTCCGGAGTCTGATGCATCGCATTGAATATAGAAGCGCCGAGAGAAATCAGGGTGCGTAAGCACTGGAGCTGTGGTCAAGGCCTGTTTCATCTTCTCGAACGCTTCCAATGCCTCCTCCGTCATCCTGCTTCTTTTTAAGCGTGTCCGTGATAGGGGCGGTCAAGCTGGAAAAATCCCGTATGAACCTCCGATACCACCCTGCCAGACCGAGTAGTCTGCGAACTTGTTTCGGGTTTTTGGGAATCAGGAAGTTCACAATGGCCTCCACCTTGGCCGAATCGGTTTTGAGCTTCCCACCACCAACTATGAACCCCAAATACTTCAATTCTTTGAAGCAGAAATTGGATTTGTTCAAGTTGATGGTGAGGTTCGCGGCGCGCAGGCACTGAGCGACTTCGTCCAACAGGGTGATAAGGGTTGGGAAGTCCGGACCTATGATGAGCAGGTCATCTAAGTACACAAAAACGCGGTCTCTCAATCGTGCGGGGATCACCTTGTCCATTAAACGGCATAACCTTTGGGCCGCGTTACACAGCCCAAAGGGCATGACCGTAAACTGCATCAAGGGTCTCCCCGGGACGGTAAACGCGGTTTTTTCTCTACTCCGCTTCTCCAGCGGTATTTGCCAAAAGGCATCTTTTAAGTCTACACTGGCCATCCAGTACGTGTCGGGTAGACGGCTGACAATCCCGTCGATCTGGTTGAGAGGGTAAGCGTCCTTTTTCGTTACGGCATTCACCCCGCGGAAGTCAAGACAGAAGCGATTCTTTCCTGGCTTTCGTATCAGGACTACGGGTGAATTCCAAGGACTCTCACTCTCTTCCACCACGCCGAGACTGATCATTCGGTCTAACTCCTCGTATAAAAGGGCTTGTATCGCTGGAGAAACGGGGTAGTGGCGCTGCTTTATCGGGGCCGCATCCCCGGTATCGATGACGTGCTCTTCCAGGTGCGTCTTTCCCAACCCATGCTGCGTGTAGCAAAGAAATTTCCGCTTGACCGCCTCCAACTCTGACTGTTGTTCGTATGTCAGTTGGTGCTTGTTTGGGTCGGCCAACTCAGAGGACGTCGAGAGAGCACTTATGAGGTGCGGAGCGATTTGGAACACCTTCCAGAACTCGACACCGAGGTATAGTTCCTGGTTAAGGCTCGGAACTAGATAGAAGCTGATGACATGTTTCAGGTTTCGGTACTCGACTGGAGCCTGCACTTTCCCTACTATGGACTGGTTCGCCCCGTCAGCTGTTTTCACGTTGGCGAAGCAAGGCATCTGTGGTATCCCTAAGGTTTTTATAATTTCTAATAATTTCTAAGCAACCTTTGCCGAGAATATTAATGCTTGCGCCGCTGTCCAGAAGGCCTAGCATCGGTTTTCCGGCAATTTTCACTTGCGCGTAGGGCCTGGGGTCTACGGCGGCGTCTATTACGCTGGCCGCTAATAACTTCCTGCTCTCTTGTCGTCGCCTGTATCTTTCTCTAGTTTTAATTATTCTCTTGGAGGGGCCTGAATGTCCTCCCTTGAAAATCCTATCTCTAACTGTATTGTAATTCTTAATCCTAATGTGCAATGGCTTAATCTCTACTCTATTTGTCTTATTTTCTACTTTTACGCCTGGATCTCGTTGCAGTATTTTAAATTTTATGCTTTCAGGATGACTGATTATTTCATCAGTTTGGCTTTCCCTGTCTATTGTTACTGTTGACTGGGGGTCTGCGTCGAACGCGATTCCCCCGTCGACATCGCGCTCTGCATTCGGTTTCCCGGATTGCAGCGTACACACCGAGGTGTTATAACGCCCTCCTGCCCACACTTGTAACAAAATGTGTTACGTATCGTGGCAGGGCAATCAATGAACGAATGGCCTTCGACCCTACAATTCCAGCACATCATTCGTCCGCTGGCGTACCTGCGTGGAACATTTGGGGGTGCGCTACCGTAATGTAGCGCTGAAACTTGTTCCTCGGAATCATACGGCACTTCGTCGTGGTAGGACACTTCATTCGCCGCGTATCGTGCGGGTGGTCTGTGAGGTCTGGGACCATCTCGGCTTGGGAATGCAGTTTCCGCGTCCTTACACGCATATCTCAACTGGTCTAGCGTGAATATCGTCATTGGATACACCAATCGACCTATTTTCTCGTTGAGGTTCCGTTTTAGTATGGTCACCATTTCGCTTTCCGGTATCGGCACTCTGAGTTGGGATCGCAATTTCGAGATGGCGGCAAAGAAGTCATCGCTAGACTCCCAGGTACCTTGCCGTCGATCCATGATGTCGCGCATAATTTCGAAGTCAGCCTTCGAATTACGAAATTGTCGCATTAGGGCATCGCGCAATACCAACCAATCGGGACGGTAATTGGTACGCTGGAATTGCCAGTACCACTCGTAAGCGGTGCCCGACAGAAGCAGGTGGAAATCCCGCAAGATTTCGGCCCAAGTGCAGTCGTACTGACTCTGCAGCGTTTCGAGACGAAACACGAAATCTTCTACGGTAAGCGTTTCGGGCTTGCCTTCGAAATTGATTCCCCATTTATCGATTTTAATTGGGCCTCTAGGGCCGGATTGATAATAGGCATCTGGAGGTCGTGGTGGAAAAATGGTGGGAGGAGGCTGCATCATCTGTTGGGACGGAGCCTGCCCTGGATGGTACGTTGGATACCCACGACCATTTCCGGACCTTCGGGAGCCATGATTTCGGCTGGCCGATTGATTTGGAGGTGGATTGGCCGGGGGGAACGTATCGGCGATCACTGGAGGTATTGCTGGCGGACCCGTTGTCTGACTACCAGGAATCGGTGCTGGATTCAGCTGAAGTTGCGCAATTGGTACCGTCGATTGTGTGGTCGTTGGCCAAGGGATGCTGGTTGCCTGGGCTGACGCAACTGTTGCTTCGACTGGCGGATTCGGACGGGTAACACAATTTATATCTCGCATAAAATTCAGAAAATTCATCTTCATCTCTTCCCTCAGGCTTTTGGAAATGTCCTCTTTCAAAGAATTTTGATACGACGCAAAGGCGCTTCCTACAGCCATGTTAATGCAAGCCTTCAGATCAGCTGGGATGTTTAACGTAGCCTGATCGGCCTGAATGGACGTTGTCGCTGTCACCTTATGGAGGTCCTGATGACTCTCCGCCGCTTTTAGGGTTCTGAAACTCGAATCCGTGTAATCTAACGCGGCGGCACCTTGGTCACTAAGGCTGCTATACGACGGAGCGGCTATGGACTCAGAGGAGCTGGTACTGCGACTGATCGCACCTGTACTGGTTGGAAGTTGTACCTGTGGTGGTGGTAGACCGGGTTGTTGGGGACCTACTGGAGGGGGACAGTGCGCCTGAGTCGGTGGTAATGCTGGGGGCGGATAATGCAGTTGCCCTGCATGAATTGATGAGTGAGAAGAAATGGGAGGCGGGCCGCTGTCGGCCGTGGTTTTGGCTGGGGGAGTGCGTTGAACCGACATTTCGTTCAACTCTTGTGCTACGCGTGAACTGTGAGACCGGGTAAGTACTCGATTGCTATCAACTATAGATTCTCTTCTAATCCTTCTATTTATAGAGTCTTTTTCCTGTGATTTCATCCTAATCAACAAAAAGGAACGTCAAAAATGAGACGACGACCTAACCAGATAAGTGAACGAACCTACACTATGGAAGAGAACAACAAAAAAAAAAAAAAAACACCTAAACCAAAAAAAAAAAAACAAAGGTAAATAAACGAAATGGTGTAAATATATATATAGGTAGAAGTAATGTTAAATAATAATTAATATAAACAAAACCACACCCAAAAATTTAACACCTTAGTAACTAATAACTCAAAAACGAAACTATATTTATGACTATCACTAATCCTATAAGATATATTCGTATAGTTAATATACAAAATTCTTATATTTAATAAACGCGATATACAACGACAATTAACGACTTTTGCGTTTTCTTTCTGACGACCTCAATTTCGGGGATTATGTATCGTAATCCAAAAAAAAAAATGCTTTCTTTGTTTGATTTGTATCAATCATCGGGGTAGGGGTGCGTTGGGGAAGTTGTCTTCGGCGGTGTTGTTGGCGAATCTATGACGGCGAGATCCTTCAACAGCATCTGGACTTTGTAGACTGCGGACGGACGATGTATAATTTCCCTCAGTTTGGTGAAATAGTAACATAAATGAACATGGACTTACAATTGGTATCTCTTCCCGTTTCAGCAATACCAGACAACCAAAGGGCTTCGCTGGCAGACTTGAAACGTTCGGATCACCACACTAAAGAAAGCTACTGACGAGACAGTGCAACATGCTACGACAGAATCATGACAGGGTCACTGTACTCGTAATTATTATATATATAATGACAATACTAATAGGAATTCGAAATTTAAAGATTAGATAGGAAAGTAAAATTCACACTTAACAGTAGGAATAGGTAATGACAATACTTAACAGGTTCCAATTGGTTCGGCTGTCAGCATCAACGTCATTCGTCGCGATTCAATTAGGTACGTTCATGAACCTTCCCATTCGAAGACTTACGCGTGCGCTGATGCTGGCAACTGAGTCAACTGTGGACTAAAGACTACATAAAGGACATAAGACGTGCAAATACGTTGGGCGCCATTTGTAGCGAGGCTAGAGAAAGGATATAGAAGGATTGTGGATGCGAAAAAGGACTCGGAACAGGAAGTGGACAAGGATCAATGGATGGGAACGGAACTTGAAAGGGATAGGAGTGTCGAGAGCGAAGAGCTTGGCATGCTTGCTCAGCACGGCTCAGCTCGCCGGAATGGTGTGGTTCTTGCTCCCCACCGCTCGACCTAACCAACTACAACACATAAAACATGCCGATCACACTGTAACATACTTTACCTTCACCAAAACGGACGGACCTTCACCGCACTGAGGGGCGCTGCAGATTTTGTTCAGCGCTGGCCATTCCCACCCCTCCTGGAAATTCGTTGGCCGATGTTGGAATTTCCCCTTTGTTGGAGATGCTGTCGTCTGATCACACCGTCTGCGCCAAAAGGGATTTAACTTACCCCATTACACCCCTGAAAATTCCAGCTCACCAAAACATCCTCACTTTTCAGTGAGCAATTTTATAGCAACAAATAACTAACGACCATTTGGCGTGGCTCAAAGAGCATGCTTAACAAATCTTAAATTTATTCATGTAAGAGGACATCGAATTCAAACGAACTTTACAAAAAAATACATTTAAGCAGAAAAAGGCGATTAAAAATTAAGCTAGGCTTGGCCCCACAAACAACAACAAAAAAAAACTTCATGGGGAAAAATGTCATCCCCTTACGTTACCCCGCGAATCGTTTCCTACCTAAACAGAGCTCTATGTAGGTATCCTCTATTTCTTCCACAGGCCGCGATTACGTGATATGTACGGGGGTCAAACTGCGCTTATTACACGCAGAACAATCACTTTACGTTACTCAAAAAAAATATCACGCCAAAAAAAAATCTCTTTTCAAACCACAATCTTATAACTACCTTAATACCTATCCCGTATAACGCGTAGACTTACAACTAACAACTCTTATATACTATTGTTGATACAAAATGTAGCCTCGCTACAAATTTTTACTGTCATTGCTGCAACTCTGAAAACATGAAAAGTAATTCACACAACCGTTTGTCACAGTTTGACATTTGTAAATTTGCGTAACCTTCTGCAGTCGATTTCCGAGCCTAATTGTTCGCGGAAAATTATGAGGCTTGCGTAAACTATTCTCCATACAAAATCTGACAGTTCGTTTACGAGGTTGTAAATTTCTGCAGTTTACGCAGTTTATGAGGGTTTTACGCGTTTAAGTGAATACCCTTAAAGATTTATGTCGTTGCTGTTATTAAGTATAAATTATGAGTTTCTCCGTTAGTTTAAATTATTTAAAATAGAGCATACGTATTTGCATTGGTTTTATTTTTACATGTCTCGTATTTCAAAGAATACATTAATATATTTATAGGTCGTATCTTTTGATATTATAATGGAACAATAAACGTGAATGAGTACTTTGGTTGAACAGAAATACCTACAGAATGTTATGAAACAACTAATATGAAAATTGATGAAAATGTACTGAGATAAGAATATACTTATTCACCAAATTTGAGTTGCAATTCGTTTAAAAAAAAACTGTACTTCTGAACACAGACACGATTGTTACAGCCCACCACGGTTGAAATTGACACTGACACAACAGATTCACCACTCTTGTCAAGCTCATTTCCATTTGACTTGACACTTGTATATTTGTTGTCATTTAGTTTTCGTTTTCGTGAATTTATCAAAAGTTTGTGCTATGGATTTAAGTACTGGAGAAAACTACATCATAGCTCAAGTCCAGAAAGCACGTTCCACCGATCCTCGTGCAGCAAATGCGCGGATTATAACCGCAAAAACTCAACTTCCCAACAACTTTGATGTCCAGGTACTACGTCTCTACGGAGAGAGAATGAATCCCATTCTAAAAATTACTTTCAAATTATCTAGTTTGAAGCGTATAAACTGGAAAAAGAAGACAACGACTATGAGGAAGCTGCCAATCGGTTTAGTTACATGTAAGTTTCGTATATAAAACACAATTCCTCATTAAAACAAAAGAACGCTTACATTTCAGAATCAAAGTGTTGACCTGTGGAACGAGGTTGCCGAACTTACTGCTGCACTACGTTTTTATGTAAAAATGTTACAAACAGAGAACAACTTGGAGCAATGCAAGTTGCAACTTCTGATACTGAAAAGGTTGCCTCAAGCTGATATTGCACATTCGCTAGGTTATCACCATCACCGAAAGACTATGACTGATGATAGAGTGTCGGTCAGCTTTGCCTGCCAAAGATGCCAAAATCTACTCATACTAGATGGGAGTTTGAGCAGTATTAATGAGCAAGCAATGGCAGAATAACGCGTAAGTACATTGAATGAGTTTTAGCTAAATGATATTTCACAATAAAATGCCGTAATTTAGATATCGATCCTAACGAAAGTGGTTTTGATCGAAGTTCGATGCGGCAATGTTTGCCTTCCTAGAGTGCTTCATACAGTTCCAGCAATAGGTGAAAAACTGAGACACAGAGTTTTGCTTGCCCTGCAAATTGGAGAAGGGAATGATCATTGACCCATCAACGGGAAACTCGTACTCAATCAAGTAAGTGTTATGCACCTGTGGTTTTGAATATGCAGTCAAAACAATTGTCTATTTCCAGAATACAATACACAATTTAACTCGGATGAGCAGTGGACCAAAGCTTTTAAGTTTTTACTCACTAAATTAAAACGGCGCCTGGCATGGGTCTCATCTCAATTTACGACACAGTGATTACCAGATTTTGATATAGGATCATTTTATTCGGTTTACCTAACCTTACTTGTGTATTATAAGTTTATATAAAGTAAATAAAGATTTGTTAATTTTATTTAACTCAAATGGATGGACTTTCTTTTTTGGATGTCGATGGCTCTTCATTGTATTTACCGTATGTGTATGCTTTAAGGTATTTCTCTTCGTTGATATCGCGAAGTGTCCCGCCACTGAGGTCACGGCAAGCATCATGGTTTGTAGTCTTTTCGATTTGGGCACCGGACGAAGAATGGATCCAAATCCTCCTTTGCCACCGAGCATTTGGAGATGTATATGAACGCCTTGTTGTGGATTACTGTTCGGGGGTGTTTTTCCATTTGGTAGCAGGTAGAACTCTTCTACTTCTAAGTTCTGCAACAAGGAACGCTTTATAAAAAATTACAAATCGAAGAAAACACACATACAGTCGCTTCGCAAATTTGCTGCAGGATTTATTGATTGTTAGTAGCTACACAAGACAGTATTTGCCTGCCACCCAAATAAATAGGCACCATTTCTTTTACATATACATTTACAGATACATTATGATAATTTTGAAATAATTTAAAACAACTCTGGGGTGTCTTTGCTATGGCTGCTCACTCTTTTGTTCCAATTTGTTGGCTTGACCCAGCATCTTCTGCTACATCTCCTTTTCGTTGTGATAATATATGTAAGACTGAAATAAACAACAAGAATTTCAATGCTCAAACTGCTTATAACTAACATTTAAAATCAACATACGCTTGTTGTGATTCATCCATCAAATTAAGACTCTTGTTATTGTCTCTTGCTGTTACTAGCAGCGAATAAGACAATAGAAAATTGTCGTACGACTGTTCGTCGCGAAAGGATGTGGCGATTCTTCGAGAAAGACAAATTCACATCTGCCTCTACAATGAATAGAATTTCCACAGTAGGTACGTTGCTCAGCCGAGCATGGCTGAAAGCATAAAATAAAACATTCGAATGAAAAGCCAATTTGAAATTCGATAAACAAACCTGAAGAAACTTCTTTACATCTTCGACAATATTATAATTTATACTCGTTCTTGTTCGTATCGAACCATCTGTATTTAGTTTCTTTTGCCAAGAGTGTGACAAGTGCTTGTACAACGAAGTTTTGTAAATTAGGGCGGGTTTCAAGATAGTTACTCCTGCAAATAACATATAATCAAGCTAAATTAAGTATTAGTCCTTAGGGGGTTGCGTAAGATATCGAACCTTATATCGATCCTTTGCTCTAAATTTACTGAATCAATTTGGTGAGAGTTGTTGCGGCGAGAATAATCCCAGTTTTTGACTTCAATTGGATTCAATTGTTTCCACGGCATTCAGCAGGTAATTAAGACTTTGGACTTAACAAACCTTGAAGATAGAATAGTAATTTAAGGTATTGAGAAACATATTGATTGAATAGTATGGCTTACTTATATCGACTCCGTTTGGTTTTCTTCCTAGCCATCAGGTATAAATAATTGTCTCCAGTGCGATCCAATATATTTGGTAAGGTTAGCGAACGCCTCTACGTCGGTTCCTTCCTTAGCTGTAATATAAATATTTTTAATTCTTAATATTCACACTTAAAATACGCGAAAACTTACATTTTTTCAATTTGTTGCAGGAAAAATAAAATTGTGTAAACATATTTTGACATTTGTCAATCGACTTCTGTCAAAAGAAAACTCACCACATTTTTTTTGGTTCGCTTTTTTTTTTGTTGCTCACACGGATTCTAAATTCAAATAACACCGATAGGAAAACAAAATGGCGAATTTGAAAAAAAAATCGAGGGGGCCAGCGGCAAGAGGATTGCCAGTTGGGGGTCTCAGTATGGTTTGTCTATGATTCCTATCACGCAAAATTAAAGGGATGCTAAATACTAAATAGCCGTGTGACCGAAAGGGACAGCATTACCTAACACGCAAAAAAACGTGACACGTATTTAGGTCGGCCATCTTGTTTGCGTGATAGGAATTATAGGAAAGCTCTGCATGTTGATATTTTTATAGCGATGACTAAAAAAATTCCGCATTCCTATAAAACAATATGGCTTCCGGAAATGGTGAACGGACAATTATTTATTTTTTTCGTGTAACTGATTGATGAATTGTTGGTTTATTTTACTGAAACCAATAACCAATCTCATTTCACATGTTCCAAATCAGAAATATTAATGTTTTCAAGCAATTGCAGAAATGTTGGTGAGCGGAACCTGTGTCTATTTCCTTTTTACGTGTCTATAATTATGGGTAGAGCATCCATGACACCGTAGGCGTCTGATTTGTGATCTCAGTCTTACGCCTTTAATAGTATTGACTGCGGATAAACGGATCTCTCTTTTCGGTTTTGTTGCAAAATTGCGCGTGCGTGATGATGTAAATGCGGTTTAAGAGCAAATGTAAATTCCAAATTCATTGCGCTTCTATGACGTAGATGCGCAGAACAAATCGAAAATGGAAACTTCATTGCGCTATCTTGTCTTGCTTGTCTTGTTGTCTCGGTCCCTAACTATTCCCGGACGCAATGACGTCATTTAAAGGAAATTTTAATATACATTGGTTGCACCTTGTATATTCTGTATACTGTTTCTAGGTAACAGTTGTTCTTTTACCATCTGTCATAAAGTAAAATGGCGTTGTCGGAGTTGGGTGTGTGACGATTTCTGCTCACTTAAATAATTAATAAAAAGTTATAGATATTTAAAATTCCCTGAACTGGAAAAAAAACTAATAAAAAATTTGCAAAGCACATCAATAACCTTTTTGGTTTTGTTTTAGTGACTATGATTTTCTAGTCTAAGTGCATTTTTTTCGCTGAACATTTTTTTCTCGTCCGTCTCGTTCCTTTTTATGTTTTCCCCAAAAACCATTATTCTTTGTATTTCTCATAAAATTCTTTATATATCTATAAATAATAAATCACACGTACATAATTTAGTTGCTGCAAGAAATAATGATTTATTGTAAATTCAACAAATCCAGTGTGAAATCAAAGAGATTTTTTTTTGCAATAACAGTGTGTAGTCAAGTATTGCTTAATTAAATCGTAGGTAATAAAAGTTAAAAATGGATGTGTGTCTACGTTAACTTTCGCTAATACGTGTTTTTCTGGACATATTAATAAAATATAAACTTATTATCGTGGAAATAGTTACCCCGGAATATTTCTGAAAAGGGTGTGTATGTGCAACCTCCCTACTCATTAGACCATTTTCACCAAACAAAACTGCATAAGTGCCAATGGACTGAGTGTAAGTCATCGATAATTTACAAAGCTCCACACACAAAAACAATAATGATAACAAAACGTAAGTAGACAAGAATATTGAGGTCATTGAATTTCTTCTGTGTGCCTATGCATGGAAATTATATTTTAACATTTTTTTTGGGAATACACAATTATGTACATAACCATTGGCCAAATACAAAACTGGGTCAGGTAAATATCAGGGAAAAATGAAAGGAACAAAATCTTATCAACGACTTTATATTGATAACTGCCTTTTTGTTTGTGTAGATTTCTGCGAGGTACTATAAATCCACTGAGCAATTATCAGTATCGATGCACTGATAAGTTTTAGTACTTTTTCCAATATTTAATTACGTCAGAGATAGCTATGAATTTTATTATGTAAATATTAAAATACAATAAGTACTAGCTGTGTGTATGCATGTTTATTAATATATGCATATTCCCGAAACCTACTTGTTGGAAATTCGTAGATACGATAATGTAGTTATAAATGGTTGAACAGGACAACAATTAACATAAAAATCTTTGAATAGCAAAATATACCTATATTATCAAATAATAACGCTGATAAATGCAGTTTATTTGCCAGGTACTAACAATTCGCCACTCCCATCAACCCTGTTTATATTGTCATATTTTAGCCTCTGTATAGGTAGGTACCTATGTAGGTGTTCATATTAAAGGCCCCAACAAATTTTATTTACTATAACTTCTATTTCTGCAGCTTGGTACCCATTCGCTTTATCTCAACATACAAAGATAAACACACAAACATGTTTTCGCTTTATAAAAAAATTGTCGCGATGATTTCTAATTGTTAAATTCTTTATAAAGAATTAGACAAGATAGATAATTTGATTTTATTTCGCTTTTCGTATCAAACTGACCTAATATGCATTGGGTAAATATAATGTACCTACATAATTATTATGTATGTAGTGATACGTGACTTACAACTAATTTTGTCAATGGCTTAAATAGTTGTTATCATTTATGTGCAATGTGCATTCTTTTATAAAAATGTTCCTTATTGTTAAACATATACTAATTTGAAGTGGACTATTGGGCCGTTCCCTTTGTGCTAATTGGCGTCATAAAGAGGAAAATGTCCAAAAAGTACACTGTAGCTTTATACCTTTGCCGCGAGCAAACAAGCCGCATGTGTACCTCAATTTTGTTTCCCAATAAGAGATAATCGAAGTTTATCTGAATCTAGCTAAGGAAGGTGTAAAGAGAAGCGAAGTAAATAAAATCAATTTTCTTAGGTATGTAAAACAAAGCATCCCTTTTGATCAAAATAACGAACAGTGCTTTCAATTACAGCGAAGACCCAAACGAAGTCGGACAAAAATTTCCAACTAAAATTTTGAGAATAACTAGACTATTCGGAAACAACACAAAAATATGGTATAGTGAACGCCCACTTAGCCTGAAACGCAACAAAAAAATGACGTACCAGGAACGTAAACAATCAAACAGCGTGACTTCTCGGGATAGCTACCGGATTATAAGAAACCACTATGAAGCCGAAACAACTAAAGTAAAAACAAATTGCGGATGCTCATGATCAAAAGTCTATGTGGAGAGTTATTAAGTCATGTCCTAACGAAAAAAGACGTAGTACCTATAAATGAAATATACTTCAACAACGTTTGTACTAATGAGGATTGTATTATAGCTGAAGAATTCAATAAGTTTTTTCGACTTTGATATTGCATAAAGTACCAAAAACGCCATTGTGTGTTTTTTTCCTGCGCTCCGGTGGGGCAATCAGTATTCAGTAGATCAAATATGTTGAATTTTTTTTTTAGGATTTAATTTAGTTGCCAATGAAAACTGCTCTAGGTAGCTTTTTTTTTTTTTTTTTTCGTCTTTAAAAAATAGAATGGGTTTGGCATATTTGTATATCTGAACCATGAATAAAAACTAAATATTCAGTTCATAAAATGGTTAAATTCGAAATTTGAAATGATTAATATTTTAATGCATTTTTAATTTTGTTTCAGAGCTCACGCATACATAAGAATTCAGATTTACTTAGATGGGATTAAATTACTAACAACAAAAGGGAAAATGTAAGATTAGTAAATGCGAAATTAAACCATGAGTTTGTATGACTAGGCAGCGGGGTCGATTACGTCTTCGTCGTTCGTCGTCCACATTAAGAGTGCCGCTAGTTCCCATTGCAGGTTTTTATTGCATCTTGCATGGACCAGTTGAGAGGGCAAAAAAGAGAGTTCATTTGAGTGTTGCAGTCTGCTTTTATTCAATCCTACAGATCGGCCATCCTGCTCACAAGCTGTCCTCAGCGCTCTGCCAAAGAAAAATAATAAACAAAATATTAGTTATGGTGGTTGTAGTAGTAGTAGTAGTGACGTCATTAGTAATTCATAAAATTGTACAATCATTTCATTAGTCATTTATGGTTTGGCTTAAGGCCGTCTACCAGATTGACAATTAAGCTATTTTAAATTAAAAATATAGTAACCTAATAATGACTTTAAGTAAAAAGTATGGCTCAAAAAACAGCTTCCAATATACGGTTTCTGTAGCGGCTAGCAAATGAGGCGTAGTTGAATAAAATTTTCCACCCAAGACTCCAGTTCAATAAATTAATAACTTCGTCGAAACTCAGCAAAGATCGTCCGAAGTATCTCAAGCGGAATTCACTTAAAATGGGACACCTTCCTATGATGTGAAATACATCCTTCCTCTCTTTAAGGTTACAGAGGTCGCATAATAATGCAAGATCCGGCCGATGCGGAATCAGTTGCAGAGAATAGCGGCTTAGAAGGTTATAGTTCAATCTACTATACACCAGCCTATTTTGCGATGAATGTGCTTCATTAAGAAATTTATCGTACAAAGAGTTACCCGCCGTTTCCTATATTGGTAAACATTTGTTTTAACATCGAGGGATCCGAACCAGCTGCAATACTAAGGCGCAATCTATAATTTTCCGCCAAATCCTCCCACTTTTGCACCAAGTGGCCTCTTGTTGAAATCGCATGCTTCAGGACAATCCAGGGCAACCTTTCCTTTTCCATCCCACCTACCCTTGCAATGTAATCTGCATGCATCTTAAGGGTATCCAAAAAGAGTGGGACACTCCAGTTTCTAAATGCAGCATATAATCTGGAGTACAAGAGGGTAGTTTAAAGGTACGCTTCAGAAAGTACCTAAGAATCTTCTCAATTTCCTCGTAATAGTCCCAAATATGGGCCCCGTACAGCATTATTGAAGCCGCGGTTGCACTAAAAAGCTTTATTTTCGAGGAGTGATCGATAAACTTACCAAACCGATGAAATAGCTCTTTTAGCTGCTGCTTGGATTCAAAATGTTTTTTCATATCATCATTATATTAATACGTTAACATCCGAGCTTTCCGTACGTTTTTTTTGTATTTAATATGAAATGAAGAGAATGAAACTTATGTTATTTGAAAGGTGCTGTGCCATAGATGTGCACAAACACAAAATCGTGGGTATATGTCGTAATTAAGACTGGTAATATTATAGTATTGACATGTTTCCATAGTATGTAACGTATTTAATCATATTAGATTAGAACCTGTTGGAGAGAATAATTTACCCATAGGTAAGGGTATGCAATTTACCTGCCCCTAAAATTAAGCAATAATTGTAAGAAATTTATTTAGGGGAATTATTTATTATTTGTCGCCACCATATTACCATAGTAACGTACCTATTTAAATATAAATTATCTTAGATTAGAGTCTGTTTCCGATGGAGCAGCTCATTTACGTATTTTTTTTCGATATATAGATGTCGCTCTTTTCTTTTCGTTTATAAAAAAACAAATAAATAAGGAAAATAATTTTAGTACGTTTTTTAGTATACATAGTTTTAAAAGGTATGATCGATTTTCGACCACAAGCGATACTAGTTGTTATTAAAACACCTAAATATTTATATTCTTTTACTATTTCCACACGTTGACCTGATAGAACCATTTTTCGTTACGGGAGTATCTCCTTCCGCCATCGCTAAAAATCATCATCTTAGATTTAGATAGATTTACCGTCAAGTCCCATTGCGGTTGATGTCAAGCTGCATCCCTTACACCACCAAATTCTATCCCTCTTCCCACCTCCTCTGCTCTATCATTTGTAAATAGGATAAAGAGCAACGTACTTAAGATGCAGCCTTGCTTAACTCCCATTTGCGTTTCAAATACTTCCGATACATAATCTCCATTCCAAAAGTACCCCACATTGTTCTCGTACATCGGTTAAAGCACTTTAATTATTTTGCTGGACAAACCAATTTGATACAGCTTATAGAAAAGTGCTTTACGCGCTATGAAATCAAAACCTGCACGGAAGTCGACAAAGAAGGCGTATAGCTTTTTGCGGTTGTGTTTAAAAGTTTTCGCAATGTTCGTAAGAGTAAAAATGTGATCCAGTGTTGAATAATGCGTCCTGAACCCTGCCTGGAACTCGTTTAAAATCTTGTTGGAAGCTATCCATTGTATAAGCCTATTATATAGATGATAGATTTATTCTATACCTTCAAGAAACAAACAAATTATACATAATACAAGATAAACGAATAAAAAGTATAAGAAAGGTTGGTGACATTCAATATTTATATATATGGATAAAATAGTGTATAATGTCACTTCAATTGGATAAATTATACAAATTAATTAGTAAAAAAACCCCAAAAAAAAAAAAAATTAAAAAAGAGAACAAAATTATATATACACAGAAAAATTATAAACAGAAAAGGAAATTTTAATATAAGAAAAAAAAATATCATAGCACTAAATAGTTTCACCGAAGTATTCAAAAATGAAATGCCTCTGTAGTTTGCCGGGTTATCTAGCTCGCCTTTTTTATGCAATGGGAGAATTATCGCTCTTTTGAAACTCCCTGGAATATTTGCTGATTCGAAAATCCTGTTGAATTCCTTAGTTATTATTATTATTATTATGCCCACGCCCTCATTCCCCGTCTAGACCGCACGTGAGACGGACCTTTTATTTATTTATTTATTAATTTATTATTTGTTATGATTTTCTTTTCACTGAATTCATTATCTTTTTATTATATATTTTATTTTATTTTGAGAGTGTTTGAGTGTGTGACTCCTTATTTGGCTTAAAAAGCCATTTATTTATGTTTCTTATTTATTTATTTATAATTATATTTGATTGTCTGATTTTATAAATTTGATTAATTGCTTTTTAAAATTGTTAGCATTTGTAAGCGTTTTAATTGCATTGGGAAGGTTGTTGAACATATTTATCCCTTTGAACATTACGGTGTTTTGAGCGCGCACTGTAGATTTAAACTGTGGTCTAAAGTTGTGTCCTCCTCTGAGGTTGTATGGTTGACTTTCACTTATATATTTTAAATTGTTAGTCAGATATTCCGGCAGCAAGTTATTTTTCATTTTAAATATAAATACTAATACACTAAGTTTAATTTGTTGCCTAACATTCAACCACCCTAGTTTGTTCAACATATATTTGATGTGGGTTAACCTATGGCATTTCAGTATTACCCTCATAGCCCTATTTTGAAGTTTTTGCTGTCTTGTAAGGTCTGCTTCTGTTGAAAGATACAAAATTGTAGTGCAGTATTGAAAATGAGGCCTAATAATAGCGTTATAGATTTGTATTGCCGTCCTTGTCGAGATCTTAGTTCTTAGTCTGGCTAAGAAGGATATTTTTTTAGATAATTTTTTACATACGTTATCTATGTTAGCTTTCAAATTAATTTTGTTATCTATAACAACTCCAAGACATTTGAATTCTTTGACGAGCTCTATTCTTTCTCCATCTATGTTCACATTTATATTTTCGTTACTATTCATACACATACATTTTGTTTTACTAATATTCAATTTTAGTATATTAATTTTCAGCCATGTACTTAAAGATTTTAAGTCATCATTGATTTTATTTACGCAAACTTCGATACAATTTCCACTTATAACCAAAAGTGCATCATCTGCAAACATACACAATTTACTATTTTTTACAACCGTGTCGATATCGTTAATGTATAATAGAAAAAGGTATACCCCCAATACTGAGCCCTGTGGTACTCCCACACTCACTTCGCATGCATTACTTACTTACTTACTTACTTTAGGTGGCGCTACAGTCCGGGATGGACCTGGGCCTCAACCAACAAGCTTCGCCAGCCAGCTCTGTCCGTAGCTAGCCGTCTCCAGTTTTGCACGCGAAGTTGGCTGAGGTCCCCTTCCACTTGCGTGCGCCACCTGAGTCTCGGTGCTCCTCTACTGCGCCGTCCCTGCGGGGTGGATTCAGAGATTTTCCGGGCCGGAGCATTGGTGTCCATCCGCTCTAGATGACCCAGCCATCGCAGTCGTTGTATTCTGACTCTTCTGGCTAGATCGGTGTCGCTGTACAGCCCGTACAGTTCGATGTTATATCTCCTCCTCCACTCTCCATTTATGCAGACGGGACCAAAAATCACCCGAAGGATTTTCCTCTCGAAGCGGCCTAAAGCGTCCTCATCCGCCTTTGACAAGGTCCATGCTTCTGCACCGTAAAGCAGGACTGGGATGATGAGGGTCTTATAAATGGACACTTTAGTTGCTCGAGAGAGGGCTTTGCTACTCAATTGCCTTCTTAGCCCAAAGAAACAGCGATTGGCAAGCGTTATTCTTCGTTTGATCTCAGCGCTGGTGTCGTTGTCTGAATTTATAGCGGAGCCTAGGTAGACAAAGTCCTTAACTACCTCAAAGTTATAGCTGTCTATGGTGATGTTTTGTCCAAGACGTCGGTGTTGAGTGTCTTTTCTTGATGACAGTATATACTTGGTTTTGCCCTCATTGACTGCTAAACCCATTTTCGCCGCTTCCGTCTCAATACTCACGAAGGCTTCACTGACATCACGCTGTGTTCTCCCGATTATGTCAATATCGTCTGCGTATGCGAGTAATTGTACGGACTTTTGAAAGATCGTGCCTCTGGTGTTGGCGTGGGAGTTCTGCACGATTCTTTCAAGAATGATGTTAAAGAAGTCGCATGACAGCGCGTCGCCTTGTCTAAATCCTTTTTTGACATCAAAGGGGTCGGTGAGGTCTTTACCGACCTTGATGGAACAGCGTGAGTTTTCCATCGTCATCCTGCACAAACGGACGAGTTTGGCAGGGATACCAAAACTAGACATTGCCCTATACAGCTCGTCTCTGTAGATGCTGTCATACGCTGCCTTGAAATCGATGAAAAGGTGGTGGGTATCGATTTGGAATTCCTGAGTCTTTTCCAAGATCTGCCGCAGTGTGAATATTTGATCGATGGTGGACTTTCCTGGCCTAAAGCCACACTGATATGGACCTATCAGGTTGTTGACAAACGGCTTTAGGCGCTCACACAGTACAGCAGAAAGGATCTTGTATGCGATGTTAAGGAGACTGATGCCTCTGTAGTTGGCGCAGATCAGAGGGTCTCCTTTCTTGAGGATCGGGCAAACAATGCTGAGGTTCCATTCATCGGGCATACTTTCATCCGACCATATCCTGCAAATGAGTTGGTGCATGCTCCTGACCAAATCATCGCCAGCCGCTTTGAAAAGTTCGGCAGTTAAGCCGTCCGCTCCGGCAGCTTTGTTACACTTAAGCTTAGACACAGCTACCTTCACTTCAGCTAGGTCGGGTGGGCGGAATCGTTGGTCATCTTCGCCCAAATCGAATGGTTCATTCTGCCTGACAGCGGGATTTGTTTCGTCGTCGCCGTTATACAGTCTGCAGAAATGATTTTTCCAAATCCTCAGCATTGACTGCGATTCTACTACGATGTTCCCTTGGTCGTCTTTACAGGCTTCGGCTCGAGCTTTGTACCCTTGGCAGGTTCTTTTGACCCTTTGGTAAAACTTTCGAACCTCATTCCTGCTGTAGCATCTCTCTATCTCTTCAATCGCGCGCTTCTGGTGCTCTCTCTTTTTCCTTCTGAGAAGCCGGTGTTCCTCTCTCCTCTTCTGCTCGTAGAGCTCGCGAGCAGCTCTAGTCCTTCTGTGCAGGGCCGCTTTGTATGCTTCCTGTTTAGCTGCATGCGCTTGCCGGCATTCGTCATCAAACCAGGGGTTTCGTTGTGGTGGCCGTGTGAAACCCAGCACATCAGAGGCGGCATCTCGAATGGCATTTTGGCAATGTTGCCACTGGTTTTCGATACTTGATGCTGGCGGCAAGGGACTTCGTAAGAGGTTTTGGGAGACTCGATTGGAAAAGGACATGGCGATCTCTTGCGATTGTAGCCGTCCGACGTCAAACTTCCTCACAGTATTTCCATCTCTTGGCGTTGATCGGGATATCCGCAGCCGTACCTTGGCTACAACGAGGTAGTGATCCGAGTCAATGTTGGCCCCTCGGAAAGTTCGGACGTCCATAATACCGGATGAGTGTCTTGCGTCGATCGCAATATGATCAATCTGATTGACGGTTGATTGATCGGGAGATCTCCATGTCCCTTTGTGGATGTTGAGATGTGGGAACTGTGTACTAGCTACCACAACGTTTCGCCCCGCAGCAAAGTCGATCAGCCTGAATCCGTTATCGGAGGTGGTGTCGTGCAGGCTGTGTTTTCCGACTGTGCCACCAAAGATGCCCTCTCTTCCTAGCTTGGCATTAAAATCGCCTAGGACAATCTTAATGTCGTAGCTAGGGCACTGCTCATAAGTTTTGTCCAGGAGCTCGTAGAACTTATCTTTGGTGTCGTCATCCTCTGTGGGGGCATGCGCGCATATGAGGCTAATGTTGGCGAATTTAGCCTTAATGCGAATCGTCGTGAGGCGCTCGTTCACACATTTGAAACTCAAGACTTCTTGCCTAAGTCTGCCTCCAACGACGAACCCACATCCAAATAGGCGCTGCTTTTGTTGTCGGTAGCAGTCTCCGTAGTAGATATCGCAGTTTTTCATTCTCCTTTTGCCCGGCCCATCCCACCGCATTTCTTGGATGGCAGTAATGTCTGCCTTGCAGCGGTTTAGGGCCTCCGCTAATTGTTCGGCTGCACGTGGTCTATTAAGGGACCTAACATTCCATGTGCAGATCCGAAGCTCGTTGTCCTTGTTTCGTTTGCATGGTTCGTCATCAGTAAATCCGTCCGTATCCGAGGCTTGTTGTTGCTTCGTAACAGTATTTTTTTACGTGGCCGGGAAGTTACCCCGACGGCACAACCCCCAACCTGGAGGACCAGATCCTTATTGTGACTCTAAGGATGGAGAGTCGGACATACCGCTCCTTATAGACCTGAGCTCCGAATACTTCGTAGTAGCCCGTATAAGGTGTTCACTAAGTAGCTCGACCTGACTGGAACTGTGGACGCCACCGTTGATTCCATCTCGGGAATTCCTCCGCTGCCGCTCCGATGCAAGGAGAAGTGCCTTAGTGGAAACACTCCTCCCCCCCTCTCTCGTCTGCTACCCCCAACAACCTTCCAAAGGGGTTGGGACCCAATCTCCAGTTGAGGTACTAGGCACCCGGTGTTCACCACGGGGAGGTGAGAGTAGGAGTTGATAGACAGAGGTTGGTTTAGAAGAAAACCTGTGGATGCTTGTATCCTCTTGAATGCACATGTCTATCCTTTGACCACCACTTCGCATGCATTAGCAATATCATTATTGACCACTGTCCTCTGCGTACGACCGGTTAAATAGGATTTAAACCACTCAATCTCATTATCTTTTATTCCGTACTTAATTAGTTTTTTTTAATAGAATTTCCCGATCTACCGTCTCAAAAGCCCGCTTGAAATCCAAAAATACAGCCACAATCACCTTTTTTTTCTATCAATCTGATTTTTCCAATCCTCAATGACCCAGTTTAAGGCAGTTTCACACGAGTATCCCTGTCTAAATCCCGACTGATGTGCCATAATGTATCCATTTTCTTCTATATAACTCCTTAGTTGTTGTTCCACTAGCTTTTCGAATGTTTTTTCGTACAAAGGTAGCATATTAACTGGCCTAAATTCTCCAGATAGACACGTGTTTAAAACTTTTTCAATTGGTCTAATCATAGACTCCTTCCATCCCTTGGGGAAATAACCTGTTGCCATAGATTTATTAAAGAGCTCTCTCAATACTGGGCCTAGTATTTCTATTCCATCTAAAAACATATTCGCGCTCATAAAATTATAATCTCGTTTTGTACCCATTTTCTTTAAGACTGTTACAATGTCTTTTGTACGTATATTCTTAAATTTGAATACGGTATCCACCTGCACCATATTATCTTCATAACTTAACTTAGGTATATCTTTAATAATGTCTTCAACACTATTTACAAAAAAAGTATTAAACTCACACGCAATCTGTTTACTACCATGCACTATATTCCCACCGAATGTAACGTTACAGATTTCACTCTGTTCTTTATTTAAAATAAATTGTGTAATATTCTTCCACGTTTCTTTTTGGTTTCGCGATGAGCTAATCTTATTTCTTATAAAGTTATCTTTCAGATTCCGCAATTCACTCTTGTATGAATTTCTTGCTAGTTAATATTCATCCCATGATTGCCTATTGTGTCTATATTTCGCTACTTCGTAGCTATTCATTTTTTAATCTTGCTAGCTTCTTATTATACCATTGACATTCATTCCCACGTGCTCTCTTTTCTATTACCATTTCTTTAACGAGTATACTCATTTGATTAGTAAACAAATCTGCCAATTCATCTACATTACTGTTTACAATATCTACTCCAACAAAGTCACTGGACAACAGCAAAGAGGATCTATAACTAGAGAGCCAACTGAGAGCAGAAACGGTACTTTTGCCTACAAGCTGTTGTTTGGCTGCTGTCCTGCATAGGAATTTCTAAGTATTAGTGCCTGTACAAATCAAAGGAGCGCCATTGCTGCCGCACGCATACTTAGGAAATCCTATGTAGGCACTTTATGTCATTCGGGCGGCCATTATTATGGGGTGGGCGACTGTGTTCGGCATTTTTGGTGCCCATTAGTTACACGGTGTTCACATCTCAGTTCAGTTAAAAAGTTTTTAAGGTTTATGAAATTGATTTTACCAATTGTAATTTCTGATACAATTTTGTCACAATGCCAAATACCTCAATAAAATCATGTTTTTTTTTTCAATATCTATCAGAAATCGATCCGTGACATTAATCAGAGAAAAATCAACTCAAACGATTTTTGCACTCTTATTAAAAGAGATTTATTTGTAACTTCAAGCATCTATTGTGGGTATATTTTAAAGAAAACAAATTGTTTTTCGTCGATTTCAATGCTTTTCATTTTGAAGTCATATTGAAACAAAATAGGTATTTTAACACAGTTTGGGGAAAGCGTTTGTTTTATGTTATGGGGAAAAAGCTGTTTTAGTTTCAGTATCATTTTTAATCTGTAAATGGTACATAAAATGGATAAATTATACTTGTTTTTGTCCTTTTATAATACCTTCCTACCTGATTATAACTATATGCGCATTTCATTTTTTCGGGTAAATTCCATAATGAAAAAAATCCTATATAGATCGCCTTTTATTTATGTGTTTTTTTAGCTTCGAACTCAGCAAAGAAAAGTAAAGTAAGATTTTCAGCACGCAATTAGAACAATTACTGAAAAACATACTTTGCTGAGTTCGAAGCTCAAAAAAACACGCCTATACTTAGAACAACATTACTTTTTATATTTCAAAAACACACACAAGTGTACTTGTTTTTGTTAATTAATAATTAAGAGGGACTTACAAAAACATCAGTGGACATTTTAAAATACAACATTATAAAATTTACAAAAGAATATCTATAAACACGAATGGAACACGCAAGAACTTAAAATTAACAAAACCAATACGTTCGATTGAATAATCCAATTAAACACCACATTATATTGTATTTTTGTTAGGACTTTAATCTTTAATCATTATTATATCCGAGAATATCTTTTTCATAAATTAGCATTTTTCTGTTCCTAAGTAACAACAACACATTTCAGTATTCACTCTAATTAAACCACAGAATTCCTAATCACATTTTGATTTTGTACAAAAATGGTGCTAAAAAAAAGAAGTTGAAAATACCCACCAAGTAATAGAAATTTATGCAATGTTTAGGAATATTTAAAACTAATGTGGTATTCGTTTGGGCTTCATCAGATTTGCCCTCAGATTTCAGATTTCGTGTGCCTAATCGAACATAAAAACGTCACTTGCTCATTTTTGTGTTGATATTTGTGCGATTTGAATATGTGTAGTCTTGGACACTTTTCTAAGCGATTTTTATTCACTACTTAAATTTTGTATTAAAACATAAGAAATATCCGTCCCGATTGATTTCTAAATATTAATACATAAATAATTTAGAAAAATAGATTCACCCGATGCAACGCCTTTCTTTGCTGTAGAAAAAATTCCATAAAAAAACAAACAAACTCCCAGTTGTCAAACTCAAACGCACTTGTATTAGCAGATCTGAGAAAATATCTAGATTCGTAAAAGTGCTCTGAAATCAGAAAAAGATTGCTTTTTCCTGTACCAAACGAACATAAAAATTGCTCTGAGAGCAAAAAAAGTGCTCTGAGAGCGCCCAATCGAATACCACATAAATCACTATTGCTCTAGTGAAAACTTGGGTTTAACTTGCATGGTAATAACCTATTTTTGGAACAACTCCAAAAGGTAGCTGCATGAATTTTGCTGTCAAAAATATTTTTCATGTAAAGAAAACTAAAAAAAACCTGAAATGTGAATGGATGAACATTTTTTGGCACCTGAGATGGATAGAGCACAGGTAAAGCTATCTAAAAAACCATTCTCCACATGTATTCCTATTACATTTATTGTTATATATTCATTTACAAATTGTTTGTTATTGGAAAAGTGCCACCCGGCGGCCATTAATAACACGTATTCACCGACAGGAAAAATAAGAGCGCGCGAGAGAGGGCTGTCATTCAAAAATTGAGGGGATAATCGGTTAGGGGCAAGTGAAGTTGGCTCTCTAGTTATAGATCCTCTTTGGACAACAGTTTAGAATAAAAAACATTTGTGTTATAGTTAATTGTTTTATATGTTTTGTTAGTATTTTTATTAATTTTATTTTTCATGGTTACCTCAATACTAATTGTCTCGTGATCACTTATTTTAAAATGTTTACTATTTTTGGCTTTTATTTGCTTATTATTTGTAATGACGTAATCTATTAGTGTGGACGATTGAACCGTTATTCGTTTCGGTTGATCATTAATAACAGATAAATTGTTTGCACAACAAATCGAGTTAATTTGATTTTTGTAAGTAGAATCACTGAGCCAATCAATATTGAAATCACCCACCACAATCAGTTCTCTATCCACAACCATGTTTTCAATGAACTCTCCAAACATAGCGCAAAATTGGGCCTTTGAAAAACTAGGACTTCTATATACTACTACAAATTTTACCATGGTTCGCACATCACCCACATCAACTTCTAAACAATATGTTCCATTACAATCTCTAATTTCTTGACCTATTCGGTAACGTAATGGGTATTTTATATAAATCGAGACCCCACCGGTGTGGCTCGACATACTTAAAACTGGTATATGTTTATAATTATTTAAACTCACTTCATGTTTATTGATTTTGTCGGTCATATGCGTTTCACTTAAACAGATTAAATGAGGCATTGCCTGACTTACCATTACTTCTAGTTCGCTAAAATTATTTGTAAGTCCTTGCACATTTAAATATATACACTTTAAAATACTTAGCTGCTAGTACGAAATACGTTCTCTTTCCATTTTAAGTTTTCTTTGAAAAACTGGGCAGATGGTATCCCTGGAATCATGCTCTATGTTAATGTCGATATTTAACCTCTCCTTCATTTTCACACAATTAATGCACTTGTTTATAACACTTTTACACTCTTTTACTTTATGACCTTCTTCGCCGCATTTTGCACATACATCTTCTTTGCTCCTACATACGTCGGAATTGTGATTAAATCCACAACATTTGAAACATCTTTTGACATTAACACTTTCATAACAAACGCACTCGTCCCACTGAATAAATAATTTTTTCACTTTCAAAATATCTGTAAAGGCTTCTCCATCCACTTCTACTATTGCATTATATATATTTTGTTTTTTCAATGATTTAAATACTTTCACGCACTTTAACTCTTTAAATATTATTTTTTTGTTTTGGGCAATAATGGCATCTCTTATTTGTGTTTCTGTTAATAATTCTCTCATTCCGTGCACTAATATTTTCGGATTACGCATCTCGCTCACTTTAACATCATAGTCTTTACCCATTTTGTTTGCAATCTCGTTACCCATAATCTGTCGTTCTTTTTCGCTTGAGCATTGGATTGCAATCACTCCATCCCTTTTATTCATTATTTTGTTTACATTTACAGCCAATTCTGTTGGATTTATCTTTTCTTTCACTTCTTTAACCGTTTTTTTACAGTCTTGTACTTGTTTCGGTTTTACCACAATAGGCGCTTTAAGCATCGTTGCATATGTTGCACTCTGTTTTTCCTCTTTGTTTTTTTCTCGAACACCGCTTACCAGTGTGACCAATTTAATTTTTGAAATCATGCTAAATTTAGCAGTAAAGCATTTTTTGTTTTTTATAAAAAGTGTTAAAAATCATGCTAAATAGATATTTCAATCAAAACCTGCTAAAAACCCAAAAAATTAACAAAAAAGCTGCTTTTCAGAAAAAAAAGGTTAAAGCCTCCTCAAAAACATCGGCGATATCATTTTCTTGTCCTGGGGGATAGTAGCACACTAATGGCGTTTTCGATTGAAGGAAAGAATTGCCCTTTCTATGAAAAGAGCAAATCTAGAAGTGCTCTTTCTATGTTTCCTATGTTTCATTGAAAAGTGCACTTCCAGTTCAATTCTTAGCACGACAGAAGTGTTCGGGATATTTTTAAAGAATTGCCCTGAAATCACCAGCACAAACTTGAAAAATGTCAGATTGAAATATGTGTTGTGTTGCTGGAAACAAAATTTGCGCAATGTGATTCGAAAATATACAATTAGGCGTGAAAAATGTGAGCATAAATTGAAATATATTGATTAGTCCTATTAAAACATTAATAATTATTTACAAACAAAAAAAAAGTAATAACAGAATACCCAATCTCACATAATATGGTGTCTACCACTATTACAAAAGTGCCTTTCATTGAAAAAAGCAATTCTGGATTTCGGGGTAATTCTCTCGGATCTTCAACGAAAAACGCCATAAGGTTCGTCTGCTTTGATTTTATTTTATTATTTAAATTCATAATTTGGCTAAATCAAAATCCTGCTAAATTTTCCTGCTAGTGCGTGAAATAATGCTAAAAAAAATGCTGGCATGATTTGAAAAAAAAGAGGCTAAAAATAAAAAAATCCTGCTAAATCTAGCAGGAAATATGCTAAATTGGTCACACTGCCGCTTACCACATCTTCGACACACTCTCTTATTTCTTTGACACTCTCTTTAAACATGTCCGTTAATACATTTTTTGTTTCCGCAATTGATTTTATAATTGTTTCATGATTTACTTTTAAAACTCGCACAAACTCGATACACTCACTGCACAGAAAACAAATGTTCTTATTTTCTAGATCGCCTTTTATTTATGTGTTTTTTTAGCTTCGAACTCAGCAAAGAAAAGTAAAGTAAGATTTTCAGCACGCAATTAGAACAATTACTGAAAAACATACTTTGCTGAGTTCGAAGCTCAAAAAAACACGCCTATACTTAGAACAACATTACTTTTTATATTTCAAAAACACACACAAGTGTACTTGTTTTTGTTAATTAATAATTAAGAGGGACTTACAAAAACATCAGTGGACATTTTAAAATACAACATTATAAAATTTACAAAAGAATATCTATAAACACGAATGGAACACGCAAGAACTTAAAATTAACAAAACCAATACGTTCGATTGAATAATCCAATTAAACACCACATTATATTGTATTTTTGTTAGGACTTTCATCTTTAATCATTATTATATCCGAGAATATCTTTTTCATAAATTAGCATTTTTCTGTTCCTAAGTAACAACAACACATTTCAGTATTCACTCTAATTAAACCACAGAATTCCTAATCACATTTTGATTTTGTACAAAAATGGTGCTAAAAAAAAGAAGTTGAAAATACCCATCAAGTAATAGAAATTTATGCAATGTTTAGGAATATTTAAAACTAATGTGGTATTCGTTTGGGCTTCATCAGATTTGCCCTCAGATTTCAGATTTCGTGTGCCTAATCGAACATAAAAACGTCACTTGCTCATTTTTGTGTTGATATTTGTGCGATTTGAATATGTGTAGTCTTGGACACTTTTCTAATTTTTATTCACTACTTAAATTTTGTATTAAAACATAAGAAATATCCGTCCCGATTGATTTCTAAATATTAATACATAAATAATTTAGAAAAATAGATTCACCCGATGCAACGCCTTTCTTTGCTGTAGAAAAAATTCCATAAAAAAACAAACAAACTCCCAGTAGTCAAACTCAAACGCACTTGTATTAGTAGATCTGAGAAAATATCTAGATTCGTAAAAGTGCTCTGAAATCAGAAAAAGATTGCTTTTTCCTGTACCAAACGAACATAAAAATTGCTCTGAGAGCAAAAAAAGTGCTCTGAGAGCGCCCAATCGAATACCACATAAATCACTATTGCTCTAGTGAAAACTTGGGTTTAACTTGCATGGTAATAACCTATTTTTGGAACAACTCCAAAAGGTAGCTGCATGAATTTTGCTGTCAAAAATATTTTTCATGTTCATGTTATTCACTACTTAAATTTTGTATTAAAACATAAGAAATATCCGTCCCGATTGATTTCTAAATATTAATACATAAATAATTTAGAAAAATAGATTCACCCGATGCAACGCCTTTCTTTGCTGTAGAAAAAATTCCATAAAAAAACAAACAAACTCCCAGTAGTCAAACTCAAACGCACTTGTATTAGTAGATCTGAGAAAATATCTAGATTCGTAAAAGTGCTCTGAAATCAGAAAAAGATTGCTTTTTCCTGTACCAAACGAACATAAAAATTGCTCTGAGAGCAAAAAAAGTGCTCTGAGAGCGCCCAATCGAATACCACATAAATCACTATTGCTCTAGTGAAAACTTGGGTTTAACTTGCATGGTAATAACCTATTTTTGGAACAACTCCAAAAGGTAGCTGCATGAATTTTGCTGTCAAAAATATTTTTCATGTAAAGAAAACTAAAAAAAACCTGAAATGTGAATGGATGAACATTTTTTGGCACCTGAGATGGATAGAGCACAGGTAAAGCTATCTAAAAAAACATTCTCCACATGTATTCCTATTACATTTATTGTTATATATTCATTTACAAATTGTTTGTTATTGGAAAAGTGCCACCCGGCGGCCATTAATAACACGTATTCACCGACAGGAAAAATAAGAGCGCGCGAGAGAGGGCTGTCATTCAAAAATTGAGGGGATAATCGGTTAGGGGCAAGTGAAGTTGGCTCTCTAGACAACAGTTTAGAATAAAAAACATTTGTGTTATAGTTAATTGTTTTATATGTTTTGTTAGTATTTTTATTAATTTTATTTTTCATGGTTACCTCAATACTAATTGTCTCGTGATCACTTATTTTAAAATGTTTACTATTTTTGGCTTTTATTTGCTTATTATTTGTAATGACGTAATCTATTAGTGTGGACGATTGATCCGTTATTCGTTTCGGTTGATCATTAATAACAGATAAATTGTTTGCACAACAAATCGAGTTAATTTGATTTTTGTAAGTAGAATCACTGAGCCAATCAATATTGAAATCACCCACCACAATCAGTTCTCTATCCACAACCATGTTTTCAATGAACTCTCCAAACATAGCGCAAAATTGGGCCTTTGAAAAACTAGGACTTCTATATATGTACTACTACAAATTTTACCATGGTTCGCACATCACCCACATCAACTTCTAAACAATATGTTCCATTACAATCTCTAATTTCTTGACCTATTCGGTAACGTAATGGGTATTTTATATAAATCGAGACCCCACCGGTGTGGCTCGACATACTTAAAACTGGTATATGTTTATAATTATTTAAACTCACTTCATGTTTATTGATTTTGTCGGTCATATGCGTTTCACTTAAACAGATTAAATGAGGCATTGCCTGACTTACCATTACTTCTAGTTCGCTAAAATTATTTGTAAGTCCTTGCACATTTAAATATATACACTTTAAAATACTTAGCTGCTAGTACGAAATACGTTCTCTTTCCATTTTAAGTTTTCTTTGAAAAACTGGGCAGATGGTATCCCTGGAATCATGCTCTATGTTAATGTCGATATTTAACCTCTCCTTCATTTTCACACAATTAATGCACTTGTTTATAACACTTTTACACTCTTTTACTTTATGACCTTCTTCGCCGCATTTTGCACATACATCTTCTTTGCTCCTACATACGTCGGAATTGTGATTAAATCCACAACATTTGAAACATCTTTTGACATTAACACTTTCATAACAAACGCACTCGTCCCACTGAATAAATAATTTTTTCACTTTCAAAATATCTGTAAAGGCTTCTCCATCCACTTCTACTATTGCATTATATATATTTTGTTTTTTCAATGATTTAAATACTTTCACGCACTTTAACTCTTTAAATATTATTTTTTTGTTTTGGGCAATAATGGCATCTCTTATTTGTGTTTCTGTTAATAATTCTCTCATTCCGTGCACTAATATTTTCGGATTACGCATCTCGCTCACTTTAACATCATAGTCTTTACCCATTTTGTTTGCAATCTCGTTACCCATAATCTGTCGTTCTTTTTCGCTTGAGCATTGGATTGCAATCACTCCATCACTTTTATTCATTATTTTGTTTACATTTACAGCCAATTCTGTTGGATTTATCTTTTCTTTCACTTCTTTAACTGTTTTTTTACAGTCTTGTACTTGTTTCGGTTTTACCACAATAGGCGCTTTAAGCATCGTTGCATATGTTGCACTCTGTTTTTCCTCTTTGTTTTTTTCTCGAACACCGCTTACCAGTGTGACCAATTTAATTTTTGAAATCATGCTAAATTTAGCAGTAAAGCATTTTTTGTTTTTTATAAAAAGTGTTAAAAATCATGCTAAATAGATATTTCAATCAAAACCTGCTAAAAACCCAAAAAATTAACAAAAAAGCTGCTTTTCAGAAAAAAAAGGTTAAAGCCTCCTCAAAAACATCGGCGATATCATTTTCTTGTCCTGGGGGATAGTAGCACACTAATGGCGTTTTCGATTGAAGGAAAGAATTGCCCTTTCTATGAAAAGAGCAAATCTAGAAGTGCTCTTTCTATGTTTCCTATGTTTCATTGAAAAGTGCACTTCCAGTTCAATTCTTAGCACGACAGAAGTGTTCGGGATATTTTTAAAGAATTGCCCTGAAATCACCAACACAAACTTGAAAAATGTCAGATTGAAATATGTGTTGTGTTGTTGGAAACAAAATTTGCGCAATGTGATTCGAAAATATACAATTAGGCGTGAAAAATGTGAGCATAAATTGAAATATATTGATTAGTCCTATTAAAACATTAATAATTATTTACAAACAAAAAAAAAGTAATAACAGAATACCCAATCTCACATAATATGGTGTCTACCACTATTACAAAAGTGCCTTTCATTGAAAAAAGCAATTCTGGATTTCGGGGTAATTCTCTCGGATCTTCAACGAAAAACGCCATAAGGTTCGTCTGCTTTGATTTTATTTTATTATTTAAATTCATAATTTGGCTAAATCAAAATCCTGCTAAATTTTCCTGCTAGTGCGTGAAATAATGCTAAAAAAAATGCTGGCATGATTTGAAAAAAAAGAGGCTAAAAATAAAAAAATCCTGCTAAATCTAGCAGGAAATATGCTAAATTGGTCACACTGCCGCTTACCACATCTTCGACACACTCTCTTATTTCTTTGACACTCTCTTTAAACATGTCCGTTAATACATTTTTTGTTTCCGCAATTGATTTTATAATTGTTTCATGATTTACTTTTAAAACTCGCACAAACTCGATACACTCACTGCACAGAAAACAAATGTTCTTATTTTCTTGCATTCGCTCAGTGTCATATTTAGTCACATTAGTACACTTTACATGAAACCATTTACCACAAAAACCAACGCACTGTATGCTGGGTTCGTTTCGCGACGATTTTTTTTTGCACAGGCAAACGAAATCCATATTTTCGAATTGTGCATTCAATTGAGAAAACAATTAAACACTACGAAAATACTTTTTTGTTTTTATCAACTTAGTTTTGATTTAATTATAAGGATTTTATATCAGACGTTCTTATTAGCACAGCTACTTTCTCAGAGATCTCTCTTCATTCAATCTCTCTAGTGCAATGAGAAATTCAGAAGAGCAATTCTTGTTGAACACTTTAGACGAATCAATTGTGTTTTTCACGTCGAAAAGAGTAAACGGCGCATCTAAAGTTCATCTGCAACTGCTTTCTCTTTTCCATACAAAGACGTTTAAAATTTGTATTGGCTTGTGCATAGAGTTCTTTCGACGAGCTAGTGTCATTAGTCCTTAGCCGCCTTAGTAATGCAAATGATCTATTTCTCGCCTGAGACAGTCGCTGTCGAACCACTTCTGCTTACTGACTACAGGTTTTGCATTAACAGTAGACGGTGCACTTAAGGTACTATCAGACGATTTGTAGATATACACAAATTTCATTTGGTTATCGCATACACTAATTCTATTCAAATTCGTTCACTTTTGCGTATTCTACAAACATTTGTGGTTCAGACGGCTTATGTATTTTGAAAAATTTCAATTGCTTTTTGCCATAGGTACACAAATACGGCATCCACAAATTATTTCGTGTATACAGATTTGTAGTTCAGACGGTTTGTATATTTATTCACAAATGGAGTTTGTGTAGGTATGTACTCGTATATATCAAATTGGTTTTTATTGTCGTGTGTTGATTTTGTCGTATATTCAATCCCATTAAAAAATTAAATAAATAAATATACAGTCATGATTTCGATTCGATACCAAAGAGGAACACGAAATCCAACAACACGTCGTCGAGCAAGTGGCTTTTTTGTTGGAGAAAAATTATCTTGGCCACCGCTAGATAGACGGCTTTTGTTCAAAATTACTTTTATAATTGCGAGCGGAAGAGTCGCAATTGTATTAGACTTTTGTCCGCGTGACTGGCGCTCAGCTCGATCATTTGCTTGAATTGGTAACGCCGTACAGTTATGCGTACCAGCATTCCTGCATCTGTGCGACTGAAATTGACGCTGCGCTTTCTGGCCTCTGCCGAAAATTTTCGATCGCTACAGTATCTTTTTAGCATTCCACAAAACGCAATCACTACCATTATTCCGGAAGTGTTGGATGCAACAAATAGAGTTACTTTCTCAATCCAAATAATCATTTAACACATTTTGTCAACAGCAGTCGGCTGGAAAGCTATAACGCAGCAATTTAATGAGCTGTGTCGGCGTTGTTCACGGCAAGCACGTCGTGATAGTAGCTCCACAAAATGCGGGTATCGTCTCATAGCTTTACGTATATTTTTCGAATTCACAGAAGAGATTAGGTCAGGCTGTGTACTGTTTTGATCGTCATCAATTAGTTTAGTTATAGATGCAATATAACGGGTGATTTTTTAAGAGGCTTAGAACTTTTTTTTAAAAAAAACACAAAAAATTCGAAAAAATGAATGAAATATTTATTTGAATCGATAGTTTGAACCTTGCAATTTAATGTTTAAAGATAATTTCATGTAAATGTTGACCGCGGCTGCGTCTCAGGTAGCCCATCCGCTGAGTCCAATGTTGGCATACTCTTTCACACATATCGGCCGGTATCTCACGAATGAATGCATGGATGTTGGCTTCCAGTGCGTCAATCGAAGCGGGCTTGTCCCTATACACATTAGCCTTGACATACCCCCACAAAAAATAATCTAATGGTGTCAAATCGCACGATCTAGGCGGCCAATTGACCGGCCCGAAACGTGAAATTAACTGTTCACCAAACTCGCCTCGCAATTCCGCCATTGTTTCGCGTGCTGTGTGGCATGTGGCACCGTCTTGTTGAAACCACATATCATGCAAGTCAAGAACTTCCATTTCGGGCAAAAAAAAGTTTGTTATCATCGCTCGGTAGCGTTCACCATTGACAGTAACGCTGCGATTCGCATCATCTTTGAAGAAATATGGCCCAATAATGCCGCCGGCCCATAAACCGCACCAAACAGTGGCTTTTTCGGGATGCATTGGTAGCTGTTGCAATGCTTCTGGCTGATCTTCACTCCAAATGCGGCAATTTTGCTTATTTACGTACCCATTCAACCAAAAATGAGCCTCATCGCTGAACACAATTTTTCGATAAAAAAGCGCGATGAACATTTCGAACCGAGCACGAATTTTGATATTAAAATTCAATAATTTGCAAGCGTTGTTCATTTGTAAGACGATCCATGGTTAAATTGCAAACCAAACTGAAGCTGTTTGACAGTGACACAAGGTACTAAACACACGTCAGCTGTCAAAACCAGTGTTGCCAAAACCAAACCAGCTAAAAAATCACCCGTTACATACTTACAAAGTTCTCGGAAATCTCATTTAACCTTTTTTTCAACTGAACTCCCGAAACCATTTGTGCATTCGCATGATGATTTGTGTATGTAAACAAATAAGCATAAATTTATTTGTCTACCCGATCAGACGATTTGAGTTTGTACACAAATTCGATTTGTATATGCTATTCACAAATGATATACAAATCGTTTGTGTATCCCATTTGATGCTATCAAATTTGTGGTTCAGACGGTTTGTATACATAATACATAAATTTATTCACAAAATGTTGCGTATACACAAACCGTCTGATAGTACCTTTAGGCCCATTTTATTCACTCGAAGTTGAACACAACTTGGGAAGTTTGCCATATAAAAATCCCGAAGTTGTGTTCAACTTCGAGTGAATAAAATGGGCCTTAGACTCGCAAGCTCAGTAGTCAGTTTATTTTGATAAGCGACAAGAAATTTGTCATTCCAAACCAACTTCGGCAGAAGAGCCAGCTGCTTTGCGAATGGCGTAGCACCAGTATTCAAAACTGCACACGATATTTCTAATGGCATATAATCGGAAAACGTTTGAGCTGCTATCGAAAAAACATTGACTATAGTTCCAATTTCCTGATAATAGGCAGTAGTCTATAACAGGGCATAAAGTTCCACAGATAAAGGTAAGTTCACCATCCAATATTAGTCACCGTTGTACTCTTCCAAATAAGAGTCCAAAAGACCTATTATCGTTAGCGAGTCGAACAATTCGCGTAAATCGAGTTACTTGTCGAAACACTCGCCTTGTCCGATTTTGGTAGGCGAATTAATTCATTCGCCTAGAAATCAAGGGCTACCAAAATAATAACAACGAAAATGACGTCAATTCAAACATTTATGTCAACACAAAAAGAATTCAAAATAAAAAAAATATGTACCTTAAAAATTATCAGCAATTTTAATCTATTTTTTGAAGAAAACAATACGGAGGTAGCTTTAGATATTTGTGTAGACTGAGACGTACTTCGTCGGAAAATTCCAATCCTCTGGAACTTCAAGCCATCTGTAAGTACCTAAATACATAATAATAATAATAATAATAATAGTTGGCGCAACAGGTCTGTAGGGACCCAGGGCCTAGCTTCTCGCAACCATTCGTTTTGTGTGAGTTTTTAATTTTTGGAACGAATGGAAGGGATCTACAATTTTATGCCGGCTCCAAACGGGCCGATTGAGAAGCTCTTTCATGACAGTTATACTCTCGGATGTTTGTCAGACGTTCGCGAGAGGTGGCGCAGTGAAAAAAAACCCTGAGTTGGAATTTGGGTTTTTGCGGGATTCGAACCTGGACCCTATACATTCAGCACTTTAATTTATGAAGTAATTCAGTGATTTTTTTTTAGATTTGTGTCCAACTTTCGTTTAACCAAAGAAGCATTCGGACCAAATAAAAGACAAATTCCATATATATATATGGAATCAATCCATCCTATTGTTGGCCTACGCACTTAGATTTTTTGCTGACGGGAGCTTCGCGCAACCAACGGTTGGGCTTCGCGCAACCAACTGTTTCTGTGGCTCCGAATAAAGTTTTTAGGCCCATTTTATTCACTCAAAGTTGAACACAACTCGGGGAGTTTTCCATATAAAAATCCCCAAGTTGTGTTCAACTTCGAGTGAATAAAATGGGCCTTAATGTATTCCAATCTGCAGTGTGCAAAAAAATGGATAAACACAGAAATGACCGAAAATGAAAAACAACAGGCAAGGAGCTGTGTGGACTCCTCCAAGTCCATATCATCCAATTGGGGCCAAAAATATTCGGCTATCATTGAACGGTAGCGATTCCCATTCACAGTAACATGCCGGTCTTGGTCATCACGCAAGAAGTACGGCCCAATGACGCCGCCGGCCCATAAACCACACCAAACCGTAATTTTTTCGGGATGCAATGATGACTCATGGAGTACGTGTGGATTGCTTCCTGACCAATACCGCATATTTTGTTTATTGGCGAAGCTATTCAGCCAGAAATGAGCCGATGATTATGACGACCATAAATTGTACGTAGCGCTCTTAACGTTGAGGCCACTCCGAATTTCGGTAGTAAATTTTAATAATTTCGACTCATTGTTGGCTCGTATATCTTTCCATCATGAAATGGCAAACCTTACTGAAGAGAAATGTCAAAAGAGCGGCAAGAAATTCGGCGTCGTTTGCTGTCCCTGTCGCTCTACTTTTGTAGCGTCCCTGTTGAAAAACCCTTTAGTTGCGAGCTGGACGCCTTTTCCGTTTATAGGTCCTCCGATTTTCGTCTTGGATCTCATTGCTTTCTTTGCCAGTTGCCTCGTGTCCTCTCTCTCCATTGTAAACAGCTCTCTTATATTGTCGTCTATTAGTTTTTGTCAGTTCACGGTCGGTGTTGCTTCTCATTTTTGTGCCAAACATGAGTTCAAACAGTGTTTTTTATACTTCGCTGCCATATCAAGTTGATGCATATTTGAAGAGTACCGCAATGCGTGTACCACTTACATGAGTCCGTTGCTGAAAACTTTGTAAGAACTGAAACGTTAATACGGTTTATACGCTCCACTTGGCCGTTACCTCTCGGCACTCCTGTGGCGATTACCAAATGCTCAATGTTCCTTGCCTTGCAGTATTCTTCGAAATTGTTGCTCGTGAACGCCGACCCACGATCAGAAATTATCCGTGACGGGTTTCCAAAGGTAGCTGCTTGCAGTTCCAGCTTTACAATCGTTTCTAAGTGGTCTAAGTGGTCGATGTGTTATGTGCAGTAATCTCCTTCCTTCTTCGTCTTCCTTGTAAATAATTCCTCGTCGTCCTGTGCCTTTATGATTCTAGCTAGAAACTCACCCTTGACCAACCCTACCGCATTTCTGTGTTCCAACTCGAAGTCGAACTCCTGCGTGATCAGCAACCATCCAGCAATTCTTGAATAGAACTCCTTTTTCCCCATCGTTCCTTTGAAAGCCGCGCAGTCCGTTGCTATTTTCAATCGCAGTCCCATCAGATAGTGTCTGAACTTCTTCAGCGCTTTCACCACTGCCGGAGCTTCTAGCTCATAGCTGCTGTAGTTCTGTTCCGCGGCAGATGTCTTCTTGCTATAATAAGAGACGGGATAAAAAGCATTATTTTCAACCCCATTTGGAAGCTCGGTTTCCGCGTCAGGCCGATATAGTTTACGAACCGGAGAAGTGGTCAACATTTTCTTAAGTTCCTCGAACGCGGCTGTTTTTTTTGCCCCAAACTGAAACTTTTCACCTTTAACAGATCCGTCAATGGTCTTGTAATGCTGGAGTAACCAGGCACAAACCTTCAAAAATACCCAGTGAGTCCCAAAAAAACTTTGGACCTTCGGAACGTTAATAGGCTGTGGAAATCTCTGAACTGCCTTTATTTTCTCCATCGAGGGCTTGATAGTTCCATTCGCAACTCGGAATCCCAAGTAGTCCATGGCCTCACATAGAAACTGACATTTTTTCCATCGAAATTTAAGACCATGCTCACTCTCCACCTCCCGTACAAGCTTCAGATTAGCCAAGGCGTCCTCAAAATCTTTTCCCAGCACCGCAATATCATCTACAAATACCAATAAAATTTGTCGAAGCCTTAATTCTTTAAAGACTGTGTTGACATATCGTTGAAATACAAATTCCAAACGGCGCAACGTTAAACTCCCATTGATCTTCTGCTGTCACTTACGGCTCTCTTCGCTTACCGGTACGTGGAAAAAGTCGTTTTCCAAATCCATCGTCGTAAACACTTTGGCCGAACTCATCTGATCGAGCTGCTCTTCCACAATAGCATTTGGAAACGGATCACGAACTATGATTTTGTTGAGTGCCCGGTAGTCTTTTGTCCCATCTTTCTTATTTGCGAGCACTACTGGTGATGAATACTCCGATTCGCTTTGTCGTATAATTCCCTTCGCCTGCCACTCCTCTACTTGCCTTTGCACAATGTCCTTTTCTAGCGGAGCAAGCCGTCTTGGACGTTGAGCAATCGGCACGTCGGAACAATTTTCATTTGAACGTTTGTCGTCTTTGTTTTCATCGGCTTATAGTTGTCAACCAATTTCTGGACTTCGTCCCTGTATAACGGATTGCCTACAACAAGTTCTACTTTTTCATTACTAACCTGCCAGCAGTTCCTTAATTGCGAATCAAAAGAGCATGCTGAAGGTAACTTGAGGACACCACATAAATCTTTGTGCGATAGAAGAATTGATCTATCTGAACAGTTGCGTCGAAGTATCCAAAAGGCTTTGTACTTTCCTGAGACAGTCCCCGAAAAAACATGGTCATCAGCTTCTAACGTTGGAGCTCCTATCTTAAAATACTCCGTCGAATCCATCACCGTCACATCGCTTCCAGTATCGATTCTTGCCTTAACCTGAAATCCATTTACCAATACCACTTTAGCCTCCAACTCACTTACGTCAGTTTCCACCACGTTCACTGCTTTTGTGCCGTCTTGTTATAGTGGGCAGTTTAGTGAAAGGTGCCCAAAATTTTCGCAGTTGAAGTACTTGGGACCTTTCGACCTACTTTCACACACCCTGCTCTTGTGCCCCGTCAGTCCACAGTTAAAACAACGTGTTCTATAATTGCTGCTGTTGCTAAATTGTATGATTGAGATATCGTCTACGCCGCCCTTTCCCCCTAACTCTCGCATTGCGAACAAATAATCAGCAACTGTCTCATCTTTCTTTTGTTTTAATAGCAGCCAACCTTTTGTGCACATCCGCAGTTTTCATAGCGCTTCCAAATTCGTCCAACAGCAGTTCTTTAAGCTCCTTCCCTCTTGTTATAGTTGGCTTAGTCCGCATCGCCATTTTAGCGGTACCAACCAACAACCGTTTGCCAAATAAAATTCTTCGCGTGTCATCCCATTCTTCAAGGATGATACCGTTTCGAATTCGTCGACCGATGAAGCAACATCTCCCTGACCACTGAAACATGACAGTATTAAGAGGGTCTTCAAAAGATCCGATACTTGCCTGAATATCACGCCTTTTTAGCTCCTCGACTTCTGTTCGTAACAATGAGCACTCTAGCTCCACGCTGGCCGCACCATTCGCCCATCTTGGGTTTTCTCTAGCCTGAGTTGATTGTGGATGGTAACTGTCCCCGCCATCGTACTTGCACCCTCCGCCGTCCTCGTCATCCTTCCGTTAACCTCAGGCAGAACGTCTTCTAACTTGTCTTCATCGTGTAGAGGTGCTCTAAAGTCACCTCCGCCTGCTAACATGGAAGTTTTCCACCTATTTTTGCTCGACTTCAGCTCTTTCTCCCGTCTTTTTAATTTGATCTCTCGTTGTAAAAGTACTTCAAATAATTCAGAGAAGTAAGCTCCTTGAGTCTTTTCAGTACTGTTTAGTAATTGTCTGCCCCGTCGTCTGCCTACCATCCTACACGTTTTTTCTATCGCGATTAAATCAATTCGTCGTTGTTGTACCCGTGTCGTATAATTCCCTTCGCCTGCCACTCCTCTACTTGCCTTTGCACAATGTCCTTTTCTAGCGGAGCAAGCCGTCTTGGACGTTGAGCAATCGGCACGTCGGAACAATTTTCATTTGAACGTTTGTCGTCTTTGTTTTCATCGGCTTATAGTTGTCAACCAATTTCTGGACTTCGTCCCTGTATAACGGATTGCCTACAACAAGTTCTACTTTTTCATTACTAACCTGCCAGCAGTTCCTTAATTGCGAATCAAAAGAGCATGCTGAAGGTAACTTGAGGACACCACATAAATCTTTGTGCGATAGAAGAATTGATCTATCTGAACAGTTGCGTCGAAGTATCCAAAAGGCTTTGTACTTTCCTGAGACAGTCCCCGAAAAAACATGGTCATCAGCTTCTAACGTTGGAGCTCCTATCTTAAAATACTCCGTCGAATCCATCACCGTCACATCGCTTCCAGTATCGATTCTTGCCTTAACCTGAAATCCATTTACCAATACCACTTTAGCCTCCAACTCACTTACGTCAGTTTCCACCACGTTCACTGCTTTTGTGCCGTCTTGTTATAGTGGGCAGTTTAGTGAAAGGTGCCCAAAATTTTCGCAGTTGAAGTACTTGGGACCTTTCGACCTACTTTCACACACCCTGCTCTTGTGCCCCGTCAGTCCACAGTTAAAACAACGTGTTCTATAATTGCTGCTGTTGCTAAATTGTATGATTGAGATATCGTCTACGCCGCCCTTTCCCCCTAACTCTCGCATTGCGAACAAATAATCAGCAACTGTCTCATCTTTCTTTTGTTTTAATAGCAGCCAACCTTTTGTGCACATCCGCAGTTTTCATAGCGCTTCCAAATTCGTCCAACAGCAGTTCTTTAAGCTCCTTCCCTCTTGTTATAGTTGGCTTAGTCCGCATCGCCATTTTAGCGGTACCAACCAACAACCGTTTGCCAAATAAAATTCTTCGCGTGTCATCCCATTCTTCAAGGATGATACCGTTTCGAATTCGTCGACCGATGAAGCAACATCTCCCTGACCACTGAAACATGACAGTATTAAGAGGGTCTTCAAAAGATCCGATACTTGCCTGAATATCACGCCTTTTTAGCTCCTCGACTTCTGTTCGTAACAATGAGCACTCTAGCTCCACGCTGGCCGCACCATTCGCCCATCTTGGGTTTTCTCTAGCCTGAGTTGATTGTGGATGGTAACTGTCCCCGCCATCGTACTTGCACCCTCCGCCGTCCTCGTCATCCTTCCGTTAACCTCAGGCAGAACGTCTTCTAACTTGTCTTCATCGTGTAGAGGTGCTCTAAAGTCACCTCCGCCTGCTAACATGGAAGTTTTCCACCTATTTTTGCTCGACTTCAGCTCTTTCTCCCGTCTTTTTAATTTGATCTCTCGTTGTAAAAGTACTTCAAATAATTCAGAGAAGTAAGCTCCTTGAGTCTTTTCAGTACTGTTTAGTAATTGTCTGCCCCGTCGTCTGCCTACCATCCTACACGTTTTTTCTATCGCGATTAAATCAATTCGTCGTTGTTGTACCCGTGTGCTACTAATAACAATAGGGAAAATGTAAGATTAGTAAATGCAAAATTAAACCATGAGTTTGTATGACTTCATCGTCCAGATTAAGAGTGCCGCTAGCTCCCATTGTAGGTTTTTATTGCATCTTGCAATTGAGAGGGCAAAAAAGAGAGTTCATTTGAGTGTTGCGTCTGCTTTTATTCAATCCTACATACATATGAAATGTAGTTCACGAAATATCCGACATGGCGTTATTCGATTTTTCTCTAAACTTGAGAATCTATAGTTTGCAGGTTTTCGCTCGCAAGATGCCGAAAGTGTTAAAAAAAAACACATTCATTTGGCTTTAAAAAGAATCATAATTTTGTTTTATAAATTCAAAATAAAATAATTAAAATAATGCAATTAAAACATTCCTATATTGTGCATTGTCAACACTTATACAAAATCCAAAGTATGGTATTATTGTTGAACGGTGCGGGCTTTTTATTGATAAAAAGATTAATTTTGTCGATGCCACACCAGATTGTTTGGTAGGTGTTTAGCTGAACTTGCTTCCCAAATCATGCTATAATAATAATTAACTAAACTTGCTTCTCAAGTCTTGCTATAAAACCATACATTTATGAACAGCCCCTCAGGCTATATTTGGTACATTTAGCAATAAACTAGTACTTTTTATGTAAGCTGCGTGCTCACGATTTTCCTTGCATACCTTTCCTGGTATGTATTTTTGTCAACGGAATTCTGACATTCCTTCAACGACCATCATCGCTATCAGCCGTAATTAGTTTTAACTTAATAAAAAGATATTGCGTAAAATATCAGTTAAAGTTTTTCATTTTTTCGGGAAGATTTTTCTACTCGCCAACCAAATAATTTTTCACTGCTCAACAGTAGGTGATAGGGCCATTTGTAGCCCTTCATCAGCTAGATACTTAATAATTATGGAAAGTGTAGTCAAGAAATCAATTGTTTGAAAATAAATTGTGAATATTTGAAGCTAAAAGAAACTCACAACTCTTTTTAAAAAATTTAAGGCCAAGTTCATATTACGAAGATATAATTTAGCTACTCAGTGTTTGGGTACTTTGATTCTGTGTATTTATGAAAATTGAAGGAAGATACGTTCTGAGAAATGTAAATGTAAAAGCCGAGAATTTCTAGGGTAAATGCAAGTCTTGAACACCTAACTAAAAAACAAAGTCGGTAAGTAAATTTCTGCATTTGAAAAAATGTCCTCTTTTGTTATTGTTTTTTAAATCTCCGTTTACGTTGTGCTGGTGGAGATGCTCAGTATGACTTTCCGATGTCAAAAAAAGTTCACCTTATTCCTGTAAGCTGGTTCTAGCATATAAGCTTAAAAGTAGTACTAACACTTCCCATTCTGTTTCTTTCCGCTCAACACTAGACTCCGGTATATAATTTAATAATCGGTTAGAGTGATATGGAACTGACTACATAATACGTACATTATTGCTATGTAACTGCTAGCACTTTAGGCTAGAATATTTTGGTGAATTGAAGTTTTTAAATACGAGTATAAAAATAAGAGAAGCCCTGCTTTTCTATTTGGCAGATAATAGAAGTGCTTAGCTAATGACTTAAATTAGGCTGCAATAATTGGACTAAGAATAAAATTCATAGTTGATATAATAACACCTACACGTAATAACATATTGTTTTTAGTTACCAGAAATGTGTAAATCACCCACATATCATTAAATTTGTTTAGTTTAATTAAGTACCCACTAATTAGTGGTACAGAATAATAGCAGTCTCACTTCGATTTTTCGAAGATTGTGCAACCCATTGGTGTAGAATTTTTTACAAGGACAAATACATCTATGAATAGTGTATCATCATAGGCTAGGCTCTGAAGGCGTGGCGTTTCGTATATATTCTAAGTTTAACTGTGTAAGAAACCTATCCTCAAACAAACCGATTTTGAACAATGATTTTGATTTGTACTCGCACTTTAAAAATTTGCACGTAATTCGTAAAAAACTGGATATCACACACACTATCGTTTTCGGTCTATTCAGGCAGAGTTTGCAACACAATACAATTTTTGTTGTTGACCTCGCTTATTACGATCAGTCGCCTATAACGTCCACTTTTCTATCATTTGGTTAGTTTCGTTATATTTTAAACTATTTTACCGTCGGGTATAGCGTCGTAGTATATAACGACACGTCTGATATAACGACCAATTTTTGGAAAAATATCAATCATTGTGGTCGGTTATAACCACGGAATGAGTGAAAATGAATAAAAACGGACGTGTATCTGAATATTTCTTGTTTATTCTTGTAATTTTAAAAAGAAAAAGGATAACAGTTTGTGGGGTCTCGTCGCCGACGATCAGTCTACATTGTGCAACTGTGTCCCTACATTATGTTTCTGTTGGATATGATGGCAGTTTATTTTATGTGTCGCCAGGACGATTGCTTTAAGACTATCTTTGGTTAACGCGTCTTCAGTAAAAAGGTTTTCATTTTATGAGATTGCAGTGGCTTATTAAGGAGGAATTTTTCTGTAGAGGAAAAGGCAGCACTTCCGTTTGGAGGCAGGCGAAAAAAATAGTATAATTGCACAGGAGTTTGGTGTTTCGCACTCAACCGTATCCACAATATGGAAAAATCGTGAAAACATTTTTTTTTTATTAAACTCTTAAATAAAATAAAAATATAAAATTAATTGCTTTCGTTCGTAAATGTTTTTTTTTTATTTTTTTCCTGAATATTTGTAGAAATAAGTCGGATATAGCGGAAAGAAGTGCTTGATGGAAGAAAATGCTTGGTTTCCGTATTTCTAGACTTGAAGACTGTTTTTGAAACAAAAATAGGTTCATTCTTTTATGTCAACTTCAAGGGTATGGCGTACGACAAAGTGAACTGAAATGGTTCCAATGTTATTATTATTATTTATTGTTTTTTTTATTTATTCATTATCACTATAAACTAGTTTAGAATAGTAGTTCTGCTTAATAATATAAAGTGATTCTGATTATAATAAAATCATTATCATTCACTTAACGGTTAGTGTTGAATGATAGTTTACGAAAACTCTTTGTTCCCTTTCCAACAAATATGACCTTTTGTAAAAAGTATAAAGAATTCGGCCACATCTTCGATCCCAACGCTCATTTACAATGGCATTCCAGCTGTCAACTCTTTAGACAAAGCGAATCTGCTTGCTGCACATTTTGCAGCCAGCTCAATGCTCCCAGATTGCGCTTTGCCTCTACCTGTACTTGAGAGCGTCGAATACACCATGGGACAAATCCATTTTCGCACTCGTACAGTGGCAAGAGTACTTAATGATCTCAACATAAATAAATCCGCTGGTCCAGATTGTATTTCCCCAATTGTTCTGAAGAGGTGTTCTTCCACGCTGGCAAAACCACTGCGTAAGCTTTTCCATCTGTCCTATTCTTCTGGACTCTTCCCGAGAAGGTGGAAAACAGCACTTGTCCAGCCCGTCCCCAAAAAAGGCAAATCTTCTTCTCCAACCAACTACCGACCCATAGCACTTACATCCATTCTTTCTAAGGTCATGGAAACGCTGATAAATCGTCAGCTCATGAAATATCTTGAATCACAAAAACTCATTAATGACCGGCAGTACGGTTTTCGTGGTAACAGATCCACTGGTGATTTGATGGCTTATCTCACCGAAAAGTGGAAACAATCTCTACATCACTTTGGTGAAGCGAAGATATTTCAAAGGCATTTGACAGAGTTTGGCACCAAGCTCTTTTATCTAAAATGCGTGCATATGGGATCGATGCGACTCTTCTTCAATGGATTAGAAACTACCTCTCTAACCGTTCAATTCAAGTTGTAGATATTGGATGGTTTCAAGTCTGAAATTCACCATATAAATGCTGGTGTTCCCCAAGGCTCCGTTTTGTTTCCGACTCTCTTTCTCATTTTCATAAATGATCTCCTGTCTGTAACTTCTAATCCAATCCACTCCTTCGCCGATGACAGCACCCTCAGCTTCTCATATTCATTCCAAGACTCACGTCCCTGCTCTTCGGCCGTAGAACTGGAACGGCAACGTATGTTAAGCTCATTAAATTCCGATCTCGACAGCATTATAAAATGGGATTCAGCCAATAGAGTGAAATTTAATGCTTCCAAAACACAATGCTGTCTGCTGCCATTAAAGCGAAACCAGAATCCTCAGCCATTATCCATGAATGGCACTTGCATCGCCGAAACCGAAATACTTTCCATTCTCGGTATGTGTGTCCATGACAAACTCCGTTGGAATGACCACATACACGAAGTCGCCAAGAACGCTGCGAAATGTCTAGGTTTCCTCAAACGGTGCAAGAAATATTTTACCCCTTCTGATCTGGCTGCCATATACAAGGCGTTTATTCGCCCCAAACTTGAGTATAACTCTCATATCTGGTCTGGTGCGCCCAAAACCTCATTGCACCTGCTGGATAGGATACAGAATCGTGCTTTAAAACTTATTGGAGACATAAATATAGCGAATTCTATAAATTCGCTCGAACATCGCAGAAATGTAACATGTCTCTCATTGTTTTATCGCTGCATTCCACCCCTTCAACAATTCAACCGCAATACTCGCCAAGCCAGGAATGCCCATCAGTTTACCCTTCAGCCTACTTTCGGTCGTACTATGAAATATAGAGATTCATTCATAAGCCGTACAACACGAATGTGGAATGCCTTGCCCAGCAGCTCGGTCTTTCCCCCTCAGTGCAATTTGCAGACATTTAAAACCAATGTGCATCGGAATCTCCTATCTTCTCTATCCCAATTTCCTTAACGCCCCCGCTGTGTACTTCAAACTACACCATAAGAGTAGTCATAACCTCTTTAGCGCGTGTCAATTATAAAAAAAAAAAAAAAAAAAAACATTCATAAGTCATACCTCTAAAACCAGCCTTATATATTTTATCCAGTAATATTTGCAGATCTACCATGTCAAATGCTTTGGTCATGTCAATGAAAAGAGCCATAGTTGATCGGCTTTTGTTAATACCATTAAACAGATCACAACAGACTTTTAAGATGGCGTCTTCCGTGGATCTACCTGCCCTAAAACCATATTGGTCTACTGGAAAAAAATATTTTGGTTTAAGAACGAGATTATTCTTGATTTCATTAATTTTGAAAAAATTTTAGACATCGTAGGAAGTAGGAAAATCGGTCTGTAGTCGCTTATACATTTGCGATTCCCCCGTTTAAAACACGGAATAACTTCTGCCTTGTTTAGAGACTTGGGAAACTTACCGCTGCTAACACTGAGGTTAAAAAGATAGTACAAAACTTCGACAATTTCCTACGCAATTTTTTTCAATAGTATTGCAGAGATACCATCACTGGTGCATTTATTTTTGTTTTGCAAGGACATAATTGATTTAAAAATTTCATAAGATGTTATCTGGTTAAACCGGAAGCTATTACTTTGCATTACTTCTTCGGCTAGACCCGATGCAATATTTCAGTTGCAACTACTGGAAGGAGACTCAAGGTTCCAAAGTCTCAGAGACATTGACAAAAAAGTGATTAAAATGGTTTGCAATTGAGCGTGGATCAGATATGATTGAATTTTCGGTCTCTATGAAACTTGTATTGTTTGGATGTTTTTTTTTACATAGTTTTGCGAACTCATTTTCGCGTTTTATATCATTTAATAGTCTCCATGTCATTCAGGGTTGTAAGAATGTATTGCGCTGGTTAATATTTACAACGGATGTTGTACTATTAATATGATTTGATAAAATAAATATAAAACTATCGTATGACACAGAAGGATTATTCTCAGAAAAAACTGGTTTCCAAAATTCGTACCACAGTTTTTCGCAAAGGGCTTGGTAGTCGACTCGAGTCTTTATCCTGTTCACGTTAGTTTTCTTAGATGCGATACCCACATGGTATTTAAGTACACATAAGTGATGATCAGTAATTTTATAGTCATGTACTTCACTGAAGAAAAAAGAATTGTTATCCTTATGTAGGGGGAGAAAAATATGGTCGATACAGGTATTTGTTGAGTCAGTTATGCGAGTTGGTACATTCACTAAACTCTTAAGACTATACGACGCCAGGAGTAGCATATATGTTTCACAATCCGAATCTGAAACGTTTAGTATGACTATATTAATATCGCCTAAGACTATTAGAATCTTAGCTTTTGTATTATCTAGAACTGTATACAACTCTTCAATATAAACAAATTTTTTTGACAATTATGTAGTCGATAAATGCAGAGCATAGTATAGCTTGGGTTAAGTTAGGTTAGGTTAGGTATGCGGTCTGGCGTGGAGTACTCTGTGCCACACTCAGGCCAACATTGACCCATTGTGATGCCCATGGGGGAAAGGTTGTCCCTTACCCATTATAACCCTGTCTATAAGGAATTGCAGTTAATTACTCACTGTGCTGTTGTATACAATTCACCCTGTGGATTTGACAAACCACATTATCTTGTCTACTGGTGTGCTGGAAAGCTCATCTAGGTCGTGGAAGAAGTGTCTCCCTAGGAATCTGTGTCTATTGTGTTGGAGACTTGGGCAGTGGCACAGGAAGTGGGTCTTGTCCTCAAGAGCTTCCTCATAGACGCAGCCCATACAAAGTTCTTCTTCCGTCAAGTGTAATTTTTTCATGTGGTACCGCAGAGTGTTGTGCCCCGTTAAAATTCCTACGAGGGTGGAAAGAGATTTCCTATCTCTTCGTATGAGACTCTCGGTTCTTGCTTCATTGAAAGTTGGCCATAGCATTCTTGTCGTATAACAAGTTTCAAGTGCAGTTCATCTAGCGTTCGCCTCTCTTGTGGCTTTACTTCTTGCTTCAAGCTTGAGTGATCAAGGCGGGATATTCACAGAGGGATCAGCTTGTTCTGATACAGCTGCCGAACCTAGTCTAGCTAATTCGTCTGCTTTCTCGTTGCCTTGAATGCCTTCATGTCCCGGAACCCAGCAGAGCAATACCTTATGCTGAGCGCCAAGAGCCCTGAGCTCTTCACGACAGCATTTTACAAGCTTTGATTTAACTAAAGTTGCAGTTAATGCTTTTATTGCTGCCTGGTTGTCGATTTAGAAGGTAATACCTTCAGTCGGTATTGCCCTTACCACAGGCTCACGGGCTGCTGTAGTCACTGCAAGACACTGCTGTGGTCGGGAAGGCGTATCGATTTTGAGATACCCAATGGCTCGGAGAAGACACCTGACCCCACCCCGGTTTCCAGTAAAAACGGCTATGGATTGCGTGTTGAGCACTATTCCGTCTCTCCATTCTTCCCTACTGGGATAGGCGTTCGAGAATGGTCTTGTGAACTCTAAATATGGCGTAATGTAGTCTGTGTTAGATACATAGATCCCTTCCATTCGTTCCTAAAAAATGTAATCTCACACAAAACGAATGGTTGCGAGAAGCTAGGCCTAGGGTCCCTACGGACCTGTTGCGCCAAAAATTATTATTTATTATAGATTGGCTTGTTCTCATGGCACTAATGGCGGGTAAAAGTTGTATAAATATGTCTAACGGCAGCAGATTGAGGATAGCCTCAAGACCTGCTGTAGGAGTTGTGCTCATCGCACTGATGGTACCAATACACGCTAGTCTTTTCGTAATAGCCTTTAGGTAGGTGGATTCGTTTGTTGCCGGCCACCATACAAGGCTTCTATAGTACAGTATAGGTCTTACTATAGCCGTGTACAACTACAGTTTAATTTTGGGGATGGTCCCCAGGTTTTTCCAAAAATTCAGCTGCAGGAGTAGAAGGCTACTGTGGCCTTTTTGATTCTTTCATATGTTTTCAATTTCCAGTTAATTTTTTTATCCAGTATAAGTCCCAAGTATTTGGCACTGTCAGATATTCTGAGGGGTATACCGCCAACAGAAGGAGTGACAAACTGTGGTATTTTCCTTTTGTTTGTGAATATAACCAGTTCAGTTTTCTGGGGATTTAAAGTTAGGCCATAGCTCGGGGGCCCACATGTCGAGGGTTTTAAGAGCGCCACCAATTTGTTCAGTGAGTGTTGGAAGGAATTTGCCTGTAGCCAACAACACTACGTCATAAGCACCTCGTTTAGAACTATGACCCTATGAACTAGCGGGGATATAACCCCGCCCTGATTAGTTCCTCTAGAGGCGTAAGCTTCTAGCTGAGAGCCCCCAAGTTCGGCTATGATATGTCTTCCTTCGAGAATGCTAACAATCCAATTGATAATGAAACTACCAATGTTAAGCTTACACAACGTTCTGCGTACGGCATCCGTTTTGACATTGCGGCCAGTTTCTTGTTCCACCATGGAGGTGGTATTTTCTTTTTCCGTTTTACCACCGGGCATACTATTTCAAATGCCTCTTTCAAAACGGTAACTATTTTCTCGGTTTTCAGGTCGATGTCGTTCGGGCAATTTATATTTATATTACCTCCTTGCTAAAAAGAGTCCAGTCAGCTTTTTTTAGGGTTCCTGTGTGACAATTACCCACAAAGAATTCTAACAATCTATGATCAGAGTAGGATTGCACATTTAGAACTTTCCATTTATCAATAGTGAGGGTGTTGGAGTTGCTGAATAGCGTTATGTCTATAGCTTCCTGCCTGTTCCTAACTACAAATGTTGGTTCATCACCTCTATTAGCTACTAGAAGATTGTTTTCTATTATAAATTCAAAAATAGACTCACCTCGTGGTTTAATATATCCGCTACCCCATTGTGAATGGTGGGGATTTGCGTCGCATCCCATTAACAAGTCGCAACCCTCCTGTTCCGCTTTGTGTACTAAGGCGTGGGTGATTGGAGCTGGTGGTCCTACATCTTCGTAAGGCATATAAACGGCTGATATAATCAGTGGGGGGAGCCCCCTCCGTTCAAGCCTTACAACGGTTTGGTCTAGATTGCTGTAGGTAGATAGAAGTAATAAGTTAATATGTTTCCTAGCTACTATACATGTTCTATTCTTAGTAAGTTACTATATCTCTATGATTTAGCCCGCTTATTTTGCCACGGGATATCCATGACTCTTGCACCAAGGCGATGTCTATGTTTCTTTCACTTAAGAGATAGACGAGGTTAGAGCTTGCTGCTATGCTATGGTGTAGGTTTATTTGGACTATTTTCATGCTCACCGTACCTTAACATCCACCAATCTCCTTCTTCTCTCAGTTATTTCCGTGAAGGGTCGAACCTTACACCGGGTAATTCCAGTGCGAACCTTGTTGTTGAACTTCCTCAGCAAAGGAATTGACTTGTGACTAAGTAGAACCATAATCTCAGTTCTCGCTATGGAGTTTTGGGGTGAGGTGACGTAGGATCCTTTTAATACGTTCCTTTGGTATATGCGGCCCGGGAATCGAAATACGTCCCTTTGGTCTGGTGAATTCTAACAGGTCCTTCTTTACGACCAGTCGTAAGTCGGCATTTGCCCATGGAGCCTGAGTGTTTTCCACAAATGATTTTACCCAGTTAAAACCATCTTAAACCTTTGAAGGTTGAGAGTTGCTCAAAGAAGGGTAACTGGCCCTCTTTGTTAACGATAGTTCCGTTAACACCGTCAAGGATGCGCAGCTCTATGAGTTTCCATTGGTCCTTGCGCAACTTCCGATCTGGCTTGCTGAAGTCGACTACCGCCACTCGAATGCTGTGGTTGGTAGTCTGTGCCAGCTTGGCTTTTTTAGTGGCTTTATTTGAGGGTGGCGGTATCGTATCGTCGTGTCTACCTCTCTTCCAACTATTCGCCACCGGCTCGGAAGCTTCTCCGGGGACTGCTTCCTCGCCGATGGGCGTTCGCTTAAGTCTGTCCGAGACTGACTGGAACTTTCCTGGAACAGCTTGTAGCCGGCTCAGAATCGAGCCGAAGTCTCTCATCAACTGAGGTGGGGAGCAAGCGGCTTCCCACCCTCGTCATGAGAGGTCTTCTTTCCTTTTGTTCTCGTTTGTTTGCGTCTTCCCTAGTGGACCTCGCGAGCTTGAGCGTGTTGCGGGCTCTATCCAGAGCCGTCCTTTCCTTGTCCGTTAAAGACTTCGGATCACGCTTTCAAAGCCGCCGAATAAGACGAATCGCATTGCGTCTTCGATTTCGTAAAGGCGTCCTTGTATTGTCTCTTGGATTGTCGCTGGTCTTTTCCTGTGTAGAGACTTGCTGGGTCGCATTCGCATCCCGGTCTACTCTACCAGTCCTGACTAATGTAGCGAAAATGTGGAGTTTCCCTTTTATACAGGACTGCTATCGCCTGACATTGCAGGTAACAGTGACTTCTCCTCCAGAGAAAAGCAGAGGCTTGTCTCTTTCGGATCACTCAAAGCCACTCTGCAGGTGTCTACCTGAGGCCCACTCTCACTCAACTGCGGGACTTCCGATCATCGCTGAGAAGGCTGCTGCTGCTGCCTTGTAAAGTTGTCGAGAATTATATGTCAGGGTTTCGTTGATGTAAATATTACTTTTTCGAATTTCCCCTTGCTTTATCTGTCAAATCATAACAATTTTTGTTTATTTAGTGCGAGTTCGAGATTGAGATCGGTTGTAAACGGACGTGTTTTCTTCCTCCCGAGTGCCTTGATTTTGTTAAAAAAAAGACAACAAATTTTGGATGTTGTTGGCGGAATCCCGTTACTCAAAGACAACATACAAATTAAAACTAATTACACTTATTAGTTTAAAAAAAAAACTTTATTTTTCAAACTGGCAGCGATTCTGCCACTATTACAACTGAACACAATTTGCTTAAAAACTATGGCTTAAATACTATTTTAATGCTAACGAATGTAAATCCAACGGCGACGTGTTCCCATAGGTGATATTGCATTTCACACCGTACGTGATGGAATGTGGATCCAGTCGTCTTATCATATTGCGGTCGCATCTCATGTGCTGCCAGCGAATTCCGTGGCCAGACTCGCGGGAAACGATGTTAGATAGATGATGAATTTTATCTGTGTTAACTTACATAAAGATCAAAGTATATCCATTAAGCCCCATTTAGACGATCATTTCAGTTTCAGTTTCAGTTTCAGTTGAGCTATCAGTTAAACTGATGTCTAAATGCAAAAATTGAAGCGTAGAACTGAAACTATCAGTTATACTGATGTGTAAATACGTTTCAGTTCCGTTGTCATTGCAAATGCAGTTGGCTGTGAATTAACGTCGTGTTATTTTTTTTTTCCAATATGCCCTTTTAAGAATGTGCATGCCAAATTTTCCGTATCTTATTATATAAATAGGCGAAGGGAAAAATTTAAGAACCACATTTTTTTGGAAAGATTGTGCAATGCTGTCTGCAACTTGTTTTTAAATATGTTTTGTATAAGCCAAGTTAATATATTGGTGGAATTTCTACCACTAGGCGAACTCTAGTTCAAAATTATTTGCATATTCAATTAGTACTAGTATCGTTTGTGGTCGACAATCGACCATACATTTTATAAGTATGTATGTACCTATACTAAAAAACGTAATACAATTATTTTCTGTTTTCTTCCTCTATGTATGTATACTAAAAAACGTAACCTGTTTTGTGTGGGGAATTCATAACTTAATTTTACCACCTATTTTTTGTTTGTGCACATCTACGGCACAGAACCTCAAATAACATAAGATTTATTCTTCTTATATCATAATAAATACTAAAAAGGTGTACGGAAACTTTGGATGCTCACATATTAAAATAATGATGATACCTTAATATTTTCCTAACTTCATAACTTATATTAGGCCTGTTTTTTTTTAGCTTCGATCTCAGTAAAGCAAAATAAAGTAGGATTTTTAGCACGCAAATTACAACAAATACGCTATACTTGACAATTTGAGACTCGCAATAGTTGTTTTAGCTGTGTGCTGAAAATCCTACTTTACTTTGCTTTGCTGAGATCGAAGCTCAAAAAAACACGGCTATTAATAAATGACAAATTTGTAAACGTTTATTGCTACATATTGCAATTAGTCTCTCATCGTTCATTTCGCAATGTATTTCTTCTGCCTCTCGATTAAAATGAAAGCTTAACTGATTACCGCACTGATGTCTAAATGCACTGCACACATCAGTTTAACTGAAAGCTTAACTGATAGCTCAACTGAAACTGAAACTGAAATGATCGTCTAAATGGGGCTTTAATGAGTAGGGACACACCACGTGTTTCTTATCAGTTTACAATTTGCAGTACACATACACGAGAAATAGACGGCAATAAAAGTGCTCTAGTAAAAGAGGGATGGAAGAGTAGTTGAATTATTTCAAAATGTGGCCTGTGACGTAAAAAAGCAAAATCAATTTGTTTTGTTTTAAAATAAAGTAGACCCATACTCGGATGTAAAATTTGATAAGAAATTCATTATTTTGATTTTTGCAACAGTTGTAATAAAATCCATTTTTCATAAAGTTAAAAATATTCCCCTCAAAATTATTTATGTAGTACATATTTGGAAAACAAAAAATACATTTTTGTTCAAGATTCTCTAACGAGCCTAAAAATTCTTGATTAGGCCGTGCCACTTTCGGATCTACATATTCTTTAAAATCTGTAAAAAGGGAGGAAACGTTAAGTTGCGGACTCAATTTTAACTCACACTTGTGGTTTAGGCGGTAATTTTTTAAAATATGACCTGCTAAATAATTTCCAAATTAGGTGTTGTCGACCGTTTTAAGCGCATCGTTGACTTGGCATACATGTCTTTCGAGAAATGTCTTTCGCAGATCCAAGAATCCCTCGACAATTTTTCATGTAAAAAGTGTTGTTTGTTTATGCAGTTCAACCACTTCGCTTTTCTAAAAACAAAATTAAGAAATAATACAACACAGATTTATATTCGTTCTTGCCCGATCTATAACTTATATTGCTTACTTCTCGCTATTATCCGGTATATTTTAAAATATTTAACTCCAACATTTTCTTTCTCCTCTCGCCCACATGCCAAACATTTAAAATAATGTTTTCCCATTATTTTATTTAGAGTTTTTAAACTATGTAAACTTGCACTTCAACTTCAATATTTCACTACTTTTAATTGTTTGCCAAACGCACTGAAACGGAACACCCTTTCTTTCGTCAATTGATGTTAATGAACGACTGATAACAATCACATTCCGGCCCGCCTTTAAAAATACGTGCGAAAAAAATGTAAACAATCCCCTCTACAGCCAACCTAAGTTATTAGTGTGACCATCTGCAATGAAATATTACCTAAAAAGTGCTGGCAATAAAACTTCAAATCGTAAAAAATTGTTATTAACGAATTTCTTTTTCATGTCTATTTTTTTCTTTTTTTTTATCCGAGTGTAGGTGAAAATCTTCCAAAGACACTATGAGAATAGCAAGCTTGTTCTCATAGTAGTGTCAGATTTTTACTGACTAAAAACACCACCCTTCTAAAGATTGTTAGATACTGCAAATAAGATATAACTTATCAAGCAATTTTTCTATCATAAAATAACAACTTTTGACAGGTTACTTTCCAGTGAAAGATCCTGCGTGTTCCGCAAATTAGACGCGGTTAATCTTATCTTGCCAAGTCGAACGGTTTCGTTCTTTGTAGTCGGCGCAATAAATTGCTCTCGTATCTGGAGCCCCAGAACGTGTGCTTCGCGTTAAAATCGCCGCCAATAATGAAATTCGGTTTGAGCGATTTAAGCAGGTTAGTATAATCACTTTTTTCAAGCGCGGAACGTGGTGGACAGTAGATAGATGAAATTCTAAGAGTACACTGACTATTTTTAACTCGAATCGTGCACAGTTGCATAGTTTCAAGCTCTATCTTCAGGTCTTCGTATTGTTCAATGCAGTCTTTAATAAGCAATGATGATCCACCTCTGGCGTTTCCCGATGGGTGACAAGCGTGGAAATCATTATAGCCTTTTATTTTTAAATTCGATCCCTTTTTCACGTGAGTTTCAGAAATCAAGCAAATGTCAATATCTTTCTCGCGTATGAATATTTCCAATTCGCCGAGTTTTTGTTAAAGCCCGTTTGCATTCCAAGTGCATATTTTGGTTTTTCATTCATGTTATTTTTGAAGCACGCGTTTTCCGTGAATTATTTTCGAGCTTAGCCAAGCGATCGAGAATAATTTTGTTTATTTTGCATTGTTCTTCAAGTTTCTCGAGAATAACTGAGAAAACATGAGAAACAGGGTCCGGCGAAGTTTCAACGTTTTTTGCTCCTTCGAATGCCGCGGCCACTATTCGATGGCTTTCCTGATGGTAGCTTTTCAGTAGCGGTTCTTTTGACAACAGAGGTCGAGGGCCTTTCTATTGTCTCTCTTTCTCTGACAATGTTACGCTTTTGAACCGGAGGTTTTATATTGCCTACAACCTCCTGGGCGGTCCTACGTTTTGTCTTGGTAAGCGGCTTTGTTTTTCTATTTTGCGTTTTGAGGAGCACATCTCTCCGTTTTTGCAACTCCTTAGCTACTTCTCAGCCTCTATAATTCGCCGGGTGCTTTCCCTTGCAATTAGCACAGGTAGCGGAGGATTGTTTATTTGCTCCACAGTCTTGGGAGAAATGACTTCCGGCGCATTTTACACATCGCGGCTCTTTTTTGCAATACATTTGCGTATGATTGAATTCTTGGCAACGTTTGCACTGTGGAATTGTTTTCAAACTTCTGCGCATGGGCTCGATTTTTACCACAATATTATGTATGGTTTTAATTCGGTAGATATTTTCGATATTATCAGACCTATCGAAGGTAAGCATAAAGAGCGGAAGTCCACGCCTTACCAGGATGTCCTTATCTTCTTCCGTTTTTTGCTTCTCTTTCTTGATGATATTTACGGAATTTTAAGCCCTTTGGAACGGAGGTCGTTTATAACCTCTTCTTTGGTGCATGAGGGGTGGAGTCCCCTCGCTACAACACGATGTGGCCTTTCTGACTTTATTTCAAAAGTATACCACTGGATCTTCTCGGTATTTAGCTTTTGGGACACTGCCCGGTAGTCTTCGTGGTTAACGACGTTAATTTTCCACGCATTATTCCTCAAAGATGTTACCTTAAATTCCGATGTTATCGTTCCTTTAAGGAGGCTGTGTAACTTACTATACTCCATTACCCCAACGATGTTTATTGGAGGCGGAGGATGAATTTGCCCTCGGAGTTGTTTTTCTTGCGGTACTTTACGCGTTTGTTCTCTTAGAGGCTCGACTTCAGGCGAAGAGCCGGCTCTCCTTTTCTTACTAGGTCTTTTCTTAGGGACCCGATTCGTTTCGCGTGCTAGCTCTTCTTCGTCAGTGTGGTATTCCTGACTAGGCAAGCGTGGTGGAGTACATTCGCGTTCTTTCTGAGAATAAGTGTTCCTTACAACATTATTTTCTTCCTTCAACAGTTCTATCTCTTTCTTAAGAGCTTGATAGAGTAGATCTATTTCCTTAAGCTTGATTCGGAGTGTTTTAATTTCTTCTTATATCTTTAACTGAGTCCCGTTTTTCACGCGCTGGCGCTCCCGGCGGTCTTCTTTTCCCGGGGTTGTTCGATCTTGATGGAGGCGATCGAGATACCCTTGCACTTTTAATAAAAGGGTTAATGGATTGCAATAAGCGGCTCTCCCCAGAATCCGTAGAGCCGACCTCCGAAGAGGGTGGATTTTCCAGTAAAGCTGGACTGCCACCTGGGGTAATTAATCTTTTCGTTTTGTTCATTGCATTTTTTGTATACACTACACGCTCGGTATACGGAGGATGGATTTTACTCGCCTCGTACGACAGGCATGCCTACCTCGGGTAAAGTCTAATCCCTACCCGAAGGGGGCCATAACAAAGACTATTTAATCAATAACCAATGGCAAAAAATACAAATATTACCAATTCTACCAAAGCAAAGCTGGTCACCTGATCATATTAATACTAAGAATACTAATATACTGACAGTCATTCCGGCCTATCAAAAATATTTAACATTAAATTTTTCCGATAAGCCCGGGCCTATCTAGAATTCATCGCCAAGATTTTACCATGATTGTAAAGCTCCTTACTGCCAATATCAACTCTTTAATATTTCACAATAAATGCGCTGAACTAAACATGTTGTTGGGAGATCTCTCTCCGACGGCAGTTTTAGTGCAGGAAACCCTTCTGAAAGGACATCATAGCAGATCTTTTGATAACTACATTTTACATCGTAATGGCAACAGAGGCACCGGTATCTTAATTAATTACAAGTTTAATATTATTCCATTCCAGAATAACGTAATCTCCACAACGATCCTGTCTATTTCCCTAACCCAACCTTCAGGTCCCAATAAAACTATAGCTTTCGTTTCTATGTTCATACCTTGCAACACAGGTGCTAGACTTACTAATGCCGCCTTCTATCCAACTTAGATTTTTTCATAATTGGAGATGATTTTAATTCAAGACACAGCTTCGGTGGCGACACAGCGACCAACCTAAATGGTGCTCACCTTTTTTCTTGGTTCCATAGCAACGCCTTTTAAAATATGGATATCATCTCCCCGAGAACTCCAACTGGACCCGGTACTTTATCAATCATTGACTTCTATATCGTTTCAGCGAACCTCATTGCTCCGCAACACACAAATCGAAATTTTAGTTGCTTAACAACAAATCCCTTTTCAGACCAATTTTCCGTTTTTCTGGCGCATGAAATCCGTAACATTTCCCATCGGGTTTCTGATCCTCCATCAAACATTTCATTTAAAGATACAAATTGGCAACTTTTTAATACCGATCTATCACAGAAACTTAACGCGCTCAATATCCCAGTTAACAGGCACCTCTCGAATGATGAGATAGATCGCTTTGTCGTGTTTCTAGTTCCATCGAAGATTGTATAGAGCTCCACTCGGAAAAAATATTCCTTAAGAGCACTTATAAAAATCTAAGTGAGGAAATAGTTAGGCTCCTCAAGCTAAGGCAAATATGGAAAGCACAGTCATCTGCTCCCATTATTTATAATAACACATCACATCAATCAATCTATGAAAAGTTAAATGCATTTGAACAATTTTATACGAACTTATATTCACGTTAGACCCCAATCAAATCCCGAAAACTATTTAGAGGTCTCAACTTGTATTAATGCCTTCTCAGCTTGGAACTCTTCTACTGTTATAACACAATTTTTTCTCACCAATAACGCTTCTTCATGTCTTGAAGACGAGTTTGCCTCCTCTGAACTGATTAGTTCAATAATTTTTAACCTGAAAAAATCAACAGGCTTAGATGGAATTTCTAACTTTATAATTAAAAAATGCATTGCTACTATTCATCAATTTCTGACCCCAATCATTAATAATTGCATAAGCAACGGGTACTTCCCTTTTATCTGGAAAAAAGCCAAACTAATTCCGATAAAAAAAAAAAAAAAAAATTTCCAATGACATTGGTAATTTTAGACCCATTTCTATGTTGTCAAAGTAGGTAAGATTCTTGAAAGCGTACTGTACCACAGAATTGAAGACTTAATAACAGTAAACCAAATCATACCTTTTAATCAATTCGGTTTTAAAAGTAAACATTCTACCGAACATGCCCTCCTACATTTGCAAGACACAGTTTTAAATAATCTCAGAAATAAATCGTGTACCGTTGCTTGTGCCCTTGACGTCACAAAGGCGTTTGACCTAGTATGGCACGAGGGGCTTCTTTCAACCTTGAAAATAATTTTTCTTCTTTTGTCCCAGTAAATTCGGGGGTCCCACAGGGTTCCATCCTAGGGCCTCTTCTATTCAATATTTTTCTCCATGATTTTCCATCGCAGTTTCAAACTTCTAAATCCATTCCTCACATTGCACTTCAGCGTGTTAAAAACCACCTTGAGACAATAATCCCATATTATAAAAAGTGGGGTATTGAACTCAATTTCTCTAAATGCGATGTTATCTGTTTTAGGAATGCCTCCACGAAAGGTCATAACCTAGCCGTGAGAGAGAGCAAACAACTTAATCTTATATTAGAGGGAAATAACATCCCACGGAAAGTAGGCCTAAACTATCTGGGAATATTCTTACATGAAAGGTGGAAAATGAACATTCAGGGCAGAAAAGCGTTAAATAAAGGTAAGGCAGCTGGCGCAAAGCTTAAACTTCTCTTAAACTCACCCGATGTCGAATGTAGAACCAAATTGTTAATGTACAAATCACTTATTCTACCAATCTTGGCATATGGTTTTCCGATTTGGTTTCAAATCTCTCCAACAGTAGCTGAAGAGCTCCATAAGTTTGAAAGAACTATTTTGAGGAAATGTACTCACAAATATAGAAGAACCTCGGGCAAATGGTTAAGTAACAACACACTTTACGAAGCCTCTGGAGTTACGCCTCTAAGTGCTACTTAACAAACCTAGCTCAAATAAGACTACCAAATCTACAACATCCTAATACCTTGATGCAATCTGTTTATCATGATAATATATATTTTTTTTTTGTTTTGTTTGGGGGTTCGCTGGAAGGAAAAATCATCGAAAGACATTGCAGAGCAAGTACGCGAGGGATGCTTCTGCAATAGTGAGGAACTCGAACAACCTCTAAAAAAGGGACTAAAAGGGACTGACTGTCGCCATCCCGAATGGGATTGCACCTAGTCGTTCGACTAATCGGCAATTTATTTTAAATAATTTGAAAAATTCAAAAGAAGAATCCGCCGTTTGTCGGATTTCGAAACTTTTTTGTTTGAGGGTATTGACTAATCTCTTGGCCTGGGCTAACTCTTATAAATCAAGGGGTTTTACTCGCCTCAATCTTCTGATTACATTGTCTGTATTTAACAATTGTGTAAGTTCAAAGTTAACGTGGTTGAGAAGCCTGCTTCTGTGCCTTTGGGCAACTTTTTTAACTTCATCTTCAACCATTTCAATATTTGTAGATCTCTATGTAGACCAGCGTTGCGTATGTACCAAGGTGCATTAACAACGTTCCTTAGTACTTTATTTTGGAAGACTTGAATATTTTGTAAATTTGTTTGGCAAGTGCATGCCCATAATTGGAGCCCGTAGGTCCATATTGGTTTCAAGACTTGCTTGATCATGATAATATAAGATCTTCAATACTTGATAATTATTATATTTCGCCGATCTGCATCCTCAATGAGGGCTCCACTCCCCTTTTCATATGATTGCCACTTCTTATCAAACTTCTATAAAAAAAAAACGAACAACGCCAACTACAGGGGCTAATTACTTTTAAACACAATCTTAATCTAAATCAACCATTTATTAAATAATTAAAAAAAATAAATAAATGAATTTAAATTAAATAATAATTAAAAAATGTAAATAATATTTAAATATTTTAAAAATCATTTCTTGAATAAACAATTTATCATATTCTTTAAGCTTGTACTTTTCTAAAACTTTAATATGTGTTTCACTTTCCATGCACTTTGGCATGACTGTCAAACATCCCTTCTCTCTCTTTTATATGTCTTTTGTTACCTAGTTTTAAGTTGAATTGAATCTGTCATATTCCGAATGAGCAAACATGTTTTTTTATGTAACTTGTGTATAGTTTATAATAACATTTTTTTTACATTAGAAATAAGTAAATATTGATGTGACAGCCAGACCAATTCTAAGTCGGCGGCTTTAAAATTATTAATCTATGTAAACCAAATATTAATGTAGTCTATGAAGTCTCAATAAAATACATACATACATGCATTGTTTATTTAGTTCACATCATCGACAACTTGAACTTCGGCTCAGGTGAAACAACTCAATTCGGTCACAATAGTTGCTTTTTGTTAATTTAGAGCAAAAGTTGAATTAAGGATCTAACTTTGTTCTATTTCTTTTCTTTTAGGAATTTGAATTGACCCATGTGCTTGTGCATTGTGCATGCTCGGAATTATTATTTTCATTACATTAATGAATTTGCGCCGAACGAAGTTCGAAGTTCGGCATCCCACATAATACACACTGGGCCTTACTAATAATCATTTTTAGCCTTCACGCTAAATATTTCCTAGGTCATAATAAGCAATTTTGTATCGAAAATTTCGCCATTGTGAGCTCGAGAAATTTAGCCTGGACACTTAAAATGATTATTAGTATCGCTGACTGCCTCAGCTGCAATGACGCAGCTGGAAAGGAAACACTCACTCACTAACGTTGCGCCTATCCAGCACTAGCTAGGGTTAGACAGCGATCTCTGGGTAAACCCTTCTTCGATTCCCTTGATGAGGTCTCAAAAAGCAGTAGGGAATTGATAATTTTTTTTTTTTTTTTTTTTTTTTTTTTTTTTTTTATAATTAACACGCGCTAAAGAGGTTATGACTACTCTTATGGTGTAGTTTGAAGGCGCGGGCGGTAAGGAAATTGGGATAGAGGAGATAGGAGATTCCGATGCACATTGATTGAAACTGCAAAATGTTTACTATTTTTTATGAAGATCCAATCTCATGCATACAGCGCACATTATATCCACAACGCGTTCGACGGATTTAAAAGCGATTCGAAGCTGCTCATCAACTATTCTGCTCCAATATTCTCCTCTTGTTTTGCGTCTATTTTTCTTGACCAATGACCACCACTCTCTACTTAGCTGAATTAACTCTAAAACAGAGAGAAATCATTTTATCAATGCTTATTGATCATATATCCAGCCACAAGGATGCCTATTTAAATAGCCTATTAATGATGTTCCAACATACATGGATATGTAAACACATTTTAGCGTAAACAATGAAGCAAGATGGGTTGATGACCTGTTGATGTTAATTATATGTTTTTGTATTTAATTTTAAGAAATTTTATATGAATGGATTTGCAACGGACATGAGTGCCGAGGTTTGGGTTTTTTATTTTTCAATATTGCCTCCGCTATTGCTCCTATGGATGCATTTTACAGCGCTTTTCTTATAAACATTTATTTTTAAAAACAAACATATATAAATCATATTTTCTTGCATTTCAGATGGCCATTTTTTGACACTGAAGCAAGATTCGTTGCCGTGGTACAACGACAATCGCCTAATATACCCTAATTTAGTTCGAAAATATTTGTGAGTCCTTTCAACTTTCCAAAAATAGTACATAAATAGAACTTGCACATCTTGTTAAACGTCAAACTAACCAAAAAGGAATATAACAAACTCGATTGAAGGAAGCTATTTTAAGCACACCATTCGGAGGACATAAACAATTTCAAAGGAAAAAATAAAATGTCGGCAGCTGAAATGGGACCTGCAACCGTAAGTGGTGGAGTTTCAGGCGGTCGTATGACGCATTCGCTGAGCACTCCATCTGGAGTCGATGGAACAACCTCGACTCCGAGACATCGTGGTGGCAAGAAGTTGGCAGTAAGAATACAGATGCTCGACGATTCAGTTACCATGTTTCAAGTTCAGGTAAGTCAAACCCTTAACTATATACATATATGGAATGGAAATAATGCCTCATTCATGCAACTATTAACTAAATTCATTAAAAAATACTGCAATCAGAGGCATCATACGTAAAGTAGCTAAACTATTTAGCAAGATAAAAATTTAAAAACTTGTCTGAAATTGGACCTGTATATCCAAACATTAAACCGATTTTCACGAGTACATATTAAGTTGCAATTTCGGGTCCAAAATGCATTAAAAGTGAAATGACCGCTTTGACTGCATATAAAAAAAATATGTTTTATCATTTGCGGCGGAGCTCTAAATTTACTGTATATTGAAAAAAGTAAGAGATAAACTATGCTTAAATTGAATTAAAAGCGAAAAAAATGGAAAACCTCTATATATAAATAGAAAGGCAATAATTAAGAACCACTTGAACTGCCTTAAACACTATTCACTTGATTTTTTTTTTTTTAAGATTGTGCACAGGTATAATTTGTATTCCGATATGTTGTGTATAAGCTAGATCACTCTAATGTTAGAATTTCTACCACTCTTAGAAAGTGGCGGCAAAATTCCTCTATAAAATTGGGAACAAATCAAAGAGTGAATTTATATTGCTTTGTCGCTTATTTTTCGCGTTAAACAATAATACAAAAACATAAATTCCTTTTTGTTTCCCTGAACCTAAACGAATGCTAATATTTGAAGCTTAATAAACAAACTAAAGAAAAAACCGGCCAAGTCCGAGTGTCACTCGCGCACCGAAGGTTCCGTATTTGGCTAAAGTCCAACACATCAGATATTATTTGAAATCTATAATATCATTCAATCTTTCCCCTCTTCATGAATTCATCACAATTTAGTTTAATTTAATTACTTAATATTTTTACTCTCAAAAATTACTCGCACATGAATCTCATTTTCTAATTATTACCTAGTACCCAACCCACGCCAATTTTCCATTCTGTATGCGACCTGTCCCAATTAAAAACTATTGACTAAAAATATATTACTTTTATTTTGTTCTGTACTCCCCAAAAAATGTATTATACTCCCCAACGAAATTAGCAAGCGGGAACCCTGGTGACTCTCTTCTGTCTTTGATGGGGTCAATTGTGCACAACTGCGTAGTAGAGATTAAAACTTATGAGAGCAACGTATTTTACATGGTAAAATTATCTTTTTTGAAAATATCTTGTAAACTATAAACTTTTCGGCAAAACAGTGTTCAACACATATATAGATAAGAACATGATCTACAAAAAAGGAATTTATGTATTTTTTTGTGAATCAAGAAATAAACCGTTTTTTGGGCGAATGAAAATATTTTTTTCACCAGATTACTAATTAATCCAAAACCAATCTATGTATTCCTTCCATTGGTATTTGTCGTTTAACTAGAGGTTATACCGGATGTTGTGTGTAAATTTTAGCCTCCTATGTCAATCCGTTCTTGAGATAGACCTGGTAACAAAAATGGCTTAGTGGGTTCGGACAGACAGACGGACAGACAGACAGACGGACAGACAGACAGACGGAGAGACATCCGAGCGAAACTAATAAGGTTACGTTTTTTCCCTTTGGGTACGGAACCTTAAAAAGGAAGATTTTCATAGTTCAAACAAAAAAATTCACAATTATGTATATATTTCGACGGTAATTTAAAACAAACAGGAAATGACATCATGGATTTTCCTTCAAATATCGTTCCAATTCTGCTATTGATATTAGGTAACACGGCAAACAACAATATGTCAGTCAATTTTCACTATGTAAACCGCTTGGTTTTTTGTTGCCAGGAAGTTCATTATTATGGAATTACGGAAGTATATTTATTGATTGTATAGGCACTTCAAATATTCTTTCATACTTCATAGTTTTATCATTTATTTCATTTAAAACATTGCAGGCGACCTCGATTTAATTATGGATTTATCAATGAACTTATTTGTGAATGTATCGATTTCCTTTGCTGATGCTGATAGTTTCAAGATCCAAAAAAAAACCTTTTCATCTCGAATGGTGGCTTGCAAAACACTCGTCACAGCATTTAGAGCACAAATCGGGTCAGGATCCTGCAAAGTCCACCCCAACAGCGTATCGATAGAAATCAAACGATCATCTAGCCGCATTGTTTTTCCCGACACTATTCGCCCATAATTTCGAAATTGCCCACTGTTGAAGAAGTTTTCCGTGCGTAATATGATGAGGAAGACGTCCCTGCTCGGGTGCCAGGAGTCTTTTTCAATGAGCACCTTTCTTAGAAGACGTATGAAGCCCATCACAAATTCAGTCACTCGTAATAATTTAATCAATTCATTTAATTTTCGTATTTCGTTAACTCGGTTTGCTCTGTAGGGCTTTCACTTCTTTCCTATATCACTCTTAATCAAGTAAAAAGTTATTTGTGAATCCGTCCGATCGAAGGTCTCATTCAACTTATCTACTAGATACGAGCATAACCTAGATAGAGGCTATCAGTGTAGCTGTAAGTTCTAGCCCAGGAAGAGTTAGCTCATTGGAAACTTCTACCTCCTTGATGGAAGCAACTCGATTCCTCGCGCACAAAAATCACTGTCGTTACTCCTTTCTCATCAACCACTCTTATATATGCGAAGACACCATACACGCTTTGACGGGCATCCGCAAATAGACGAAACTCCTTCACAGCATTACTGACATCAAAGGCACACATATCGACATATGTTTCAGTTCCGCAAAACCGGTAGCAAATGAATTCCAAATCCTTACTAGATCGGGTGGCAATTCCTCATCTCACTCTAGTTTTCTTCTCGAACTGATGGCTCACTCGGTAAGTCGTCTGTCGTAAATTCCTTATAATGCTGCTACATCTTCCGGCGCAAAAATTAATTAACCAATTGGGAATTGGGACTGGTCTTCGTAGCTTGGTACCTTTGGCGAGCCTTATTTGATAGGCTCGAGTCTTGTTATCACGCCCAGGGAAAACTTCTTCAACGGTGGCCAATTTTCACAGTGTTTTCGACAGCGACGAATCATGCACTATGAAGACAAAATTGGGTTGAACGGCTGATGGAGATACCCCAGCTTCCAACGTTTTTAAAACCTAACCTTGAGTTTCATCTAACCCGAAAATCTATACTTGTGTAGAGATGTGGAGAGCCTCCGGAACAGTATGATACTATTCCATTTTCTTAAATTCATACCGGCTCCATAAGTATGTGTTTTGATTGTTGTTACAGCTGCTTCGCCGACTCTTCATTATCTACACCGCATACTAGATCGTCCATTTAGAAACTGTTACCTGTAATGTCTACGAGTTGAAATGAAAGACGACCGCTTATAAAATGTTCATAGGGGGAATACGTGTTATTCTAATGTAAGTATACGTGACATCTTCCTTTCTTACAAAAAAATAAGAATATATATATAATACTAGCTGTACCCCCCGGCTTCGCCCGTGCAAAATGTGGTTTCAGAACAGTTGATGGAAAAAAGATCTAAGAAATTTGCTATCATGTAGGGGGCCATTTTTTTCGCAATAAATATCTATTCTCAAAACGCTTGAGTTGGCTAATAACAGATATTTCTTCCCACTGCATAAAATATAATGTCTTCCTTCCGTAATTTTAACAGGTATTCGTTTCAAATGTTAAATCATTTTCTTTCAGTCCCGTATACATTTCGCACCCTATCTCTTTCAATCCCACGCCCCACACGCCACATTCTTACACGCCAAAAGCGGATACAATTGTATCAGTTAATACATGTTCAATGAAGTATTGACACTAAGAATTTGTTAAGAAACGCATATCATAATTTTAAAATTGAAAGCTTTCTTTTACAAAAGAACTCACAAATAATAGTGATAATGCACACTAATAAGCCTAAATCCTGAGGCGAGACTCAACTAATAGACCAAGAGCCCGCAGTAAATTTTGGACGTGAGAGGCAACCGGATAATTTTTGCGTAATTATAATGCTCTGATGCCCATGAATTCAAATATGGCCGTCTGGCAGCACGTAATGGCAGCTGTGAGGTGTAACTGCACATTGAAAATCCGTTATAATGCAAAATAGGAATAATTTGTGCAACCACTTGAATCGACTGGCAAATAATAGAGTATCATCCCCTCAGTGCAAATATGTGTATCCAAGACGCCAAATAGTTGGCAAATAGTTGGCGACAATTAAACCGTCTTGGAGCTATGTAGTTATGTTTGTTATGTTTCGTTCTATATTGAGGAAAGATTTTGTGTGGTTGCGTCAATTTTTCAACGTACAGTTGTGATTTTTTGTGTATACATAGGGCATTTTCGACGGTTCTCGATCCTTTGAACGCGTCTGGCAAAGACTTGGCGACAAGCAAAACGTCTTGGACTTATATATTTATTATCAATGAATTTTTCTCTAAATTATAAAATAAAAATTAAGTCAATTGTTATTCCAAATTGTCATTTTTTCAATATTTTGACTTCGTCTGGCAAGCCTTTGGCGACATCCAAAACGTCTTGGACCTTTATATTTGTATTCAGAATATAATATCCTACGTTTAAGGTGAAATTAGTGCGGTTGCATTAATTATTCAAAATTGGAATTGTTAACGCACTTCCGCTGCGCCTGGCAAGGTTTTGGCGACACCTAAAACGTCTTGGATACACATATTTGCACTGAGGGGATGATACTCTAATATTTGCCAGTCGATTCAAGTGGTTGCACAAATTATTCCTATTTTGCATTATAACGGATTTTCAATGTGCAGTTACACCTCACAGCTGCCATTACGTGCTGCCAGACGGCCATATTTGAATTCATGGGCATCAGAGCATTATAATTACGCAAAAATTATCCGGTTGCCTCTCACGTCCAAAATTTACTGCGGGCTCTTAGACTATTAGCCTCTTCTATTATTCCCTCACAATCTCATTTATGTAGTATTCGATTCGGCTTCTTCAGATTTGCTCTCAGATTTCCGATTTCGTGTGCCTAGTCGAACATAAAAACGTCACCTGCTCTTTTTTGTGTTGATACGTATTCGTGCGATTTGAATATGTACAGTCTTCGCCACTTTTCTAAGCGATTTCCATTCACTGGTTAAATTTTGTATTAAAACATTAGAAATATCCGTCCCGATTGATTATTTATTATGTATACATAAATAATTTACAAAAATTGATTCACTCAATTGCATATGCATGCATACGAAATCAAATTATATATATTTACCTTCAGGATAACGTACGAAGATGATTTAAAAAAATAGATAAAAAAAAACAATACCGAGCACAAACGGGATTCGTTCGTGGCATGCATGGACATGAATCACTAATCAGATCACAATCAATATAGCGCATTTTAAATCACAATTGAGTGTGACTCCCTCCCAATCTCAATTACATTCCATACCTGACCTGATCTATCTCCCTCCCACCCATGGACCACATTAATACTCCACCCACAACTCCACTCTCTCCAGTCTCCACTATTTAAAAGAAGTGAGCAAAAAAAAAAAAACAACACAAAGCACAAAAGGTGTATAAAAAAAAGAGAAACAAAAAGCAAACAGCAGAAAAAGCCAGAGAGAGAAACAGGTTTTGCCGCACACACACACAAAATTTCCTCCACTGAATGCCGGGCAAATCCAACGATCGGGCTTCAATCGAACATTTTACTTTTTTGAATTGTATAAAATTTATAGTTTAATGCTTATTGTTCAGCTTCAGGACTATGTACAAAGATGATTTATATCTTAAAATCTTTGTACATATAATTGAACTTTATATTAAAACAAATCCTATTTCATTCGGTTGATTCATTCCAAAGCTAGGAGCTAGAAGGCATTCGATATTTACAACTTTTGTTAGATATCAGCTTAAATCTCCGCTTCCGGACAGCGGTTAATGATTAAACATTATCATAAATTCTAATATCGACAATTTCCAATACAATAATTGTGAAAACCGAAATCAATTTCGTGCAGTACTTTTTGAGCCTATTGCGTACAAACTGTTTACAGCCGGAAAAAAGTTACAGTTTTATTATATGTATATATATAAGTAAGGATTTGCTCCAGCGTGTTTAGCAAGTTCTTAAATCAATTTATTTGTTTTCGATAATAATCGTGATGTCTTCATGACCTGATTTTTCAGGTACGCTTTATGCAAAATGATGCGCTTATCCAGTTTAAGTACGAGTCCTTGTCAAGTTTTATACTTTCGGTACCTACTAGAGTGTTATAATGCAGATCAAGGACTATAGTTGTTTCTCATTCTACTTTGTCATTGTGATGTAAGAGACACTTGCTTATTACCAGTGGATTTAACTTTAAGAGAAATTGCTATTATTGATTTTCTTCGATGCCCTAAGTATAGTGGCCTTGGTTTCCTTTGTGCAACCAATGTATTGGAGCATCATTTTAATATATTTTTTTTTTTGTGTTGGGAATTCGCTGGAAGTAAAAAATCATCGAAAGACATTGCAGAGCTATACGCGAGGGATGCTTCTGTAATAGTGATGGACTTTAACTCATCTAAAAAAAACTCCCGGGGTAGTCGTACGACTAATCAGCAATTTATTTTTGAATTATTCAATGAATTTAAAGAGATAAATCCTTCGTTTGTCGGATTTTTAAATTTGTTTAAATCTCACAGATCAAGAGGTTTTATCCGTCTCAATCTCCTAATAACATTGTCATTATTTAAAAGTTCTGCTATTTCTGTGTTTACGTGGTTGAGAAGCCGATTTCTATGCCTCCGAGCAACCTTCTTAACCTCATCTGGTGAGCATAAATAATGCAGTCTTTCCACTGCACCTTTTTTTGGTTTAGTATTTTAGTGAGGCTTCTGTATCCCTCTTCTTCAACCACATTGATTTTGATGCCATTTTTGTTTATTAGCGCTGTACTAGCTTTTGATTTTCCTCCAATACTTTTGCCAAGCTCTCATACTTATTTACTTGCAGCGCTATAATTGGTAGGGGCTTGGTTGTATGTGTTTTATTTTCTTTGTCTGAAGCATACACAGTGACTGTGCAGCTTTCTTTTGTTGGTGAGACTTTTGGGGATGCACTCATTTTGCGTTTTTTATTTTTATTCCCCTTGTGACGATGCCCTTCTGTCTCTTTTCTAAGTTCCTCTTCGTCAGTCGAGAACTCGACAGGTTGGACATTCACTTTTTTTTTGTTTTTGAATTCTTCCTTCAAAAATTGCAACTCTTGCTTAAGATTATTTATTTCCTTAAGCAGTGTCTCATTTAGTTGCTTATACCCATCTCTTTCTTCACAGGCTTCTAGATATTTAGCCTTCAGTATTTTACAACTTTCTTCTTTTTTAGATGGTGGTGTTCTCTCTACCCTTTTACTTCTCCCAAACGGGTCGTTGACTTAGCTTTCACACTTATTGCTATGTGCTTGTGCATATTATGTCTTCGGATGGTCTTAATGACATAAAGGGTTGCATGTTGGTTACATTGTAAAATGTAATAACATTTTGTGGGCTTCGTAGATTTAAATTGAGTGTGAGTCTTCCCATTTTGAAAAAAAAAACAAGAACGAATGACACTTACGATTCGTATGAATGTATAACATTAAATAATATCAATAGGAGAGAATCTGACGCCACCATTTTCGCAGTAGGTATACAGACCGCCAAGATTAAATGCAAACGATTTTATCAATGAATTAAGCCAAAATATAGATAAAATAAATAAAAAACGAGAACTAATAATCATTGGCGATAATAATAATAATAATTTTTGGCGCAGCAGGTCTGTAGGGAACCTGGGCCTACCTTCTCGCAACCATTTGTTTTGTGTAAGTTTTTCATTTTTAGAACGAATGGAAGAGATGTACAATTTTATGCCGATTCCAAACGGCTAATGAGGAGCTCTTTCAAGACAGTTATACTCTCGGATGTTTGTCAGACGTTCGCGAGAGGTGGCGCAGTGAAAAAAACCCTGAGTTGGAATTTGGGTTTTTGCTGGATTCGAATCTGGGACCCCTCGCTTAGTAGGCCAACAAACTAACCACTAAGCCACTGCGCCTACATATAGGTGGTTACCTTGACTAAATTTGAAAAAAAAACTTTGATAAAGAATGAACAAGACTGTAAGCAAATATTATAAATACTATACCACTCACATTAGAAAAAAGAAAATGCTAACACAAGCAAGATAAAAACAGACAGATAATGATTGTATGTATGATCTTAAAACAGATTTTATTGATTTAAAGAATATTTTACTTTCAATAAAATATAAGGTAATGTACAATTAAATACAATCTAGATCTGGAACATTAATTCAATTTACAGGTTTAGAAATTCTGTTATTAGAAATAAGAGTAATTAGCTTTATGTTTGTATAATACTAAAAACTTACAACAATTTTCAATATTTATGATGTTATTTATATAAGAGACAAGTGTTTAATCATGACTTACATTTTAATAGGTTAATGCAAATATAGAGCAAAAAAATTATGTCGAAAACTAAGCAGATATAAGTAATAAGCATTTGGTATAGGAAACTCGTAACTGAATTTTACCAGCCTTAATCATTTTTTGTTTGTGCATATTTATGGCACAGTACCTTTCAAATAATATAAGTTTTATTCTACTAGATGTCAGCTTTAGTAAAAATGTACAGCATTTGTGAAATGGTACCAATAGACAATTAGACCTCCACATTTACTAGTACGACAACTTTCTTTAAAATTTCATAATTTGTTGTCTTGAAAAAGAAGGTCAATGGTCTCTTTACAAGGAGGATTTTATTCTAAAAGAAGGAGTAAATAAATTGCAATTAAATTTGCCCAACACAAACCTATCTTTCCAATGCTCTTTGAGACTTATTATAAGCAAAAAACAAAACACAAAATAGGAAATGCACAAAATATCCGTTGTTCTGTCAAATATCATATGTAAATCAGTAATGCCCTATCGTTTGATCGGACACAATTTTCAGTACTTTTATGGTACGCTTTCCATTGTTTTCTAATACTACTTCGCGATTTCTTTATGAGTGCATTTGTGTCGTAATAAAATTTCTTTCAAATTATTCAATAAACGGAGCACAGTTTATTTGAATGGTTTCATTTATTCGTAGGCTGACGATGCAAACCAAAACTTATAAGTGGTCTAAACATCACAATTGCGTCGTCAAGCTTAGTACGCTGCTCGAGCTAAATTTTCGCTGCCATACAAAATTCTCTCCAAAATTTAGCTCAGCTAAATTTTAGCGAACCCATTTAGCTGAGTGGTACGCTGCTCGAGCTAAATAATCAAACTTTTGTTTCAGAATGTACTTCATGTATCTGTCTTAGCGCGCCTATTTAATATAGGTCGGGACATTTTTTGGAGCTAAATTTTGACAGATCGCTGTGCTCTGTTGTTTGTTGTGTTATATAATATATATATCATCATTTATCGAATTGGAAGAGAAACCCACTAAGAAAACGAACAAATAAAAAAATTTTAGTGTGAAGGAGAAAAAAAAATTGCCGATGCTGGAATCCCTATAAAAGGAACAAAAGAAGCTTTAAAAATACATATTCAATGACATTTTCAAAGGACTCGCTTTATAATTGTAGAACATGTTGACATTTTATGGCAACATGCTTCCCATCAATTGCCCCTACGCAATTCGGAAGATTCCACTGAGCATTGAATTCATTGGAAATTTTTTGCATTTCAGCTGTATTGAATTGTTGAAGAAACATTTTCAAAGATCAGCTGTTTTTTGTGACATCTATCCACAGCTCTCTCTACGACAAAATTTAGGTAGGACTTTAGCTGATGTTTGGAGAGAAAAGTTGGAGACCAGATAAAATTTAGTTTACCTCGAGCAGCGTACTAAGCTTTAGCAAGTGAATATTTTTGAAAATAGAAATAATAGCTGGCTCATTAATTTCAAAACAATTAACAATCGCACGTAGGAAGCGTGTTAAGAACCGGGTTTGAAAATAAATTCAATTTAGCCTATAAAAAATTGTATGGCTTAAATTAATTAACTCCACCCAGAGAAAAACTTGTGCAAAATTTACCTAAATCATGGTATAAGTTAGCTTAGTCCTAAGGCCGTTTTGAACTTGGTAAGTTCTAAGGTAGCTTGCCTTAAATTTTTAGACATGTGTAAAATCAGCCTAGATTTTGGTAAACTTGTCTAAGCATTTTACCTTAATCCTATGCTGAATTTAGCCTAACATGTTACTTAATCTTACCTATTTTATTTTTGTTGGTCTGTGTAAAATCATCCTAGTGTTTGGTAATAGTATGCCAGGTTGTGTAAGGAGTTTTACCTTAAACCTTGGCTGAATTTAGCCTAACATTTAACCTTAGGAATGCATAATTTTACCTATTTTAATTTTTTTAACATGTGTAAAATCAACCTAGTTTTTGGTAAAGGTATGCCAGGTTGTCCAAGAGCCATGTGTATGCAATGCATATCAATCCACACATCATCAACATTGCAGCACTCGTAAATACCGCAAAATACACTCTACAAAATCATGCCAGGTCAGAAATGTTATAAAAATTAAATAAAAGAAATTGTTTAATGTTATGTAATTTTTGTTTTATATACTTTATATTTTGTCTGCTAATTTATTTGTGACAATGGATAGGTAAGTGCTATAATTAATAATTTTATATAATTTGAAAAGTGTGACAATATGCCATTAAGAAGTGTTGAGAAAGCAATATTAATATTATCTGGAAATAAAAAACATACATTTGACTAATACAAAATTTTCTTTGTGAAACATTGTTTACGAACCGATTTCCATTTCGGCTATATTTGCATTAAGTTCTTTGTTGTTTAGCGTTGTAGGTCTGAATTAGGGCTTTGCCTTGTTCTATTCTGATTAAAACATCGAATGCTGTGATCTAAAGTATAAGAACAATAAAAGTAAAAACAATCAAGTCAATCATTATATCTAATACACAAAAAAAAATATCAGTCGTCGGACAGAACCCAAGTAGCATTCGAATACACATTTTAGGCCTGGCGACGTTACTAGTTGGGAATATTGTTGAAATTCGAACTGAAAAATATAAAACGCACATTTTTATGCACACATATTTTCGTACTACCTGTTAGGCTGTTACCCCTCCAGAAGTTAATCATACCTATCGGGAATAATATTTACCCCGGAATGTTTCCTATTCAGCAATCTTATTTACATTGCTGACAAGGGAAACATTTCCATCGGAACTTATTTGCGATAGCCCTTAAATTTGTTATTTTGCATGTATTTCGCTGAGTGCTGATAATTCTATTTTTATAACTATATTTTCCGCGAAGTGAACCTTTTCACACAAACCATTGTCTCATTAGAGATCCTCATTCTCGGTGAACGGACGAAGCGTTTTCCGACCGTCAACTTTCAACTTCTACTTGAATCGTAGGGAGATTGAAGTTGATTTATTCAACCGACAAACGATAGCAACGAGCAACGACGAAAGATTATTGGTCAGTAGAACGACAAGACTTATCGCGGAGAAAATAAAAGAGATTTTCGGCAACTGTTGGTTAAAACAAGACTTTTTTATTTTATCGGGTTTCTAGCCTCTATATACAATATGAGTGTAACGGTGTCTTTTATTTAAACAAAAGAGAATACAAAAATACAAAAATATTGTATGTGCTCCAACATTCCGCCTCCTTTGAAAGGACTGCCTTTCAAGCTGGGATCGTTGCAAGTTTTCGAATCGGACGTCTTATGGTTCCTTTCTCGGACGCGTCCGTCGGGACCTGGGAGAACGCAAGTGATTCGCCCCAGTAGCCATCTTTGGGGAGGAACGTGGTCTTCGTGGATGATAACGAGATCGCCGACGTTGATGTTGGGTCTTGATGGTGCCCATTCCCTCTACTCTGCACTTCGTGGATGTACTCGGTTGACCATCGTTGCCACAAATGCGTCTTAAAAGCATTTATTCGTCGCCACCGCTGGATGAAACTTATTTCCACAACTTCGTCTGGCGGCTCGGGTATTGCCTTTAAGGAAGACCCGATAAGGAAATGTCCAGGAGTGAGAGCTTCGAGGTCGTTGGGGTCGGATGACATTGGTGTGGTCTGGAGTTCATCACAGCCTCGATTTCCACTAGCTTTGTTGACAATTCTTCGTAGTTTAGCTTGGCCCCTCCAAGACTCCGGTACAAGTGACCTTTCGCGACCTTGACGGCCGCCTCCCTAATTCCACCAAAGTGTGGTGCCCTGGGGGGTATAAATTTAAAATTTATGCTTGCATTAGAACAAAAATCGAAAATAGTATCTTGTGAGTGTGAGTCTTTTAAAAAGCAAATTGCGCAATTCAATCAGTTTGGAATGTGTTCCGACAAAATTAGTTGTGTTATCGTAATATATGTCTTTTGAAAGACCTCTACGACCAATCATTCGCTTCAGCGCAGCAATTATGGCCTCAGCGGAAAGATCAGACATGACCTCCAGATGAACAGGTTTGGATAAAAAACAAACGAAATCTACCACGCAAGAAGAAAAGGGACACGAAGAAGTCACCCTCTCCTGGGGTCAATCAACTGCTCCAACAAATTTGGGCGGTATCGAACGCAGTGAACACACTGCCTGACGATTTGCCGAGCGATCTCCCGAACATTGACGACCCAAAATCTTTGCCTCAATAATGCCGCAAGCGCCTTAGGACCGGCATGGTAGTTGTGAGATGCAGATGTCGAACAAGTGTTTTTATGAAACTGCCTTTCTTTGGAAGCAAGACCGGATGCTTAGTTTTCTCGGGAATTTTTTTTCCGAGGGTAGGTGAAAATCTTCCAAAGACACCATGAGAATAGCAAGCGCGTTCTCATAGTAGTGTCAGATTTTCACTGACTAAAAACACCACCCTTCTAAAGATTGTAAGATACTGCAACTAATATATAACTTATCAAGCAATTTTTCTATCATTAAATAACAACTTTTGACAGGTTACTTTCCAATGAAAAATCCTGCGTGTTCCGCAAATTAAACGCGGTTAATCTTATCTTGCCAAGTCGAACGCTTTCGTTCTTTGTAGTCGGCGCAATAAATTGCTCTCGTCCAAGATTTGTCGGACTGTATTGTTGATATGTCCGATTAGTCGGTTTCTATGCTTTCTCCCGAAGCTTCTAGTTTCAGCTTCGATTGTTGAAATTCCGAGATCCCTATGGATATCGTCGTTTCTAATATACCATGGTGCTTGTACAATTTCTCTAAGCAATTTATTTTGAAAAGTTTGTAGAATATTGGCATTTGTTTTCTTGGTACAACCCCAAAGTTGTATACCGTAGGTCCACACCGGCTTTAGCACTTGCTTGTATAAAAGCAGTTTGTTCTCAGTACTTAGCTGGGAATGTTTTCCGAGTAACCAGTACATTTCTCTATATTTGATATCGAGTTCTTTACGTTTCATTTTCACGTGCGTATTCCATTTCATTTCCTCGGGAATGAGTGCATGCTTGAGCCGTCCTCCTCCGAGCGATTAAATTTTACAATTTTTGTCAAATTTGGTTCGTTGTCAACAAGCGTTTTGAAGGAATTGATAAAGTTTTTATATTCCGTATATTTTACGTTGAACTTCGGGAGCTTAGGGTAAGGTAAATGGTTATTAGGTTGAAGTGGAACAGCAAAAGAGGCTTCAGAAGTACTAACACGCCTGGCTGGTCCTAAAAGCGATTGAATTTTTGTTTTTGCTGAGATATATAGGTCCTCCAATTCACCTCGACTTGAATCTGATGGTAACGAACTTTCGATTTGCGTCTGATACGCGAGAACCTGCTTTAAGTAGGATTCCAAAATTCCAAGACGACATTCCAGCTCCGTTGCCGACAGGGTATCCCCCCTTGCTTCCACTATATTCGTTATTATAATAATGTTGCCCTTGCCCCTTAGCTTGGGTTGTCATGATTGAGCAAGATATTACAACGCGATGATCCGATTTAATTCCAATGAAATATTTAAATAAATCCCTTTTTCACAAGAGAGGCAAAGAAATTTAAAAGTTTGAGAAACCGCAATGAAAAATGAAAGTGGCAACACCTCTCCAAAACGTTCCTACTGGTAATGTTGCGAATAAATGCTTACAGCGGCGAAATAAATTCAATGACTCCGTGGTGAATAGCGTAAGTGACAAGGACGAGTTTTATTTCATAAGAAATTGGATACTCAGTTTCAATCAAAAAAAACTCTATGGTTAGAGACTTCTCAAGCGAAAGCTCTAACTCAATGCACACGATCAATGCAGCACTCTCTCCGGCAAGGGCGACGACGACGGCGAAAAAATAAACTCCAATGAGCGAAAAAATAAACTCCAATGAGTGGGCGTAAATGGGCGAAATGTAGATCTATGCAATGATGTAAAGACTGAGTCATAAACTAAGTATTAAATAGACCGTCAGCTCCGCCCACTTAAGAGAATTTGCCTACAAGCTGTTTTCCGTGTTTCTATGTGCGAAAGTGTGCCATGTTAATGTCCATAAGACGCACGCATACGCTTGCACATAGCAACCTGACAGATGACTGACACTTCATTCTGTGGTGACATTGGGAAAAATTCAAATAATTCAAATAATTGGCAGTTATCGGGACGTGTTAACAAAACGGAGGGTCTGGTGTGGTGAATTTAGTACCTACATACATTTCATTAAAACGAATATATCAGGCCTGTTTTTTTGAGCTTCGCTCACCAAAGCAAAGTAAATTAGGATTTTCTTTTTCAGCACACAATTACAACAACTGCGCTAGACTTGACACTTCGAGACTCGTAATAGTTGTTGTAATTGCGTGCTGACAATCCTACTTTACGTTGTTTTGCTGAGATCGAAGCTAAAAAAAAAACACGGATATTATTACGATTTTCTTATTTTACCTAGATAAAGTACGGGATGTTTACATTGTGGTTGCAAACAATGGAAATATTTACCATTTGCAAAAATGTAATAAAATTAGTACCTATCTACAAATAATTATTTGGAATTTTACTAAATACTTTATATATATTCTAATATATATTGTAGTTTCGATTTTGACTTACAGTTTAAAGAAAATTAATTCATAAATTGATTTTCAACTACATATTGGTTGGTCACCAGAATTTAAAAAAAATTATTTGATGTCCTATTATTTGTTGAGGGCTATGAACGTTGCAACCTTATTATTTTGGTTGTTTTCATTAATTACGTTAATTTGAAATTCGTTTGTTTATTAAATTGTTGCAAACTTTGTTAAAAATTTATTTTTTTCCCCCCTTTTTGCTTTCGGTTATTACACGGTTACTTCATGAAAATATTATAACTCATAAATTATACCCACTCAGAAATGTTCATATCTCTCATCAGAACCCTAACACATTTTAAGTCTTAATATTCTTTAGTTCTTCGCATGGCTTTCTCAACACTTACATTTAACCCTACAGTTAGCGATAGTCTGGCAACTATATTTGTTTATTGGTAAAGGGATTTTGGAAAGTGTGGTGTCTTTTCGTAAAGTGCCAGACTAAAGTTGATTATTGGTAAGGGCGAATGTTTATTAATGACTTTCCGCTTGTAGCAGAAAATTCTTCACATGTAATGGCGACACAGCGGCAGCTGGAAAAGTTTAATAAAAGAAACGAGACTCCTTTATTTAGTTTTTTATTATTTTTTAAACCAAAAGTGAAAAATTAAATTTGTTAAAAGACGAAAAACGTGAAAATGGTGAACAATTATAAATGATAGCGATATAATTTGATGAGTGAAAAAACTTCTTTATCGTATATTCTTATGGCGTCCGTCCTCATTGCAAATCTTTTATCGACTCCTCTCCAAAGCTATTTCCTTTCCTCTTGCGATATGATGTTGTAGTGGTGCAGATAGATTTGGTGGGGTAGGATTCAGTGAGTGACTTTAACAACACATGTACGCTGGTGATGTACAAATATATTTAAGTTGCTAGCTTGGAATGATCTAAGGTTGTGCTGATAAATTAAATAAAGATCTAAAAAAATTCTACGTCTTATTCAGAAGCGAATTGTCTCCAACTTAATCCAAAAAAAATCTAAATGCTTAATTATTTGCAAGAATAAACTCGACCATAGCTATTTTCCAAGAATATACTTAGGAAGAACAGTACTTGAATACAGTATTCCCCGGATATAAGCAACCCTCTTAATAGCAAAACCCTTTTAAAAGCAACAAATTAGTCAGTGTTGGGACTCAAAAACGTCATCCTATGCATTACAAAGGTCCCCGCTTAATAGGAATTTCATTGAGAACCCGGCTATAAGCATTATAATTTTATTCCCACGCGCATGTGCTTTTTTCCGTGGAGTACAGAAAAGGCTAACAACTTGTGTATTTGGTTGAATTCTACCTAATTGGGACTATCATATACGGTTGTCAATCGGGAATCCAAGCATTTTACCCCCTCAGCAATAAGTCAAATCAATAATTATGTCGATCATAACATATGGGTGTGAAATTTTTTGTGGTCACAATTCCGAAACAAAAATAAATTTGACTGTGGTATTTAATAATGTCATCCTATACCGCAGTATAGAGACAGCTTGTTACCCTAAGCTGAAGACCCCATCTTGGACCTAGGGTCTTCCTCCAGGCATGGTAGCTACCGCGGCCTTTCTTGTGCGTTCCTGAATATTTAGCTTCCAATTAAGCTTTCTATCTAATATTACACCTAGATATTTGGTATGATTACTAAATTTTAGCTCATTATTTTTAAGTTTCGGAGTTTTTATATTTACAAATTGGTATCTATTTTTGAACAAGATAAGCTCGGTCCTGGATGGATTCACATTACATAAGTCCAATCGTTTCCGTCCATTTAACTAATTTGTACAGAGCTGATTCCATAAGGTCTCTTATTGTATTAGGAAATTTTCAAGATATGGCAATAGCGATGTCATCTGCATAGGCTATGCCTATACAACAAATTTCTCAGGGTGTTGAGTGCTCCGTTAACTACACAGATCCAAAGTAGTGGCGAGAGCGTTCCCCCCCTTGGGGTGTACACTCACCGCTTGGTTTAAAAGCTCTCCAGTTCGGACTAGATCACTCTGCTGCTAAGCATGTTTCTATCAACACGCGCAGACAGTTGTGAAGCTTTTGTTTTGACATTATTGAAGGCGCTTTCAATATCTAGAAAGGATACCATCACATACACTCTTAGATTGAGAGTGATTTTTCAATGTTACCTACTAGTGAATGTAGAGCTGCAACCACAGAGAAACACTTTCGATGAGCGTGCTGGGAATCGGACAGCTATTACGTTCTTTCGAATATATGTATTAATGAGTCTTTCCAATGTCTTTACGGAAAAAGAGGAGAAACTGATTGGCCTGAGATCCTTCAGGGATATATGTGCGGTCTTGCCACACTTTGGTATTAACACTATTCCATCAAGCAGGAGTGTATTCGAGTTTTAGGCAAGCACGGAAGATCACTTCGAGCCAGGGGCTCAATTAGAGCTTTCTGCATCTCTATTGGTGTTATTTTATCTGGCCCTGGGGATTTATACGTAAGGGAGCTGTTAGGTAATGTTGATGAGAAGATCCAGAGTGTATTCGTTTGACGAAGTCCATTCCCCATTGGGTTTTTGAATATAGCTAGGCATGGGTGGAGATTTGGAAATAATTTTTCTTAGCCTGCTGGAGTCGGTACTGCTGTCTATGCTACCACAGAAGAGTCTCCATGACTGCCTTTGGGCCTTTGTAATCTCTGCCTTACATTGTCTTAGACCTTTTTTTTGTATATGTCCCAGGCCTATTTTAGGCGAGAAAACTTGGCCGAATGAAAACATTTCCTGCTTTCTTTGCACAACTTTGCTAGGTAAGTAGAAGTAGTCCACCGTGGTGGTTTGCTCCCTTTTCTATGCCTTTTGATCGGGCAAGTTCTTTTAAAGGCTTCATTCATCGATTTGGTAACTTTGTCAACCATGCAATCAAGGAAGGAAATCGAGTTACCGAAGCACAGGGAATAGTAGAAGTGTTTAAGCAGTACTTCCAGCAGCTGCTAAATGGGCATCATGTTGAGAGAGTGATAGGGCAAGAAGATAACCCACGTCCAGTCAATGAAGAACCTGTTCCACCACCCAGTATAGAAGAGGTTGACTTAGCTATAAAAAAGCTTAAGAACAACAAAACCGCAGGCTCGGATGGCTTACCAGCGGAGCTCTTTATATACGGTGGTGATGTTTTGGTAGGGCGCATGCACCAAATCATCAACCAAGTATGGATGGAAGAAAACATGCTCGATGACTGGACTATCAGCTCCATATGCCCCATCTACAAAAAAGCCAATCATATTCAGGCATATCCATGCTTAGTGTCGCATACAAGATCCTATCCAACGTACTGTGTGAACGTCTTAAACCGTTCTGCAACACACTAATCGGCACGTACCAGTGTGGCTTCCGGTTCCGGCCCGGCAGATCGACCATAGACCAAATTTTCACACTGAGGCAAATCCTGGAAAAGACCAATGAATTTCAAGTCGAGACTCACCACCTATTTATCGACTTCAAAGCCGCATATGATAGCATTCATCGTCAGGACCTCTATATGGCGATGGAAGATTTGGAATCCCGGCGAAACTGATCCAGCTGTGTCGCGTGACGCTGGAGAACTCGCGCTGCTGCGTGCAATTTGGATTTGCTCCTCCGAACTATTTCAGACATGCACCGGATTTCGGCAAGGATATGCGCTATCATGTGACTTCTTCAATCTCGTGCTAGAGCAGATAGTGCGCAAAGCAGGTGTCAACACGGAAGGCACTATCTTGAACAGATCCGTTCAGCTACTGGGGTATGAGGACAATATCGACATCATCGGTCGTTCAGAGCGTGTCGTGACTGAGGCTTTTACGGCGATTGAGGAACAGGCGAAATTTTGTAGGCCTTGAAGTAAACGAGGACAAGACCATGTATATGCTATCAACAAACAAACACGCATCTGTCCATCACCTAGGACAAAACGTAACTATTGATAACAACAATTTCGAGGTAGTTAAGGAGTTCATCTACCTCGGAGTAAACATGAACTCCACGAATGACACCCTAGTGGAGATCAGGCGAAGAATTACCCTAGCAAACCGTAGCTACTTCGGTTTGGCAAAACAATTGGGTTCAAAACTCCTAACTCGAAGGACGAAATGTACGCTTTACAAAACATATCCTGCCAGTTCTGCTTTATGGCGCCGAGTGCTGGCACGATAAGCAATAAGGGAGAGCTGATACTGGGCTCCTTCGAAAGAAAAATTCTTCGTCGTATTTTTGGTCCTGTGTGCGTGGAGGGCGAATGGAGGAGAAGATACAACCGCGAGCTCTATGAGCTGTACCAAGATGCGGATTTAGTCCAAAAAGCCAAAACACGTCGACTACATTGGCTCGGCCACATCGAGCGAATAGACAACAATGCTCCAGCTAAAAGTATCTTTGAATCCCAGCCCCCAGGTTCTAGACGACAAGAAAGACCGAACCTCCGTTTCAAAGACCAAGCCATCGCGGATGCCAGAGCGCTTGGTCTGGCAGACTGGAAGCAGCGTGCCCGGGATCGCAGAGGATGCAATTCTGCAATGTCTCAGGCAGATACTCTTCAAGGGTCGGGAGCCTGTTAAGTAATTAGTAATTATCGACGCACCATCTTGATAAATTGTTCAGGTCCGTCTGGAACTTTAAACAGTCATTTAAGCAAATAATTTTTAAAAATATTTTGAGGTCGCCAGCATACATTAAACAGTGGCAAAACTACAGCTGTTGAATAAAATCATCAATACATATTGTAAAAAGGATCGGCCCAAAATGACTACCTTCAGGAACTCCAGAAGTGCAAGATATTAATCTTAAGTAATTGTTATCAAGACAGACTTTCTGAAACCTTCCAATCAAAAATGAAGAAAACCATTTCAGCATAGCTGAATGAAATCCAAATTGCTTTATCTTTCTTATCAGAAGTGCATGGTTTACAGAGTCAAATGCTTTACTAAAATCCGTATATACACTATACAGCCTGCCTTACCAATAATAAACTTTAGTCTGGCTCTTTACGAAAAGACTCCACACTTTCCAAAATCCCTTTACCAATAAAGAAATGTAGTTGCCAGACTAGGTTAGGTTAGGTTAGGTTGAGTGGGGTTGTGAGTTCATCACAAAAAGACCAGGCACCATAGTGGGCCCATCGCCATCCCCAGGGAACCGTTACGGTTAAAAACCTAAACCAAATCGCCCAAACAATCAATTTCCCTGCAGAATTTAATAATGGTCCCAATATTATTTGAGGAACCAACCTCCTCTAAGTGATTAAAGAAGTACCTGCCAAGGTGCTTCCTTCTACTCCGAACGATTGGTTGACACTCACATAAAATGTGGAAGATGTCTTCCGTGACTTGTAGGTCCTCACAATACCTGCATATGTCTGAGCTAGCTAGTCCTAGTCTCATGGCATGCTTCCTTAGAAGGCAATGTCCAGTGAGTATTCCTACCGTTAACCTTAGTTTGGTTCTATTGAAGTTGATTAATTCTTCAGACTTTCTCCAGTTTAAAATGGGCCTCAGTGCCTTTGAGACGCTGTGACCATCTAGCTGTGACCATCTTGTGGCTGCTAAATGGGAAGTTTTTTTTTCAAAAACAACCCTTCTAGCCACGGCCATTGGTGGTCTTATGCCCTCAATCATGGTGTTAGGTGGGAGCTCCGCTCCTTCCTTGGCCAGAGCGTCGGCCTTTTCATTAGCTTCCATATTACAATGCCCAGGTACCCAACATAATCTGACACGGTTCTGCGAACATAATGCACTGAGCATTGTGCGGCAATTCCCTACTAGTTCAGATTTAGTGGTATGTGACTAGCGCTTTAAGCGCAGCCTGACTATCAATGTAGATGGCGATATTTTTATTGGATATCGATCTCATCTCAAGTACCTCCGCAGCTTTGAGTACTGCCAGAATCTCCGCCTGGAACACACTGCATGTGTCCGGAAGTCTCAGGGCCAGATGTAAGTCCAGTTCATTGGAGAATACACAAGACCCTGTGCCCTCACTTCCTATACCAATCCTCTCTGTCAGGGTACAACACATCATACGGTGTGTCAAAATCTAATGTATCAAGACCTTCATCCGCCTTTTCCGGTATTTCGGAGAATGATTCCTTCAAAATACTGCTATGTCCTATCCTACTGTTCTTAAAGAGCCCAATATTAGTGAGCCGTAGCGCACTATTTCCTGCAATTGATTTTATTTGTAAGTCAGTGGCAAAAGATTCATAAACGCCTCCAGTGCAGCCGTTGATGTGGTACGTAAAGCACCCGTAACGGCAATGCAGGCTGTTCTTTGTACCCTGGTCAACATATCCTGTACATACTTCTTGTTTGTGGGTTTCCACCAGACAAGAGCCCCATATGTAATTATGGGTCTTACTACCATTTTGTATAGCCAATATAAGATTGACGGCTTCATGTCCCATTTCTTTCCTGCTGTTCTCCTGCATATGAAGAGAGCATTATAAGCTTTGGGGACTCTTTCAGGTACGTTAAGTTTCCAATTTAGTTTCCTGTCTAATACCGTGCCAAGATATTTTGAGAGAGAGCTCCACTCCATCAAGTCTGGGCAGGTTGAAGGGTGGTATCTTGTATTTTGTACTAAATAGTACGAGTTCGGTTTTCTCCGGGTTGACTCGTAGTCCACACCCTTCGGCCCATAATCTAAGCCTATTGAGGGCTGTTTCCATAAGTTCACTCATCGTGTTCAGGAATTTTCCTTGAACAATGATAACTACGTCATCAGCATTATGCGATGACTTTGAAACCTGTATTGTTTAATTCTTTAAGTATGTCATCCATGACCAGCACCCAAAGGAGGGGAGAGATAACCCCTCCTTGTGGAGTGCCTCTGGTAACAGATTTTCTTATCGAACTGTTTCCGAGAGTGGAATTGATATTTCTCGTCGAGAGCATTTCGCATAGCCAGTTGGTGATGCGTTGCTCGACATTTATCTTTTCCGAAGCACTTTTGATTGCATCTCTCCTGACGTTATTAAAGGCACCCTGTCCAAAAAGGCAGCCAATGCAAATTCTTTCTGGCGAAGGCTGCCTTCTATTTTGCCTATTACCTCGTGTAGAGCCGTTTCTACCGATTTACCTTTCAAGTATGCATGCTGAGTATTACTTAGAGTTCCGTTGCAACACTTGCTTCTTATATGGATGTCGATAAGCCTTTCAAGTGTTTTGAGGAGAAATGACGACAGACTAAAAGGTCTGAAGTCTTTCGCTGAAGTATGACTTGGTTTACCTGCTTTGGGTATAAATACCACTCGTACTACACTCCACGCCCTGGGTACATAGCCTAATCGCAGGCAGTGTGTAAACAGATTTCCGATCATATCCGTAACTATTTCTGGCGCCCTTTGAAGCATAGCCGGCAGGATGCCATCGGGGCCAGGTGCTTTGAACGGAGCTAAGGACTTAGTGGCCCATCGCAGTTTCTTCCAAGTGATGACATTGTCAACAACCCTTACGTCTATTCCCGAACCAATGCCATATCCATTAGATAATGGAGTTATTGGCGTGCTACTTCCTGGAAAGTGTGCTTCCACTAGTGATTCCAGAACTTCCTCACTGCTCTCGGCCCACGAACCGTCCGATTTCTTAATAAAACCAGGGACAGCCGCGTCCTTAGCTAAGATTTTGCGAAGTCTGGATGCCTCGCTAGTATCTGTGATCGCCTCACAGAAAAGCTTCCAAGATTTTCTTTTGGATTGCCTGATCAAGTATTTAAACTCTCTCTTACTTTCTATGTACAGATCCCATGTAACGTCGTCCCCCACAACTTTGGCCCTATTGTAGAAATGTCTAACTTGCCTTCTTTTGGAGCTTAACTCCTTGTTCCACCACTGAGGCTGGGACCTTTTGGTTGTCTTTTTGAGCTGGCAAACTTGTTCGTAAGCCTTGTTCATTATCCTTCCTAAGTTATTAACTTCCTTGTCTAAGTCTAGCGACGTTTCAATGAATGGTATTTCATTTCCTAGCTGATGCCTAACTATGGATTCGAACCTATTCCAGTCAGCTTTCCTGGGGTTACGATAGGTGTTCGTAGCCTTACTGTGGAAGCCTATCTGAAAGCGAATCCACTTATGATCCGAAAGGGATGCCAGACTATCGCCATGTTTATCTCGGGCATAAGCTAAATAAAATAGTCCCTTGTGTCATTTTGAAGGCAAGTGTTGACCAACCATCCAAAATCACGGTATTAAATTTCGTAATAGGAGAGAATTTAGTACGATTTTGTTCATCCTGAGCGTTTACAACTATTAATTAATTTTAGTAAATTGTGAATGTTTTCTAATTTTATTCGTTGCAACAAAACAATACAAATGGTTTTTAAGTCTAAAGCGGCCTCTAGACGCTAAATATTATTGTGAAATATGATGCACAATATTATTGGCTGGGCGGCAGACAGTGCAATATTTTCCCAATAATTTAGTTGACCGCTGATATTTGTGTGACACATGTTGACTGATAGATACTGAAGTTTTCACATTTTCTCTCGCGGCAGTGGCGTAGCGAGGGGGGTGCAAGGGGCGCACAAGGCCCGGGCGGCACTTTGCTAGGGGCGGCAATTTGGAGCTGCTACAATTTTTAAATATATAAAATCTATGAAACGGATTCTTTTTCCTGCTCAAGAAATTTATTTACAAGGTTTAACAGCATTAACACTGCTTCACAGTAAGTAATGAGACATTGCTTGCTTAGCAACAAAATCCAATGAACGCTTCTCCCTAGTAAGCAACTACATTTTACTACATTGCAGATATACTTCTCTGTTGAGTTCATGTTATTTTGTTTTATTTTGCTCAAACTAAGTGAAGTTTGCAAACATACACAAACTTTCTAGTAGCCAATAAAAGTTGCAGTCTTGCCTTGTTGCCTTGCTCTTTATTATTGAAAATTAATTACCGAGGTACCTAGGAAGAAAAAAAATCTTCAACGTTTTTTAACAATAGGTGTGTTCCTTTCCTTTAATTCTTACAAATTTTTAATAATTCTTACGAATTTTTACTCAATTCTTGGTTTAAGAATTGGAAAGATTATCCGCCACCTTACAATTAACAGATGTTTTGAAATTTGTTGCCCTGTTAGGCGTAAATGCGTGCTTTTGTTATGGTTTTTGGAGTATCTATTAAAATGGTATCAACAGGCGGAAAAATAAGACAGAAAGTTTTCCTCAAGATTATTTTCGAAAGTGGTGGTAGCAAGGAGCTAACTCCACGCTCCAACATGTAATTCTTAATGCAGTGTAGCTTTTCCTCTTCTCGAATGCTTGTAATTCAATCAGTCAAACTCTTCCACATACTCTGATTCATCAAGAATTGGGTGTGCCCCGGGCGGCACCAACCCACGCTACGCCACTGACTCGCGGAGATGTTTCTTTATCGACACTTGAAATATAAATGACCAAAATGGTACAATATTACCCACAGACGATACAATTTTTCTAAATTGCGCAAAAAATTTCAAAGCATTTTGATTTTCTACAATATATTGCACAACCTTGCAATGTTATCTACAGACGAACAATAATATTGTGCAATATCAAATATTTCACAATAATATTGAGCATCTAGAGGCGCCTTAACAAACGCAAATTTGTACAAATGTATACAAAATATTGAAAAATATTATATATATTTCTGTTTTTTTTTTTTTTTTCTGTTTTATCTTGTTTTACCGCTAGTTCTTGCTTTTTGATTGGTTTTCCTTTTTAAATAGTTGCTTAATAAAAACTAAATTGTATATAAGTTTGGGTTACTTCCAAGACTTTCTTGACAGTCGTCGCAAACAGTACTTAAGTTTGGACGGTTCATACCTTTTTGTAACAATTCTCAGTACCTTAGGGCAGCGTTTCCCAAATGGTGTTCCGCGGAACCCTGGGGTTCCGTGGAAGGGTAAAAGGGGTTCCGTAAAAAAAACATAATCGTGCCGTCGTAGCGGCGCACCGAAATTCATCGTCAAACAAATTCATACATCTAGTCATCCGCGAAAAAAAATATTTTGAATTTTTTGTGTCGGTGTCACAATGTGTTGTGGTTGTGGATTGGGAAGAATGTCATGTGGGTACACGCACTTGTGTGTGTACATTATGCAGTTAGATGCTGTTTTCGCTATTCAAATTCAAACAGAACTGCTTGTCAATTGGTTACAACGGATATGTAACGGGAGTTTTTCTTATTTGTTTTGGTTTAAAATCTTTTCTTTTTACAAGGAACGATGTTTTCTGTTAATATCAATATAAGGGTCCGCCAAAAAAATTTTTATCATTTAGGGTTCCGTGGCGAAAAAAATTGGGAACCCCTGCTTGGGGGACTCAGGTAGATATTTTGTTGCAACCGAACCCTTTTCAAACTCTTTGTTTACCGAGAATGAGGATCTCCAATGAGACAATGGTTGGTGTGAAAAGGTTCACTTAGCGGAAAATATAGTTATGAAAATAGAATTATCAGCACTTAGCAAAATATATGCAAAATAACAAGTTTATTAACTTCTGGAGGGGTAACAGCCTAACAGGTAGTACGAGAATATGTGAGCATAAAAATATGCGTTTGTTTTTAACTATACATTCAAAAAGCTTTGGTATAGCAGAAAGTTTGCAAATACCTCTATAGTTTTCTACGTCATTTTTAGAGCCAGAATTAAAGATCGGCACCAAAAACGAGACCTTCCAGTAATCCAGGAATATACCCGATGCTAGTGATTGATTAAATATCATAAGTAAAGGTTTGCTTATAGAGCTGCAACATTTTTTTGAAATTATTGCAGGAATGCCATCAATATCCTGAATCTCTAGTGCTAGTTGGCCAAAATCAATTTTAGGAACTGAATATGATTCCGGCAAATTAGGTACAAAAGATTTTGAAAAAACCGATTTAAAGAACTGTGCAAATAGTTCGACAGAATCCTTAGAGTCATTGGACACATTGCTTTTATAAAAGACTTCTTTAGGTAAACCTTTTGAGCGCCTTTTTTGATTTATAAAAAACCAAACCGACTTCGAGTCCCGTTTCAAATTGTTTTTAGCATTGATAATGATAATGTTATGCAAAAATGTGTTTAAGCAAGTAAACTCCTTCCGTAGTTTGTTAAAAATCACTCTATCCGTACTGGTTTCCGATTTTTTAAATTGCTTGTAAGCTTTGTTTTTTAAGTTTCTTAAGTGCAAGACTTGTCTGTTATACCAAGGGGGTTTAGATGTACATTTCCTCACAGAGTATGGAACAAATATGGAAAAGCCGTCCCTAAGTAGAGAAATAAACGGCCTTACTAATAATCAATCACTAATGTCGACAACTAGTTAGATGTCAGCTTTAGCAAAAATGTACAGCTTTTGTGAAATGGTACCAATAAACAATTAGACCTCCACATTTACTAGTCCTACAACTTTCTTAGAATCTATTACATTTGTTGTCATTGCAGAATTCAAATTTCATAATTTGTTTTCGTGAAAAACAAGGTTAATGGTCTCTTTCATAAGGAGGATTTTATTCTAAAAGAAGGAATACATAAATTGCAATTAAATTTGCCCAACACATATCTTTCCAATGCTCTTTGAGACTTATTATAAGCAAAAAACAAAACACAAAATAGGAAATGCACAAAATATCCGCTGATCTGTCAAATATCATATGCAAATCAGTAATGCCCTATCGTTCGATCGGACACAATTTTCAGTACTTTTATGGTACGCTTTCCATTGTTTTCTAATACTACCTCGCGATTTCTTTATGAGTGCATTTGTGTCGTAATAAAATCCCTTTCAAATTATTCAATAAACAAAGCACAGTTTATTTGAATGGTTTCATTTATTCGTAGGCTGACGATGCAAATCAAAACTTATTAGTGGTCTAAACATCACAATTGCGTCGTTAGCAAGTAAATGTTTTTGAAAATAGAAATAATAGCTGCCTCATTCATTTCCGAATAAATCAAAATCGCATGAAGGATGCGTGTTAAGAAGCTTCCGGTTTTGAAAAGAAATACAATTTAACCTACAAAAATTTGTATAGCTTATATTACTTAACCGACAAAAGTTGAAATTCGAACCGAAAAATATAAAACGCACATTTTTATTCACACATATTCTCGTACTACCTGTTAGGCTGTTACCCCTCCAGAAGTTAACAAACTTGTTATTTTGCATATATTTTGCTGAGTGCTGATAATTCTATTTTTACAACTATATTTTCCGCGAAGTGAACCCTTTCACACCAACCATTGTCTCATTAGAGGTCCTCATTCTCGGTAAACAAACACCCTTTGCAAAGAGTTTGAAAATTGTTGTGTTGCAACAAAATATCTACCTGTGTTGCCTAAGGTACTGAGAATTGTTGCAAAAAGGAATGAACCGTCCAAACTTAAGTAAGAAGATATTTTATTCTGTTTGCGACGCCTGTCAAGAAAGTCTTGGAAATATCCCAAACTTATATACAATTTAGTTTTTATTAAGCAACTATTTAAAAAGGAAAACCAATCAAAACGCAATAACTAGCGGTAAAACAAGATAAAACAGAAAAAAAAACCACAGAACCACGTGCTTAGAAATAAAACAAAAATGCAATATTTTTCAATATTTTGCATACATTTGTACAAATTTGTGTTTGTTAGACTTAAAAACCATTTGCATTGTTGTATTGCAACGAATAAAATTAGAAAACATTCACAATTTACTAAAATTAATTAATAATTGTAAACGCTCAGGCTGAACAACAGCGTATTAAATTCTCTCCTATTACGAAATTTAATACCGTGATTTTGTACGGTTGGGCAACACTTGTCTTCAAAATGACATAAGGGAGGATTTATTTAGCTAATGCCCGAGATAAACATGGCTTTCTCAACACTAACATTTAACCCTACAGTTAGCGATAGTCTGGCAACTATATTTGTTTATTGGTAAAGGGATTTTGGAAAGTGTGGAGTCATTTCGTAAAGTGCCAGACTAAAGTTGATTATTGGTAAGGCCGAAAGTTATTACACATATCAAGTAGACATAGATTTTCAAATTTCGTATCCCAGTTGAAAGAGTTGAGATACTCATTAAGACCCACAAAGTTACATTTAGAAAAATTAAGAGAGCATACTGAACTCGGCTTAACGTTTGCATATGAATATAAATCTATTTCTAACATAATTTGTTTATGATAAACTGAGTTATTTAAAAGTTGAAATGGCGCTTCAAAAACATTAGCTTTGACTTCATTAACGTTAATGAAAACAAGATCTAATAATAAATTCTGCGAATTTAATATTGAACTAATTTGAAATAGGTTTATTCAAAACATACAATCAATCAATGTTAATTCATAATCTTTTTTAACGTAATATGAAATAAACATATTATCTTCTTCAGACTACGACCAATCTACATCGCCAATATTAAAGTCCCCAAGAGCACATAATATATCAGCTTCAGAACAATAATGGCTTAATAAATTCAATTACGAGTAACTCAAACACGTTACAAGTGAAATTCTGTGATATCACGATGAGTGCATATCTATAATAGCCAAACTTTATATTGCAGTGAATGTCAACGTAACAATAGAGCGAACTTTAGTGCGCAAAAGGCAATAGAATTTAGTATGGTCTGACTCCCTCTTCATGTGGAATTGGATTAATTCCGTATTCTATTCAATTTCTTACTAAACTCTTAGTTTGTCCTTTCGAAGAAACAATAAAAACAAAAATAGTAAGAGAAAAGCTAAGGAGATAAAGTGAGTTATAACTCGGTAACCGGGCAAATTATTGTTTTCAACCCATTTTCTGACATACGAGAAAACGGAGCGAAGGGAATGATTTTTAATTCTTCTGCACATAGAAACCCGGTGATAAATTAACTTAACTACCTCAGCATACTACCTGCAATTAGCCACACAATAAGAAAAGAAGAAGTAGGGTTGCATGTGTACCTATTCGGTTTTTGGTAGATAGTGTTGACTGGTGGAAATTGAAAAAGGGAAGTCGGTAGGAATCGGGTTATGTGGATGTCATGCCACTGGTCTGTACACATTCATACTAATATATGATAGGACACCTCTTTGTTATTCGCTTGCTCACAGTCTAGTCAGTTTATTCCAGCTATATGGCAAACATATTATTCGTATTCGATATAGTGATCATACCCATTTTTAAGGTTCCGTACCCAAAGGGAAAAAACGTAACCTTATTAGTTTCGCTCGGATGTCTCTCCGTCTGTCTGTCTGTCTGTCTGTCTGTCTGTCTGTCCGAACCCACTAAGCCAATTTTGTTACCAGGTCTATCTCAAGAACTGATTGACATAGGAGCCTAAAATTTACACACAACATTCGGTATAACCTCTAGTTAAACGACAAATACCAATGGAAGGAATACATCGATTGGTTTTGGATTAATTAGTAATCTGGTGAAAAAAATATTTTCATTCACCCAAAAAACGGTTTATTTCTTGATTCACAAAAAAATACATATATTCCTTTTTTGTAGATCATGTTCTTATCTATATATGTGCTGAATACTGTTTTGCCGAAAAGTTAATAGTTTACGAGATATTTTCGAAAAAGATAATTTTACCATGTAAAATACGTTGCTCTCATAAGTTGTAATCTCTACTACGCAGTTGTGCACAATTGACCCCATCAAAGACAGAAGAGAGTCACTGGTGGCATACCACCAGGGTTCCCGCTTGCTAATTTCGTTGGGGAGTATAATACATTTATAATACAGAACAAAATAAAAGTAGGTAATAGTTTTTAATTGGGACAGGTCGTATACAGAATGGAAAATTGGCGTGGGTTGGGTACTAGGTAATAATTAGAAAATGAGATTCATGTGCGAGTAATTTTTGAGAGTAAAAATATTAAGTAATTAAATTAAACTAAATTGTGATGAATTCATGAAGAGGGGAAAGATTGAATGATATTATAGATTTCAAATAATATCTGATGTGCTGGACTTTAGCCAAATACGGAACCTTCGGTGCGCGAGTGACACTCGCACTTGGCCGGTTTTTTTATAATAATACAGTAGGTACAGATTATGTCGATACTACAGGTACCAATAAACAATTAGACCTCCATATTTCCAAGTGCAACAACTTTCTTAGAATCTATTGCATTTGTTGTCATCGCAGAATTCAAATTACATAATTTGTTGTCGTGAAGAACAAGGTCAGTGGTTTCTTGCACAACGAGGATTTTATTCTAAAAAAGTTATACATCAATTCTAATGACATTTGAACTACAGATATTTTTTAAACGCTTTTTGAGGCAAAAAACAAAACACTAAATAGGAAATACACAAAATATCCGCTGACCTTGCAAATATATGGAAATCTGTAAGGCGCTATCGGGCACAATTTTCGGTACTTTTCATTGTACGCTTTCTATTGTCTTCTAATATACTTCACAATTGTTTTATGAATGCATGTATTTATATATAATTTGGCGCAACAGGTCCGTAGGGACCCTAGGCCTATCTTCTCACAACCATTCGTTTTGTGTCAGTTCCGAACTGCAACCCGTCGTGAGCACACGTGTGTGCAGCCGTAGCCCTCACGTCCTTAGTCGCCCTAATAACTATCAAAAAAAAAAAAAAAAAAAAAAAAAATCGATTGAATTGTTAAAACCCCAATCGTCTGCCGCGACAGTGTTGCGAATAAAATTAAAAAAGAGGAAAACGCAAAAAAAAAAAAACACTAGCGTGGGCAATTCCCTCCCTTCCCATTCCAACTCGTTTGCTTTTGCACTTTCTTGGTCATCACAATCGCCTGCCGCCAACGTACAAGCGATTGTGCTTGTACTGTTACATAAGGTGACTGCAATGAGTGGGTGAGAGCAACATCTGGCGGATAGCGGGTTGTGTGTTGAAGCTTTGTTGGTGGATCAAAACAAATTGTCATACGGGCATAACACCTATGACAGTTTGATTTGAGATTCTAACATTGGACTTTTACTTCACAGCCCTGCTTAGAAGTAGCGTCGGAGTTGTGTTTTCTGTGTCTGTTTTTTTGTGCTAATGGGGAATTTTAGAGTTGACATGTGCAACATTCGTGGGCTACGATCGAATCTCTTTTCGGCGTACGTCCACGTCGCTAAATATAAACCAGCTGTTTTGGCAATGAGCGAGGCCCAGGTGGGTGTAAATTCTGATAAATCGGAGTTTGATCTGCCTGGGTATTCTTTCTCCACCGCGGTCTCGCCATATACATACGTGATGATATTGCCTATCAAACTCCAGGTTCCTATGGCCAATGTTCCAACTCGGAATTTAATTTCATATGGCTGAAATTCCATATCCGTAGGCAAATCATTCATTATTGTTTCATTTATAGAAGCCCTAATCTTGATAGCAACTCGACTTTTAACGAGTTTGATGCGCTGTCTGATTCCATTACAAGAATTGTCTCCCTGTATCCTAATACTGAAATTGTCATTGCGGGCGATTTCAATATTCACAATTCTAACTGGCTTCGACATACTGGACAGACAACACCCGAAGGAATTTATGTTCAGATCTTCGCTGAGGTAAATCAAAGGTGAAAAAAACCCTGAGCAGGAATTTTTTTTTTTTTTCGGGATTCGAACCTGGGACCCCTCGCTTAGTAGTCCAACACACTAACCAATAAGCCACTGCGCCTACATTTATGCATTTATGTCGTAATAAAATCACATTCAAATTATTCAGTAGTATGATGCAAATCAACACTAATTGGTGGACTAAAGATCGCAATTAAATCGTAAGCAAGTGAATATTTTTGAAAAAAATAGCCCCTTAATTCGTTTCAGAATAAATTAAAATTTTACGTAGGAAGCTTTAAGCGTTTTCATTGATATTTTAAAAATTGTATAGCTTATATAGGAGTATTACTTAATTCGGGAAACTTAGAAACTGACAAAAGTTCAAATTCTCGCAGAAAAATATAAAGCCATGGCTTACATTATTATGCACGAAAGCTGTCTACTACCTGTTAATCCTCCAGGAGTTCCTAAATTTGTTATTTCTGGTGTATTTTGGTGAGAGCTAATAATTCTTTTCTTATATCTTTATTTTCCGCGAAGTGAACCTTTGCACAACAACCATTGTTTCATTAGAGATCCTCATTCCCGGCCATTCCTTTTACCTGAACCGCCTGAGGTACTGGGAATTGGTGGTAAAATTCAATTCCGTAATTTTGGATGGCTGGGCAAAACTCCTTCTCAAAGTCAGGATTTTATTTTTGTATGGAAAACTCTCCAAGTTGTGTTCAACTTTGAGTGAATAAAATGGGCCTTAGCTAGTTCCCAAAATAAACATGGCTTTCCCAACATTTAACCCTATAAATACCGATATTCTGGCAACTAGATTTGTTTATTTGTAAAGGAATTTTGGAAAGTGGGGAGTCTTGATGTAGATTAGATTGTTTGGCGGAGGTGGAAACAAGTTGCCATATCACTGCGGCCACGAGTTTGCCTATTGTGATTTCCTCCATTTATAGCTTACTCATCATACCGGACTTAATCTTTACGTAAACTGCGAGTCCATAAAGATAGGTCTCATCCTATGTTTCGATGCTAATGCTCAAAACACTGTTTGGGGCAGCAGCAAGTGCAATATACGAGGGGATCGTCTTCTGGGCTTCACCTTATCGTCTGATATCACCATCAACAATGTGAGTTGTAGACCTGCATTTGTTACAGCCAGGAGACAGCAGGTAATCGATGTTACCCTGTCCAACAGGCATTCCAAGACTATCACAAATTGGAGGGTATCGCCAAATAGCACTCTGTCAGACCACAGATACATTGAATTTCAAATCTACTGTGAAGTTTCACCTTCGCAAGAGAGGATAAATCCGAGAAAAACAAATTGGGCCCGGTTTGAGGAGGAGCTTGGCAATTCTGTCAAAGTTCCACCCAAACTTAGATCAATACAGGGGTGACAGGGGGGAGAGGTCTGCCCAGGATCTGAGCGGCGTCATTACCCGTTGTTTTGGATTAGCGTGTCCAGTTACAAAAAAACTCCTGTAGAAAACCGGTACCGGAATACCGAGCTGCAGTGCATCCGCAAAGAAACCAAAGTAGAAGACTGGAATCTGTATCGATCGAAGCAAAAAGAATTTAAGAGACTGATTCGTAAATCGAAGAACGATTCTTATAGGACATTTTGTGTGGAGGTCGTATCACTAAGTGCAACCAGCAGGCTTGTTAAAGTCCTCAAAAGGGACAGACCAAGTAAACTGGAATCGCTCCAAAAATCTGATGGTACCTACACTGAGACAAAGGCGGAGACGCTTAGTCTCCTGCTATAGACTCGATGCGCGCTCTTCAGTGGTACCGGCAACGGCAACTTCTGAACTGACTAACACCACGCGGCGTAGCTGGTATATTGCATCCAGAGTGGTGAAGGATGAAGCTATCAAATATGTATCGTTTGAGGGTTTCAAGTCACCGGGTCCGGATGAAATCTTTTCGGCTATGCTGAAACATGGTTGTAGCCATCTGATGCCGACGCTGAAAATAATTTTCACCGCCAGCTTGGCCCTGGCCTACATACCTTCTCATTGGCGTATGGTTAAAGTCGTGTTTATACCAAAGATAGGTAAGACTGACTAAACTCTCGCCAAGAGCTTCAGACCCATAAGTCTGTCCTCCTTCTTGCTGAAAAGCTTGGAGAGACTGGTTGAGCTGCAGGTGCGAAATGTTGCTCTTCGATCGCATCCTCTTTTAGCGATGCAACATGCGTATCAGCGTGGAAAATCCTGTGAAACTGCGCTTCAGAACCTCGTTGGTAGGATCGAGAGTGCTCTTGGATCGGAAGGAGTACGCGTTGGGTAACTTCGTCGACATTGAAGGTGCTTTTGACAACGCGACGTTTGATAGTATGTGCAATGCAGCCAGATATCATGGTGTAGATGAAACATTGGTGTTGTGGATTAAATAAATGCTAATGAACAGGACGCTGATTGCCGAGGCAGACTGTGGCAAATGCGTCATGACAGGGGTAAACAGGGGCTGCCCTCAAGGTGGTGTTCTGTCTCCCCTTTTATGGTGTATGGTGGTTGACTCTCTGCTAACGGCTCTCAATCTTCCTGGTACCTACACACAGGCCTACACGGACGATGTCGCCGTTCTGTCTGTCGGCTCAGACCTAAGGACTGTCTGCTCTCAGGCGCAGAGATCCTTGGGCTTAATCGACGATTGGTGCGCAAGTAATGGGCTTTCGGTGAATCCTCTTAAAACTACGGTTGTTCTCTTCACGAGGAGGAATGTCACTGGTCTGACTCAGCTTGTGCTAAAAGGCGTCACTATCCCGATCTCCGATGAAGTCAAATATCTGGCAGTAATCCTCAAAAACCGATAAAGCACTGTCAACTTTCTGGCAGTGCAAAGGCGCTTTTGGCAAGACATGGGGCTTATCTCCTATAAGGGTCCTTCGGATCTATACGGCAATGGTAAGACCATTTCTCTCATATACATCGGTTGTATGGTGGAACAGGCTTTCCCGGAAACGTGTTACTGCCTCTTTTGGCAAACTTCAAAGAACGGTCTGTCTTGGATGCACATGGGCCTTTCCTAGCACTCCGGGCTCTGTTCTAGATGCTATGATAAACCTCCACCCTCTTGATATTTTTATCATGGATTGTACGCTGAAAACCATCTCTCGATTAAAGAGAGGTGGTTTTTGGTACCACGCGCATTGGAATTTTGAAGAACTTGTGCGAGAATTATCGTTTGACCCCTGTCTTATGGATATGCCCTCTGACGCAATGACACCAGAAATCCTACTGCGACAAAACTACCAAGTCAACTTTCCTCAGGCAACGGAATGGCTTCGGCCAGACTCTGAGCCAGGAAAATAATGCCATCGTGTATTGACGGACGGCTCCAGGACGGCACAAGGATCTGGTTTTGGGTATTTGTGGAAAGCGAGAACATTAGACTACACTACCCATTAGGTAACTATGCTTCTGTCTTCCAAGCGGAGATTTTCGCTATCCTTATGGCTATGCCAGGCTGGGATCAGCTCTCTCAGGACCTGAACCGGCGTTTTGTGTGTCCGCATCTGCAGTTAGGTCATCCATTGATACTGGGGTTTCTCGTGAACACGAGCGTCGGTGGCGTGACTGTGCTGGGTGTAGACAGACCAAACGGCTGCGTCCGGACATCTGTAAAAGGTCCGCGTCTTTCCTTCTGTCTCTCAAGAGAATTGACTGCGGACTGCTTGTGGGTGTCCTTTCGGGCCACCAAGCTTTTGCCAAACATTTGAATGTGTTGGGCTTGAGCGACACCACCATCTGTCCTGCTTGTAGAGAGGACGACGATACAGCGGAACACTTCCTCTGTAATTGTACTGCCTTTGCTCGCAACAGGTGGCGGATCTTTGGGGCTGATGTGGTGAGTGCCGAACATCAAAGCTCTTCATCACTGAAGCTCCTTCTAATCTTTCTTCGAAAGACGGGAAAACTAAGTACAGTAATGTAAGGTGTCCGTTTTGGCAGTACAATGGCCCAGTAGTTGTTTCTGAGTGCTCCATCGGATAGTAACAACCTCCGACAAAAAAAAAAAAAAAAAAAACTGCCGGACTAAAGATTATTGATAAGGCGGTTGTAATTCAATAGTAATTAGTTTGCACCGAGTTGGTGACTTATCAATTTGGAAGTTATTTTGTCGACTGCTAATTGATATTAGTTGCAAGCTTGTTAAACACCAAAAAGAATTTCCTTTTAAAATTTCAACTTTATTCTTCGAGTTCTTAAATCCAACTAACAAACTAAGATCGCTGCTATGCACACGAAAGGTCCCATGCTTATCTTTCGCGTCGGCACAATTGGCGACGTTTGCAGAATATGTCTTTGGTGTTTATCGTTCGCAGAGGATGTTTATTCGTTCATCATATTACCCTTTGGTCGACGTTGAATACTTGAATAAACAAACTCTGCAACAAAGTACACTTGAACAAACATACTCCGCAACAAAGTTTAAGACAAAGGAATTTTACTGACCCCTTATCGTTATGCATAACACCTCCCTTCATAAAAATAAACAATATGTTTACAAAATTATTGTTTATCTATTAAATACAATTAATATTGCATAACGAAAATATGCACGACATTTACAAATTATATTTTCATCAATCTAATTCAGTTTCCATTAATTTTCTTCTTCTATATCGAAATTATTAACTTTAAAAACGTTGGAATTGGGTCTTTTAATAACCACTTTCCTTTTCTCATTATCATAGTAATGAACAATTTTTTCTTTTTCTTTAATAGGGTTTCTTATTTTCTTATTAAAACAATTTCGGAAAATAGTTATCCCTTTTCCTTTAATTAATTTTAGAGTAAAGTAAGTTATGATTGCAATAATAATGATTCCACTTATTCCTAACACTGCACCTTGAGCGTGAGGTGGTACATTTCTTAATTTTCTAGCAATATAACTTTCTTGATTTCTTATTTCAATTGTTAAATCTTGCAATTCCTTTAAATTTTGAAGTCTTATTTTAGGCATATTAATGTTCTCTTCATTTATATCATTTGATTTTATATTTAAGCAACAATCCTCTGGAGCAAAACGGTATATATCTTTATTTTCTATTAATAACTCCGAGTCATGTGTTACAATTCTTGATTCAATTGTTTCAAAAGTACAATTTGCGTTTAAATTTAAAATTCCAATATTATTAATAAGACCTTCTTCATTATCTTCTTCTTTTCTGCATTTACATTTATATTTAGTTTCTTCGCTTAACGTGTATAAATATTTGTTATCCGAAATTTTGTGAAATATTTCAACATGATTTATTATCTGTTTAAAATTACAATTATTATCTCTTCTGTTCATAAAAATCGTTAGCTCGCAATCATTATTAGCAATGCTATTTTTAAATTCTAGTTGATTACATATGTAATGATTTTCAAGTTTCTTACAATCGTTCATTAAATTTTCACTTAAAAAATACTCATCTTTATGTTCTTTAATTATAAAGTAATTCATTTTTTGTTCGATAACGTACATCATTCCATTGATTTTATAAGGTGTATTAATCATTTCATAAACTTCTGATTTTGTTTTCTCAACTACTGGTACTGATAACACAACTACGAGTCTATTATCCTTTATATAGTATACAAGATTGACTTCCTGTATTATGTTATTATATGCTTCTAGGCTTGGGGTATATAACATTTCCTCTTCTTTGTCACTATTCTTTAATAACTCTATAAACCTTTTTGGTTCTATTATTATTGGATGTATAACTTTGTCCTTCAAAAATAAAATTGCTTCAATAACCTGATCGATAATCATTTCTGTATGGTTTATAAGGAAATAAATTCGAAGTTTTAATTCAATGAAATATTCTCTTATAATAGTGCTTTTTCTTTGTTTGTTCATGGTACCTATCAATTTTCCTAATTCATTATTCATTTTAGAAGTTAAGTTACCCAAATCCAAATATGCTTCTTTCATTATTTGATTCTGCTTGTTAAGACTATCAATTATTTTTATTTCTTCTTGTTGACTTTTGTGGATAAATTCACTGTTCTCTTTCATTGTTATAATTGCTTCTTCATAATGCTTAGCATCTTCACTATCTAGAGTTCCGAATAACAGTTTAAATCCTGAGCCAACTATATTTATAAGACCTCTTTTAAATCGTCTTTCAACTCCTAATAACTGATATATTATTCGTACACTTTTCTTTAATTCTAAAATTTCTAGTTTGGTTTTTCTTATAAATTCCACGCATTCAGGAATTTCCAATATGCAATCTTCGTTCATATTGAGTATGAAACGAGAAATTACATATGTTTGCTCTTCAATTTGATTTAGATCAATATTTGTGATTATGGAGACTTTTCCCGTTATTTGCCGTAGTTCTCCGATGTTCTTGTAGTATATACCGTTGGGTGGTATATTTTCCCATTGTATAGACCTAACGCAGTTTATTAATGTGATTCTGTGAATAATATTATTTGTTAAATAGTTTAATTTTCCTTTTATTATATTTCATAAGCTTATTGTTACGTTTAACTATAACGCAATCGTCTAGAACCTTGATAATTTTGTAAGGACCTACATATTTTTCTGCAGACTTGTCCCTTTTATCGTTTTCTACTAAAACTTTATCGTTAACTTTATATTCCTTTATCCTAGAACCTAATCTCTTATCATATCTTAATTTAGCTTTTTCTCTCATATTCAACATATTCCTTTTTACATCTACCTCTAGTCTAATAAGTTTCAACTGCAATTCCTGAACATAATCACTATAAGTTCTTGTTTTTAAACTCGATTCGGATGGTACATTTGCTTTTCTCCCAAATATTATTTCATGTGGAGTAAATCCAGTACTACTATGAACTGTCGTATTGTGACAAAACGCAGCATACCTAAATAATTTAGCATATTCTGGTTTTGATTTGTCTTTTATCATTAATCGTAAATATTCTCCCAATCTAGCGTGCGATCTTTCAGCAGATCCATTTGCTTGTGGATAAGCATTGCTGGTTCTTAAATGTTTAATTCGGAATAATTTACACAATTCCTTCATTAAATCGTTTACGAATTCTCCTCCATTGTCAGTTAAGATAAATTTTGGAATACCAAAATAAAGTATCCAATTGTCGGTAAAAGCTCTTGCGACCGTTTCGCATTTTTTATCATTTATTGGAATATAGCTAATGTACTTACTCAAGTCATCTTGAATAGTTAGACTATATATCGTTTTATTCCCTTCCTTATAAGGACCTGTCAGATCCATTGATACCTTTTCTAAACTGTGATCTACACTTGATACAATTTTCATTGGATTTTTCCCTGGATGTCTATTTATTTTCTGCTTTTGACATTCTGGACATTTGTTAACAAACTCAATTACGTCACTATTCAAACCCTTCCAATAATATTTTTCTCTGATTCTGGAAATTGTGGCTTTTTGTCCTCCATGACCCCCAATCAAACCGTCATGATTCTCTTTGATGATTCGTTGCTGATCATCTCTATCATTGATAACTTCGACATCCGTTTCAGATTCATTTTCTGAGACCTCCTCGTCTTCGATTTCATTCGTAATCGTATTTTGGTTGCTAGTATGACTCGTACTTGGTAGATTCCTACATTGTTTATCATAAATGTTTCTCAACAGATTTTCATCCTCTTCTTCTTCATCATAGAAATCACTACCAAAAATATCTTCAATATTTCTTCGAACTTCTGTGTCGGCAGTGTGTGCTTCTATAGGGTATACGTTCCTACTTAATTCGTCAGCTACTACGTTATCTACACCTTTCTTATATTTTATCTCGTACTCATACTCTTCTAATTTCAATCGCCATCTAATCAGACGAGAACCTGGATCCTTAACATTGAATAACCAAGTCAATGGTCTGTGATCAGTTTTTATGATGAATTTCTGCCCATATAAATAAGATCTAAGTTGTTGTATTGCCCAAACGATAGCTAGACATTCTTTTTCCGTTGTGCTGTAATTAATTTCTGCTTTATTTAATGTTCTACTCACGAAGTGTATTGGTAATTCTTTACCTAAATGTTCCTGTGATAAAACTGCGCCTATTCCTAAATTACTTGCGTCCGTAGTTATAACGAATGGTTTATCATACTTGGGATATTGTAATAGAGTAAATTCTTTCAGTAATCTTTTTAATTCGTTGAAGCTTTGAGATTGTTCTTCTCTCCATACAAACTCGATATTTTTCTTTAATAGCTTAAATAAAGGTGAAGCAATAATGCTGAAATTTCGTATAAATTTCCTATAATAACCTATCATTCCCAAAAAACTTTTTATTTCCTTTGGATTCTTAGGCTCTTGTAACTTGTCAATTGATTTGACCTTTTCTACATTAGGGAGTAAACCTTTACTTGTAATGAGATGTCCTAAATACTCAACTTCCTCCTTTAGAAATTCGGACTTGTCGATTTGTATCTTTAAATTAGCTTTTTTCAGTTTATCGAATACGTTTTTAAGTCTTTCATTGTGTTCTTGTAAACTACTACCATATACTACTATATCATCTATATAAACAAAACATTGTTTACCTAATAGATCCGATAAAACAGTATTCATCATTCTTTGGAAGCAAGACGGAGCATTTTTGAGACCAAAAGGCATTCGAGTATATTCGAAATGACCGTAAGGTGTCGAAAAAGCCGTCTTTTCCATACTTTCTTCGCTGAGTGGTATTTGGTGAAATCCAGATTTCAGATCTAGGGTGGTAAAATATTTCGCATCTCCTAGCTGATCTAGTATTTCATTTATGTTTGGAATCGGATAACAATCTGAGATTGTAACATCATTTAATTTCCTAAAATCAATGACCATTCTCCATTTACGTTTGCCACTAGCATCTACCTTCTTCGGTACAACCCATAGGGGACTAGACCACGGTGATTGGCTGTGTCGTATGATTCCTTCTTCTAATAGTTTCTTTATTTGCATATTTACCTCCTCCTCATGTACCTTTGGGTACCTATACGTTTTCGCATTTATTGGTATATCGTTTATAGTGCGTATATGATGCTCGATAACAGACGTTTCTGTCAGCTTTTCATCTTCTAATCCGAAAATATTAACATTTTCCTTTATTAATTCACTAAGCGTTTTTAATTCGAATTCATTTTTTATATGGTCAACTCTCAGTTGGTTCCATAATTTATTGAACTTTTCAATACTTTCAAATGCTTTATTTGAAGTATCGTTTCGTTGATTTTTATATGATTGATTTTTTTGTCATACATCCTTGACTTTTTACTAAACTAGTATGTCTCGGGTGACAATTATCAATAAAATCTTGTTTATATTCAGTACTTTGGTTCTTTCCTATTTTATTAGAAAAGTTAAGAGCTCTATTTTCCTGAAGTTTATCTTCATCCTCATTGAAAACTAAAACCATTATAATTTTATCATTATACATGATTTTCCGCTTTAAATTTATACAGAATTCTGATTCCTTTAAGAAATCAATTCCAAGAATTCCATCGTAATGACCGATAACATCATCCGTTACTACATGAAAATATATATCAATCAAAAATATGTCGCTGTTTTCCTTATCTTCATACTCTGCTGTAATATTCGTACTGCCTATGCTGCATCTATTGGACTTACCAATACCTTTAAAATTCATTGTTTCTTCAAAATTTACATCATTTTCAAATATACATTTCGTTTTTATTAGGCTAATGCAAGCACCCGTATCTACTAAAAATCTAAAATTTTTATTATTATATCTCAAATTAACATGAGGGCTTTCATTATAACTGGAGACAATGCCCTCGTTCATTGCTCCTTTTGTCGAAAATTTATATTTTTCCTTGTGCTATTATTCGAATCTTTTTTTGTTTCTTTTCTATCTTCATTATTTACTTTTGTAGTATGACCTTTAGGATCCGAATATTTATTCCTATTTTGGCTACCTTGATTTTCTCTTCGATCTACCTGTTGTCTCTTAGGTAATCTGCAATCCCTACTAATATGACCAAGTTTATTACAATTATAACATTTTATTGCATTATAATTAATTTTTATTAGGTTTTTGGCAGTGTACTCTCGGTTGTTATAACCGTATGTTGCTCTTTTCCCTATCAACCTAGTTTCTTCCTGTATGGCTAAAGATGAAGCCTCTGCCAGTGATGATGGTCTTTGGCTATTGACAAACGTTCCTATTTCTTCTTTTAAACCATTTACAAATGCGTTTAGAACATCTTTTTCTATCATATATAGTTGTCCGTCAAACAACCTATCGTTTTCATTATTTAGAAATATATCTTGAATGCGTCGTCTTTGAAGAGTTTCGACTCTTTGAATATACTGAATGACCGTTTCGTTCTTGCCTTGTTGCAAGCGGGTCATTTCTAAGTGTAATTGCATGGGGGAATATATCTCCTTGAACATTCGATTCAATTCGATTTTCAATTCCATCCATGAATTAAGGTTCTTGTTCATTAGTATTGTTTCAGCATTTCCCGAAATCTTACTTTTTATGAACGGTAAAAGACAATACTTTTGTCCAGCCGTTGCTAAGGACATGGCGTTGTCAACATTTGCTACGAAATGATGGAGTTTATTTGGATCACTGTCAAACGGCGTTATTAATTTGCAAAGCAAGTCTAAGCTCATTTTTGGTACACTAGTTTCCATAATTTCCCTTTCATGATTGTTTACAGTTACGTGACGCGTATCATCAATTGATAATGATTTAATATTATCGTCAATATTAAGTGTTTTATTTTTCGGAATTGTCCCTGTTATATTTAAATTCATATTTCTATTAATTTCATCTCCTAATTTATCCATATGTTTATCGTTTTGTTTGTGCATCCTACTAGTTTCGATCTCATAGTCCCTGAGTTTCTGAATAGTTTCTTCTACTGATGGTAGTTGTTCATTATTTTCACATTCCTCTTCTAATACGTGTAAAAATAATCGTCTACGATAAGTTCTATTCTCATAATACACTAAGTAATCTTCCTCAACATTGTCTACACTTATTCGGTAGTTATCTAGAATCTGTGATAATGAAAGTTCTGTTACTTTTCCACTTTTACTTCCAATACACTTAAACACTTTAGATAATGCTTGTTCATCGAACTGGAATTCACTTATATCCGTCAATACGGTTGCCATTGTAATATTTAATTATATAATTATTTAAATTAGGTATATAATATACTTAAAAGCACATAATTTAACGAATAGCTTACAATATTATGTTGTTCAGTTGGAGATTCCGCATGATGTCTTCTGATCGTCTTCGTCTTAGAGATGATTAGTTATTGAGTAAACGTTGTATATAATTTTAGGCAATTTACTTCCAGTGAACGTTGTAAATATTTTTAGACACTTTACTTTCAGTGAACGTTGTAAATACTTTTAGACACTTTATTTTCAGTGAACGTTGTAAATACTTTTAGACACTTTATTTTCAGTGAACGTTGTAAATACTTTTAGACACTTTATTTTCAGTGAACGTTGTAATTACTTTTAGACACTTTACTTTCAGTGAACGTTGTAAATACTTTTATACACTTTACTTTCAGTGATCGTTGTAAATACTTTTATACACTTTACTTTCAGTGATCGTTGGAAATACTTTTAGGCACTTTATTTTCGAATTATTGACATAAAAGAGAGAAATTTACTTTTATGTCTCGAATATTTTTTATTCTACCGCTTTTCGAATTATTAACGTAAAAGAGAGAATTATACTTTTACGTCTCGAATATTTTTTTATTCTATCGCTTTTCGAATTATTAACGTAAAAGAGAGAATTATACTTTTACGTCTCGAATATTTTTTTATTCTACCGCTGCCACCAATTGTTAAACACCAAAAAGAATTTCCTTTTAAAATTTCAACTTTATTCTTCGAGTTCTTAAATCCAACTAACAAACTAAGATCGCTGCTATGCACACGAAAGGTCCCATGCTTATCTTTCGCGTCGGCACAATTGGCGACGTTTGCAGAATATGTCTTTGGTGTTTATCGTTCGCAGAGGATGTTTATTCGTTCATCATATTACCCTTTGGTCGACGTTGAATACTTGAATAAACAAACTCTGCAACAAAGTACACTTGAACAAACATACTCCGCAACAAAGTTTAAGACAAAGGAATTTTACTGACCCCTTATCGTTATGCATAACAAGCTGAGTAGATTTTCAAATAGAAATCGTTGGAATATAACAAAATTTAGAATTTGCTAAATTCACTTACCACCCCATCTTTGAAAATATTATTTTTAACTTTCTCCATTACGTAGTAAGAGAAAGATATTGGTTTCGTACAAAATTTCGAACTCGAGATTTTAATCAATTCTGATATTACGATGATAGAGGAACTCAAAAAAGTGGGTCACAAAATTCTGTCCGGTCTGTCCGTCTGTCCGTCCTTCCACAGGCCTACAGCCTAAACGGCTTCCCGGATTACGTTCAAACCTCGGATTTGGAGTTTTTGGGATTACAGCTCGGGAGGTGTTTTTTTTTTCAAGGTAACCTCAATATTATTGGTACTTTCCATATAAAATTCTCCTACCAGTTTCATTTGATCGAAAACGGCTTTAACGATTTCAACCAAAATTAATATTTAAGCTTAAGTAGGTGAGGTTACCAGGACTGCGTACCCAGTTTTTGGCTAAAAATTCGAACAACAGTACTTTTGAAATTTCGACATATCTCGAAAACGCTCTATACGATTGTAACAAAAATTAATTTCTTAGGTAATGTGGTCATTTATAACTTAATAGCAAACTCAGTTTTTCTCTACATTATCGTACAATGGATTTTCGAAAAAAGGAATTTTTATTTTTTTTCAGTTTACCAGAAAACGGCTCTAACGATTTCAACCAAAATTGATATTTAAGCTTAAGTAGGTGAGGTTACCAGGACTGCGTACCCAGTTTTTGGCTGAAAATTCGAACAACGGTACTTTTGAAATTTCGAAATATCTCGAAAACGGTTTACCATCGTGTAACAAAAATTCATTTTTAAGGTAATGTGGTCTTTTATAGCTTAATAGCAAACTCAGTTTTTCTCTATATTATCGTACAAAGGATTTTTGAAAAAAGGATTTTTTTTTAGTTTACCGGAAAACGGCTATAACGATTTTGACCAAAATGCAAACTTTGAGTCAAATGGATGTTTTCAAAACTATTGTGTCCTCAATTTTCGATTTGCTGAAGACTCTGAAAGTCAGTCAGACTCGCACTAAACGAGAAAGTTTCGTGCGACCCAGTCGTGCACTTTATTTTCTTTTTACTTCGAATAGGAGCAACATAGTTCTAGAGTTCCTCATAGTTTTTTTTTTTTTTTTGAAAAAGTTGCCAAATTAAGCCGAAATTTTTATGTATTTTTTTTTTCGACAGCACCACATTTCCAAAGAAAATCTTTTTTTTTTATCAAAATAATGCGCTACGCCAAGAGTTTTGGAGTTCTCTTAAAATGACAATTTTTTTGGAATATAAACAAAAAAGTTATAGAACTTTGAATTTTTGAACAAATTGAAAATCTTTTTTTTTCGGATTTCCGAAAAGTTATGATTAAGAGTTCTGGATAGTGCTTGAGAAACGCAACAAAAATTCCCTAAACAATTTCTTTCTTAACCCAAACACAAAAAAGAACAAATTGAAGGAATTGAAAATCTATTTTCGGAGTTCCGAGGATTATAGTTCTGAGTAGTGCTCGAGAAAAGCAACAAAAAATCCCTAAACAATTTCTTTCCAAACCCAAACACAAAAAAGTTAGAACAAATTGAAACAAATTAAAATCTATTTATCGGAGTTCCGAAGAGCTCTGATTATAGTTCTGAATAGTGCTTGAGAAACGAAACAAAAAATCCCTAAACAATTTCTTTCTAAAGCCAAACACAAATTAGTTAGAACAAATTGAAAAAATTGAAAATCAATTTTTCGGAGTTCCGATTATAGTTCTGGATAGTGTAATGCAATAAATTCAAAACGGCAACGTACTTTTTTATATTGGTACAAATCAATAATTTATTGGTGATCTTGTCGCGACGGTGTGGTTGCTTGCTAAAAGAGAACGATTTACCAAGCCATCTCAGCGCGATGTCACATTTATTATCTCCGCTTCCTCGGCGTATAAATACATGTCTCTCTCGGCCAGAGACCGATCGAGAACTAAACTCTTACATGTTACATGTCATTTTACAATAACACATATGGCAAGTGTTGCCATACGTAACACCGGTCACATTCTTCTGTTCCAGTCGTCGGTGCATATTGGCGTACGGTTTACTCGTATAATATAACATTTGTTTGGTACCGAAAGAGCAGCAAAATTATTTGGTAAAAGGAATATTGAAAAGTTAAAATAACCATAGGGTAGTGGTACAAATGTTTGTAATAGTATACAATGTAATTAGGTATTCATGTAATTTTAAGGTATTCAATATAAGTGAACAAAATAAAACAAAAAAATAGTTTGTATTCATCAACACGCCGCCTCCCCTGAAGGAATTTCAGGACTGTGGTAGCAAAGCAGGTTTCGTGATAGGGCGTTTATACAAGGCGTTCTTAAAGCGAACTAAAACGACTCGAACTAAGCCATCTTGACCAGGGTGAACTTGCTCGATACGTCCAAGTGACCATTTGGATGGTGGTAAATTTGGTTCCTTCACGACGACCAGGTCCCCAACTTGAAAGTCTTTGGTCTTCGTCTGCCATTTCGGGCGTTGTTGAAGTGAGGTAAGATAGTGTGTGCCATATCTTCCAGAAATTCTGCATCAAGTTTTGGACCAGTTCCCATCGTCCCAATCGATTGAGTGAAGTCTCTAGGTAGCTTGGTTCTGGTAAAGAAGAACGCGACCTTCCTATAAGAAAATAGGAAGGCGTTAGAGGATTTAAATCAGTATCGGAGATAGAACAAGGAGGCCTACCCCCGTATTAATAAAAAAACGCTATCCGCTCTCTAGCACGTGTTTTAGCTGGCAGACGGATAGTGACCCTATCCGTTTGTTAACTTTTCTTATTAATAAACATATTCCATCTACATATTAGCTATTCGCTCTTTATCACCTAACGCACGGCAGCACTACATGGAATTGTACTAAACATTCTAGTACATCTGTCATATTTCGTTTTTCAATCGGTTGTTGCGCTCAGAAATTCACCGATTCTCTCTCAGATTCTCTCTTGTAGAATGTTCAGATGTCAAGCGTCATTCAAATATTGATGTCTTGTCATTTGAAAATTATTTATGTTCCCAGGATATATTTTATATATAATTATTATTCAAAATGTGGACCCAAATTTATCTACACAAATTTGCAAACCCAATATAAACAAAAACCTTAACTTTTGGTATTCGTATCACCGAAAAGGATTCGAGATTTTGTAAAGTCCCTCACCCTCTCTGAGTTAAAAAGTTATCCGCTCTCTATACGCCGAATTCGGTGAGTTAAGTTATCCGCTTGTTTTTAAATGTCAGTGAAACCAAACACACGTTTATTAATAGGAATTTGAAGCTAACATGTGTGTTAGTGCTAACTCGCCGCTACTCGTCGTTTATTAATACGGGGGCTAGAGTTTAACAATGCTTCAATTTGGGACAAGAGTGTGGACATTTCTTCAAAAGTTAAAACACAATTCCCTGCAACGCGTCGGAGGTGTTGCTTTACACATTTAACTCCTGCTTCCCAAAGGCCGCCGAAATGTGCACTTTGGGGTGGGATAAACTGCCATTTGATGTCATCTGCCGCCAATGCTGAAATAACTCTCTCATTATGCTCCCTAGGTTTGGTTGGTTTAGGTGGCTGTATTTCCCGACGAGGGAAAAACACAAGTAGCACATTGAGCGCCGTTTTGAAACCAAAACTAACGGAAACCTGAAATGAAAAGGAGGTGAAGGAAGTTAAAAGAGCTCAAAACTTGTGGAGTTGAGAAATTTGATAATCCTGTGGAAATGGATGCCGAAAGGTCATCAAAAAAGGGATGACCCAGGACACTCACAAAAAAGATGGAACACTGTTTCACTCTTGTTTGTGTCATCACGCAGCTACGGCAGTGGGTATTGTGGGAGATGCCAAGCTTGGCTGCGTGGGTTCCAAAAGGCCAATGACCTGTACTAATTGCCGTTAGTCTGGCCACATCTATACGCGTTCTGGCTAAAAGGTTGCTTGTTCTGGCATCATCGTAGGTGGGCCAGATCTTCCTTGAAATAACGCAGTTCGTCAGGTTCAACCATCTAGTCTCAGCCCATGAGGTGAAGTGCAGGAGGATTTCTCTCTTTACATATCCCAGCGGAGGGAAGACTTCCTCCGCATGAGACACGCACAAAGCTGAGCCAAATCTGGCAAGTTCATCGGCTTTCTCATTCCCTTCGATGGGTCATGGCTCTCAGACGAGAGTGATATCAAACCGATGGCAAGCCCTGGTCAGTGTATCCCTGCATTCCACAACAAGCTTGGACGTTGACTTATTTTTCTTTTGGGAGTCCAGCCATGCTCCCTAGAACGCACGAGCTGGAACAATTCCGATAAAATTCTGGATGCTCCTTGAAAATTGCTGTCATTATCTGAATAGATACAGCTACATTTTCCTCCTCGAGGAATGAACCTCTGAAGCGCAGCCAAGAATGCATCCGTCGACAAGTCGCTGACAGCTTTGGGTTTCTTCCTCCAAAATTATTGTCTTATTAAAGAGAACAAGGCTGAGACACCAGCATGAAGAAACATTAGATGAGCTGCTGAAATAATGAAATGGGTAATAGAGTGATTTCTTGGCAAGATTGCGAATTGCAACCCGTCGCGAACACACGTGTGTGCAGCCGTGGCGTTCTCCCCCCTTAGTCGCCCATAAAACACCCAAAAACAAGTTTTTCAACAACAAAAGAAAAAAGCGAAGATTAATTATTATTAACTTAATAATTCCGCAAACAAATCACTGATCTTCTGCCGCGCAATTAATCCATCCAGAGTGCAGTGCCAGTGAAGTGTTGTGAAAAAGGAAAAATCAAAAAAAAAAAAGAGGAAAAAAAAAAAACACCATAGCGTGGGCGAATCCCTCATCTCCCATTCCAACTCGTTTGCTGTTGCACTTTCTTGGTCTTTGCAATCGCCGCCCGCCAACATACAAGCGATTGTGCTTGTACTGTTGTACATAAGGCAATTGCAATGAGTGGGTGAGAGCAACATCTGGCGGATAGCGGGTTGTGTGTGAAAGTTTTTGTTGGTAGACCAAAGCAAATTGTCATACGGGCATAACACCTATGACAGTTTGATTTGAGAATCTAACATTGGATTTTCACTTCACAGCCCTGCTTAGAAGCGTCGGAGTTGTGTTTTTTGGTGTCTGTTTTTTGTATTGATAGGGAATTTTAGGGTTGACATGTGTAACATTCGTGGGCTACGATCGAATCTCTTCTCGGTGTACGTCCACGTTGCTAAATATAAACCAGCTGTTTTGGCACTGAGCGAGACCCAGGTGGGTGTAAATTCTGATAAATCGGAGTTTGATCTACCTGGGTATCGTTTAGTGCCTTTATTCTTTCTCCACCGTGGTCTCGCCATCTACGTACGTGATGATATTGCCTACCAAACTCCAGGTTCTTATGGCCAATGTTCCAATTCGGAATTTAATTTCATATGGCTGAAATTCCACATCCGTAGGCAAATCATTCATTATTGTTTCATTTACAGAAGCCCTAATCTAGATAGCAACTCGACTTTTAACGAGTTTGATGCGCTGTCTGACTCCATTACAAGAATTGTCTCCCTGTATCCTAATACTGAAATTGTCATTGCGGGCGATTTCAATATTCACAATTCTAACTGGCTTCGACATACTGGACAGACAACACCCGAAGGAATTTATGTTCAGATCTTCGCTGAGGTAAATCAATTAACCCAGCTTGTAAATGAGCCAACACGCGTACCAGATATTGACGGTCAAAATGCCAACACTCTGGACTTGTTTCTTACCTCCCACCCTGATAAATACTCTTTAAAAGTATTATCGCCTTTAGGCTCGTCGGACCACTGCATCATATCAGCTAATTTCTCGTACTCCAACCACACAGTTAAAGAAAAATCTCCGAAAAGAACCGTATGGCAATACGAGAAAGCCAACTGGAGCGGACTTAACAACTTCTTTAAGAGTTTTAACTGGTCGTTATGCTTCCTCGATAACGACGTGGATGCCTGATATGGTGTCCAGTATTATCACCTTAGGTATGAAATCCTTTATTCCTAACAGGATAAAGAGTATCATACCGAAAGAAAATGCGTGGTACGACTCGAGCTGTAAAGAGGCTATCAGACAAAAGGAGTTAAGTTTTCGGTCATATAAGGCCAACCCATCTGAGGAAAACCGAAAAAAGTTCAAGCGAGCCAGAAATGACTGCAATACCACTATCAAGCGTGTTAAATTCTCGTATGACCAAAAGTTGAGGCAAAAAATACTACAATGTCCCAAGGGTAGTAAAAACTTTTGGTCTTTTGTAAAAAATATAAAGAATTCGGCCACATCTTCGATCCCAACGCTCATTTACATTCCAGCTGTCAACTCTTTAGACAAAGCGAATCTGCTTGCTGCACATTTTGCAGCCAGCTCAATGCTCCCAGATTGCGCTTTGCCTCTACCTGTACTTGAGAGCGTCGAATACACCATGGGACAAATCCATTTTCGCACTCGTACAGTGGCAAGAGTACTTAATGATCTCAACATAAATAAATCCGCTGGTCCAGATTGTATTTCCCCAATTGTTCTGAAGAGGTGTTCTTCCACGCTGGCAAAACCACTGCGTAAGCTTTTCCATCTGTCCTATTCTTCTGGACTCTTCCCGAGAAGGTGGAAAACTGCATTTGTCCAGCCCGTCCCCAAAAAAGGCGAATCTTCTTCTCCCACCAACTACCGACCCATAGCACTTACATCCATTCTTTCTAAGGTCATGGAAACGCTGATAAATCGTCAGCTCATGAAACATCTTGAATCACGAAAACTCATTAATGACCGGCAGTACGGTTTTCGTGGCAACAGATCCACTGGTGATTTGATGGCTTATCTCACCGAAAAGTGGAACCAATCGCTACATCACTCTGGTGAAACGAAGATTGTTGCGCTTGATATTTCAAAGGCATTTGACAGAGTTTGGCACCAAGCTCTTTTATCGAAAATGCGTGCATATGGGATCGATGCGTCTCTTCTTCAATGGATTAGAAACTACCTCTCTGGCCGTTCAATTCAAGTTGTATTGGATGGCTTCAAGTCTGAAATTCACCATATAAATGCTGGTGTTCCCCAAGGCTCCGTTTTGTCTCCGACTCTCTTTCTCATTTTCATAAATGATCTCCTGTCTGCAACCTCTAATCCAATCCACTCCTTCGCCGATGACAGCACCCTCAGCTTCTCATATTCATTCCAGGACTCACGTCCCTGCTCTTCGGCCGTAGAACTGGAACGGCAACGTATGTTAAGCTCATTAAATTCCGATCTCGACAGCATTATAAAATGGGGTTTAGCCAATAGAGTGGAATTTAATGCTTCCAAAACACAATGCTGTCTGTTGTCATTAAAGCGAAACCAGAATCCTCAGCCATTATCCATGAATGGCACTTGCATCGCCGAAACCGAAAGACTTTCCATTCTCGGTATGTGTGTCCATGACAAACTTCGTTGGAATGACCACATACACGAAGTCGCCAAGAACGCTGCGAAATGTCTAGGTTTCCTTAAAAGGTGCAAGAAATATTTTACCCCTTCTGATCTGGCTACCATATACAAGGCATTCATTCGCCCCAAACTTGAGTACAACTCTCATATCTGGTCTGGTGCCCCTAAAACCTCACTGCACCTCCTGGATAGGATACGAAATCGTGCCTTAAAACTCATTGGAGACATAAATATAGCGAATTCTATAAATTCGCTCGAACATCGCAGAAATGTAACAAGTCTCTCATTGTTTTATCGCTATTTTTACAAACAGTGCTCAAATGAAATTGCCAGCTGCATTCCACCCCTTCAACAATTCAACCGCAATACTCGCCAAGCCAGGAATGCCCATCAGTTTACCCTCCAGCCTACTTTCGGTCGTACTATGAAATATAGAGATTCTTTCATAAGCCGTACAACACGAATGTGGAATGCATTGCCCAGCTCGGTCTTTCCCCCTCAGTACAATTTACAGACATTTAAAACCAATGTGCATCGGAATCTCCTATCTTCTCTATCCCAATTTCCTTAACGCCCGCGCTGTGTACTTCGAACTACACCATAAGAGTAGTCACAACCTCTTTAGCGCGTGTTTATTATAAAAAAAAATTGAACGATTCGAAACGAAGATTTTGGTTTTTAGATCGCTTATTTGAACCTGTAACTCCCTTTGAGCAAAGGCGATTTGGAACGAAGAAGTTCAGCAGAAGAAATATACGATTTCTTGCGATCATTAGAAGACCGATTGCAATTTTCCGCAAAGCGCATTATGTAAGCTACGACTCGAACCAGCTTATTCCACGAAGATACCTGGGTGACTGATCATCCATAAAACGTGAGAGGGTTGTTGTCACGTGTATGGCTGCAGGTAATTTGTTCTGCTCTGGAACCTCTACTATGTCCCTGGTGACGACATTCGGCCAATGGGAAAAGTCTTCTGAGGCCCAAGTAGGACCTTTCCACCAAATCCTCAGCTGCAACAACTCACTAAGTATTACTCCCCTGAAAGCACAATCAGCAGGATTTTCATCCGACCGAACATAATTCCAAACTGATCGAGGAAGAACATCAAGTATTTCGGACGTACGGTTGGCAACAAAGGTACTCCATTTACGAGGCGGCAAAGCAAGCCATGCCAAAACAATTTGAGAGTCACAGAATGCATAAAGATGTTGTTAGGTTTCGAATCTAACGAAGAATTGACTAATCGAACAAGACGACAAGGCGAGGTATAGACAACTGCTTCACCGGAGCGACAAGAGTTTTGGCAGCGACAGTTCGAATTTCGACTTCACCCTTTCCTGAAACTCTGCTCGCATACACCACGGCGGAGTATGCCTTTTCTGATGCATTCGCAAATCCGATTAGATCGAAACATCGGGAATCCTGTCGATAGAGAATCCATTGGTCAGTTACCTCCTAGGGTAAAGGATCATCCCATTCTATCTTAGATTTATGAAGTCATAGCGAGGGACAAAAACCCCAACGGATCAAAAATCTTCGCCACCTCGGACAACATTTTCCTTTTAGTAAAGGGTATAGTGTCCTTTCCCAACGATATTTTGAATGTGAATACATCACTGTACGGATTCCATACCAACCCGAGAATTTTGGTGAAGCTATTTTCACCATTCAAGTCCAGAGAAACCATATCATTACCGTCAATTCCATTTAATATCGGCCAACAGTTCGAGATCCATTTGCTCGATTCAAAACCCCCACAGGACAGCAGTGCCAACAGTTGATCCTTTAACTTAACGACTTCAGACACCGAGTCCGCACCTGTCAGAAGATCATCAACATAAAAGTCCTGTAAGATTGCACATGAGGCCAAGGGAAATTGATTCTTGTAGTCGATCGCTATCTGTTTAAGAACTTTCATTGATAGAAAGGGTGCAGGCGAGGTTCCTTAAGTAACAGTGCAAAGCCTATAATGTTCAATGGGTTAATCGGGCCCTCCAAACAATACGTTGAAATTCTCTGTGCTTTTAATTCACCCATATTTGACGGAACATCTTTACGATGTCTGCACAAAAAACATGTTTATGCACTCGAAACCGGACGCAAACATTAATATCATAGTCTACCTGTCCCGAAGTAGGCTCAATTTCACCCTCTGGAATACGTTCCATGTGCCCAAGCTCAGCATAAGTTTCCATGAATTTGACGTAATCCACTTGAAGGGTTTTATTGCGTGCGAAACGACGTTCCATTGCTGACAAACGAGACAATGCACCCGAAAGAGTTTTTCCAAACTGAACCACACTGGAACGAAACTGCAATTCAACGACATATTTACCATCCCGCGAACGAGAGAAGGTTTTAGTGAAATGCACATCTGCGAAATCCTGATTTTGCACCTCCGATGAATAAGAAGGAAGTTCCTTAATTTCCCAAAACGATTTCAACTGCATGTCAAGGTCACCCCTGGCTACAACATGCAACGAAGAAATTTCACTTTCTAGCAAGTTGGCAGTTATAACCCAGCCGAATACATTGTTCTGAGCTATCTGATTGCCACTCCCATTAAATCGACGGTCATCACGCAAAATTGTCCAAGCCTTATCCAAATATATGCGTCAACTTCAAGTTGATTTTCATCAAAACGTGACAATAAATTAACTGTTACCACACCGTTGGTTACCCCATCTTCGAAAGACGAAATTCCACTGATGTTAATGCGAGCATGGTTTTTACGAATGCCTAAACGCTTAACTAGCTTTTCAGATGCAAAAGATACTTGTGAGCCTGTATCCGTTAGGACTCTATAATGTTGAAGCTGTCCATTGACATCTTTGATGTTTACAAGAACCGTTGGTAAAATACCGGAGGAGCAAGTCCTGTTTTTAATGTGATTGCTCAAAAACGGGAACTGGTGAGCAGTAGAAGAAGCAACAACATCTGAAGACTCCATATTATTTTCGACAACTGATGACAAACCCGACGAGTCATCCGACGACGAAACCGACGAATTTGGTGTGTTCAAATGAACCAATGAATGATGCCAAAACTGGCACTCAGAACAACGAGATTTCGATTTACATCTAGCTGAATTTGCCCTTAAGCATCTATAACATAGCTTCTGATCTATAACGAAATCGCGGCGGAACGGTATTGACATGGCGATAAATTGTTGACATTCAGTAAGTAAATGATTTGCTTTACATTTTGGGCAAGATGAATTGGATGCGGTTAAGCTTTTCACATTTGATAACGCACTGGCACGTGAAGTTGCTTTGTTTGTACGAATTTTTGGTTCACTCGCTTCTAAAGCAGAGCATCTTTTTTCTAAAAAGTCAATCAAATCACTAACCGAAGCCGCTTCTGCCTGGACTTTGTTAAGTAAGATATAATTATAAACCACGAATCTCTGACCGAAGTGACCTTAAACAGCGCACGACTTCATCAGCACTGTCCGTTAAATTGCGTAATTTAGAACTGTATATTATATTAGGCACAGAAGGCATTTTCAAAAAGTTTTCAATATACGCGTTAATTATATAGAGCGGTTTATTATAACGACCGTCCAATTTCTCCCACGCTAACTCATAGTTGCTATCAGATATCTCAATATGGTTCAAGAGTTTTGCAGCATCATCACGCAGAAAAGATTCTAAATACCTCAGCTTTTGCGCGGCCGTAAGATTTTTTTTACTGCCATTTGAACCGAATTGGAACAAGGGGATTGGTTCAGCATGGATCCAAACGCGGACGCCTGCTGCTTAGGCCCCAGTTATAGCTTTCATTGGAATGCATCATTGAAAATTTTGATTTACATACGATATAGTATTTATGTTTCGTTTTTTTTCTGTTTTTTAATAGTGTACAATTTTGCAAATCACACATTCAAAAAGCTATTGCGATACTTGTAGGCATGTATACTATATTGTGAAAGCAACTTCCAACCAAAAAAACCGTTCAACAAATCTTTTGCTTCCTGAAGTGTGAGAAAACTCTTGGAGAAATACAGTCTCCTAATTTCGAGAAGTATTGGACATTCTGCGAGGAAATGGAAAACGTCTTCCGGCACATTTAAATTACAGAGGCTGCATGTTCCTTGATGATCTTGTCTTTGCGGTAAGAAATTTAGGCCTAAAGTCTCAGTAGGTTGTTAACTCATTGCAAAAGTAGTTATTTGTGTCTAATGAATGGCTTAGATTTCGATATATGCTTCTAGAGTCGGAGGTTTGCGCCCTGTTCAGGCAGTTCTCATAAAAGCGTTCGTCTATCTGCGCTATACAATCCTAAAATTTATATTGCCAGTCATTGACATTTTCCAGGGTTAGGTTTAGTTCCACACCATATTCTGCTGCCAGATCGAACCAGTCACTAAATGGCGTTAATTTGCAGCGAAAAGCATATCTTAGTAGCTGATTCTGGAGATTAGTGTTGCGCCGTTTTATTACCTTCACTACGTAGTCCGCGTTTGCTTTCAGATTTTTATAATATATTTCGGGAATTCCTGATTCTACGTAAATGGCATAGTTAGGAACTTTTGTGGAGAGTTTAAAAATATGTTTAAAAAAGAAGCGTTATACAGCCGTATTTATTAGATTCCCTTACGACGCCTCTACGATGTTGTTTAGTTAAACATCGCGTAAAGATTTACGCAGCCTCTACGTGGCTTTTCTGAAATTGTGATTTATAAACATTTTTCCGCTGTAGTTTTACTAAAAGAGGTTTGTGTCTAAATAGGTAAGAATTTCGATAAACTAACGGGTGATTTTTTAGCTGGTTTGGTTTTGGCAACACTGGTTTTGACAGCTGACGTGTGTTTAGTACCTTGTGTCACTGTCAAACAGCTTCAGTTTGGTTTGCAATTTAACCATGGATCGTCTTACAAATGAACAACGCTTGCAAATTATTGAATTTTACTATCAAAATTCGTGCTCGGAAAGCTGGCCGAGGATCCGCTTTTTTATCGAAAAATTGTGTTCAGCGATGAGGCTCATTTTTGGTTGAATGGGTACGTAAATAAGCAAAATTGCCGCATTTGGAGTGAAGATCAGCCAGAAGCATTGCAACAGCTACCAATGCATCCCGAAAAACCCACTGTTTGGTGCGGTTTATGGGCCGGCGGCATTATTGGGCCATATTTCTTCAAAGATGATGCGAATCGCAGCGTTACTGTCAATGGTGAACGCTACCGAGCGATGATAACAAACTTTTTTTTGCCCGAAATGGAAGTTTTTGACTTGCATGATATGTGGTTTCAACAAGACGGTGCCACATGCCACACAGCACGCGAAACAATGGCGCAATTGCGAGGCGAGTTTGGTGAACAGTTAATTTCACGTTTCGGGCCGGTCAATTGGCCGCCTAGATCGTGCGATTTGACACCATTAGATTATTTTTTGTGGGGGTATGTCAAGGCTAATGTGTATAGGGACAAGCCCGCTTCGATTGACGCACTGGAAGCCAACATCCATGCATTCATTCGTGAGATACCGGCCGATATGTGTGAAAGAGTATGCCAAAATTGGACTCAGCGGATGGGCTACCTGAGACGCAGCCGCGGTCAACATTTGCATGAAATTATCTTTAAACATTAAATTGCAAGGTTCAAACTATCGATTCAAATAAATATTTCATTCATTTTTTCGAATGAAAAATCACCCGTTATTACAGAAAACAAAGAAATCTATTACCAGCTCTGATTAGCTTTTGTAAATGTATTATCTAAAACAATTCCGAAAAGGCTTCGAAGGTTCTGCTGAAATATCAAACTGCAATCATATATCTATGTGTATACCTATATCTATATTACTATTTCCATTCTACCAACCATCGCCAAATCCAATGCCAGGCCACTTGTAGACATTTTCACACACATCCTAAGACATTCCCCGAAAGCAACAAAACTGAAGTTGAAGAAATAATATCACAAACGCACAATATTTTTTTTATTTTCATTTATTAAATATTATTTCAATCTTATAATTGCATAGGTATGCAAACGAAATTCGTTTGGCAGAAATTTTTGCAAAGCATACGAAATGAACGAACAAAAAAAAATTAATTTCACTTTTTGGTTTTGTTTACAATTCGACGACGACCAAATGACATTTGATGCAAAAACACATTTACGTAAGCTCTACGCCACCTCTAAACGCAAATTTTTGCGTTTAAAGTTACGCAGGCTTAAAGCGAAGTGCTTTTTGTTTATAAATCACGTTTTCCTGCGTAAGGCCATTTTAAGGGTTGCGTAAAGTTAGGCAGACTCTACGCTGGGCTTATAAATAAGGCATTAAATGTTTTAAATTTGGATGCTGTGTCGACATTTCTGTTGCAATAAAATCTTGGCCACATTAGGTTTATTGCTGTTTTTGCCTCCACATGTGGTCGCAAATCGAGAGAATTAGTATAAAATTTGTAAAGTGGGAGTATAAAAATGCACAGCATTGCACTGCGGCTGTTAATACTGGAGGAAGAGGAAGAAAATACTCTGGAACGAGTTACTCGAAGGCACTTACAAGATATATCTAATCCCTTGGAGTTGCGCGAACCATTGTAAGAATTAAACGTTTCAAAATGTAATTTATAAGGAAAAATTTCAGATTTTTTCGATTTCACCAGTGTTATAGAATCAACAAAGCGGCATTCAAATGCATGTGCTTACTAACGCCTTCTCCCTGTCCAAACGAATATTCCATCCATTGTGAAACTAGCAGGTTGTTTGCGTTTTTTTGCAGAGGGGGTGATATCAAAAAGGTTTTGGTAAGGACCACGAATCCCCTTGCGATATCTGGCTTCTCCGTCATTTTGTTAAGCAGTAAATCGCTTTGTCTTTTGTTTATTGTTTTGCTCATGAAATAAAAGAAAAATAACTTAAATCTCCAATTATCTAGCCTTCAGTAAAGTAACTTACATGGTGAAGCTTCACGGTCTTCTCCTGTTCACCTCAAAAAAAAAAAAAAAAAAAAAAAAAATAATGGAAAATGTACGTCGCAAATACCAGTATATTCCGCCCGAAACAATGCTGCCAATAAGGGGAATTTTTTCAAACATAAAATTTTTTCGCCCGAAACTCATGATAAGCAAAAAGTGAAATGTCATTTTTTTCGGGTGCAATATTTATATTGTTCGGGCGAAACTCACAATAGTATATAGAAGGTAGGAGAGAGAAATAAAGCAGAACTTTAAAAATAGAAAATTAGAGATTAGAATAGGAGAGAAAAATAAAGAAAAACTGAGCTCTTGAAGCGAGTGATATTGGAGATGGTTTAATAATGCCTACCACTTCGGGCTTACACATCAGAAAACCAAACTTTAATTTATAACTCCTAATGCAAATTCACAAATGCCTAAATTCTTAATAAGTAAATCTACCTATGTAAAGATATCGGTCTTTTACGAGCAATACTTCCAATCATTGAAAACTTAAATCATATTTTAGTCAAAATTAAAAACATATTTAATTGGTCAAAAACAAAAAATCCTACTAGGTACGCTTCTGCTGTACTAAAAAATCTTTTGAGGTGTAGGACCTTATAAAATAGCACAGTAGACGTTTATAGCTCTCTAGCCAGAACTTGCGACAATTGCCTGTTCGTGAGAGCTTTAACTTTTAAAACTTATATTGCTATTTGATATCTTTTGTTTTCTTTTAGCTAGTATCAAGAAAGTTTCGTTCGACCCAGTCGTGCACTTTATTTTCTTTTCAACAAAATGTTTGTAACATTGATAATCTGTAATTTGTTTGCTTAGAAAAACATTTTGCATAAGCTTTGTCAATTTCACAAACATTTACAAAAGAGGTTTTTGGTTCTGTTTTTATGGATATAACAAAAACTTTGTTGAATTACAACAATAAAATTGTTCACTTGATACAATATCGATTTATTGAACTAAAAATTGTAGATAGTCTTCTCAAAAACAATATGAATCGTAATTTATAATGTTGATTTGAATATTAATATTCACAACAAGTTGTCCTAAATATGGTATTTTTCCTGGTAGAATTTATTTCATTGGGTTTTTCGATTTGATTTCTTTTTTAAATTTCACCAAAATATGTATCTATTGACCATGATAAATGTACTTAAAAAACAGCTTTTTCGCAAGATTTTTGACTACCAACATTTTCAACATCAAAACTTTTCACTTTTCAGTAATTTTTTCTAATTTTACTGTTGAATGGTTTTTATTATCTTGTTAATTAACAACAACTTCTTGCAGTGCTAATCCGCACCAAATATTAAAAAAATGTGATTCTAAAAGAAATAGAAGTTAAATCTTTATTTCTGTGTTAAATTTCTAGGCTAATAAAAGAATTTTGATTTATATGTGTCGTTTTAACCGCACGTACGGAACTACCCCACAGCGTACCAGGGTACCCCCAACACTGCATATAAATAGGTGCCCCATTGTTGGGGCAGATTCGTACATATTCCAGATTTAGTTTAAATCATAATTATGGTTGAAACACCAGATGAAATCATCTGTCATTTTTTTATATGAATTTCAGATAGTTACACTATAAATTTAAGCTTGATTGGTTCATGAAAAAATATAAATTAAAAAAAAAAAAAAACAAAATGTGGTAACCGTACAAAGGGTCTCCACCTTCCCCTAAAAAAAGTAACAAACTGTGATTTTTATACCAAAGGTATTTTTATGTGATTATCTTTCCGTATTATATAAATGCTTCTTTTAAAAGATGCATTTTTTTCAGCAAAACTACATAACCATGAAAGGGAAAAATGACTTCGTTTCGTGGGACAAATAAGGATAGAATACTTAAAACGCTGCCTGTCACCCTATGCGACGGATACTATGGGACTGTTTGTTCCCTCGATTACCTACGCCAATCCGTCGACGCGACGGATGCAACAGATTCTATGGGCTGGGCCCTTAAGTCTTTTTTTCCACTTCGCAATCCCTCGCGAACGTCTGACAAACATCTTAGAGTATTGCTCATAACACATGTGCAGAAATTCTGGACGCAGCGCAGAGTGCAGTGCTGCAAGAAAAGCATACGTGCAGAAAATTAGGTGACATGCATTGCATCGTCTAATAGGTTTACTGTCATTCGCCGACTAAGCAGCTGATGTGTTTACAACCAGAACAAAAACAAACACGATCAACAGTGTCAAAAGGCGATAATGCCAAACACATACATACATACTTGAAATTGCAATTTATTTTCGTTTGTGTATGGTAGCCTTAAATCTTGCAGCAAATTTAGAAAGAGATACATGTTTCAGTGCCGCAGTGAGTACATAATTCACTTCTATCTATATCCATATAAACATGTGTATGCTAACCTTGCTGCGCAGTGAATTCTGCACATGTGTTTTGGGCATATTACTCTCATGAAATAGCTCCCCAATTAGCCGTTGGGACTCGGCATCAAATTTTAGATCCTTCTCATACATCTCAAAAATTAAAAACTCACACAAAACTAATGGTTGTGTGGAGCTAGGCATAGGGTCTTATGGACCTTTTGCGCCGACTACTTTTGTTCATTCTTAGAAATATAGGAGCATTTGGCTTGCATACATGTTCATCATCTTATTCAATAAGTACTATTTTCATTTTCTTTAAATTTCTTACTTTTAAATACTTGACCACATCTAAATTTCCACACATATCCCAATATCAAAAAGTATACTTTTTTATACCGCACGAACGAAAAATTTACAAAACTCTATATAAATTCTACAGATCTATTAGGAAAACTTAATATATATACTTATTTTTTACAGGCAAAAGCAGTGGGGCGAGTACTTTTCGAGCAGGTTTGTCGGCAATTGAATCTTCTTGAAGCGGATTACTTTGGCTTAGAATATCAGGAACAATCAACCCATACAAAGTACTGGTTAGATCTTGAAAAACCACTCAATCGTCAAGTTGGTCTGTCACTAGTAGATCCATTGCTTCGATTTTGTATAAAATTCTACACGCCAGACCCGGCTCAATTAGAAGAAGAATACACAAGGTAAAAAATTGAAGAGCAAGATGGTCCTCTTAAATAATGCATGTCTAATTCATTTTTCATTTCTTAGATATCTCTTTTGCCTTCAAATTAAACGGGACCTAGCCACAGGTAGCTTGCAATGTAACGACAATACAGCAGCATTAATGGCAAGCTACATTGTGCAAGCGTCGTGCGGAGACTTCGTGCCCGAAGACTATCCAGATCACACGTATTTATCATCGCATCGTTTTGTTCCTCATCAGGATGCTTTAATGCAAAGGAAAATAATGGAGAATCATAAGAAGCATGTGTAAGAATATCATTGTAAATTACAAAAAAAAGTTATGGGTATAATATTTATCTTGCTTTTATCGTAGTGGTCAATCACCAGCTGAAGCTGATCTGAATTTGTTAGAAACAGCAAGACGTTGCGAATTGTATGGCATGAAAATGCATCCTGCAAAGGATGTTGAAGGTGTCCCATTAAATTTGTCAGTTGCTCATATGGGTATAGCAGTCTTCCAGGGTACAACCCGAATCAATACATTTTCATGGGCAAAAATTAGAAAAATATCATTTAAGCGAAAACGTTTCCTTGTTAAGCTACATCCTGAAGGATATGTAAGTTATTAGCCGAATGTGGTAAACTAACAAATTTAAATTTCAAATTAATTGTACAGGGATATTATAAAGATACTGTGGAATTCTTTTTTGATGGTCGAAACGAGTGCAAAAATTTTTGGAAGAAATGCGTTGAAAATCACGGATTCTTTCGATGCGCGTCGGTTCATAATCCACCCAGACGAAAAGCGAGAGTCTTGTCTAGAGGAAGTTCATTTCGGTAATTAATGAAAAAAAAAATATTATTTCGTGTTATAATTTATGGAATGAATTATTTTATACCCAAAGATATAGCGGAAAAACACAAAAACAGATTATAGAATTTGTTAGAGAAAATTACGTAAAGCGACAAAACTTTCAAAGGTATGTACACTTGTTTTTTTTTATAAAAATATATTTTTTTCTTTTATCATGCAGTGGTTACTCATATAAGCACATAACTCTTTCTAAATTGATTGTCTATTGAATATTTGAACTGTTTGCAGTAAACCCAAAGGGTTGAAGGAGTAATTGGCTTATGTGATATTAAACCTATGTATGTCTAATATACACAGTTTCGAAATTGTTCTATATAAAATGACAAACACGTCGAGAATGTGTGGATTGGAGAATAAATGATCACATATGTAATATTTTTTTAGTTTTTCTTTCATTTATTTATTTTATAAACCTAGCAAACATTCGAAACTGAAATACGTATTGAACAACCGTTCTATATAATAAAATAAAAACTACAGCAAACTACAATATTCCGAACTCAGCATAGGAAGTGGGCTGCTACTTATCCTAGTGGCGTCACTTCTAAATAACTTATTTTAATTAAAGTGTGAAGAGCTATAGCTCTTTAAAGCACTTGATAAATTTTGGAGACTTGCTTGGGGCTTATTTTGAAACCGACAGTGTCGTGACTCCGCTAATTGAAAATGATTTCGCTGATCAAGAAATATCATGAATAACCACTAGGTCCGCAACTCCATTTACCCTGGGCTACTCTATTATGTTATTTTATTCTGTTGCGGGAAAAATGTGATCTATCAGAATGGATGCTATCCGTACAGAAAGCTCCCGCTTATTTATTAGAATCTCTATTAATACCACAACGAACGTAGCCAGCAGTTCATGTCTATAAGACACCAGTACGTAGGTCGTTACGTCGACAGACACATTTTCCTTTTTTTTTTTATTAAGCTAATTTTTAGTAACGTCCTTTATATATTTGATTCTGTCTGTCTGTCTTATGAAGTAATCGAAAAGCTATAGTTTGAAACTTCTTCCAATACTCCTAATTACTTACAGCGTTAATCAGTGCGAATGTTCTGTTTTTGTTATGATTCATTTATTTGTATGTTGTCATAAATTCACATGCTTTTTTTTAACTTTGTAACCCGTCCCATCCAGTCTTTTCTCCCAAATGATTTGCATACAAATTTCAATTATTGCTTGCGGTTATGTTTTGATAATCAAAATTGAGGCTGAAGATGTAATACAATAGATACAATTTTTAGAAAAGAAAAGAGGATATACCTACATACAATTGGATTTTTTTTTATTATAAAATTGAGCTCGGTAATTGGATTATGTAACCGCGTTAAATTCTTTAAATCGTTAAATTTCTACAAATTTTATTTACTTAAAATATTACAAACGTTTCTAATTAGCATAATATTCAATTCATTTATACGAAAATTCTTTTTTTTTTTATTTCGACACAACAGCTCATCTCAAAGGGCACTGTTTGTTTAGATTTTGACAATCACTTTTTGTTGTCATTTGTGCATATTATATGCTTTAAATTTGTTTTTGTATGTAGCTACCAGTTTAGACAATTTTTGTTAACATTTTTTAAGTAACATAGTCAGGAATACCACACTGACGAAGAAGAGCTAGCACGCGAAACGAATCGGGTCCCTAAGAAAAGACCTAGTAAGAAAAGGAGAGCCGGTTCTTCGCCTGAAGTCGAGCCTCTAAGAGAACAAACGCGTAAAGTACCGCAAGAAAAACAACTCCGAGGCCAAATTCGTCCACCACCTCCAATAAACGTCGTTGGGGTAACGGATTATAATAAGTTATACAGCCTCCTTAAAGGAACGATAACATCGGAATTTAAGGTAACATCTTTGAGGAATAATGCGTGGAAAATTAACGTCGTTAACCACGAAGACTACCGGGTAGTGTCCCAAAAGCTAAACACCGAGAAGATCCAGTGGTATACTTTTGAAATAAAGTCAGAAAGGCCACATCGTGTTGTAGCGAGGGGACTCCACCCCTCATGCACCAAAGATGAGGTTATAAATTACCTCCGTTCCAAAGGGTTTAAAATTCTTGATGCCGTAAATATCATCAAGAAAGAGAAGCAAAAAACGGAAGAAGATAAGGACATCCTGGTAAGGCGTGGTCTTCCGCTCTTTATGCTTACCTTCGATAGGTCTAATAATATCGAAGATATCTACCGAATTAAAACCATACTTAATATTGTGGTAAAAATCGAGCCCATGCGCAGAAATTTGAAAACAATTCCACAGTGCAAACGTTGCCAAGAATTCAATCATACGCAAATGTATTGCAAAAAAGAGCCGCGATGTGTCAAATGCGCCGGAAGTCACTTCTCCCAAGACTGTGGAGCAAATAAACAATCCTCCGCTACCTGTGCTAATTGTAAGGGAAAGCACCCGGCGAATTATAGAGGCTGTGAAGTAGCTAAGGAGTTGCAAAAACGGAGAGATGCGCTACTCAAAAGCCAAAATAAAAAAACAAAGCCGCTTACCAAGGTAAAGCGTAGGACCGCCCAGGAGGTAGTAGGCAATATAAAACCTCCGGTTCAAAAGCGTAGCATTGTCAGAGAAAGAGAGACAATAGAAAGGCCCTCGACCTCTGTTGTCAAAAGAAACGCTACTGAAAAGTTATTATCATCAGGAAAGCCATCGAATAGTGGCCCTCGGACAGCCAGAGTGCAGACCTACGCTCAGGCCGCGGCATTCGAAGTAGCGAAAAACGTTGAAACTTCGCCGGACCCTGTTTCTCATGTTTTCTCCATTATTCTCGAGAAACTTGAAGAACAAAGCAAAATAAATAAAATTATTCTCGATCGCTTGGTTAAGCTCGAAAATAATTCACGGAAAACGCGTGCTTCAAAAATAACATGAATGAAAAACCAATGTTAAAAATATGCACTTGGAATGCAAACGGGCTTTTACAAAAACTCGGCGAATTGGAAATATTCATACGCGAGAAAGATATTGACATTTGCTTGATTTCTGAAACTCACGTGAAAAAGGGATCGAATTTAAAAATAAAAGGATATAATGATTTCCACGCTTGTCACCCATCGGGGAACGCCAGAGGTGGATCATCATTGCTTATTAAAGACTGTATTGAACAATACGAAGACCTGAAGATAGAGCTTGAAACTATGCAACTGTGCACTATTCGAGTTAAAAATAGTCAGCGTACTCTTAGAATTTCATCTATCTACTGTCCACCGCGTTCCGCGCTTGAAAAAAGTGATTTCACTAACCTGCTTAAATCGCTCAAACCAAACTTCATTATTGGCGGCGATTTTAATGCGAAGCACACGTTCTGGGGCTCCAGATACATCTCGCGAAAAGGTAGAATGCTCTATGGGGCAGGTATGGAATACAGTTGCGATTTCCTCTCGACGGGCAAACCGACCTACTGGCCAACTGATACTTCAAAACTACCTGATCTGATAGATTTCTTCGTCGTGAAAGGAATACCTACCAACCACATTAAAGTTGAAGAGAGCTTTGATCTATCATCTGACCACTCACCGGTTATTTTAACATTGAGTGTAAAATTAGCCAATTACCTAGAGCCAGCGAGATTAACTGGTAGAAACACTAACTGGGAAGGCTTTAGGAACGAAATAGAAGAGAATGTTCAACTGAGTGTTCCACTTACGACACCCTATGAACTTGAAGTTGAAGTTGATCGCTTCGTCGAGATCGTACAGCTCGCCTCCTGGAATAATACGCCTAATCCAAGGAAAACGCCGGTCAAATACGGGCTACGATATCCTCCCGAAATAAAAGAATTGGTCAACGAAAAAAGGAAGGCGCGCAAGAAATGGCAACAGAGTCGCGCTCCGCAACATAAAGCACATTTGAATTATTTGTGCAATTTGTTGAAGACAGTCATTAAGGATTTTAAAAATCGTGCGATAGGTTCTTACCTTGAAAGTTTAACAGCGAAAAAAGATTCCAATTATTCACTTTGGAAAGCTGTAAAAGGCACCAAAAGGCCCAAAATCCCCGCGCCGCCAATTAGAATTAATCAAAATGAATGGGCAAGGGAAGATAAGGAAAAAGCGGACGTTTTTGCCGCTCATCTAGAAGAAGCTTTTAAACCGTGCGATGGCCGGGCGATCCACGACAGTGCTAATAGGGCGGAATCACAATCTGACGATTCAACACTCACTAGTGCAACGCTAAGTGAACTAAAACGTGAAATCGAATCCCTAAAACCTAAGAAAGCTCCTGGTTATGATTTGATCACCGGAGAAGTTCTGAAAGTTCTACCAAGGAAAGCATTAATTAAGCTTCTTCATATTATAAATGCCGCGCTCAGACTAAAACACGTGCCGAGTCAATGGAAAGTCGCGGAGGTCATAATGGTTTTAAAACCAGGAAAACCGCCAAATGAAGTAAAATCGTATAGACCGATTTCCCTTCTTCCGGTCATTTCCAAAGTCTTCGAAAGAATATTGCTTAGGCGCCTACAGCCGGTTATTGAAGACAATAATCTTATCCCTGACCACCAGTTTGGGTTCAGAACCAAGCATTCGACGATTGACCAAGTACATAGAACTACTGACGTAATCGAGAAAGCATTTGAAGAAAAAAAGATTTGCTCAAGTGTATTCCTTGACGTCTCACAAGCCTTTGATAAGGTGTGGCACGACGGCTTGAAATTTAAATTACGACAAGTTCTCCCCGCAAGCCTATATGATATTCTAGAATCATATCTCGAGAATAGACTCTTCCGGGTTAGAAATGGAAATGAATACTCGGAGCTAAAAGAAATTTCGGCCGGGGTACCGCAAGGAAGCGTCCTTGGTCCGCTTCTCTATGTGTTATATACTCGCGATATACCAAGGGAAGATGGCACTACCCTTGCTACGTTCGCCGACGACACAGCTATCCTAGCTGTAGGCAATACAATCGAAGAAGCGACTACAAAACTGCAAGCCGCAGTGAATAAGGTAAATGAATGGACAAGGAACTGGCGGATCGCCCTCAACGAAACTAAATCTGTTCACGTGAATTTCACGTATAAGAAAACTAATGACTTGCCAATTTTTCTAAACTTGGCCCGAATACCCTTTGCAAACGAGGCCAAATACCTGGGAATGACACTCGACGCAAAGTTGAAATGGAGTTCGCACGTGAAAATGAAACGTAAAGAACTCGATATCAAATATAGAGAAATGTACTGGTTACTCGGAAAACATTCCCAGCTCAGTACTGAGAACAAACTGCTTTTATACAAGCAAGTGCTAAAGCCGGTGTGGACCTACGGTATACAACTTTGGGGTTGTACCAAGAAAACAAATGTCAATATTCTACAAACTTTTCAAAATAAAGTTCTTAGAGAAATTGTACAAGCACCATGGTATATTAGAAACGATGATATCCATAGGGATCTCGGAATTCCAACAATCGAAGCTGAAACTAGAAGCTTCGCGAGAAAGCATAGAAACCGACTAATCGGACATATCAACAATACAGTCCGACAAATCTTGGACGAGAGCAATTTATTGCGCCGACTACAAAGAACGAAACCGTTCGACTAGGCAAGATAAGATTAACCGCGTTTAATTTGCGGAACAGGCAGGATCTTTCATTGGAAAGTAACCTGTCATAAGTTTTTATTTAATGATAGAAAAATTGCTTGATAAGTTATATCTTAGTTGCAGTATCTAACAATCTTTAGAAGGGTGGTGTTTTTAGTCAGTAAAAATCTGACACTACTATGAGAACGCGCTTGCTATTTTCATAGTGTCTTTGGAAGATTTTCACCTACCCTCGGAGAAAAAAAAAAAAAAAAAAAAAAAAAAAATAATATGTTAAATCTACATAATATGATTTCCAAAATATTAGTGAGAAATAGTTTTTGGATAAGATAATGACGTTGTCTCGAAATTCCTAGATCTAGAAATAACTTAATGTCAAGCAAAATAATATAAAACGAACCAACTTCCCAATTAATAGGTGGTGAGTTGTGTTATATACATAGTGTCATACGATGACACTAATTTGATTTATAAAATATAAGGGTCGGGTGCAACTCATACCCAGACGATTCATCCCCTGCCACATTTCCCACCTAGCACCATCTACATCCCAACTTTACAATTAACAACCAAAAATCGCATCACTCACCTTTAGAACATGGTGTTATCATGTCAATCGAGAATTATTTTGTGTGCTTGGGTAAAGTTTCTTCAATAGATATATTTGTGGAATTTGGAGAGCTATAATATGGGGGAAGAAGGTAGGTAAAAAATGTATGTAATGCTGAGTAGAAGGGAAATATTTTATGTGTGTTGTACCTGGAATGGGGTTATACAATTCCAAGACGGTAAATATTATTAATTAATTTGTATCAACCTAAAAAAAAAATTTTAGAATTTTTTACTTTTATTTTCTCAAATTCTCTGAAGCTAAAAGTCAATTTCGACAAATATTCGCAAAAATATTCATCCATACATGTGTGTCCGTATTCATAAGTGAATGTAATGGAGTAGCATTTCACAAAACGGCTTACGAGCTACCACCAAATTTCGCACACAAATTGATTTAGAATATGGTAACACTTATTTCTGAAATTAAATACCATAGATTACAACTCGAACGATGAGGGTGAGTAGTAAGAAGGTAAATGTCCAGTTGTAGAGTTGAGATATATATGTCGCGAGGTGCGGGGTATGAGTCGTCGGGGGATGAGTTGCGATGACACCAAAATATAAATATACCACTTGTGAGCGTAGTGCCTCAGTGGTTGGGGTGCTGGTCTACTAAATGGGGTCTCATGTGCGATCCTAGAAAAACACAAATTTCATCTTAATGCTTATTCCTGCAAACATATGACAAACTTATTAGAATACAATTCAGCCGTTCGAACAACACATAAAAGTGTAGGATCATTTCCATTCGAATGGTACGTGATGCGTCAACTATTTATTAAAATAAAAAGTATTTCCTAAAAAAGCTCAGACATTTTTTTTATTTTAAATTATGAGCCTTACTAATAACAAATATTAGTATCCCCTCTCTATTATTTCTGTAGTTTCTTTAGTGTGTTTCTACCTCTAGCGGTTCACACGCTCTACCAATATTAACAAATGAAGTGTCTAAAAAAAGATATTTTCAGGGTGCTTATCTTTGCATTTTTACTTTTTTTAAATATTAACAGGAGCCGGCATATTCTCAGAAAGGCTTGCTATTAGCCAGTAGTACCGACTGACCGATCACTGCAGTGTCTTCCAAGCTGAGATATATGCGGTTAAAAAAGCAGCACAGACTATTGTAGAAGTCTATGGGAACGTGCGTGTGATGCGGGGATAGTCGTTAGATTAAACAAAAGTTTTCAATGATTCCATAATTCAAAAGTTTATTCTTCGAACTTAACTTATTACTTTAATTCTAAATTATACATTAAATTAATAGACAACCAGAGCCCTAAACGCAACCGCACACGACAGCCTCACTAACCAACTGACTCACCCTAGCTACTCGGTGCACTTGCACAGATGTCGTGAGATGAAAAGACGATGTTCTCTTATACGTTCCCTGCGCCCTGGTTATGCCAGTGGCGTAGGAAAGTTTATCCAAATGGGGGAACGAACTTGGCGCCGTCAGCGGAGAACACTACATCACCCCTTTCTAGCCGAAGGCGATACTGATGGAATTGAAGCTGATGAAACGAAATAACCGTACGTGCGCTGTAATTTACATGACGGATGTAATGTCCATATATCCACCTAGTTTTAAAATGACGCGTAAATGTCTCATTACGGTTATCGAAATCTGACACGTTTTTTAATACCCTCGGTTCGATTTGACGACTCTATTACGTACGCAGGCTTAATCCGGTCTAACGAGACGGAAGAATTTCTACCTTTTATCTCCACTATGAAATATTTTCTTAACTTTTTCACAACTTTAAAGGGTCCTTGATAAGGGGTTTTAAGGCCTGATTTGTTTGGTGGCGAGCGAACAAAAACCTGATCGCAGTCCTCGAGGGATTTTGGAATATAAACCTGGGATTCATTCTGGCGCGTCTCTTTCGGGCGTAGAGCATTCATGTTATCCCTGAGTTTGGCTACAAACGCGGGCAGATTTCCATCGTCAAGACTTTGAGATGTGGTTTCCGAAGAAAAAAAATCTGTTGGTAAACGCAAAGGCTGACCATACACCATTTCAGCTGGAGAGCAATTAATATCGGTTTTAAAAGCCGAACGTATGCCGAGAAGGATTAGTGGTAGATCTTCGCTCCAATGAGCAGTGTTTCCCTTGCATTTAATGGCTGCTTTGAGGACCCGATGGAACCTTTCTACGAGCCCATTCGCCTGTGGATGATAGGCAGTGGTTCTTATTCTGTGGAGACCCAACAATTTCGTCAATTCCGAAAATAATTTCGATTCGAATTGCGCTCCCTGATCGGTTGTTATCCTCGATGGGACTCCAAATCGACTTATAAACTCAGAAATGAATTTCTTGGCAACTGTCTCTGCACACATGTCTTTTAGTGGATATGCCTCTGGCCATCGCGTGAATCTATCAACAATGGTGAGTATGTAGGTGTATCCATCGGACACGTCAAGAGGTCCTACCAAATCCATGTGCACGTGCTCGAATCGGTCACTGGGAGTATTAAAACTGCCTATGTGAGTTTTAGTATGTCGATGAACTTTCGAGAGTTGGCACTGAATGCAAGAAAGAACAAACTTCTTAATATCGCCGTTCATTCCCGGCCAAAAATACCGCTCTGTCACTATCTTCCTCGATGCGCGAACGCCTGGGTGAGAAAGTGAGTGCAAACTGAGAAATACTGCATATCTTAAACACTTTGGAATATACGGTCTGCTATGAGCAGTAGACGTTTCGCACCATATGGGCTTATTTAGCATAGGAATAACTATATTTTCTAATTTGAATGATGATTTAGTTGTACGTGATATAAGAGAATTCAATTCTTCATCTATTTTTTGCTTACTAACAACATTTTCCGGCGAAAATATAAGGGGGTCGGAAGAATCAGTCCTAGTAACCGCGCTTTCCTCGGGTCTAGATAGAAAATCAGCTACGGTGTTATTCCTACCTTTTATGTGCCTTATATCGTTGGTATACTGCGATATCCAATCGAGGTGTCTCGTCTGCCTTGGACTTCGTACAGCTTTACTGGATAAAGCTGTAGTCAGAGGTTTGTGGTCAGTATATACAGCAAACTCGCGGCCTTCGAGGAAATATTGGAAATGCCGGATAGAAACATAAATTGCCAAAAGCTCTCTATCAAAAGCTGAATATTTTGCCTCAGCAGGACTTAGCTTCTTCGAATAAAAAGCTATGGGCTTCCACTTGTTTTCGATGAATTGCTCAAGCACGGATCCGATAGCTATGTTGGATGCGTCAACTGTAAGGCGCGTTGGAGAGTCCTCGCTGGGATGAACAAGCAAAGTAGCTTGTGAAAGAGCTGCTTTGATCTTAACGAACGCGTCTGCGCAATCTAATGGCCACGAAAATATTGAACTCTTGTTTCTTTTCCTACTCAATAATTTTACTTGTGCGTGGATAGGTGTTAAGAGATTGGCAAGGTTTGGGACAAACCGGTGGTAAAAATTTACCATACCAACAAAACGTTGAATCTGCTTTAGTGAAGTCGGCTTAGGGAAACGCTTAATGGCGGTCACTCGTGTCTCGGACGGTGCGATGCCTGCTTCCGTGATGCTGTGACCTAAAAATTCGAGTTGCGTTTTCCCAAACTCACATTTCGCTGGTTTAATAGTTAAGCCATACTCAACTAAACGCTTAAACAGAATTTTAAGATGTTCAAGGTGTTCCTGACGATCAACACTTGCGATAAGTATATCGTCAATATACACGAAACAAAAATCCAGACCTTGCAAAACTTCGTTCATGAACCTTTGAAATGTTTGAGCTGCATTTCGAAGACCAAATGGCATTCGAGTGAATTCAAACATTCCAAAGGGGGTCGTTATTGCCGTTTTAAAAATGTCCTCTTCTGCCACGGGTATATGATTATACGCTCGTGGTAGATCTATTTTAGAAAATAACTTGCGTCCCCTTAAATTTTCGGAAAAACTGTGAAGGTGAGATATCGGATATCTATCCGGAACTGTAACAAAATTAATTGCGCGGTAGTCGCCGCAGGGACGCCAGTCATCTGGTTCCCTTTTTGCTACCATGTGCAAAGGAGAGCAAGTAGGTGACGAAGAGGGTCTGCAGATACCTAACTGTTGCATGTGTTCAAATTCCATTTTTGCCATTTTTAATCTCATGCTTTCTAAACGTCTTGGTCGAGAAACAGGTAGGTGCCCTGAAGTGAGGATGTGATGACAAACCTTGTGTTTAACCGGGATGTTGAAATTTGGGGTGCTTGTCAATGAAGGGAACTCCTTGAGTAAGTTTCCATACTCATCATCGACGATAGCCAAACGTGGAGAAATCATATCGCTTTTACTAAAAGCAATGCTTGCAATAGAAAACAAATTCGTAAGTGAATCGATAAGTGAGCGTCGTTTTATGTCGACTAATAAATTGAAATGACCAAGAAAATCGGCTCCAATAATGGGTCTTGTGACTGCGGCCAGAGTAAATGGAAATGTGAATTTACGCCGGAGACCCAAATCAATATCCAAAAGCTTAGATCCATAAGTTTTAATGATGGACCCGTTTGCAGCTGTAAGATCTTGCTCTGAAGGATTACACCGATTTGTTTGAAATAATTTAAACGGCACAACGGAAACTTCGGCCCCTGTGTCTATAAGGAAGTCTAATTTGTTAATCTTACAGTGTACAAATAGACGGCGAAAGTTTGAATGCCGAGTGTCCGCCGTAGATACACTCGGAGTGTCTAGTTTTTTTTCATTCCTGCTGTTGTTGTCGAAGTTGCACGGAGGCTTGCAGTTTCTAGCGTTTACTCCATGCACCCGGTGAAACCAACACGTTCTTTGATTACTCCTACTCCGATTGAATCTCTTTCCATTTTGAAAACCCACACTTCGGTGTGGTGACCGACCTCTACCACGGAAGGAAAATTTTTTAAGCGCAGATTTTATTTCGTTTATTTCTCTCATAAGTCTTTCCTCAACGTTGGAAAAACTGTTTGGGATATTTTGACTGACAGAGGGATGTTGAATCGCGTTAACACTAAATGTTTGTGTTGTTTCCCAAATCTTATCGGCTAGGTCTAATCTAGTTTGGAAGGGTTGACCTAGGGTTACAGCTAGTGGAATGCTAATCTGTGTGGGTAGTTTTCTTTCCCACAGAGACCTAATCAAGTCCTCACACAACAATGAAATGTTTCCGGCTGTAGACGTCATATGACGATAAAGATCGGAAGGTTTCCGATCACCTAAATTTTCTGCAGATAAAAGCTGCTCTAATCGGCGTTGTTCTGACAGAGAATGACGCTTGATTAGAACTTCTTTTAAATTCCCGTATTTGTTTGACGTCGGAGGGTTATTTAAAACATCAATAATATTATTAATCGCATCAATAGGAAGTGAAGCAAGCACGTACGAGTATTTCGTTTCATCTTTAGTAATTTTCTTTGTTGTAAACTGCGCTTCTGCCGCAATAAACCACGCCGCCGGAGCCTTTTCCCAAAAGTTTGGGAGTTTAACTGACGATATTTCATAAGGATTGACGTACAATTGGTCAAAGTTAATTGCTGCTGGAAGCGTGGGTTGTTGCGTAGCAGAAGTCCCTGGAATTGAAGTGTTTTCCGCCGACGTCGATTCTTTTCTTTCCTCCATGCTGTATTAAGTTACTTGAAATTCTTTCTTTTATTTTTACTTTGGATACTAAGTCATGCACCTACTCACGCACATGCACTGAAATTAAATTACTCTGCTGTCGCGTTTGGCTAACAACTGTTTAAGATATGGAATATTGTTGAATTATAGAAGAAAAATATAAAAACTAAAATAAAGCATTACAAACAACAAGTAAATTTCAATAGCTAGTATAAATGAGTATTTAACAGTAGGTATTGAGTTAACGATAAGTATAAATCACGAGTATGTAATATATGTATGTAATATATGTATTTTTTATGTTTTCCAATAATATGTAAGAAAAAACCTGTGATGTCGCTTGTTCAACGTTCATGCGGGTCCAAACTGCGGTTGGAAACTAACTTCGTTTTCTCAAATGCTCCGTTTTCCTGAAAGCTCCAGACGGTTTATATACTTGTGCTGATGGTGGTTATGTGTAGAATGTAGAAGTTTATGTGACCTCGAAAACTAGTCGGGGTTATCTTGTGATTACTGTGTATAATGTTTATTTGCGACTCTCCGTCGTGGCCGATATGTGTGACGTTACAAAATAGCTGCTGGTATGAGGTGATCTAGCTGGTTTTGATGTAGTTGGTTTTGTATACATAGGTACGGCTATTCTCTTGGTACCTTTGTCACCGATGAAAATTACGGCGGATAGGTACATATATATCATATGTATATTTATATATGCATATTTTATAAAGTCTGCTGCTTATATAAATGCAGACAATGATTGATGGATTGTGTGTTCTTTTCGTTTGATTAGGCAATTTATGTTTTGTTCCCAGCTCCTCTACCAGGATATTACTTGTGTGTGCTGATCCAAAATGGGATTTTTTTTTTTTTTTTTTTTTTTTTTCCCCTTGGTCGGGGTCACCAATGTAGAAGTCTATGGGAACGTGCGTGTGATGCGGGGATAGTCGTTAGATTAAACAAAAGTTTTCAATGATTCCATAATTCAAAAGTTTATTCTTCGAACTTAACTTATTACTTTAATTCTAAATTATACATTAAATTAATAGACAACCAGAGCCCTAAACGCAACCGCACACGACAGCCTCACTAACCAACTGACTCACCCTAGCTACTCGGTGCACTTGCACAGATGTCGTGAGATGAAAAGACGATGTTCTCTTATACGTTCCCTGCGCCCTGGTTATGCCAGTGGCGTAGGAAAGTTTATCCAAATGGGGGAACGAACTTGGCGCCGTCAGCGGAGAACACTACACTATCTTATCGATGGGACTACCAGCAATGGAAATAACCATCTGTGTGGACAGTCAAGCAGCTCTCAAAGCTATCGGCTCCAATCTTATTAATGCGAAATGTGTTAAAGATTGCCTCGTGGCGCTCAGGGCTATACGTCATCACTCAATTCTACTCTGCTGGGTTCCGGGACACGTTGGGGTGGAAGGGAATGAAAAGGCGGACGAATTGGCCAGATACGGCTCTGATATGAACCCTCAACTTGCGGACGGAGGGGTGTTACCGCCTTTCAACACTGCTAAGACTTTTATTGAAGGCGTCACCACACAACTGGCTAAGGAACAATGGAGCAACACCATCGGTTGCGTCATAACCCGAAGTCTGTGGCCTGTGGTTGACACCAAAAGATCAAAGTTCCTAGTCTCCCGGATGCTCGTCGGCGTTTTAACCGGACACTGCATCATAGGAAACATGGCTAAAAGGCTAGGACTTTTTGCAAATGACTTCTGCAGAAGCTGTAGAGACGAGGAGGAAATAGAGTCCGTGGAACATCTTCTATGCCACTGCCCAGCTTTACAGGAACGCCGCTCATCCTGTATGGGAGCTAGGTTCTTCGAAAGTCTGGACGACTTGGCAGGGGTACCCCTATCAGACATAAAACTATTCCTCAACAGATCGAAGTGGTTTTGTTAGCCACATGTCCTTACATGTACAAACAGGGTACTCACAATGGGCCTTCATGGCTTCTGGGTGAAATTTGCATCGGTTGCAAAACTGCCCTCCCAACCTAACCTAACCTAACCTAACATTTAAAAAAAAAATTATTTCACTACATTAAATTTCAACTACGCAGTTGGGTATAAACTATGATTCCGGGAAATACTTTTCTTTCGTTCTTCAATCTTCATGTCCGTATTTTCAAAATCTGTAGGGGAATTGGTTAGGTGCGCTGAAGGTCTATCCTATACGTGGAGCTGTTGTCGATCTCCGATTTAACCGATTTCAATGAAATATTGTGGATGGGTATGGTTGGTTCCAGTTTTAAAGATAGAATAGTTTTTTTTTCCGATAGTTCCAAACGAAAGCCAAGGACAAACCGGATGGGTACCCCTATATTATAAAAGACTAGCTGACCCGTGCTCGCCTTGCTTCGCCAGAGTTCCACTTCTCAAATTTAAAACAAAATAATTAGCGTTATACAAACCCACTCCGCGAAATTTGTTGATAGAAAAAGAATCATATCCATGGTTTAGCTTATATAAGTTTATAAGTGAAGTGTAGCCAGAAACAGAGGACACAATGACTTAGTTTTATAATAGTAGGGATAGAAACTCATTAAAAAGAGTTTAAAAGAGAGCAACGCAAAACACAAAAGATGCATAGCATAAAACATAGAAAGAAACAAAAAAAAAACCGGCCAAGTGCGAGTGTCACTCGCGCACCGAAGGTTCCGTATTTGGCTAAAGTCCAACACATCAGATATTATTTGAAATCTATATCATTCAATCTTTCCCCTCTTCATGAATTCATCACAATTTAGTTTAATTTAATTACTTAATATTTTTACTCTCAAAAATTACTCGCACATGAATCTCATTTTCTAATTATTACCTAGTACCCAACCCACGCCAATTTTCCATTCTGTATGCGACCTGTCCCAATTAAAAACTACATATTGACTAAAAATATATTACTTTTATTTTGTTCTGTACTCCAGAAAAAAATGTATTATATTCCCCAACGAAATTAGCAGGCGGGAACCCTGGTGGGGTTCTGTCTTTGATGGGGTCAATTGTGCACAACTACGTAGTATAGATTAAAACTTATGAGAACAACGTATTTTATATGGTAAAATTATCTTTTTTTGAAAATATCTTGTAAACTATTAACTTTTCGGCAAAACAGTATTCAGCACATATATAGATAAGAACATGATCTACAAAAAAGGAATTTATGTATTTTTTTGTGAATCAAGAAATAAACCGTTTTTTGGGCGAATGAAAATATTTTTTTCACCAGATTACTAATTAATCGAAAACCAATCGATGTATTCCTTCCATTGGTATTTGTCGTTTAACTAGAGGTTATACCGGATGTTGTGTGTAAATTTTAGCCTCCTATGTCAATCGGTTCTTGAGATAGACCTGGTAACAAAATTGGCTTAGTGGGTTCGGACAGACGGAGAGACATCCGAGCGAAACTAATAAGGTTACGTTTTTTCCCTTTGGGTACGGAACCTTAAAAAGATTATTTAAAACCAAAAAACACAACTAACTGTAAAGAAAAAAAACTGAATAAATATTAACCAAAAAACAGAACTAACTGTAAAGAAAAAAAACTAAAGACACTCACAGTATACCTACAATAGCTACATAGTACAAAGAAACAAGAGAGAAAAAAAAGAGAGTGTGCTTGTGACCACACATCATCAGAAGTAAAACTCCGAAGCTATAGGTACCTAAGTTTAATATTTTGATAATATTTTATGCGTGCCACCTGTAACGGTATAGTGTATACATAGAAACATATGTTACCCTTCCACCTTACAGACACAGAAATCTCAATTTTGACGTCGATTAAAAGACTGTCCGGTGAACAAAGCAAGGCAGGCGTGCTTGTTTAAGCCAGTGCTTAGCTCGTCGGTGGGGTGGGATCTTCTGCTTGTCTTGCGAACACCGTACTTTTACATGCCTGAACATTGGTGGGAAAATTTTAAAATTGGGTGAAATATTTCTAACTTTAACAGTCAAGAAGAAAACTAACCCCACCTATCTTACTTACTTACTTACTTTAGGTGGCGCTACAGTCCGGGGTGGACCTGGGCCTCAACCAACAAGCTTCGCCAGCCAGCTCTGTCCGTAGCTAGCCGTCTCCAGTTTTGCACGCGAAGTTGGCTGAGGTCCCCTTCCACTTGCGTGCGCCACCTGAGTCTCGGTGCTCCTCTACTGCGCCGTCCCTGCGGGGTGGATTCAGAGATTTTCCGGGCCGGAGCATTGGTGTCCATCCGCTCTAGATGACCCAGCCATCGCAGTCGTTGTATTCTGACTCTTCTGGCTAGATCGGTGTCGCTGTACAGCCCGTACAGTTCGATGTTATACCTCCTCCTCCACTCTCCATTTATGCAGACGGGACCAAAAATCACCCGAAGGATTTTCCTCTCGAAGCGGCCTAAAGCGTCCTCATCCGCCTTTGACAAGGTCCATGCTTCTGCACCGTAAAGCAGGACTGGGATGATGAGGGTCTTATAAATGGACACTTTAGTTGCTCGAGAGAGGGCTTTGCTACTCAATTGCCTTCTTAGCCCAAAGAAACAGCGATTGGCAAGAGTTATTCTTCGTTTGATCTCAGCGCTGGTGTCGTTGTCTGAATTTATAGCGGAGCCTAGGTAGACAAAGTCCTTAACTACCTCAAAGTTATAGCTGTCTATGGTGATGTTTTGTCCAAGACGTCGGTGTTGAGTGTCTTTTCTTGATGACAGCATATACTTGGTTTTGCCCTCATTGACTGCTAGACCCATTTTCGCTACTTTAACTACAGAGGCATCAGTCTCCTTAACATCGCATACAAGATCCTTTCTGCTGTATTGTGTGAGCGCCTAAAGCCGTTTGTCAACAACCTGATAGGTCCATATCAGTGTGGCTTTAGGCCAGGAAAGTCCACCATCGATCAAATATTCACACTGCGGCAGATCTTGGAAAAGACTCAGGAATTCCAAATCGATACCCACCACCTTTTCATCGATTTCAAGGCAGCGTATGACAGCATCTACAGAGACGAGCTGTATAGGGCAATGTCTAGTTTTGGTATCCCTGCCAAACTCGTCCGTTTGTGCAGGATGACGATGGAAAACTCACGCTGTTCCATCAAGGTCGGTAAAGACCTCACCGACCCCTTTGATGTCAAAAAAGGATTTAGACAAGGCGACGCGCTGTCATGCGACTTCTTTAACATCATTCTTGAAAGAATCGTGCAGAACTCCCACGCCAACCCCACCTATCACTTGGTTGGTAAGCCTTCTCCCTTCTCTCCCCACACCGGTACCGAATGTGTTATGGTACCTTTATGCTGCCCTCCCTATATAACCCTACTTACGAATAAGCAGAGTACCGCTCATTTTTCGTAACAACCCCTACGTAAAAACTTATAACGCCATCAAACAAATCAAAGTATCTACTCAGTTACTTAATGTAACATAGTAGGTAAACATATTTTATTTATTATTAGGAAATTTCAAAATGGTTGCCAACAACAATTTGCTTTGATATGGCTTTCCTGCTTAAAAAGAATGAAAATAATTGACAACAACAATTGCATATAGCTTTCCTGCTCCTTCCCACTACGTTAGAAATTCTCCTCTATCTATTGAAATTTCACTGCGACTAAAGAAGTTTTACTTCAAAAAAAAAAAAAAATGATAAACGTGTCCGCACTCCACTGGTGGGCTGTTGATTGCAATGACCTACGCATATCTGTGAAATATGTAAGTCTCAAATACATAATTACATTTTTGCTTATAACTTCTGTTATACGAATCATAGTATAATGATACATCAATCTCTTCACCGGGAAATGTACTAATCGAAGAATAAAGTCATTTTCAAATTTGTTTGGCCATTTCGCAGTTATATGTGTTTAAACCATAAAAAAATGGTATCTTTTTAGTTAAAAAAATCATATAAAATGGGTTTAAAGGACCAATAACGGGGATACTAAAAACCATCCTATGTAATACCGCTACTCACGACAAATCGATTAATATATATATTGTTTCGTTACATACCTACTCCCTACTCGCGGACAAACAGAAAAATGTGTTCTCTTTTATGGAGGTAGAGAAGAGATAACATTGTTCAATGTCCGACGGGGCTTCTCACGGTTAGACGGATCCGAAGTGTGAGTAGAAGTAGAATTCAATTTCTGGTAATATAAAATTTTGTGTGCATGCAGCATGTGACTCTTTTCTCTCCTCTCGAAAGTCGCAACTCGCAACTCGCAACGAAAAAAAACCCTCCCGCTCTCTCGAAAAATACGAATATACCTTGAAAGAAAACTAAAAAGAAACCACCACTGAGATCGATTTGAAAATCTTGGTCAATTAACAAATCAATAAAAAAAGGAATTTCGCAAAGGATTTGTTAATATTGCTCAGCTAATATAGCAAATAGAAACTAAATTTTGGACTCAAAAGATAAACGTTTTAGATATCTAAAATCTGGAATTAATTACATTTAAATAGACGAAAGAAAAGTTTTTTTTTTAAATTTACTTTTTTGTGTTCAAAGTCTAATTAATGAATTTCTTGGACTTCCACAATCAAAATCCAATATTTTTAAACGCACGAACTTGCTCCTCATAAAAATCTAATAAATAAAAAAAAATAATTAAAATCCATTCACCCGTTTGTTGTGTAGCTTCCGACAAAAAAATACTGACTTTGTTTTATATTATTAGGGATACTGACGTCTGTGTGTGTACTTATAACTCGAGAATGGATCGTTCGATTTTTACGATTTTGGGTTTGGTGGACTCGTATTGGAAAGACAATTATGCTACTTTTTTTTCGTGAAACTAAAAGTTTTAGAGAACTAAGTATGGGAACCGCACTTTGAAAAAAAATAGACTGGATGGAAAAACGGGTAGTTCTTCCAATACAACAAAACTTATTTCAATTGTTAATTTTTAAATTCTTTGGATGTTCCGGGCTCACCGCTATACAATTTGAAATCCAAAGTCAGTTCAGTTATAATTTTGTTGAGCAACCCCAATCAACCGATTGGATCGCGTTTGATTTGAATGTGAATAATCCAAAATCAAATGTCATGGAAGCAAAGATTTTGACTTAAAAAAATCAAGGCAAACATTATATAATTCCTCGCATTACGATGATTTGCCATTGGTTTGCGCCTCAAACTTCCCATGCGCATCGCTTTCGTTATGAAAAATAATAAGTCGCAACCACAATCGTTGGATATTTTTGACATACATGGATGTGGAAAGTTGTGGAAAATGGACAATGCTATACTTTATTTATTTCTATTGTATCTTATAAAAAAAATTGGTGTAGTTCTGTTCGACTTAGAATGAATTTGACTGCCTGTCTGTAAATGCAAAAATCTTAGAAACTGCTGAATATATTTTAATGCATTTTTCACAGGCCTATAGAGCTTACCTAGGCCTACAATCTCCACTTTTAACTCTATATCTAAACAAATTCCGGAAAAAAATCGACAAGAGTAATTTATTTTTTCGTTTCGTTTAGTTTTTTTCTTTGCAACGCTTTGCGTTCGAAACAACTGGGAGCATTTAAATATAGTAAATACCACCATATAGAGGACATCTGCAGGTTCCAGTTAGGATATCCATTTACTCGATAACTTAAAAGATTTTTGAATAAATAGGCAAACTTTAAATAATTTCTTCAATTTTCACCTTGGTGATTTAATCTGCACTTCATTCTCAAATCAAACATACACGCAAAACGCAATATAATGACATCTCTTTTGACATTAGTTTACTATTGCGAAGGAGAGGGAGACAGACGTAGGCCTTTTTGAATCTGTTTCGTTATTGAATAACTGTGACACTATGTATAGTAGTTAAATAACTAAATAAATAAAAATGTGCTGAAATACTCACTGAATTCAAAATAGCCACAAACCGTGTTACGTGCATGATAAGACGCGCAAAATACCTTCACAAATTTAATACCAACAGCTCCTCTAAATCCATGTGGAAACAAGTAAGAGACTTGGGCCGGGCAAGAAGTGCCCCACTGTAAATTATGACATCGATGCCGAGGAAATTAATATGAAATTTACTAACCCCACACTGGTCACCCAAAACAGCTCCTAACATTTCATACCCAAATACTCTCAAGATATACATATTATATTCACTGTTGGCAATGCGATTTTCTCAATAAATTCAAAGTGTGTGGGACTAGATAATATTCACCCCGATTTTATTTAAATTCTTATTCCTAAAATACTCCTATTTTTAATTCTATTTTAATTACGTCCGTTTATCCAACAGTATGGAAATGGGCTGAGATAGTTCCGATACCGAAGACCTCAGGAATTGTAAATAACTATCGTCTAATAGCCATTCTGTCTTATTAGTCGAAAGTCTTTGAGGTAAATGTCAGCAAAGAAATAAAGGAGCATGTACTGTACATAGTTTAAATTTATTAAATTCTTTGCATTCTGTGGGCATGTTCTGTAACTCATGCGATAACTTTTCGCATCGAAAACTTAGGAACAAAACATTCTGCTGTTTATCGCATCTGGAAAATAATGGAGTTCTCTAACTACATGCGATAAACTATCCTCTAGTAGCTTTTAATTCCATGGGAATTTGGGAAAAAATTCCCCAAGCTGTCAAGATACTGGAAAACAAAACAATAAAAATGTATTAAAATTTATTTAACAAGTGTTTTCAGTGGTGTACACAACGTTTTTTTTTTTTTTTTATAATAAACACGCGCTAAAGAGGTTGTGACTACTCTTATGGTGTAGTTCGAAGTACACAGCGCGGGCGTTAAGGAAATTGGGATAGAGAAGATAGGAGATTCCGATGCACATTGGTTTTAAATGTCTGTAAATTGTACCGAGGGGGAAAGACCGAGCTGGGCAAGGCATTCCACATTCGTGTTGTACGGCTTATGAAAGAATCTCTATATTTCATAGTACGACCGAAAATAGGCTGAAGGGTAAACTGATGGGCATTCCTGGCTTGGCGAGTATTGCGGTTGAATTGTTGAAGGGGTGGAATGCAGCTGGCAATTTCATTTGAGCACTGTTTGTAAAAATAGCGATAAAACAATGAGAGACTTGTTACATTTCTGCGATGTTCGAGCGAATTTATAGAATTCGCTATATTTATGTCTCCAATGAGTTTTAAGGCACGATTTTGTATCCTATCCAGGAGGTGCAGTGAGGTTTAGGGGCACCAGACCAGATATGAGAGTTGTACTCAAGTTTGGGGCGAATGAACGCCTTGTATATGGTAGCCAGATCAGAAGGGGTAAAATACTTCTTGCACCTTTTAAGGAAACCTAGACATTTCGCAGCGTTCTTGGCGACTTCGTGTATGTCATTCAAACGAAGTTTGTCATGGACACACATACCGAGAATGGAAAGTCTTTCGGTTTCGGCGATGCAAGTGCCATTCATGGATAATGGCTGAGGATTCTGGTTTCGCTTTAATGACAACAGACAGCATTGTGTTTTGGAAGCATTAAATTCCACTCTATTGGCTAAACCCCATTTTATAATGCTGTCGAGATCGGAATTTAATGAGCTTAACATACGTTGCCGTTCCAGTTCTACGGCCGAAGAGCAGGGACGTGAGTCCTGGAATGAATATGAGAAGCTGAGGGTGCTGTCATCGGCGAAGGAGTGGATTGGATTAGAGGTTGCAGACAGGAGATCATTTATGAAAATGAGAAAGAGAGTCGGAGACAAAACGGAGCCTTGGGGAACACCAGCATTTATATGGTGAATTTCAGACTTGAAGCCATCCAATACAACTTGAATTGAACGGCCAGAGAGGTAGTTTCTAATCCATTGAAGAAGAGACGCATCGATCCCATATGCACGCATTTTCGATAAAAGAGCTTGGTGCCAAACTCTGTCAAATGCCTTTGAAATATCAAGCGCAACAATCTTCGTTTCACCAGAGTGATGTAGCGATTGGTTCCACTTTTCGGTGAGATAAGCCATCAAATCACCAGTGGATCTGTTGCCACGAAAACCGTACTGCCGGTCATTAATGAGTTTTCGTGATTCAAGATATTTCATGAGCTGACGATTTATCAGCGTTTCCATGACCTTAGAAAGAATGGATGTAAGTGCTATGGGGCGGTAGTTGGTGGGAGAAGAAGATTCGCCTTTTTTGGGGACGGGCTGGACAAATGCAGTTTTCCACCTTCTCGGGAAGAGTCCAGAAGAATAGGACAGATGGAAAAGCTTACGCAGTGGTTTTGCCAGCGTGGAAGAACGCCTCTTCAGAACAATTGGGGAAATACAATCTGGACCAGCGGATTTATTTATGTTGAGATCATTAAGAACTCTTGCCACTGTACGAGTGCAAAAATGGATTTATAAATTGTATTACGCTTTGTGTTAAACTAATCCTTGATAGCAAGGATGGTGTAGCACAATGAAATTTATTTTAAAGTTGTTGGCAAATATGACATCAAGTAGGATTGAACTTATGATTTTCCTGCATGAAGAATGGAAATATTTTTACAGATGCATTTTGTTTAATTCATGACCAAGTGGTTCTATGTATAGTAGTATATTGCAGCTAAATATCATATTTAAAAAAAAAAAATCTGAAATAATGAAATATGTACTTATATAAGAAAAATCAAGCTGCCGAATTTTGATCCTAAATAAGTTATAAAGTTCTATTCTATAGTTCCAAGCTCCCATATAGAGCATCTGTAATGCTTCCATACACCGTCTTATTCATAAAATGTCTACAGAGTACAGAGATTAATTTGTTTCTTGGTAGAAGTCTTTGAGTCATTGGTCGTTGCACAATCAGCAATAAATTCAACAAGATTTAGCTTTTAAATTTTTCTAAACTTTTAAGCCCGTCAAAAACTAATATGTACATTCTTCTAGGTCGTTAAGTTTTTGTTTATTATTCACAAGCTCTGCGTATTGGGATAAATTTAGACTCTCATAGTTACAGAACCTAAATATATCACATATTTCCAGGGGTTTCAAAGTATTCCATGTGATATAGTTTTCGATTCATACAGTTACAGAACGCATAATGTGATATTATAACATTTTGTTTCAATTCAAATCTTTTTTGATTCCTACGAGGGTGGAAAGAGATTTCCTATTCCTTCGTATGAGACTGTCGGTTCTTGCTTCATTGAAAGTTGGCCATAGCATTCTTGTCGTATAACAAGTTTCTAGTGCAGTCCCTCTAGCGTTCGCATCTCTTGTGGCTTTCCTTCTTGCTTCAAGCTTGAGTGAGCAAGGCGGGATATTCACAGAGGGATCAGCCTGTTCTAATACAGCTGCCGAACCTAGTCTAGCTAATTCGTCTGCTTTCTCGTTGCCTGGAATGCCTTCATGTCCCGGAACCCAGCAGAGCAATACCTTATGCTGAGCGACAAAAGCCCCGAGCTCTTCTCGACAGCATTTCACAAGCTTTGGTTTAATTAATGTTGCAGTTAATGCTTTTATTGCTGCCTGGCTGTCGATAAAGAAGGTAATACCTTCAGGCGGAATTGTCCTTACCACAGACTCACGGGCTGCTGTAGTCACTGCAAGGACCTCTGATTGGAAGACACTGCTGTGGTCGGGAAGGCGTATCGATTTGGAGATACCCAATGAGTCGAAGAAGACACCTGACCCCACCCCGGTTTAAATTTTAGATTTTAGGCTATGGATTGCGTGTTAGGCACTGTTCCGTCTCTCCATTCTTTCCTGCTGGGATAGGCGCTCGAGAATGGTCTTGTGAACTCTAAGTATGGCGTAATGTAGTTGTTAGGTACATTGCCAATATTTTTCTTTACGATCGGTACGAATGACCAGTTTCATTCAGTTTCCAGTTAACTGATTGGCGGCCGAAGGTTAGGTTAGGTTAGGTTGAGTGGGGTTGTGAGTTCATCACAAAAAGACCAGGCACCATAGTGGGCCCATCGCCATCCCCAGGGAACCGTTACGGTTAAAAACCTAAACCAAATCGCCCAGACAATCAATTTCCCTGCAGAAATTAATAATGGTCCCAATATTGTTTGAGGAACCAACCTCCTCTAAGTGATTAAAGAAGTACCTGCCAAGGTGCTTCCTTCTACTCCGAGCGATTGCTTGACACTCACATAAAATGTGGAAGATGTCTTCCGTGGCTTGTAGGTCCTCACAATACCTGCATATGTCCGAGCTAGCTAGTCCTAGTCTCATGGCATGCTTCCTTAGAAGGCAATGTCCAGAGAGTATTCCTACCGTTAATCTTAGCTTTGTTCTACTGAAGTTGATTAATTCTTCAGACTTTTTCCGGTTTAAGGTGGGCCACAGTGCCTTTGAGACCCTGTGACCATCTAGCTGTGACCATCTTGTGGCTGCTAAATGGGAAGTTTTTTCGAAAACGACCCTTCTAGCCACGGCCATTGGTGGTTTAATTCCCTCAATCATGGTGTTAGGTGGGAGCTCCGCTCCTTCCTTGGCCAGAGCGTCGGCCTTTTCATTACCTTCAATATTACGATGCCCAGGTACCCAACATAATCTGACACGGTTCTGCGAACATAATGCCTTAAGCATTGTGCGGCAATTCCTTACTAGTTCAGATTTAGTGGTATGTGACTCTAGCGCTTTAAGCGCAGCCTGACTATCAATGTAGATGGCGATATTCTTGTTGGATATCGATCTCATCTCAAGTACCTCCGCAGCTTTGAGTACTGCCAGAATCTCCGCCTGGAACACACTGCATGTGTCCGGAAGTCTCAGGGCCAGATGTAAGTCCAGTTCATTGGAGAATACACCAGACCCTGTGCCCTCACTGGTTTTGGAGCCGTCAGTATATATCGAGGTCTCATTTACCCTCGACACCAAGTTCCTATACCAATCCTCTCTGTCAGGGTACAACACATCGTACGGTGTGTCAAAATCTAGTGTACCAAGACCTTCATCCGACTTTTCCGGTATTTCGGAGAATGATTCCTTCAAAATACTGCTATGTCCTATCCTACTGTTCTTAAAGAGCCCAATATTAGTGAGCCGTAGCGCACTATTTCCTGCAATTGATTTTATTTGTAGGTCCAGTGGCAAAAGATTTATAAACGCCTCCAGTGCAGCCGTTGGTGTGGTACGTAAAGCACCCGTAACGGCAATGCAGGCTGTTCTTTGTACCCTGGTCAACATATCCCGTACATACTTCTTGTTTGTGGCTTTCCACCAGACAAGAGCCCCATATGTAATTATGGGTCTTACTACCATTTTGTAAAGCCAATATAAGATTGACGGCTTCATGCCCCATTTCTTTCCTGCTGTTCTCTTGCATATGAAGAGAGCATTATAAGCTTTGCGGACTCTTTCCTGTACGTTAAGTTTCCAATTTAGTTTCCTGTCTAATACCGTGCCAAGATATTTTGCGCTCTCCGAGAGAGAGAGCTCCACTCCATCAAGTCTGGGCAGGTTGAAGGGTGGTATCTTGTATTTTGTACTAAATAGTACGAGTTCGGTTTTCTCCGGGTTGACTCGTAGTCCACACCCTTCGGCCCATAATCTAAGCCTATTGAGGGCTGTTTCCATAAGTTCACTCATCGTGTTCAGGAATTTTCCTTGAACAATGATAACTACGTCATCGGCATATGCGATGACTTTGAAACCTGCATTGTTTAATTCTTTAAGTATGTCATCTATGACCAGCACCCAGAGGAGGGGAGAGATAACCCCTCCTTGCGGGGTGCCTCTAGTAACAGATTTTCTTATCGAACTGTTTCCGAGAGTGGAATTGATATTTCTCGTCGAGAGCATTTCGCATAGCCAATTGGTGATGCGTTGCTCGACATTTATCTTTTCCAAGGCGCTTTTGATTGCATCTTTCCTGACGTTATTAAAGGCACCCTCAATATCCAAAAAGGCAGCTAATGCATATTCTTTCTGGTGAAGGCTGCCTTCAATTTTGCCTATTACCTCGTGTAGAGCCGTCTCTACCGATTTACCTTTCAAGTATGCATGCTGAGCATTACATAGAGTTCCGTTGCAACACTTGCTTCTTATATAAATATCGATAAGCCTTTCAAGCGTCTTGAGGAGAAAAGACGACAGACTAATAGGTCTGAAGTCTTTCGCTGAAGTATGACTTGGTTTACCCGCTTTGGGTATAAATACCACTCGTACTTCTCTCCATGCCCTGGGTACATAGCCTAATCGCAGGCAGTGTGTAAAAAGATTTCCAATCATGTTCATAACTATACCTGGAGCCCTTTGAAGCATAGCCGGCAGGATGCCATCGGGGCCAGGTGCTTTGAACGGAGCGAAGGACTTAATTGCCCATCGCAATTTCTTCCCAGTGATGACATTGTCAACAACCCTTACGTCTATTCCCGAACCAATGCTGTATCCATTAGATAATGGAGTTATTGGCGCACTACTTCCTGGAAAGTGTGCTTCCACTAGTGATTCCAGAACTTCCTCGCTGCTTTCGGCCCACGAACCGTCCGATTTCTTAATAAAGCTAGGGACAGCTGCGTCCTTAGCCAACATTTTGCGAAGTCTGGACGCCTCGCTAGTATCTGTGATCGCCTCACAGAAGAGCTTCCAAGATTTTCTTTTGGATTGCCTGATCAAGTATTTAAACTCTCTCTTACTTTCTATGTATAGATCCCATGTAATGTCGTCCCCCACAACTTTGGCCCTGTTGTAGAAATGTCTAACTTGCCTTCTTTTGGAGCTTAACTCCTTGTTCCACCACTGAGGCTGAGACCTTTTGGTTGTCTTTCTGAGCGGGCAAACTTGTTCGTAGGCTTTGCTCATTATCCTGCCTAAGTTATCAACTTCCCTGTCTAAGTCTAATGACGTTTCAATAAATGGTACTTCATTTCCTATCTGATGCCTAACTATGGATTCGTACCTATTCCAGTCAGCTTTCCTGGGGTTTCGATAGGTGATCGTAGCCTTACTGTGGAAGCCTATCTGAAAGCGAATCCACTTATGATCCGAAAGGGATGCCTCCTCTAATACCCTCCATTTCTCAATTGTGAGGAAATCAGTACAAGATGCAAGAGTAATATCGAGCACCTCTTGCCTGTTCCGTACCACAAATGTTGGGGTATTGCCTTTGTTACATATAGTAAGTTTGGTCGATAAGATAAAATCAAAAAGACACTCACCTCTAGCATTGATGTCACTGCTTCCCCATTGCGAATGATGCGCATTAGCATCGCATCCAATGACGAAGAGCCACTTGTCCCTGGTCAGCAGCTGCCTTAAGTTACCGGGTGGCACTGCCGTCGACTCGTACGGCAGATAAGCCGATATCAGGCACACCGGTTTGCCTCCTTCTCTCTCGCAAGAAATTGCGGTTAGATCTCCGTCACTGAAATTATTCAAAAGAAATGCCCTTATATTGTTTTTTAATAGGATACAAGCCCTAATTTTACCTTCGTTAGCTTTGAAGTAAAGCGTGTAATCCCTGATGGAGAGCCCCTGGATCTTGTTGTTCGTGTTGATCCAGGGCTCTTGTATCAGTACGGCTACAACGTCATGCTTGATCACGTAGTTGACCAAGCATGCCGTTGCGGCCCTACTGTGATGCAGGTTTATTTGCATCGTCTCCATCTTGGGGTTCCTCCACCTCAGCTCCCTTGGTCATGACCTTAATCATGACCTTCCCCATGCTGTAGCGCACCATCCCTTTAGTCTTTTCCAGGGATGGGAGCGATTCCTTGTTAAGGCTCAGCAGAAAGTGCTGGCCAAATTGCCTTCTTGGTCCAGTCTTAAGGACTTTCCAAGTGTCGGCCTTTAGCTCCCTATTCTGCATATGGAGAAGGCCGAGTAGTTTGTCGGGGTATGTGTACGGCAGCGGAACCCATACCCATGCCTTGGGCGGAGAGTACCTAGCCAACTCCGCCACGGTTACGCATTTGAGCTTAGCCCCGCTCCATACCTCGCCAACCCCCAGCACAAACTCTCTTAGGAAGCCAACCGATACCTTATTCCCACAAGCTACAACCTTGCGACCACCGTCCCATCCAGCGCCGTCAAAGAGAAGGTCACCACACTCTGCGGAAGACATTTTCTTCCACAAAGCGTCCTGAAACTTCTCCTCGACAGTTAACCACTGTTCCATGGTCAGACGTCCGCTCGGTCCCTGCTCGTTAATGATAGCGACCAGGAGCTCGTCTGCACCACGGGCGAAGTACCAGCCTTCACCTTTTTAGCTGCACTCGGCTCAATGACATCGTCGGATCTGCCCCTTTTGCTAAGGAGGGTATCTCTGACCTCCGCAGACACGGCCCCCTCTCCATCCTTTTTGCCCTGTTTCTGTTTGGCTGGTATGAGTCCACTAGTGGACGCTTGAGCCTCTACCCTTGCTACGACCGCCGCGGCTGCCGGTTTTTTGGCAGCCTCAGCGGTCATTGTTACCTTGGCCCGTTCTAGTTGTGTCCTGTCCCAGGCGCTTAATGAGCTGACGTCACACCCCCTGAACTGTTCTATTTTGCGCTTCGCACTCTCGACCTTACGTCGGGCATTGCGCATCAGAAGCTTGTTCAGCTGGTGTGCGTTTTTGTTCGTCCCTGATTTCTCGACTGCGGGGGATCCGGAAGCAGCAGAGTACCTGCCTACTGCGCCTCCAGTCCCCTTAGTCGGTTTATTGCCCTTAGGGATATCAACGAGAGTACCAGCCACCTCGTTGCTATCCCTATTTACTAAGGCGAGTGTGCCAGCCAACTCGCCTTTGCCCTGTTCTATTTTGGTGGGAGTACAAGCCGTCCCACCGCAAACTCTATCTACCGAAGTGAGAGTACCAGCCACCTCACTTCCTGCTACGTTAGTGTCAGTGAGTGTGCAGTCCGCATCCTCACTGTCACTAGCTAGCAATACCTCTTCTAGGTCCCTCTCCAAGCCGGAGATGGAAGACTGTGGTTCGGATTCATAAGAATCCTCTCCCAGTTCCATCGCCGGCGTTTTGGAGTCTGTTCCCTCCCTTTCTGGAATAATAATTCCTTTTTTCGTATTTTTAAGTTTATTTTTGTTTAAGTTTTTGTTCATTATTGGTCCCACGAGTAAGGCCGGAAAAAACAAGGTCGACCCAGGCAGCGCCGCCATACCTGGGCAGGGCAAAATACAACAGACCCGCGCCAAGGCGTCTGAGGGAGCTCGTACGCGACTGGTTTTACCCCCAGCCTTTCATCCTTGGGTACGGTTTGCTATCTGCTCACGCCACCACTGGAATTAGGTTGGATTTAAAGGTTTACTCCTACCTCAAACTAAATGGATCACGACAAACGATTGAGACGTTAGTGTAAATCCTTGGCTGACACTAACCGTTAGACTGGTTAGCCATTTTCAGGCGGGCGCCCACGTGAAGGACTAGAGAATGAGGATTTGTGCCCAAGCCCGATTGGCGGCCGAAAGTTGTACAAATATGTCTAGCGACAGCAGATTGAAGATAGCCTCAAGACCTGCTGTAGGAGTTGTCCTCAACGCACTGGTGGTACCAATACACGCTAGTCTTTGTTCTTTCGTATTAGCCTTTAGGTAGGTGGATTTGTTTGTAGCCGGCCACCATACAAGGCTGCCATAGGACAGTATAGGTCTTACTATAGCCGTGTACAACCACATTTTAATTTTGGGGGATGGCCCAGGTTTTTCCAAACCTTCTGCTGCAGGAGTAGAAGGCTACTGTGGCCTTTTTGATTCTTTCATATGTGTTCAATTTCCAGTTCAGTTTTTTGTCCAGTATAAGTCCCAAGTATTTTGCACTGTCAGATATTCTAAGGGGTATACCGCCAACAGAAGGTGTGACAAACTGTGGTATTTTCCTTTTGTTTATGAATATAACCAGTTCAGTTTTCTGGGGATTTAAAGTAAGGCCGCAGCTCCGGGCCCACATGTCGAGGGTTTTAAGAGCGCCACCAATTTGTTTAGTGAGTGAGTGAGTCATAAGCACCTCGTTTAGAACTATGACCCATAGTAGCGGGGATATAAAACCGCCCTGATTAGTTCCTCTAGAGGCGTAAGCTTCTAGCTTAGAGCCCCCAAGTTCGGCTTTAATATGTCTTCCTTCGATAATGCTAACAATCCAGTTGATAATGAAACTATCAATGTTAAGCTTACTCAACGTTCTGCGTACGGCATCCGTTTTGTCCAAAAAGGCCGCTAGTGTGTACTCTTTATCTTTTAGAGCTTTTTCAATTGTACTGACAACACAAAGTAGTGCGGTTTCCGCACTTTTACCTTTTGTGTAGGCATGCTGGGCCGGGGATAAATATTCCGTATCCTGCTACGAATGTTGTAGTGGAGGGGGTGTTGGAAGGATGGAAAGAATGAATAATTTAAAAGACTAGTAAGCAAAGAGAAAAGAAAACAAAATAATTAGGGGGCGTATATACTTAATATTTTGTAAGCAATGAAAATAACAATAAAAAAAAATTGCAGATGGACGGATGCATGCAGATAGCACGTCATAAAATCCAGCTACTTCAGTGGGGCCGGCGTTCTTCAGCATGTCCGATCCGATCTAATCTCTCCCTCCATCTACGGAATTAAATTAACGTGCGTTGCGAAACAAAAGGGATGCTGAATCAATCCCATTCCACTCTAAGCTGAGGTGTTATGGCTTAGGTAGCCATCCCATCCAGGATAGACCTTTTCCCTGCTGCAGTCCACTTCCGACTCTTAACCACCCGAAAGTCTGCGCAGTTAAGAATAGGAGTACTAAATCATTCCACGGTCTTCAAAACAAAACCAGCAAATGCCATTTATAATAATTTGTTAAAAAAAAAAAGTTGTAACCGATTATAAAATATAGGTAATAATTCATAAATTCTTATATTTACTTTGTATTGTACATATTTTGAGAAAGAAAAAAAAAATAATACCAGTACTTTGAGAAAAAAAAAAAACAGAATTCTAGGTAACTTACACGTGGTTCTGCGAATTAGTATACTAGGGTTTGAAACTTCATATTATGTTATTTAAATATAAGTTTTTATGGGTTTGGAATGTGACTCCTTTTTACTACTTACCAACAAACTCTCGAAGAAGGGCCCGCCGTCGAGTAAGGTAAAAATAAAAAAAACACACTCCTCTCCTCAGCGCAAAGAGAAACCGGTTGATCTACATTATATACTAAGCGCACTTTCCACTGGTATACTAATACACCGCGATTATAATGAGAGAAAAATTATATAGGTATCAAAAAAAAAAAAAACAAAAAAAAAAGGATGGAGGTCACGTTCAGAATTCACCATAACGCAAACGTATTTTCCTCTCTTTTTTTTATAAAGGTATACATATATGAAAAGAATATATAGAGCTATAGGTAGCGCGGTGACCACTGGTTATTTTAAAATATCGTTTTGATATCGATATATGTTTTTATGCAGTAGCACTGATATCCATTCGGTGACGTTCTGGGAACATATCTTTTCGCTGTCTGCAGCTCCTTTTAGGTGGCCGTGTTTCGTCGGTCGAGAAAGTCAAATTTTTTTGACCAACCTTAACTGGTGCAGAGCCGTGGCATTTTCACATGCGCCTCGGTCTCTTAATTCTTTAAATTGGCCAGGCAATCAATTCTGTCCCTAGATATTTCCCCAGGAAAATAACGTCCGATATTAGGATCTTTCTTACGCTCAAAATTAAATTATTACTTACCCAGAGAGGTCTGGGAGAAAATGTTAAATTTAATATGGGGGGAATAATTATCCACTCAGTGGCACTGTAGCGGTAGGCTAAATCGAACCATCGGTACCGCTTCCGAATGAGTCAGTGGTTGAGTGATGTATGTACTACTTCATGCATGCTTCGTGAATACACAAAAAAATAATTTCAGTCATACAGTGTTGCATGCAAGAAAAACTAAAAGTTTTTTTTTTGTATTTATATGTCAAATAGTACAATGTGTATATATCTATCAGTCATAATAATGTTTTCAGTATGAAGAAAGTGAGGCTTTTTGGTATTTGCGTTGGAGTGACTTGCCTTTCCAGCCTTTAGTATGAAAATAACCTTCACTTCACGCCATTCCAGGTATATATACCTGTGTGAGACTACCAAAGTAAAGTTCTTTTAATACCGGAATGATAGTGTTGACAGTTCTTTGCAACATAATTGGAATGATTCCATCTGGTTAGGATTTTCCTCAATCTCGCGATTTCATCACAGAAATTTTGCCATGACTGGCGTTTGGATTTCTGAATTTCATTCTTGAATTTCCTCTGACTTGCCTTGTACATATTCCAGTCAGAATCCAATTTCGTTTGGTTGGCCGTATTTAGAAGTTTCGTTCTTTCCTTTCTGATAGCGGCCAGTTTCTTGTTCCACCATGGAGGTTATATTTTCTTACTCGTTAATAAGCCCTAAAGCAGTAGCCCAGATGACTCAGTAATATGGTTTTGGTCCAAAGAACACGGATTCTGATAGCTAGTTTGTCCGCTGATAGATTTCCTGCAATACCCTGACGACCACTTTACTGTTTTTGAGTCCAATGTGTTGCACGATAGGGCCTGTAAGGCGCCTATTTGAGAAAATTTGCATTTTGTCACCTCTTATTTCCATTTTTAGGTTTAAAGCTGTGCAGATCTCAATGGCATGGATTTCTATCGGGAATACCATGGGACACGTTCCTATATGTATTTGGGTCCAAAAACGCCAGCACCCTCTCCAGACTCCATCTTTTATCCGTCAGTGTAACAAACTAAACTTTGGGTCTAGTTTCGGTAAACCATTTTTGGCCCATTCTGAACGGTCCAGTATACCTACCTCAAATAATTTCCCGAAACTATGTTCCCTATCCATAGTGTCAGGAATGTAACAGAACATGCCCATGTTTGGGATTGAGTTAAGTATATATTTCCAGGTGTCACACATGGTTCGTTGGCTTGAAGTTATATTCTAATTGCAACTTAGTAGCGCATCTAACTGCTACCTTCCTAACGAAGATGTGCAACGAATCCCAGTTGTAGACTCTAGTGCAGTTGTTAGGCAGGTGTGCATTGCACCTGTGATACCACGACAGGCAATACGTTGTAGCTTCTAAAGCTTCCGTTGTCCGTTCAAGTACTTTCGGCCACCATACAATTGCCGCGTACTTGATAGGGTATAATAACCAGTGAGTCATAACGCGACTTAGAACCCAAGTTCTGGTGCCTACTGGCCCATATGGCTCTAGTGGCATGTTCTGTGTCTGACCTGACGTATGAGTTCCAGTTAAGCTTCTTATCTACGATAAGATTGGAGTAACTTAAAGTCGTGCCTTTAAGGTTATGGGTTCAAGATTATAAAGGCACTAGGTTTTACTAGTATTAATGGATAGTCCTTCTTTAGTTCACCATTCTAAAACATGTAGCAGAGCGTTCTGCATGCCCCGGAGCAACCGAGTAATGGTATCACCTAGTTTACCATTAATAATGACTACTAGACTATCAATGACCCCACCTTAAGGACACCCTTTTGCTACTGTCACTGAAACAGACACTTCCCCGGAGGAGGAAGTTATAATTCGACTTTCCAGCTAGGCTCTGATCCGGTGGTTGGTCGAGTCTTCAATACGTTTCAAAACTGATCGCCCTAGAAATCGAGTTGTATGCGGCATTATCGAAAGCACCCTCAACGTCCAAAAAATGCACAAAGGGCGAGATCCTTAGAACGGAATGTTTTTTCTGACAACTCTCTAAATTAGACCTGGGGAAATGCCGGGACCACCAGGAGCCCATTGCCCACTTTACCTTATCTGGACTAAATATCTCACCAGTTAGACTGCTAACTGTACTGTCTACACTCTACAGGGATCAGTGATTACTTGGAATTTTACACTTTAAGATATAATAGTCTTATAAACTAATGAATATTACAAATTTCAAAGAAGCTATAAGATACAGGAATTTTAGAGGGAATACGAATAAATAGATTTAACAAGAAACAAGAAACAAGATGAAGAAAGAAACAGAATTTAAATGAAAAAAAAAAAATAATTAAAACATCATCATACATACTCCATTCTATGTTCAACGATTCACACAATGTCTGATATTTTCCTAGAGCTTTGTGTTTTTGCCGCAATTAGTAGATAGTTTTTGTTGTATTGATGAAGCACTAGTATGCTGCTTCGTCAAGATCCCACGTGGACTTAATTCACGAGACAAACATCTAGGTTTGTCCACGATACATTTTCGAGTCAGGGGAAGTACGCCATGGCCCACACTCCATTAAGTCCTTTGTTGAAAATTCTGGAATGAGAAGAAAATTGATATTTTTGTCAAATAAGCAGGCCGCCCTCGAAACTGGCTCATCGCCCTATCCCAAGTACCCTGGTTTGTCCGCAGATAACCCAATCCTTTCCTAGGCGAACCTCTTAGCACAATGGACTGTTTCAGGCATTCTGTTCAGGACGACCAGTTGTACTGAACCTGGCAGACTGATTATTACTTTTAACACGACCAAGGCAGCTACATGTTTTAATTATGACATTCCATTTTATTTAATCGCTATTCCTACTTACCAATTTCATCAAAGTTCAAGCTTAAGCTTGTTAATTTTACATAGTATGTACTTCATATTCGATTGTATTGAATGGCATATATTTTTTCGTAGCAAAACTATAAATCCATACAAATGCACACAAATGCAAAAAAGGCATAAATAAAAATAATAAATTATAAAATTGTGACTCAAACTACGAACTTATTCGAGTGAATGTTTTGAATTCCATATAAAAATTTAATTTCGGCTTTGAATTTAGCAACAGATTTTAAGCACGGCCCGAAAACCTTTAAAATATCTCATGCATACCCAACATTTACGTTATGCAGATACGTTCAACGATATTTACGTATACCTAGACTAATAGGCCTAATAATAAACATCGTACCTCTTTCTCTTTGACACAATCAAGGCATAAATAATTTAATTTAAGTTTAATAACATTTTTTTAGTTCCTTTATTTTAGTTTGACATTTTTTTTGCTTATAATTATTGTTATTATTGTTTTTGTTTGGTTTTAAGATAAGGAATCTGTGAAAGCACAGAACTTTATTTGGAATAATAAACAAGATATCCTCTTGTCTTTTCTTTTGGTGCAGGTCTCAGTCATTCCGTCAAGGGCCACTGAACGCCAGTAGTCGAAGTCAATCGCATTCGTATGTGAATTCCAGCATTTCAGCCAATCCCCTCCTCCCAATTGACACTGGTTTGTATTTATTTTATTTTGTTCGTAAAATTTTGTTATTGCTTTAATTTCCTTTCTACATTTTTTTTATTAATTTCTATATTAAAATGAAACTAAAAATAAAATACGTAAATTGAGATGTACTAGTGTTTTAAAGTATGGTTTACTTATTTATAATTTCAGCGGACTGGGACTATCGCAATCAATGCAACGCCTCGATGACGCCTTCTCTGATGAAGAAGGGAGCGGATACCTTGGATCGCCGACAAGACAATCCTACAGACCCCACGCATTCTCAAGTAACTCCGTCCTCAGATAATATTTTAAAGTATTGTACAAACAATGATTTTATTTTCTAATGAAAAGGTCACAGCAGCCCAGGTGGAGATTTATCAGACGAAGAGTTATGCTCCGGAATCGCCAATCTCAGGGGCGGAACAGCTACCCCCATTGGGAGTGGGTATGGACCAACTGAATTCGAACCGATCTGTGTCTCCTCAGGCTCAACAATCATGGAATTCCCCCATCCACAGCAACAGCAATGTTCAAGGCCAAGATCGGGATCGTGTGCATCCAGGAGATCACAATTTAGGTAAGCTTCCTATTGTAAATCATTTGCTCTAAATTTGAAAACGTTCATTTATTTTATTGTTTTATGATTTGCTATTGTTACAAGTAGAAATAAAACTGGATCTATAGTTGCTATGTTTCCATTATATTTTTTGTTTTGGGAAATAATTTATCTTACTCTCAACATAGGTACATATTTTTTTTAGACCTTCACAATATTACTGTAGTTGTGTTAACCCAATTGGGACGTTAACGGGACTTGTTAAAGCAACTTTTGCGCTTAATATTTGTAAAAGTGACAATGTAATAAAAAATTCAATATATAAATGAATATTGGAGATGTTGGCTCCATATTTGCAGTCAACAGATATAAATATATTTTTCGACCGCATGAATTTCCTGAACAATGTTATTATGTTGTCCACAATTAATGGCAATGTTTTCAAGTCTGGTCGGTCATTAATAAAAACTGCATAAAATTGTGAGAACGCTATCTTAGGCATAGTTTATCACAACCATCCGAGGACAGAACGTAAGGTTACGTGTATTGTATGCCGTTTCCAGCTGAATTGTTAACACTATTGATGTCCACGAGACAGGGAAATTGAAAAAAAGATTTTAATTGTAATGTGTTCCACGGGTTTTCTCTTAAATATGAGACCGAAAGTTATTAGCCGCATTAAAACGGATTGGAATTTTAAAATCATTTTTTAACGGGTTACACTGAAAAAGAATGACGTTGGAATTAAACATTTTAATATTTGGTAACGAGGAGTTTTAACGTCTTAAAGGAGTTGTCATTTAAAAGCTTGAATAAAGACAACTGATATATTTCCCCAAAAGGTGTTTTATGACCAGCTTTTACTTGCCAGTTGTACTATGATTGCCAAGGCTAACCACGCCTTTGCAAGGATAGAGTTATTTTTAAGTTGCACTCCATACACTTACTGAGCTGAAACGCGTCGAAAGAAGTATGTTTTTTTTTTATTAATGTTATTACATACATATTATATTAATTTATTTATCGTTTTTCCTTCGCTCATTTACACAACTTTCGATCCAGGTAAATAATCTTTTTATCCCAAAGAAGGAAGGAAAAAAATAGTTTATTGCTTAGTTGGATATATTTTTGTGATATTAAAATTAAAGTTGTTACTGTGTTTTTTTATAATTTGAAAAATGTTAATTGTGTTAAAGAACGGTGAATTTTATTTTAAATTTGTGCATGACAAAAATATGACGATATGATTTGAATTCATTATTTTCAAATTAATTTCATATGTAGAAACTTATGAGTTAATTGAATTACAATATTAGGATGTTAAAAAAATCTTACAATTCTAACAATGTCATCATATAGGTCAGAGCCACTTGTCCCTCTTGTACAGCAACAACAGCCCTCGTCGAGTCTCAGTGGGCTCCCAAGCTTGTGTCACTGTGCCGCAGCAACAGCCGCTAACCAACAACAGCATCAACAAATTCAGTCAATCGGAAGCTCTTTCGGTGGATCGCAACAGCTCCACGGAGTTCGAACTGGAGGAGGAGGAGGCAGCCTTAGTAGAGGAGGCAGTGGATTCGGACTTGACAACATCTACCACCAATCGGGAGAATCTACTGGAGCAGTCACAACATTCCACACCAGTCCATTATAGCAGTACCAACTATTCGATGTCTAAGCAGTGTTTACCTAATAATAACAATTCAACAGAGACCGAAACCGATAATATAATCTATACCGACATAAACGATATATGTCATTACAAATATCCAAACGAATATGCGAGCAAAGTAGAACATAAGATTTCGAACGAAAACAATTTGAATCTCATTAACGATCGCGATATATACGCGACTGTTAACCGAAAAACCAAATCAAAATCTAGAGACAAACATTTAAGCGACGAATTTATTGATGAATCTATTATTCAGTATACATTGTCAAAGCGGAATCAATTTAATACAAATACTTCTAGTGCACATCATAATGACTTGACGAACAATCTGTATAATGAATCCAACTACAATAATCACCATCATAATGATTTGAATCACCCATCTGATTCATCTTCAGACTATTTTGGGATTAAATTGCATCGTAAATTTGCCGTTGACAGAAAACTAACACAATCTGATCGTTATTTGGATTCAGCAGAGTCGCAGATTTCCCAGTCACAAACGGGTCGCAATACTCTTTCGTTGCCGAGAGCCTCAGAACTTTCTGGCGTTGACTCTGTCGACTCATATGACAGCCATTACATAACACATCATTCATTGGCAAATCTTCGAACAGTGACTAACCCCAACTACATGATGTACCGGGATGATGAAAAGCTTGCCCAATCTACGGATGAGAGAAGCTCAACCATTTCCCCACTAGATAGGTTTAAGAATTCGTCAGAAAAACTTGAATATGAATTATCAAACATCAATTTGTATTCGGCAGCGCAATACAAACCACCGTACACAGAGGAAAACATCTACGATCAAGTGGAAAAGGAATCATGGCTCAGGAGCAGCTCCTGTAAGGATCTGTACGGTGGGTTTTCATACTTTGAACATGAGAAAAACAAACCAACGATAGCGTTTGAAAAGGAATTCCTGACGTTTAATCGAATAGACTCGCCAGTAACGCGTTACGATGATTCGCGTCATTCCATGTATATAACAAAAAATCATTCAATTGATGCTTGCCAAGATTTCTCTACGATACCGGATTCTAAAGTCTACTCATCGAGTTACCCTGGCAGTACTTACAATGCTTTCGAGTATCAAAAAAGAGGATATGGTCACCAGTTGGATTTCACTGGTTCACAAGATGATATTTCGCACGACAGTTACGAACTATTGGAAAAATATGATAATGAATTTTACGATAAGCATATTCGATCCGATGATAACATTCGCTCCTGTTCTATGGACTCTGGCAATTATATTCCGAGTGATGACGAAAGTGTTTCTGAAATTCAAAAATACCGCTCGGCAATGGATGTTAAGTGTAAATCTGCCGCAGACATTATGAATGAGATTTGGGATTCTGAAGATCCAAGGTATTTACCGCGTGAAAAGCTATGCGTCAAATCTGATGGAAGCTTTTACAAAAAAGTTAAGGAGGCCTTCTGTTCAAGGACGTCAAGTCAAGAGAGTCGCAGTGATATTTATGAAACGAAAGCTTCTCGTAGTTCAGATTCTAGCAAAAAGTCTCGTGATAGCTTATACCACACAGACAGTAAAAAATCACGTGAAACTACAAAGAGCAAGACGTCGGTGGCCTCAAGCCAGGACTCCAAGGAGTCTCTTATTGGAGAATGTTTATCACGGAACTACGAAATGCCTATGACTACAGGTAAGAAGGTCAAGAAAATTCCGAAAAAGGATCAATACGAGAAGCATTCGAGTGTTGAGTCAAAGAGTGATTACTATGATGCGGTTGAATCCCTAGATAGCGATGGATTCGGTGGGCGACCAAAAGTAAAAAGCCACGATTGCTTATTGTCAGATACACAGAGCTCTACATTAAACAGTTCCTTCTACGATAACCGCGACACGTATTCAACATTTCCAACAAATAAGAGTCACAAAACATCGAAAGTACATTCGATTAGTCTTCAAAATGTAGAAATCGAGAGAAACGTCAAATCATTCGGGAGCAAATCTCCAGAAGCTATCAATTCGGCAAAATGTCGTGAGGAGAAAGAAGTACAAACCTACGATTCTATTGACAAGACGCCAACTCTACAATGCAATGGCAAGCAGTCGCACAAAATTGTTGCCTTCCGTCGTAGATCTGATAGTGAAAATATATTTAGTTTCGACCAAGATAAGATTGAGTCGTTGACAAGTTACAGTAAAAAGACGGAAAAGGTGCCAAAGAGTAAAAACAGTCCCGAGTATCCATTAACCCCAGAATTAATATCCGAATTTGAAAAGCAGATACATACTCCAACAACAAAGAAGGTTACTCGAAAGGAGGAACTTATGGCCAAAACTCACTTTGAAGAGTACAACCCGAAAGTGATGATCGATTCGACAGCTCCATTGCCAAGTGTGCTAGTACCATTAACATACAGTCACGCAATTGTGGAGCGAACAAAAAGTGATCCAAACTCGCTTGCGAATCGATCGCGATTAGGCAGTAACTCACGCCGACATGTTCTAATGCATCAAAAGTCTATTGACTTAACCCCAGCTGACTCCAGCGATGAAGATTACTTCTACAAACAAATACCAAGTGCTCCACCATTGTGCAAGGCTCATGGAAATTTTGAAATTCCAAAAAGCTATGACGTACCCGTAGTTGCGGTAGATATACCAAAAACCGGATTCGAAATGCCGAAGAGTTTCTTTCGTGAATACGATCGCCGTGCTTCAAAAGTGTTAAGAGAAGATATACCCTACGTGTTACATAAACGCCATATTATGAACGGAACTGCTCCCTCCCCAAGTGAGAAAAAACATCAAAAACCGAAAAGTCCTAAATCACCTAAATCTCCTAAATCACCGAAATCGCCAAAATCTGAGAGCAAACCTGTTACTGCTGGAGACATTTTGCCTGAAATCTTAGATAGTCTGCTTCCAGAACACGGAAAGGATTTTTTATTCACTCAAAATATAGACCTGTCAAAAGTTGACCCAATCACTCTCGAAGTTGACAAATCAATTCCTACGATAGAGCTCTCAAGCCCTAAACGGGATATAACTAAGCAGATGGATACTAAGATATTGGAGAAACTAAACAAAAAGTTAAGCCAGATTGAGAGTGATTCGGCCACCAGCTCCAGAACGGAAAGTATTCATCGAGAACAGCAGAAGCTAAGTTTAGAACAAAAGCAAATTCAGCTTTTTCAGAGTCTAAAAAAAGAACTAACAACACCATCTAGAAAAGCAGCTGCCAAACAAAGAATAATACCCAAATCAAGACCAGGAAATAAGCCAAAGAAAGGAAAGACCCGAATCACATCGTTCTCTTCTGATGATGAAAGCTTAGACTCGGATGATGTGTTTGGTTCCGCTGAAGCAATTCCTTCGCGTTTAGAGTTTTCGCCACCGCAGTCGAGAAAGGAAATTGAGCCGATTTTGCGGATCGAACAAAGTAAGCTGATTTCAGCTGCATGGGGCCGAGGACAAACAATGAGCTCTACAGAAATTGAGGGCTCTCCGCCGCAGTGCAGAAGGTTGGCAGAACTTGAAAGTCGGTATCACACTCAGAAACTGGATCCTCCTTATACGAATGCGACAGAGCTTCGTCGGATTTCGGAACGCTCAATTTCAATCCCGAGTTCTGAAGAAGAAAATAATATCGGCAACAAGAGAACCGATGAATGCACCGGGGACTACCAACGGAATGAGAACATTCCTTCACCTATACTGGAACACTCTGAGTTTTTGCGCGCCGAAGACGAAATCTATGCGACTTGCAGTGAAGACAAGATTTCTGAAGCAGATATAGATTACACACTTAAGAAAAACGACTACAGATTTTCACCGAGATCGGACTTTTCTAAGTCTAGAGCAAAACTGATTGAAGAGATTATAGATTCGTCTATCGTAAAGAGATCCAAGGGGCATGCTCCGATTTTGTTCGCACACGCTCGTCTCAATTTGTCAGAAGGCTCGGCACTAGCGTCTTTGCAAAGGCAGAAGTCTACGTTAGAATCAGCAAACACAGATCGTAGAGCTAAAAGCTTAGACACTCCAGTGATTTCAATGCACAAGCTACCGCCAATGAACGCTTTCTCTTCCAAAGATGATACCGTTGGCTTCGAAGAAGAAGCCGAAATTTTGGAAGAGAAAACTCTTCAGCTGGAGATGATTAACGCAGAAGAAGAAACCCCTGACAGTGTGCATTCGTGTGCTGGGTCTATTCCATCGGCGCACGTGAGCCACACCCCATCAAAATATGATTCTGTTTTGAACACCGTTGGTATAGACTCTGAAGAACACGACCTACTGTCTCAGTTGCAGTTCATTGAAAAAATAGCTCTGCAAGGAGTCAAAATCAAGGATAAGCAAAAATCAAAAATGCAGCTCAAGAGCGGAGATCACTTGATTCTTGATATTCCTAAATACAAGTTCGATTGGTCACCTTATAGTTCATGTAATAGCTCGAGAAAAACATCACCTGGCGTATCCCGTGCCAGCAGTGTAGAAAGCACTGGTAGGGGAAAATCAAAAATTCGCTCTAAAAGTCCTGAGTCAGGAAAACCAAAATCGTGTTGCGTAAGCAGTTGTGATAACTCGAAGAAAGAAAAAAAAACCGGTACTAAGGAACGACCAAAGTCCATTGAGCGAGAACGTAGGCTGAGTAAAGATAAGAGTAAATCACAAGAAGAAACTGAGGCCGACATAGCGAAGCGTAAAGAGAGACAGCAAAAATTATATGAATCGGCAATGAAACAGACTATTACCATGCTAAGTCCCGTTAAGGATCAACTTCCAGCGTTTCCGGCACCTGAAGATAAGATATCTGTAAAAACAGAGGGCGACAAAATAATTATAGAAACAGAATTTAAAAGCAAAGCCGAAGATCACGTTTTAATAGCGAAATCCCCTCGGAAACTTGACACTTCATTGGTAAAGTTTAGTCGAAGTTTCGACGAGAGCCGGTCCCAAGAGAAACTTGAAAAGGCAAACCGTAGCTTTGAAGATCGCAACAAGTCATTTGAAGAATCTGAAAAGTCGGACGTACCAAGCGATATAGTTATTAAATCTCCGAAGAGAATTGCAAAAAGTCAGGAAATAAAGCAGAAAATCGAAGGAAGTGTGGTACACAAAAAGATTGATGCCAAATCAAACAGCTTGGATAAGAAAGCTGAACCACATTACTTGGATATTGATATAAAGGCCAGGAGTCTCGACGATAATAAGGAGAAGCACTTGAAATCATCTCCAAACGGATATAAAAAAACAACAGATGAAAAACCACCAATAGCGCGAAGCGCAGTCGGGGACCGAAGAATATTTGCTCATCAGTATAACATAAATGAGGAAATAGACATGCAAGCAGTTATATCGGAGAGGAGGTCACTCGATCTATTAAAGAGGCAGTCTCTTACATCAGAAGACACAATGAGGGATAGCGATGGAAGTCGTAAGCCATCCACCGGGGACAGTGTTGATTCGTATGTATCTGTGGACGATTGTCATTCTGAGACCAAGCCAGCAGCTGGAAATGAAGGGTTTCCACATCGAGTTCCAACTATTGAATGTGAAGAGCCTTCAATTGAAGAAGACGATGACAACTCAAGTGAATGCCGTCACTTGAAGGTGTCACGATTCGATGCTAATCGCTTGAGCCTTGACAGGAGTCGTAGCGATGAAACTGGCTCTTGGATGACTGTTGAATGCGAAGAATACATTGGATCTGATACGTCAGAAAATGAACCGCGCACTTTAGAGCCAGACAGAAATATTTTTGAAACTCAGGCAACTTTAGACGATGCCGGTGACTTCAATACAATGGAATCTTCTTGTGTCACACCCACTTCAGAACTGAATATTTTGGTAACACCTCCAAACGCCAGTCCATTACTTGAGAAATCCGTAATTGAAACTTTTGAGAAGCTTGTAGAAAGTGCGGACCACGAGACTAAGCAAAAAGGAAATTTATCTAAGCAGAGTGATAAATCCAAAAGTTCGGATTCGTGGACAAGCGGGGAAGGTGCAATGGTAAGTCCACAAAGAGAAGGGAGACATGATTGGAGTATGTCAGTGAGCGGCAAAGAGAAAAGCTCAGTCGACGAAGAATCAAGTGTGAGTTGCTCGATTGCGAGGCCATTGGGAATTTCCCAAGATTTTGGTGACCTAGAGGAAAAGAAATGCTTAGAACTAAAAGAGCAGATGCTTAAACTCGACCTAGAGAGTAATGAGCGCAAAGACAGCCTACCAATTGAGGAGGTTAAAGCACCCACTCAAAAAAAAGCAACAACTCCAACATTAGAAAAGCAGAGTCCCATCGATTTGGGTACAAGCACAGAGATATTTCAAGACGCTATTGAGGAAAAAATTTCACAAATCCTCCTGAGAGACGACAGTGAGTCAAGCTCAAATGGTTCGGTGAAGCTCCCAAAAATTTTAAAACAAATTCGAACAGGAAGTTCGAAGAAACTTAGTTTAACGGCGGATGAAAATGGAAAGAAACTTAGTGCTAAGTCTGGCAGTGATCGCAGCTCGCAAGAATCGAAATCAAGTTTCGATTCTAAGGCATCATTAAGTGTTGAATCGAAGGGATCCTTCGAAACTGAAAGCAGTTCCGGGTCCCTTGGAGCTGCTCAGCGTCGGGGTGAACTACTTCAAAGAGAACAGCAGCCAACCTGGAAACCATTTCCAATTGAAAGTTCGGGTAGTTCGAGTGTAGAAGAGCCTTGGCAGAATATAGATCAAGAATCGTTTGAACGATTTGACAATTCAATCACAATCAAGGATTCATGTGACAGTGATTATAAGGAAATTTCACCCGAAGATCAAAAGGAGAGTGACACCAGCTTCCAAGATGAACTGAATGACTTTCCAACCACATTTGGATATCCAGCAATGACAAGTGCTTTAGCTGGCATTGGTGTCAATCCCACAGACATAATAGGATACAGCACTGGATTTACAATCGGAAGAACGCTTTCACGTATTTCCGAGCGAAGTACGGCCTCTGAAAAGTCAAGTATGGAAGATGACGTAAGCAAGGCTTCTACACATTCAGTCAGCATGCGTGATGAATCTGTTGGCTCAACTGACCATCAACCCAGTTTAAGTTCAGACTCTCGAAGTAATACCAATTTGGCATATATATCAGATGCAGATAGAAGGACTTCAGCAGAAATGCCAGATATACCCTGTGACTCAGCTACCGGTGATCGCTTGTCAAGCATATGTAGTTTAAATGACCCAAAGTCTCCTACTGTTGTAACCGGACGGTTTTCCGTCACTCAAGTCGATGAACTGGCTCCTGAAGAATTTGACAGGCACACATTATTGTGTCTTTCAAATGCTGGAAGCCAGGATTCAGAAGACTGGCCTCTTCCAGAAATACCATATGATCATGTACCCGTAAAACCGGCAGAATCGATTTACTCAATGCCCGACCTTGATAAGCCGGTGCCGAAAACGTTCTGTTGGAAAGCAAGTATGTCTGTTCAGTCCCAAGACTCACAAGATTGGCCATCACCGCCCTCAAGTGCAATGGAAATGCCATTTGTAGAAAATGTGGAGACCTACTATGCCTCCGAAGCCCAAAGTGCAGACCAAGTGATGGTGGAGTCCTTTACTGCCACCGACTACACGGTGGAGGAACCACCAAGTGATTCACAGAGTGATAAACTTCCCTCGGAAGATATAACAACACCACCAGAGCCAGCCAAAGTTTTACCTTACGAAGAAACAGCATACCTTATGTCATCTCCATTTGGGAATCAATCAGATATGGATGACTCCTGTCTATCGAACGTGCAATATACCACCCCAACTTGCTTAAATTCGACCTTAAGCTCCGTATCTTGTTTGTCATCATCATTCAATGTAACTTGTTGCACCGCCTCAAAATCTGTACCCAGCGGTGGATTGCTTAAAGGTACAAGCCCAGACCCTATCATCATTACCCAGCCAACTCGGTCTCCCCAAAACCGTAGTCCTATTTCTGAAGAAGAGCTGCTCTCTAACGATGAGGTATTTATGCCGGGAACGGTGAAGATTCAATTATCCCCAGATGAGAGTCGCACAACTGAATATGGGCGCAAATATTCCCGCGGATCTAATAACTCAGACACATCCATTGATGATATACTATCCACATCAGGTGGCACATTTATTGACGACCAGACAACTGTACGTAGAAATTTCGATATGCGTCTGAGCACTGGTTCTTACAAAAAGTGCAGTCATTCGAGCCATTCTGAAGAAGAAACCAGTTCGATTGGCACAGATCTTGATGGTACAGTGCGAATGGGTCTACAGCAAAAGAAATGCACTCATAGCTCGCATTCGGAAGACACATCAATTGGTCTTAGTATTTCGGAATGGTCTACCGGTACAAATACAGTCCGGCAATATGCTAATTTATCGGGTTCGGATAGTCTGTCGGCTGTCTCAAACCATTCATGCGGAGCGAAAAGTGAGAAGTCTAATCTTACTAAGTCAAGCATGAGCTCTATTAACAAATCCACTGAAAGTCTAAATGAAAAGAGTGCCAGCTTCTCAAGCAGCAAAAATAAATTTTCTGGAGAGAATGGATCGTCGGATGGATTACGATACGAAATTCTGTCGAATTCCGAAACAGACAAGCTCTCAGAATCTGCAACGAAAAGTGATGATACAACTCTTACTTTGACGGAAATGGCTCAAACCATCACCGAGTGGTCAACTTCAAGCAGTCGTACCTTTGTCGGAGGTCAACCAGATTCCCAACAGACGACAGAAAACCGAACACGACGTGGTAGTTGCATTGAGTATGTACCATTAAAGCATCCACGTAACGTAAAAAAGCCATCACCGCCAGGGGAGAAAAAGGCAGCATACCCAGCTATTCACAAAAAAAGTTCATCGAGCGGAAGCAATAATGGTCATAGCTCTGAGGATCTTATTTCAAAAGAGCAGCCGCAAAGAGCACCGCCACCACGCATTGTAGCAATGGAAGAGAAAGATCACAGTAGCAATAATGCTTCCAAAAAACGCCGTTCCCTAGAGCTTATGTCAAAGTTATACCAAAGCCAGGATATTTCTTCCGAAGGTGAAGCCTTCGTTGAACGCCTTTATGCTCCAAATGAGAAATTAACAGAACGCTACCAGAGTCAAGAGTTTGTTCCACTTCAAATGGTGCCAGTGCCTCCTCCAACAACAGCACCTTCGTTACCAGAAAAGCCACTCACAAAACATCACAGCTATGACGATAAGACGTTGTCAAAGTCTCAAATAAGAGAATACAAAACCAACAAATTGCGTCAATCTCATTCGTTTCATGAACATCTTCTTTCTTCAAAACAAGGCTTTCCCTACATAGAAGAAGAATCAATTGGTGGAGGAAGCTCCACATCCGCAACTACAACGACAAATACAATAAACAGTGAGCCAACAACGAGTACAGATAACTCATCTCCAATGCCACACCGTGCTGATAAATTAGCCAAATGTTCACCTTATTATTCTAGCAGTCTAAGCTCGGAATCGCCTCCAAATCAAATAATACAAAAGCCCCCCCGGAAGGGATCATTAACGCGATGTAACGTTATCAAAAGTCCTCCCAGCGGCAACGATACTGATAGTTCGTTGGATTTACGAAAGCAAGATTCGAAGCTACGAAATCGCGGCTACCGCAAGAAACGTCCAATGCCAACGAAACGTATGCGCTCCGAACGCATTCTCACAGAACAAGAAAGTTCAGAGTGTTCCGAGGACTATTTACCCGAAATGGAATATGGCTGCGAGGAACCTTCTCAGCCGGAGGGTAATCAGTATCCTGAATTTGATGAGGAACAAGAGACTGATGACTATGAAGAATATCAGCCTTATCTAGTTTATTCATGTGGCAAATTTGAGACCTTCGACATGTCCTCGGATAACGTGGATGAAATGGGATTCCCCCGATATGACCGTTTACGTCATATAACAAACCCCATTTACCATCAATCTACATCGGCCAGTCATCTAGCGATGCCTGTTAATCACCCAGTAAAACCAGCGCGTCAAAAGAAGCGCCAATTGAACCGCGAGGAATCAGTTAATCCGGCTAGTGAATATTTTGTTTATGAAGGGCACCAATCCAATCAAGAGGAGAGCGGCCCTGAATCCAAAGCCGGCTTGTCTGATGACTTTTGTAATTCCAGCGAAGAAAGTGCTACAGGCATACAACAAAGCACTGATTTGGAGCTACCTTATCCAGATTTCCTATCTGACTATGAAAACGAATCGGGTGACATGGAGCACTACGAATGTGGTCTTGATATTCGGGTCGATCCACCTCCAAAATTTTCAAATGATTCGGACTAGTTTACTAAATTTGTTGATTGAGTCTTTTAATTAAAAATTAATTCTAAGGTATTAAGACTAAGTTGTAACTGAAAATATATTGATTGCTTCAGTATTTTGTCACTTAAGTTGTTCATGGTCTCAATCTGTTGAATAAAAGCACTGTTTATTTATCGAATATACAAAGATGTATAATTTAAACTGCACAAAAAGTGAGTAAAAATGTAAAAATATTTTTTTCATTCTTAATATTATAAAAAAACAAATCGAATTTTACACACTTGCTATAACTCTGTACTACCGCACATAAAAGGCGACCGATCAACTCGTGTGCTATTGTTAGGAAAACAAATCTCAATTTACATATATTATCATTCTGAGTAACTGAAAAAGATATATTATTAATACATACACATAGATATAAAATCGCACTTACAACCTTAAGAATGAAATGTATTTACGTACTTGTTTGTTATTGTTTTACTTCAGTATTTTGTTATTGTTCAAATAAACAAATCTTAAAACTAAGGGGGCAGATAGAAGACGGATAGAGAATTTCGTTGATATGTATTTATTTGGAAGGATTTTTCATGTGCCATTTTTTTCTAGTATTTGCAACTCATAAACAGATAATTAAAGCGGCTTCGCAGCTCGCACCATCGTATCACTAATAAAACATAATTTTGAAAACTTTTGAAAAATTTTGTTTATAAGAACGTGCCATGCAATTTTATACTATGTTCCCACCAACGTGATTTAGCGCATGTGATTTATAAATCACGAAAGGCGTCTCCACCGAACTCTACGTGTTTTAGTTTGACATCCAGGAGAAAGAGTTCATTCCCTTCGGACCAGGTTGTTTTTGTTTTGTTCCCATACCTGCCACAAATAAAACAATTTATGATGGCATACGTACTTAATAAAAATACAAAAACACACCGAAACACGAAGAATATTGGTTTTAAAATATTTTTGTTGACATTTTTTTTTTTTTTGTTGAATAAAATTGAATTGGATTGAAAAAATAACAGGTATGTTCGATTTAAATTTTAAGTGGATTTGCGATGACAGATACGTAATTAAAATTTAAACGCGTGTAATCATGTAATTAGTAATCACGAAAATGTATGGTAAATCACGTTGGTGGGAACATGGTATTAGGCTTTAAGTTTCTACTAGAGGCATCAACTATTTTTGGAATTGCAATTATAAATCAGCACCACAACCAGCCACATTGCACTTCAATTAATTTGGCATTTCTGTTGTTTTCCATTGACACAAAATAATGATAGAAATTACACATTGAAACTTATGTGGTATTCGATTGGGCGCTCTCAGAGCAATTTTTATGTGCGTTTCGTACAGGAAAAAGCAATATTTTTCAGTGCCTTAATTTTGTGCGGCGATGTCGCTGGGGTACGTTCCGAATTGGGTTTGATTGTGTGAGTGAGCCGCGCGCTTTGACCAACGTGACCATTGTGCAGTAATTTGACACTTTTTCGAGGACCCTGATGCAATTTGTTGCTACTTTATCCCTTTTTTTTTAGTTTAAAAAGGCACTTCGCAAATTTTAGAAACGCTATGATTTCCAAATCAATTTCTGTAAAATATAACTCTGCTGTCTATCAGAACATGATTAAAGTGTTAGGGGAGCCAATAATTGTTAAATATTGTGCGAAAATTCTTAATTTCCAGAGTAGCTTTATAAATTACACTTGTTTCTTCCACCGATTTTTTTTTTCTTGGCTACTTTTCAGAATTTTGAAACAATCTCCCTAATATCGTTTTCGATTTGGCAAAAAATTAATTCTTTGAGCTTCGATCTCAGCAAAGTAAAGTAGGTTTTTCAGAACTCAATTACAACATCTACGCTATACTTGACACTTCGCAATAGTTTGTTGTAATTGCGTGCTGAAAATCCTACTTTACTTTGCTTTGCTTAAATCGAAGCACAAAAAAATACGCCATTGTAACTTGCATTTGTTAACAATAAAAAAAGACTAAATTTAATGACATACTTTTTTTTTAATTTAATATTTCATGGCATAAATGTGGGATTTTTTAAATTTTGGCGATGGATAGAAGGAATTTTTTTGGTATAACCGTGGGATAACCTGCTTCTAAAGTCTGTGATCACTGATTTGACTAATAAACTAATAAACTAATGTCAAAAGAGATGTCATTATATTGCATGTATGTTTGATTTGAGAATGAAGTGCATATCAACTCACCCACGTGAAAATCGAAGAAATTATTTATTATTATTATTATTATTATTTATTATCAGGTAATTAAAATTACATGGTAATATTAAAGTTAAAGCTGCGAAGACTATTGGCTCTAAAGTTAGTTAGTGTTTATATGGAAAGGTTAGCTCTAGTTACAAAGTTTGATATCATTTCAATATTGGAAGGACTATGGTTACTAAGTATTTCGTATATTGAGTTGTCTTTGAATATGTTATTGATGGTGAGTCTCAATTCTGTGCAGTTCTCCAATATATGCTTTATGTCCAATGCAGTGTTGCAGGTACTACAGGTTGGAGGGGTGTTTTTGGTCAGGAGGTGCTTATGAGTAGCTGAAGTGTGTCCAAGTCGTAATCGCACATAGTTTGAAATTTTATGTTTAGGAATTTTTGTGGGATATACCGGGTTTACTCTCTCAGGGTTTACTTTTTTGTAGTAATGGTGGTATAGACTCCAGTCATTTTTGGTTCGGGTTTTTGTGGCTCCTTGGATAAGCTTTAACAAATCTAGTTTGCTGTATATGTCAAATCTGTATACCGGGGCGTTTTTGGCAGAGTTCGCTGCCATATCTGCGTTTTCGTTTCCTTGGATCCCGACATGCCCAGGAGTCCACATTAGCTTGATCTTATTTCATGATTTGTTAATTTGGAGTCGGATTTTTGATATGAGCTCAGTGTTATATATGCTATCGGAGCATATAATATGTTTTCCTTTGCGTTTCGTTGCGATGTTTGTGGCTTGTAGGATAGCAAAAGCTTCTGCTGCAAATATTGATGCAAATTCGGGCAGGTTGCCAATGGAGATAATGGATCCATTTTCAAGTGAGACAGCAAATGATGTGTGTTCTGTAGTCTTTGATCCATCCGTGAAAATAAGATTCCACCCATCTGCTTTTAACTCTGCGGAGATGCTGGCGAAAAGTTGACAGTAGGCTGTGTTGCTGCTGGTATTTGCTTGTTTGTAGTTGGCTAGGGTCAGTATGATAGATTCTGGGTTCATTAGCCATGGGGGATATCGTGGGGCTGCAATCTGTTTTAGCCTAATTGGGATGTCTAGCAGAGATGCTTTTTCAAGTATGGTAGCTATGGCGGATGGTATCCTCTTTATAAGCTTATATTCCTTTGCCCTCTTAACGTCCAGATCAATTACTGAGTTTTTAGAGAAACATAGTTTTGCCGATAGTTTTAAAGTGATATTTTCTCTTCGATCCTCAATGCTCATTAGTCCTGCTTCTGCTAAAATGTTTTTTATTGGTGTAGTAGGGAAGGCGTTTATGCTTCTTCTGGTGGCTTGGTGCTATAAGGGTTTTATTATTTTTAGTGTTGATTGTGGACAATACCCGTATATATACATATAGTCAATTTTACTTAAAACTAACATATTTGTTAGAGTATATGTACATTGCTTTTTTTGCACGCTAAATAACTTATAATATTGGTTCTTGCAGCTAGGGTTTTTTTTTAGTTCCAAACAGTGTTGTTTCCAAGAGTACTTGTTATTAAAAATAAATCCTAAGATTTTTAAGTTATTAACATTTTCGATTAGTATGTCATTTACATTAAGTCGAGGACAGTTTTGATTACGACAAATATGAAGCAATTTGCCTTCTTCTTCTTCTTCTTGTGAAGGTGTTATTTGATTTGATGCAGAATTTTCTATTGGTTAAAAATGATTTAACGTAACTATATATTTTTTCCCCAATGCCCCATTTAGTCAGTTTTTTTAGGATAATGTGAAGGCCTATTCTATCGAAAGCTTTTTCGAAGTCAAGGGTGAGGATTGAGATGTGTTTTTTGGTTGATAATGCTTTCGAAGTAGCGAAGTCAATGTGCAGCAGGGCATCGATGCATCCTCTGTTAGCTTTAAATGCTACCTGGTTGGGTCTGATAAGCCTATTTGTTTCAGCATACCATAGTAGGCGTTTAGCGATAGTTTTTTCCAGGATTTTCGACAGGCATGGGATAAGAGAGATTGGGCGATATCCTTCAATTGAGGTCTTTTCTTTGTTTGGTTTTGGGATAGGTAATATTGTAGCTGTTTTCCAGGCTTGGGGGATAATACCAGTACTTAGGATATTATTGTATAGAAATATAATTCTTTGTTTAGTATCTTGGGGAAGATTTTTCGTCATAGAGGATATCCTATCTCTACTTGGAGTTTTGCCTTTCATTTTGTTTAATGAAGCTTCAAATTCAAGAGAAGATATTTTTTGATCAATGCGTCGAGCAGTCGGGTTAGTTGAGTGTTGAGGTGGGGTGCTGTTGAGTGTCTTGGATTTTCCATCAATAAATTTATCGGAGAAATTCTTGTTTTCCGAAATCTTACACCAGGTTTGTGCAATAAAATCGCATATTTCAGGGGGATCTGTTATGGTGCCATTTGGGGATTTGATACTATTAATTGAGAGTGAAGTGGTGTTTCCAGTCAGACGCCGAATATTTTGCCATATCTTAGCAGGGGTGGAGCTGGGGCTTATAGTTGAGGTGAATTCGTAGAAACTGTTTGCTTTAGATTCCTTGAGCAATCTTCGAAATTTAGCATTTGATTTTTTGTAATTTATGAGATTTTGTGTGGTGGAATTCTTTTGGAAGTATTTTAGGGCAACCATTTTTTTCTTTTCGTGGTGCTATTAACTCGGAGTTCCACCAAGGCATGATGTGACTACGTTTTGTTGAGGTCGTTTGAGGTATGAAAGCATTTGCGGCAGTTCTGATAGCTTTTTGCAGCAGAGCGGCTTCTTTGTTATTGTTTGGGGATACGGTTTTGTCGGATAGGTACTCAGTAGTTTTTTTTACTAAATAGATTCCAGTTGGACAGGTCTGTTTTAAATTTAGGATTAAATGTTTTTGATTTGTTAAGGTGTGCAATGTCAAGGCCGTAAGTTTTGGGAAATGGTCGCTGCTATGGAGATCATCTAAGGTCCTCCAACTCACCCAGGTGAAAATCGAAGAAATTATTTAAATTTTGCCTATTTATTCAAAAACCTTTTAAGTTATCGAGTAAATGGATATCCTAACTGGAACCTGCATAAATGTCCTCTATAAGGCGGTATTTACTATATTTAAATGCTCCCAGTTGTTTCGAACGCAAAGCGTTGCAAAGAAAAAAGCGGAACGAAACGAAAAAAAATTAATTACTCTTGTCCAATTTTTTCCGGAATTTGTGGAGATATAGAGTTAAAACAAAGTGGAGATTGTAGGCCTAGGTATGCTCTATAGGCCTAAAAGTGCACCAAAATATATTCAGTAGTTTCTAAGATTTTTGCATTTAAAGACAGGCAGTCAAATTCATTCTTAGTCGAACAGATACACCAATTTTATTTATAAGATTATTTCGAAAAGCATTACTATAAATTGGAAATTTAACGTACAGGAAAGAGTCCGAAAGGCTTACAATGCTTTCTTTATATGCAGGAGAACAGCAGGAAAGAAATGGGGCATGAAGCCGTCAATTTTATATTGGCTATACATAATGGTAGTAAGACCCATAATTACATATGGGGCTCATGTCTGGTGGCAAGACACAAACAAGAAGTATGTACGGGATATGTTGACCAGGGTACAAAGAACAGCCTGCATTGCCCTAATGGGTGCTTTACGTACCACACCAACGGCTGCACTGGAAGCGTTTATGCATCTTTTCCCACTGGACTTACAAATAAAATCAACTGCAGGAAATAGTGCGCTACGGCTCACTAATATTGGGCTCTTTAAGAACAGTAGGATAGGACATAGCAGTATTTTAAAGGAATCATTCTCCGATATACCGGAAAAGGCGGATGAAGGTCTTGGTACACTAGATTTTGACACACCGTATGATGTGTTGTACCCTGACAGAGAGGATTGGTATATGAACTTGGTTTCGAGGGTGAATGAGACCTCGATATATACTGACGGCTTCAAAACCAGCGAGGGCACAGGGTCTGGTGTATTCTCCGATGAACTAAACTTACATCTGGCCCTGAGACTTTCGGACACATGCAGTGTGTTCCAGGTAGAGATTCTGGCCGTACTTAAAGCTGCGGAGGTACTTGAGATGAGATCGATATCCAATAAGAATATCGCCATCTACATTGATATTCAGGCTGCACTTGCCGCACAATCCTCAAGGCATTATGTTCGCAGAACCGTGTCAGATTATGTTAGGTACCTGGGCATTGTAATATTAAAGGTAATGAAAGGGCCGACGCTCTGGCCAAGGAAGGAGCGGAGCTCCCACTTGACACCATGATGGAGGGTATAGGGCCACCTACGGCCGTGGCTAGAGGGGTTGGTTTCGAAAAAACTTCCCAGTTAGCAGCCACAAGATGGTCACAGCTAGATGGTTACAGGGTCTCAAAAAACGGTGGCCCACTTTAAACCGGAAAAAGTCTGATGAATTAATCAACTTCAGTAGAACAAAGCTAAGATTAACGGTAGGAATACTCTCTGGACACTGCCTTCTAAGTAAGCATGCCATGAGACTAGGGCTAACTAATTCGGACACGTGCAGGTTTTGTGAGGACCTACAGGTCACGGAAGACATCTCCCACATCCTATGCGAGTGTCAAGCAATCGCTCGGAGTAGAAGGAAGCACCTTGGCAGGTACTTCTTTAATCACTTAGAGGAGGTTGATTCCTCAAACAATATTGAGACCATAATAAAATTCTGTAGGTAGGGAAATTGACTGTTTGTGCGATTTGGTTACGTCTATTCCCGAACAAATGCCAAATCCATTAGGTAATGGAGTTATTGACGCGCTACTTCCTGGAAAGTGTGCTTCCGCTAGTGATTCCAGAACTTCCTCGCTGCTTTCGGCCCACGAACCGTCCGAAGTCTATACCTAACATTTTGCGAAGTCTGGATTCCTCGTTAGTATCTGTGATCGCCTCACAGAAAATCTTCCTAAGCTCTCTCTTGCTTTCTATGTACAGATCCCATGTAACGTTGTCCCCCACAACTTGGGCCCTATTGTAGAAATGTCTAACTTGCCTTCTTTTGGAGCTTAACTCCTTGTTCCACCACTGAGGTTGGGACCTTTTGGTTGTCTTTTTGAGCGGGCATACTTGTTCGTAAGTCTTGTTAATTATCCTGCCTAAGTTATCAACTTCCTTGTCTAAGTCTAGCGACGTTTCAATGAATGGTACTTCATTTCCTAGCCGATGCCTAACTATGGATTTGTACCTATAGCTGTGTATAGCCAGTGCACCACGTGCTGTCTGAATCCCCATGTGTTGCCGAATGCCTTTTTGACGCGATCCTCTAAGTTTTCCTTGGAATCTAGGACTACTCCCAGATATCTTGCTGTTTTTGAAATTTCCAGTTAGTGACTGGTAGAAGTCTGAACTAAGTCTTTCGCTGAGAACTGGAGTGAATTTACCTGGAACCAGCATAACGACATCGTCTGCGTATGCCCTCATAATGAAGCTTCCCGCTTCCAGTATTTTTGGCACTGATGTGTCGTCATCGTTGGGCATGTACACTGACGCCACCCTAGAGCTCTCACTCTTGCCTCTAATCTCCACCACCGTCAGATCACCTGTGTTGAAAAGAAATGAAGCAATATTAGTACATGAAGTTATTTTTTTGCCATAATACACGATCTTGCTTTACCTTTGATTTTGACATAATGTATGTCGTATTTATTCAACCATAGTCCCATCACTTGATCTTTATTGATCCATGGTTTTTGGATTAGGGCAGATCCAGCCACTCCTCCTCGAGGAACATCCTCAGGTTGCCTGAGGCTGATTTGGACTACCTCCATTCTTTGATGTAGTCGCCTCCTTCACAGTCTAAGGGCTCTTGTATTATATGCAGTCCGCTTAAAGAGCTTGAGGGTTACCTCGTTCGCTGCAATTGATAGCGACATCTGCATATTTTTCTTTAATGATGCAGGTGGTTCATCAAATATGATAATGTACCCTCTTGCACCATTCTTCTGCTCCTCCTCGGAAACAGTTTCCCAATCCCTCATCGGAATCTGGAGATTTTGTGCTTGTAAAACGCTAAGGATCTCCTCACGTTTGACACCTATCTCAGGGATAAATATTCTACCCTTTGCCTTTATAGGGACTTCCTCTGTGGGTACCTCGATATATACTGACGGCTTCAAAACCAGCGAGGGCACAGGGTCTGGTGTATTCTCCGATGAACTAAACTTACATCTGGCCCTGAGACTTTCGGACACATGCAGTGTGTTCCAGGTAGAGATTCTGGCCGTACTTAAAGCTGCAGAGGTACTTGAGATGAGATCGATATCCAATAAGAATATCGCCATCTACATTGATATTCAGGCTGCACTTGCCGCACAATCCTCAAGGCATTATGTTCGCAGAACCGTGTCAGATTATGTTAGGTACCTGGGCATTGTAATATTAAAGGTAATGAAAGGGCCGACGCTCTGGCCAAGGAAGGAGCGGAGCTCCCACTTGACACCATGATGGAGGGTATAGGGCCACCTACGGCCGTGGCTAGAGGGGTTGGTTTCGAAAAAACTTCCCAGTTAGCAGCCACAAGATGGTCACAGCTAGATGGTTACAGGGTCTCAAAAAACGGTGGCCCACTTTAAACCGGAAAAAGTCTGATGAATTAATCAACTTCAGTAGAACAAAGCTAAGATTAACGGTAGGAATACTCTCTGGACACTGCCTTCTAAGTAAGCATGCCATGAGACTAGGGCTAACTAATTCGGACACGTGCAGGTTTTGTGAGGACCTACAGGTCACGGAAGACATCTCCCACATCCTATGCGAGTGTCAAGCAATCGCTCGGAGTAGAAGGAAGCACCTTGGCAGGTACTTCTTTAATCACTTAGTGGAGGTTGATTCCTCAAACAATATTGAGACCATAATAAAATTCTGTAGGTAGGGAAATTGACTGTTTGTGCGATTTGGTTACGTCTATTCCCGAACAAATGCCAAATCCATTAGGTAATGGAGTTATTGACGCGCTACTTCCTGGAAAGTGTGCTTCCGCTAGTGATTCCAGAACTTCCTCGCTGCTTTCGGCCCACGAACCGTCCGAAGTCTATACCTAACATTTTGCGAAGTCTGGATTCCTCGTTAGTATCTGTGATCGCCTCACAGAAAATCTTCCTAAGCTCTCTCTTGCTTTCTATGTACAGATCCCATGTAACGTTGTCCCCCACAACTTGGGCCCTATTGTAGAAATGTCTAACTTGCCTTCTTTTGGAGCTTAACTCCTTGTTCCACCACTGAGGTTGGGACCTTTTGGTTGTCTTTTTGAGCGGGCATACTTGTTCGTAAGTCTTGTTAATTATCCTGCCTAAGTTATCAACTTCCTTGTCTAAGTCTAGCGACGTTTCAATGAATGGTACTTCATTTCCTAGCCGATGCCTAACTATGGATTTGTACCTATAGCTGTGTATAGCCAGTGCACCACGTGCTGTCTGAATCCCCATGTGTTGCCGAATGCCTTTTTGACGCGATCCTCTAAGTTTTCCTTGGAATCTAGGACTACTCCCAGATATCTTGCTGTTTTTGAAATTTCCAGTTAGTGACTGGTAGAAGTCTGAACTAAGTCTTTCGCTGAGAACTGGAGTGAATTTACCTGGAACCAGCATAACGACATCGTCTGCGTATGCCCTCATAATGAAGCTTCCCGCTTCCAGTATTTTTGGCACTGATGTGTCGTCATCGTTGGGCATGTACACTGACGCCACCCTAGAGCTCTCACTCTTGCCTCTAATCTCCACCACCGTCAGATCACCTGTGTTGAAAAGAAATGAAGCAATATTAGTACATGAAGTTATTTTTTTGCCATAATACACGATCTTGCTTTACCTTTGATTTTGACATAATGTATGTCGTATTTATTCAACCATAGTCCCATCACCTGATCTTTATTGATCCATGGTTTTTGGATTAGGGCAGATCCAGCCACTCCTCCTCGAGGAACATCCTCAGGTTGCCTGAGGCTGATTTGGACTACCTCCATTCTTTGATGTAGTCGCCTCCTTCACAGTCTAAGGGCTCTTGTATTATATGCAGTCCGCTTAAAGAGCTTGAGGGTTACCTCGTTCGCTGCAATTGATAGCGACATCTGCATATTTTTCTTTAATGATGCAGGTGGTTCATCAAATATGATAATGTACCCTCTTGCACCATTCTTCTGCTCCTCCTCGGAAACAGTTTCCCAATCCCTCATCGGAATCTGGAGATTTTGTGCTTGTAAAACGCTAAGGATCTCCTCACGTTTGACACCTATCTCAGGGATAAATATTCTACCCTTTGCCTTTATAGGGACTTCCTCTGTGGGTACAGCTTTCAGCATTGCTCCCTCCCATAATTGTGCGCCGTTTAGAACGGTCTTTGCAAAGTCGTTGGATGCCTGGTATTTGCAATCAATGTATGTGATGCCCTTGAACCATCTCATCTTGCCGTAAGCGGGAGCCTTTGCACCTGTCTTGGCTCGGATGTGGGAGATAATCGCTACACCTAGTGTGTTCTCAATTAACTTCCCACATTCCGCAGTATACTTGCCACTTGGTTTCCTGGAGTCCACCACAGCTAACTGAAGCGGATTCCTGGTCACCTCGTTGTATAACCCGCCTACGCCAGTTCCCCACGTGGGTGTCCTTTTGGGGCTACACGTGCGTGCTTCGTTCCACTTTGCCTTCTTCGGGATGTTGGGGGCGTCTTATGGCGACCTCAACCTCGTCGAGACTAGCTCTCTATTACCAAGCTTCTCCGCGATAGGTTTTCTCTGGAGTCCATTCAGGCCCCGCTTATTGTCGGTCTCCCGGTGTTCCGTCCTTGGCACCTTTTTAGCTGAGGAGCTACGGTGGGCTTTGGGGTCTGTCTTAGCGACATCGTCCCTCGGCCGTTTTGTACCATGTGGTGTGTTGTTTGAGCCTTACTTGCTGGTAAAAACTACCGCGGTAGATGGTCTTTTAGGCTCCTTGGCCCATTCCACAGAGGCTCGCTCCTTCTCTGTGAGGCTCCTTTGGTTTTTGGCGACGAGAATGCCACATATATGTTTGGCCTTTAGGTATTCCCGTTTCTTTAACAGTCCTGGGGGCACCTTCTTCTTCGCCTTTCTCCACCAGTTGTCTCATTTGAGGGTTCAGCCAAAAGCTTCTCCTTTTAGATCTCTTCCTCTGTTGAGCCGGCTTCTAGGGCCTCTTGAATTTTGGTGGGATCGTATGGCTCCACGATTATTGTGTCGGCCACCGTCTAACTGAGGGTACTCATCGTTCTCTCACCTCCTTCCTCCTTTGTTTTTTTATTTACTTTTTTTATTTTGTTCCCACGAGTATGGCCGGAAATGATGGTCCGCCCCGTCAGCGCCGCCATACCAGGGTAGGGCATTTCAATACCTTAAGGTCTTCGCCTGGGCACCTGAGGGAGCTCGTACTTGGCTGGTTTAACCTCCAACCTTTCATCCTTCGGCACGGTTTTCCTTCGCTCACGCCACCACTGCAATTAGGTTGGCAGTTCTTGGTTCGTCACTCTTCAAACAGCCTGTCTGCCATGGGTGACCCTTCAGACGACTTCCGCCTCCGACAGCATAGCCTGTTGAATCATTGCGACTTTCGGGGTTCGTAGCAAATTTCTGAATACGACGGATTCTGAAATAGACGTGATTATTTGCGCTTATACTCCATAATACGCAGTTCACACTTAAAATTGACACTGTAACAATACCGTGAAAATTCATCTCAAAGCCCAAAGTGAATACTACTTTTACTACCTCAGATACATTTTATCAACAATTAATTGAAGGGCTAATATTATTTTGAAATGCACTTAATTCATTTTGTTTGTTAAATGATGCCAACGAAAGTTTGCACCGAAGTTTAGCGAAACTAGTTGGTGGTCGGTGTGAATACATCGACGAGTTTTCGACGAAAACACGGTTTTCGGCTCAGTGTGAAAAGCTTATTAGATTCAATTATTGTTTTAATACAAACCGAGTTAACCCGAACCAAATCGAGTTGCAGCAACCTGTTTCAATTCATTTGTGCGTTCTCTTACACGGTGTCTCCACGTGCAATATTTCATTTCAGCAATCTGTCAAATTTGATTGTATTGAAAGAACGACAGTATGCAATAAACTGTAGGGTGGACATTTCATATCATACAATTTCAATTGTTGAAATATCGCTGAGCAGAGCACATCGTTGCGTTATCGCATTAGGTAATGAAATCCTTTCTCTTTTCCCATCTACCATATTCTTGTCATGACTATACTTGTCTCTTTTATTAAAATTCTTCGTTTCAGTGCTACAAGCGACCATTCGCCACTCAGCCATCGTGGAAATGAACAACAAGTGTCAAATTGCACAGAAATTGTAACTCATTTCGTGCAACCGATACCATGAAATGAGCTAGGTTAGGTTAGGTAGGCGGGTTGGCGTGGAGTACTCCGTGCCACACTCAGGTCAATGCTGACCCATTGTGATGCCCATTGGGGGAAAAGGTTGTCCCTTACCCATGTTAACCCTATCTATACATATTTGAGATCAATTACTCACTGTGCCGTTGGATACAACTAAGTAGCTAAGTAATACATTTCATGAAATCGGTTTCTTCGTGAAATTTTGGGTCCCCTCGTAAATTTCCATTGTATGAAATATTTCATGAAGTAAAAAATTGCACTTGGAGACACCGGGTTACTAAGTAGCAAACCGGGTGCAACTCGGTACTTATATTCTAAACCGGTTTAACTCGGTTTGAAAAATTATCGGTTTAGCACATCCCTAAACTATGCTAACTGAGATACCATGAATTGGGCATACTTTACCAAATTTTATTATAGGGTCCATAATAAGGTCCTAGCTCTAGGTTTTCACAAACATTCGTTTGTATTAGTTCTATTCTGGGCATAGCATAAATGAAATGAATCACTAATTTAATGTATCCAATCGGTTCTAGTCAGGACAATTATAGTCCTAAAAGTTTGACAGTTGGTAAAATGGTGTGTAAAATGAAACACATTTTTTGAAAACCGGTCGCCGAGCATTGTTTAAATGGGTTTCACGGTCCTTCTCTTCAGATGTTATTCTGTCTATTTTGCGATGTTTTAAACTCACTTGTCAATGTCAGTCCACCCGTCATTCATGATTACCCACGTCCTGGTGAAGTGTGGATCGATAGAAATCTGGTGATGTCCAGTTCACATAGAGCCAATTTAAAAAAAAAATATCTTTTACTTAATTTCAAGAAAGGCGTCGTTTTCAGAAATAAGAATTTAGTATATTGTAGAAATTTAGAGTTCTAAAAGAGGTTACGTGATTAAAAATATTCCTTTGTTTAATTTTGTTAATCTGCAACCGAATAAACTCTTCATGTAGGAATCAAAATTAGAGTGTATAATGGCAGCCCTTTAGAATTAACCACAAGACTGATTTAAAAAATCTCATAAGTGCAGACATCTTTCGCACCTTTGTGTTTTTCTTTTCATCGCACCGAAATTTTTAAAACTACATACCTACATATTATAAAAAAAAATCTTATTGTAAAATAAACACACTTAATTTTCACAATTGTAACATATACAATATAATAAATCCCAAACTGCAACCAGCCCCAAAAGTGAGTTAAACTCTTATTCCTATTTAAGCCAGTAAAAAACGACATGGAAAATAAAAACTAGCAAGCATAAAGATATCACCAATGTAAAATGTTGTTCACTCGCTTCGGAACAATACTCTCTTCCCTAATACAACAAACTCTATACCTAAATATTAATATTTTATTATTATCATTATACAAATATGCAGTCATATGCAAAAAATATAGAACTGAATCTTGTCTCGTTAAAGAAATTTAATAAAATTCTTACAACTCATATTATATAACGATAATAGAAAAGGTACTAACATCAATATATTCGAAGTTTTATCTAAAAATATATATTAGTTTATAATAAAAATTTAGAGTGTAGATTAAATTTTTAATTAAGAATTGTTATACAGAAAATAATCAAAATCAAACCGAAAACTTATGATAGATTTTCTAATTTATTTAAAAAAAAAAATCCAAATATCTAATGTGCCAAATTTCAAATAGAATTCTTAAGTAATCGTTAAATTAAAAAAAAATAAATATCGTACGTGCCAAAAAGAAAAAAAACGAAACGATTGCAATACACGTTTATTGAAATCGTTCATGGGTATACAGTATATTTGGCTTTGTCTTTTTTTCATCTCATTTATATTTGTTGGCAATTGATACTTTGTTTTGAAGCTTAGAAGAAAAATAAAAGGCTTCCCTTCCTCTTTAAAAAAGTACATACACATATTTACAAGACAAATTTAGTATATAAATTTCCGGTGGCGTGTTAATGGAGAAAATATAAATTTATCTCGGTTATTGAAATAAGTAGAAAATATAGATTTTAGTGGCCATAAAGTAAAAGAATAGTATCTAATCAGTCTATTTGAGGAAACACATGTTTTCTAAATCGTTTTAAATAAATATGTTGTATTTAAATCTATTAATCAAATATTCCTAGAGTGTTTTATTCCTTACTTATCAAATAATATTTATTTCAGGGTGAAAGTATTCATGGGAGTATATCCCAAACTTAAAATAAAACTGTATCAAAAACAGCTATACGATTTTCTTTAATAATTAGCTATTGCATAACTTGACAGCCATTTCATTGTCATCTTTTATTTTCTTAAATCGCTGCATCATCCTATGAACCATTTACGCTGACGTTTAATTTTATATGTAAATAGGCGAAGGCAAATAATTAAGAACCACATTCACTGCCTTAAACACAATCGGCCTTACCAATAATCAACTTTAGTCTGGCACTTTACGAAAAGACTCCACACTTTCCAAAATCCCTTTACCAATAAACAAATATAGTTGCCAGACTATCGCTAACTGTAGGGTTTAATGTTAGTGTTGAGAAAGCCATGTTTATCTCGGGCATTAGCTAAATAGATCCTCCCTTATGTCATTTTGAAGACAATTGTTGCCCAACCACCCATAATCACGGTATTATATTTCGTTATAGGAGAGAATTTAATACGATGTTGTTCAGCCTGAGCGTTTACAACTATTAATTAATTTTAGTGAATTGTGAATGTTTTCTAATTTTATTTGTTACAATATAACAATGCAAATGGTTTTTAAGTCTAACAAACAAATTTGTACAAATGAATGCAAAATATTGAAAAATATTGCATTTTTGTTTTATTTCTAAACACGTGAAGCATATATTTCTGTGTTTTTTTTTCTCTTTTATCTTGTTTTACCGCTAGTTCTTGCTTTTTGATTGGTTTTCCTTGTTAAATAGTTGCTTAATAAAAACTAAATTGTATGTAAGTTTGGGATATTTCCAAGACTTTCTTGACAGTCTTCACAAACAGAATAAAATATCTTCTTACTTAAGTTTTGGACGGTTCATATCTTTTTGCAACAATTCTCAGTACCTTAGGCGACTCAGGTAGATATTTTGTTGCAACCAAACAATTTTTAAACTCTTTGCAAAAGGTGTTTGTTTACCGAGAAGAGGATTTCTAATGAGACAATGGTTGAATGGTAGAACTATCAGCACTCAGCAAAATACATGCAAAATAACAAGTTTATTTACATCTGGAGGGGTAACAGCCAGGTAGTACGAGAATATGTGTGCATAAAAATGTGCGTTTTATATTTTTCACTTCGAATTTCAACTTTTGTCGGTTTCTAAGTTTCCCGAATTAAGTAATAAAGGGTTTTTCAACAGGGACGCTAGAAAAGTAGAGCGACAGGGACAGCAAACGAAACCGAATTTGTTGCCGTTACGGAGTATATGTGCTTCTTTGTAACGATAAGGTCTGATATTTTTCATCCGTTTTCTGTAATCTAACTCGTCTCATTTTTCTAGATCTTGTTTGTTGTATATTCATATGTTTGTACATATCTCTCTCGCTCACTCTTTGTATTATATAAGAACACATACCTACTTATACTTTTATACTAATAGGAAATAACTTGGATTGAAATATAGTGAATAAACTCATCTCAACAAAAGAACATCTCTCTGTCTTTTACTTAAGCCGAGCATCAAATACAACATGGTGTCAGATTCTAAAACGAAATTATAGTCAATTAAAATTAAAACAAACAGTCAAAGACATAATATTACAAAACTAAAACAAAAAAAAAAAAAAAAAAACTGTCGGGCGCTATATACATACTTGTATACGCAATCAGTCTTCATGATCTGTCAATTGTGAAAAAAAAAAAAAAAAAACCGCATGTGCATTAAATAGTCAAACTGGATAAAAACGTCAGGGATTCAGGAATATTTTTTGATTCCTTTGTAAAAATAGAGGACGAAAGTCTGGAGTCTACACAGGAGCAACAGGATAGCCTTAGAAGCACCTCATCACCGCCACCACCGCCACCACCGCCGTCGCCGTCAATCGCAAGTACATCAAAAAGCCAAGCCACACGATACAAAATGGAGTTTTCTTTTGGTGCAAAGCCACCAAAAGAAATGAATTTTAATCAACCAAATTTAAGTGCAGCCTGGAAGTTTTGGATACAAAAGCTGGAGATTTTTCTTGATCTGGTAGGCATAAAAGAAGATGCAAGAAAGGTAACTGCTATTCTCTCGTACATCGGAGATGATGGGCTGCGTATATATAATACATTTCCCAAAAATCTCAAATTCGACGAAATTGTGAAGAAGTTTGCTAGTCATTGTGATCCAAGAACAAATATTGTATTTGAACGGTATAAATTTTTGTCTACAAGACAAAAGTCAGCAGAAACAATAGATCAGTTCCTTACCAATCTGAAGGAACTAGTTCTGGCGTGTGACTATGACACACTCCAAAATAGTATGGTGAGAGATGTCTTCATAATTGGCCTAAATGATGACAAGCTAAGGCGTTTGTTACTGGATATAGATGATCTTACTCTGGAAACAGCAGAAAAACGTGCGAAATCGTATATCCTAAGTCAGTCACAATCACAGGAGATGTCCACAGTCACAGTTCATTCTGAAAGAAACATAAATTATTTACAAAAACCTAGCAGCAGCAACAGTTCCAGACCACAAATACCTAAGAATGTCAGCAAGCAACAACAGTACAAGCAGAGGAATTCAGGAAAGAGCAACAGTAACCACAACAACAAAAGTAACTCCAACGTAAAAGAGAACGATTCAAGCAAGAGATGTGAGCGATGTGGAAACTGGTACCACCGCACCAAATGTCCAGCCCTTGGTCAACGATGTCATGTCTGCAAAGGTTTAAATCACTTCGCTAAATATTGTAAGTCTAATAAAGTTCAATCTCTTAGTATAAATAACAAGTCGAATAGCAGTAGTGATGTAAATGAAGATATTGATTTTTTTATAGGCACACTTAATTTAAACCAGTTATTTAAGCCTAATGATATTAGTAGTAGAATTATCGCAAATTTTACAGAATCAATGAAAATTAATGATAAGATAATAATAGTAGAGTTGGACACGGGTGCAGACGCAAATGTAATGTCTCTGTGCACATTTCGTTTAATCAATTGCAACAAAAATGTGACTATTAACAAATGTCTTGGAAATTTAAGAGCATTTGGGGGATCAAAAGTCAATGTGTTAGGTCAGTGTTCCGTCAACGCTTGTTTGAGCAAGAGATGGGAGAAAAGCGCAAAAATAGATTTTCTTATTGTAAAAGAAAATGTCGCCACAGTGCTTGGAAAATTTGATTGCGTCAGATTAGGATTGGTGCATCGAAACTCTGGGGATGATGTCAATCAATTAGAATATGAATCAAGTGATATCATCAAAAGTATTCCATCAAAATTTAAGAATTTGTTCAATGGGTTAGGCTGCTTGGAAGGAGAATTTAATTTGAAAGTCGACCCTCAAGTAACTCCAGTCATTGATCCTCCTAGAAAAATTCCGTTTCAGTTGCATGCAAAGCTTAAGAAGGAGTTAGATAAAATGGAACGAAATGAAGTCATTGCCAAAGTCAATAGTCCAACGTCATGGGTCAGCTCTATCGTGTTAGTAGAAAAGGCAGATGGCTCACTACGATTATGCTTAGATCCGCGAAATCTGAACAAAGCTCTTCAGCGTGAGCATTATCCCATACCCAGTATTGAATTCATAAAGTCAAAATTATCCGGGTCGAAATATTACTCCACCTTGGATGCTAGTAAGGCTTATTGGATGTTAAAATTGAATAATAAAAGCTCTGAATTGTGCACCTTTAATACACCTTTTGGCAGGTATAAATTTCTCAGAATGCCATACGGAGTGAAGGTAGCGCAAGAAATTTTTCACCGTGTCATGACGGAAATGTTTTTTGATATGGATGTTATTGTCTATGTCGATGACATACTGGTCTACGGCAATAATATCCAACAACATAATGAAAAGCTAATAACGGTGCTGGAAAGAATGGATAAAGTCGGTCTTAAACTTAATAAAGACAAATGTAAGTTTGGCTTAACAGAAGTCAAATATTTTGGTCATGTCTTCAATGAACTTGGAGTTCATACAGATTTACAAAAGGTCGAAGCAATCCTGAATATGCCGACTCCCACATGCGTGAAAGATGTCCATCGATTTTTGGGAATGATAACATACTTCGGATCCTTCATTCAAAATTTGTCAAACGAAACAGAGCCCTTGAGACAATTGCTCAAGAAGAATGTTGTATTTCAATGGAATTCATCATTGGAAAAAGCCTTTTCCAGACTCAAGTCTTTGGTCACAGAACCACCTGTGCTAGCATATTTTGATGCGAACAAGCCAATCGTTATTTCAGCTGATGCCTCACAATTTGCAGTAGGTGGGTGTATCTTACAAGATAACCGTCCTTTAGCCTTCGCATCAAAGACTCTAACAGAGTGTCAGAGAAACTATGCACAAATAGAAAAGGAACTATATGCGATTCTCTTTAGCTGCGAAAAATACCATCAATTTGTATATGGGCAGAGAACAGTTGTTGAAACCGACCACAAACCACTGATCCCACTATTCAAAAAGGCACTAGTTCATGTACCAGCCAGGTTACAAAGAATGATGCTCCGTCTACAATCCTACGATCTGGAAGTGGTATATAAACCGGGAAGGAAATTGTTGGTTGCCGACATGCTGTCGCGGGCACCATTATGTCACAAGGAGGAAAGTTCCTTGGATAGAGAAATCAAAATCCACGTCGGATTAATAAAGTCTAGTCTTGCAATATCACAACAAATGCTAAAACAAATTGTCAATGAAACTGCGCAAGACAAAACAATGCAGCAGGTGCGATCATTCGTTCAAGGTCAGTGGCCTGAAAATAAAAAGAAGCTGCGACCTGAAATTCAATCGTTGTGGAATTATAGACATGAATTATCAGTAATTGATGAGATGATATTTAAAGGCCAAGCAGTGATGATCCCAACAAAACTTATCGATATGATTCTGCAATACATCCATGATGGTCACCCAGGAATCGAAAAGAGTAAACGCCGTGCTAGAGGTCTAGTATTCTGGCCGCGCATGAATGCAGACATACAGAAATCGGTGGAGAACTGTCAAACCTGCACAAAATATCTCAACAACAATTGTAGAGAGGCATTAATACCGCATGAATTACCAGATCTTCCGTTCCAAAAGGTAGGTCTCGATCTCTTCGAATGGAAAAAGGAGTTATACTTCTTATTAGTTGATTATTATTCCAAATATATTGAAATTGCAAAACTCAAGTCATACAAAGCCAGTGAAATTATTGTACATCTTAAGTCAATGTTTGCACGGCATGGAATACCATCCCAGCTCGTGTCGGACAATGGTCCACCCTTTAATTCGGCAGAATTTAAGGATTTCGCAAATGAGTGGAAATTTGATCACACGACAAGCAGTCCGTACTATCCGAAATCGAACGGATTAGTTGAGAGGTCTATACAAACACTTAAAAAGCTTCTCACAAAATGCCATGAAACAAAGTCCGACCCATACCTAGGACTTCTCAATCTCCGCACAACACAACATCTTATGTATTCTCCGTCACAGTTACTAATGTCACGAAAATTGAGAACTAGAATTCCGCTGAACAAATTGGAACTCAAACCATCGCTTATAGATGACACACTCTATAGACAGCAAACCCAAGACTACCAACGAAAAATGAAGTTAGCCTATGACAAGCATGCCAGAGAACGTCCTCCAATAAGGGAAAGTGTGCCAATATACTTCAAACAACTTCCTAAGGAACCGTGGAGAAAAGGAAATGTGGTAGAGATCACCGAAATGCCAAGATCTATAATAATAGAGGATACTGACGGAAAGCAATATCGCCGCAATCAAAGAGACATAATCATTGATAAAACAGACGGTGTTAGCAACAATAAGAACGAACAACCCAAACATACATTGACATTGAGATCCGGGAAACAAATTTTAAAAAAAATGAATTAGTTTTTACTTGTGTTTCTGATCTCGTGTGCAACTCTTATCCAGTATTAAATGAAATCTAAGGCAATAATTGCAAATGAGATTTATAATAGGTACATAATATAGAATGGAAAAAAAAAAAAAAACATGTACATAACTATTAAGTAGATTGTAATAATGTAATTGTTCTACTTAAAAGGGGGGCATGTTGTATATTCATATGTTTGTACATATCTCTCTCGCTCACTCTTTGTATTATATAAGAACACATACCTACTTATACTTTTATACTAATAGGAAATAACTTGGATTGAAATATAGTGAATAAACTCATCTCAACAAAAGAACATCTCTCTGTCTTTTACTTAAGCCGAGCATCAAATACAACATTGTTGAGCTTTGATTTGACAGTTTTCTCAACGGCATGTTTGTTTAAAGTCAACAGTCTAGCTAAAACATTGTCAATGTGAAACAATAAATCAAACAAATCTATTTACCTAAACACCAATTTAAGAAATTTAAAACCAACAGCGTAAGTACTAAAGTTCCACTTCCTTACTGTAGGTATCAACGTACAAAGTAGGTAATATCAAAACAACCACTAAAACAAAAGCCTTAACGGAAACTTATATCTACACCAACAATAAATCAAACAACATAATTCACCTATATCGTCTTTACTTCTTGAATTCTTCAATTCTTTACTGTAGGTATCAACGTAGGTAGAGGTACTATAACAACCGTTAACCACCATACGTCCATCAGCGGCGCACGTCATACCTGCGCATTTCCTTAGAAACACATTGTCGTTGTTGATTACATACAGATTCACGTCGCATACTTCTCTTTCGTTTCACTAAGTTCGGAGAAAACACCACACAGTTCTTTTTTTTTGTATGAACTTGCTTGTGCGATGTGCGCCACCCAACCACCCCAAAGCAGAACAACGATCAAGAACCGCGGCTGCTGATAATGTTCGATTTGAGAAAATTAATTTATTTTTTTCATGTTGGATGTTAGGTTGTAGCTCAGCTTCTAGAGGACATAGAAAGCTGATTGATGGCTTGAAATAACTATGAGAGTGTTGGCTCTCCTAAGTATTTTATTTTGTTTGAGTAATGGCGAGTTAAAGGCAGTAAAGTTAGAAAAAAAATCACATTTTGTTCAAAAACGCTCTCAAAAATAGGCATGACAACGAAAGGAATAGCCTATGTCCTTCTCAGAATCTTAACTAACATTTCAAAAAAAAGTTTCATCGAAATCTGTGCAGTAGTTTTCACGCCAACCGCGAACATATGAAAACGGCTATAGTTTTATTATATTTATAGATTATGTATAGAAGATGATTTTTTCGAGGACCCCCATTTTATGGTGAATGGCTGTGTTCACAAGACGAAGTAAGTAGTCGCCGTAAGACGAAGTGGGGTTTCCTGAAGTCGCAGTACTATGCCAATAAACCGTGATCGACCGAAGTCCTTAAAACCAACGCAACCAATACCATCGGCTCAAATGCGAATACGAATCTAACTGTGAAACGGTGTGAAGGGCATAAATACATAATCCTTTTTTTTTCCTATACCCCTTTCATGATTATTTAGAAATCTTCAAAATTTTGATTTTACCGTACTATATCGCGACATCAGGGGTGTTATTCCCAAATACGCGGCGGATCGTATTAAAAGCGATAGCTTAATTTCGCCCGTGTTCGCTTTTGCTTATTCTTAAATGTGAACGGGGCGTAAATTATCTTTCCAGTGCTTTCCAGTTATTTCCATTCTGACTCCCAATTTGTCATTCATTTCGTCCTAGCTTGTGTTTTTTTTTTTTCTTGCATACGCCGGCTCTTAATAGAAACACAAAATAATATAAGAACCAATATAATATTTAACTTGTTTTTGTTTCCAACCATTACGTGTTTTAATCGGAGGCCCAAGGGCATCAACACGTTTGTGATGCCGTCCCAAAGTTCCACAGCCTTGGCTCTATATTCTGGAGCATTAATTCGCTAATCCACTGTTCTCTTTCAAAAATTCAACAAGTGCAGCGAATTGAAATTGTTCAACGAAAGTATGTTTTCGACTACTTTATTAAAAAAATATAAAATGAGTTCAATTAATATGACACAATTAATGTTTCAGCAATTTTAAACTTCTTGTTTTTAGTAAATATTTACATTTTTATTCGGTCCACAAAACAATCCGTCACCTAAACACCTATCGCTTTCAGTGCAATGGTAAAATGGCGTTGAAAAGTGCTTTCGCTTTCCATATGGGCGAATCAGCGTGATCTGATCCGAATCAGATCACGAAAATAAAACAATACGGATCATAGACAAATTTTATTTTCGAGATGTGGCAACAGATGCTTTCAAAAGACGACCATGCCACCAGCCATATTGCAAGCATTCTGTACAACGTGACGCCACAATGTGATGTGACATTTCAGTTGCTTGTCGGGGGTGTTGCCATATGAATCAAATTATAATATTTTTTATTTTTAAAGGTGAGAGTTTTTTAAGAAATAATTTCAAGTGTTTACAATCAGTTCGAAATTGGAATTCTTAGACAAAGCATTATACTTTTCATAATAATGCTCATGTTGTGACCGCACCGCATAGCTCTCTCTCTCTCTCTCTGCACACACACAAAACAAGTTTGATTGTTAAAATAAAATCGTCAGTTCAGATAAATTTAAAGCTATTTGTCTAAAAAAAACTCGCCGAAAACAGTTGCAGTTACATTTTTCTGCAATATTTTGTGTTAAAAAAAAATATTTTTCCCAATAATTAGTTTTTAAAATTTATTGAGCCTGCTAGTTTACATTTTTCATTAGATATTCCAAGATTTTCTGGACATTTGTGCTTTATGTAAAAACAAAAAACAACTCTTACTTTGTTAAATAAATGTTTATGAAACATTTACTAAAAAAATTGTGGAATATTTCGCTGGGCTTGTGATACCTTTACAGAATTTAAAAGAAAAATCTCCAAGGACGGAAAATTTATTGGATATACAAAATTGCTTATTGATTTTTTTGTGCTAGGAGTATTGAATCTTTTAGTCTGGCAATATTCAAGAATGAAACAAACAACGCCAAACAGCGCTGTGAGCAATAGTAGAAATAATTTTCAGATCATGATTCATGATCTCGATGAGAAGCAGGATCATATGCTGTTGTTGTAAGTGCATGTAAATCGATGATCTATATAGATCATGGCTGGTAATAAAAAAGGGATTATGATGTTATTGGAACGATTTTATTGTTCTGTATTTTCTTATTCTAGAGCTATCGTTCTTTGCTTTAGTAAACATTTTTTTTTCAACGAAATTTTAAATTTTATCCCATTGAAAAATAGACCCGAATCCAAAAGTGTGACAGAAATGTCCAACGAAAACTAGTTGGTGGTCGGTGTAATGCATCGATGAGTCTTCGACGAAAACACGGTTTTCGAATTAGTGTCAAAAGCCTATAACAGCATAAAATGTACGAAGTCGATATTTTTACTTTGAGTTCTTTTTGTCCGCCTACACGGCTTGACTGATTTGAAGAGTGACGTTTCATTCGTTTTATATTTTTCAACGGAGTGTCATAGGCTAAGCTAAACAAATGAAATTAAAAATATTTACTTAAAAAAACCGACTGACTGTTAAAAAAAAACTAAGAAAATATAAAAAAGTCACATTCAAGTATTCCTAAATATTTCGCAGTCGGAAGGTACTAATATTTTTTTTTGTGCTGTGTAGGTTGGCCTCCGATTGTTCATATTTCAATTTTTTTTTTTTTTTTACAGTCAGTCGGTTTTTTATAGTTTGATAAAATTCGTCCGAAACATTATGACCAAAAAGAATAATAACTCCAAACAAAAATGGTTCTCTTTCCTCAAATTTTTAAAACTCAAATTTTTTAATCTGGTAGGTACTTACCTATGTATTTTTTTTTTGCTTTTGGTAAGTTCAATAACAAAGCCATAATATGTCACTCTTCATACCCATCATAATTATTATTAGAAGCATCTTAAGATACTATCAAACGGCTTGTGTATACGCAAAATTTTGTGAATAAATTTATGTATAATGTCTGAACAACAAATTTGATAGCATCAAATGGGATATAGTTACAAACGATTTGTGTGTCATTTGTGAATAGTAGATATATACAAATCGATACAATTGTCTGATCGGGTACACAAATTACAAATTAATTTATACTTATTTGTTTACATTTGTGTACCTATCCGAAAATTGGAACATAGGCAAATCATCATGCGAATACATAATTATATGTATTTGTTGGGAGTTCAGTTCAAAAAATGTTTAAAAGAGATTCCCTCTACTAGAACTTGGTAGGTATATTGCGTCTATCACTAGACTAGGTGATGACCTAAATACTACACATTCAATCCGGAAAGTATACTGGTTTTGATAGTTTACTGGAATATTATTGTGTTTTGTCTGAAAGTGGTGCTGTTAAAAACACCGCCATCAGAAAATCTACCGTTGCGGCCAAAGCCGACGAAAAGCAGTGGCCTTATAATTATAAAAAGTGTTTTGGTGGCGCCTCCATCACGACACGTGCTTGCCGTCGACAGAGCCGATGCAGTTGGGAAGTTGCCAAGTGTTAAATGAGGACATCAGGAACGATGGTTCGCATAACTATCGGCGTTACCAATTCAAGCAAATGACCGAACTGAGCGGCAGTCATTTGGACAAAATTCCGATACAATTGGGGCTCTTCGGTACGCAATTCTATAAGTAATTTTGAGCAAAAGCCGTCTGTTTCGCGGTGGCCAAGCCAATTTTTTCTCCAACAAGAACTACTCACAGTGGATTATTTCTATTGAAAATTCGGCCAAAAGTCAATTTTCAGAAAAGCAAAATTTGCAAGTTAAAGTTTATGATAACGGTTCTTAAATTTTTATAGAATAATGTACAACAATATTTTTGTTGATCGAAGGTCACATGTCACACACTGCCTTTTTCTGTTAGCATGTTAGCCGTCAGTGCATTTCCATAAATTGTTGTTATAAAAAGTGATTATTTCATAATGGAAAGTGCTGGTATGTATTAACATTTCAGTTGGTTTTAGCATTATTTGTTTTTCCACAGTTTCGGTTTACAAAAACTCTTGAAAGAAGTCGGTATTTGTTTTATAATTTTGAATTCTATATTGAATTTGTTATAGTATTGCGCACTATTGCGTAATTCTTTATACGGTATAGGAAAGAAAAATTATCCTCAAATTGAATACGAGAAGAATTAGCTGCGAATATTTGCGACTCGAAATTTTGTGAACTGAAATCTATTTAACCTATGCGTATGCTCATATTCCAAATGTTATGTACAATAATTTGTAGTTAAAGAAAAAAGCTTTAAAGATTGCCTGGTGTAAGAGTCGTGACAAGGAAGTATTTATATGATATAATGGAAGAGAATGATAGAGAAAATATTAACGCGAAATTGAATTGTTTGAAAAACTACTTGCTGAACTGTACTTTTTGTCCAGCAGAACAGCCAAAATTGCTTAAACGTAAAGTCGATTTTTTTTTAATTGGATTTAAAGCGAAAATGGACAAAAATGGGAAGGATAAGTTTTATTTTTTTTAAATAATGAATCATGGCTTCAAGGATGTGCCATGGCAATCGAGCGTTAGGAGTAACAGAATATATATTATATTCGCGAAAACCTCCAAACCGAGGAACTAGCGTTTGCCACTCAGATGAAACTGAGAGAATCTTGCAAGGCAGTAGCCTCAAAAGTTTTGGATGAAAGCCCGGAAAGAGCTCAGAAGTATAGTATAGCCTGAAAGGAAGAAGAGAGAAAATGAATGCGCTTTCCATGTTTGCTGAAGCGGGTTTATCACGAAAACAATACGAAATAATAGCAACAAGTGACAAAAGAAGCAGTGTGTCTGGAGGTGAATGTGAAGTAAAAGACGATCATTTAATGAAGAATCATCCGGTCGGTTTCAACTTCTTCACATGCAGCCACAAAGACGACAATTTTAGGCATGCATTAAGTTCATCGGCAGCAGTAGATTTCTTGATGATGGGAAGGTTTGACGAAAATCTCCGGAGACCAATATCATAGCCCCACGAAATTGTTTCAAATCATTTCGTAGATCCTTCATCGCTCGGTCAACTGCCTCCAAAACTCGTTTATGCGCCATTGTGAATTCTTCCCGAATTCTTGGTCTTTGTGTACATTTGCTTGTCAACCGTGAGAAGATTTATCGGCAGCTTCAAAGCGGAATGGCCAGAATCAACGAAATGACGAAGGTCTTTCGTGTCCCACCGGGATCATCGAGTAAGTAAATGCAACCCGTTGGATAGGCAACAACCTTCATCAGCGAATCGTACACGTTCTTCTGCTCGGCAATCAACTGCGGCGCATTTGTTTGGACTCTTTCGGCCAGCTCTCTCGATCACAATCTTGCTCCCGATCATAATCTTGCGTTTTTCGTGTATTCGACTAAGAATTTTCTAATTTTAAGTTTACTGCTTTTTTTTTGCTGTTGTCCTTCGACAACCTTCACTCTCCGTCCTATCCTCTGTCCTCTCTCCAGGATCCTTTCTTCCTTTTTTTTGATTCATTTTCCACTACTCAACTCTTATAATTATTAAAACAAAACAAACCTCCACGGTTTACTAATTAATTACATCAAAAAGTTGCTTTCCTCGCAACGCAAAATCAAAAAAAAATCACTGTACCTACATGAAACTTCAAAATTAAACTTGTGTTCAAGCTCGTCAGCCAAGAAGGTTTTTTTGCTTTGTTCGAAGTCGCTCGTCTTCCTCACGCACACTCTCTCATTCGTTCGCTGGTGTGAAGCGGCCCATAGACAGCACGCTTGTGTGCACACCGGTGCTTTTTTTTTTTTTTTTCTTGGTTGCGCCAATGGATGTGGTAATCTTCTAAAGATGCGGTAGCCCGTGCTACCAACATGCACGATTCGCAACACCCGAGTGCGCCTACGTACTAATCCACACCACTACGTCCTTCAACCACTCTCCCCGTGGGACTGCCGTTAGGTATTAATTTGCGGGGCTGGTTAGCAATTATGCTCTATCCTCCGAGTCCGCCTCTTGAGCTCTTCTTAGGGCTTCTGCTCTTCGCAGCGCGTACTGCACGCATAGTATAAATGAACAGGGTTCTATCCACTTGTCCTCTGATTGCGTCATGTGACTTATGAGGTTTTCTGGAATTGGCAGATTTACTCTATTTCCTGTTGTAAAGATTAGAGAAATTGTAGCAAGACCCCTTACAACTGGTGGGGGGAAGTCTAATGAAAATTCTCCAAGATCTGTCTGCCACAAATAACGTTAAAGGTATATAATCTGTCCAAGACAAAAATCCAGCTGTTGCCGTTATTGAGTTGAATCCATACAGGAGATGGTTTGATGCTCCGCAATTTACAGTGTGATGACAATTCCTTCTCATGCGTCAGTAGATCCATTTCACATTTGCTGATGTTGGAGCGGCGATTAAACATTGGATGCCACTGCTTGCACAAATATTTTTCACTGGTTCTTGTGCATTGCGCGAGCTCTTCTTTTGTCAGTCTGTAGTAGGCTTCTCGCAATAGTTTTACTGTTAAATAATCCAGTGATGGTTCAATAAAAACATATTCATTGTTATGGGGAGTTGGAACGGGTGTGACCTTGAATAGATCAAAGTCTTCTGTATTTACCAACGGCACTCTTAAATCGAATATAACATTCTGGTCAGTAATTCTCGCGCTTGCTGTGAACATTTTGTATAGCCCTAGCAAGCTCGAGTGTGTTTCGTCTCCTGCTATAGACAACTGTGGGGGCAAGTGGCTCCTTATTAACATTAGCTGTGATCTCAATTGGTCTGGTGTTATCACCAGGGCGCTAATTTTGGCTTAATGAATATCTGTCAAAACATTCAATAGAGAAGTCTGCATTTGCTGATAATTTAACATTGCTAACGTTGCGTATGTTGACACTGCTAGGAATGTCTGTTTTTCTTCGTTCTGGTTGATCGATTTGGATGTCATTTTCTTAAGATTCTCAAGGTCGGTTTGGAACGCTTGCAGTTGTGCTGTTATGGCTTCAGTGTTTTCTGTAATATGTTGTTGGTTGCCTCCGCTACTGACGTCTGATTTTTTATCAGCTCAAGTAAGTGATTCTGATTTGCTCGTGTTTGCTGAATTTGTTGCTCATAGTGTTCAGCATATGACTCATCTAGTACACCAAAGAGCTTGTTTGCCACGGTACCAACAAAGTCGAAAGGAGATCGTTTTGTTCTAGTCCTTCTTGAGTTTCCAGCTCCTTCGGTATGCAGTAAGTCATTGTTACCTTTTATTATCGTTAACTGATGGTTAAATTGATGGACTATGTTTTAAGTCAAAACGTCATCAGACCTAGTTTTACAAAAGTCACTCATATCCTTCACAAGATCTTGGAATCCTTCAAATTCTCTCCAATAATTGGTCATATTGTAATAGATGATTATTGTCCAGTCACTTGTAATAAGGTTTACACTTCCAATCTTCTCAAAGTAAATTCCTGGGCGGTTTTTAAATGGGATAACCTTTACGGGATCAAGTTCTTCGTTCACTGTCGAAGTGTTACCCTGTCCGAGAACAATCATAACCAAACTGGTAAACAATAACCACCTTATTGGGCTTACCCTACACGTCGTTTTATTTTCGTTTATCGACGTGTATGAGCCTTCGATGGATCGTGTTTGGATTGTGTCTATGGGTTTCGATCTAATGTGAGCTCGCGCAAGATGTGCATTAACTGTACGTTTTGGATTTTCCCCCTCATCATCCATTGGTAGCAGGCTAAGTTTTGTAATGGGTCTCCTTATAAACTTCTTGTTGCTGTAGACAGTTGCAGCTCGAACATGATTATCCTGTCCCGGGTGTATCTCGGTAATGCGGCCCATTAGCCAGCATGTTGGAGGTAACCGATCTTCCTTAATCAAAACGACGTCGCCAATGTTTACGTTTGCTTCAGTGCCCTTCCACTTTATTCGCTGTTGAAGCTGTGCTAAGTATTCCGTCTTCCAGAAATCTTGAGTCATCTTTTGTAAAAACCGCCAGCGCGATCCATAGTTTCGTGTATCGTCTAAATAGGGCTCGGGTACTGCATTCAGCGCGGATCCAATAAGAAAATGACCAGGAGTGAGAATTGGATTATCTTCTATGTCATTGCTTACTTTTACCAGCGGTCGAGAGTTCAGGCATGCCTCTATCTGCGTTAGAAGAGTGGATAGTTCTTCAAAGGCAAGCTTGGTATCACCAATTATTCTTTTGAGGTGATATTTAATTGACTTAACTCCAGCTTCCCACAGTCCGCCGAAGTGTGGTGCTGCTGGTGGTATAAAGTGCCACTGTATTCCATTCATAACTAATCTTGTTGAGGCATCTTTCTCAGCTTGATTAATGGTGAGTATTCGAAGCCTCTTAAGTTCCTTATTGGCTCCGACGAAAGTTGTTCCATTGTCACTATATATGTGACATGGCAAGCCCCTCCTTGATATGAAACGCCTCACAGCTGCGAGAAAGGCTTCCGATGTTAGGTCGCTAACAAGCTCAATAAGAATAGCCTTTGTAACTAAACACACAAATATAGCTATGTAGCCCTTTGTAGTCCGAGTTCCTCTTCCCCTTGACATTTTAATTGTCAATGGCCCGGCATAGTCTACTCCAGAGTGCGTAAATGGCCTGGATGGTGTTACTCTTGGGGATGGCAGCATTCCCATTAATTGATGTTTGGATGACGCATTAAAACGATAGCATCGGATGCAGTGATGAACTATTTTCCGGGCTAATCGTTTAGCATGAGGGATCCAATATGACTGTATCATTGTGGCCATCATCAGATTGATACCGCCGTGAAGTGTTTTCTTGTGTACATATTCTTTTTTTTTTTTATTTTTTTTATTTATTATTCTGTCAGTAGTTTGGTAAAAATACTACTATATGGTAAAATATAAGGGTGTTTCTCGTTATGAGTTATGCTGGCGTGCTCTAGTCGCCCTCCAACAACTTACATGTTGTCATCGTCCAGATGAGGATTTAGCGAAAGTAGCTTGCTCTTCTTGGGGATGTCATCTCCATTTTTCAAGCATTTAATTTCCTCTGGAAATGCCTCTAGTTGCACCAAATGAACTATTCGCTTGGTTGTCTCCTTAATTTCTTCTAGTGTGAGCTCTCCTGTTCGCCTGTCCTTATTGTGTTTAATGTTGAACACAAATCGTTTACAGTAGGCCATAGTTCGGATCAGCCTTGTGTAAGAAGAAAATTTGTGCAAAATGGTGTCTGTCCTTATGACCGACGTTAACGCAACTGTTGGTTCAATGATCTCACTTGGTGATCGTACATGCTCGATTTCTGACTGTATAGGCCAGTACTCCATGCTACCCTTAAGCCAGTTTGGTCCATTCCACCAAAGTGAATGATGTTTCAATTGTGCTGGAGTTAAACCTCTTGATGCACAATCTGCTGGGTTGTCTGCCAATCTGACGTGCCTCCAACAATCTGAATGTAGGTTCTCTCGAATTTGATATACTCTGTTGGCAATGAATGCTTTTTCGTTGGATTCATTTTTTCTTATCCATGAGAGCACGATTGTCGAATCTGTCCATGCGAACACCTTGTTGATCTGAGCCCCAAATACTAGCTGCACTTCCTTGAGGAGTTTTGATAATAAATGTGCCCCACATAATTCGAGTTTGGGAGTAGTTGGTTTGGTTTTTATGGGTGCCACCTTTGGTTTAGATGTCAACAATGTGGTTACATATTTTGAATTGGACGTTGGTGTTCTTGCATATACCACGGCTGCGTAGGCGCCTTCAGATGCATCAGAAAATCCATGTAACTCGAATTTCTGACGTCTTTTGGTAGCCATCCATCTTCGAATTTTAATGGACTCAGCATGTGGAAGTTCATGTCTGAACCGATCCCAACATTGTTGTAGTTCATCTGTTAGCTGATCATCCCAATCAATGCCTGCCTTCCAAATCCGCTACATAAGTACCTTGGCCGTGATGGTTATTGGCGTCAGCCATCCTAATGGATCGAAAAGACGAGCTATCTCCGATAGTGTGGCACGTTTGGTGGATCCATTGCTTTCTTGTAAGGACGTTGTTATGTGGACCTTAAACTGGAATGTGTCAGCTAAGGGATTCCAATGCATTCCCAAAGTTTTAATGGTTTCTTCTTTATCAAACTTAACTTCAGGTTGGTTGTGTGCATCCGATATTGATTTTAAGAGTGAAGAATGGTTTGCTGCCCATTTTCGAAGATGAAATCCACCACTACTTAGTAACTTAGCTAGTTGATATTGTGCTTCCCTACATTCCCTTAATGTATCACCTCCAGTCATCACATCGTCTACGTAGAAATCTTTTTTCACAATCTCCGCTGCCTTCGGATGCTCTTGTTGTTCATCGGTAGCTAGTTGTTGTAAGCTAGGTATGGTGCTGATGCAGTTCCATACGTCACTGTTGTAAGTTTGTATTCCCTTATTCGGTCACTTGGTTCAGTTCTCGATAGAATGCGTTGGTAGTCTTGGTGTTCACTGTTGATCCGTATCTGCCTGTACATTTTCTCAATGTCTGCGGTGAAGACGTACTTGTGAGCTCTCCATCGCAATATAATTGTTGTAATATCGGCTTGCAGCCTGGGGCCCACCGCCATCAATTGATTTAGGCTCACTCCAGTTGACGATTTTGCTGATCCATCAAACACTACACGTAATTTGGTAGTACTACTGTCAGGTTTAAACACTGCATGATGAGGTAAGTAGTAACACTTATTGTTAAACTGTTCCATATTTGAGATTTCTACCATGTGTCCAAGTTGGAGGAACTCATTCTGTTCTTTGGATTCTCCTGCTGCTGCCCGAGGCGTTCGGCGATTTGAGAAGAAGTTGGAATCTGTTTGCAGTCTGCTCCTGATGGCAATGAAATATGGTCCTTCGAGTCATTAAAACGAATCAGTGAATACATCTTACAGTGAATACATCTTACATAACATACTAAATTATTTGTCTGTTATTATTTGTAATCAATAGATGGCGCTGCTATGGTAAATCTACGAACGTGTCATATAAGCTACATTTTAACAGCATAATTACCACGTGTTGTTGACGCTATAAAATTAATTAAATTTATTTTGTAGTGAACGAAATACCGTATAATTCAATTATTTCCACTTTTTAAATTTTTGGTGTTAGCATAGCCGGCCACGTGTTACTTAGACTGAAGTGTAAATTGCATTCATATTATAATGAAGATAATACAGTGAAATTAATCCTGTTTTAAATTCGCATAATATTACCTCCATTACCATTTGCATGACACTTTTAGGTACTTTACTATCCCCTTTAAAGAGGGAAGGTTATGTGTTTACGTTTTATATTGGTATCAGTATTTCTATTTCAAATTTTCTGTTTCGTTCGAACCAACTTACACACATATGAAAACCAATTTAACAGCTCACTAAAATTCGGTTACAAGTCATACCCAAAATACCAATTTATACCTACATTATATAAACTGTTACTGTTACGGAAACACGTCTGATCTGAAATATAGGAACAGAGCTTACACTATAAACAACAATTTCTACTTGGTTATTGACCCGATAAGTGGCGCTGTCGTCGAACTCCGAAAACAACCTACCTATTTCAATGAAATATTGTGCATGTATATGGCTGGTGCCCGTTTGAAAGATAGAATACCATCCTATAGGTGATACTTTGCAAAACATAACAGGTATAGGAAAACGGGTTGTAGCACCTTCCATTAAAAAATACAATCAAACGCTATTTCTAGAGTTGTATAATTAAAATTATTAATGGAAATTGTCAAAATAAAGAACTTTGCGAAATGCGAGCCAGGCTTAAGGCTGGGTGGCTAGGGTAGACGTTTCTGCGCCCCGTAGTTTCTCGCAGTTCTTAAGAGATAATTGGCCGGAGTAAACGGTTTTCAATAGCCAGTAAATAGACGCAGGTAGCTATTGAAGCACAATTTTATTTTTCGACCTTGATTTTGCATAAAGTACCAAAAACCCCCTTTTTTGGGTGTTTTTTCTGCGCCCCGGTGGGGCAATCCCTAGATCAAACATTTTTATTTTTTTTATGATTTACTTTTGTTACCAATGAACTGCTCGAGGTAGCTATTGAAGCACAATTTTGATTTTTTGTGCTTACCATCTTAAAACTGCAGGTTAATATTACTAAAAGCAAACAATCTTTGTGGAGGAACAAGGAACTATTTTTTTTAATCTGTAAAAAAGAGAATGGGCTATGCATATTTGTATGTCTGCTCAATGAATAAAACTTAGATGTTTAGTTCAGAAAATAGTTAAATTCGAATTTTAAAAAGTTTGCTTTTTTATTGCATTCTGAATTTTGTTTCAGTTCACAAAATATCCGACATGGCGTTATTCGATTTTTCACTTAATTTACTCTCTATTGAGAATCTATAGTTTGCAGATTTTCGCTCGCTATAGCTGTTTGAACAGGAAATGAAACAAAAATTGTTTATTTCGTTTTGTTTGGGTTTCTGATAGATACATACTAATATTCTTGCTGTTTGATAAAGTGAAGAAAGCAACAATGAGATAAATTTTGATAATCCGAGAAAAACTGGGACTGGGTGATGACTTTGTTGTTGTAGATGTGTTTGAATTTTTTTGCTTTGTTTGTAGGAGTTTCAAATATTATTGTTTTATATTTCCTTGGAAAAGGCAAACGTTCAATATTTGTTATTTTATTTAGATATTCCGAAATAATTTGCTAAATTTTTCTACTGTTACGAGTTCAGATAATTGAAAAAAATAGCAAGATGCCGAAAGTGTTAAAAAGAAACACACATTCATTTGGCTTTAAAATATTAATTATTTTTGCTTTATAAATTCAAAATTATATAATGTAATTAAAACATTCCTGTAGTATAGTGCATATAATACAAAGTGAAAAGTATATGGTATTATTGTTGAACGGTGTGGACTTTTTATTGATAGAAAGATTCATTTCTCGTTGCCACAACAGATGGTTTGGTAGGTGATAGGGTCATTTGTGAAATTAAAATGCCCTTCATCAGCTAGAGACTTAATACTTATGGAAGGTGTAGAAAAAGAAATTAATTGTTTAAATATTTCGAGCTAAAAGAAACTCACAACTCAGAAATTTTTTTTTTTTAATTTAAGGGCATGTTTATATTACCAAGAGATAACGTAGCTCTCCAGTGCTTGGGCGCAATGATTTTGTGTATTTACTAAAATTAAAAGAAGATGTTTTCTGAGAAATGCAAATTTAAAATTCGAGAATTTCTAGGGCAAATGCAAGTATCCAACAACTAACTAAAAAACAAAGTCCATAAGTTAAATTCTGCTTTAGAAAAAATTCCCTGTTTGATTGTTCTTGTTTTTCGAATCTCCTTTTACGTTGTGCTGGCGGAGATGCTCAGTATGACTTTCTGACATCAAAAAAAATCACCTTATTCCTGTAAGCTAAAAAGTAGTAGGGTAGGGCGGGGCTAGTTGGACCACTTTTTTTTTGACGCTTCATAACTTCCAATCTGTTCATAATTAAGCTATGAAACTAAAGTAAATAGATACATTGAAACTTCGACTTTTTAATGTTATTAACAAAAAAACAATTTATCTTACAGTTAAATAATTATTTTGACTCAAATACACCAAGTCCAAGTGGTCCAACTTACCTCACCAGCGGGGCAAGTTGGACCAGTGAGTGAGGTAAGTTGGTCCGAAACCTAAAAAACTGAAAAGTAATTTACAAAATACGAAAACGCTATAATTTCTTTATAAAATGTATTTAAAATGAAAACTTAATGAAAACACAACATAAACCTCAAAAAACGAAAATAAAAAACCGCTTTATGACGTTCTATAAAATAAATTTAGATAAGAATAAAAATATTATTTTATAGATTATGAATCGTATAATCGTTACTGCAATTTATGCAAATAAAGATGCTTCCTTGACATATTTTGGAATATTTTGAATTGGCCCACTTTCGGCAAGTGTGACACTGCACCCACTCCTCCCCAGGTAATCTTTTTGAATATGCTTCCATACACATAAGACAAAACCAATCAAGATGCTTTTCTTCCTCACCACTGGCGGTCCAACTTACCCCGCACTGACTTTGTTGAACATTTTGTTTCACAAAGAAACAACTACACCAAACACTTCAATTCCACACTCGAAAAAATAAAATACAATAACGGGACACATGAAAAATGTTTACCTTATTCTGATATTTGCACCGCTTCACAAAAAAAGAAAGAAAAGAAATAATTTTTTTTTTTTTAGTTTTTACACTTAAAAATACAAATTTTAAACGACGCGCCCCTTTGAAAGTAAAAATGCAATTTCAACTAGTTTGGCTTGTGGCCGTAAGTCACACACTTCGATTGTGTGTCATCGTTGTCATGTAGGACTTTTAGTTTCTGAGTTATTCGAGTGGGCCTACTTGCCCCGTGGCCCAACTAGCCCCGCCCTACCCTACTAACACTTCCCATTCTGTTTCTTTCCGCTCGACACTAGACTCTTAAAGAAAAACCGGTATATAATGGTAATAATGGCACTGACTACATAATACGTACATTATTGCAATGTTACTGCTAGCACTACGTATATAAGGCTAGAATATTTTGGTGAATTGAAGTTTTTAAATATGCGTATAAAAATAACTAAGAGAAGCTCTGCTTTTCTAATTGGCAGATAATAAAAGTGCTTAACGTGCTTACCATTAGCATGACTTAAATTAGACTCCAATAATTAGCATAAGCATAAAGTTCATATAGTTGATATTATAATACACATAATGACATATCGTTTTTGGTTCCCAGAAATGTGTAGATTGCCCACATATCATTAAATTTATGTGCTGTTATTAGGTATCCCCTTAGTAGTACAGAATACTAACATCCATACACTTATGTGCAACCCCTTGGTGTAGCATTTTGTAAAAGGACGATAATAAATACAACCATCGGTGTGCGTTTTACAATAGATTCTAAGTTTAACTATACAAGAAACCCATGCGAGACCCGCGAACAAAGAAAAAGCAATAAACAAGCCGAACCAATTTTATATTAAAATGTAAATTATTGAATTTTGGATACATATCTTGAAAAGTAGAATCTGCGATTGGATTTGTACGTAATTCGTAGAAAACTGAATATCACACACACTAACGGTTTCATTCTATTCAGACAGAGTTCGCAGCTCAATACAGCTAGCTTATCGCCCTAGGCAGCCAGCTTGTCCTTTTTGTTGTTTTTCGTTTTGATTTGTTTTAATTTTTTGTGCAGCGAATTTGTTATTATTTTTATTTAGTGAACGTTGAGCGAGTTCTCATTTTACAGACTCTGTAGTCACAAATGTGATCTTAATGGGGGAGGGTGTGCTCGGCTATTTGAAATTCTGTGCACTAATACATGTAAACATGTTTACATGAGCTCGGAGTTCACAGCTGAGGGACACCCACTCTTAAAACGAAAGGTACGGTCAAAGTCGGGTGGCTATAGCTACATATAAAAGAGACTGACGTACGTATGTGCACTCATAACTCGGGAACGGATCGTTCGATTTTTATGATTTTTAGTTTAGATTCGAATTGGCCCAAGGAACGACATATGCTATACTTTTTGTCGAGTAAACAAAACGGATAGTATCACTTCCATTAGGAATAACAAAAATTATGTAAAATTTTGAGTTTTTGTATTCTTTGAATGTTCCGGGCCTACCGCTACACAATTTGAAAAATGTCGGCCCATTTATATTTTTTTTTTTAAACCTCAATGCACCGAAAGTTTGCGAATTATGAAACACATCGACATTACTATACTTCAGTTATTTCTATTGTATAACTATAAGTTTTGAATAAAGAATGTGAATTGAACGAATAACATAAAGTAGCATGAGCTTTGTGCATGCTTGAAATTATTATTTTCATTCCATTAACGAATTCGGGCGGAACAAAGTTCGCCGGGTCAGCTAGTATATATATATAAATGAAACCCGTTTTCCGTTGTCACGACATAACATGAAAACGGCTTGACCGATTTGGCTGAAATTTTTTTTAGCTGTTCGTAATTATAAGAAGAAGGTCTTTATAGAAAATTTTGGAAAAACCATCCGGAAAAGTCGGGAAATTGAAAAAAACGAAAATTGATTTTTTGAATGGAGTTGTGTGTGCAATTTTTGGGGAATGAATTTTCTAATGGAAAAATATAAAACTTTTAGTGGAAAACTCGGAAAATTCCGAAAATACGCGGAAACTGAGTTTTTTTTTTTGAATAAATTTTGCATTTTATCGCATGATTTGATGATTTTGGACGATGTAAAAGTGGAAAATTCGTTGTGAAGCTTGGAAAATTTCGGATAATTGTGAGACTCATTGTGATAAAAGACGTATAAACGAGCTTTGGAGGCAGTTGACCTAACGAGGAAGGATTTACGAGGTGATTCGAGACGGTTTGGTCGAGCTATGATATTCCTCTCCGGAGATTTTCGTCAAACGCTTCCCGTCAACCCGATATCTACTGCTGCCGATGAACTTAATGCGTGCCTGTGTGGCATGTCAAGAAGTAGAAATCCACCACGAACATGGCTGCTGAATTCTCGAGACCAACTGCTGGCGCTTGGCAATAACCAAATTACTGTTAATGTTTCGACTGGATCGATATCGTCGAAGGAGGACCTCATCACCATAGTGTTCCCCGGCATTATACATAATTATTAAAACTCGATTGGATTAGTGAACGGGCAATACTAGCGGCGACGAATAAGGATGTGTGGCGATAGCTTGCAATTCATTATTCAAAGTCAAATCGCTGGAGAACATCTGTTGACAGCATGACCGACGAGGACGACGAGCCCAACTAACCAAAGGTGGGATAGATAATAAAATATTCATGTTGCGGAATCTGAACCATTCGAAATTGCAACGGTACGCTGTTGTCCGTCAAGAAACGGATGAACAATGTGATTCAAGTGACGATCATCAAGGGCAAATTCAAACTAGAGGAAGTCCTTATCCCATGAATTCAGATTATTCCACTGTTCTTCCATTCTAATTCAAGATTCAGATAACCGTTCGATTAGCTTTTGCGATAACAATGAATAAAGTGCAAGGCCAATCGTTGGAAGTCTGTGGGATAAATCTCGAATTTCCGTGTTTCGCACGGTCAGCTGTACGTTGCCTGTTCGCGTGTTGGCAAACCGTCTTCGTTGTGTGTTTTCGCAACGGAAAACAAATCGAAAAACATTGATCATCATATCGCTCTATACAGATTTCGATTCCATTAAAATAAATCACATTGAAATTTTAACTATCTGTGTTTTGTTATCATTTTGAAGTTTATCTGAAGGCGTTAAATTGGGGCGAGACGAAGTTCGTCGGGTCCGCTAGTAACACATAAATATCAAGTACAAGCGTTGCCAGGGCTAACACTGGTAGTGAAAAAAAGTGATAATTCAATTCAGTGAAAAAACAAATAAGCCTGAGCGATCATGGATGAAGAGCTTGACATTTTCATAATTGTTGCTAGACAAAAGGCTCTTGTCGAAGAGCTAGAGAAAGCAACTACAAATTTCAAGAAAGATAGCGCGTCTAGGAAGACGCTTCGCTATAAAGAAGAACGTCTTCAGAAAATTCAGTTGATTTGGGAAGAATTCGACGATAACCATAACAAAATAAAGGAAAAGGTAAAAATGGATACTCCGTACATGGAGAGAGATACATATGGAAGGGTTAAAAATCTGTTTCTCGAGCTAAGAACAATGCTCGAAAATATTACACCCTCAGAAGAAACGCCACCTTGCCCTCCACCATCCATTTACGCAGACAGCAACCTCCAGACTCTAAGATTAAGAAAGAAGCAATCATAGGCAACATGGAGGAATTTGAGAAAACATTCCAAGAATATTCTCCACAAATATGTGAGTATCAACAAAAGATATTGTTGGAGCAACTAAAAAACATGACGGAATTACATGAAGATTACATGTCAAATGCAACAGCTCAAGATTTGCAGTCCCCATATGTCATTAATAACAAATATAATGACATTAAGAGAGATATAAACCAATGCCTCCATCGAATGGCCTCGGCATTAGGTAAGAGAAACGTAACAAGGGAAACAGATCGTTCAGAAACCAAACTACCACCTTTGAAGATACCAACATTCAAGGGGAATTATCTCGAATGGCGATCATTCGCTGATATATTTTGCACAATTATCCACAACAAGCCAAATTTAAGTACAACCGAAAAGATGGAGTATCTCAAAACTCATCTAGAAGGCGAACCAATGGCATTAATAGAACATCTGACCATTTCTAGTGTCAATTACTTATGTGCATGGGAGACATTAAGGGCACGATATGATAATGAGAGAAAAATCATATCGATGCATTTAGATAAGATGTTCAAGGCTGGTCATCAAGGAACGCAGTCACCAGCGAACTCCATCAAATCCATATTGGATGCTACTAAAGAAGGATTATCTGCGATCAATAACATGGGTCTCGAAACCAAATCATGGGATCCTATTATTGTCCACCTAATAACAAGAGCATTGGATCAAGAAAGTAGAACACTATTTGAGCAAGGTCTAAAACAGCCAAATAAAATGCCCTCGCTTCAAATGCTATACGATTTCTTGGCTAGAAGATATCAGGCATTGGATGTACTAGCTTCCACAAGGCAAAAGCAGCATAAGACTTCAGATGAAACAAGGAACGTGATGAGAACCTTTCACGTGTCAGCAAAATCAACCTGTGTATTTTTCCAAGGTGAACATAATATAATTATATGCTTGCCGGAAGTTCATGGGATGGAATGCGAAGGAGCGGAGTGAACAAGTAAAGGCAGCAAAACTATGCGTAAATTGTTTGCGACATGACAAACAAATTCCATGCATGAGCAAAAATAAGTGCAAGCAATGCAACAGGAAACATCATTCCTTACTGCATTTTGAACGGGCAGAAGGACGACAATCGGAACAAACCCGGGCTGACGTACACATTCAAACCAATCATGGTCATCAGAGGCAAAACATCCTGCTTGCTACAGCAATTGTAAGGGAACGCGGTGCTTCTGAACATGGTCAATGCACTGAGCTTCGAGCACTTATTGATCAAGGGTCACAAGCCACCCTAATAACGGAAGCTGTCGCCCAAACCTTGCGACTAAGGAAGCAGAAGGTTCACGTTGAAGTAAGCGGTCTGGGAGCTACTGATGCAGGAACAGCGCGAAATAAGGTAGAGCTAACAATCCTACCGAGATTCTAATCCGACTTCGAAATTAAGGTAGAAGCTCTTGTTTTACCAAAACTAACAAGAACTCTACCAGATAAGGAAGCAGATAATATGATGGATCACCAGTTTGGATCCATAAAACTAGCAGATCCAACGTTCAACATTCCAGGAGGAATCGACCTAATCATAGGAGCAGACTTTTATGGAGGCGTAATTCTTAATGGTTTGAAAAGAGGAAATAGAAATTCCCTTAAAGCACAGAATTCCCAACTAGGATGGCTTATTTCCGGTCGAACATCAACTCAACGAAATGCCAAAATCAAAATCAATGGTCTTACCGTCCAAACATCATTAGATAAACAACTTGAAAAATTTTGGGACATTGAAGAAGTTTCTTTACAAGGCCACCAGACAAGTGATCAGGAGTGCGAAGATTTTTATCAGGAATCTCATTTTCGTGATAAAGATGGCAGATATGTAGTTAAAATTCCATTTAAAAGGGACGTGGTGGATCATGAAGAGAAACTTGGAGATATCATTGCAAAACGACGGGATACTGACACTACAACCATATTGTATCCTTAAACACGATTCGATGACTATCACATCATATAGCAGTAGTTCCAGTAGCATTAACGCAGCATTCATTCCATTGGCAAACTTGACAGAGCTGTTGTCTGACAGTCCTAGGAATATATCCAAACCACTAGTTATCCCACACGTCATACTTAAATCAGACAATGAAGACATCAAAATTCTAAGCAAATTGATAACGGATATCAAGAATAAGGAGCATTTATCCGATATTGCAGCAGTACATCCGATTCATCATGGACTGACTTACAGCCTAATAACTATACTTTTTATTGTAATGATTTCCTACATAATTTGGCGATACTATAAGATCAAGAGAAATATCCAGATAGATGTCCAAGCTCAAGAGCTACCACCAATACCTGCAACACGGCGTTTTTCGGTTGCAGATTTCGCTATGACGTAAAGGGCGGCCCCAGCATGTCAGGGTGACGACACCAGACAGCGTTATCTTTTTACTCTATTTTTATTAACGTGTAAAATTTAATTTCGGTTCTCAGCATGGTCAGCAGAATAAAGAATCTCACGATTCATCGCTGGCTCACCTGGTAATTTAAGTTGTATATATTTTAACCTAACGTAAGCAATATTTTAATATTCAAGGAGGAAGAATAAATAAAATTGTTTCATTCGTAAAGAAGAACTTGGAGAATTTTCATTAGACTTCCCCCCACCAGTGGCAAGGGGTCTTGCTACAATTTCTCTAATCTTTACACCTGTAAAGCGTCCGCAGTAGAACACTGCATGCAACGCATCCTCTTCCTCATTTGGACATTCTGGACACAGGGGCGAGCTATCGTGTCCAAACCTATGGAGGTATTTCCGGTAGCCGCCGTGCCCGGACAGGAACTGTGTGATGTGGTAGTTACAGTTCTCCCATGATCTCTTTGTCCATGTTTCGATGATGGGAATGAGCTTGTGAGTCCACCTGCCTTTTGTGGAGCGGTCCCTGCTGTATTGCCACAGCGTTTCTGACGTTGCTCTTTCTTCTACCTTGATCCTCTTTGCCTCTTGCGAGTTCGAGGGTCGCCTTATATACACCCTCTTCATCTCATCCGCGAGAATGTCTATGGGGATCATTCCAGCCAAAACGCAAACTGCATCATCGGAGATAGTACGGAAACCGCTGATCACTCTGATTGCACAGAGCTTGTAAGCTGATGATAACTCTCTCCTACACTCATTTGTCACCAGTGCCCCGCCCATATGAGAGCCGCGTATAAAGGTACCGTGCTGACCACTTTGTACAGCAGGATCCTTCTGGCGTATCCTGCTCCACCGATGTTCGGTAGCATTCGAGAGAGTGCCGCCTGCATCAGCGATGCTTTCTTGCTAGAATACTCGACGTGGGCTTTGAAGCGCAGCCGGTTGTCGATCATGACTCCAAGGTACCTAATGGACTCTTTGGACCTAATTGTCTCGTTTCCGACGCGGAAGTTCGCGTATTCCACCACCTTGCGGCTAGTTATAAGTACAGCTTCAGTCTTGTGTGCAGCTAGTTCAAGGCCCGTAGACTCCAGCCATTCCTTTATCCTTACAACTGCCTCGTCCGTGGCAGACTCTACCTCGTGTATGTGCTTGGCTACTGTAACCACTGCTATATCGTCGGCGAAGCCAATAACCTTGACTCCCTCAGGCAGGGTTAGTCGCAGAACTCCGTCGTACATAATGTTCCATAGGAGAGGTCCAAGGACCGACCCCTGTGGGACTCCAGCGGAAACACTGTAGTGCTTGGCACCAACGTCAGTGTGATACCTTAACCTCCTGTTACTGAAATAGTCCGTCCCAACTAACATTTCAATTTCCTTAATGCTCAATTGTTTGAGGTTCTGCAGGCGAAAGCTTCCTTAGAGCTTCTGTAGAACTTTTAGACGAAGCAGACTCCTTACAAAAGTGTTTACTCATATAGCAACTTCATATAAGCCTTTCAGAAAAATAAGATGAAGCTTTAAAGAATCATTAGAGTCATAACTTCATTAGTAGTAGTTATAGAAAGAAGAAGAAGTTGTAGCTTCTATTTCGCTTCTATTGTTCTATTAAATATAGCTATTCAAGTTTCAATGAGTCGACCCGGATAAAACTTCCAATAAATATTAATAGAAATTTTATGGAAGACTTGTTTTTGGCTTCTATAATTACACTAGCGAAGTCTTATAAATGATATATTAAAAGAAAAAGAGTTCCAGAATTCATTTAAATATATTTTATGTTCTCCATGAACCAACTGACCAAATTAATTAAATTATGTGAAATTAAGTGTAAGCTTTGTTTTCATTCCACTACCATATTGCATACAAGTCAATGAAAATTCGTTCAACAGAAATTATTGTAAAACAAAATTAAATTTTTCCTTATTTGAAAGCGTTTTTATTTGGACCAAATAAGTAATATTTCTTCATACGTTTGGTTGTCAAGTCAAGCGATCCATGTGATTTTAAGGCAAAAATACAGATTTGAGCTAGAACAACATAATTAAAGACTATTGAAAGATATCAAACTTGCCTAAATTATATCCTTAATTTTATTTAGATATTTCAAATGAGTTTATACACAATTTTTGCATCACCGTTTTCTGTTAGATGAATGAAATAGGTAACTCACGCGATTTACTAAGTTATGGGCTGCACGAAAAAATAAAAACATAATGCAATCATACGAGAACCCAACGTAAAATATTGAAAGAGAAAGGTGAAAGTTCGTGTCTCCTGTAATCGTTATGGAAACCTCTAACGAAGGTTTTAGCGAAGCTTTTTTTTGATATAGAGACAAGTTTGAACTGGTTAAGTTTTAACTTCATAGCGGGTATGTTACAGATAGTGCATATGATAGAGTTTCCGACTCCGAAGCTGGAGGTCGTCAGTTCAAATCCCGTGTGTGAGTTTACAAAACCATGATTTTTTCAATTTAATTAATTCGACAGATTTATACCTTGTTTCATGTATTCATTCCAGGCCCTTAAAACGCAATCAGAGGTAAAGAAAATGTAAATAAAAAATCTGTGACATTTTTTAAAAAATGAGGTTTCTATAAAACTTGTATAATTTTCTATAAAGCTTTTATATTAGTGAGTCATTGAATACTTAATGGAAATCTTTTTAGAGACTTTAACGACAAAAGGCCATCGATAAGTGATCGCCTTTCGTACCTAACCGAAGCTTAAGATCATTCTTTTGGAAACCAAAAGTAATCCTCTTTTGAGACTTATGGAAACTGAAATGTTAGTTGGGGTGACTATCCTCAGAAGATAGTATAGTGTAACCATCCTGGCCAGGGATCTCCTAATAGACGACCAGCTCGCAGAATTGAACGCGTTACTACTGCGCAGTATCTTTTTGTTCCCCCTCTCCATCTTTCCCCTTTTATTGCATCAGTTGCTATGTCTACTACCGCCTTTATTGCATCGATGGTAGAACGAGATTTTCTGAAGCCGTACTGGCGATCTCACTGCGCTCTATTTTCCTCCGCCATCGCAAGCAGTCTGTAGTATATAATACGCTCTAGTATCTTACCTAGAGTATCCAGCAGACATACTGGCCGTTACGATGATGGATCTCCAGGTGGCTTATTGCCCTTTGGAAGCAGAACTAAGTGTTGCAATTTCCATTGCTTAGTCGCTAAAAAGATGTCCGGTCTCGTCTTAATAGAAATCTTTATTGCCTTATTCGGGATGCCGTCCGGTCCAGGAGCTTTGGTGTCTCCAGTTTTTTTTGGATGCCACAAAAAGGTCGTCCGCTGTGATGGCCGGGATGTCTTCCACGTTGATTTCCCTTATGATGGTTACCATAGTAGTTGGTCTATGCGGGAATAAGTTTTAAGCATCGTAGGACAGGATAGTTGTGGGGACCTGTTACCTTTAAGCTTCTTCATCACCACTCTGTACGCTAAGCCCCCGTCTAAAACTCTTTGACTTACTCTCTTTAATGGCCCTTTCCAGTTCCCGTCTCGCCAATTTAAAATTGATAAGCCGTTCTTGGAAATCGTGTCTTATTCTGCTTCTCTGTGATCTTCTTTTTGCTTGTAGGCACTTTGCTCCGAGCCGTTTTATCTCGTCGGTCCACCAGTAGCAGCGCTCGCCTCTATTACTGACAGACCTTCTGGGCATTGATGCGTCGCACGCTGCTGTGATGGTCTGGATTAGCTGGTGAGAGAGGACTTCGGCCCATCCCCTGTTTGGTGTGGTGCTGAACATATCTTGGTCGAGCAGCGTGTCCTTCCACTTTGGCCCTGTAAGGGTGGGGCACAGTCTGCGTTTCTCTTTGTCGACATTAAATAAGATAGCCTGGTGATCACTATGGGTGTATTCTTCACTGACTCGCCATTTGGTTTTCCGCAGGAGTGAATTGCTCATATATGTAATGTCGGTGATTGACCCACTGCCTGCCTTACGGAACGTATTTTTTGCACCTTCGCTGGCCAGACTTATATCCAGTCCTGCGAAGGATTCAAGGAGAGCTCTCCCCCTTGCGTCTGTGGTTCTACTTTCCCAATCAGTAGCGCAAGCGTTGAAATCCCCAGCAATAATAACTGGGTGTTTCCCTCGCGCGTCAGCTACAATTTCGTCCAACAGCTTCATATAGTCAGCCAGCGGTAAACTGGGAGGCGCATAGCAATTATAAAAATGTATCTATTTTATCTTAACAGATACGAAGTGGTTTCCCCGATGGCTTACTGACTGCAGAGCATGGTTCCCGCAGGTCCATATCGCGGCCTTTTTGGTGTTGTCATCTGTCCAGCTGCTTCCGTCTATGTGTTTATACGGTTCACTTATTAGGGCAACGTCGATTCTTTTCTCCCTTACTGTTTGCGCCAGAAAGTCCTGCGCAGTGATTTAGGTTTATCTAGACCACATTCATCATATTAATTTGGCCAGTGCCTTCTTGTGTACAGGGCACTTGCTGCTACCAGCTACGTGTACAGCGTTTTCTGGCGTAACCATCTTAGACCAGAAGCATAATGCATCCTTTTTGCATTCCTTGGCTATGTGACCTTCTTCTCCACATTTTCTGCACTGCTTGGATCGGTCGTGCTCATTTTCGCATTGGCGCGCCGTATGGCCAAACTCCAGGCACCTGAAGCATTTAATGAGGTCTTTCGACCACGAATACTGCAATTTACCCAGCCGACTTTGATTTTGCCGGATTCCAGTAGCTTGTTGGCCATCTCTGCCGGTAGACCCACTGTGGCGATCTGCGTGCCGCCGTAGCCCTTCCTAAGGCTGACTACTTATCCTTCGGTAACTACAATGTTGTACTGCGCTCTGATTGCATCGGATATGTCTCTCCTGGTGGTAACTTCATCGAGGTCTTTGATATCTATTGTGGATCTCTGGACTAAAGTGCCGATCTCCGCCTCTGCGCCAAGATTTTCACAGATTACGCTCCTGAAACAACAGATCTCCTTTCTGGGTCCTCCTAATCTTTTTAACTGATTCACCCAGGTTATGGAGTTTTGGGTCCCCTTTGACCCTGCGAAGTGTATCAGCGTATGACAGTTCGCCTTTGCTCGCCACCACGATTGCGTCTGGTCGCGTTTTTTTGCGCAAGAGCCTGCTTGGCTTCTTTTTTGAAACTTTCACCCAGGCGCTGCTGTCGCTCTTAACCTGTCCTTTGTTTTCCATCCTTCCAGCTATTTGGCCGTTTGCGGTCTGCTTATTTACTGTCGGCTTGGCGGGCTTTCTTGCTATTTCCGGCGTGCGGAAATGTGGGCTGGCGTGTACACCGATTTTGGGTGTAAGATACGGTGGGAGTAAAAATCAAAAGTTTTTAATTTTTGGCGTGTGTGGCGGAATGTCACACCGGTGTGCACACAAGTGTGCTGTCTATGGGCCGCTTTAGACCCCAAAGTGGGATCTTAAGTTGGCATTCAGCAATGCCTCCCACGGCCATTAACCACCGCATCCAAACATATTAGCGGGATAACACAGTGTCTCCACGTACAATTTCCATTGCAAGAAAATGACAGATTGCAAGTGGAGACCACAAATTTCACAAAGAAACCAATTTCATGAAAAGTATTGCACAGCTCATTTCATGGTATCGATTTCATGAAATGGGCTGCAATTTCTGTGCAGTTTGACACTTGTTTTGCATTTCCACGATGGCTAAGTGGCGAATGGTCGATTGTAGCGCTGTGACTACGTAGGTATTTAAATAAAAGAGACAAGAATATGGTAGATGGGAAAAGAGAAAGGATTTCATTACCTAATGCGAGAACGCAACGATGTGCTCTGCTCAGCGACATTTCAACGAATGAAATTTCATGATATAAAATGTAGAGTGACCAGATTTATTTGAAACATTTCCAAAATTTCGAAGGGAGTAGAAATTAGGTTTTGTTTTAGTAAAACAATGGAATAGCTAGTACGTAAACTAAACGTCAAATGACAAATTTATTTAAAAAAACAAAATAGACTTCATAACATTCTTTTTTTTTTCATATAAAAAGAGATCAGTAAAAATTGTAGGAACATTTAACATTCGACTCCTAACATTTTTTTTAAACAAAAATATAAATGAAAACTTAAACAGCCTCAATATTACTAACGTATTTAGACAAACTCAAAGTAATAATAAATACGTAGTTTAATAACAGGAAATTAAAACTAAAATAAGTGTTTCACATTATGTACCTAATTAATGATTTAGTTATAAATTAAATATTAATTCTTATATTTGGATGCAGAATGAATTTCTTTAAGAATTTCATTATTATTTTTTATTTTTTCATAAAAGTTATCACAGTTTTTGTACTGCATTTTTAAAATAAGTCTAGCCTTAAGGCTGGGTGGCTAGGGTAGACGTTTCTGCGCCCCGTAGTTTCTCGCTTTTTTCTGCGCCCCGGTGGGGCAATCCCTTGATCAAACATTTTTATTTGTTTTATGATTTAATTTTGTTACCAATGAACTACTCGAGGTCGTTTTTGAAGCACAATTTTGATTTTTTTTGCTTACCATCTTCAAACTGCAGGTTAATATTACTAAAAGCAAACAATCTTTGTGAAGGAACAAGGAACTATTTTTTTAATCTGGAAAGAAGAGAATGGGCTTTGCATATTTGTATGTCTGCTCAATCAATAAAAACTAGATATTTAGTTCATAAAATATTTACATTACGCAAACATATGCAATGTATTTGACAAAATTTCCGGCATGGCGTTATTCGATTTTTCTCTAAACTTAATCGGCCTTACTAATAATCAATCACTATTGTCGACAATTATTTAGATGTCAGCTTTTGTAAAAATGTACAGCATTTGTGAAATGGTACCAATAAACAATTAGACCTCCACATTTACTAGTCCGACAACTTTCTTAGAATCTATTACATTTGTTGTCATTGCATAATTCAAATTTCATAATTTGTTTTCGTGAAAAACAAGGTCAATGGTCTCTTTCACAAGGAGGATTTTATTCTAAAAGAAGGAGTAAATAAATTGCAATTAAATTTGCCCAACACATACCTATCTTTCCAGTGCTCTTTGAGACTTATTATAAGCAAAAAACAAAATAGAAAATTCACAAAATATCCGTTGTTCTGTCAAATATCATATGTAAATCAGTAATGCCCTATCGTTTGATCGGACACAATTTTCAGTACTTTTCGCTTTCCATTGCTTTCTAACCTCGTGATTTCTTTATGAATGCATTTGTGTCGTAATAAAATCTCTTTCAAATTATTCAATAAACGGAGCATAGTTTATTTGAATGGTTTCATTTTTTCGTAGGCTGACTATGCAAATCAAAACTTATTGCGTCGTTAGCAAGTGAATATTTTTGAAAATAGAAATGATAACTGGCTCATTCATTTCTGAATAAGTTACAATCGCACGTAGGAAGCATGGTTTGAAAATAAATACAATTTAACGTATAAAAAATTGTATGGCTTATATATTACTTGATTCGGGAAACTTAGAAACCGACAAAAGCTGAAAATGAAATTCGAACAGAAAAATATAAAACGCGCATTTTTATGCACACATATTCTTGCACTACCTGTTAGGCTGTTACTACCCCTCCAGAAGTTAATAAACTTTTTATTTTGCATGTATTTTGCTGAGTGCTGATAATTATTTTTTTATAACTATACTAGATGTACCCCCCTGGCTTCGCCCGTGCAAAATGTGGTTTCAGAACGGTTGATGGAAAAATAGGATCTAAGAAATTTGCTATATTGTAGGGGGGGCATTTTTTTGTTTCTCAAGCGCGAAACCTAAATGAACGACCTTCTCCCTCTGTCCGGCCAACTGGTTGCCAGAAGACAACCTATCTACATTCAACGGCGCTCTCGCCCTGCTGACGGCGGAGACCCTTGCCCATTTCCCGAACAATTTCTGCAATCTCTCCTAATCACTCCCACTTGATAACCTATACAGTGCCTAGGAGCGGAACACGTATTATAGAAATGACCCTCTTGCTTGCAGTTGAAGCACTTCAACCGCCGACTAGGTCGAGAGTCCCAATAAACTACGCGATCGTTGAGATGGAGGTGGTGCGAAACAATCCACATTGGCTCGAACCATCTCTAATTTTCGTCCTAATGCCACTAAATCTCCAACAGATTTAGGGTCTGCCAGACGGTCTGGCCCGGACCTAATTGGGTTTGATAAAAAGGTGCCAAGTTCCGTTGAACCATCCCTAACTTTCTTTTTTCAGACAATGGCTCCGATAGCCTACCAAACATGTTAGACATGATGGCCACATAAATCCCTATCGACTCATCCTTCCCCTGTGTCCTATGTCAAATCTCTTCCAGAAGAAGATCATCATAGTTGGGAGGGAGAAATTCAAGTTTTAATTCCCTCACCAACTCCTGCCATGAATTAACTGTCCTCCTAACCGCCGTAAACCAGAGAAAAGATCCACCGAACACTTGAACAGTTGGGATTCGCTAATCCCCCCAGCTTCCCTTAGTTCTTCGACCCCCTCTAAAAATGAGTTGACCGAAACCCACACCTTTCTCCTGAGAACGAGATATTCCATTTAGACAAATTTTCATTTTTCTCCGAACCGCTAAGTACGCGATCATCAGTGCCACTGAAGATGTTGACGGTTGACCTACGCTAGTTTCAGTTCGCTGCTGCCCTATATGTGTCTGCCTCGCATTTTGTTTTGGTGGTAAAATGCTGACATCCTCGTCCTCGGAATTCTCATCTTCGTCCCCCTCTAAATCTCCTAAAAGATTCATGATCACTGTCCTAATCTTAATTTTCTCTTTCTCGACTTCCTCCGTAATTGGACGAGATCTACCTATAATCGATAGTGACCACTCTATCTTCACAACAGCTTTTTTTTTTTTTAATTCAGCTGAATCAGGTTCTGATGACGAGTCGATTATTGATCCCCGACGTTCTAGATTTGAGGCTGCTCGGAATGACTTCCGCATCTCAGCCACCGTCCCTACATCTAAACCCCTACGCTGTATTTCATATGCCAGCTCATCCGCTGAAAGCCTATTTACCTCCATTACAAAAATATCCAAAATGTCTAATAAATAAAATAACAACCGAGTATCAACTTAAAAGTCCTAAAAGTTATTGACGAAGAAAATGATTAAGGCCCATTTTATTCACTCGAAGTTGAACACAACTCGGGGAGTTTTCCATATAAAAATCCTCAAGTTGTGTTCAACTTCGAGTGAATAAAATGGGCCTAACTCAACTTTGTTGTAGGTAACAGACGAAAATACACAACAACCGGTTTAGAAGGAAAATCAACAATCCAATTTTCACATTCAATGCAAATGAACACACAAAATTATCAATTATAGTTCACACTCGTAGAGAAAAAAAAATTAAATCTAACGAAAAATACGACACGGTAACGTGGCAACCCTATGCAACTGGTATGACACCAAATCAAACTCGAAAAAAACGAATTCTGAGACGAAAACAACACCGTAATAGCCGATATAACAAACCGTAAACGAAATCGCACTTATATATGTATAAATGTAGAAAATTTAAAAAGGTATATATGTAAATAAAATTTCAATAAACATCCATCAGACAATAATAATATTTGTATAAAGGGAAATTACCCTATTTGAACCAATATATTCGAAAGAATATATTATGTACTATGTACTCGCCGCACTCTTCCCCGCATGCACTTTGCACACTCCTGTCTTGCAATTTTGCTGTCGAAAACGATGCCAATTTTTCAGGTACTCCCCGATGCTATTCCAAAACAATTGTATGCGAATGAATTATATTACCTGGGAAAAGAAAACACACCATAGTAAAAGAAATAAAAAGAAAAACACAAACTTTCCTGACACTTGCACACAATCGAAATGAACAAAAACAAATCCAATTTGGTTGGGCAACAACAATACACCGTCGGCTCGCAGAAAGAAATGAATTTCGATTTCGATCTCTTTTTGATGATCGTTTAGATCAATTAAACTATTATTACTTTATATTATTATTTATTATAACTTTAGCCCCACGTTATGCGCGATTGCAGATTCGGCTGCGTACCCGGCGGTCAAAAGTCCAGAATGACGGATGGGCGAAAAAACAAGCCTTAGGGCGAAGGGCGAAAAAAAGGGAAAATCGTGTGCAACAAAGCAGCGCAATGGTCGCTGCCACTCTCGGTCACTCAGCTGGGGTTAGTCCAAAAATCAAATGCAGAAACTATGCTATAGGGTGGGCGCCAAACAATCTTTGAAAGGAATTGTTAAACCTTTTGAAGACAATGCCGACGATGATTGCTGTAGGGTAAAAGATAAAACAAAGACAAAGTGGGTATTTTGCGTTATAAAATATCGATATGAGCACAGCTATTTATTGACGATGTAAATTACTTAGATAATTTGATAGCGATGTCGGTTATTTAGCCGTTGGAATTGACTCGTTATCGCGTTGTCCCAACGGTTAAAATAAAAAAGGAAAGGGTCGCGCGTCCCGCTCTTTTCCGGGATTTTCACGTAACGGAAGCCAACGGAATTACTTTTTTTAACATATACATAGCTAACGATCACTTTATAAAACTCCACCAGCCGTATTAATAAAAAAACCGAAACTAATCTCAAACTCATATATTTCCTAGCACCTAGTTAAATAAATAACATATTAGTTAAATATTCTTATTAATAAATAGAAATAACTCATATAATAACTAACTGATGTTTTCTCTAAAATAGCTGGCATCACCTAACCAAATTGTACTGAAAACTGCTGAAAAATATTACATATTGGTTGTCATCACGTCTGGCTAGTATATTTCAGTGACAAATGAAAAAGAAAAAAAAAAAGCAATTGAAAATAAAGCAACAACAGAATTTTTTATTTATTTTTGAATGTTTTATTTGTAAACATTGTCGTAGGGTTTTTTCTTTTTTTCTACACTTTTTTTTCGAGTTGGGGCGATGGTAACCGAATCCTCCCCTAACATATTCACCAAATATTCACACTGTTTAAAAACACTGAAAAACGGTCAGACATTTTTTTCCACAATTTTTAAAATGTAAATTTAATTTATTTGTCATTTTGACGGTAACGGGGTTTTTGAAGAGTTACTGACTCGCTAACAGACCTCCTGCCGTTAGTTAGTTATATGAAAGTTACGAAGCGTTAATTATCTTATAAAAATGTTTATTAATAGCAATTTGAGCTTAACTAATGTGTTTGCCAATAGTTAGGCCTAACATGTAGTTACGCGACAATTATTAATACGGCTGTACTTATCTTTCCTATTTTATTATTATTACTTCTCCTTTCTCCTGATCTCCTTCCTTTTCCTTTGTATGCTATTACGCTATGGTGTCCGTACACTTCGGACTATACAACCTTTTGTTTAAAAATTTCTTAAAATTAATTTTGAACGCAAAAAAACTTCTCGATTTAAAAAAAAAACTCTAAACTGGCAATTCGCACACAGCCTTCTCTCTAATCACTGGCCAACAAAGAAGCGATTATTTTTCCCACATTTCCCTTTGTTATTTCTCGAACCTCACCCACTCATGCATTCGACCATTCAGCCGCAACGGCTATCATTAACAGTGTTTTGAGCGTCACTCACAGCTTTTTCGCCATGGTACACGACCGTTAATGATCACCAATGCATACTCTCACTCTCATTCACTCCATACATATCCGAATTCGCCAGGTCGCCGGGAAATTTCCGGAGGTTCATGGAGACGATAGCTTGGGGATTTTACTGTTCGCTCTTTTACAGTGCAGTTGGAGTTGAACGAAGAGTAAACTTAATTCAATATTTCGCGTGCCCTATCCTGTTCCGTGGACCTCCGCGCAGATTTTGGGTGACGAGACTGGCAGATACGTGCCTTACAATGTAATTAGTGGTTATGGTGGGCTCTCGGCCTTATGAGTTTATGTTGAGTTAGTTTGATTGATTTTAAAAGGTCGCATTCTTAGCGAGCGAAGATCTCGGTATTTGCACCATACTCTCGTCTGTTTAAGGGATCTTCCTCCCCCACTATGCGTTTGCGTATTGTTTGTTCCTCGCGGCATATCTTCCCTCATACATCTTTGCGAGGTTCCCGACCGTGCGTCTGGGCTCGACCTGCTTTTGTCGCTTTCTCCGGACGCCTGACCAGCGAGAGTGCTGAATTGGAACCAATTCAGGAACACCCCTTTGGTTCTTGTCCATCGAAAGTGACGGGAATGACCGAATGGGTACAAAAAAAAAGGGATATGGACTGGAGAGGAGGGATGGAAGTGGGATTAGGGCTTGTAGCGTTTTAATTTATTGCGAGGAGGAGGAGGGTCCTTCTAGTATATTTGGGATTAGCCAGCAGACTTCGAACCAGAGATGAATGAATAAACGAGAAGGTTAGCCTTCGTATGTCTATCCCCCCAAAATACATTTGTTTACATTGTTGGTTTTGTAATTTCAACGCCCGTCTGTGAATAGGTGTGACCAACAAAAATCATGTTGCTAATGGCCAACCGCGAATCATCTATGAGTATCGCGGTGTTGAATTATTTTGTGTTTCGTTTTAAATTTGTTTGGTTTTTGTGGAGGTGTTGATTAAACTGAAAAAAAATAGTGAAATACTTCATGAATTTTTCTGGAAAACAGCTTGTAGGCAGCCGCCCTTCCACTGGAAAATTATATATCTCTGCATTCCATTATCTTTGCTTTTTATGTGTCATCTCTGGTATTTAGCCAGAGACTATCAAAAGAAAACAAAAGGTAATTCGTGGAGGAATTTTGCGACCGTATTTTTTTCCATTAATTAAGTTAAAATCAAAATAAACTAATCAATAAAAATTAGAAAAAAATTATGCTGGACGCAATAATTCCCCACCCAGACATCGGACATTGGACCCTCCCCAATTAACCCCAATAGCTTGCAAGGAATACATCAGGTATTATTTGTTTACTTTTTCCCCGAGTAATCTAACTATTTCAGTGGACTTTCGCGCAGATTTGGGGGATGAGACTTTCAGGTAGCAGGCCATTCCTTACAAATTTGTTGAAATTATGGTGGGCTCTCGGTCATTATTTGCGTTGCGGCATTAGTATTTAGTGTTCATGTCGCTTGAATTCGTTTTGACCTTGTTGCCGTGATCGTTCATCAAACGATTTGTGGCTTAGTGTTTTTAGTGTTTATGTATTATGGTGCTCGTAATTATTTCGTCACGCTCTTTCCGTGCGGGGTCTATGGTTTGAGTGCGTTTTATTAGGCCGTCCGCCTACACTCTCTGCTGCTCCTCCGTTGCTCCATCGTCGGGGCATGCACTTACGGGTCGTCTTCCCTATACCCATCGATCGAAGATCTCTACCGTAGCGCTGGTAGTTCTTGTTTATATGAAAAGTGCCTATTTAGTTTGCCGTCCGCCTGCACTCCTCTGCTGCTCCTTCGTTGCTCCAGCCAGCGGCGGGGTGATTTTTGAAAAGGGATCGTCGTCTCTCCACCCATCGAGGGCAGTGTTTTTGGGCTTTATCACCAATTGTAGTGTGACGATCGTTGGGCTGTCCCGCCACACCCTTGAATAGACATGGTTGTTTGTCTAATTATCCCTCGATGGAGTGTTGGCTAATAGGATCGTCCTCCCCCACTCCTTGGACTGTGGCGACATCCTGTCGGTACATTTGTGCTGTTGAGTCTGTGGGAGTCTCCTGACGACCTGCTAGGCTCACCAATCGATGGTTGCGTGTCTTCCTTCCGTCCGAATTGCTACGCAACCGGGACTTCCGTCCTCTGCCATTAAGACCGGCCTGTCTATCGGAGTCCTATTTGGTTGCACCCTTAGGCTCCAAGGAGGTGCTCCGAAAGCTGATTTGGGGCCTCGGATGCCCATCCACATCCCATGACCTGGAGCACAAAACCCAAGAAAAGGAGGGACCATGGGTAGGAAGAGAAAGTATTCAAGAGCAGTTCTTCTTGCGTTAAAATTTAACGCACCAATTTTAAACAAATGTTAGGAATTAATATTGACGGTGTGAAGTTAACTTAATTTGTTGTGAAAGTCTGAAAGCGTATCAGGTTTTTATTTATGTCGATTACAATACTATGAAATATGTATCAAAACATAAAGAGACAAACGACAGTCTTGGGATGTTATAGAATTCGTAGATACCGATTGCAGGCACTTTATAACAGCTTGGCTATTGGAGAAGAAACGGATATTTTTAGCAGATATCACGTTTTCTTTCAGCCAAGATAAGACTTCTTTTCTCGCCATTATATCCGCCTGAAAAATGCTTCAGTGATCAGGAAGGCGGAAAGAGAGACTAAGGTTTAGAAGACACTGGCGCCACCACCGTACACAGTTTTCGAACCATCTGTGAAGAAATGGATCGATTCATCATCATATGGGAGACCTGGAATTTTCTATCAAATTGTAGTTCTTGTGTGGTGTAGTCGATGTTTCCTGGAAGGTTCATAAAGTTTTTCAGGGTAGTAGCATGGCCAGTTGTTTTTTAGTCCATTGTAATGTAAATTTCAGGCGTGTGCCAGCAGAAGCCACAGATGAAACAGGATGTCAAGTGCAGCGAGAGGGTGGTACGAAGGGCCCCGCCCTTCTTGCACCAGCAAGTTGTTCCTTGGACTTTGTTTAGTTTAGTAAGCTTTATTTGGCTTAATAGCCATTTCTTTACATTATTACATATTAAAAATCTATTAAAATTTGTTTATTTAAGCTAAGAAAATTCGCTTCTCAAGATCAATTTACATTATTTTTAACATATATAAAAACAGCAGTTTTGAAATTTGTTAAATTATAAATTGTTCTTATGTCGACAGGTAAGTTGTTAAATGCTTGAAGTCCAGCGTGAAGAATATTTGCTCTTGCTCGCACCGTTCTTGTCCTTTGAATGTTGAACGAAGACTGTACGGTATATTTCTTGCAGCAGGGATACTGGATCGAAGATATTCAGGGCACATGTTGTTCTGTGTTTAACTGATCGCCATTAATCGCTTTGTCCAGACAACGAGGCTGTAAACCCCATTTGTTTCCTATGCCTTTTTTCAATAGAAAAGTGTCAGTGCTCCAGTGGCTTTTTTTTTAACTCTTTCTTAGATGTTAATCTTCCAGGTTAACGTTCTATCAAAAATTAGACCCAAGTATTTAGCTTAATTTGAGAATGTGTCAAGCTAGTGTCATGTATAGGTCAATGTGTGGATCTTGTAATTCCTAGGACTAGTTCAGTGAGGGTTTACGCCCAACCCGGAAGCACTAAAAAAAAAATGAAGAAGAAATTAAAGCTTTACTCATGGCTATTGAGTCAACATACATATATGGATAGGCTTAACACAATGAAAAATGTACAAGCACAATGTGAGAAGAGCGTAGAAGAAATTGAGAAAATGAGTGCTTTTAGTGAGTGTTTTAAAGAACAAAGCGAGAAGTTGTGTAACGATGTCGGGAAAATAAATAAAGACAATCGAGTAGTATTAGAGAGTGTAAGAGAAATTAAAAATGGCATAGTAAGAGAAATTAAAAACAATGAAAAAAAATCTGAGTCGTATGCATCGATAATAAAGAAACCACCGATAAGTGTAAAATGTTGTGAACCATCTGTTGTTGTTTATCCAAAAAACAAACAGGAATCAAATGAAACCAGAAAGGAACTAAAAAATAACATTGATCCAACCAATTTGAACATCAATAGAGTGATAAACAAAAGCAATGGGAGTGTTGTAATCAAGTGTGCCGATAAAGATTCGTCTGAAAAATTAAAAAAGGAAATTGAAAATAAATTAAAGGATGGATATAAAGTTGAAGTGCCAATTATGATCAAACCAAAAATTTGTGTAATGAACTTAGAAAATGATGAAATCGTAGATGATATTGTAGACAAAATTAAGAAACAAAATCCGGAGCTATGCAGCTCTGAACTAAAAATAGTGAAATCATTTAAAAATAAAAAGAGATTCAGAAACCTAAATATAGTGATGGAAGTGGACAAGGAGACCTTTAATAAAATAATTGAATTGAACTCAATAAAAGTAGGATGGGTAAAATGCTATGTTAGGGAGTATTTTAATTTACGAAGGTGTTTCAATTGTCAAGCTTTCAACCACAAAGCAAGTGTATGCAGAAATAAAGTGGCATGCATAAAATGTGGGGGTGAACATGTCGTAAAAGACTGCCAAAGTAATGAAATAAATTGCGTAAACTGTAACAAACTTCACAACTCATTGGGAATAGACACTGACTCTAACCATAGTGCAAATGATAAAGACTGTCCAGTTTTTAAACGACAAATCAAAGTGTTAAAGAATAAAATTGAGTACTAGCAATTAAAAAGCATTTCTTGTCTCTATTTAAATACACAAGGTATTTCAACAAACTTTAATGAAATTGAATCCATAGTCCTCAATAACAACTTTGATGTAATTGCTTTATCTGAAACTCATTTAACTGATGATATCAAGGACGAAGAAATAAGTATCGAAAAATACTGGTCTCCGATTAGATGCGACAGTACTAGTAGGCATACGGGTGGTGTTGTGTTATTCATAAAAAAATGTCTTCAATACAGAAATAAAGAGGTTTCCAGTGTTACGATGAAAACGTGGTTACTTAGCGTAGAAGTTTATTCGGGCGATTTTGCTGAAACAGTTACAGTAGTATATAGATCACCGAACAGTTCGCAACGCGAGTTTTGTGATTTTTTCTCAGATTGGTTGGACCAAAAGTTACTAAATTGAAACCGATTAACAATTATGGGTGACTTTAATATCAATTTGTTAGACAATACAACATACTCCAGGACTATGAAAGAAGTGTTTGTGATAAACAACATTAAACAATTAATCAATAAATGTACAAGAATTACTGCTACAACATCTTCACTAGTCGATTATGTTTTAGTACCTGTAGAAAAAAATGTAACAGCAGAAATCGTGCCAGATCTCAAAGTTTGTGACCATGAATCGATTGTTGTGAAGATTCCCGTCGAAAAAAGAACGCGAAATAAAGATAATAAAATGGTTCAATTGTTTAAGTATCAAAAAATTCAATTTCGATCAATGATAAATGAAAAATGTGCGGGAATTAATTCAAGTGATTTTCAAATGATCGCGGAAAGCTTACAGGTCGCCCTTTTAGAATGTGTGCAAGAACAAACTGTGATAAAACGCATAAATCAGTGCAATAATAATTGGTTCACGCCAGACTTGAATGAAATCAAATTGCAAAAAATTTTAGCATATCAACGAGCAAGCATTCTGAACACAGTAGATGATTGGTATGAATATCAAAGATTAAGAAACTTATATAGACGTAAAATAAGCTTAGCGAAACGGAATTACATATGTAACAAAATTGAAAATAGTGCCGGGCAAAAAGAAATGTGGTCAACCATAAAAAAATTAGTATTAAAAGAAAAGAGAAATGAAATAGGTGAAATACAGTTTTTTAACAGCAAGGAAAGTGATAAGTCGGTAATTGCAAATAAATTTAACTTGTACTTTATCGAAAGCATAAACAACATAAGTAATTCTATACCGGCACGCAATATGGTGTATAATGACTTAGTACCTACAAATTGAATCAAATTTTAAATTCAAGCAAATCACCCAGCTTCAGCTGCTTAGCATATGTAAAAATATCAAAAATAAAAAGGACGCGTCAAAATTAAGCATACGTATTATTTTGGACAGCTTCATCATCATTGGTCCAGTTCTAGTTAAAATTATTATAAACGGCTCATTTGGTGAGGGCGAATTTCCTCGAAATCTTAAGGAAACGACTATTATTCCAATTCCCAAAGAAAGTAAAACAATAAAGTGTGATCAATTTAGGCCTATAAATATAATGCCCGTCGTGGAAAAAAATATTGAAAAAACAGCTTACAATCAATTTTTTAAATTTGTGGTAAATAATAACATATTAATGGAAAATCAGTCAGGTTTTAGACCAGGTCATTCATGTGAAACTTCACTAAACTGGCTTATTATGAACTTTAAAGAGCTAAGCCATAAAGGCGAAATTATAATAGCAATATTTCTAGATTTTCAAAGAGCTTTTGAGACTATTGATCGTAAAATCTTAGTGCAAAAGTTATGTAAATATGGCGTTAAAGATAAGGAACTGAAGTGGTTTAAATCTTACTTGAGCGATAGAACACAACGTACTAAAATAGGTAGTGAACTCTCATCAATAGCACTTACGACGTTTGGTGTACCTCAGGGCACTATTTTTGGCCCTTTGTTGTTTTTGTTGTACATACGAAATAGATAGAAAACTTAAATATTGTAAGATATCGCTATTTGCAGACGACGCCTTATTATTTGTGAGTGGAAAAGATATAAGTGTGCTGCTAAACAACCTCGAGTACGACTTAAATAATTTACGTAAATGGTTAGAGATGAACAAACTTAAACTTAATGTAAACAAAACTAAATGCATGTTGTTTAATAATGAGATTAACTTAAATTTAAATATAAATGGAGAAGTTATCGAACAGGTGCGTGAAATAAAGTATCTCGGCATAATTTTGGACAATAAATTAAAATTTAAAAATCACATAGACTACATAACGAAAAAATTTCCAAAAAACTCGGTTTTATAAGACGGATTCGAAATAACATAACAACAATGTGTGCGATTAACATATACAACACCATCGTAAAACTCATTTTGAGTTCTGCTCTACAATCCTATTCATGGGGAATGTTGAAAGCTTAAGAAGACTTCAAATATTGCAAAATAAAGCTATGCGAATCGTTCTTAAATGCAATCGGTATACGCCAATCCAATGGATGTTATCGTGTCTGCGATGGATGAATATCAACCAACGGATTCACTTCAACGCCCTTATCTTTGTATATAAGATGAAACACGGCCTGTTGCCAAATTATCTTTCATCAAATTTGCAGTATGTCCAGGATGTACAGCCTTATAAATTTGAGGTCAAATTCAGATTTTCATTTGCAATTTTATAGAGACGTCAGAACTACAAGTATGATTATGCACAAAGGACTTAAACTATTTAATGAACTACCAAATGAAATTAAAAATGAAAATGTATTAAGAGTATTCAAAAAATTGTTGTCAAACCACATTTTAACCAATATTTTGTAATTTGGATATGAACTCTTATAAATTGTAAATTGAACTTAATAGTTATAACGGGTGATTTTTTAGCTGGTTTGGTTTTGGCAACACTGGTTTTGACAGCTGACGTGTGTTTAGTACCTTGTGTCACTGTCAAACAGCTTCAGTTTGGTTTGCAATTTAACCACGGATCGTCTTACAAATGAACAACGCTTGCAAATTATTGAATTTTACTATCAAAATTCGTGCTCGGTTCGAAATGTTCATCGCGCGCTGCTTCCATTTTATGATCGGCATTCTCGACCTTCATTTTTGGTTGAATGGGTACGTAAATAAGCAAAATTGCCGCACTTGGAGTGAAGATCAGCCAGAAGCATTGCCACAGCTACCAATGCATCCCGAAAAAGCCACTGTTTGGTGCGATTTATGGGCCGGCGGCATTATTGGGCCATATTTCTTCAAAGATGATGCGAATCGCAGCGTTACTGTCAATGGTGAACGCTACCGAGCGATGATAACAAACTTTTTTTTTGCCCGAAATGGAAGTTCTTGACTTGCATGATATGTGGTTTCAACAAGACGGTGCCACATGCCACACAGCACGCGAAACAATGGCGCAATTGCGAGGCGAGTTTGGTGAACAGTTAATTTCACGTTTCGGGCCGGTCAATTGGCCGCCTAGATCGTGCGATTTGACACCATTAGATTATTTTTTGTGGGGGTATGTCAAGGCTAATGTGTATAGGGACAAGCCCGCTTCGATTGACGCACTGGAAGCCAACATCCATGCATTCATTCGTGAGATACCGGCCGATATGTGTGAAAGAGTATGCCAAAATTGGACTCAGCGGATGGGCTACCTGAGACGCAGCCGCGGTCAACATTTGCATGAAATTATCTTTAAACATTAAATTGCAAGGTTCAAACTATCGATTCAAATAAATATTTCATTCATTTTTTCGAATTTTTTGTGTTCTAAACGTTCTAAACCTCTTAAAAAATCACCCGTTATATACTAAATAAATACATATATACATACAACCCACATCTGTTCGCCCATTTTATTAGCTTTTTAAGAGCGTGTTGTAAAATATTTATAGGTAGGTACTTACGTGACAGTAATAGCAACGTTGTCTGTATAGGTTAGGTTAGGTATGTGGGTTGGTAGAGCAGGGTAGATCCTACTATACCACACTTAGGTCCTTGTGGACCCATTGTGATACCCTTTTTTGGGGGTTAACCGTCGGTGTTGTTGATGGTCAGCTTGTATCATCCTTCTTGTATTTACCCGATGCCGTCTAGCCATCCTGATGCCCTCAAAAACCTGTAAAGATCAGAAAGTGTAACATCAGAAAGTTCTCGTAAGTCATGGAAGTAGAAGCTTCCAAGTGTTCTGTTCCTCAAGTGACAGAGGCTCGGGCAGTGACAGAGGAAGTGAGGTGTGTCCTCATGGACCTCTTCGTCTCCGCAACCTCTACATATATCGTCATCCTTGAGATTTAGTTTCATCAAGTGATTTCTTAAGAAGTTATGACCCGTTAGAGCCCCTACCAGCTTAGACAGCGATGGCCTGTCAAACTGTAGAAGTTTGAATGTTCGGCCTTTGTCATATGCTGGCCATAGCTTCCGAGATACTTCACAGGTAGTTAGTGCTTTCCACCTGTTATTGGTTTTCATGCGAATCTTGTTCTCCACTCGTTCTCTGAAATTACATAGTGGAGGCTTGATCGACTGTAGTGCTCTATCATTATCCATTGCGGACCCCTTTCTCGCCAGTTCATCAGCTATCTCATTGCCGGCTTTGTCACTGTGTCCAGGGACCCAGCAGAGATTCGTGGAGTGCTGCGAGCAAAGAACCTTGAGCTCTTCGCGACAGCGGTGAACTAGCTTCGATTTAATTTCTATAGCAGAAATTGCTTTTATAGCCGCCTGGCTATCAATGAAAATGGTAATATCTTTACGTGGTATTGCCAACAATGACACCATTCGGGCCGCTTCCGCGATTGCCAGAATCTCTGCTTGGAAGACACTACTGCTATCAGGAAGCCTGATGGAGCAGTTTATGTTCAATTCCTCACAGAATATACCGGCACCGGTTCCACAGTCCATCTTTGATCCATCTGTATACATGGATACCGATTTCCGCTTTGTGGGTTCATCTGTTCTCCATTCATCTCTGCTCGGAAAGGAGTAGGTGAATGGTCTATCAAAGTTCAGATGGGGAGACATGTAGTCGGAAGTGACATCATTCCCAACGTTTTTCTCTAGGATTTGTGCGTGCCCAAAATTGCATGATTTCCATGTATTAGTTTGACTAATCCTCAAGGCACTTTTGGTAGCAGATTCTTCCATGTATAGGTCCAGAGGAGTTAGATTGAGAATTGCCTCCAAACCTGCTGTGGGTGTAGTTCTCATTGCGCTGGTTGTTCCTATACATGCTAGTCTTTGTATCTTTGTCATTGCCTTGAGATTGGTCGCCTTGCCCGCGGCTTGCCACCAGACTACGCTGCCATATGTGAGTATTGGCCGCACGATTGCCGTGTACATCCACAGGATTATTTTGGGGTTTGGTCCCCACCTCCTGCCAAAGATGCGGTTACATGCGTAGAAAGCGTTAGCTGCTTTCTTTACTCTTTCATTGACATTCGGCTTCCAATTAAGTTTCCTATCGAGGATCATACCCGGGTATTTCGCCCTATCCGTCACCTTTAGAGGTATTCCCTCAAGTGTTGGTGGCTGGAATTGTGGTATTATTCTTTTGTTTGTAAAAAGGACAAGCTCGGTTTTTTGGGGGTTGACGCCAAGGCCACATTGCTTTGTCCACGTACTAAGTGTTCTAAGTGAATTCCCTAGGAGGTCACTCATGGTTTGTAAGAATTTGCCTTTTGCAAGCAAAACTACATCATCTGCGTATGCAGTTACCGTGACGCCCATATTCTTAAATCTGATTAGTATCTCATTAATGACAAGTACCCAGAGTAGAGGGGAGATGACCCCTCCCTGCGGAGTGCCTCTTGCAGCAGTTACTCTAAGTTCTGTGTCACCTATTTTCGCGTTGATATTCCTTTCACTAAGTAAATTTATAATCACATTAGTAAGAGATTGGTCAACATTTGAATTCTGTAGTGCTCTCTTGACTGCGCATGTTTTGACATTATTGAAGGCACCTTCAATATCCAAGAACGCCGCCAGTGTATATTCTTTATCTTTTAATGACTTCTCTATAGTGCTAACTACCTCATGCAATGCGGTTTCCACCCCTTTGCCTTTGATATAAGCATGTTGGGCAGAGGAAATCGCATTGTCATCTAATCGACTGTCTATAGGCAATCACATTGTAAACTCGCGCTTTCAGGCATATCAGCAATTTATTCAACACCAAACTCCAGAGAAGGGGGATCTTCTAGTTGATATCTCACCCAGATTTGAGTTGATAATTCGGCTATTGAGCATTAAATTTATCAGCTCGCCAAGTGAGGTATCCAAGTTCAGAGCTGCCAGTGCACTAGCGATCGCAGATGAGTCGACGTTGTTGAAAGCCCCTTCTATAAATGCAACCATTGTATACTCGTTATGAGAGGAATCTTCTATTGAACGCGTTAGAGTGTGTAAAGCCGTTTCTACTAATGTTCCCTTAGAACAGATATGTTGCCATTGACAAAAGTTTTTGGCAATGCTTTTTCATGTATGGATTAGTCGTGCTAAAGTTCTTATGAGAAATGATGAAATACTAATAGGTCTGAGATGTTTCGGACTCACGCGAGAGCACTTCTTGCTATGGGGATGAAAACCACTTTAATTTCTCTCCATAACAATGGGATGTACACCAGCTCTAGTCGCTTTTGTGTATTTGGCACGATTGAAAAGCTTTCTGTAGTTTAACTTTCTTAGTCCCAAATCTGAAGTCCACCAATGTGGCTTCTTCTTTTCCATTTTGTTTTCAGAATTTGTAAAGCCGAGATTTTTTTAGGTTGTTTTTTTTTTTTAATTAAATAATTATTTTTTTTATCTATTTTCATTTATAATTTTTTTATCCTTCGTGGGCTCAGAGATTTTAATGTTTTTCGTGCGTATCCTATGTCCGTTCCTTCTTTTTTTATTTTTAAACAATTTTTTTTTAGACATACCTACTTATTTCTTATTTGTGCTAAGATAGCTAAAGATACCGCACTTTTTCGTTCTTTTGATTTCGTTTTCATTTGCCTCGAAGCTCTAAAGTATTCTTTTAAATAGAAAAGCCAAATGGACCCAGTATTCGACTTATGATGGGGAAGTTACAATTGTAAATTTTCAATCAATACTTTGACATCTAAATTAATTTAATATATTTTTCCCGTATTTTAGATGTATATAATGGAATTAATGGAAACATGTCCTTGGATCGGCACTTAGAATTAAGTGCGTCTTCTCCAAATCAATATCACGTGGGATCGGACAAGTCATCCTCCCTCTCACGATCCGAAGCTGGGACATATGACGTTATACAAGCTGAAGCTGACCACAAAAGCAAAAGTGAAAGCAATAACAACAACATCTCTTCGCAACCAAAGCATGCCACTTCAAATTCCGAAATTGGATCAGATGCTGAGGCCAAGAAAAAAGTATAATAATTTTTACTTACTAATTGTATTTTTTTAAAAGCGAACAAAATACCTTTCAGAAGTGGCCATCAGAAAAATCATATTTTCTTGCAAAAGAACTTCTTATGACAGAAAGAACCTATAAGAAGGATTTAGATATATTAAACAACAACTTCAGACAAGAGCTTTCTCCCGAGGACATTGGCAATTTGCAGCCACTTTTTGAGATGTTAGATTCCATGGTGCAACATCACAGTATATTTTTGCGTGACATCGAACATCGAATAGTTTTATGGGAAGGAAGCGGTTCCCACGACGCGCACCGAATTGGTGATGTAATGATGAAAAATATGGCTATTCTTCCTATTTACGACGAATACGTTCAGTCGCATATAGAAATTTTAAATTGCATTAACGAAATGGTCAACACAGATGATCGTTTTCAACAAATTTACAAGAGCTTCGAGCAACAGAAAATCTGTTATGTGCCCATAGGAGAACTTCTTCTAAAACCACTTTATCGGTTGCTACATTATCAACTTTTATTGGAACGTATGTGAAAAATTATTAATACTATTTGCATCTATGGAGCGTTATAGACATGTTTGTCTTTTTGTTTATGCAGGTTTGTGCGATTTTTACTCAGATGAGCATATCGATAATGCTGACTGTCAGGCTATTCTGCATATACTAATTCGGTCGACGAAAAATATTCGAGAACAACTAGCCGAATCAGAAAATTTTGTGCAATTGTGCGAGTTGCAACGGGACATAAGTGGTTTCAATACACTAGTTCAACAAAATAGAAAACTTATACGACAAGGCTGCCTTTTGAAACATTCCAAAAGAGGACTTCAGCAGAGAATGTTTTTCCTCTTTTCTGACATTCTTATATACGGCACTAAATCTCCCGTAGATCAAAACTTCCGTATACTTGGTCACGTCCCAGTTCGTTCACTATTAACTGAAAATGCTGAGCATAACACTTTTTCGATATTTGGTGGACAGTGTGTGATAACAGTAAGTGCTGGAACAACCGCCGAGAAGACACTTTGGCTGGCCGAATTGTCAAAATCAGCAGCTGATATTAGGAATAAGCCACCAACTCAACTCACCCTAGCATCATTGAAGAACTGCAGTGAGTATTGTTCTTTTTTTTTTTAATTATTTTTGTGAGCATTGCCGTTAACTTTTAATACAAATATATGTTCTTATATGGCTGGCAAGAAAAGAAAGATGCCAAGCGTGTAGATCATTGTAAGTGTTAGAAAATTCTAATGTAGGTAATTTTGCGTTGATTTATTAAATATATAGACCGAAAACATTCTTAAGTTCGCTACACAAAAGTTGTCATATTGGAAAGTTCGCTTATATATCGTCATGACAATAATAAAAAAAGAGGAATTTAATAATTGTACCTACTTAAAAAAAATATATTTTATCAAAACGTATTTAACTCTAATAATGCCATCATTGGGGATTAAATTGGAATGGTTGTACCAAACCCAACCATGTGATATTTAATTCTGGATAGAATTAAAAAATATTGGATGTATTCTTCAGCAAATTAATAAGCTTTTAAAATACATCACTGGAATAGTAAAACGAATCCATCCGTTGAGCGATATACCTATGGATTTTATGTACCTACAAACAAGTTAACACTCCAAAAGCTAAACACCAAGAATTGCCACTGCTTATTACCATTGTATATAAATCTAGATGTTATTACACAACTTTTCTGTTTCAATGGGCCTTACCAATAAACATGTTTAGTATCGACTCTAACTTTAAGTAGTTCGCAGTGGCTATATTTTCCATACAAATACATATCGCAATTGTGAGCTTCAGTAAATTTAAAGTCGAGACTACAATTTGTTATTAGCACTGCGCAATGTATCTAACTACTAGGCAAAATTGAACACGCTAATCGCAAAATATGTGAAAAACCGTCGATCTGCAAATACATAATAGGTCTGTTCCTTTACTGGATAAATTCTCTCACAAAGAGACACACTCACGAACAAGTTAAGGAACGCTTTTGTAGTAATCCATGAAAAATGTCTGAAAAATGTAGCGATGAAAGTGATCTGAAGTAAATCGAACTTTGAATCCGAATATGTGAAAGAGTTTGACTGATTGAACTACAAGCATTTGAAAAGAGGAAAAAGCAACACTGCATTAAGAATTACATGGTGGAGATTGCTCCTTGCTACAGCTAGTAAGAATTTCGTTGCCATTTTCGAAAAGAATCTTGAGGAGAACATTCAATTTTATTTTCCCGCCTTTTGACACCATTCTAATGCGCAAAAATCAAAACTAATAGGGCAAAAAATTTCAAATCTGTTAATTGTATGGTGACTGACAGACCTAATATATCATTGTGTTGCGTGCAAAAGTAAAATCAATGGTGGGTCGTCTAGTGGTTTCTCTTTAAATCATACGTTATTTTGACACTGACAGCTGTTTCCCGCTCGAAATCTTGACAGAAAGTCAGTATCATAGCTCCGGAACGAAATGAATCGCTTTACGCTTGAACAACGTTGGGAAATATTACAAACTTATTTCCAAAGTGAGTGCTGTGTATCCCAAACAATGTGTTTTTTGAAAAGAAGTTGTTGCCAAAATGAAGCACCCACCGCGCCTGCTGTGCGCAAGTTTGTGCAAAAAGTTCGTGAAACTTGTATACTAGTGGACAACACTCATGGTACAATGCATCCACAGAGAGTGACAGTTTGATGCGGATTGCGGAGTGGTGACATCATTTCACCATTTTCCTTCGAAAATAAGGCTGGGGAAAATGTTTCGGTCAACGGTGGGCGTTGCAGAGCCATGTTAACCGACCTTTCGTTTACTGAAATTGAAGACATAGATTTGATTCATGCAGGATGGCGCTCTATGCCACACTGTCTTGACGATGTCAATTAACCGCCTCTGAGCTGCGATTTGACCCCTTTGGATTTTTTTTGTACGGAAACGATTCATGCACTTAAGGCCATTATCATCTAAGCAATCCGTGAGCTACACCCCAAAACTATCAACAAGTTCTCGGAAAATTTGAGTGACAGAATGCGCTACTGCGAAGCCAGCCGAGGCAGTCACTTGAACGACATTGTGTTCCATAATTAAGGGGAATGCTTGCTCTTACTTGCTAATAAAGCCATAATACATGGAAAAAAAAATAATTTTGTTAATTTTATTGCATTAAAAAGAAACTTGTATTTGGCCCACCCTGTATTTTCAACTTGTTGATGTGTAAACATTTATGCGCGCGTTATTGAAATCTGGTAGATTAATTCCAAACATAGGACTTGATGCAACGGATATGCGTCACGGATATACATTGCGCGCTGTTGGAATCTGTTGGAGTAATTCCAAACATTTTACTTGCCGTCACGGAAATGCATCATTGTGTTTTATCGTTGCGCGTTGTTGGAATCTGGTTGAGTAATTCCAAACATTTAACTTGCCGTCACGGAAATGCGCCATTGCATATATTTTATCATTGCATATGTTTTTATCATTGCATACGTTTTTATCATTGCATACATTTATTAGCTGAAATAAAGCATGTTTTTGAAGTTATTACTTCTTTAGGCGCGGCGCGTTGGGCACTTTGGATGGAAAGAAACCAATAAACTCGCGTCACTGTTACCTTCACCGTCACCGTCACCGATCCCAATGAAACGTTGTATGTGTGCATGGTTGTATGCAGCTAGATACATAGGATAGTTTTGGACCCGATAGGTGGCGCTGTTGTCCGTTTTCTGAGAAACTCAACCGATCTCAATGAAACTTTGTATGTGTGCATGGTTGTATGCAGCTAGAAAGACAGGATAGTTTTGGATTCGATAGGTGCCGCTGTTGTCCGTTTTCTGAAAGACTTAACCGATCTCAATGAAACTTTGTATGTGTGCATGGTTGTATGCAGCTAGAAAGATAGGATGGTTTTGGACCCGATAGGTGGCGTTGTTGTCGATTTTTTTAAGAAACTCAACCGATCTCAATGAAACTTTGTATGTGTGCATGGTTGTATGCAGCTAGAAATATAGGAAAGCTTTGGACCCGATAGGTGGCGCTGTTGTCGATTTTTAATTCGTAATATATTAAGAATACGGTTATTACAATTTTCTCTTTTCTCAATGACGTGTATCAAGCCACACACATACCGCACGCACGGTGTTTACACATACATATTTCGGGACTGTTGGATACAGTCGCACAGTTTTTTTTTTTATTATATTAGGGCTGTAACTAATTTTAAGTACATTATTTTTGTTACTATTATATTTTATTTTGAAAACATAGGCTCTTCTGAAGAAGGACTGGACATATGTGGTCTATCAAACGGCAGCAATTCAACTCAACTAAATATTCACCAAAACAAAACACCACCATCAAGATGCAACACAGCACTACACGTATGCTGGCATCGTGGCGCAACCGTCGGCTTGGGCGATCACCTCGTTAGTGCGGAGAACCAACTATCAGGCTATCTATTGCGCAAATTTAAGAACAGCTCTGGTTGGCAAAAGTTGTGGGTCGTTTTCACTTCCTTTTGCTTGTATTTTTACAAGAGTTATCAAGATGAATTCTCACTCGCTACTTTGCCCCTCTTGGGATATTCAGTCGGACCACCAGGACATCAAGATTCTGTACAGAAGGAATTTGTTTTTAAGCTATCGTTTAAAAACCATGTATACTTCTTTAGAGCAGAGAGTGTTTATACATACAATAGGTTTGTGAATATTTTTTTTACTTCAAAGTTGAGATTAACAAATTACTTTGTTTTCTCATTAGGTGGCTGGAAGTTCTCTGCAGTACTACTCAAACACAGAACTTCAAAAGTTTCCAGATTCATAATTAAGTTGACTAAAGTATTTTTTGTTTACTATATTTAAATTGGCAATATTAGTTATTTCAATAATTTTACAATATTCAATAATTTTACAATATAATATGCTAAACTCTTTCGTTTACATTTACTTCTTTTTTTATATATTTTTGGAGTAATTGTAAATATGTATTCCTTACTTATAATAAAAAAAAAGACTAACTGATGTTCCGGGAGCTATGGTCTGGTAAATTGAATGTTATTTTTAATATTTAATGCATTTAGTGTAATATTTACAAATATGTCTTGTATTAATAACAAACACAAATTGTCTGACATTAACCGCGTTAACTTTCAGGATATATAATATATAAAATATATAAATATATTAAATATTATATAACATTTGTACATAAGGTTAGCGATAAATAAAGATTCTTAACAGAAAATATTTCGCATTTGTTTTACCCATACTCAAAATGGTGTCACCAACCAAGGCATCACAAAAAAATGATTTAGTAAAAAAACCACCCAAAACAAATTGACTGTGTAAACATTGGGTCTTACCAGCAAACATTTTTTGTTGCGACTTTAAATTTAAGCAGCTCACAATGGCTATATTTTCCATTCAAATATCGCAATTGAGAGCTTCCGTAAATTTTAAGTCATAAACACTAACAATCAAGTAAACTTAAGACTATTACAAGATAGAAATATTGAAGGTAAAAAATCGCAAACATAACACAAATGTAAAATGATTTTTGAAATATGTATAACAATTCACAGGTTAAAAGGAAATGAGATATATGGTTGGGGTAAATTGTGCAGCCCAATTTTAAGAGTGGATTTAGTGCAATTTAGGCCAAATAAGTTGGGCAATATATTTGCTTTGCAAAGCATTCTTGTTAAAGGCTCATGTTGGCCATAGCCAGTAAGGTGATGGGGATGGCGGAAAAAGGGAATTGATCGTTAACGACGAGGTTTAGTGTTTAATGAGATCTGATGCAGTAGAGGTGGGCAATCTTTGTTTCCAGATAGTAACTGATGAATAAAAATAATATCAGCGATATCGCGACGAGTCCTAAGAGCCTTTAAATTGAGCAACATCAGACGATTCTCATAGGGAGGTAAATTTTGAGGGTTATCCCAGTCATGTCCACGTAAGGCAAAACGAGTTAATCTATGCTGGGCAGCTTCAATTCTCAAAATAAGCACATGATGGTAAGGAGACCAGACTTGGCTGGCATATTTAAGAAGTGGTCTTTCAAACGTTTAGTGGCATGGGGTTAGAGAACTCATTCGACCAACGTTTTACAAAACCGAGTGCAGTTAGCTCTGCTAATAATGTTGTCAATTTGAGAACGAAAGTTAAGTTGGGCGTCGCAGATAATGCCCAGATCACAATTGGATGAAACAGTGGAGACAGACTCATTTTTAATGAGATAAGATCTTTGATTCAGGGGATGGCGTTTGCGGGAGAAACTAACAGCTTGACATTTATTCACGTTAAGTTCTAAACGATTCTGTTGAAACTCAGTCATTTCGTTAGATTTCAAGATCGATGCCAAATCCAAGTTATGCAAACCAAGAAGAATTCCGTTTGCGTTCAAGGATGAGGTGGAACGGGAGTTAGGCTAGAAAAGGAAGAAATTTTGCAGCGGTTGGAAAACTCTGATTGGGGCACGCCATTACCAATATAATAACATAATAACCAATTTGAGGATGTGAACTACCCGGTACCACTCATAGTAGACATATATAACGAGCTACAAGAGGGCGAGCGGTTTACGAAGTTAGACCTTGCCGCGGCATATAACCAAATTGTATTGTATGAGGATACCAGCAAAAAACTAGCATGGAGCACCCACAAGGGTATATATAGGATACTTCGACTACCATTTGGGGTTTGTTGTATATTAAAGTAAACGCGATACAGATTACTATCAATCCATAGACGTATTTATTAGTGAAAGATAAAAGTTAATTATTTAAGCTTTTGTAGAAGTAAAAGATAAATGTCATTCATTCAAGATTTGGTTAGTGAAAAACAGCATAAACAAAAAATATGACATTTTCAATACACAAAAAAGAGTTCACAATAATTAAAGAATTAAGTTCAAGGTGTAGACGCAAGAATACAAATTAAGGTTAGAACACAATAATTCTTCTCCCATCACAAGCTGCCCCAACCCATCCTTTAATAGCACTTTAAGGGGAAAGAAGTACTCGAGGCTAGCACTGTCTAGTTGATCTTCGTATGACTGCTGGTGGAGTGACAATAGTACTGTGAGGTATTGGGTCCTTTCGGTGATGCGTAATGTTCTTCGGGATTTTGGGATGCCGAACTCTTTCTGGAAACAGTTGCAGGGATAGTAAGATCGTTTCCTTGTTTGTCGTTGTCAGGTGATTTTTCGAACGATGACATCGGAACTGCAGACATCTTGGGCTCTTGACGAAAATGGATTAAATCTGGTATGTCAGCTACAAAATCATTAAATATACCGATGAACTAGAAAGGGCGCGGTACTTAGAGGAAGCTGTGGGATCGCTACACAGAACTATCTACGGCCGCTTAACCCCTTACATCATCAGGATTGATAACTACATTAGAGTTTCGTGCTAATGCCAACCACTCTTTGTACCATCCAGATCTACTTTGTATAGCCTGTAAGGCTGCTATTTTTGGGAGTCGGTAATCCGGCATGCTAAGCACCTTTACTACATAATCCGCTTGGAGTTTCAGTGTCTTCGTAAAAAGAGGTGGTACGCCTGTTTCCAGCATTAGCATGTAATTTGGCGTGTTGGGCGGGAGATGAAATATCCTTTTCAGGTAAAATCGAAGCAGTTTCTCTACAGTTTCGTATTTTTTTACATCCCCACACCTAATGAACAAACAATTAAATGATATATCGGTAAATAAATAAATAAATAACTAAACTAATAAATAGTATGATATAAATAAATAAATACATATATATATATATACTCTATGATAAATAATTCGTACTATGAACAAATAAATAAATAACAAAGATAAGGCAAATGCATCAAACATGTGATAAATAGCAGAATATAAAGTAGCAAGGCTAACAAGTAAAGATAAGAAATGGATAATTGAATAAATAACAAATAAGCTAACTATTACCAAGCGGAAATATATTATATAAATAAATAAGTGAATAAATAAAAAATAGGATATGTGAATAAATATCAGATAAGGTGGAAGATGCATACATGCAATAACAACTAACAGCAGATAAGTACACGGAATATCACAGTAGGATGGTATATCACGGAGTTGCGTGGCTTTCAGGTGCATGGCATTATTGCTTCAGATCTTTTGCATGGAATATTCCAATTTTCTTTCCTATGAGATTCTCGATCTCGTACATATTATTTCCGACTTTTTTCACGACACGGCATTTTACATACTTCGGACAAAGTTTCGTCGCCAGGTATTTGGAAGTATCGCCAAGTACGAAATTTCGACGGTATACTTCTTGTCCGGGTAAAAAGCGTACATTACGGGATCGTACATTGTATGACTTTGCTGATTTCTCACTAGCCTTGATTATATTTTCCTTGAGCTTGTCCCGTACACACTGCAATTTAATTTGTGGAGAGAGGGTAAGCAGCTCGCTATCATCCACCGCGTTTAATCGCTTTGCCAGTTTATAGCAACTGCCGTGTGTCATCATGTTTGTTCCAAACACGGCGAAGTAGGGTGACACCCCTATGGAACTTTGTATGGAACTTCGCAAGGCACATGCGATGTCACTGAGGTGGAGATCCCATTCTCTTTGGTCGTCTTTAAGATATGTGCTTATAGCAGCTAGCAACGTTCTCCGACGCATTAGATTGAGGAGAATAGTTGGCCGTTTTAAAGTGCCGAATTTCATATTTCCTCAGGAGTGACTGGAAATCTTTCGAGACAAATTGTTTGCCGTTGTCCGAATGTATAATTTCCGGAACTCCAAACACATTAAACACTTCATTAACGAGAAACTTAATCACGCTATTAGTGTTGGCGTTTCTTAGCGCCTTAAACAAAACGAACTTGGACAGATGATCAAGGACTACAAAGACATACGCATTTCCGACCTTCGTTCTTGGGTACGGCCCAAGGAAATCGATATACACTTTTTGGAAAGGACGGTCAGAACAATAATTAGTACTTATAGGTGGATATCGCGCATGTGCTTACATAATTCACACTGAGAGACATATTTTCTAATTTGAACAGTCATGTTCATCCGTGAAATCCGTCATGAAATCGTTCACTGATCAGTGAAATAATAAAAGTGGATTTAAAGAAAAGTTTTAATCAGAATTAAATTATTTTTTTCGTAAAAATATTCCACAATTGATTACCTTTATTTTGATACTAACTATCGCCAATATTGTTTGATTAATCGTCTTAAAATCGTAAATCAAAATTTTCAATGATGCATTTCAATGATAGCTATAACTACGCTACTTATATAATACGTGTCTTGTAACCGACTGAGAAGTCCGTCGATGTGAGGGAGAGGATAGGCGTCTTTCTTTGTCAGCGCATGCACTTTTCGCGAGTCCAAACACAGCCTGTTTTTTCCCGGTTTGCATATAAGGACCACTGGTGAGCACCATGCGCTCTCACTCTCCTCCACAACTCCTAGACTAATCATCCGGTCGATCTCTTCGTACAAAAGGGTTTGCACCGCTGGAGACACAGGGTAGTGTCGTTGCTTCACAGGCGCCGCGTCTCCGGTGTCGATGACATGCTCTTCGAGCTCCGTTCTTCCGAGCCCATGCTGTGTATAGCAGAGAACTTTTCCCCTGACCGCCTCCAGCTCGGACTGTTGCACGAATGTCAGTTGATGCATATTGGGGTCGGCCAAATCGGAGGAAGTCGAGGTGCGGCGCGATTTGAAATGCTTTCCAAAACTCGACACCGAGGTACAGTTCTTGACTCAAGCTTGGGACTAGGTAAAGGTTGATAATACGGTTTTTATTTCTATATTCGACAGGGGCCTGTACCCTTCCTATTATCGACTGAGCTTTCCCGTTAGCCGTTTTCACATCTGAAAAGCATGGCGTCAGTGGTAATTTTAGGGTGTTTATCAGTTCTAAGCAATTTTTTCCTAGTATGTTTATACTCGCGCCGCTGTCCAAAAGACCAAGCATCTCCCTGCCTGCTATTTTGACTTGGGCGTACGGTCGCGGGTCAGCGGCAGTATCTATAATTGAGGACGATATGTATTTTCTTATTACCTTCCTGCGGCGGTATCTCTCTCTCGCTTTCATTATTCTTTTAGAGGGGCCTATATGTCCCTCTTTGAAAATTCTCTCTCTAATCCTATTGTACTCCTTAATCCTAATATGTAAAGGCTTAATCTCTATCCTATTTGTTTTAAATTCTATTTTCACCCCTGGATCTCGCTTCATTATCCTAACCTGCGAGCTTTCAGGGAGACTGGTACTTTTTTCAGTCTGGCTTTCTTCGTCTACTTTTTTTTATTGGTTGGGGGTTTGTGTCGAGCGCGATGTCAACGGGGGAATCGGTTTCCTCCCGGATTGCAGCGTGTACACCGCGGTGTAATTACACCTTCCTGGCCGCACTTGTAACAGAAGATGTTATTGTTGACGAGCAGTCTACGAACGAATGACCTTCCACCCTACAATTCCAGCACAACATTCGTCCACTGGCGTATCTGCGAGGTGCATTGGGGGTGCACTACCGTACTGTAGCGCTGAAACCTGTTCCCCGGGATCAAATGGGACTTCATCGTCGTAGTCCAGTTCATTTGCCGCGTATCGAGCGGGAGGTCGGTGAGGTCTGTGAACCTCTCGGCTTGGAAACGCAGTCTCAGCGTCTTTGCAAGCATACCTCAGCTGGTCTAGAGTGAATATCGCCATTGGGTAAACCAATCGACCTACCCTCTCGTTGAGATTCCGCTTCAATATGGTCACCATTTCACCTTCCGGAATCGGCACTCGGAGTTGGGATCGTAATTTCGAGATGGCGGCAAAGAAGTCATCACTAGACTCCCAAGTACCTTGCCGTCGGTCCATGATATCGCGCATGATTTCGAAGTCTTACTTCGAATTACGAAATTGTCGCATTAGGGCTTCGCGCAATACCAACCAATCGGGACGATAATTAGTACGCTGGAACTGCCAGTACCACTCGTAAGCGGTACCAGAAAGAAGTAGATGAAAATCTCTTAAGATTTCCGCCCAAGTGCAGTCGTACTGACTCTGCAACGTTTCGAGTCGGAACACGAAATCTTCCACGGTAAGCGTTTCGGGCTTACCCTCAAAATTGATTCCCCACTTATCAATTTTGATCGGGCCTCTAGGGCCTGACTGATACTATGTATCTGGAGGTCGCGGTGGGGGAGCAAAAAATGTGGGAGGAGGCTGCATCATCTGTTGGCTCGGTGCCTGCCCTGGTTGGTACGTGTTATTGTACCCACGCCCATTTCCGGACCTTCTGGAGCCATGGTTTCGGCTGGCCGAATGATTTGTTGGTGGATTGGACGGGGATATCGTATTCGCATTTACCGGTGGGATTGCTGGCGGATCAGCGGACTGGCTAAAAGGCATTGGAGCTGGATTCAGCTGAGGCTGTGAAATGGTCACTGTCGGCTGTGAGGTCGCCTGGGCCGAATGATTTAGAACTGGTGCTTCGACTGGCGGGTTCGGACGGGTAACAAAATTTGTATCCCTCATAAAATTTAAGAAATTAATTTTCATCTCTTCCCTCAGGCTTTGTGAAATGTCCTCTCTCAACGATTTTTGGTATGAGGAAAAGGCGCTTCCCACGGCCATGTTGATACACGCCTTTAGGTCTGCTGGGATATTCAAGGTATCCTGGTCGGACTGGTTGGAGACTGCCCCTGCCGCATTTGGGGGTCTTGAAGACTCTCCGCAGCTTTCAGGGTCTGGAAGCTCGAATCGGTGTAGTCCAACGCGGCGGCACCTTGATCACTAATGCAGCTATAAGGCGGAGCGGCTATAGACTCGGAGGAACTGGTATTGCGACTGACCGCACCTGTACTGGATGGAAGTTGTACTTGTTGTGCTGGTGGACCGGGTTGTTGGGGTACTGCTGAAGGGGGACAATGCGCCTCAGTCGGCGGAATTGCTGGGGTGGACATTTGCCCTGAATGAAGTAGTGGGATAGAAGAAGTGGGAGGCAAGGCGCTGTCGACCGTGCTTTTCGCTGGGGGAGTGCGTTGAATGGGCATATCGCTTAACTCTTGCGCTACGCGCGAACTATGGGAGCGAGTGAGTACTCTGTTGCTATCAACAATTGATTCTCTTCTAATTCTTCTATTAATAGAATCTTTTTCCTGTGATTTCATTCTCCTTATCACCTACACAAAAACGTACGAAAATCGAGACAACGGATATTAAAGTTCTTTCAAAGACGAACTATGAATGCGCACAAAAAAAAAGACTATATAGAACACCTAAAGACCAAAAAAAAGGTAAATAAACGAAATGGTATATATATAGTTAGTATGGATATTAAATTTATAATTATTAGAAACAAAACCACACCCAAAAATGTTACCTTCTAACGGACTATAACGTAAAGGTAAGTTTAACCAATCGTATATGATAAATTTGTATCTGTAATATACAAATTCCATACCATTAATTAAACACTACCTATTTGAAATCTAATGAGTCCTTTTTCTTGTATTCTTTCTCAGATCACTTGATCGTGCCTAACTAGAATCGAACGATGATTGCGGTGACTTACACTCAACAGTATACAAATGAAAACAAAAAAATATATAATAAATAGAAACTAAGACTAAGACAAAATGTAATGTGGGCAAATGGTATGTGTTCTAGGGGATTAGCTATGGAAGTTTATATGCAAAATATGTGTATAACACTCCGATTAAAAAGAAACACGGTGCGACTTTTGTTGTGGGAAAAATATAGAAAAAACCCACATTTATTGAATCTCCGTTTCCTCGGCGTGTAAATACACGTCTCTCTCGTCCAGAGACCGATCGAGAACTAACTCTTTACATGTCATTTTACAATGAGAGCACGTATGGCAAGTGTTGCCATACGTAACAGTCCCGGCTAAAAACATTGTTTTTAATTACTACGAGTCTAAAGCTAAAAATACATATTTTCTGCAAAGGCCGCTTCAATTGGCTGGTTGCGGTCTGGACGATGATGTTTCTGACAAGCCCATCCCGACTTGGTAAAAGTTTACATAGTGGAAAGTTCTCTCTCCTGAAGACCACCGACTGTCCGACTTTCAGGCTCTCCTTCTCCTTTCTCCAATTTGTCCTCTCCTGCAGAATAGTCAAATATTCTGACTACCATCAGTTCCCGTAATGGTTGACCATCTGCTGTCTCTCCTTGAATAGTTAAGCTCCCTCCTTCTCCGGTCTTTCTTATAATCTAAAAAGGAAGAGGTAAAATTAATGGTTCACCCACCAGAAAATGTCCCGGCGTTAGCGCCCGAATATCCATTGGATCATCACTCAAAGTGAGTAAAGTTAAAAACTCCTCGTAAGGCAATATCCTTTGCTCCACCATGCGATTCGAATGAAATTGCATCTATTTGACAGCGCACATAAGTCCCTCCTTGATGTGGTGCTGCTGGTATCATGTATGCCAGTCAGTACCTTTTTGATGAAGATTCTCCAATACTCCTTAATCTGAAAATACTTTGAAAGCTTTATTTAATTTGGATGCTCCAACGGATGATGTTCCGCTGTCGCTAAATATTTTCTCAAATCTCCTTCTCCTTGCAATAACTCTCTCATAACAAGCTATGAAAGCTATTGACGATAAATTATATAATTATATATACTGCCCTAATCCCAAGACAGACAAATATTGCAACCCAAAATTTACTCCTATTTCTCCTTCCTACTCCAATGACCACTTTTAATTCAAAAGTGCCAGAATAATCCACTCCTGTGGCTAATAATGGTTTCCCAACCTGGACTCTTTCTGATGGTAATTCCTCCAGCAGCTGTCCCTCCAATCGTGCATTTAAGTGCACATAACAACACATTTATGAATGTGACTCCGTAATCCACTCCTAAGTTCTGGTATCCAGTAACTTTGCCTAATAAATTGCATCATAACATGGATGCCTCCATGTTCCGTCTCCTTGTGAGCATAATCCATAAAAATTTCGCTAATCTTCATCCATTTGCAATGATTGCTGGATGTTTCATCTCATAATCGATCTCCGATCTCCTGAATCTCCCACTGATTCTGAGCAAATAATTTGCTTCCAAAATTGGATTCAAACTTCCTATCCAACTCCTTTCGGTAAATGCTTCCCAGCACTCAATGCTGTTATCTTCTTGTTATAATTCTCCTGTTGATTTCTCCGTATCAGATACTCCATAGATGACGCTTTCTCCGTTAGAGTAGGTGGTACAACTTATTGTTGAAACATTTTTGTCCTAGATCTCCGTTTTATATCTTTTGGTTTCTGTTTTAGTTCTTTTCTCTGATATGTTTAAAATATTTAGATACTATAATAAGTTAAGTTAAGATGTCAGGTGTAGGTATAGGTTAGTTAGTATATAAGTTATATCTTATATATATCAAAAGCTCTTAGTAATACGTTTTGTGTTACTCAATAAAGTTAGTCTAAGATCGACCATAAAAGCGAGCGGTTGTTTTAATGCCACCCGGAACATAATAGTTTGGCGACGAGGATAAAGAACGAGATTTTGAAATAATAAAAAAAAAAAATAGTTATAATTCAAAATGGCAACAGGAGAAGTGAAAGTGCAAGATACATTAAGCGTTCGATCCAATGCAGTGCCTATAATCGGATCAATCGAAAGTTTCACTGTCGGCGTCGATGATTTCGAGACATATTTAGAACGGATGGAACAACTTCTTTCGCTGAACCAAATTGTTGAAGTCAAAATGAAAGTGGCATTTTTTATTAGCTGTGCTGGCGGCGAAATATACAAACTTTTTAAATCAATTGTGGCACCAAACAAAACAACAGCGTTTTCATATGAGGAAATGACGTCGAAGCTCCTGGAAAATCTTAGACCAAAAAATATCATAGTGGCGGAGCGGTACAAATTTTGGAAGCGGGAACAAAAAGATTCAGAGACGATAGGGGAATTTGTGGTAGAATTACAGTCACTAGCTCAAACATGTGACTTCAAAGCTTTCTTAAATGAAGCTTTGCGAGATAAACTGGTCTGCGGCATGAAAGATTCCCGTATTCAACAACGTCTATTAGAAAAAGATTACCCGTTTGATGAAGCTGTCAAACTCTCAAAACTTTTGGAGATTACCAGCAAGGAAATGCAAAACATTAACCCCGCCGCATCTACAAACTGGATCGGCAGAGCAAAAAACCGTGGGCAACATAATTTGCAACAACAGCGTGGGAGAGCAACTCGAATGATACAGCAACATAGCAGAAGAAGTCCAGCACAAGCGAGCTTTCGTCAGGAGAAAAGCAGCGTGATTTGTTTTAATTGCGGAGTGGAGGGCCACTATGCCAAGAATTGTTTCAGAGGTAGAACAGGAAAAAGTCAACAGCGTGGGAGATCGAAAAGCAGAAGCAGGGTGAATCAAATTGATAATGAAAGTGACTTAGTGTGTTGTGAACATTTAAATAACCTGGACTTGAAAACAATTTATAGTATTGGCGAAACAAAGTCAGATCCATTGTATAAAGTTATGATATTAAATAATTGCAGGATTAAAATGGAAATTGATTCAGGAGCAGCTCAGACTGTAATTTCTTATTTGGACATTGAAAATTATTTCTCCAACATTCCATTACTGCATGTACAAGATAAATTCCTATATGTTATAACTGGTTCACAAATTAAAGTTATAGGTGTTTTGCATGTAACTGTCTCGCATGTTGATAATATAGAGAGGGTCAAAGTGAAACTCCCAATAGTGGTGATCAAAACAAGTAAACATTATACTCCTTTAAGGCTGGGTGGCAGGGGTAGACGTTTCTGCGCCCCGTAGTTTCTCGCAGTTCTTAAGAGATAATTGACCGGAGTAAACGGTTTTCAAGAGCCAGTAAATAGACGCAGGTAGCTATTGAAGCACAATTTTATTTTTCGACCTTGATATTGCATAAAGTACCAAAAACACCCTTTTTAGGGTGTTTTTTTCTGCGCCCCGGTGGGGCAGTCCCTAGATCAAACCTTTTTATTTTTTTTATGATTTAATTTTGTTACCAATGAACTACTCGAGGTAGCTATTGAAGCACAATTTTGATTTTGTTTGCTTACCATCCTAAAACTGCAGGTTAATATTACTAAAAGCAAACAATCTTTGTGGAGGAACAAGGAACTATTTTTTTAATCTGTAAAAAAGAGAATGGGCTTTGCATATTTGTATGTCTGCTCAATGAATAAAAAGTTGATGTTTAGTTCATAAAATAGTTAAATTAGAATTTTGAAAAGTTAGCTATTTTACTGCATTCTCAATTTTGTTTCAGATTTCACGCCACATATGCAATGTAGTTCACAAAATATCCGACATGGCGTTATTCGATTTTCCTCTAAACTATACTCTCTATTGAGAATCTACAGTTTGCAGATTTTCGCTCGCTGGAGCTGTTTGAACAGGAAATGACAAAAATTTGTTTATTTCGCTTTGTTTGGGTTTCTGATAGATACATACTAATATTCTTGCTGTTTGATAAAGTGAAGGAAACAACAATGAGATAAGTTTTGATAATCCGAGAAAAAATCATATGAGAGTGGGTGGGGACTGGGTGATGACTTTGTTGTTGTAGATGTGTTTGAATTTTTTGCTTTGTTTGTAGGAGTTTCAAATATTATTGTTTTATACATATTTCCTTGGAAAAGGCAAACGTTGAATATTTGTGTTTTTATTTAGATATTCCGAAATAATTTGCTTATTATTTTCTACTGTTACGAGTTCAGATAAATTAAAACAATAGCAAGATGCCGAAAGTGTTAAAAATAAAAACATTCATTTGGCTTTAAAATATTAATTATTTTTGCTTTATAAATCCAAAATAAAATAATTAAAATAGGTAATGTAAATAAAACATTCCTGTATAGTGCATTGTCAACACTAATACAAAGTGAAAATGGTATTATTGTTGAACGGTGTGGACTTTTTATTGCCCTTCATCAGCTAGATTCTAAAGATTTAGGGCGGTATTCATCGACCAATATTAAACTAAGAGCTTCGTAAACCTATTCACCAATGGTTATTAGTGCATATTTACGAGCGCTCATAAGACTTGAGAGTGGTCCCGACCACTCTTAAGTTGAGAGCAGTAATAACTTCGAAATCAGCTGTCGTTTGTTTACAAAATGGAAGGGAAGAGAAGGAAGTCAAATCTGTCCGATAAGGAAAAAGAAGAAATAATTAGTATTGTGCTTAAATACGCCAGGATAATAAATTGCAAAAAAACTGACTGCATCAGCACCGTGGAAAAAAAGAAGTGCTGGTAGCAATTAACGGATGAGTTTAATGCTTCCAGCACTTCGTTAAAAAGAAGTTCAAAGCAATTAAAAGCATACTTCCAATGCTGGACGAAGTGTCAGGAAGATCGCTCATATTCGCACAATAAATTGAATAAAAGAATACAATATGCTAGTCTAATTTAAATTAAACGTATGGATTTTGACAATTAACATTTTCGAATAACAGTTCAGAAACTCATTTTAGAACGCGTTTGGACATTCGAATTTTATTTTTTCGCATATTCGAAATAGCATAGATACAAACCTAAGAGTGCTTGGTGAATACATTTTTTTTGTTTTTTTTTTTTTTATAATAAACACGCGCTAAAGAGGTTATGACTACTCTTATGGTGTAGTTTGAAGTACACAGCGCGGGCGTTAAGGAAATTGGGATAGAGAAGATAGGAGATTCCGATGCACATTGGTTTTAAATGTCTGCAAATTGAACCGAGGGGGAAAGACAGAGCCGGGCAAGGCGTTCCACATTCGCGTGGTACGGCTTATGAAGGAATCTCTATATTTCATAGTACGACCGAAAATAGGCTGAAGGGTAAACTGATGGGCATTCCTGGCTTGGCGAGTATTGCGGTTGAATTGTTGAAGGGGTGGAATGCAGCTGGCGATTTCGCTTGAGCACTGTTTGTAGAAATAGCGATAAAACAATGAAAGACATGTTACATTTCTGCGATGTTCGAGCGAATTTATAGAATTCGCTATATTTGTGTCTCCAATGAGTTTTAAAGCACGATTCTGTATCCTATCCAGCAGGTGCAGTGAGGTTTTGGGCGCACCAGACCAGATATGAGAGTTATACTCAAGTTTGGGGCGAATGAACGCCTTGTATATGGTAGCCAGATCAGAAGGGGTAAAATATTTCTTGCACCTTTTAAGGAAACCTAGACATTTCGCAGCGTTCTTGGCGACTTCGTGTATGTGGTCATTCCAACGAAGTTTGTCATGGACACACATACCGAGAATGGAAAGTCTTTCGGTTTCGGCGATGCAAGTGCCATTCATGGATAATGGCTGAGGATTCTGGTTTCGCTTTAATGACAACAGACAGCATTGTGTTTTGGAAGCATTAAATTCCACTCTATTGGCTAAACCCCATTTTATAATGCTGTCGAGATCGGAATTTAATGAGCTTAACATACGTTGCCGTTCCAGTTCTACGGCCGAAGAGCAGGGACGTGAGTCCTGGAATGAATATGAGAAGCTGAGGGTGCTGTCATCGGCGAAGGAGTGGACTGGATTAGAGGTTGCAGACAGGAGATCATTTATGAAAATGAGAAAGAGAGTCGGAGACAAAACGGAGCCTTGGGGAACACCAGCGTTTATATGGTGAATTTCAGACTTGAAGCCATCCAATACAACTTGAATTGAACGGCCAGAGAGGTAGTTTCTAATCCATTGAAGAAGAGACGCATCGATCCCATATGCACGCATTTTCGACAAAAGAGCTTGGTGCCAAACTCTGTCAAATGCCTTTGAAATATCAAGCGCAACAATCTTCGTTTCACCAGAGTGATGTAGAGATTGGTTCCACTTTTCGGTGAGATAAGCCATCAAATCACCAGTGGATCTGTTGCCACGAAAACCGTACTGCCGGTCATTAATGAGTTTTCGTGATTCAAGATATTTCATGAGCTGACGATTTATCAGCGTTTCCATGACCTTAGAAAGAATGGATGTAAGTGCTATGGGTCGGTAGTTGGTGGGAGAAGAAGATTCGCCTTTTTTGGGGACGGGCTGGACAAATGCTGTTTTCCACCTTCTCGGGAAGAGTCCAGAAGAATAGGACAGATGGAAAAGCTTACGCAGTGGTTTTGCCAGCGTGGAAGAACACCTCTTCAGAACAATTGGGGAAATACAATCTGGACCAGCGGATTTATTTATGTTGAGATCATTAAGTACTCTTGCCACTGTACGAGTGCGAAAATGGATTTGTCCCATGGTGTATTCGACGCTCTCAAGTACAGGTAGAGGCAAAGCGCAATCTGGTAGCATTGAGCTGGCTGCAAAATGTGCAGCAAGCAGATTCGCTTTGTCTAAAGAGTTGACAGCTGGAATGTCATTGTAAATGAGCGTTGGGATCGAAGATGAGACCGAATTCTTTATATTTTTTACAAAAGACCAAAAGTTTTTACTACGCTTGGGACATTGTAGTATTTTTTGCCTCAACTTTTGGTCATACGAGAATTTAACACGCTTGATAATTGTATTGCAGTCATTTCTGGCTCGCTTGAACTTTTTTCGGTTTTCCTCAGATGGGTTGGCCTTATATGACCGAAAACTTAACTCCTTTTGTCTGATAGCCTCTTTACAGCTCGAGTCGTACCACGCATTTTCTTTCGGTATGATACTTTTTATCCTGTTAGGAATAAAGGATTTCATACCTAAGGTGATAATACTGGACACCATATCAGCGGCGGCATCCACGTCGTTATCGAGGAAGCATAACGACCAGTTAAAACTCTTAAAGAAGCTGTTAAGTCCGCTCCAGTTGGCTTTCTCGTATTGCCATACGGTTCTTTTCGGAGATTTTACTTTAACTGTGTGGTTGGAGTACGAGAAATTAGCTGATATGATGCAGTGGTTCGACGAGCCTAAAGGCGATAATACTTCTAGAGAGTATTTATCAGGGTGGGAGGTAAGAAACAAGTCCAGAGTGTTGGCATTCTGACCGTCAATATCTGGTACGCGTGTTGGCTCATTTACAAGCTGGGTTAATTGATTTACCTCAGCGAAGATCTGAACATAAATTCCTTCGGGTGTTGTCTGTCCAGTATGTCGAAGCCAGTTAGAATTGTGTATATTGAAATCGCCCGCAATGACAATTTCAGTATTAGGATACAGGGAGACAATTCTTGTAATGGAGTCAGACAGCGCATCAAACTCGTTAAAAGTCGAGTTGCTATCTAGAATAGTGAATGATTTGCCTACGGATGTGGAATTTCAGCCATATGAAATTAAATTCCGAATTGGAACATTGGCCATAAGAACCTGGAGTTTGGTAGGCAATATCATCACGTACGTAGATGGCGAGACCGCGGTGAAGAAAGAATAAAGGCACTAAACGATACCCAGGTAGATCAAACTCCGATTTATCAGAATTTACACCCACCTGAGTCTCGCTCAGCGCCAAAACAGCTGGTTTATATTTAGCAACGTGGACGTACACCGAGAAGAGATTCGATCGTAGCCCACGAATGTTGCACATGTCAACCCTAAAATTCCCCATCAATACAAAAAGCAGACACCAAAAAACACAACTCCGACGCTTCTAAGCAGGGCTGTGAAGTGAAAATCCAATGCTAGATTCTCAAATCAAACTGTCATAGGTGTTATGCCCGTATGACAATTTGCTTTGGTCCACCAACAAAAACTTTCACACACAACCCGCTATCCGCCAGATGTTGCTCTCACCCACTCATTGCAATTGCCGTATGTACAACAGTACAAGCACAATCGCTTGTACGTTGGCGGCCGGCGATTGCAAAGACCAAGAAAGTGCAACAGCAAACGAGTTGGAATGGGGGAGGAGGGAATCGCCCACGCTAATGGTTTTTTTTTTTTTTCCTCTTTTTTTTTCTTTTCCACAACACTTCACTGGCACTGCACTCAGAATGGATTTGCGCGGCAGAAGATCAGTGTTATGATCTTCGCTTTTTTTTTTGTTGGTTTTTTTGTTTTTGGGTGTTGTTTGCGCGACGAGTGGTACGGGGAGATGCGGGGAGAATGCTACGGCTGCACACACGTGTGTTCGCGACGGGTTGCAGTTCGGAACATCGTAAAAACTTGCTGCTATGAGCCTCATAAACTAATAATCGATTTAAGAGCGCTTGATAAATACCGGCCTTAATAATTATGGAAGGTGTAGAAAAAGAAATTAATTGTTTGAAAATAAATTATGAATATCTATTTGGAGCTAAAAGAAACTCACAACTCAAAAACTTTTTTTTTAAATTTAAGAGCAAGTTCATATTACCAAGAGATAATTTAGCTTTCCAGTGTTTGGGCCCTATGATTTTGTGTATTTACTAAAATTAAAAGAAGATGCATTCTGAGAAATGTAAATGCAAAATCCGAGAAAATCTAAGGCATATACAAGTATCGAACACCTAACAAAAAACAAAGTCCATAAGTAAATTTCTGTTTAAATTAAATGCCCTGTTTGATTGTTCTTGTTTTTTGAATCTCCTTTTACGTTGTGCTGTTGGAGATGCTCAGTATGACTTTCAGATGTAAAAAAAATCACCTTATTCCTGTAAGCTGTCTGGTTGAAAAGCATATAAGCTTAATAGTAGTACTAACACTTCCCAACCTGTTTCTTTCCGCTCGACACTAGACTCCTAAAGAAAAACCGGTATAATGTAATAATCGGTAAGAGTGATATGGAACTGACTACATAATATAATATTAGGCTAGAATATTTTGGTGAATTGAGGTTTTTAAATACGAGTATAAAATGACAAGGGAAGCTCTGCTTTTCTAATTGGCAGACAATAAAAGTGCTTAACTTGCTAAGCATTAGCGTGACTTAAATTAGACTGCAAGTTCACAGTTGATATAATAAAACACGTAATAACATATCGAACATATCGTTTTTAGTTCCCAAAAACGTGTAGATTACCCACATATCATTAAATTAATGTAGTGTAATTATGTATCCCCTTAGTAGTACAGAATACTAACAGCCATATACTTCGATTGTCTCACAAAGGCCGAAACGTACAGTTAAAAAATTGATACAACTTTCAGCTTGCTAAAATTTAAGAAAAGTTATAATAATATTAGCGGTAAGAAAGATTCTGCAACCCCTTGGTATAGAATTCCGTGAAAGGACAATAATAAATACATAAATGAATAGTGTATTATCCTAGGCTAGGTTCGGTGGGCGTTTCGCATAGATTCTAAGTTTAACTATACAAGAAACCCATCCCAGACCCGCAAACAAGGCAAAAGCTACAAACAAGCCAAAACAAATTTTATATAAAAATATAAATTATTGAATCTTGGAAAATTTGCGATTGGATTTGTACGTAATTCGTAGAAAACTGGATATCACACACACTAACATTTTCAGTCTATTCAGACAGAGTTTGCAGCTCAATACAGCTAGCCTATCGCCCTAGGCAGCCAGCTTGTCCTTTTTGTTGTTTTTTGTTTTGATTTTTTGTGCAGCGAATTTGTTATTATTTTTATTTAGTGAACGTTGAGCGAGTTCTCATTTTACAGACTCTGTAGTCACAAATGTGATCTTAATGGGGGAGGGTGTGCTCGGCTATTTGAAATTCTGTGCACTAATACTTGTAAGCATGTTTACATGAGCTCGGAGTTCATAGCTGAGGGACACCCACTCTTAATGGGGAGAAATTGGATTGATATTTTATATGAAAAATGGCGTTCAAATTTTTTAATTAATAGAATGAACCATGTGAGTGAGCCTGTTGCGTTATTTAAGAAGGAAGTCTTGGAAAGGTATAGGGATGTTTTTAATACTGACTATACTCCTCCAATACGACATTTTACGGCGGATATAACTATTAAACCAAACACGTGTCCTATTTTTTATAAAGCCTATACGGTTCCATATGGGTTAAGAGATTCCGTGGAAAAAGAAATTCAGCGCTTGTGTGAAAACAAAATTTTAAAGCCTGTGAATTATGCTTCGTATGCTTCGCCAGTGGTAGTTGTACCTAAGTCGGATGGCAGTATTCGTTTGTGTATGGATTGTAGAGTGTCCATAAACAAGATAGTTGAAATGAATGTGTACCCTTTACCTAGAATAGACGATCTTTTAACAGATCTTCATTCGTGCAGCTGCTTTTGTGTGTTAGATCTTGCAGGCGCGTACCAGCAACTCGCTGTTTCCGAAGAGTCGCAAAAATACTTGACTGTGAATACATCAAAGGGTTTATATCAGTATAAGAGGCTACCGTTCGGGGTGAGTTCTGCCCCAAGCATTTTTCAGCAGGTCATGGACCAGATTTTACAAGGGTTGTCTAAAACTAAGTGCTATTTAGATGATATATTGGTTGGAGGATCAAATTTAGAAGAGTGTAAAATGAATTTGTTTGCAGTTATGAATCGTATGGAAAAATATAATGTGAAGGTTAACTTTCAAAAATGTAAATTTTTTGGATCTGAGGTCGAGTACTTGGGACACACGATTTCCGAAAGAGGAATTCAACCTAATAGTAAGAAAATTGAGGCTATTACTAATGCCCCAGCTCCCAGAGATCTGTCCCAACTACGATCTTACTTGGGGATGTTGAACCACTACTCAAAATTTATTCCAAATATTTCAACGCGGCTAAGCTGCCTCTATAGATTACTTCGCAAAGAGACTCCATTTGTTTGGTCACCTGAGTGTGACAAGATTTTTAACGAAAGTAAAGAGTGGCTCGTAAAAGATAATTTGCTTGCTCACTACGATCCTTCAAAACCGATTGTAATAACCTGTGATGCGAGTGGTTATGGGGTAGGTGCTGTCTTATCGCATATAATTAATGGTCAAGAAAAACCAGTTCTCTTTGTTTCGAGTACTTTGTCACTAGCCGAAAAGGGATATTCTCAACTTCATAAGGAAGCCCTAGCTATAATATTTGCGATACGGAGGTTCCATAAATACATTTATGGTCTAGAATTTACTCTTTATACAGACCACCAACCGTTGAGAGAAATCTTAGGTGAGAAAAAGGGGTCCTCGCCAGTTGCTGCTCAGAGACTTCAACGTTGGGCAATAGAGCTTTCGATGTATAAATACAAAGTAGTCTACAAGAAGGGCACAAGTATAGGGAATGCTGATGGTCTAAGTCGGCTACCAACTGAATCGGGAACGGAAATTGAACACGCTCGTATTAATTTCTTTTCGGTAGAAAGCGCAGTCAGTATTTCAAAAGAAGAAATTTCATGGGCTACTAAAGAAGATGTACTGTTAAGGGAGGTTTACCAAGGGGTAGATTCAGGTATTTGGGAGAATCCTCCCCGTCCCGAATTGAAAAAGTTTTTTCAAAAGCAATCTGCGTTGTCAACGGAAGACGGTTGCATATTTTATGGTAGCAGGATTGTAATTCCGAGGTCCAAAACGGATCAAGTATTACCTACGTGAAGTTAGCCCGCACTTTTTCTAGAATGAAAAACGTGAAATGCAGTTCGATAGACATTCGTTTGTAGTTGTTTGTAGTGACATTTTTTTCGTTTGTAGTTCAACCGTTAGAAAGTTAGAAGCATTAGAAAAAAATTTCAGCCCGCACTTTTGGCTTTTTGAAATAAAAACTAGACAGTTGCATTCGAAATCGTTTGTAGTTGTTTGTAGTGAAATTATTTTTTAACAGAAATGTCTTATTTCCGAGATATAAGGACATTTGTGTTTGCACCTGTAACTCCGAATTTACAAAAGAGAGAAATAATTTAAAACCACTGGTGTATAAAGCATATCCTAACTTAAATAACTGCATTTAAAATTTCTGAATTCACTTAAGCGTTACTTAATAAAAAGCAATCAAAGTCAAAAAACGCATCCCTTTAGAGTTGCATCAATATATGGGCTTCCCAACAACAAAAAAACAACGGTAAACACATTTTCGCAAAGCACTCATCTGTGCCCATCGACATGAGTCACTACCTGTCAATTAGCAACAACAACCAATCAAAAAACCCCGATTTTATCCAACAATTTTTTTTATTCCTTCGAATAACATTAAAACCTAACCCCTTTGAAACAATTTATAACAACAAAAATGCAATTTCTGCAAAGCCTGTATTCCTGACTATCTAATCCAATTCAAATTTTGTGATTTTATCACAAAGAAAAAAAATTAGATGAAACTTAAGCGAACACTACTTCGTCATATAAACTCATATCCATATTTCAGTTATTAAGCAACTCAAAATAGTGAAATCTTATTTTTTCTAATGCTTTCTGTTAGATGTATCTAATGGAGCAAAAAAAAATTACCTCTTATCAATAGATACCGATGTATAGAAAATTTAAGAAAATGGTTGAAATCGTCTTCGCAAACTGATTTAAGGGGACGGATATTTCAAATGCTGGACAACTACAAACGACAAAAACTAGTTGGTTGTTAGAAAGCATGTGTGCTCTATCTAATAAAACCTTAAATGTCGAAATTGACCAAACCAAAAAGAATTTATAAGCAATTTAAGCAGGCGATATAAGACCGCGTTATCTTCGAAACGGTACATAGCCGAGTGATGAAATTTCCTATTTCAACAGTTTTCCACCTCACCAATCTAATAAAACAAAAATTGTATCAATCGGCCTAACGGTTTGGGATTTATATGGAATTTAAGCGAAATTGCAGCTTAATTTTTTTTGTGAAGTTAGCCCGCACTTTTTCTAGAATGAAAAACTGAGTTTGCAGTTCGATAGGCATTCGTTTGTAATTGTTTGTAGTGAATTTTTTTTCGTTTGTAGTTCAACCGTTAGAAAGTTAGAAGAATTAGAAAAAAAAATTTCAATCCCTTAAAACCTTGTTATCTCCGAAACTGTGGCAAGCAGATCGATGAAATTTTCTCTGTCGAAAGTGTTTGCCATTACTAATCTAATAGAATTCAAATTATACCAATCGGCCTAACGGTTTATGATTTATTTGAAATTTAAGCAAAATTTAGGCTTCTAACTTAAGGTCCCCATAACTCAAAAACGGTTGAACTACAAACGATGAAACTTTGCAATTCTTTTCTCTGAACCCTTTTCTAACTATGATATCAAATAGAAGACAGCCCGCATTACTGGACACTTTTTATTCGTAATTTAAGGGGAGCCTATAATGGTCTAAATTGACCCATTTTCAAGCGATCCGAGATTTCCATTGCAGTTCATTAGAAAACGATTTTGGATCACTTTCTTAGAAGAGGGTGGGTTGTTGCATTAGAAAAAAATATATTTCACCCTTCATAACTCGTTAGGAGTGGAAATATCGGATCGCTTGAAAATGGGTCAATTTAGACCATTATAGGCTCCCCTTATATTACGAATAAAAAGTGTCTAGTAATGCGGGCTGTCTTCTATTTGATATCATAGTTAGAAAAGGGTTCAGAGAAAAGAATTGCAAAGTTTCATCGTTTGTAGTTCAACCGTTTTTGAGTTATGGGGAGGGGACCTTAAGTTAGAAGCCTAAATTTTGCTTAAATTTCAAATAAATCATAAACCGTTAGGCCGATTGGTATAATTTGAATTCTATTAGATTAGTAATGGCAAACACTTTCGACAGAGAAAATTTCATCGATCTGCTTGCCACAGTTTCGGAGATAACAAGGTTTTAAGGGATTGAAATTTTTTTTTCTAATGCTTCTAACTTTCTAACGGTTGAACTACAAACGAAAAAAATTTCACTACAAACAACTACAAACGAATGCCTATCGAACTGCAAACTCAGTTTTTCATTCTAGAAAAAGTGCGGGCTAACTTCACAAAAAAAATTAAGCTGCAATTTCGCTTAAATTCCATATAAATCCCAAACCGTTAGGCCGATTGATACAATTTTTATTTTATTAGATTGGTGAGGTGGAAAACTGTTGAAATAGGAAATTTCATCACTCGGCAATGTACCGTTTCGAAGATAACGCGGTCTTATATCGCCTGCTTAAATTGCTTATAAATTCTTTTTGGTTTGGTCAATTTCGACATTTAAGGTTTTATTAGATAGAGCACACATGCTTTCTAACAACCAACTAGTTTTTGTCGTTTGTAGTTGTCCAGCATTTGAAATATCCGTCCCCTTAAATCAGTTTGCGAAGACGATTTCAACCATTTTCTTAAATTTTCTATACATCGGTATCTATTGATAAGAGGTAATTTTTTTTTGCTCCATTAGATACATCTAACAGAAAGCATTAGAAAAAATAAGATTTCACTATTTTGAGTGGCTTAATAACTGAAATGTGGATATGAGTTTATATGACGAAGTAGTGTTCGCTTAAGTTTCATCTAATTTTTTTTCTTTGTGATAAAATCACAAAATTTGAATTGGATTAGATAGTCAGGAATACAGGCTTTGCAGAAATTGCATTTTTGTTGTTATAAATTGTTTCAAAGGGGTTAGGTTTTAATGTTATTCGAAGGAATAAAAAAAATTGTTGGATAAAATCGGGGTTTTTTGATTGGTTGTTGTTGCTAATTGACAGGTAGTGACTCATGTCGATGGGCACAGATGAGTGCTTTGCGAAAATGTGTTTACCGTTGTTTTTTTGTTGTTGGGAAGCCCATATATTGATGCAACTCTAAAGGGATGCGTTTTTTGACTTTGATTGCTTTTTATTAAGTAACGCTTAAGTGAATTCAGAAATTTTAAATGCAGTTATTTAAGTTAGGATATGCTTTATACAAAAGGGGTTTTAAATTATTTCTCTCTTTTGTAAATTCGGAGTTACAGGTGCAAACACAAATGTCCTTATATCTCGGAAATAAGACATTTCTGTTAAAAAATAATTTCACTACAAACAACTACAAACGATTTCGAATGCAACTGCCTAGTTTTTATTTCAAAAAGCCAAAAGTGCGGGCTGAAATTTTTTTCTAATGCTTCTAACTTTCTAACGGTTGAACTACAAACGAAAAAAATGTCACTACAAACAACTACAAACGAATGTCTATCGAACTGCATTTCACGTTTTTCATTCTAGAAAAAGTGCGGGCTAACTTCACGTAGGTTCAAGTATTGGCTGTTCTGCATTCTGGGCATGTTGGAATTGTCAGGATGAAGTCCTAGGCCAGATCTGCGGTATGGTGGTTAGGTATCGATGGGGATATAGAGAATTACGTTGGGGAGTGTAAGGTTTGTGATTTCTCTTCAAATAAACCTAGTAAAATCAAGTTATCTAACGGGTGATTTTTTAAGAGGTTTAGAACTTTTTTTTAAAAAAAAAAACACAAAAAAATTCGAAAAAATGAATGAAATATTTATTTGAATCGATAGTTTGAACCTTGCAATTTAATGTTTAAAGATAATTTCATGCAAATGTTGACCGCGGCTGCGTCTCAGGTAGCCCATCCGCTGAGTCCAATTTTGGCATACTCTTTCACACATATCGGCCGGTATCTCACGAATGAATGCATGGATGTTGGCTTCTAGTGCGTCTATCGAAGCGGGCTTGTCCCTATACACATTAGCCTTGACATAACCCCACAAAAAATAATCTAATGGTGTCAAATCACACGATCTAGGCGGCCAATTGACCGGCCCGAAACGTGAAATTAACTGTTCACCAAACTCGCCTCGCAATTGCGCCATTGTTTCGCGTTCTGTGTGGCATGTGGCACCGTCTTGTTGAAACCACATATCATGCAAGTCAAGAACTTCCATTTCGGGCAAAAAAAAGTTTGTTATCATCGCTCGGTTGCGTTCACCATTGACAGTAACGCTGCGATTCGCATCATCTTTGAAGAAATATGGCCCAATAATGCCGCCGGCCCATAAACCGCACCAAACAGTGGCTTTTTCGGGATGCATTGGTAGCTGTTGCAATGCTTCTGGCTGATCTTCACTCCAAATGCGGCAATTTTGCTTATTTACGTACCCATTCAACCAAAAATGAGCCTCATCGCTGAACACAATTTTTCGATAAAAAAGCGCGCGATGAACATTTCGAACCGAGCACGAATTTTGATAGTAAAATTCAATAATTTGCAAGCGTTGTTCATTTGTAAGACGATCCATGGTTAAATTGCAAACCAAACTGAAGCTGTTTGACAGTGACACAAGGTACTAAACACACGTCAGCTGTCAAAACCAGTGTTGCCAAAACCAAACCAGCTAAAAAATCACCCGTTACGTGGCCAACTAGTTTTTATCAGAGGATACACGTAGATTTCTTTCATTTTGAACAGACAAATTTTCTAGTACTCGTGGACTCGTATTCTAAATGGATTGATGTGCATTTAATGCATAATACTAGCGCAGATACGCTTGTCAATATTTTGCGAACGAATTTTGCGACTTTTGGACTCCCTATTGAACTGGTTAGTGATAATGGGCCACCATACAATTCAAAATTTTTTCATGATTTTTGCCATGCCAATCAAATAAGGCCCATTTTATTCACTCGAAGTTGAGCACAACTTGGTGATTTTTATATGGGAAACTTCCCAAGTTGTGTTCAACTTCGAGTGAATAAAATGGGCCTAAGAGTTTTAAAATCCCCACCCTACCATCCTGAGAGCAATGGGTTGGCAGAAAGGGCGGTGCAGACGGTGAAGAATGGATTAAAAAAATATTTAATGGATTGTAACACTAACAGACTTAGCATACAGCACAAACTAGATAACTTTCTTTTTAAATATCGCAATACGCCTTCGACAGTAACTAAATTGACACCATGCGAAATGGTATTTAAACATTCAATAAATACGCCTATAGGTTTGCTAAAATTAAAAGGAAAATATAAAAACGAAAGAAAAATCGATAAGGAAGATTGGAGAAATGTTGTAAAAAAAAATTGTACGCCTGAAGTTGATAATCGGGCTGCTACCAATAATAATATTTACTTTAATATTGGAGATAGAGTTTGGTATGTTAGGTACGTCAATAATAACAGATTTAAAAGTCCAGCAGTTATACAAGAGAGGGTTGGAAAAGTTCGATACATGATTAATTTTAATGGTCGAAAAGTTATTTGTCATGGTAAACAGCTTCGTAAAATTAAGAGCAGAAGAGTACGTTTTGAAAAGCCTGTTAAATATTATTTCTACAATAAGGATGATGATAATGAAGTAAACAATGCTGAGGATACTCATTGTGTACCCTCATCTCATATAGAAGGAGAGGATGAGTATCTAAGCTGCGATGAGGTAGATAGTGAGAAAGAAGAAGCTATAACTGTGCCTTTACGCAGGTCGAAAAGGAAAAAAAAAAATTCCTTTTTCCGTGTGAATTACTAAAACAATTTAAGAAGTATACAAACATACAACTATATAAATTTGAATTATGGATTTAATTAATCATTTAAGTTTATATATATCATTACTATTTCTTTCTGTTAAAAAGGGAAAAGTGATATGTTTCAAATATTTAGATACAATTATATAAATTTGAATTATGAATTGAATTAGTCATTTAAGTTTATATAATCTTCATTACTATTTCTTTCTGTAAAAAAGGGGAAAAGTGATATGTTTAAAATATTTAGATACTATAATAAGTTAAGTTAAGATGTCAGGTGTAGGTATAGGTTAGTTAGTATATAAGTTATATATATCAAAAGCTCTTAGTTATACGTTTTGTGTTACTCAATAAAGTTAGTCTAAGATCGACCATAAAAGCAAGCGGTTGTTTTAATGCCACCCGGAACATAATATTCTCCACTTAATCCAATTTGCTATATACCTTCCGGCACAGCTAAGAATGTTAACTGTTTTTTCTAGCTTATTTGTGTACTCCAGTATCGATACATTTGACTTAGTTCCTCCAAACCTTATGTGCACGATCTCCTTGAAAGATGAAATATGAAGAATATATTTTCATTTCATTTCATACCTTCTCGTGTATGTTCTCCATGTTCTCCGTTATTTATCTTTTCGGCTATTTGATTGTTCACAAATATTTTGAGAAAACTCCCCTTGTAAGTAAATCAGCTGGGTTCTCCTTGCCATCAATATGACGCCAGCATCTAACATATTTATTTGTTTGGATCGATGCAACTCTTTTTGCAAACATGTTCTAAGTACCTTTTCTCCTTTTTTATCCAATAATATGTTGGACTGAAATCAATCCATGCACATACTCCGCAGTCGGCCATTCCATTAACTCCATAACTCCTTTTATCATTTTCGACAACAACTCTGCTGCTGATAACTCCAACCGTCGAATGGTGACCATCTTGAATGGTGCTTCTCTATTTTTTGATGTCAGAAGTAATAATTCTTACCAGAGATATATATCCATTTGGATCATATAGTTGCGCTACATGACTCCAAATTCTCCTCTTTGTTATGACTCCTTTTTTTTTTACGCTAAGTTGGTTAACCAACTTAACCAACTTAGCGTGCGAAACTGGAGACAGCTAGCTAAAGATCGCGCTGGCTGGAGACGCTTGTTGGTTGAGGCCCAGGTCCACCCCGGACTGTAGCGCCACCTTAAGTAAGTAAGTTATGACTCCTTTGAATGTAATGTTTTTTACTACAAAAGTAACTTGTTCTCCTCTATCAACCATTTAAGTCCTAAAATGATTGTGCCTTCCCCGCCGAAAACAATAGTGTTTTCTCCAACTCGGAATCCTAGCCCTTACAACCGCCCGGCTGTTTGACTTCCATTTTCGTATTTCGAAATCAGCTCCTTTCGTTTCCTTATTTAATTACTATTTTTTCTGAGTCAACTCCTGTTGCGCAAAATCATCCGTGAAGTCCTCTTCTATCGCTTTAACTCCAATTGGAAACTTTTCCTTTTGCCTTCCTGGCAGCTTCAATTACTTTTTTTTTTTTTTTTTTTTTTTTTTTTTTTTTCCGAGGGTAGGTGAAAATCTTCCAAAGACACTATGAGAATAGCAAGCGCGTTCTCATAGTAGTGTCAGATTTTTACTGACTAAAAACACCACCCTTCTAAAGATTGTTAGATACTGCAACTAAGATATAACTTATCAAGCAATTTTTCTATCATTAAATAAAAACTTATGACAGGTTACTTTCCAATGAAAGATCCTGCGTGTTCCGCAAATTAAACGCGGTTAATCTTATCTTGCCAAGTCGAACGGTTTCGTTCTTTGTAGTCGGCGCAATAAATTGCTCTCGTCCAAGATTTGTCGGACTGTATTGTTGATATGTCCGATTAGTCGGTTTCTATGCTTTCTCGCGAAGCTTCTAGTTTCAGCTTCGATTGTTGGAATTCCGAGATCCCTATGGATATCGTCGTTTCTAATATACCATGGTGCTTGTACAATTTCTCTAAGAACTTTATTTTGAAAAGTTTGTAGAATATTGACATTTGTTTTCTTGGTACAACCCCAAAGTTGTATACCGTAGGTCCACACCGGCTTTAGCACTTGCTTGTATAGAAGCAGTTTGTTCTCAGTACTGAGCTGGGAATGTTTTCCAAGTAACCAGTACATTTCTCTATATTTGATATCGAGTTCTTTACGTTTCATTTTCACGTGCGAACTCCATTTCAACTTTGCGTCGAGTGTCATTCCCAGGTATTTGGCCTCGTTTGCAAAGGGTATTCGGGCCAAGTTTAGAAAAATTGGCAAGTCATTAGTTTTCTTATAAGTGAAATTCACGTGAACAGATTTAGTTTCGTTGAGGGCGATCCGCCAGTTCCTTGTCCATTCATTTACCTTATTCACTGCGGCTTGCAGTTTTGTAGTCGTTTCTTCGATTGTATTACCTACAGCTAGGATAGCTGTGTCGTCGGCGAACGTAGCAAGGGTAGTGCCATCTTCCCTTGGTATATCGCGAGTATATAACACATAGAGAAGCGGACCAAGGACGCTTCCTTGCGGTACCCCGGCCGAAATTTCTTTTAGCTCCGAGTATTCGTTTCCATTTCTAACCCGGAAGAGTCTATTCCCGAGATATGATTCTAGAATATCATATAGGCTTGCGGGGAGAACTTGTCGTAATTTAAATTTCAAGCCGTCGTGCCACACCTTATCAAAGGCTTGTGAGACGTCAAGGAATACGCTTGAGCAAATCTTTTTTTCTTCAAATGCTTTCTCGATTACGTCAGTAGTTCTATGTACTTGGTCAATCGTCGAATGCTTGGTTCTGAACCCAAACTGGTGGTCAGGGATAAGATTATTGTCTTCAATAACCGGCTGTAGGCGCCTAAGCAATATTCTTTCGAAGACTTTGGAAATGACCGGAAGAAGGGAAATCGGTCTATACGATTTTACTTCATTTGGCGGTTTTCCTGGTTTTAAAACCATTATGACCTCCGCGACTTTCCATTGACTCGGCACGTGTTTTAGTCTGAGCGCAGCATTTATAATATGAAGGAGCTTAATTAATGCTTTCCTTGGAAGAGCTTTGAGAACTTCTCCGGTGATCAAATCATAACCAGGAGCTTTCTTAGGTTTTAGGGATTCGATTTCACGTTTTAGTTCCCTTAGCGTTGCTCTTGTGAGTGTTGAATCGTCAGGTTGTAATTCCGTCCTATTAGTATTGTCGTAGATCGCTTGGCCATCGTACGGTTTAAAGGTTTCTTCTAGATGAGCGGCAAAAACGTCCGCTTTTTGCTTATCTTCCCTTGCCCATTCATTTTGATTTATTCTAATTGGCGGCGCGGGGATTTTGGGCCTTTTGGTGCCTTTTACAGCTTTCCAAAGTGAATAATTGGAATCTTTTTTCGCTGTTAAACTTTCAAGGTAAGAACCTATCGCACGATTTTTAAAATCCTTAATGGCTGTCTTCAACAAATTGCACAAATAATTCAAATGTGCTTTATGTTGCGGAGCGCGACTCTGTTGCCATTTCTTACGCGCCTTCCTTTTTTCGTTGACCAATTCTTTTATTTCGGGAGGATATCGTAGCCCGTATTTGGCCGGCGTTTTCCTTGGATTAGGCGTATTATTCCAGGAGGCGAGCTGTACGATCTCGACGAAGCGATCAACTTCAACTTCAAGTTCATAGGGTGTCGTAAGTGGAACACTCAGTTCAACATTCTCTTCTATTTCGTTCCTAAAGCCTTCCCAGTTAGTGTTTCTACCAGTTAATCTCGCTGGCTCTAGGTTATTGGCTAATTTTACACTCAATGTTAGAATAACCGGTGAGTGGTCAGATGATAGATCAAAGCTCTCTTCAACTTTAATGTGGTTGGTAGGTATTCCTTTCACGACGAAGAAATCTATCAGATCAGGTAGTTTTGAAGTATCAGTTGGCCAGTAGGTCGGTTTGCCCGTCGAGAGGAAATCGCAACTGTATTCCATACCTGCCCCATAGAGCATTCTACCTTTTCGCGAGATGTATCTGGAGCCCCAGAACGTGTGCTTCGCATTAAAATCGCCGCCAATAATGAAATTTGGTTTGAGCGATTTAAGGAGGTTAGTAAAATCACTTTTTTCAAGCGCGGAACGCGGTGGACAGTAGATAGATGAAATTCTAAGAGTACGCTGACTATTTTTAACTCGAATCGTGCACAGTTGCATAGTTTCGAGCTCTATCTTAAGGTCTTCGTATTGTTCAATGCAGTCTTTAATAAGCAATGATGATCCACCTCTGGCGTTCCCCGATGGGTGACAAGCGTGGAAATCATTATATCCTTTTATTTTTAAATTCGATCCCTTTTTCACGTGAGTTTCAGAAATTAAGCAAATGTCAATATCTTTCTCGCGTATGAATATTTCCAATTCGCCGAGTTTTTGTAAAAGCCCGTTTGCATTCCAAGTGCATATTTTTAACATTGGTTTTTCATTCATGTTATTTTTGAAGCACGCGTTTTCCGTGAATTATTTTCGAGCTTAACCAAGCGATCGAGAATAATTTTATTTATTTTGCTTTGTTCTTCAAGTTTCTCGAGAATAATGGAGAAAACATGAGAAACAGGGTCCGGCGAAGTTTCAACGCTTTTCGCTCCTTCGAATGCCGCGGCCTGAGCGTAGGTCTGCACTCTGGCTGTCCGAGGGCCACTATTCGATGGCTTTCCTGATGGTAACTTTTCAGTAGCGTTTCTTTTGACAACAGAGGTCGAGGGCCTTTCTATTGTCTCTCTTTCTCTGACAATACTACGCATTTGAACCGGAGGTTTTATATTGCCTACTACCTCCTGGGCGGTCCTACGCTTTACCTTGGTAAGCGGCTTTGTTTTTTTATTTTGGCTTTTGAGTAGCGCATCTCTCCGTTTTTGCAACTCCTTACCTACTTCACAGCCTCTATAATTCGCCGGGTGCTTTCCCTTACAATTAGCACAGGTAGCGGAGGATTGTTTATTTGCTCCACAGTCTTGGGAGAAGTGACTTCCGGCGCATTTGACACATCGCGGCTCTTTTTTGCAATACATTTGCGTATGATTGAATTCTTGGCAACGTTTGCACTGTGGAATTGTTTTCAAATTTTTGCGCATGGGCTCGATTTTTACCACAATATTAAGTATGGTTTTAATTCGGTAGATATCTTCAATATTAACCGACCTATCGAAGGTAAGCATAAAGAGCGGAAGTCCACGCCTTACCAGGATGTCCTTATCTTCTTCCGTTTTTTGCTTCTCTTTCTTGATGATATTTACGGCATCAAGAATTTTAAACCCTTTGGAACGGAGGTCGATTATAACCTCTTCTTTGGTGCTGCCTTCCTGGCAGCTTCAATTACTGAACGCACCGCAACGAACGGTGATTTTGTTAATCCAAATGTGACTACTGTTAGCCAATACTTACTTTACTTAACGGGCTCCCGACCCGTGGAGAGTCTCTGCCTGAGACACTGCAGCCTTCCATCCTCTACGATCCCGGGCACGCTGCTTCCAATTGTCCAGCCCAAGCGCTCTGGCATCCGCGATGGCTTGGTCTTTGAAACGGAGGTTCGGTCTTCCTTGTCTTCTCGAACCTGGGGGCTGGGATTCGAAGATCCTCTTAGCTGGAGCATTATTGTCCATTCGCTCGATGTGGCCGAGCCAATGTAGTCGACGTATTTTGGCTTTTTGGACTACATCCACATCTTGATACAGCTTATAGAGTTCGCGGTTATATCTTCTCCTCCATTCGCCCTCCTCGCACACAGGACCAAAAATCCGCCGAAGAATTTTTCTTTCGAAGGAACCCAGTATTAGCTCTCCCTTCCTGCTTATCGTCCAGCACTCGGCGCCGTAGAGCAGAACTGGCAGTATAAGGGTTTTGTAGAGCATACATTTCGTCCCTCGAGTTAGGAGTTTTGAACCCAATTGTTTTGCCAAACCGAAGTAGCAGCGGTTTCCTAGGGTAATTCTCCGCCGGATCTCCACTAGGATGTCATTCGTGGAGTTCATGTTTACTCCGAGGTAGATGAACTCCTTAACTACCTCGAAATTGTTGCTATCAATAGTGACGTTTTGTCCTAGGCGGTGGACAGATGTTTGTTTGTTTGTTGATAGCATGTACTTGGTCTTGTCCTCGTTTACTTCAAGACCAACAGATTTCGCCCGTTCTTCAATCGCCGTGAAAGCTTCTATCACGGAGCGCTGTGACCGACCGATGATGTCAATGTCGTCCGCATACCCCAGCAGCTGAACGGATCTGTTGAAGATAGTGCCTTCCGTGTTGACACCTGCCCTACGCACTATCTGCTCCAGTACGAGATTGAAGAAGTCGCATGATAGCGCGTCCCCTTGCCGAAATCCGGTGCATGTTTGGAATAGTTCGGAGGAGCTGTTTCCAAATTGCACGTTGCAACGCGTGTTTTCGAGTGTCACGCGACACAACTGAATCAATTTTGACGGGATTCCGAATTCGGCCATCGCCGAAGGATTTGCCTCAGTGTGAAAATTTGGTCTATAGTCGATCTGCCGGGCCGGAAGCCACACTGGTACGTGCCGATTAGTGTGTTGCAGAACGGTTTAAGACGTTCACACAGTACGTTGGATAGGATCTTATACGCGACATTTAGCAGGGATATGCCTCGATAGTTCTTGCAAGACATAGGATCGCCTTTTTTGTAGATGGGGCATATGGAGCTGATAGTCCAGTCATCGGGCATGTTTTCTTCCATCCATACTTGGTTGATGATTTGGTGCATGCGCCCTACCAAAACATCACCTCCGTATTTAAAGAGCTCCGCTGGCAAGCCATCCGAGCCTGCGGCTTTGTTGTTCTTAAGCTTTTTTATAGCTAAGCCAACCTCTTCTATACTGGGTGGTGGAATAGGTTCTTCATTGGCTGGACGCGGGTTATCTTCTTGCCCTACCACTCTCTCAACATGATGCCCATTAAGCAACTGCTGCTTAAATACATCTACTATTCCCTGCGCTTCGGTGACTAGGTTTCCTTCGCTGTCTCGAAGAGCCTGTGTTCCGGTTTTGAAGCCAGCAGCCAGTTGCTTGGCTTTCTTATAGAACCTCCGGATGTTGTTGCGATCACGAGACTCTTCGATCTCCTTGAGCTGGGATACTGCGTAGGCTCTCTTCTTTCTACGCAGGATCTTTTTCTCCTCCCTTCTCCTGGCTCGATACTCTTCCCTAGCTGCCCTTGTTTTGCGCTGCAGCATTTTCTTGTGTGCATCTTCTGTCACCTTTTTCCTGTACACGCATTCATCATCATACCACGGGCTCTTTCTCTGGGGTGGCTGGTACCCTACAGTGGTTTCGGCTACCTCCTTGATGATGTCGCGAGACTGGCACCACTGATTGTTGGCGTCTGTGGAAGGCGAGTGCATAGTGGAGAGTTTCATGCTCAGGCGCTCTCTGTAGGCTCTGGCTACTCCAGGTGTGCTAAGGCGTCCAACGTCAAATTTCTTCTTCTGGGCGGCCCGCAGCTTCTTCTCGTTGGACAGTCGAGCTCTGAATCTAGCTGCAACAAGGAAATGGTCAGAGTCGACGTTTGCCCCTCGGAATGTGTGCACGCCGAGGATGTTGGATGCGTGCCTCGCATCGATTAGCACATGGTCGATTTGGTTGGCGGTTCGACCGTCTGGAGAGCGCCAGGTTGCTGTGTGGATCCTTAGCCTTGGAAACCTAGTGCTACTTATCACCGTATTACGAGCTGCTGCAAAGTCAATTAGTCGGTAGCCGTTGTCTGTTGTCGTTTCGTGGATTCTGTGCTTACCGACTAACCCGCCAAAGATGTTTTCCTGACCGATTTTGGCATTGAAGTCCCCGAGCACAACTTTAACGTCATACTCCGGACAGGCTCCGTAGGCTCCATCCAGGAGGTCATAAAACTCCTCTTTTATGGGGTCTTCAGCCTCGTCGGTAGGGGCGTGTGCACATATTAGGCTTATGTTTTGAAAGGTAGCTTTGATGCGGATCACAGCTAGGCGATCACTTATCGGCCTAAAGTCAATAACTTTTGTCCTTAGCCGATTTCCCACGACGAATCCGCATCCTAATACATGCAATCTCTTATGGCAGCTGTAATAGATGTCGCAATTTTTTCTTTTCATCATGCCTGATCCTATCCATCGTATCTCCTGGATCGCGGTAATATCTGCCTTGTACCGCGTGAGGACAGACTCAAGTTTTTGAGTAGCACCTGGGGTGTAGAGCGTTCGTACATTCCAGGTACATACTCTCATGTCGTAGTCCGTTGACGTTCCGGGTCTTGTTGCCATTTGAGGAGTACCATTATCCGAGGCTGGTTGTGTCTCTCTCATAACTAGTGGTTTTTTCCGTGGTCGGGAAGTTACCCCGACGGCACAACCCCCAACCTGGAGGGCCAGGCCCTTGTTTTAACCCTAGGACAGCGGGCCGGATAATCCGATGTCAGTAGCCCATTCTGGGATATGAGCGCTGCCGTTGACCCATAAAGGGCTCATCCGCCACCAACTCTTTCCAACACCCTGGCTCAGTATTGGAAGTCCCTATAGACATGGTATCCAAGTAAGTTGAAGCAGCTCATATAGGGATAACACTTAGTAGTTCGACCTAACTGGAACTGTAGACGCCACCGTTGATTCTGTCTAGGGAATTCATCCGCTGCCGCCTGAAACAGGAGGGAGTGCCTAAGTGAGAAGACACTCTCCTTCGCCCTCTCTCGTCAGCTGCCACCAACGACCTTCCACAGGGGTTGGATACCCTATCTCCAGTCGAGGTGCTAGGCACCCGGTAGTCACCAACGCGGAGGTGAGAGTAGGAGTTGGTAGTGAGAGGCTAGAGTGAGAGCGCTTGTGTTCTCATGTAATCGCATCACTACCATTTCAACCACCAACTGTTAGCCAATACTCCTGCAATCTTTGATTTGCATTCTCCCTCCAAAATATCCTTTAAAAGTTCCACTGCTCCCTACCTATCCTAACCTAATTGAATATTTTGCGAATATTTGTATATATCGCTATTTTATGTCGCCGAAAACGCATTATGGTTTCATGCAAATCCTATTGCAACTTTGGATCAAGTGTTTGAATGTTATTGAGCGACAAACCTTTGTCTGTTTTGCAACTTGCATTATACACAATCCGATTGTCCTTCGGAATGCAATGGTGTGGTATGTATAATATATCATTTCTCCTATTCTTGGTTTCTCCGTGGCCAAACAAGATGACCTATTCGTATTTCTTCCCTCATTTTCTCCACATAAATTCTCCTCTTCTCCTGTTTATTCGCAAGACGCCTCTCTAATTACATGAAAAGTCTTAACGCTATCTCCATTGAACTTCCCAGTTATATAATATTCTCCTTCAACGGAACTTTTACTATGAACCTTCCTGATTCATTCCGTCTAATTCTCCATAAAATGTTTTTCAACTAACTTCTGTTTCTCCGTAAACCTATGGCATAAACTGACCTGACCTTGTTGCCAAAGTCGCTGTAATAAGTTATCTAATTGCTCCTCCTCCTTATATTGAATAGATGCAATCGACTCCCGTCAACCCTTCTATCTCTTCATTTTGTGTTCCGAAAAAAAAATATCTCCTAAAAGCGTTTCTAGTAACACTACTCCGCTAATATTTCTTTGAATAACCGATCTGACAATTTTTGCAAAATTTTACTCCAAATTTATTTACTTATTTATTTACTCCAAAAAGTATGTAAGTTGGATTAGTTCCAGTAGTCTGGGTCCGCCCAGATTATAATAGTTGGTTTATTTACTACAGTAGGATCTAAAGCCGATGATGGCATTGTTGGACTCCAATTATTTTCCTTTGGTAAAACCCAAATGATTTCCTCCATGTACTCCTGTACCTGAGTCCCATACCATGGACATATATTTCCTTTATTTGTTGCCTTGTTTTAAAAGCTCTCCACCGATGCCCACCGCCTACCTAGTAGCAGACAAAGCTGAAAGTTTGTACTCCTTAACTAGTTTATAGCTCATCAAATTTACCTTAGACCCCGTATCTAAGAAACGCCTAATAGGTCAAAACTTATACCCCTCACATCCTAAACCTACCATGACTGTCGCCATGAAACTAATTTCCGAAAAAGAATAATGAAACTTATTATCGTTCTCTGAACCAGTGCTCCTATAGTTATAATTTTCCTTTAAATTTTGTACCTTTTTTAATTTTAATTTTTAACTCCGACTCCTTTCTCCATGCTCCCGAAGTTGTTGGCAGATTACTCTCCAAAGCTCCCGCTTGTTTGTCTAGAAAATTTAAAATTTCTCCTACTTTCGGTGTCTCCAATGTTCTCTGCAACTCCCATTGTCTCCTTGTCTCCTGATCCAATCTTTCGTGTAGTCCGAGTACGAAAATCATATCCCAGTGTTTCACTGGCATCTCCAATGACTTCAGTTGACGGATTGCCTCATGAGCCACATTCGCCATTCCTTGGATATCATTGGCCGATGGTTTCTCCTGCAGAACCGGTAACCGGTAAAACTGGTTCAAGTTCTCCTTGGTGATATGGTATGGCTTCTCATAGAGTTGGCCAAGCCTCTCCCACGCCTCCTTGTAGCTATTTTGGTTTAAGTGGCTTTCTTCTAAAGCCTTGGCATCCTTTCCTGTCAGCGACTTCTTTAAATAAGAATATTTATATGCTCCGATATATCTCCGCTGTTGTGAATCGCCTCCTTGAATCGGTTGGGAAAACCAATCCACTTCAGCAGCGCTCCGTCGAACTCCCCCACATGTTTTTGATGTCGTGTTGCGTGGTTGGCAACGTGAGACACACGTTGATCGCTCTACCCTGAGGATCATCCCCATTAGCTGGACTAGCTTCGTTCAGCTTCTCCATCTCCTTAGCTGCTTCGTTTATTTTCCTCCTCATTATTTCAGCAGCTTCAAAATATTCCGATTCCGTTTTCTCCATCTCCATCTCCAGTTGGTTTAACTCCTCTCCGTTTGATGTCTCCACCAACTGCAAAAAAGTTCATTGGCCTTATCCCACAGCTGCAGGAGGCGGTCTGCTCGCAGCAACAGTCCTTCGTGCGACGTTCTTGTCGTCTCCTCTGACCTCGCGAAGTCTGCAGCCCGAGCAATGGCTCTTCGTTGGGAAGTAAATTTTGTTTCTGGATGCAACATTTCCTTCACTTTTTCCTCCTTCATCTGTGGTCTCCGGACCTCTCCTTGCCCTAGCAGCTTTTTGTTTTTATGAAATGAAATGAATTAAGTTACCTACGTGGAAATTTCATTTTTGTTTAAATTTGAACCCCTACTACTCGCCCACTTGAATAAATTTCTATTCGAATAAGAAATCCCCTAAATTGTGCGCATGTCTGCCATGTGTGTGATGTGCAAACCAAAAAAAATGTACCTAAACCAAAATACAATAATTATTAATTTTATAAAGAACAAAATCAAATGCAATTGTAATCTCCATCCTTCTTCTTTGAAGATTTCTCCTTCTCCTGTTATTATTCCTTCATAGAAATAATATAAAATAAGTAAAGAAAAAAATTCTTCCTCCGGGAAGTTCTCCTCTACATAATCTCCATTTTAAATTTCAAGAATTTATTCTCAAGTCCCCAAGAGAAAAATTTTTTAAATATTAATCTATATATATAAAAGAAAGTGATGTTAGTTCCTACGCTTATATAACTCAAGAACGACTGGATGGATTTCGATGATTCGCACCAATTAGGACTGGTCTCCAGCCTGTTTGAAAGAATAAAAAAAGAAAAGTCGGAAAATTCTTAACAGGTGGCGTTGTAGGCCCAAATTTCGTTTTTCATGGGGAAATGAACTCAAAAATAAATAAAACTAAATAGAAATCGAGTAGTGACACTTCAAATACAAAAACAAAAAATGAATTTTAAAGGCAATTGTTGTTGTCAATTATTTAAATTATTTTCCAAGCAAATATTTGTTGTCAACAATTCAAATTTTTTTTTTTAATATACGATAGATATACCTAAGTTTGTTTTTGTTTACTATGTTACATTAAGTAACTTTTTGAAATGGAGTAGATAGTTTGATTTATTTGATGGTGTTTGAACCAATCATTTTTGTTTGACATGAATTTTCAGGATCCTTGCATTAGTATGTCTGAGAAAGTTGAAATGTAGTGCTGTTTGAGATGACATGGACAATGATGACAGGCAACAGGAATTGTTGAGCGTCTTGAGGTGTCACGTAGAGAGGGGTTATTACAAAAAATGAGTGAGTAACAATCATGGTGCTCTGCTCATTCGTGAGTAGGGTTATGGGGAGGGCAGCTCAAAGGTACCTACCATAATGCCTTGATACCGGTGTGGAGAGAGAAGAGAGAAGGCTTACCAACCAAGATGATAATTGTGGTTAGTTTTCTTCTTGGCTGTTAAAGTTAATCCTTTCCTTATTTTCTTGCAATTTTAAAACCTTTCCATCAAAATTTCAGACATGTAAAAGTATCCGACAGCCCTTCCATCAAAGTCAAAATTTAGATTCCTGTGTCTCTCTCTCTATACATGTCGAAAGAAATATCTGTGCGTTAGTCGGGTGAAAACTCGAGAACGGCTCCACCGAAAAAGTCGGAAAATTCTCAACAGCAGCTGGCGTTGTAGGTACACATTTCGTTTTTCAGTTAAATTCAATTATCTTCTATAACATAGTAATACAATAAAAATGAACTCCATGATGATATAACCCGATAATCACCGGGCCAATTCTTACAATTCTTCTTTTGTTTTGTTCGTATTGCTTTCATTTCATTTCAGGTTTAGGGTGTCTTAAAATATACTACTTTTGGGAACGATATCTCCGAAACAGCTCAACCGATATTAATGAAATTTTGTTAATGGATATGGTTGATAGCATACTCTTGGAGCCGATAGGTGGTGCCGTTGTCGAAAAAAAATATGGTCCCTTGAAAAATAAAACTACCTACAGAGCTTCGAAATAAAATTGAATATGTATTATAAATCCTAAATATTTCTTGAGCGCGTAAGTTTTCGCCACTATAACTTATTGATATTTGTGGTAAAACAGATTTTCGTAAAATTTTTTTGCACTCGGGTACGAAGATATGCAATTATTAAATTCGCATAATATTACCTCCATTACCATTTTCATGACACTTTGTTCGTTTAGGTACTTTACTATCCCATTTAAAGAGGGAAGGTTTTGTGTTTACGTTTTATATTGGTATCAGTATTTCTATTTCAAATTTTCTGTTTCGTTCGAACCAACTTACACACATATGAATACCAATTTAACAGCTCACTAAAATTCGGTTACAAGTCATACCCAAAATACCAATTTGTTTGTTTTGCGAAATAGTAATTTTATGGGCTAAAAATGATTCCCCACTGTGGTCAACGTTTCATCTTGCACTGGAAACAGAACGCACTTTGATACATTATATAAACTGTTACTGTTACGGAAACACGTCTGATCTGAAATATAGGAACAGCGCTTACACTATAAACAACAATTTCTACTTGGTTATTGACCCGATAAGTGGCGCTGTCGTCGAACTCCGAAAACAACCTACCTATTTCAAAGAAATTGTGTGCATGTGTAATAAGGTTTGTTCAATATTGAGAGATAAGGTATAGTTTTCGACCCGATAGGTGCTTTGTCGATCTGCGAGACCACACAACTGATTTCAATGAAATATTGTGCATGTATATGGCTGGTGCCCGTTTGAAAGATGGAATGCCATCCTATAGGTGATACTTTGCAAAACATAACAGGTATAGGAAAACGGGTGGTAGCACCTTCCATTAAAAAATAAAATCAAACGCTATTTCTAGAGTTGTATAATTAAAATTATTAATGGAAACTGTCCAAATAAAGCACTTTGCGAAATGCGAGCCAGACTTAAAACGAAAGGTACGGTCAAAGTCGGGGTGGTATAGCTACATATAAAAGAGACAGACGTACGTATGTGCACTCATAACTCGGAAATGGATCGTTCGATTTTTATGATTTTTAGTTTAGATTCGAATTGGCCCAAGGAACGACATAATATGCTATACTTTTTGTCGAGTAAACAAAACGGATAGTATCACTTCCATTAGGAATAAAAAAAATTATGTAAAATTTTTAATTTTTGTATTCTTTGAATGTTCCGGGCCTACCGCTATACAATTTAAAAAATTTCGGCCCATTTATAATTTTTTTGTGAAACCTCAATGCACCGAAAGTTTGCGAATGATGAAACACATCGACATTACTATACTTCAGTTATTTCTATTGTATAACTATAAGTTTTGAATAAAGAATTTGAATTGAACGAATAACAAAAGTAGCATGAGCTTTGTGCATGCTTGAAATTATTATTTTCATTCCATTAACGAATTCGGGCGGAACAAAGTTCGCCGGGTCAGCTAGTTTAAGATATATTTGTCCACGCAACTATGTGCTCACGCGAAACACTTTCTCCGACTCCCTCCAATATTAGGTAAAATAATTCTCCTTTCTCAAGTCCCCAAGAGAACATTTTAAAAATTGTATTTGCGGTCCACGCATCGATGTGCTCACGCGAAACACTTTCTCCAATTTCTCCAATTTTCTCAAAAAAAAAATATAATACATAATAATAGAATATAATCAATAAATGAAGATATTCTGACTCCAAGAAACGAATAAAATATTCCTATATTTTTCGTTCCAATCTCCTATCCTACCGAGCGAAAATAAATGTTGTTAACCCCACTTTATTTCAATCAAAACTATTTCCAAATCCGATCTGGTTTAAATTCTCCTTTTCTCTTTTCCGAAATAAATTTTAAAATATCCGTAGTTAAACATTTTGCGACAGGAGCAATTAAAAATTGTGGAACTCCGAACTCCATGGAACAATTAAATTTATTCCTAATATATTCCGAATTTATTCAACTTCTGGAAAATTTCCATAACTCCTAACAATCTCCATTTTTGGTTATAGACACCGCAATGCACTTTATTATCCATCCACTCCAAACTCCGACGCAAATTTTTAATTCAACGCAGTTTTTATTTCATTGCTTTGTTTTTTTTTTTTTTTTTTCGTTTTGTTTTCCTACCTACCTACCTACAGGCTGTGCCGGCGACGACGTCGTACGCCGTTGCATTCTTAGCTATATGCACACAATACGCACTGAAACACAAAACTAACCCTTTTGGTCACAACAACTAAAATTCTTTTTGATTCGCGCACATTTTATGTTATTATATTTTATTATTTGGTTTATTTATTTGTTATTAGTATTACCTTTCTTGTTTTTATCCATGTTGTAGTTTTGTTTCACTGTTTTGTTCCATTCCATCCCGTTTGTGTGGTATCTGGTATAGACGAGAACGAGACGTATAGTGCAAATGTATGCAAATCCATTTGACTCTCTTCGAGACTCGAGTCTCTTTTGTTGTGCGCAAAAGAATTGCACATGGCTTTGTGTATTGTGTACAGCGTTGCCAAGTCAGTGCTTTCAGCGTTAAATCTAGTGCCCAAAATACCATTTCAGTGCCGAAAAAGTAGACTTAGCGCTTGGGCGTTTTTTCAGTGCTTAACAAAATGTTTTAGTGCTTTTTTAACGCTGCCACTGCACGCCGCATTTTTGTATACTTTGCAGCCATAAACTAACAAACTAAAAGTATCAAATGTACCTATTATGTTTGAAGTTTTATTGAAATATTTTTTTTTTTTGACAGTGCACTCGCCATATGGCTGAACATGAATATGATTTTGTTGTTGTTGGTTTTTTAAATTCTATTTATTTTATTTACTTTCGAGCTGTTTTAAAAAAATTACAGTTTCAGTGCCCAAGGGGTCAAAATTAACGCTGAAAATTTTGAAAACGGTGCTCAAACGCCAAAATGACTTGGCAACGCTGATTGTGTATGCTGGCTGAACAAGTTTTTCCTCCGTTGTTGGGTTTTTGTTTTTTTGTTTTTGTTCCTCCTACATGCTCTTGTGTATTTTTCCTTTGGTTTCTCTCCGTTTTTTTAATTTTTTTTTTTGTGTGATTGACATTAGCACAATAATCCAATCTCCTTCGCATGTTCCTACATGCTTTGTGTTATTGTATGTATTGTAGGTACATACAGATATTTGAAATTTAGTGGTTGTAAGTCACTAAATAACAAAAAAAAATGTCTCCTTTGCACGTTCCGACATGCATTCCGTATCTTTTCCCTTTGAATTCTAGTGGTTGTAAGGCACTAAAAAACAAAAAAAATAATAACTCCTTTGCACGTTCGCACATGCATTCTGTATCTCCATTTGAATTTGGTGGTTGTAAGGCACCAAAAACAAATAACTTGTATCCCTGAAAATAGTGATTGTAAGTCACTAAGTAACGAATTAGTTAAATCCTGAAAAATAGTGATATATGTTTTTAATATGAGTGAAAAGAGAGAAAAAAAAAATAAACTCCCTTTTGTGTGTGAGTGAATTGCACACATCCGCTCCACACTTATACTTTCCTGTTGCCATACGTAACAATATGAATGTGTAAATAAGTATATATATTTGAAAGTTTTTATGCTGTACATAATCAGCCTTATTTATAAACCCAGCGTAGAGTCTGCCTAACTTTACGCAACCCTTAAAATGGCCTTACGCAGGAAAACGTGATTTATAAACAAAAAGCACTTCGCTTTAAGCCTGCGTAACTTTAAACGCAAAAATTTGCGTTTAGAGGTGGCGTAAAGCTTGCATATTTTTTTTCGTTTGCGAAATGTCATTCTGTTGAGATTAATTTTTGTTTTCGCATGCTGTGCAAAATTTCTATGCAATTATAAGATTGAAATAATATTTAATAAATGAAAATATAAAAAATATTGTGCGTTTGTGATACTATTTCTTCTATACCTACTTCAGTTTTGTTGCTTGTGGGGAATGTCTTAGGATGTGTGTGAATCTGAATATGTTTACAAATGGCCTGGCATTGGATTATTGGCGGTGGTTGGAGAATAGAAATAGCAATATGGATATAGGAAAACACATAGATATATGATTGCGGTTTGATATTTCAGCAGTCCCTTCGAAGACTTTGCGGAATTGTTTTAGATAATTTTACTTTTTATTGTGTAAAATGATTTCATTTACAAAATAATCACACTTCATGTCGGTTTTAGGGCAAAAAGGTAATAGATTTCTGTGTTTTCTGTAATAGTTTATCGAAATTCTTACCTATTTAGACACAAACCTCGTTTAGCAAAATTACTGCGGAAAAATGTTTATAAATCACAATTTCATGAAAGCCACGTAGAGGCTGCGTAAATCTTTACGCGATGTTTAACTAAACAACGTCGTAGAGGTGTCGTAAGCGAATCTAATAAATACGGCTGAATATGTGTATTGTAAGGTATATTTGATTAAGTTGTTTGTATGTTTTTGTATTTATTTTATGAATCACGTATTTTGCTATACGATATTTTGGGCAGAATTGGAATTAAATTTTACTATGGGTACGAAAACCAAAAGAAATGTATTGATTGCTTGTTCAATTTGTATCATAAGTGTAGGGGTGTTTCAGGCGGATGTCCTTGGCGTAGTTGTTGGCGTAGTATCGATGATCTGATCTGTTTATTAGCGAATTCTGTATAAGACTGCGGACGGACAATTTGATGATTCCTTCCGGGTGGTGGAGAGATTAACATAAACGTACAGGGACACACCAGTTTGCATCTCTTCACGCTTCCGCTATTCCATACTAGCCATTGGGCTTTCGATGGAAGACATGAAGCGATCCAATTTGCACAACAATAAGAAGAATTTAATACTAGACAGATGGACTAATGCTACTTGACTTGACAAACAGTCAGCACAGGTCACTAGCTCCATGTAAGAACGAGACGATACAAAATGAAAATGGAAAAGTGAAATTTTGTGATAGGAAAATAAAATGTATATAGGTAATAGTATAGGGGTAGAGTATGACAAAGGACTAGAACAGGTTCCAATTGTTTTTGTTGTCACCACCAAAGATTGTTGCGTTCAAAAACGCTCCAAAAAAAAGTGTGGTCGTCACCCACCTTTCCACCTCCCGACCCCTTCCTTGTTTTTGACCATTTCGTCCTCCCGCTATTCTCTTGAGGAAGTGGCATAGCCGATCTTGTTGGGTACATTTATATACCCAACGATCTTGCTCGCCATGACCCTCGGGAGGATAGCAAAAGCAGGTACCCCAACAGCCCAATTGGACGGGCAGGGACGGACGGTCCTAAGAAGGAGAGAGATAGAGTTTTCTCTAAATAAAACCCGATCACGGGTGGACAAAACAACCAAACAGTATACCAAAATGGTCAACGAGAAACCCAATTCCTCAAAACACACAAGTACATCTGTGTCGACGAAAACATAACATTGAAGACAAAATAACGAGATACAAACCCAACAAAGTCGTCCTTCCAAACATACGAAACACAACAGAGCCACATCAAACAAAATCTAACCACAAAGGCACAAACTCTAGACAATACAAAAATACCGATGCAGCAGAAAATACGAGATGTCCACCCCAACGTTAATGAAAACAGTCAGCATCCAGTGGCTAAGAGCCCCAACCTAAAGAAGATAGATGTAAGGAATGGCACACTATAGGCTCATCCCCAACCCCCCAAATCTGCGCGAAAACCCACGTAATTAGTTAGGGAATAAACAAAATTTCGAAATCGTTTAAAATAGCAACCTCTGTCCCCAAGATACTGCTTTCCATAAATAGGAACAATGTCTCGAACCCTAAGCAGTGTAAGTCCCAATTGCTCGCCTGCTAAAAATCCTTTCATTTTGGTAGAGGGGATATAGATAAAACCGCTAGGGGAATAATGCCGCGAACCAATTCTAATACGGATTTTATTCGAGCAGTATAAGGTCGTGAATATTCTTACATTGCTCAAATGAGTAACAACGTCAAAAAAAAAACAATTTATGCTCTGAATGTAATGCGTGAAGAGTGTGCGTGAGTGCGTTCAGTGACGAGTCGGAGATTGGGGAATATCCACAATACTCGGGCGAATTCACCAAAGAGCGCAAACAGTATGATTGAGAGCAAGAACGGGAGTCCGCACGAACCTCCGCCAAAGAAAACGGAGTGTTGCAGTCGCGGACAATAATATAGTCCCGTTTTGCTGAATGCAAGAATGCAAGTGGGGTAAAGGGGAGAACAAAAAAAAAAAGAAAAATCACTTTTTGATTAGCTGCGAAATCGACCAGATCTAGCTCGAAGAACATCCGTACGGATTTTGGCAAAAAGTTTAGAGATCATAAAATTAAATTGATTAAATTGATTAAGAGAAATAAGAGGCTATTAGTGGAATAGCTAAGTTGAATTTAGAAAAGTGTTCATAAAAAAAAGGGTGAAAGGAAGGAGAGGAGCAGGCGAGGAAAGAGAAATACCAGCGGCAGGACAGATTCAATTTACCTACAGGACAGTGCCTTGATTTTGTGCGGTTTTTGAGGCGATGTCGCTAGGGAACGTTCCGAATCGGATTTGAGTGTGTGAGTGTGTGAGTGAGGCCGCGCGCTGTGACCAACGTGACCGTAGTGCAATAATTTGGCACTTTTTCGAGGACCCTCATACTATTTGTTGCTACTTTTTCCCTTTTCTTAGTATGAAAATTCACTTTGGGAATTTTAGAAACGCTGTGATTTCCAAATGAATTTCTAACCAACAATTGTTAAATATTGTGCGAAAATTCTTAAATTGCAAAGTAGCTTTAGAAATGACACTTTTTTCTTTCACCGCTCTTTTTTTTGTTGCTTTTCACAATTTCGCAACGATCTCCCTGATTGTTAGAGAAAGGTTATAAATTTTGGTTTTAGTTTCACAATACAATATAGACTGTAAAAAGATCACTCTCTCACAACGTTTCTTTTATAAATAAACCCAAAACAACCAAATAACATTAGAATTAGATGTCTTTAAGGTTGTTCTGCGGGTAAGCTAGACAGTACTTTAGATGCAATTCGTTTTCAAATGACAAATTTAAAAATGAAAACCTTTTAGCTTTGATTTTTATTTATAAATATATAAAAATTTAATTGAATTTTGTTTATAAATTATCTATATCAACTCATTTTTATATCTACTTTTAAGATCTCTTTCAATTTAGTTTTGTGTGCCTTTTTCTGACGCTGTTACATAAATTCAGTATTTTCTCCCAATATTTAACAAGTATTAGCCGGCTTTACACTATTTACGCGTTATTTTTTTTAAAACATTATTCATTTTGAAATCACAGTTTTTGAAAACTTTTTTAAGTACTATTCACATGATTCACATTTAATTGTATTTATGAATTGAAAATTGATTTTTATACTATTTACCACCAAAGCCTTATATTAAATTAATCTTAAGTCTAATCTAAAAAAAAAATCGGACTCTCAATCGATTTAAATAGCTCATCGCGGATCCACAAACCTACGAATGAAAAAATTCTATCGCATTTAACATTAAACAATGATTGAAGTGATTGAAGTGTAAAAAAATTCGCTTGTTCGTAGTTCGTTCGCCATTGGCTCTCATGCGAATAGTCCTAAAATGTGAATTTTCCAAATAATAAAAAGGAACAACAAATTGTATTAGTGTCCTCGAAAAAGGTACCAAATTGTCGCACAACGGTCACGCTGTTGTCATTTCTTCTCATCCGACATCCTTCTCGCTACCTAAAAAGGTCGCGTGTGGGAAAGCTCGCCTGGAATTTGCAGGAACAAAGCGATATAAGAACAGAAAAATTGGAAGTTGTCAGTTCGCGACATCACTCACACATTTATAGAATCCGCCTATACGTGAACCCTTTCCGACACCGCCATTGCGGAAAAAACCGCACAAAATCAAGGCACAGGTCTTTGGGGACAAAGGAAGCAGATAAGTAGAGTTATATATATATACTAGTGGAATATTTCATAGAACCGCGGTAGTTAGGATAAAAGGATAATTTTCATTACGTTGGTTTTCGTTCCGGTATAATCCCAGAAAAGCGGGACACGCGATCCGTTCACACAACCGTTTAAAATTCGGGAAGTAGCGATAGTGGGCCATTTCATCGGCGACCACCATTTTGTTTAACCACCCAACCAATTCGCGAAATAAAACGCCATTTCCCCTCAGCGGAGTTTTATAACGAGGTAAAAATCCATTCTTTTAATTTTTCCACTCGTCAAAATTTACTTTTACCATCGGGAAGTTGTTCGGTAAGGTTTCACAATTCCTTAGAAAAAAAGATTGTGTGGCGCCCACTGCGTAAAACCAAAAATTGGATTTACCATCTACAAAAAAAAGGTTAAGTACCCATTTCTTGCAACTCACTCGTAATTTTATTTTAATTGCGAAAGCCCTGAACCCACCCCAGCTGAGCGACCGAGGCGGTAGCATCCAACCGGCTACCTGCTGCACTTTTCCCCGCCATATACCACCGGCGAATTTGCATCGACGATTTGACATTTCAATACCAATACTCATTATCGACTTTCAACCCATCGGCGCAGCGGCGGCTGCAATTTCTCTCGTGGTTTTTTTCTCTTTTTACGCACAGTAGAATCGTCTATTCTTTTATCCCGGAAAGGAAGCAGGAATGTGGATGGGACCTTAGGATGGGAGGTGCGAAAGAGAGGGTTAGAGTGCAGAGAGCGAGGAGCATGGCATGCTTGCATAGCACGACTTAGCTCGCCGGACGGGGAGGTTCTTGTCCTAGCTACTCTACGACCTATCACAAAACATATAACATGCCAATAAAACAAAGAGGTACTTACGTTGGCTTTAGTACCGGAATCGGACGGACGTCCACCACCTGGATAGGCGCTGCGGATGTTAATGCAGCGAGGCCTTATCCCACCCCACCTGGAAATCCGGTGGCCATATGTGTGGATTTCCCCGAAATTGTAATCCGCCTCAACAACAGATCATCGCCTTGGACTGGAATCCACCGTCCGCACCCCTGAAATGTCGCCTTAGCAAAGCATGATGATCTTAGCGATCACCATAAAAAAAATAACAAACACCATATTTTCATCTTATGGCAAAATTTTGGTAATAATAACAAAAAGGAAACTATGAAAAAAACAAAATAAAAAAAACTACAACAAAAAAAAATATGCAACAAAAAAAGAAATCCTTATCAATTTAAACTATAGTAGGTTTAATCTCACCGCCCTCGACTGTAGATTATGTATATAAGTAACCTAGGTTTGGTTATGTGCAGAAACACGAAAAGCTTTATCCAAGTTCCTACCTAAAAAGAGCTCTCTGTAGGAGGGATATTTTTGTGGCGAAATGTCGCAACCAGAGACGTAATACAGGGGAGGATGAAAAAAAACCTATTCCAATCAAAACAAGAAAAGGAATTTTAACAAAGAGAGAAAAATTGTAAACCTATTCACGACAGATTTAGCTAAAAACTATAAAAAAAGGAAACAGCAAAAATACAGGTATGACAACGATTATTAAAATTTAAATTTATGGCAACCTTTTATGGCGCGACTGAGTATAAAGTCATATGATTATTTGATTTTACAGGGAAAATGTTATTTAAATTCGTTTTTTAAATATAATATAACGAGAAATATTAAATGATTCACTTGATTTATCTTAATTATTATAAATCATTCCCCTTCTTTTTTTTTTGTTTATGGTATATTTAGTCTACCCAATCTGCTTGGTTTGGTGCAGCCGAGCCCGTCTCAAGGTGTATGGATTCTCAAGGTCACCCCTATACCAACGGAGTCCTCTGGTAGTCTGTGCACCGTGTAGCGAGGATAATCTTAAAATTCCCTCTTTATTATGGAATCGAGGAATGGTGATTCTGGCGATACTGAGGTGTATGCTCTGATGGTATTTAAAAAAAAAAGGCGGGGCGGTCACGACTTTATCGTTGACCGCCAATTTGAATTTCCGCGATGGACGTCGCCTATTAACATACAATTTAATTAACATTGTACACTTTCATACACTTATTCCTAAATAGAACACTTACCCCAAAATAAAATGTTTGCCGAAAAAAAAGGATTCTGAATTTAAAGTGGTGTACCTACACTGTACACTGCCTTTTTTTCCAATAAGGTCTTTATAAAATAAAACAACTCATTACACTAAGACTTTCGAAAATTATGTGGCACCGACTGTGTGCCTCTAGTAGTGACTGTACGAATGATTCGTTCTCGTTGTCATTTAGGCTGATTGGTGGTGCGACTTGCTGCCAAAAATGCCCCCTATACGGTGAATTGTCTTCTGGTGTGAGAACCGAATTATTTTCCGCTAATTGAGAGATGAGATTTTCCTCTTATTTCCTTTCCCTTTCTTTGAGTTATACCGAAACTCACTTAGTCGGGACACAATCTGTGTACGCCTTACAGGGAACAATTGGGAACAAATCTTTACAAACAGAACGAGAACCACATCGAGACTCGACACCGACGATGACATTTTACACCCAAACACATAACGACTCGAATGTGACAAGTAGAGTCATTTTACTTTATTAAATATTTTATATTTCAGGCTCTAAGTGACCATAACAAGCGAAGATAAACTGCAATCTACGCGTAAGAATGTATTTCCGCATCCGGTTGCTTAATTGCCAAATAGTTGAAAAAAAAACAAGAAAACGAAAATATAAAAAAAATAATTAACTAAACAACTCTTTTTAGAACTTTTCATGTTTATTACACACAATGGGCCTTAGCAATAAACATTTTTAGATTCGACTTTAAATTTACGGAAGCTCACAATTGCGAAATTTGTATGGAAAATATAGCCACTGTAAACTACTTAAATTTAGAGTCGAAACTAAAAATGTTGTTGCATAGACCTTGGTTGCATTGGGTCACTGCTGGCATGCTAGTTCCCTCAATTAGCTCGTCGGTGGGCGTGGGACTTGACCCTTTGTCTAGCAACAAAAAAATTCATGCCAGTCTTTGCGTCTAGGTGGCATTGACGCTGCGAGAACATTTTTCTTACCCTCCCTACCTTGACTACTACTCTCGCCTAAGTAGCCCCTTAAGTTGCCATCTTTCACTTCCTACTTGTCTTTGCCATCATCATCCTTCCCTATCCATCCATCCTCATCCTTTACCGCCTTTCTTTTAAAACAAACTCATCGTTACTTTTCGTTACAATTCATGGTGAAACCAATTTATTCATTTAAAGTGACTCGAATATAAAAAAATATCTTGGCACAAATTCAAACAATTTTACGTTAATCGCACTTATATACAAAATTTAAACAGGGAGCAAAAACAAAAAAAAACTTAATTTGCGTTAATATGTGCGTATTTAAACAACAAAAAAAATGGACTGGTGATTGGTAACTATATGCACTATTTCTATTTTAACATAACCGCGTATTCCTATACATATGCATTAGCATCTGTATATATATAAAAAAAATTACTGGGACTGATACAAAGAAAATTTTGGTGCTATACTTATATATATATATATTAACAGTCACTTTCTGACTCACCGTACTTTTTCCTTAGACTTTGTACCTTTGTTGGTATTCTGCAACCGACGATCCAATGGCCACTGCATCCGTTGCTGTACCTTGTACCTATATAAATTCTCGCAAGGAGTTCCAATTAGAAATATGTATATATATTTATAGCACTTTCCCTTACCTTTATATTTTAACGTTTTTTTGCAATGCATATAATTTACCTATTACCTTTGATTTAAATGTTTGGCCAAGTTAAATTTATGGAATTATAAAAAAAATAATTAAAATAATTGTTCGGACGAGTTGCTCTTATTGGTCCCCGCTGAGATTCGAGCCCGAGGTGCTGCAGCTCCACTAAGCTGGCGCCTTAGCTTATTCGGCCAAAGTAAGCGATATGACTTGGAGTACAAATGGGCCTCCAAGTGCTACTTTGCCCTTAGCTGGTACAATGGCGGCTCTTTCAATTTGTGCTGCAATGGCGGCTCAGCTCGTAATTAATTTCTGAGGAAATTAACACACACTCCGGGGTTCTACCTAATTTTTCGGACAGCACTGTGCGCTGCACAAGTGCTGCCTTGGTATATATATTTTTGAATATATTTCTGCCTGGAATTTGCTGCTTTGCCGGGTTAAAAGCTGGGTTCTCCAACAAAAATAATTTTTGCGTTCTTAACACAATTTTTCAACAAAAAAAAATCAAATGCACTTTTGAATTATATTATATAGGTATATTGCTTGTACGCCAGCTGAATTTTAAAAAGGTAATGATCGAATATCTTTTTAGCCGTTAATTTCAGCGGCTTTCTGGAAAGCTGGCTTATTGGACGTTATAAACAGTGCTGCCACAAGGAAAAAAATTTGCGTAGCAAATTTGAGTAGCAAAACTTAATTTGTGTAGCAAAACTCACAATTCCAAAATATCATTTTTGATTCCAGTCAAATTCAAACACTAACACATCTAAAGAAAGATGTATTTGTTGGATATGGTAGAAAAGAATATAAGTTAGTATGGGAAAGTAGGTAAAGATTGAATAATACTTTAGTTGATTTTTTCTTTTCAAGAGAAATTCCAAGATTTATGTTGACATTTCGTGCTTTAAAAAAAAGTAGCAAAATAGATGTTTTTAGGGAGAGTGCGTAGCAGCGTAGCAAATTCGAAATCGCGTAGCAGTTTTGCTACGATCGTAGCAAAGTGGCAGCGCTGGTTATAAACCGCTCGTCTCCCAACGATTCTCGAATAAAAACTCGCTCTCATTTGCCTAAGGTACTAGATCGAGTATCGATCTCCTCCAAGAATGTTCGTTTAGGGAATCAATCGAACAGTTCTGTTACAATGTTTATTGCTAAGGCCCAATAATTCTCTCTGACACAATTTTTCTTCTATGTGGTACACATTTTCATACGTCGCATTAATCATATGTGACAGTGATACCAGATCGGGAATAATTTAAAAGGGTCAAAGGGATTTTTCAAACATCATAGTACAAAAAAAAGGATTTTACATTTTGGTCAACCTACGATCAAATTAAATATGTATATTTATTTTTGCTAGCTTTCATATGACATGTTTTTTTGAGCTTCGATTTCAGCAAAGCAAAATAAAGTAGGTTTTTCAGAACTCAATTACAACAACTACGCTATACTTGAATCTTCGGGACTCGCAATAGTTGTTGTAATTGCGTGCTGAAAATCCTACTTTACTTTGCTTTGCTTAAATCGAAGCTCAAAAAAATACGCCTATTGTATAGTTAATAATAAAAAAAAATTAATGAAATACCTTTTTTTTGGAAATCTTATATTTCGTGGCATAAATGTGGGATTTTTTTTAAATTTTGGCGATGGATAGAAGGAATTTTTTTTGGTATAAAGCGTAGTATGCAGATGATCCGAAACGAAATTTTCCGGTGGTCTCCAAAAGCACAACGAAACGTCTGCGAAAAGGCAGCGGAAAATAATTTGTGGAGGTTTTCATCAGCTGCTACACAAGTAGCAGTGTTACCATCACTGTCAATTTATCTCCGATTTGGATACTCGAACTTTTCGCTGGCTCCTTAAAATTTTCATTTGGTAATTGTCCAATTTTAGAATATTTACTTTAAAGTTTCGTGATTTTTTGGCTAGTTAGGTATTTATAAAAAAAAATACATAGGTACTTCAATAACAAATGTATTCTTTTCGCATGACGAAACCGTAAACATTTTTTTTTTTTGCTTTTTTTGACCACTTAAACTTGATGGCTGAACTCATTCTTGGTCTTCAAATGTTGCTTATGAATTATAAAGTTATTTTATCAAAAAAATATTGGCAAATTACCTTTAAATTTTCTAGAAAAAGATTTTAGAAATTTTTCCGTATGAACAATTTTTTCCGATCAACTTCTTAGTTAATTCCACAAAAAACATAAACAAATCATTCCACTGAAATATTTAATTTCTTTACTGTTCCATCTATCTGAATTTGTGCTATGACCGCCTATTTTTCATTAATCGTCGTCCTTAAACAATTCAATAAGTCTGCCAATGAGTTTAGGTATTTTTGGCGCCAAAATTTTCCAACTTGCCTCCATACCTCTTATAAATCTGGCAACACTGGAGTACAAATGTCAAATTTTCGCAAGCAAATAATGTCCCGGACAATAAACGTGTGCGAAAAGAGAGTGGTGAATTGTACCAAGCAATCTACTACAACTAACCACTTTTCCGCCATCATTTCGCAGCATCTGCGTACCAGCTGCGTACTGCAAAACGAAAAGGAGAGCGAAATTTCTCGTTCATGATTTCGTTGTGTCACTTTTGTATGGGATTTTCCGTTTCGGGTCATCTGCGTACTGAGCTTAAAGCGTAGTATGCAGATGATCCGAAACGAAATTTTCCGATGGTCTCCAAAAGGACAACGAAACGTCTGCGAAAAGGCAGCGGAAAATAATTTGTGGAGGTTTTCATCAGCTGCTACACAAGTAGCAGTGTTACCATCACTGCCAATTTATCTCCGATTCGGATACTCGAACTTTTCGCTGGCTCCTTAAAATTTTCATTTGTTAATTGTCCTATTTTAGAATATTTACTTTAAAGTTTCGTGATTTTTTGGCTAGTTAGGTATTTATAAAAAAAAATACATAGGTACTTCAATAACAAATGTATTCTTTTCGCATGACGAAACCGTAAACATTTTTTTTTTTTTGCTTTTTTGACCACTTAAACTTGGTGGCTGAACTCATTCTTGGTCTTCAAATGTTGCTTATGAATTATAAAGTTATTTTATCAAAAAAATATTGGCAAATTACCTTTAAATTTTCTAGAAAAAGATTTTAGAAATTTTTCCGTATGAACAATTTTTTCCGATCAACTTCTTAGTTAATTCCACAAAAAAACATAAACAAATCATTCCACTGAAATATTTAATTTTTTTACTGTTCCATCTGCCTGAATTTGTGCTATGACCGCCTATTTTTCATTAATCGTCGTCCTTAAACAATTCAATAAGTCTGCCAATGAGTTTAGGTATTTTTGGCCCCAAAATTTTCCAACTTGCCTCCATACCTCTTATAAAATCTGGCAACACTGGAGTACAAATGTCAAATTTTCGCAAGCAAATAATGTCCCGGACAATAAACGTGTGCGAAAAGAGAGTGGTGAATTGTACCAAGCAATCTACTACAACTGTAGTAGTAGTAGTAGTAGTGACTTTATTAGTAATTCATTAAAATTTGCAAAATTTTACAATAATTAGTCGTTTATGGTTTGGCGTAAGGCCGTCTACCAGAATGGCAATTAATCTATTTTAAATTATAAATATAGTAACCTAGTAATAATATCTTTAAATAAAAAGTACTGCTCAAAAATCGGCTTCCAATATACGGTTTCTGTAGCGGCTAGCAGCTGAGGCGTAATTGAATAAAGTTTCCCACCCAAGACTGCCGTTTAATAAATTAATAACTTCGTCAAAACTCAGCAAAGATCGTCCGAAGTAACTCGCGCGGAATTCGCTTAAAATGGGGCATCTTCCAATGAAGTGGTATACATCCTCCCTCTCTTTAAGGTTACACAGGTCACATAATAATGGAAGATCGGTTCGATGCGGAATAAAGTATAGATTTACTAATTCACCTCTTAGTTTGAATACTGTGCTTATCAGTTGAAGAGAATAGCGGTTAAGAAGGTAAGTAGATGCGGTTCCCTTGAGGTTGTGGTTCAATCTAGGATACACCAGCCTATGTTGCGATGCATGTGCTTCATTGAGACATTTATCGTACAAAGAGTTACCCGCCATTTTCAATATATTGGTAAACATTTGTTTTAACATCGAGGGATCCGAGTCAGCTGCAATACTTAAACGCAATCCGTAATTTTCTGCCAAATCCTCCCACTTTTGCACCAAGTGACCTCTTGTTGAAATCACATGCTTCAGGACAATCCAGGGCAACCTTTCCCTTTCCATCGCCCCTACCCTAGCAATGTAATCTGCATGCATCTTAAGGGTATCCAAAAAGAGTGGGGGCATTCCAGTTTCTAAGTGCAGCATATAATTTGGAGTACAAGAGGGTAGTTTAAAGATACGCTTCAGAAAGTACCTAAGAAACTTCTCAATTTCCTCGTAATAGCGGTAACCCCAAATCTGGGCCCCGTACAGCAGTATTGATGCCGCGGTTGCACGAAAAAGCTTTATTTTCGAGGAGTGATCGATATACTTGCTGTCAATGCAAGGACCCCAAACTGATGAAATAGCTCTTTTAGCTGCTGCTAGATTAGATTCAAAGTGTTTTTTCATATTCAGGTTAGATGTTATTATCACACCTAAATATTTATATTCTTTTACTATTTCCACCCGTTCACCTTGATAGAACCATTTTTCGTTACGGGAGAACCTCCCTCCACCATCTCTAAAAATCATCATCTTAGATTTCGTTAGATTTACCGTCAAGTTCCATTGCTTGCAGTATCTTTCCAAACGGTTGATGACAAGCTGCATCCCTTCTACTGTGTCCGCCAAAAACACAATATCGTCCGCGAACTTCAGCGCTGGAATCCGTACACCTCCAAATTCTATCCCTCTTCCCACCTCCTCTGCTATATCATTTATAAATAGGATGAAGAGCAACGTACTTAGTATGCAGCCTTGCTTAACTCCCATTTGCGTTTCAAATTCTTCCGATACATAATCTCCATTCCAAACGTACGCAACATTGTTCTCGTACATCGCTTCAAGAACTTTAATAATTTTGCTTGACAAACCAATTTGATACAACTTATAGAAAAGTGCTTTGCGCGCTATGGAGTCAAAAGCTGCACGGAAGTCAACAAAGAAGGCGTATAGCTTTTTGCGGTTGTGTTTAAAAGTTTCCGCAATGTTCATAATAGTAAAAATGTGGTCCAGCGTTGAATAATGCTTCCTGAACCCAGCCTGGTACTCGTTTAAGATCTTGTTGGAAGCTATCCATTGTATAAGCCTATTATATATCATAGCACTAAATAGTTTCACCGAAGTATTCAAAAAAGAAATGCCTCTGTAGTTTGCCGGGTTATCTAGCTCTCCTTTTTTATGCAATGGATAGATTATCGCTCTTTTGAAACTCCCTGGAATACTTGCTGTTACGAAAATCCTGTTAAATTCCTTAGTTAGCGCAATGAGAAATTCAGAAGAGCAATTCTTGTAGAACTCGAAAGGAATCCGGTCGTCGCCTGGGGCTTTTCTCACTTTAGACGAATCAATTGCGCTTTTCACTTCGAAAAGAGTAAACGGCGCATCTAAAAGATCATCTGCAAATGATGGGGCTGCGTATTGCGGTAATGGGGAAAACCGCGGGGTGTTGAGTAGATTTTCGAAATACTGTCTGAGCTCAGAAGCTTGCAAAGAAGACGAGATCAAATTCGGTCTGCCAGTAGCAATTTTAGCCGCTTTCCAAAATTCTGCAGAGGATCTTGCAGAGTTGAGAACTGCTATGGTCTTCAGTTTAAATTGTTTTCTCTTTTCCATGCAAAGACGTTTAAAGTTTTTATTGGCTTCGGCATAGAGTTCTTTCGACGAGCTAGTGTTACTAGACCTTAGGCGCCTTAGCAATGCAAAGGATCTATTTCTCGCCTTGAGACAATCGCTGTCGAACCACTTCTGCTTACTGACTACAGGTTTTGCATTAACAGTAAACGGTGCAGCCCTTTTTATTATAGCGGTAAGATCGTCGATCTGTATCGCTGCATTTTGTTCATTTAGACTCGCAAGCTCAGAAGTCAGCTTATTTTGATAAGAGACAAGAAATTTGTTGTTCCAAACCAACTTCGGCAGAAGAGCCAGCTGCTTTGCGAATGGCGCATCACCAGTATTCGAAACTGCACACGATATTTCTAATGGCATATGGTCGGAAAACGTTTGAGCTGCTATCGAAAAAGCGTTGACTATTGATTTCCATTTTCCTGATAATAGGCAGTAGTCTATAACGGAGCATGAAGTTCCACGAATAAAGGTAAGTTCACCATCCATGTCTCCTTTACAGCTTCCATTGAGTATCGTGCAGTCATACGCGTCAGCAGTTTCCAATAGCTTCACGCCCTTTCCATCACATAGGTCGTCCTTTGATTTCCTCGTTGCATGTATAAATGATGACACATGACCACTTGAAAAATTGTTTTGCGATAACCCTAACCTTGCGTTAAAGTCTCCAGCAAGCAGAAGATCCGGCGAATTTAAAGACTGAAGAACATCGGAGAGCCTGTCGTAGTCGCGCAACCAATGACTGCAGTTTAGATAAATTGGAACGATGCAAAGGGTTTCTCCATTGATGATTACATCAAGTACGTACTTTATTTCAACCATCTTAAGAGATTTCCGATAGCCTAGCAGTTCGCCGCCTTCAATGTTTACGTTTCTGACAGTTGCATCTGTCACTGTAGAACTGACGTCCACGATCTGCTGAAGAAGTGACATCCCACATTCACTGTCAAAGCCCTCACATCGGATTTTGTTATTATTATCAATAAAGAATGTTTTATTACTTATTTTAAGTTTATTTCCAATCACAATAGGTTTTGCGTTTTTATTTTTGCTCTCGATGTCCGATTTCAACTTGAACAACGTCTTCCTTCGGTTACGAGAAGCTTCAGTGAAATCTCTGTGAATCGATACCTTGTTGCCTCTTCAAGTAGTTGCGTTGTTTAGCACACGGCGAACGTCTTCTTTCTTCTTTAATTTTACAATTACATTAGAAGTGTTGTTGTGTGACCTCAAAACCCTGACATCCGATATAAGTGATAGATCACTACTTCCCAGAAGTTGCAGACATATGTTTTGGGATTTGTCCTCTGGCAAGATGTTTGTTTCGACAGGCATGTGCAATACAACGTTGCTCTCAATCGATCTTCTCTCTAACATCTCTACCTTTCGCTCCAAAGATGCGTACGAAGCTTCCATCTCCTGCAATTTGTGACGCAGCAATGTATTGTCGTTTTGTATTGCTTGGAGTTCTACAGAGACTCCCTCGACATCAGCCTTAGTTGCCACATTCTTTAGTCTGTCATCGAGCAAAGATGCCATGGAACCAACTATAAGGGATTTTAGGTCCCCAATTGACATTTTGCCGACCATCGATTGATTGGTAGCAGCGGGCGAAGCCTGCCCTTCCTCCGGTGACGTTTCAAAAATACGACGCTTGCCGCCACTGACATGTGCATTGTTGTTGGACATTTTCGGCGGCGTTCTCCGTATACCCCCAACCATTGCAAATTATGAAGTAGATGCTTAAACTTGAACTGACTCACCAAGAATCGTGAATTGTCCCTTGAGGTAATGAAGCAATTACACTGAGTACCACTTTTTAGGCAGATTTGTAAAGAAAAATATTGTAAAAACAGGTTTAATTTGGGCGAGCGATTTTACGTGCGTTTAGGCTGTCAAATGTCCGCGTTGCCAATCAAACTGTTGGAACCAATTATTAAAATAAAAATAACAATGAAATCAAAATGTTAATCAAAAAATCTAAATGAATTCTTGCTATTGTTACTTAGCCTTAACTCTCCAATTGTTTGAATTTCGCGCTCAACAGCCATATTTTGATAAATAATGTTAAGAATCAAAACAGAATAAGCGATAACTCTTTGTATAAAAGAAGAGGAAAAATAAAGCAAATTATCAGTTGTAAGCATTACATCATCGACACTGCTAGTTTTCTTTTTCGTTCGCTCCATTTCTCAGTAGTTGTCGTTGCTTTCGCGCAAAGAAAGCATTTCCCACCCACCGTCACGTCGCTCAAAGTTCGCGATCACGCAGTAAGGCAAGTCAGTGGGCTCGACACTTTGTCTACTTATCGCCAAAAAACTAACTCCCGCACACTCGGTTACTTGTTGTTGTTGCTGTTGTCGACTGAATTGCACACTCGCTTGCTTATTGTTGTTGTCGCTCGCTGTTGCATTTGTGCAAGCATAAGTCGGTGCATAGAACAACGGTTGGGAACGTTTCTCCGCTCAGGGCATTGACCCTCATAATTGGTTGTGTTTTGGCTAGCGTCAGCTATCAAATCAGCTGCGCTATAGCAAATCAAACAGCAGTGGATCTCGTTAGTCGCTGATCGATTTGTTCAAGGACCGCGATTCCATTGCCGATTGCAAAAAATATTGCATTCGTTCATTTTGGCGCCCAACTCATATAAGCTTGAATAAAATTTCTTTATTCGAAGAATCGTACATTTTTCGTGCAAAAAGACATTCGCGGAAAACGTAATACAAATCGTACCTTTTGGAATTTTTCGGGAAATTAATATAAAGTGCATAAGTACAGTGAGTGCAAAGAACACAAGTGGATTTTCGGTGACAAATAGAATTAAAATTTTGTGATCACAAGCAAACTAAAAGTGGAACAAATTGTGACAAGTTAAACACGGTACACGGGTCGGTTCGGTACGGTAAATAAATTCTGTGCAGTGAAAGACATTATAAAGACAGCAAATTATCGCCACCAAAATTACATCAATAGCAGTAATTTGGACAGCATCGCCAGAACAACAGCTACAGAAAGAACAGCTATAATAAAAACCGCTACTGGAAGAAGAGCTGCAGCCGTAACGCCAACGGTCAACGGGGTTAAGTATAACTCCTACCAAGGTATGTTGCCATAGTATTAATATCAACTACAAATAATTATTACACACCTACATTTTAAATTTCCTTGGAATTTATACACTTACATTAAACATACACATATACATAATAATATCGTCTGGTTTTGCACTGCTCGGTTGTTTTCGCTGTTTCGCTTTTGTACCATTACCCAAAAATATATATCGTTTTGCTCATAATCCACTTAGTTCCTAGACTCACTTTGCACTTTCATCGCAATTACATTAAATAGAATTTATTGGATGTATACCCCTTCGCTTCATCATTGGTTCTTCGTTTAGTAGGAGGTTTCATCGTGATATACACACAGAATTGAATATTGGGAATTTAAATCTGTTGAAATTAATTAAATAAGCAAATAATTGTCATATTCGCTTATCGTCGCCGGGGATAATTATAGTTGTCGCTTAAACATTTCGCTAAATAGACATCGTTTGATACATCATACCTAGCTACTCCGTTTATATACTAGCAATTTGGACGAGCAAGGTTAATAATGAGTGAGGAACAAAAATTGGATGAATTGAAGCAGCAACGCTCATCCACAAAGGGAAGCATCACCCGGATAAAAACCTTAGTCGACACAAAGGCAAGCAGTCTTTCATCGACAGAATTGGAGTGCCGACTGGGAATTCTGGAATCGTACTTCAAACAAGGTTTGTCTTATCAAACCCAGATTGAGCGATTATCGCCAACGGACAATGGAAGAACTGAAATTGAAGAGCTGTACATAAACACAAAAACAAAAATTCTAACTCTCATGCCAGAGAAAAGACGAGGTAGCGTACATGAAGCAACTTTCAGTATGCCACCGCCTACAAGCCGCTTACCATTTCCCAAATTACACAAATTTAGCGGGAATTACTCAGACTATAAAAATTTTATAAATTCATTTAACCAATTGGTACAAAATGAACCGACGCTTACCAACATAGAAAAATTTAATCATCTTCTCTCATGTCTTAGTGATCAGGCCCTTGGCACTGTTCGTGCGTTTCAAGTAACGGATGAAAATTATCCCAAGGCGCTAGCCAGACTAAAGGAACGCTATGATAATGACTGTCTCATTTTTCTTGAAAACATAGCGTCGTTATTAGATCTACCAAGGGTTTCCAAGGCATCTTCTTCGCAGCTTCGCAATTTAGTTGATAATATATCTGCTCTCTTTTCGTCATTGAAGTCAATTGGCACAGAATCCGACATTTGCAATGCTATCATCATTCACATCGCAATGTCAAAGGTTGATGCGGACACGCACGCTATGTGGGAAGAAAGCTTAGACTATACCAAACTTCCTAAATGGGATGATTGTGCTACAATGCTAAGCCGACGGTGTCAATACTTAGAAGCAAGCGACAGTAAACTGCATCGGTTTGACAAAAACCAGCGGTATTCACAAAAATCAAAATGTGAGCCTCTCAATCTTCGGTCTCATACATCGCTGGCGGTCACACAACGGGAATGCGCATTTTGTAAGGGCAGAACTCACTCAATTACGAACTGTGTAAGTTTCGGTAAACTCACAGTAATGGAACGGTTCGCAAACTCGAAGAAACTTGGTCTGTGTCTCAACTGCTTGACAAAGGGTCACGGTGTATCGAAGTGTCCCTCTCACTATAGATGCAAAACGTGCAAGTTGTCTCACCATACTTTACTACACAGAACGCAACCTGATTAGCCGTCCGTTAGCATAGAAGCAGTAGCTTCTACATCGAGTGGAGCATCGTCCAGTGCTGCCAGCGACTCAAACCAATACGCATCGTCCCACGCTGCTAGCGAGTCCAACCGGTCAAGCTCGACCGATCAAGTCATTTTAGCAACCGCGTTGATTTTAGTTCAAGATTCATTAGGTTGTTTTCATCTAGGAAGAGCCCTGCTCGATTCAGGATCGCAAGTGAACTTTATAACTGAAAGGTTTGCTCGGTGTCTTAATCTCCACAAACATAAGAAAAGAGTAGACATCAGTGGCATTGGCGTTTCTCAAACAAAAATAAATTACGAAACTCAAACCACCATTAGGTCGCGGTATAACAATGTCGAGGTTTCGCTAGATTTTTTGGTATCGTCGACAATTACCGGATATCAACCGGACAAAGCTCTCAGCACCAACAATTGGAACATCCCAAAGAACATCGAGCTGGCCGATGAGGACTTTAACATTCCTTCTCAAATTGACATCCTTCTGGGAGCAGAAGCATTCTTCGACTTGCTCGCCGTCGGACAAATCAAATTAGGTCAAGAACTGCCTACACTGCAGAAGACTTCATTAGGATGGATTGTCTCTGGAAGGTACCGGACAGATAGAAGTCAGCCTATAGTAAGGTGTCTTCTCTCGCAAGATGAAACATTAACTGAGTATGTCGAAAGGTTCTGGGAGCTAGAAGAAGTCAAGGGAAGGAAATCGATGTGGTCAGAGGAACAACTTCAATGTGAAAGGGCTTTCAAGGAAACTATCGAGGTCTTACCAACAGGCCGGTTGATGGTTAAACTGCCCTTCAAAGAGGATCCTAAATCACTTGGGTCATCGTATGGTATCGCTTTTAGGAGATTTCTTCAGTTAGAAAGCAGACTGTTAAAAAACTTAGATCAGAGGGAAGAATATATTAAGTTTATGAGGGAATATGAGTCATTAGGACACATGTCAGTGGTCGAATTTCCCAACTTAGATAAACCACACTACTATCTTCCACATCATTGCGTGCTTAAACCAACCAGTCTTACTACCAAACTTCGAGTAGTGTTCAATGCATCTTCTAATACCTCGTCTCAACTATCCCTTAATGATATTTTAATGGCTGGTCCCACTATTCAAAATGATTTATTCATAACTTTACTTAAATTCCGGCTACACAAATTTGGGCTAACGGCAGGCATTGTTAAAATGTATAGGCAAGTGTTGGTTCACCCATCGGACAGAGCTTTTCAATACATACTCTGGAGGGAAGATCCACAGCAACCATTGAATACATATGAACTGAACACGGTCACATATGGAACATCGTCAGCACCGTTTCAGGCAATACGAAGCCTTCGTTATGTGGCTGAGCATGCAAAAGAATACCAGGCGGGTGCCCAAATAATTAAGTCTGACTTCTATGTTGATGATTTAATCACAGGAGCAGATGATACGGAAACGCTACTACAAATAAAGGAGGAAGTGACTGCAATATTAGCAACTGCCGGATTCGAATTGTCGAAGTGGCATAGCAATAATTTTCGACTCTTAAACGAGAATACCATATCAAATAAGGACCTAAACCTTCACGAGTCGAATCTCACTAGTACACTTGGGATCACTTGGAACTCAACCATCGATACATTTCAATTCTCTTATAAACCGAGCAAGACGTACAGCAAATCTACGAAAAGATCTATTCTTTCTCTATCCTCATCGTTATTTGATCCCATGGGTTTGCTTAGCCCTATAATTATCAAGGCAAAGGTAATTCTGCAAAAATTGTGGATTGAAAAGCTGGATTGGGACGCGTCAATCCCACAGAGCATCGATACCGAATGGAGACAATTCATGGTCGACTTGAATTCCTTACAGAAGTTATCAGTTCCCCGATTTGTCTTAAGTGACAATAAAGAGACTATTCAAGTACATGGATTCTGTGACGCTTCCATGGAAGCGTACGGATGTTGTATCTACCTCAGAACAAGGAGCAAAAGAGGAGATATAACAACAAAACTTCTAACATCGAAGTCAAGAGTCGCACCAACTAAAAGGAAACAACTTCCTCGACTCGAATTGTGTGGAGCTCACCTACTCGCTAAACTGTGGGAAAAAATTCGAGATATTTTTAAGAATATATGTATCGAAGTATTTTTTTGGACAGATGCGGAGATTGTGCTGCATTGGATAAAAACGCATTCTTCGAAACTCAACACATTCGTTGGCAACAGAGTTGCTGAGATCCAAGAAATTACACCAGATGTAAACTGGAGACATGTGCCGACTCAAGATAATCCAGCAGACAAGGTCTCAAGAGGTTGCACAGTAAAAGAGTTGGAAGAGTCGATATGGTTTTCTGGACCGAAATTTCTTAAGGTAGAAATGAAAGATTGGCCTCAAAATTCGTGCAACGAATTAACACTTGAAGAACGAAACTTGGAAGTACGAAAAACGGCACTCGTCAGCCATATTCGAACACCGAACACCTTATTGGAGGCAATGGGAAAATTTAGTTCGTACACCAAAACATTTTAAGGGTTGCCGATAGAGCAACCAAAACAGTGGGAGAACTATCGCGACAGGAAGTTGAAAGAGCCTTACTCAGGATCATCTGGATGATTCAACAACATCATTTTGCAGAGGAAATAAAGTCCATACACAAAAACGAGACTCCCAAGGGAGCCATCAAGGGCTTGTGCCCATTTCTAGATATGATAGATGGATTCGAGCTATTGAAGGTAGGAGGACGGTTGCAAAATGCGATGGTCCCAGAAGAACGCAAGCATCCCTTACTTCTTCCCAAGGATAACTGGTTTGTTAAGTGTTTAGTCAGGTATCTACATATGTCGAATTTCCATGCAGGACCTAAGGCTCTGTTGGCACTCATTAGAAGCAGATTTTGGATTATCAACGCTAGGCAGATTGCAAAAAGTATAGTAAGAAATTGTATTCATTGTGTCAGGTATAGGCCCAAACTTCTCACTCAACTAATGGGAGACTTGCCAGCCGCAAGAGTTACTGTTTCGAGGCCGTTCTCATCGTGTGGTGTCGATTTTTGTGGGCCCATATCAACGTACTACAAAATTAGAGGCAAGGTACCTTATAAAACATATGTAGCAGTTTTTGTGTGTTTCGCTTCAAAGGCAGTGCACATTGAAGCCGTCTCCGATCTTTCCTCGGATGCATTTTTAGCAGCGCTCAAACGCATGATAGGCAGGAGAGGCCTACCAAGGGACATTTATTGCGACAACGCAACGAATTTCGTCGGAGCTCAAACAAAGTTGCGAGAACTTCACAAACTTTTCTTTGATCCGAAAACTCAATCATGTATCAATCGCTTTTGCATCGACAATAATATCAATTTTTTGTTTATTCCTCCCAGGGCGCCGCACTTTGGTGGCATCTGGGAATCAGCCGTGAAGACAGCTAAGGGGCATCTTAACCGCAGCCTAGCCAACGCGAAACTAAACTTCGAAGAACTTTCAACAGCGCTCGTTGAGATAGAGGCCATTATGAACTCCAGGCCGCTGACACCACTATCATCAGATCCAAATGATCTGGAAGCACTTACCCCAGGACACTTACTCATAGGCACATCGCTGAAGGCAATACCAGAGAGTCTAGATCTGGCACCAAACATCAGCTACCTACAACGATGGCGTCGTATTAACGCTGTCAAATCTCACTTTTGGCATCGATGGGTCAACGAATACGTCAACGAGCTTCAGGAACGCACGAAGTGGAACCATCAATCAACAAACCTCTACGTTGGAGCGATGGTAATCGTGCATGAAGATAACGTACCACCGCAGAAATGGTTACTCGGCCGAGTCACCCAAGTCATCCCAGGCCACGATGGAAGAATCCGAGTAGCAGACATGCGAACAATGAAAGGACAAATTCGACGACCGATACGAAAACTTGCTCTACTTCCTGCTTGAAAGGATCCTTTCAAAGGGGCCGGAATGTTGGAACCAATTATTAAAATAAAAATAACAATGAAATCAAAATGTTAATCAAAAAATCTAAATGAATTCTTGCTATTGTTACTTAGCCTTAACTCTCCAATTGTTTGAATTTCGCGCTCAACAGCCATATTTTGATAAATAATGTTAAGAATCAAAACAGAATAAGCGATAACTCTTTGTATAAAAGAAGAGGAAAAATAAAGCAAATTATCAGTTGTAAGCATTACATCATCGACACTGCTAGTTTTCTTTTTCGTTCGCTCCATTTCTCAGTAGTTGTCGTTGCTTTCGCGCAAAGAAAGCATTTCCCACCCACCGTCACGTCGCTCAAAGTTCGCGATCACGCAGTAAGGCAAGTCAGTGGGCTCGACACTTTGTCTACTTATCGCCAAAAAACTAACTCCCGCACACTCGGTTACTTGTTGTTGTTGCTGTTGTCGACTGAATTGCACACTCGCTTGCTTATTGTTGTTGTCGCTCGCTGTTGCATTTGTGCAAGCATAAGTCGGTGCATAGAACAACGGTTGGGAACGTTTCTCCGCTCAGGGCATTGACCCTCATAATTGGTTGTGTTTTGGCTAGCGTCAGCTATCAAATCAGCTGCGCTATAGCAAATCAAACAGCAGTGGATCTCGTTAGTCGCTGATCGATTTGTTCAAGGACCGCGATTCCATTGCCGATTGCAAAAAATATTGCATTCGTTCATTTTGGCGCCCAACTCATATAAGCTTGAATAAAATTTCTTTATTCGAAGAATCGTACATTTTTCGTGCAAAAAGACATTCGCGGAAAACGTAATACAAATCGTACCTTTTGGAATTTTTCGGGAAATTAATATAAAGTGCATAAGTACAGTGAGTGCAAAGAACACAAGTGGATTTTCGGTGACAAATAGAATTAAAATTTTGTGATCACAAGCAAACTAAAAGTGGAACAAATTGTGACAAGTTAAACACGGTACACGGGTCGGTTCGGTACGGTAAATAAATTCTGTGCAGTGAAAGACATTATAAAGACAGCAAATTATCGCCACCAAAATTACATCAATAGCAGTAATTTGGACAGCATCGCCAGAACAACAGCTACAGAAAGAACAGCTATAATAAAAACCGCTACTGGAAGAAGAGCTGCAGCCGTAACGCCAACGGTCAACGGGGTTAAGTATAACTCCTACCAAGGTATGTTGCCATAGTATTAATATCAACTACAAATAATTATTACACACCTACATTTTAAATTTCCTTGGAATTTATACACTTACATTAAACATACACATATACATAATAATATCGTCTGGTTTTGCACTGCTCGGTTGTTTTCGCTGTTTCGCTTTTGTACCATTACCCAAAAATATATATCGTTTTGCTCATAATCCACTTAGTTCCTAGACTCACTTTGCACTTTCATCGCAATTACATTAAATAGAATTTATTGGATGTATACCCCTTCGCTTCATCATTGGTTCTTCGTTTAGTAGGAGGTTTCATCGTGATATACACACAGAATTGAATATTGGGAATTTAAATCTGTTGAAATTAATTAAATAAGCAAATAATTGTCATATTCGCTTATCGTCGCCGGGGATAATTATAGTTGTCGCTTAAACATTTCGCTAAATAGACATCGTTTGATACATCATACCTAGCTACTCCGTTTATATACTAGCAATTTGGACGAGCAAGGTTAATAATGAGTGAGGAACAAAAATTGGATGAATTGAAGCAGCAACGCTCATCCACAAAGGGAAGCATCACCCGGATAAAAACCTTAGTCGACACAAAGGCAAGCAGTCTTTCATCGACAGAATTGGAGTGCCGACTGGGAATTCTGGAATCGTACTTCAAACAAGGTTTGTCTTATCAAACCCAGATTGAGCGATTATCGCCAACGGACAATGGAAGAACTGAAATTGAAGAGCTGTACATAAACACAAAAACAAAAATTCTAACTCTCATGCCAGAGAAAAGACGAGGTAGCGTACATGAAGCAACTTTCAGTATGCCACCGCCTACAAGCCGCTTACCATTTCCCAAATTACACAAATTTAGCGGGAATTACTCAGACTATAAAAATTTTATAAATTCATTTAACCAATTGGTACAAAATGAACCGACGCTTACCAACATAGAAAAATTTAATCATCTTCTCTCATGTCTTAGTGATCAGGCCCTTGGCACTGTTCGTGCGTTTCAAGTAACGGATGAAAATTATCCCAAGGCGCTAGCCAGACTAAAGGAACGCTATGATAATGACTGTCTCATTTTTCTTGAAAACATAGCGTCGTTATTAGATCTACCAAGGGTTTCCAAGGCATCTTCTTCGCAGCTTCGCAATTTAGTTGATAATATATCTGCTCTCTTTTCGTCATTGAAGTCAATTGGCACAGAATCCGACATTTGCAATGCTATCATCATTCACATCGCAATGTCAAAGGTTGATGCGGACACGCACGCTATGTGGGAAGAAAGCTTAGACTATACCAAACTTCCTAAATGGGATGATTGTGCTACAATGCTAAGCCGACGGTGTCAATACTTAGAAGCAAGCGACAGTAAACTGCATCGGTTTGACAAAAACCAGCGGTATTCACAAAAATCAAAATGTGAGCCTCTCAATCTTCGGTCTCATACATCGCTGGCGGTCACACAACGGGAATGCGCATTTTGTAAGGGCAGAACTCACTCAATTACGAACTGTGTAAGTTTCGGTAAACTCACAGTAATGGAACGGTTCGCAAACTCGAAGAAACTTGGTCTGTGTCTCAACTGCTTGACAAAGGGTCACGGTGTATCGAAGTGTCCCTCTCACTATAGATGCAAAACGTGCAAGTTGTCTCACCATACTTTACTACACAGAACGCAACCTGATTAGCCGTCCGTTAGCATAGAAGCAGTAGCTTCTACATCGAGTGGAGCATCGTCCAGTGCTGCCAGCGACTCAAACCAATACGCATCGTCCCACGCTGCTAGCGAGTCCAACCGGTCAAGCTCGACCGATCAAGTCATTTTAGCAACCGCGTTGATTTTAGTTCAAGATTCATTAGGTTGTTTTCATCTAGGAAGAGCCCTGCTCGATTCAGGATCGCAAGTGAACTTTATAACTGAAAGGTTTGCTCGGTGTCTTAATCTCCACAAACATAAGAAAAGAGTAGACATCAGTGGCATTGGCGTTTCTCAAACAAAAATAAATTACGAAACTCAAACCACCATTAGGTCGCGGTATAACAATGTCGAGGTTTCGCTAGATTTTTTGGTATCGTCGACAATTACCGGATATCAACCGGACAAAGCTCTCAGCACCAACAATTGGAACATCCCAAAGAACATCGAGCTGGCCGATGAGGACTTTAACATTCCTTCTCAAATTGACATCCTTCTGGGAGCAGAAGCATTCTTCGACTTGCTCGCCGTCGGACAAATCAAATTAGGTCAAGAACTGCCTACACTGCAGAAGACTTCATTAGGATGGATTGTCTCTGGAAGGTACCGGACAGATAGAAGTCAGCCTATAGTAAGGTGTCTTCTCTCGCAAGATGAAACATTAACTGAGTATGTCGAAAGGTTCTGGGAGCTAGAAGAAGTCAAGGGAAGGAAATCGATGTGGTCAGAGGAACAACTTCAATGTGAAAGGGCTTTCAAGGAAACTATCGAGGTCTTACCAACAGGCCGGTTGATGGTTAAACTGCCCTTCAAAGAGGATCCTAAATCACTTGGGTCATCGTATGGTATCGCTTTTAGGAGATTTCTTCAGTTAGAAAGCAGACTGTTAAAAAACTTAGATCAGAGGGAAGAATATATTAAGTTTATGAGGGAATATGAGTCATTAGGACACATGTCAGTGGTCGAATTTCCCAACTTAGATAAACCACACTACTATCTTCCACATCATTGCGTGCTTAAACCAACCAGTCTTACTACCAAACTTCGAGTAGTGTTCAATGCATCTTCTAATACCTCGTCTCAACTATCCCTTAATGATATTTTAATGGCTGGTCCCACTATTCAAAATGATTTATTCATAACTTTACTTAAATTCCGGCTACACAAATTTGGGCTAACGGCAGGCATTGTTAAAATGTATAGGCAAGTGTTGGTTCACCCATCGGACAGAGCTTTTCAATACATACTCTGGAGGGAAGATCCACAGCAACCATTGAATACATATGAACTGAACACGGTCACATATGGAACATCGTCAGCACCGTTTCAGGCAATACGAAGCCTTCGTTATGTGGCTGAGCATGCAAAAGAATACCAGGCGGGTGCCCAAATAATTAAGTCTGACTTCTATGTTGATGATTTAATCACAGGAGCAGATGATACGGAAACGCTACTACAAATAAAGGAGGAAGTGACTGCAATATTAGCAACTGCCGGATTCGAATTGTCGAAGTGGCATAGCAATAATTTTCGACTCTTAAACGAGAATACCATATCAAATAAGGACCTAAACCTTCACGAGTCGAATCTCACTAGTACACTTGGGATCACTTGGAACTCAACCATCGATACATTTCAATTCTCTTATAAACCGAGCAAGACGTACAGCAAATCTACGAAAAGATCTATTCTTTCTCTATCCTCATCGTTATTTGATCCCATGGGTTTGCTTAGCCCTATAATTATCAAGGCAAAGGTAATTCTGCAAAAATTGTGGATTGAAAAGCTGGATTGGGACGCGTCAATCCCACAGAGCATCGATACCGAATGGAGACAATTCATGGTCGACTTGAATTCCTTACAGAAGTTATCAGTTCCCCGATTTGTCTTAAGTGACAATAAAGAGACTATTCAAGTACATGGATTCTGTGACGCTTCCATGGAAGCGTACGGATGTTGTATCTACCTCAGAACAAGGAGCAAAAGAGGAGATATAACAACAAAACTTCTAACATCGAAGTCAAGAGTCGCACCAACTAAAAGGAAACAACTTCCTCGACTCGAATTGTGTGGAGCTCACCTACTCGCTAAACTGTGGGAAAAAATTCGAGATATTTTTAAGAATATATGTATCGAAGTATTTTTTTGGACAGATGCGGAGATTGTGCTGCATTGGATAAAAACGCATTCTTCGAAACTCAACACATTCGTTGGCAACAGAGTTGCTGAGATCCAAGAAATTACACCAGATGTAAACTGGAGACATGTGCCGACTCAAGATAATCCAGCAGACAAGGTCTCAAGAGGTTGCACAGTAAAAGAGTTGGAAGAGTCGATATGGTTTTCTGGACCGAAATTTCTTAAGGTAGAAATGAAAGATTGGCCTCAAAATTCGTGCAACGAATTAACACTTGAAGAACGAAACTTGGAAGTACGAAAAACGGCACTCGTCAGCCATATTCGAACACCGAACACCTTATTGGAGGCAATGGGAAAATTTAGTTCGTACACCAAAACATTTTAAGGGTTGCCGATAGAGCAACCAAAACAGTGGGAGAACTATCGCGACAGGAAGTTGAAAGAGCCTTACTCAGGATCATCTGGATGATTCAACAACATCATTTTGCAGAGGAAATAAAGTCCATACACAAAAACGAGACTCCCAAGGGAGCCATCAAGGGCTTGTGCCCATTTCTAGATATGATAGATGGATTCGAGCTATTGAAGGTAGGAGGACGGTTGCAAAATGCGATGGTCCCAGAAGAACGCAAGCATCCCTTACTTCTTCCCAAGGATAACTGGTTTGTTAAGTGTTTAGTCAGGTATCTACATATGTCGAATTTCCATGCAGGACCTAAGGCTCTGTTGGCACTCATTAGAAGCAGATTTTGGATTATCAACGCTAGGCAGATTGCAAAAAGTATAGTAAGAAATTGTATTCATTGTGTCAGGTATAGGCCCAAACTTCTCACTCAACTAATGGGAGACTTGCCAGCCGCAAGAGTTACTGTTTCGAGGCCGTTCTCATCGTGTGGTGTCGATTTTTGTGGGCCCATATCAACGTACTACAAAATTAGAGGCAAGGTACCTTATAAAACATATGTAGCAGTTTTTGTGTGTTTCGCTTCAAAGGCAGTGCACATTGAAGCCGTCTCCGATCTTTCCTCGGATGCATTTTTAGCAGCGCTCAAACGCATGATAGGCAGGAGAGGCCTACCAAGGGACATTTATTGCGACAACGCAACGAATTTCGTCGGAGCTCAAACAAAGTTGCGAGAACTTCACAAACTTTTCTTTGATCCGAAAACTCAATCATGTATCAATCGCTTTTGCATCGACAATAATATCAATTTTTTGTTTATTCCTCCCAGGGCGCCGCACTTTGGTGGCATCTGGGAATCAGCCGTGAAGACAGCTAAGGGGCATCTTAACCGCAGCCTAGCCAACGCGAAACTAAACTTCGAAGAACTTTCAACAGCGCTCGTTGAGATAGAGGCCATTATGAACTCCAGGCCGCTGACACCACTATCATCAGATCCAAATGATCTGGAAGCACTTACCCCAGGACACTTACTCATAGGCACATCGCTGAAGGCAATACCAGAGAGTCTAGATCTGGCACCAAACATCAGCTACCTACAACGATGGCGTCGTATTAACGCTGTCAAATCTCACTTTTGGCATCGATGGGTCAACGAATACGTCAACGAGCTTCAGGAACGCACGAAGTGGAACCATCAATCAACAAACCTCTACGTTGGAGCGATGGTAATCGTGCATGAAGATAACGTACCACCGCAGAAATGGTTACTCGGCCGAGTCACCCAAGTCATCCCAGGCCACGATGGAAGAATCCGAGTAGCAGACATGCGAACAATGAAAGGACAAATTCGACGACCGATACGAAAACTTGCTCTACTTCCTGCTTGAAAGGATCCTTTCAAAGGGGCCGGAATGTTGGAACCAATTATTAAAATAAAAATAACAATGAAATCAAAATGTTAATCAAAAAATCTAAATGAATTCTTGCTATTGTTACTTAGCCTTAACTCTCCAATTGTTTGAATTTCGCGCTCAACAGCCATATTTTGATAAATAATGTTAAGAATCAAAACAGAATAAGCGATAACTCTTTGTATAAAAGAAGAGGAAAAATAAAGCAAATTATCAGTTGTAAGCATTACATCATCGACACTGCTAGTTTTCTTTTTCGTTCGCTCCATTTCTCAGTAGTTGTCGTTGCTTTCGCGCAAAGAAAGCATTTCCCACCCACCGTCACGTCGCTCAAAGTTCGCGATCACGCAGTAAGGCAAGTCAGTGGGCTCGACACTTTGTCTACTTATCGCCAAAAAACTAACTCCCGCACACTCGGTTACTTGTTGTTGTTGCTGTTGTCGACTGAATTGCACACTCGCTTGCTTATTGTTGTTGTCGCTCGCTGTTGCATTTGTGCAAGCATAAGTCGGTGCATAGAACAACGGTTGGGAACGTTTCTCCGCTCAGGGCATTGACCCTCATAATTGGTTGTGTTTTGGCTAGCGTCAGCTATCAAATCAGCTGCGCTATAGCAAATCAAACAGCAGTGGATCTCGTTAGTCGCTGATCGATTTGTTCAAGGACCGCGATTCCATTGCCGATTGCAAAAAATATTGCATTCGTTCAACAACTAACCACTTTTCCGCCATCATTTCGCAGCATCTGCGTACCAGCTGCGTACTGCAAAACGAAAAGGAGAGCGAAATTTTTCGTTCATGATTTCGTTGTGTCACTTTTGTATGGGATTTTCCGTTTCGGGTCATCTGCGTACTGAGCTTAACCGTGGGATAACCTGCTTCTTAAAGTCTGTGATCACTGATTTGAAATTTCTTTTATGGCTTTCTTTTTTTCTAGCAAACCAAACAAAATACTGCCTATGTATAGGTCTGATGTTCCCTTACAATAATGCATTCGAATACATTCGAATACATTAGTCAAACTTCGTCCTCCTCTAACCAACTTTTGCGTAAGGGAACTAAGTTTGACTGATGTATTCGAATGCATTATCGTAAGGGAACAGACCTTATGTCTCCCTCTCCGTCGCAAGAGTAAACTAATGACAAAAGAGATGTCATTATATTGCGTGTATGTTTGGTTTGAGAATGAAGTGAATATCAACTCACCCAGGTGAAAATCGAAGAAATTATTTAAATTTTGCCTATTTATTTAAAAACTTTTAAGTTATCGAGTAAATGGATATCCTAACTGGAACCTGCATAAATGTCCTCTATAAGGCGGTATTTACTATATTTCCAGTTGTTTCGAACGCAAAGCGTTGCAAAGTAAAAAGCGGAACGAAACGAAAAAAATAAATTACTCTTGTCCAATTTTTTCCGGAATTTGTGGAGATATAGAGTTAAAACAAAGTGGAGATTGTAGGCGGGTAGGTATGCTCTATAGGCCTGTGAAAAGTGCACCAAAATATATTCAATAGTTTCTAAGATTTTTGCATTTAAAGACAAGCAGTCAAATTCATTCTAAGTCGAACAGAACTACACCAATTTTATTTATAAGATGTGGCGTGTGGGGGGCCTGGGATTGAAAGAGATAGGGTGTGAAATGCATACGGGACTGAAAGAGAGTGATTTACAATTTGAAACGAATACCTTTAACGGTAATAAAAAGGAAGACGAATTACTTTATACTCGGGCGTTTTGAGAAAAATATATTTTTTGCGAAAAAATGCCCCCCAAGATAGCAAATTTCTTACAGCCGTATTAATAATTCTCGCGTAACTACATGTTAGGCCTAACTATTGGCAAACACATTAGTTAAGCTCAAATTGCTATTAATAAACATTTTTATAAGATAACTAACGCTTCGTAAATTTCATATAACTAAGATTCTCGAGAACTCTCCAGATGAACCATGAAACCAAAAGGTGCTCTCCTCTCCCCTTCCCTCCTTTCTTGTCCCGCTCCTTCCATTATATTCCTCCTAATCCTATCTCTTATCCCATCCTATTTCCGCTTGGGCTGGATAAAGGTGTCATACGACCCGTGCCGAATATCAACCTGGCTGGGGGCCCAGTTTCAAAAATAGCTCAAGTCGAAGATGGAGTATCCGGATACCTGGCGACCTCCGGATTAGCAAGCCCCATCTGTGTAATGCGGATCTCTGCACAGACGGATCTCATTTCTCCGCTACTCATGGGTTCAATTATGAATAAAACCAAAAAAAACAAACAAAAAAATGAGACCGGTTCTCCTTCAAAACCGGGCAGTAGTGCGGCGACTTCGCTCCTACGGCAGTGAGCGGTGGAAAAATCGTGACCATTCTGCTACCAGCGCTAATGGAGTCATGACCGCTCAAGCGTCTCCCAGTGAGTCAGGGCGGCATCGTACTCCCTCTAAAAGGACGCACAACAAACGCCGTTACGCTGCTCACATCCTAAAGGTCTTCGGAGAAACTTTGAAGGCTGATAGGACTGTCGAGCAAAACAGCAAAATCGAATGGGCGGAAAAATTCCTAAAGAGCGAACAACAAACCACCAGCAAGGACCCTACGTCTAAGTCAAAAGACCTAAGGTGCATAGCACCGGTCGCCCCCAATAGGTCACCCAACGTCACGTCTCAAAAGTCGTTTAGTGACGTTCTTAAAAATAAAATAGTGATCGCTGTAATCGATCGTAGCGACGATGATGGCACGATCTCTCCTGAACGGTGGCAGGTGGTCAAGACGAAGCTTTCAGGCAGCTTCTTGAGCGTCATGAGGGACAACCCGGGACCACCTCCCATTACTTGCGATGGTGGATGGCATCAGGGCCATGTGAAGCTAATCGCCTGCGACGATCAGAGATCCTGCGATCTCTACAAGTTTGCTATAAGCAGACTGGGAGAGGTTTGGCCAGGTGCGAAACTCGATGTCGTTGCGAGGGAGTATATTCCAAGCAGACCTACTAGAACTTGTACCTGGATCCCAGCCGAACCCTCAGCAAGTGAAGAGATTCTCGATGTGATTAGACTGAGCAATCCGTCACTCCCGACTTACAACTGGAAGGTTGTAAAGTTGGAAGAACAAAGAGGTCTCTACAGGTGTGCTCTTATTGTTATAAACAAAGAGTCGCTTGCTCCCTTGACACTGACTAAAGGTGTGATCAGATTTGGTTTCGAATCTATCACCCTAAAAGTCTATAAGAAAGATGAGCTAGATTCAGGCAAATTGCCTCCTTACCCCACAGGTTCAGAACCTGAGACCTTAGATCCTGGAGCATCGGTTTCATTCCCATCGTTAGATGATGATGCCTCCAGCACAATCACTCATACCATGGATCATGCTCTTTCGGACATGGACATGGATGACTTCAATAAGATTCTTCTGAGTGAGGACGAACTTCTTGGTTCATCTTCAGAAGCGGAAGAACTGAACAACACCGTGGTGGAGGTTCATCCACCTGATTGTAGCAAGAATGCTGCAGTTAGTGCAGATTAATCTTCACCACTCCATAGAGGCTTCGGCCGCCCTCATCCTTCGCCTCTCAAAGGGCGGAGAAGACATCGTCTTGATTCAGGAACCATGGTTTGACAACAGCGTTGTTCGTGGACTCGAGGCTCCTGGATACGAAAAGCTGTATGTGACTGACATAGGTAGACCCAGATCATGTATACTAGCGAAGCGTAGCCTTAAATTACTTTTACTCCCTAATTTCAGCGATCCAGATTTAACTGTAGCTAGACTAGTGACTGCTAAAAGCACCTACTGGATAGCATCGGCATATCTGGCCTATGACTACACGGGCCCTCTCCCTGGGGATAAACTAGAAGAGAGAGTGATCGCGGAAGGAGAGAGGACTAAAACCAACCTCATAATCGGCTGTGATGCTAATGCTCACCACTCACTCTTGTCTCTGACACCGTTAGCCAGTTGATTACCAAGTGGAAAGTATCAGCTGAGCACTCCTTTTCAGATCATCGGTATATTCAATTTAATTTAACCGATGAACCTCCTTGCCAACTTCCTTTCAGAAATCCTAGGAAAACAAATTGGCTAAAATATAGGGATACTCTGGAACAATCTATTACCCCAGAGCTTTTAATTCCCCCTGTAACGCTCTAAACAATGCGATGTCCTCCTCATGTCCTCTTATTTTGCAAAGGGGAAAGAAAAAGCCGCATTGGTGGACTTCAGATTTAGGTCTGAGCAAGTCAAACTGCAGAAAACTTTTCAATCGTGCCAAAAACACACGGAAAGTGACCGACTGGGATTCCTACAAGGAAGCCCTCAAGACATATAAGAAACAACTTAGAAAAGCCAAGCGAGTATCGTGGAGACTCTTCTGTGGTAAGATAGAGGACTCCTCCGAGGCATCAAGGCTAAGAAAGATACTCTTGACAAACCCAACAATGCCAAGTTGTCTGAAAAAGACAGATGGCTCTTGGACAACTTCTAGCGAGGAATCGTTTAATCTGCTGCTTGACACCCACTTCCCAGGCAGCTCAAATAGTATTGCCCACAAAGATCCAAACGGATCAAACCTGCAATCTACTAACCTACATGGTCTGATTACTAGACACAGAGTGCTTTGGGCGCTACATAGCTTCAAACCATACAAATCCTCGGGACCAGACGGCATAATACCAGCCGAGCTACAAAACACCTCGGATATCATCTTGCCAGTGCTAATGATAATCCTAAGAGGCTGTTTGGAGCTGGTGTACATCCCATTGCTATGGAGAGAAGTGAAAGTTTTCATACCCAAAGCAGGCAAGTGCTCTCATGTAAGTCCAAAAGATCTCAGACCTATTAGTCTTTCATCATTTCTTCTAAAAACTTTAGAACGACTGATTGAAATCCATCTACGCAAAAGCATTGACAAAAGATTTCTGTCAACGGCGCAACATGCCTATTCTAAGGGAAAATCAGTAGAAACGGCTCTACACGCGCTAACACGCTCTATAGAAGAGTCCTTACGCCATAAGGAGTATACAATGGTTGCATTCCTAGACATAGAATGCGCTTTCAACAACGTCGACTCATCTGCGATCGCTGGTGCACTGGCAGCTCTGAACGTGGATGCCTCACTTGGCGAGCTGATTAATTTGATGCTCAATTGCCGAATTATCAACTCAAGTCTGGGTGAGATATCTACCAGAAGATCTGTCAGCAGAGGAACCCCGCAAGGTGGTGTCCTATCTCCCCTTCTCTGGAATTTAGTGGTAAATGAACTGCTGATATGCCTGGAAGAGGGAGGTCACAATGTGATTGCCTATGCGGACGACGTTGCTATTGCTGTGTCAGGAAAGTATCTAAATACTCTTAAAGAACTCCTACAACACGCTCTCAATAAGCTAATAAAATGGGCGAACAAATGTGGGTTGGGTGTAAACCCTCACAAAACGGAACTTGTCCTTTTTTCTAGGAAATACAAGATTCCACACATTGACCCTCCATCTATAAATGGTAGGTTAACATTCTCAAATGAAGCTAAATACTTGGGCCTAATTTTTGATAGGAAGTTAACCTGGAAGCCTAACATCCAAGAAAGAGTTAAAAAAGCCACTGTGGCACTTTTCTCTTGCAAAAAAGCCATAGGAAACAAATGGGGTTTACAGCCTCGTATCACTCACTGGCTATACGTCTCCGTCATGAGACCGATACTCACGTACGGTGTGGTTATCTGGTGGACTGCTTTGGACAAAGCGATAAATCGTGATAAGCTAAGCAAAGTCCAAAGAACGGCTTGCTTGTGCATTAGTGGTGCTCTTCGTACTACCCCCTCTGCTGCACTTGACATCCTGGCTGAATTCCAAAACGTCGAAAATATGCGCATTGTGAATGCACACTGCTTTTCTGATGCCAGGTTATGAATGCTTTCGCGCTGCTTCGCATTTGTTATGCTTTGCAATTTTTGACGTTTTGGAACGACTTTGATGCAAACTATCGTAAAATGTCTCAAACACCAACAATGTCCAAACTATTAGTAACAACCATCGATTTTAACAGCTTAATAAACAATGTTGGTTCGTACAATGCCAACACGTTTAAGCATATTCTTTATTTAAGAAGGAAGCAGTTTACTCGGAGAATGTCTTTGCTTTCTTCAATTAAACAAATAAAAAGAAATGTACCGAAGTGTAGAAATTATTTAAATGTTATAGAATCAAACATTTATTACATTATATTAACTTACGATGAATCCATTCTATTTGGCGGTTTAAACTGAAATGTCAAATGTCATTTGCATCATAATCATTGGGGACGTTCGGATACCTAGTTTATGTAAAACGTCAACTAGATTGGTCGTGACTATGAATCCGAACGCGTCAACGAGTTGAATTGTTTTTGTATTCTCGCGGTCAGCGTTACCTTTGCTTGATTTTGTACTTTTTTATTTGGAAAAGGCTCTTCACAAATCTTTAAAAAACTGTTATTTTCAAATAAGTACATTTGAAATGTAACACGGCTGACAATCACTACACTATTATAGTGTTATGCGAACTAATGGTTGTTAAATATCGTGTGAAAATTCTAAATTACCAGAGTGGCCTTAGAAATCACACCTTTTTCTCTCATCGCGCCTTTTTCGACTCCTCAGAATTCTGCAACGGCCACTCTGTTTATTTTAAATTTGACTCTTCGAAATGTCAACTGAGTACGCAGGCAGGATTGAGCACGTTCAAGTATCTAGTTTAGTAAGTCTGACATCTGTCTGACTAGATCTATCTCGATTTTTATTGGCCCAGAATGGTCGCGTGCTTAGTTTTGGCAGTTGACGTTAGTTAGTTATGGAGGGGTAGCCGACGAATCTAGTCAAGAAATTCCCGACTGAGTACTAAGTTGACGTTTATTTTGCTGTTACCGTGAGCAAAGAGTAAGCTCTCTCTCGCTCTTTTTTTTTCTTGTCTGTGAATACATGTAACTTTTTCAATAAAAAACAATTTGTAAATGACTTTATAGCAATAAATGTAAAAGGAATAAATGTTGAATATGGTTTTCTATATAGCTTGATTTTTTCTCTATCCATTTTAGCCGCCAAAAAATAATCATCCATTCACATTTCAGTTATTTCTTGGTTTTCTTTACATGAAAAATATTTTTGACAGAAAAATTCATGCAATTACTTTTGGGAGTTGTTCAAAAAATAGGTTAATACCATGTGAGTTAAGCCCAAGTTTTCACTAGGCAAAAGTGTGTTTTTTTTTTATAAATATTCCCGAACTTTGCATAAATTTCCATTAATTGGTGGGTGTTTTCAACTTGGTTTTTTAGCACCATATCTGTACAAAATCAAAATATGATTGGGAATTCTGGTTTTTAATAAGAGTGAACAGTTTTGATATTACTTAGGAACACTAAAAATGCAAGTTTTATTAATATAAAAAAGTGGTAATTCTCGGAACCTAAATTCGTAAAAACGAGTACATAATGATTGAACTCCTAACAGAAAGAAAGTATAATATGCCATTTAATATAATAAATTCTGCGATTTGATTTCAGATTTTGCATATTCAATCGAACGTAGGAATCCAAACTGTTTTGTTATTTATTGTTCACATGGTTCGCATATTCGATTTCGTTGAAATGTCCACTCATATTTTTATAAGCCTATCTAAATTGTTAATTAACAAAAATAAGTGAACTTATTGCGTGCTAAAAATCCTACTGTACTTTGCTTTGTTAAGATCATAGCCCAAAAAGCAGGCATTATTTCACATAAATAAAGGGCGATCTACATAGAATTTTTTTTATTATGTGATTTACCAGGGCACTCATTCCGTATGTCGATTATCGCCAGACGATAGCGTTTCGACGATAGCTTTGCTTCACGTAACTTCAATAATCGTCTATCGTCCAGACGATATCGTTTTGATGATTGAACATTTGCTTCACGTAAATCAATAATCGTCGAAACGCTATCGCCTTGACGATACAATTTGAGCGATACCTAATGAGGTATCGTTTTGCATTGGTTTGTATGTTTCGCAAACAACTGAAGATTTTTTATTGAATTTCAAGAAGAAAACTTGACTTCAGATATTTTTCAAATGCTATCAAATATATAAATAACGATTTATGTACATTTTAGACTTATTTTGTATGAACCTCACGCAAAAGCAAGAAATATTGTGGGAAGGTGTGTTAGTGATTACAAACATACAAAACTTATATCAATAATTCACTATAACATTAAATTACATGTTGTCATCATCCCCATGTTGATTTGGAATTTTAATTGGAAAACGGAAAATTGGTTTTTGCAAATGTTTGTGCTGCCCTCCATAACATTTGTATTGATAATGATAGTACAGCAATCGAAGTAGGTACCTATACGAAGTGGAACCTTAGGACTGCTTTGCACAAGTCGGAATGCTCATCCATGAAGCTGACCTATCAATATTACATATTTTCGATGTTATTTATTATTATTAATAGACTAAGGAACAAATTTGAATTAATTCCACTTTGCAATTTTAAAGTTTGCCGGCATCAAATACAAAATTGTTTGCCAAAAAACTCATTTATGACATTTAAAACGACGTCTGATTGGACTTTTCATGTAGTTTGAGGGTCTCTGAAAGACACTCAATGCTCTCAATGCTCTCACGATTTGTACAAAATAAACGATAGACGAGACGATAGTGATAGAGTTACGGAAAGCAAATTGGTGACGAGATCGTTGACTACTATCGCTGAAACGATTATCGTTCTCAGAGTTACGGAATGAGTGCCCAGAAAATGGAAAAAAATATAGAATTTAACAAATGCTTACTTGCATACGGTATTGTTCAAGTATGCATTTTACGTACCATTCACAGATTAAAAATAATGCTAAAACAAAACAAAAATCTCCACAGTATGAAAAAATGATTTCCCCAAACTGTGTCTGAATATTTATTTTGTTTCAAAATGACTTCGAAAAAGCTTGAAGTTACAAAATTTCTTAAGTGCAAAAACCGTTTAAGTTGATTTTACCATGGGATGGATTTCTGTTAGATAAACAATTATTTTATTAAGGTATTTGGCATTGGCATGACGAAATTATATCAGCAAATCCACTTTACATATTTGCATAAAATACAAAAACTTTCAAACTTAACTGCGATGTGAACGCCGTGTAACTAAAGGGCACCAAAATTGCCGAACACAGTCGCCCCTCTTAAATCCCACGTCAAAAAGTGACGTTCCGACCAATCTAGTTAGTTTTTGCGTTCAGGTTAAATCTTATCCAGACCAATCTAGTCGACTTAAGTCAACTAGATACTTGAATGCGGCCATTTTCTTGACTAGATTGGTCGGCTTCCCCTCAATAAACGTCAACTGCAAAAACTATACACGTGAACACTCTGGGCCAATAAAAACTGATGTCGTTTTCGATTTGGCTTTTCAGATTTTGATCTGAGATTTCAGATTTCTGCTGGCAAATCGAACATAAAATCTGAATTATATTGGTATGTGTGTGTATTGAGTTGGCGGCAAAAAAAAACATATTTGCACTTGCACTCGAAATCCATTTCAATTGATTTTCACACATTTATAGTACTGCATTTCGAAATCATTTAATATAAAAACTCGATCCCATATGCGTAAAATAAATAATTCAGTTAAAAAAGCAACCCTCCCAACGACAAACAATTCGTAACCGACGCTGTGTGTCATAAACATTGGTGTTAGTGCAAGTATGTGTAAAATCTGAGGAAAAATTGAGATTTCTCAAAAGTGATCTGAGATCAAAAAAAAGATTGATTTTTGTGGCAAATCGAAAATGAAAAGCAATCTCGATCAAAAAAAAAATTGATCTTTTGCCAAATCGAAAACGACATGAGACGCATCTAGTCAGACAGCTGTCAGACTTACTAAACTACGAATCCGAACGTCCCCATTCACGATGCTGTGTTTGCTTTTGTTTGCGCAGTTGATGCATTCACAATGCGTTTTAGAAAAGTATGCATTGCATCATAGTAATCCGTTTGCGTTTTGGAACACTTGATTAAGCAGTAATAAAGAAGTACTGCGTTTTGGAATTCAGCCCCTGTTTCATCTGGCCATTGACATCTTCAGCAGGCAAACGGCAGCTTCTGCAGCCGTACGCCTCAAAGCTACCTCACAATGGACCAGTAGAACAACTGGCCATGCCGCTATCCTGAACGATTTTAAGAACCTTCCAGGAAATATTGATTACACCACACCAGAACTACAGTTCGATAAGAATTTCCAGGTCTCCATTCCCACTAGATCATTCTGGGAGGAGGGAGCATTCCTGGATGATGAATCGATCCACTTCTTCACAGATGGTTCGAAGACTGTTGACGGTGTTGGTGGTGGTGTTTTCTCCGACAGACTAAATCTTAGTCTCTCCTTCCGTCTTCCTGATCACTGTAGCGTTTTTCAGGCGGAAATAATGGCGATAAAAGAAGTCTTATCTTGGCTGAAAGAAAACGTGATATCTGCTAAAGATATCCGTATCTTCTCGGATAGTCAAGCTGCTATCAAGTGCCTGGAATCAGTCTCTACAAATTCCACAACAGCCCAAAACTGTCGCTCGTCTCTGTACCTGTCCAGCTCTCTCACAAAGACGAAAACTCCATTTGGGAGCGTTCTACTATAATGATCTGAACGATCTAAAAAACATGGACATTCGTAATCTCCTTCCTGGGGGGTGGTTCCCTACCAGGCGCGACCACAGGTGGCGGATAGTGGAGCCTAGGTACGATCCGCTCGTGATCCTAGGACTTAGGGTTATAGCAGTGATGTACAGGCGAATGTAGTCTGTATAGGTTCAAGCTTCATGCTTGCACCCGTATGGACAGCAGTTGCGTACTCCCTGTGAAACCCCTATCGCGGACCAAACCACTCGTCATCCAGCACTCTTGCAACCGGGAGACTTACCGAGTGAGAAAACTACATCTATTCTGCGTTCAGATAGGTGTTTTCCCATGTAGCGGTTCATCGAACGGGTGTTTTTAGATAAATGGATGACCCCAAGGCAAGGGACGACGCGCCGAGGCCTGCATGGCTGGGGGGGAGCTCAGTCGCAAGCGCAAACTCTGAATACCTGGGGACCTTCAGTTTTAATTTAATTCCTCCCACCTGCATACAGGGGGTGAGTGCAGGTGGACATCTTCTTCCCCCTTACTCGTGGGACCAAAATTTCAGAAATAAAAATAAATAAAAACAAAGCGAAGAGTGCGGACCGGCCAGGCGCTCCTAGCTCTACCAACACTGACCGGCAAATGGTAGTTAGTGCGGAAGATGCACTTTTAAACAACTCGGACGGGGAAAGCGTTGGAGTGATTGACGCTAATCTAGAGAAACTTCTCCTAGACTCTGGCGATACTTGCTCCATCGCTAGCTCATCGTTTTCCCATAGTTCCACCAGCTCAAGATACGCGAAGAACTGCAAGCTAACAGTTAAGAGACTGGGGACAAAGAAGTGGGAGGAACTGTCCGACAATGACAGGAAGAGGCTCCACAACGCGCGGGCCTACCTTCAGGGGCAGTCGGCATCGGGGGGTACTCCAATGGAGTGCTCCCCTCTGCCGTCTGTGCCGGCTGGTAACCAGAGAGAGAGCACACTGATGGGGCCACCTAAGCCCGCGACAAGCCTATGCCAGTCAGGGCCAGTGGTGACCATATCAGTTAGCTCGGGATCTTCAACCCTCTCAATGCCAACTCAAAAGCCAGCTGAGGAACCATGCTCCTCAAAGAAGATCGGGGCCATCCCGCGGTTGAGTGAGTGTGTATCTCATGCAGACAACTGCAAGGGGACGCCGAATGATCCAAAGGAGACAAGCCTTTGCTTTTCTCTGGAGGAAAAATCGACGTTACCTGCAGCGTCAGGCGACAGTAGCACTGTAGATAAGGGAAACTCTACGACAGACAGCTTTGCGACAGTAGTCAGGACTGGTACAGTGGATCGGGAAGCGCCCCATCCAGTCTCAACCCAGAGAAAGACTAGGGACGCAACAAGTACACCCTTACGAAACCGTAGACGTAACGCTATTCGTCTAATTCGGCGGCTTGGAAAGCGCGATCCGAAATCCTTCACGGATAAGGAAAGGGCGGCTCTGGATAGAGCCCGCAACACGCTCAAGCTCGCTAGGTCCACTAGGGAAGACATAAACAAACGGGGACAAAAGGAGAGAAGACCTCTTACGACGAGGGCGGGAAGCCGCTTGCTCCCCACCTCAGTCGATGAGAGACTTCGGCCAGCAACCGACTCGGTATCACCTGATTCCGAGCCGGCTGCAAGCTGTTCCAATAAAGTCCCAGACGTACGCGACCGACACACGAAAGGTACAAACGATAGACGACGCTTTCTAGGGACGACTAGGCGAACGGCTGGGGGTTTGGTCGGGACGAGGAGGGAAGGCCTTTTGCCATCCACCTCAGTCTCGGACAGACTCAGGCGACCATCAATCGGCACGGGGGTTGTCTCCGGACAGGCATCCGCGCCGGTTGCGGGAAGTTCGAAGAGGGGTAGGCACGACGATACCCAAACGCCACCCTCGACTAGGGTAAACAAGAGGGCCAAACTAGCTGCGACTACCAAGCCTAATTTCCAAGTGGCGGTAGTGGACTTCAGCAAGCCAGATCGCAGGTTGAGCAAAGACCAATGGAGGCTCATGGAGCTGCGCATCCTTGATGGTGTTAACGGAACTATCGTTAACAAGGAGGGGCAGTTACCCCTCTTTGAGCAGCTCTCGAACTTCAAAGTTTTTAAACTCCTATCCTGTGATAACGAGTTTACAATGAACTGGCTGAAGACTTTTTTGAAACTACACAGGCTCCATGGGCTAATGCCGACTTACGACTTGTCGTAAAGAAGGACCTGTTAGAATTCACGAGACCTAAGGGTCGGATTTCGGTTCCCGGACCACATATCCCCAAAGAACGGATCGAGAGAAACCTACGGCATCTAAATCCCGAACTCCATAGTGAGAACTGGGAGGTGCTCGAGGTAGGTGAACACTCCGAAGCAGGTACTGAAATTGTGGTTTTGCTAGACCACAAATCAATGCCTTTGCTGAGGAAGTTTAACAACAAGGTTCGTACTGGAATTACCCGGTGCAAGGTTCGACCCTTTACGGAAAGAACTGAGAGAGAAAGGAAGGTGGTGGCTGATCAGGTAAGTCCAATATGAAGATTGCACAAATAAACCTACACCACAGCAAAGCCGCTAGCGCTAACCTTATCTATCTCTTAGGTGTTAGAGACATAGATGTCGCCCTGATACAAGAGCCATGGATATCCCGTGGCAAAATATGTGGGCTAAATCATAAAGATCTAGTAACCTACAGTATAACGCCGCTTAATGCGGAGAGTAAGAACAGAACGTGTATAGTAGCTAGAAAACATATTAACTTACTACTTCTATCTACCTACAGCAACCTAGACCAGACCGCAGTAAGGCTTGAACGGAGGGGGCTCCCCCCACTGATCTTATCAGCCGTTTATATGCCTTACGAAGATGAAGGACCACCAGCTCCATCTACCCACGCCTTAATTCACAAAGTGGAACAGGAGGGATGGGACATTATAATGGGATGCGACGCAAATGCCCATCATTCACAATGGGGTAGCGGCGATATAAACCAAAGAGGTGAGTCAGTTTTTGAATTTATTATTGAAAACAATCTTTTAGTAGCTAATAGAGGCCATGAACCAACATTTATAGTTAGAAACAGGCAGGAGGTATTGGATATAACACTATACAATAACTCCAACACCCTTACCATCAATAAATGGAGCGTTCTTAATGTAGAATCCTACTCGGATCATAAAATGATAGAAATTCTTGTAGGTAACTACTGTGACCCTCCCCAGTCATACAGAAACCCTAAAAAGGCCGACTGGGTTCTTTTTAGCAATGAGATTGAGAAAAGAAAGGATCTCTTACAAAATGGTAACCTTAACTGCCCGAACGACATCGACCTGAAAGCCGAGAAAATAGTCACTGTTTTCAAAGAGGCATTCGAAATAGCATGTCCAGTGGTAAAACGTAAAAAGAAAATATCACCTCCATGGTGGAACAAGAAACTGGCCGCTATAAGGAAGGAAACAAGAAAACTTCTCAATACGGCCAACCGGACAAAATTGAACTCTGACTGGGAAATGTACAAGACAAGTCAGAGAAACTTCAAGAATGAAATTCAGAAATCCAAACGCCAATCGTGGCAAAATTTCTGTGATGAAATAACGGGCACTACAGAAACCGCGAGATTGAGGAAAATCCTAACCAGGGAACCAGTAACCCTGGGATCTCTCAAGGACCCCGAAGGCAACTGGACTGAATCTTGTTCAGATTCTTTAAAGCTGCTGCTGAAAACGCATTTTCCGGGTTGCAGTGCCCAGTCATGCATCGATATAAGCACCAACATTACTGGGGCAACGAGCATTCCTGGAGATTTGGTTACAGAGGACAGAATTGAATGGGCTATCCGATCCTTCTCTCCCTTCAAGTCCCCAGGGCTCGATGGAATCATTCCCATTATGTTGCAAAGAACTGCCAAGACTGTCATTCCAGTATTAAAAGAACTATACATTGGTAGCCTCACACAGGGTTATATACCAGGTACATGGCGTGAAGTGAAGGTTATTTTTATACCAAAGGCTGGCAAGGCAAGTCACACAAACGCAAAAGACTTTAGACCTATAAGCCTCACTTCCTTCATATTGAAAACACTAGAACGACTGTTAGACATACACATTCGTAGTCGGTTACGCCCGGAAGACTTATCCCCGGCCCAACATGCCTACACAAAAGGTAAAAGTGTGGAAACCGCGCTACATAGTGTTGTGGGTACAATTGAAAAGACCCTAAACGAAAAAGAGTACACCCTAGCGGCTTTCTTGGACATTGAAGGAGCGTTCAATAATGTCAAAACGGATGCCGTACGCAGAACGTTGAGCAAGCTTAACATTGAGAATTCCATTACAAACTGGATTGTTAGCATGCTCGAAGAAAGACATATCATAGCCGAACTTGGGGGCTCTAAACGAGAAGCTTATGCCTCTAGAGGGACTCCTCAGGGTGGGGTAATTTCCCCACTGCTATGGGTCATAGTTCTAAATGAGGTTCTTATGCAGCTTAGAAACAGTGGCGTCAAAACAACGGCTTATGCCGATGACGTAGTGTTATTGGCCACAGGACGATTCCTTCCAACACTCACCGAACTAATTGATGGCGCTCTCAAAACCCTCGACATCTGGGCCCGGAATTCCGGCCTATCTTTAAATCCCCAGAAAACTGAACTGGTTTTATTTACAAATAAAAGAAAGATACCACAGTTTGTCGCACCTTCTGTTGGCGGTACACCCCTCAGAATATCTGATAGTGCAAAATATCTGGGACTTATATTGGACAAAAAACTAAATTGGAAATTGAACACTTATGAAAGAATCAAAAAAGCCACAATAGCCTTCTACTCCTGCAGCAGAATTTTTGGAAAAACATGGGGACCATCCCCCAAAATTAAACTGTGGATGTATACGGCTATAGTAAGACCTATACTGTCCTATGGCAGCCTCGTATGGTGGCCAGCTACAAACAAAGCCACCTATCTCAAGGCTATCACGAAAGTACAAAGACTAGCGTGTATCGGCACCACCAGTGCGATGAGGACAACTCCAACCGCAGGTCTTGAGGCCATCCTCAATCTGCTGCCGCTAGATATCTTTATACAACTTTCAGCCGCCATTAGCGCCATGAGAATAAGCCAATCAGTAAACTGGAAACTGAATGAAAAGGGACATTCGTTGATCCTACAGAAATATTTTGGTTATGTACCAAACACAGATTATATAACACCATATCTGGAGTTCACAAGACCATTCTCGTGCGCCTATCCCAGCAGAGAGGAATGGAAAGACGGACTTGTGCCTAATGCACAATCCATAGCCGTTTTTACAGACGGTTCAAAAATGGAAACCGGAGTGGGGTCAGGCGTCTTCTCCGAATCGCTGGGAATTTCTAAATCGATACGCCTCCCCGACCACAGCAGTGTTTTCCAAGCAGAGGTCCTGGCAGTGACAACGGCAGCCCGTGAGTCTGCGATAAAGGCAATACCACCAGAAGGTATTACCTTCTTTATCGACAGCCAGGCAGCTATTAAAGCATTAACTGCAACAGAAATAAAATCAAAGCTTGTGAAATGCTGTCGCGAAGAACTCATGGCTCTTGGCACTCAGCATAAGGTATTGCTCTGCTGGGTTCCGGGACATGAAGGTATTCCAGGCAACGAGAAAGCGGACGAATTAGCTAGACAAGGTTCAGCAGCTGTATTAGAACAAGCCGATCCCTCCGTGAATATCCCGCCTTGCTTACTCAAGCTTGAAGCAGGGAGAAAAGCCACAAGGGAGGCGAACGCTAGGTGGACCACACTAGAAACTTGCCATACTACAAGAATGCTATGGCCAAGCTTCAATGAAGCAAGAACCGCGAGTTTAATACGAAAGGATAGGAAATCCCTCTCCATCATCGTAGGTATCCTAACGGGGCACAACACTCTGCGGTACCACATGAAGAAACTACGCTTGACGGAAGAAGAACTTTGTAGAGGCTGCGGTGATGAGGAAGCTCTTGAGGACACAACCCACTTCCTATGCCACTGCCCGAGCCTCCAACACAATAGGCACAGATTCCTAGGGAGACACTTCTTTCAGGACATAGACGAGCTATCTAGCACACCAGTAGACAAGATAATGAGCTTCATCAAATCCACAGGATGGTTTGTATCCAACGGCACAGTGAGTAATTGATCACACATATTCATAGATAGGGTCGACATGGGTAAGGGACAACCCTTTTCCCCCAATGGGCATCACAATGGGTCAACATTGACCTGAGTGTGGCACGGATTACTCCACGCCAACCCGCCTACCTAACCTAACCTAATCTCCTTCGCTTCATCAGAAGCTCCAATTGGTTCAACGAGTAGGAAGAATTGAATTTCAGATTCGTGTGGTATCACAAGGGACCTTATATTGGTCTAAGTGTGTCGGCTTGCCGACAGCCACTTCAACCTAACCTAACCTAAACTAACGGTAGGAGGTCTGTTAGCGAGTCAACAACTCTTAAAAAACATCGTTCCCGTCAAAATGACAAATAAATTAAATTTAAATTTTCAAAATTGTGGAACAAGATGGCTGACCGTTTTTCAGTGTTTTTAAATAGTCGGCCCTAGCGAGGTATCCGTCGGAACGGAAAATTCTCCGATTTTATACGATTCGGAGGATTTTTGCTACGAGGTATTTTTCGGAACAACTGTTCGGTGAATTTTTCCGACATTTTGCAACGCATATCGGCGAATTACGTTGAAGTGCGATGAAGTGCATTTTCTTGTTCAATTTTTGACAGCTAGGCTCCGATATCCTCCGAGAGAAATTGAGAAATGGAGGGTGTACCCTAGCGGCTATAATTTGAACCCTACTAGACATACAAGTTTGACAGATCAGCGAAAAAATATACGTAAAAGAAGCTAAGCGAGATTAAATATTTAAATATTGTGGCAAATAAATACATTTGTTAATCAAAAACATACAAATAAATTTCTAAATAGTTTACAGTGCTGGAAAATAAAGAAAAAGTGTTGGATCGAGTGTCTCATTGTGGTGTACCCCAGTGCAACTCATATAGAGAACATGGTATAACCATGTACAAAAATCCAAAAGAAGTTTAAAACTCGATTCCTTGTAAAAAAAAAAGTGGTAAATTGTTCCTCGCATGGGAAAATAATTTCCTAAGTTCTTTAAAATATGTAGTTTACATTTTAAAGAAGGCGATATATTAAAGCCAATTGCAAGAGATAATAAAACATACTGCACGCGTTTGCTCGAAGTAGCATTTCCAAAATTATCATATCGAGAAAGTCTGAGATAAATCTTGGCTGGTTGCGTCAGCTGCACAATAATAGATACCTAATGCTGCATAATAAAAAGAATATTAACAACAATTTAAAGTACTTTAAACAGTTGAAAAAGAGTATAATCCGAAAATAAACAAATTGTTTACACGAAACCAACACAAATTTTTCATTCCACTTTTAAACGATTCAAACATAATTTATTGACCCGGGGTTATTTTTTTTTCCCTAAACAATACTTGGATTTTAGACTGACAAGGCATTTATATCAATTAAAATAGTTTTTCAATAAATTACTTTTGCAAAAATACATGTACCGCTTACCGATGACAGATTTCTGTATGTCTGATAGGGTTCTTTTCTTTGCCACCAGATATCGCAGTCCAACTTGTACATTTGTCAATTGGTTGCGGAATTTGTTTACGATATCCTCCGAGTACAATGAGTCGCGGAATTTATTCACGATTTGCGGTAAAGTGTTAAATAAATTAATAATAAACAATATAGCAACGAATTTGTTTGTATTTATTGAATAAATTTGTGTTTCCAGTGCAAAATCTAGCGAAAAACCAAACACCAAACAATACGAAGATGTGAAGTGCGTCATCGCATTTCAATTATATTTTCCGAGAACGGATACCTCGATTGCGATTTGCTGTTCCGACAGAGTATGCGCTGCGGAGAATTTTCCGTTCCGACGGATACCTGTGAATATTTGATGAATGTGTTAGGGGAAAAAAAAAAGAATAAACTCTATGACACAAATAAAACATTCGAAAATAAATTCTCTGTTTTGCTTTACTTTTTGTCGTTTTTTTTTTTTTTTTCATTTGTCACAACTGAAATTTACTACCCAGCCGTGACGATAGCCAATATTTAAAAGTTTTCACCAGTTTTCAGTACAATTTGGTTAGGTGATGCCAGCTATTTTAGAGAAAACATCAGTTAGTTATTATATGAGTTATTTCCATTTATGAATAAGAATATTTAACTTATATGTTTTTTTATTTAACTAGGTGCTAGATAATACACCAGTTGGAGATTAGTTTCGGGTTCTTTATTAATACGGCTGTTAGATCTTATTTTTCTATAAACTGTTCTGAAACCACATTTTGCACGGGCGAAGCCGGGGGGTACAGCTAGTCTGTATATAAAATGAATCATGTCAACTGTTCGAACTCACGTGCCAACTGCCAACTTTTCTCTCGATAGTACAGTATAGAACAAAGAAACAAGAAAATAATATTTATAGATATTTCAAGTTCAAGACAGCATGGTCTGCCGACGCTCATAGATCATAGAAAGGCCAATACAGAAACTTGACATTGTGTGAATTGCTCTTTTTTTTTTAGATAAACTTTGCAATAAATTTGATTAAGGTGTTATATTTCTTAAAACATTTTTTAATTACATAAATTTTTGCTCGGGAGTTTCAGATGATACAAGATTTTGATGACAAAATTTAGAGGATTCAAATCAGTCAGAAGAACTTGAGTAATGCTAATCTACTAATTTATATGTCCTCATAACCTTTTGCTTAATTATTTATAATTATAAAATTTTGATGGAAAAAAAATTAAAATAATCATGTCCAATAACAAATTGATTGCTTTATAGGTAAGTATTTCCAATGTAAACACTTTAATATATAAGACAACAAAAAAAATAATAATAACTGATCAAAATTGAAACATATCGAAAGAAGTAATCGGTATAAGCATGTTCAATATTTTTGAAAAATAATGGAACTTAATAGTTTTATCTATGCATCATATTAGCGATAAATATAGTTATCTACTGATTATTTTTACTTATCATGTACACTGAGCTAACAAGCGACACAAAATACATTAGTTTTCTTACATATTTATATTGGCATATAGAAAATACGATTTTGTCCCGTTATGCTCAAACTTCTTTGTAAAACCTGTTACGTCACATTTTGAAAGTTTTTTTTTTTTTTTTTTTGTTTTTGTTTACATATATTTATTAAGTGAAAAATAACGATTCTACGTGTTGCTGTAATTTGGATCAAGCATATCAATTATTAATACTAACACTTGTTTATCTTTGAGAAAACAATGTTCTACTTCACTGAGGAATTTTTATTTGCTGTTATTTATTTATTTGACATTTTCTCTTTGATTAACTTCGCGATATTTTTCCATTCAAATTGTGTCTATTAATTTCTGTTAAATTATTATTATTTTTTTTTTATGTATATTTATTATTTACGAAAAATAAAAGAAGTTAGTAAAACGTGGCGGATGGCTAATCAATAAAGCTTTGCTCCACACAAGCTTTCACTCGTTTCTCGTATTCGCGACGATTCTCTTTATATAGTTGAGCAGCTGTTGAGTTAGCTGGTGAATTTGGATTTGGATCACTCAATAAGGACTGCAAATAAATGTAGTTGGTTAGTGGTGAGGTGTATTTGATATAAACATACGGTAAAATACCTGTATAGATGTAAGAATAGCTGATACATCATATGTGGGACTCCATCTGTTTTGTAAGATATCTAAACAAATTCCTCCATCAGCGTATACATTTGGATGAAAAACTTTTGAAACAAATCTGACGGTTGGAGGCTTATTCGGGTATTCTTCCGTAAATTCTATTGTTAGTTTAAAGGTTCCATCCTCAAATGGAGTGTCATGTGGACCGAAAATCACAGCATTCCAGATCATGATATTATTATCTGTCGGCGCTCCAGAAACTCCTGTTGGTGGATCTTCTTGAAGTCTGAAAATATTTTATTTTCACAGTAATTACTGTGTAAGTTCAAACTGGTAGTTCAATAGGTCTGACATTTGGCAAAACGCCATTTGTCCGATTTTTTATTTTGATCAATGCTGATGACGATGGGCACAGCCGTACAGAAGGCTTCCTATGAACCTTATGGAGAGGTTTATGTCAGAGCTTTAGCGCAAATGGTGAAATGCAAATGTGGTCATAATGCGGCCTATTATCAACGCCCCTATCTTGACTCATTGAAAACATGTTCAAATGTTAAGAGTAATACGAAAATCAAACTCTATCAGCCTTATCGTGGATAAAAATTCTTCTAATACTCCTTTCGTGAAAGATATTCGCATGAGCAAAAATAATTCCCTGGAAAAAAATACCTATTGCGAATGAGAATTCTATATTTCCGCCATTATTTAGGTTAGGATTAGGTTTATGGGTGGGTACGTCAGAACGAGTCCTGCCGCTCCCCACTTAGGTCCATCTGGACCCATTGTGATGCCCTTATTGGGGGTTAGCCGATGTTGTTGGCGATAGTGTCATTAACTCTTTATTACTCGACCTTGTCCAGCCATCCTGATGTGTTTATGAACCTGTAAAGATTAGATAAAGATATATCTGAAAGTTCATGTAAATCATGGAAGTAGTATCTTCCAAGTGTCCTATTCCTCAAGTGACAGAGACTTGGGCATTGACAGAGGAAGTGAGGTGTGTCCTCGTGTGCCTCCTCGTCGCCGCAACCCCTGCATATATCGTCATTCTTGAGTTTAAGTTTCATTGTGTGGTATCTTAGGAAGTTGTGACCCGTTAGGGCTCCTACCAGTTTATACATCGACGTTCTATCAAATCGCAAGAGCTTGATAGTCCGACTTGGATTGTATTCCGGCCATAACTTCCGTGGTATTTCGCAGGTAGTTAGTTCTTTCCACCTGTTGTTGGCTTTCATCCGGGTTTTATTTTCCACCCTCTCTCTGAGATTACAGCGTGGTGGTTTGATTGAATTAATCGCCCGATCTTGATCCATAATAGAACAATTTCTTGCTAATTCATCAGCCGGTTTTGTCACTGTGCCCTGGGACCCAGCAGCGACGCGTGGTGTGCTGCGAGCACAGAACCTTAAGCTTTTCACGGCAGCGGCTAAGTAGCTTCGATTTTATTTCGATAGCAGATACTGCTTTTATAGCCGCCTGCCTGTCAATAAATATGGTTATATCATGACACTACTGTGATCAGGTAATCTAAATGAGTAGTGTATATTTAACTCTTCAGAGAAAATTCCAGCACCTGTTCCACAGTTCATCTTAGATCCATCTGTGTAGATGGATATCGATTTTCCCTTTGGGGGTTCATCTGTGTTCCATTCCTCCATACTGGGAAAATAGCAGGAGAATGGTATGTCAAAGTCAAGATAGGGAGAAAAGTAGTCAGAAGTGACCGCATCTCCCACATATTTATTCAGGATCTGTGCATGTCCCGGTAAGTAGGGTTTCCAGCATTTTGTTTGGCTGATCGAGCTACCTGATTATAGGTCTAAACTCTAAAGGTATCAAGTTGAGGATTGCTTCCATTCCAGCAGTACGTGTTGTCCTTATGGCGCTGGTTGTGCCTATACAAGCTATTCTTTGTATTTTGGTCAGTAATTAAAGATTCGATGCATTGCTTGTGGATTGCCAGCAAACTAAGCTTCCGCCATTATTTAGTTGGCGAGTTTATGACAAGCAAGACAAGTTGATTGATTATCTTCCGAAAATTAATAGAAGAAGCAATTTTTAAAATTATTGGAACGAAAGAAGCAAAAAACCCAGCAATTCAATTCGGATTACGTTTCTCAAAAGTTGGTGAATACCAAATTAAAAGGTTTGATGTTTACATGCAGTGATCGTGGTAATTTCGACGGATTTGAACAACCTGTAAGCGTCTTCTAGTTGAATGTTGTCGCTTAAATTCCATCTCATCCAATTCCCCAGCCACAGCTCTTAGCTAATCATTATATGCTAATAATATTTGATTCACCAAAATTAAATTTTATTCTTTGATTCTTACTAAACATAATTGTCAGAAAATGTTCGTAGTTCTGACGGATTTGAACAATCTCCATCTCATCCCATTCCCCAGCCACAACTTTTAATGCTTGCTATATTTGTTTCACCAAAATTAGATTTTATTCTTTGATTCTAACTAAATATAATTGTCAGAAAATTTCCAAAATCAGCTGTTTTTATTTTCGAGCAGACATTTCGGTTTTCGAGCGAAGTCGAGCTACCTGATTTTCAAATTTTGATGGTGACACAGTACTAAAGAGAACGGGTGGGATGGTTTTATGTCCAAAAGTACTGGCGGGCGTATATAATTCAGAAGACAATTATTATTGCTTTGGATATACGGTGGATGGAAGAACGAACATTCTGTAACTATGTATGTATATTGATGTGTAATGTGAAGTCTTAGAAGATTATGCAGAAAATATTATGATTGTTGGAGACTTCAACATAAACTGGTTAGTAGTACCAAAGGTAAATGGATTTTTTTTTTGGATTGCGTGTACGAATACTTTGTATCTAATATGCACCAGATCAGTGTGCAAATAGATAGTAGCGCTAAGATATCGGATCCAAGTTGAAGCAATGTGCCGCCATATATATTGAAGTTTGCCAGTACAATAAACACACTTTCAGGACAAAATTAAGGATGGAACGTATTAATGATATAGAACTTAACGATTTAAATCTATACACTGAACAGTTCCATGCGAAAATTAATAAAGTTGTAATAAGTATTGTTTGCAAAATACGTCAGAAAAGGGGTAGCAATATTCGGCTTAGGCCCTAGTTATAGCCATACGTAAAATGCAACAGAAAAAGTGGGAACAGTATGAAAATGATTTCTTTTTCGTTTAGGCGGTTAAGCTAAGTATCATGCTCGCGCTAAATTTTATCTCCCATACAAAAATGTCTACAAAGATAAAATTTAGCGAGACAGTTTAGCAAAGCAGTATTCTGTTCGCGCGCTAAATTCTTAACTTCATGTAGATGGGCCGATGAAAAGTCTCCACTCATTTAGCTCGCGAAATAAATGTCCGGCACATTAAATCGAAGATAAATGTTGACAGAAGAAACGGAATAAACAGTTTGATGCGTGTTTGCTATTTTGTTATAGGAAAACGCAAAAAATATTTGCGAGAGAAACAAAAGGAAACGCAAATCCAAAGCAGAGTTATTGTTTTGCGAGATATCGAGATATTTATTTATATCAGAATTGGGAATCATTTGGCCTCGAATGTTTTTCGGGTAATAATAATTGTTTCACGACGGTAAAGAGATTTTGGAAAGTTTTGTCTTCTACTTGCTGCTATAGAAACTGTTTCAAATGATGCAGCAATGATAACATCTTCCTAAATTTGTGTTGTATGCATTATTTTAAATATTGCGATGCTTTTAATGTTTGAATTTAAAATAACGTGTATAATTTGAATCGTGTTTACCGACATTCTGTCATGAACTTATGGCTTTTGTCCCGTTTTAAAAATTTAGCTACCATTTATCTTTGCTGTGGAGAAACGGAGTGGAGACTAGGGACGCTAAAATTTAGCGCGAGCAGGATACTTAGCTTGATAGCGAAAATTCTGTAAGAAAAATGTTTCCCTATGAAAACAAATACAACAAATCAACCACCACTGATTGGATGCCATCAGAAAAAAAATCCTAATAGATGGAACAGTAAAGAAATGAAATACTTCAGTGGAATGATCTGGGTCTTTGTTGTGGAATTGACTGAGAAGTGGATCGGAAAAAGTTTTTCGTACGGAAAAATGGATAAATTATTTTTCTAAAAAATGTACAGATCATTTGCTATTTTTTTTTTTTTTTTTTTTTGATAGACTAACTTTATAATTCATAAGCAACATTTTAAGACGAAGATTGAGTTCAACCATTAGGATTAAGTGGTCTAAAAAAGCAAAATAATTTTTTTTACGGTTTCGTTTTACGTATGGCTATAGCTAGGGCCTTAACAGAAGTTTAAACGACATTTGGAAAACCATGCTAGCAAAGAGCCCGCTTTACTAATGATAGTACGGACTGGCAGTTATACAAGGAATTGAAGATGAAAGATGTTACCCATGCTGAAATGTTGGTACTGAAATGGAAGGGAGAGTTGGAGAAAAGAATGGAATTATCTCGGTATTCTTGGATTTTAAACGTGCATTCGAGACCATTGATAGAAAAAAATAATACATAAATTATCAAGATACGGAATACCCAACACCGAACTAAGATACTAAGATGGTTTGATAGTTATCTTTCAGAGAGGAAACAAATTGTGAAAGTCAATAATCAGTACTCAGTAGTGGAGGAAATTAAATTGGGCGTATCCCAATCGTCAGTATGCTATTTTTGATTATATGCATTTGAATTTTGGCTAATCCAAAATAAATTAAAGTTGAATGCCAGCAAAACAAAAGCACTGATTGTCCGTTTTCCGCCGTTGCTAAGTAATACAAATTGGTGGTGAAAACATCGAAGTGGTGCGACAAATGAAGTACTTAGCGGTTATAACTGATTACAAGCTGAGATTTAATGCTGAATGCAAAAAAGTTGGAAACTGGAAAGGTTGGATTCCTAAAACGTATTAGGAAGGTGTCCACATTATTTTTAATTAAAATATATAATGTCATAATACAACCATACTCATGGGTATTGCGCTACAATGTTATCACTTTGCTGCCAGGGTTCGATAGAGAGACTACAACAAAATGAATAATAGGGCCATGAGAGTCTTGCTGAGGTGCCGTCGATTAACACCGATTAACTGGATGCAGCAAACTTTAAAGTTTTTATATTCAAAATCAAAAACCGAATCACTCCGCAATACTTGTCGGGAACGGTATCATTCGTCGCTGAGAATCAGCCTTATCAACTGAGGAATGCTGAGGATATGAGTCGGTTTTGTGACCAGGGCAGCGACGCGAAATAGTTTGGTGTTTAAAGGCTTTCACGTAACTTAAAAGCTAAAACCTCATTACCAAATTTAAAACTAGATGTAGTCAATATATATTGAGTTGCACTTGAAAGCTCTAATTTTTCAAAATTCTAATATTCTTTAAAATTTAAATATATTTTTTTTATTATTTTTTACTTATTTTAATGGAATGAATATCGTGAACCTTTATTCGTAAGCAAAAAAAAAAAGTATTACTAATAAAGAATCTAATCTAATAAATCTGGGGGCGAATTTTGAGTTATTAAATGTAAAATTTAACCAGTAAGGGCAAAACTACTATAATATTGCTAAAAGCTAAACATACCTAATTCAATTTCACAAATATGAAAAAAGACTAAATCGCATTTGATTGGACGCACTAAGTCTGAAATATGAGAGCAGATTCCGAGAAGCCCAATCGAAAACCACATTAGTCTGCAATAATAGGTCTGTTCCCTTACAATAATGCATTCGAATACATTCGAATACATTAGTCAAACTTCTATCACTTCTAACCAACTTTTGCGTAAGGGAACGAAGTTTGACTGATGTATTCGAATGCATTATCGTAAGGGAACAGACCTAATATAGCTCTCGTAAGATTTGTCCGGTGCAAAGCAGCGATAAATTTTGACATTTCCTAAAAGAATTACTTGCAAAACAATGAAAACGTGATGTAGCGGAAAGTCAGTAACTTTTTTTTATAGCTACATGATTCCATGGATTTCATGTATTAATTGAAACTACCTTCTTATTAATTTGCTTGATTCGACATTTTAATAATCATTTTTCAAAAAACCATCATTTTGGATTTGAAGCAGCAGCTTGATGTTGACATTTTGTTGATATGTTTGATTATTTTTATATAACTTAATTTATTAATCCCAAAAGCTAAATACCGAGAAAATCCAGTGGTATACTTTTGAAATAAAGTCAGAAAGGCCACATCGTGTTGTAGGGAGGGGACTCCACCCCTCATGCACCAAAGAAGAGGTTATAAACGACCTCCATTCCAAAGGGTTTAAAATTCTTGATGCCGTAAATATCATCAAGAAGGAGAAGCAAAAAACGGAAGAAGATAAGGACATCCTGGTAAGTCGTGGACTTCCGCTCTTTATGCTTACCTTCGATAGATCTGATAATATCGAAGATATCTACCGAATTAAAACCATAGTTAATATTGTGGTAGAAATCGAGCCCATACGCAGAAATCTAAAAATAATTCCACAGTGCAAACGTTGCCAAGAATTTAATCATACGCAAATGTATTGCAAAAAAGAGCCGCAATGTGTAAAATGCGCCGGAAGTCATTTCTCCCAAGACTGTGGAGCAAATAAGCAATCCTCCGCTACCTGTGCTAACTGTAAGGGAAAGCACCCGGCAAATTATAGAGGTTGTGAAGTAGCTAAGGAGTTGCAAAAACGGAGAGATGTGCTCCTCAAAACGCAACATAGAAAAACAAAGCCGACTATCAAGACAAAGCGTAGGACCACCCAGGAGGATGTAGGCAATATAAAACCGGTTCGAAAGCGTAACATTGTCAGAGAAAGAGCGACAACAGAAAGGCCCTCGACCTCTGTTGTCAAAAGAAATGCTACTGAAAAGTTACCATCAGGAAAGCCATCGAATAGTGGCCCTCAGACAGCCAGAGTACAGACCTACGCCCAGGCCGCGGCATTCGAAGGAGCAAAAAACGATGAAACTTCGCCGGACCCTGTTTCTCATGTTTTCTCAGTTATTCTCGAGAAACTTGAAGAACAATGCAAAATAAACAAAATTATTCTCGATCGCTTGGTTAAGCTCGAAAATAATTCACGGAAAACGCGTGCTTCAAAAATAACATGAATGAAAAACCAATGTTAAAAATATGCACTTGGAATGCAAACGGGCTCGGCGAATTGGAAATATTCATACGCGAGAAAGATATTGACATTTGCTTGATTTCTGAAACTCACGGGAAAAAGGGATCGAATTTAAAAATAAAAGGCTATAATGATTTCCACGCTTGTCACCCATCGGGAAACGCGAGAGGTGGATCATAATTGTTTATTAAAGACTGCATTGAACAATACGAAGACCTGAAGATAGAGCTTGAAGCTATGCAACTATGCACGATTCGAGTAAAAAATAGTCAGTGTACTCTTAGAATTTCATCTATCTACTGTCCACCGCGTTCCGCGCTTGAAAAAGGTGATTATACTAACTTGCTTAAATCGCTCAAACCAAATTTCATTATTGGCGGCGATTTTAATGCGAAGCACACGTTCTGGGGCTCCAGATACATCTAGCGAAAAGGTAAAATGCTCTATGGGGCAGCTATGGAACACAGTTGCGATTTCCACTCGACGGGCAAACCGACCTACTGGCCAACTGATACTTCAAAACTACCTGATCTGATAGATTTCTTCGTCGTGAAAGGAATATCTACCAACCACATTAAAGTTGAAGAAAGCTTTGATCTATGTATCATCTGACCACTCACCGGTTATTTTAACATTGAGTGTAAAACTAGCCAATAACCTAGAGCCAGCGAGATTAACTGGTAGAAACACTAACCGGGGAGGCTATAGGAACGAAATAGAAGAGAATGTTGAACTGAGTGTTCCACTTACGACACCCTATGAACTTGAGGTTGAAGTTGAGCGCTTCGTCGAGATCGTACAGCTGCTTGGCTCCTGGAATAATACGCCTAATCCAAGGAAAACGCCGGCCAAATACGGGCTACGATATCCTCCCGAAATAAAAGAATAGGTCAACGAAAAAAGGAAGGCGCGTAAGAAATGACAACAGAGTCGAGCTCCGCAACATAAAGCACATTTGAATTATTTGTGCAATTTGTTGAAGACAGTTATTAAGGATTTTAAAAATCGTGCGATAGGTTCTTACCTTGAAAGTTTAACAGCGAAAAAAGATTCCAATTATTCACTTTGGAAAGCTGTAAAAGGCACCAAAAGGCCCAAAATCCCCGCGCCGCCAATTAGAATTAATCAAAATGAATGAGCAAGGGAACATAAGGAAAAAGCGGACGTTTTTGCCGCACATCTAGAAAAAACTTTTAAACCGTACGATGGCCAAGCGATCCACGACAATACTAATAAGGCGGAATTACATTCTGACGATTCAACACTCACTAGTGCAACGCTAAGTGAACTAAAACGTGAAATTGAATCCCTAAAATCTAAGAAAGCTCCTGGTTATGATTTGATCACCGGAGAAGTTCTCAAAGCTCTACCAAGGAAAGCATTAATTAAGCTTCTTCATATTATAAATGCCGCGCTCAGACTAAAACACGTGCCGAGTCAATGGAAAGTCGCGGAGGTCATAATGGTTTTAAAACCAGGAAAACCGTCAAATGAAGTAAAATCGTATAGACCGATTTCCCTTCTTCCAGTCATATCCAAAGTCTTCGAGAGAATATTGCTTAGGCGCCTACAACCAGTTATTGAAGACAATAATCTTATCCCTGACCACCAGTTTGGGTTCAGAACCAAGCATTCGACGATTGAGAATTGAGAAAGCATTTGAAGAAAAAAAGATTTACTCAAGCGTATTCCTTGACGTCTCACAAGCCTTTGATAAGGTGTGGCACGACGGATTGAAATTTAAATTACGACAAGTTCTCCCCGCAAGCCTATATGATATTCTAGAATCATATCTCGGGAATAGACTCTTCCGTGTTAGAAATGGAAACGAATACTCGGAGCTAAAAGAAATTTCGGCCGGTATACCGCAAGGAAGCGTCCTTGGTCCGCTTCTCTATTTGTTATATACTCGCGATATACCAAGGGAAGATGGCACTACCTACGTTCGCCGACGACACAGCTATCCTAGCAGTAGGTAATACAATCGATGAAGCGACTACAAAACTGCAAACCGCAGTGAATAAGATAAATGAATGGACAAGGAACTGGCGGATCGCCTTAAATGAAACTAAATCTGTACATGTGAATTTCACGTATAAGAAAACCAATGACTTGCCAATTTTCCTAAATATGGCCCGAATACCCTTTGCAAACGAGGCCAAATACCTGGGAATGACACTCGACGCAAAGTTGAAATGGAGTTCGCACGTGAAAATGAAACGTAAAGAACTCGATATCAAATATAGAGAAATGTACTGGTTACTCGGAAAACATTCCCAGCTCAGTACTGAGAACAAACTGCTTTTATACAAGCAAGTGCTAAAGCCGGTGTGGGCCTACGGTATACAACTTTGGGGTTGTACCAAGAAAACAAATGCCAATATTCTACAAACTTTTCAAAATAAAGTGCTTAGAGAAATTGTACAAGCACCATGGTATATTAGAAACGACGATATCCATAGGGATCTCGGAATTCCAACAATCGAAGCTGAAACTAGAAGCTTCGCGAGAAAGCATAGAAACCGACTAATCGCTTGTCGTTTTTAGTCAGTAAAAATGTGCCACCACTATGAGAGCGCGCTTGCTATTCTCATAGTGACTTTGGAAAATTTTCACCTACCCTCGGATAAAAAAAAAATTTATTGATAAGGTGGATAAATAAAATTTATCTCTATCTTCTTCTTTCTATATATATAAAATTGTTGCAAGTGCGTTGTGACTTTATAACTCACGATTCACGAACGGCTCAACCGATTTCAATGATTTTTGGTGTGTTTTATTCGTCTTGAATCAGGGATGGTTTATAAGAACAGAAAAGTTGGAAAATTCTCAACAGGTGGCGTTGAAGGCACACATTTCGTTTTTTATGGGGAAAAGCACTTTGAAAAAATATAAATTGGATAGAAATCGAGTAGTGCACTTCAAATACAAAAAAAAATATTTGTTGTTGTCAATTATTTTAATTATTTTCCAAACAAATTGTTGTTGTCAACAATTTTGAAATTTTTGTTTAAATATAGCCAACAAGTGTTTTTATGTTTACTATGTTACATTAACAGCTAGGTTCCACATTTCACTTTCACTCGAAATGAAATTGAAATCGATCGAAAAAAGATTTTTGTGTTCTACATTTCACTGTAATCGATTTCGATTTAAAATTTTTCCGAATCGAGCGAAGTGAAATTGTTGTGTTCCACAAATCGATTTTGCCGATTTCAAAGTGATTTCAAATCGACCTGGTCATTCGATGTGAAATAGACATTTGCACAGAATTATACTTACAAGACGATATGCGACGACGAAGATTATGGGAATGGGGCAATTGTGCAGTATTCTGAGCAATTCTGAGTTCTTCCGCTTGGTAGGCACCTTGACGTGTGTGTCCCTGTGAAGACATTGTCTTTGCAAGGGACGCCTGGTGCGGAGGCTTCGTATCGCAATGAATCAACGGGCTATGCTGTCGACGACATAGTCGTCAGAAGGGCCACCCATGGCAGACAGGCTGTTGATGAGCGATCAACTAAGAACTACCGAAAAACCCCCCCCCCCAAAAAAACAAACATGAAAGGACAACAAACTGATATAACTACTCCAGGTGGAACGCACAAAAGTGAAAATCCACTCGCGAAAGCGGCAGGGTCACGGATTCTGGAGGACCCAACTTTCATGGAGGACCACACTGATAGCCAAGGGTGTGGAGGAAGAACGCTACTTGACGACAAAAAGACGTTAAATCGACAGGACGCGAAGGATTCGAAGGAAGTTGAAGCTCTGTCAGAGAGTTCTTGGCCGGACATGACCGTGCTGGGGGAGTTATTCTCCTCTCAAGCCAGTAACAGTTCGTCCATTGACTCTGAGACGGAGGACAGGCTTCTGGAGAACACTCTCGTCCCTAGCAAGAGAACAAGAGCTCCTAAAACTACTCAGCAAAAGAAAAGAGAGGGCTATAAATGCTCCCTGCGATTCCTGAGGAAGATGAAGGACCGTAACATGGCTGAGCTCTCTGAAAGAGATAGAGCGCTGGTGAGGAAGCACTCCAAGCTGGTCAAACAGTACGAGAATCGTCTTGCCAACAAGACACATCTCGTACCCGCGACTATTGAGGATTCGGTCTCACCAAAATGCCAGTTAGAAGAAGCTAAAGGAGCCGACAGGAGAGAGGAACAGCCCGCTTCGGAGGCAATCCCCACCCCATCGACCTCAAAGGCGAAGGTTCCCGCCGTCCTACCACCACGAAAGCCGGGCACTATTCGAAAGGTGGTCAATGCCAAGCAATCCCTCCAACGGTCGGAAAAGTCCAAGGACTCGACGGCCGCAGGCAAGGAAACAGCTAAGCAGGCCCCCAAAAGAATCCGCTCAGCCGACGAGGTAACAGGGAATTCGGCGAAGAAAGCTAAGCTGAAAAGCAGCGAAGACCTCACCCTAGCCGTTATTGACCGCAGCAACCCTGATGGGAAACTTGCGACCGACAAATGGCTCAAGGTTGAGGCAAAGATCCTGGAGGCCATGATAGCAGAAGGAGAATCTGCTGACATCAATAAATCCTGCAACTTCGATGGGGCAGGTTGGCGGAAGGGAGTAAAGGTCGTCGGGTGCGGCAACAAAGAGTCTTTTGACTTTTTAACTCGCTGCATTCGAAGCCTTGGAGAACTGTGGCCTGGTGCCAAACTAGAAGCCATTCCTGCTTCAGCTCTACCACTGCGGACCCTGGTGCACGTATGGATACCTCCTCCGGAGGAACAATCCATACTCAAACTGGTAGGTCTGCGGAACAAAGAGCTGAACGTGGGTGAATGGAAAATCGTGAGTTCTAAACCGCGGGAGAAGGGTGGCGGTAGGGACCTACGTATTGTGGTGGATCCTAAATCCGCCAACCAAATAAGATCCGCAGCAGGGGTTGTCAAATTTGGGTTGGGGAACATCAAGTTCTCCTTCCCCAGTAACGATGACCAGCGCCGGAAAGCTAAGGGTGGTGCAGATTAATTTGCACCACTCTCAAGCTGCCACCGACGACCTGCTGCTCTTCATGACCGATGAGAGTGTGGACGTGGCCCTAATCCAGGAACCATGGCTAAACAAAGCCAAAATCCAAGGACTGAGGTCAAAAAACTACACACTCCTGCATTCCAGTTGTGAAGGTAAACTTAGGAGCTGTATTCTGATAAAGAAATCAATTAACTTCCTTTTCTCTTATCGTTTCAGCAACAGCGATCTGACAGTGGCGATATGCGACCGCAAGAACGAGCCCCAACTCATTCTTGCATCCGCATATCTGCCCTACGAGGAAGAAGACCCCCCATCACCACTACTAAGGGACCTGGTACAGCACGCCAGCAACACTAGAGCCAACTTAGTAGTAAGTATGGACGCAAATGCTCACCACACGCAGTGGGGCAGCAAGGATATAAATAAAAGAGGTGAGTCTATACTTGATTTTATATTACTTTCCAACCTACATATTTGTAACAGGGGTAGCCATCCTACTTTCCACAACAAAATTAGGGAAGAGGTAATTGATCTAACTTTAGCGCTCCCAGTAGACAGATTCAGGGTCGATGACTGGAAGGTTTCCTCGAAGTGCTCCTTCTCTGACCACTTCAGGATAACATTCACAATTGACTTTGAATTACCAAAAGAACTCCCTTTTAGGAACCCTGTTAAGACTGACTGGAATAAATTTTCTGAACTGGTCGAACGTCGACTTCCACCTAACCCCATAGGTACTTTGTCGAAGGCGACACTCGTTAACGAAGCAGTCAATCTTCTCACCAAGACACTAAATGACTCTTTTAAAAAATCCTGTCCTATTAGTCGCCCTCCCAAAAGAACACACGCGGCTTGGTGGACTAGGGAACTACGACTTCTCAGGTCCAAAACCAGGAAATTTTTTAATAGAGCCAAACTGACAAAAACCGATGAAGACTGGAGTATATATCGCAACAGCTTCAACGAGTTTAAAAAGAAAACCAGAGCAGCCAAACGAGTGGCCTGGGCAAACTACTGCTCCGACATAGAATCCACTACGGAAGCGGCAAGACTCCGGAAAGTTCTTGCCAAAACTCCCTCTCATATAGGGCACCTCTGTAAGGAGGATAATTGTTGGACAGCTAGTGGCCAGGAGACTCTTGACCTGCTCCTCAGAACACACTTTCCGGGATGCACAATCCCAGTAAGGCCGCTACACAGCTCTGATGGCAGCCCCTCCTCACTTCCGATTGAAGAACTGGCTATCATCAGTGACTGCACTAGCACAAATAGAATAACATGGGCTCTTCAATCCTTCCAACCGTACAAGTCGGCGGGACCGGACGGGATTATACCTGCCATGCTACAAAGAAGCAGTAAAAGGACCATCCCATGGCTGCAGGCAATCTTTCGTGGTTGTCTGACACTCGGACTTGTTCCTGATTGCTGGAAAGAGGTGAGGGTGGTCTTTATTCCCAAAGCAGGGAAACCCAGTCACTCCACACCCAAGGACTACAGACCAATTAGCCTCTCATCTTTTCTTTTGAAAACACTAGAAAGGTTATTGGACCTGCACCTTAGGAACACTCTCGAAACAAGCGGTGCTCTGTGTAGTGCACAACACGCATATGTCAAAGGCAGATCCGTGGAAACAGCGCTACATGAAGTAACGAAGACAATCGAGAAATCCCTAGGAAACAAGGAATTTACGTTGGCGGCCTTTCTGGACATAGAAGGTGCATTCAACAACCTGAATACAAGAACCATTACATCCTCACTTGAGGAGTCAGGTTCACCACAGTTTCTGACAAACTGGGTTAAGACTATGCTTAACAGCAGAGTTATTAACAGCAGCCTAGGAGACTGTACGATTAAGAAAAGCACAAATCGTGGAACACCACAAGGGGGAGTCCTATCTCCTCTACTGTGGAACATCTCGATTAACAAAATACTTACATCCCTTGTCAACAGAGGTATCAAGATAGTCGCCTACGCGGATGATATAGTAGTACTAATAACAGGAAAATACCTTTCCACCATTAGAGATATTATGGAATCTACGTTATCAGAACTATCCAAATGGACGGAACATAACGGTCTTTCGGTTAATCCGGAAAAGACCGAACTCATTCTGTTCACCAGGAAATATAAGGTACCAAAATGGGACCCACCGAAGCTTAAAGGTGTCCGACTTAATCTTTCAACCGAGGCCAAGTACCTGGGCGTGATATTCACCTCCAAACTTAACTGGAAACGGAATACTGAAGAAAGAATGAAGAAAGGACTTAATGCCTTTTATGCATGTAGGAAGACCTTTGGGAAAAACTGGGGCTTGCAACCGAACATTGTGCACTGGATGTACACCGCGATTGTGAGACCCATTCTTACCTACGGCTCAGTTGTTTGGTGGGAAGCGGTTAAAACCAAATCCCATCTTAAGAACCTGAACAAGGTGCAGAGAATTGCTTGTCTGGGAATAACAGGCGCAATTAAATCCACACCACAACTAGGTCTGGAAACGCTATTGAACCTGCAACCCATTGAGCTATTCACTAAGAACGTTGCAGCCAAAGCCGCTCTCAGATTAAGAGAGAACAAAACTTGGAAGCCTGGTTACTGCGGACACTCAAGCATACTTGAAATCTTCGATCGAAAGGGACTCACGTCACTCACCGATTACGAGAAACCCAGATATGACTTCGAGAAAAATTTCAGAATCACTATACCCAAAAGGCAGGACTGGAAATCACCCAGTACCATCATTAAAGGTATAGCCGTCTATACGGACGGTTCAAAAACAGAAAATGGAACAGGAGCCGGCATATTCTCAGAAAGGCTTGCTATTAGCCAGTCGTACCGACTGACCGATCACTGTAGTGTCTTTCAAGCTGAGATATATGCGGTTAAAAAAGCAGCACAGACTATCTTATCGATGGGACTACCAGCAATGGAAATAACCATCTGTGTGGACAGTCAAGCAGCACTTAAAGCTATCGGCTCCAATCTTATAAATGCGAAATGTGTTACGGATTGCCTCGTGGCGCTCAGGGCTATAAGTCATCACTCAATTCTACTCTGCTGGGTTCCGGGACATGTTGGAGTGGAAGGGAATGAAAAGGCGGACGAACTGGCCAGATACGGCTCTGATATGAACCCTCAACTAGCGGACGGAGAGGTGTTACCGCCCTTCAACACTGCTAAGACTTTTATTGAAGGCGTCACCACACAACTGGCTAAGGAACAATGGAGCAACACCATCGGTTGCGTCATAACCCGAAGTCTGTGGCCTGTGGTTGACACCAAAAGATCAAAGTTCCTAATCTCCCTTAATAGAAGCCAAATCCGGATGCTCGTCGGTGTTTTAACCGGACACTGCATCATAGGAAACATGGCTAAAAGGCTAGGACTTTTTGCAAATGACTTCTGCAGAAGCTGTAGAGACGAAGAGGAAATAGAGTCCGTGGAACATCTTCTATGCCACTGCCCAGCTTTACAGGAACGCCGCTCATCCTGTATGGGAGCTAGGTTTTTCGAAAGTCTGGACGACTTGGCAGGGGTACCCCTATCAGACATAAAACTATTCCTCAACAGATCGAAGTGGTTTTGTTAGCCACATGTCCTTACATGTACAAACAGGGTACTCACAATGGGCCTTCATGGCTTCTGGGTGAAATTTGCATCAGTTGCAAAACTGCCCTCCCAACCTAACCTAACCTAACCTAATTCTGAGTTGAGAGGTTGAAGAGTCAACATTAACAATGATAGTTCATTTCACTAAAAATAAATTTTAAACGGGGTAAACATAAAAATACTGCCCAGGAGGCAATTTTCAGCACCATTTGGAGTGCACATTTATTAAGACGGTAGTTTGAAATTAACCAATATTTCCTGACAAAATTAACAAAAATAAAAAACTGTCCGATTTCGCTTAACATATCCATTATCCACTTCCAATGGATTTGATTAAACTCTCAACCTTCGTCTTTTTTTCTATTTTTTTTGTTTGTGCATATTATTTACACCTTTCTGTTTACAATACCGCAGCAATTAACACAATACTCATTATAACGATTCCTGTATAATTTATAATAAAATAAATCTTCTAAAACGCGAGGACAACAAAATTGTTTACCAAACAGACAATTTTATCTATACAATTTATCCCAAATGACAGTTGAGAGCTGTTTTCAATTTCACGAAAAGTGATTTCGAAAAAAATTCGGAGTAACCAAATCGGTCGAAATACAGAACACTGAAAATGAATTCACTCGATTTACAATTTCTATTCCGATTTCATTTCACTCGATTTCTGGAACCTAGCTGTAAGTAATTTTTTGAAATGGAGTAGATACTTTGTTTTATTTCATGGTTTTTCAATCCATCATTTTTGTTTGACATGTATTTTCAGGATCCTTGCATAAGTATGTTGAAATGTAGGGGTGACTAAGATGACGTGGACAATGATGACAGGCAACAGGAGTTGTGGAGCGTTTTGAGCTTGCACGTAGGTGTTGTTACGAAAAATGAGCGAGTAACAATCGTGGTATTCTGCTCATTAGTGAACAGGGTTATGGGGAGCGCAACTCAAAGGTACCATAACACCTTCGGTACTGATGTAGAGAGAGAAGGGAAAAGGCGTACCATTTACCAACCAAGTTGATAGATGCGGTTAGTTTTCTTCATGGCTATTAAAGTTACAAATGTTTCGTCGGTCGCTGATGGACTATATTGTTAAGCATCGTGTCTTTGGTTATACTCGATGTTGGATATATTATGTTGGATGTGTTAGTCGAAAGAATGCAACCAGACCAAGTTGATGACATCATATGTGCCGAGGTTCCAGATCCCGAAACCGATCCAACCTTCATGATGTCATAATTACAAACATTATTCATGGGAAGGTGTCAGTATTTTTATTTCACATTTTTTGTTTCGTGCGAACCAACTTACAAACACATGAAAACCAATTTAACAGCTCACTAAAATTCGATCACATTTCGGTAACAAGTCATTCCCAAATACATTATACACACTGTTACTGTTACGGAAATATGTCTGAAATGTAGGAACAGCGCTTACACTATAACCATCAATTTCTAATTGAGTTCTGGACCCGATAGGTGGTGCTGAAACACTATAGGTGGTACTTTGCAAAACATAAGCGGTATAGGAAAACGATTTGTGGCAGCTCCGATTCAAAAATAAAATCAAGCGCTATTTCTAAAGTTACATAATTAAAATTATAATTCACATTGTCCAAATAAAGCACTTTGCAAACCTAAGCGGACTCCGCTTATTCAGAACGACTTGCCATTGGTATTGAAGCGTCTACATAAAATAGCATGTGCATTGTGCATATGCATGCTCGAAATTATTACTTTCATTACATTAACAAATTTGGGCGGAACGAAGTTCGCGGGATCAGCTAGTATAGTATAAAGTATATAATGATTTCCAATCATAAGGTCTATTCATATAAAATAGTATAAATAATTTGTTCAATTATATTAATATCAATTATTATTATTTTATTATCTTTTATTGTTATAATATTAGCAACTGTTTTATCTAAAAAATCTTTAGTAGATCGTATTTGTTCTTAGAAAGCTGGAAGATGGTCGAGCTTTCCAGAAAGTGGAATTTTTAAATTGAGAAAAAATATACAGTCCACTACGTTTTTGTACTTGTTTCAACTTTTGTTTCGATGTAGTTTATACATTAAAGAGGAACTTTAATGATAATACAGTCTGCGCCGCTCTACATATTTAATTAGGGATGTTACGGAGGTGGTTTTACCGGAATCGGAGTCGGAGTCGGAAGCCTCATACCGACCTCCGCGGAGTCGGAGTTGAATCGGAGTCGGAGGCGGATATGTTGCAACTAACAAGTTTTGACAACATTTCAAAATAGGGAAATGAGGGTACATACTACTAAATTGTCATAACTTAATTTTAATAGACTCAGAAAGTTGCAGCCATAGGGCGTCAATACTGACAATACCAAGTAACGATATTACCATCTTCATTGACAATCAGGCGGCAATAATAACAGTTTCTGTGAATGAAAAAAATAAATTAGTCCACCGCTGCCGCAAAGAGCTCGTAGCACACAACGAATATCTGCTGGGTCAAGTAATAAAACCGGCAATGAGAAGGCGTATGAACTGACGAAAGAGGGGTCCGTAATGGATCTTGATCGAGCACCACTTTGAAGTCTCAGAGATGGCGTGGAGAACAAAATTCGAATGAAATCCAACAACAGGTGAAAAGAACTTACTACCTGCGAAATCACATACATATATAAATATATATTATATAACTAAGGTTAAGCTAAATAGTGAGTCACGCACACACGATCGCACTCTTCATAATATAAACTTTTCACATATTTTGAACTGAATATTATATTTATATGAATACAAAAAAACATTTAAATAGTACTAAATAAATGAATAAACAAAGGTCCGCTTCGCGTGCAGTTTGGTTGGGAAATGAAGTCGTGGGCATAATAATTATATCGTAAAACGAATATTGGCGTTTAATAATTTTGTAGGTATTGCCCTGCGTTAAAGTAAAACCCACGATTATTTCTAACTTTGAAGTTTATATACTTTCCATAATAGGTACCCAATACGAAAATATCTACATATTCTACATCTATTAATGTCGAATCTTTTTCGCTGAAGGACAGTATCAAAAGAAATTTTTACACTTGTATGTAGTCGGTACGTAATAGCAATAAATATGGACCTTGTTCAACAAAATTTGCAGCTCATATTTGTATATATTTCTTATTTGCAGATTTTTCTTTCATCTTGTTACGATTTATTCTCTTTAGCTACATTAACGGGTCGCGGATACACTGATATTTTCGATACAAAAAAATAACAAAGCACCAAAAAAATTGCAAGGAAAATAATATGAAGGTTTTGAACAAATTGAAGTAAATTAATTAATAAAACTTTTTATGAGTAAATTATTTTTCTATGGCTAATATATTCAATTTCTTTTCTTCTCAATACAATGGTAGGTACATATTATCTACATTATGAGAAAATCGTCTGACTTCAATTTTGCAAGTATTTGAAGGAAATTTGGGATGTGATTTCCAATTCGAAGCGTTCAACCGGATTAAGATTGGAATTATTTTACAATTAATTACCTTTTAAAATCTCTCATTAGACGTCTTCGAGCGGGTGTGGACATTTTTGGCTATTATAAATACTAGTTTTTCCTCGGGCAAATTTTTCACAAAACTCCGTAATAAAATATTTTTTTACTTTTGTCCGTCAAAGCGGAACAAGGACAGTAGATACGTGTTAGACAAATTAATGTTCTTCTTAAAATATCTTGTTGTCTCTCTTCTATCAAGAGGAAAATAAAAGTTTTGGGAGACACTATTCGTTTCTCACTTGCCTATTATGCCTCCCTCGAAAAATATAAGAATAACAACTTTGTATTCATACAAAAGTGTGTTCACAGAGTTCAGATTGATGCCGAACCACTGTCGAGAGGTGAAGTTGAGTATAATTTTCAAAAAGGTGAACAATTAAAAAAAAAAAAAAAAAAAACTACCAGAGAATATGCACTGTCGTAGTACCATGTTAAAATTATTTATATAGTTTTACATTGTAGACATCACATTTATATTTATCTTTAATATTTTTAAAACCGTGCTATATTAACACATTGTATTGTGAATGCACCCTATTCATTGACAGTAGGAGTGCCAAGAAAAAAAATAAAGAGTCGGTGTTTAAACCATAGACAAACCATACTGAGACCACCAACTGGCAATCCTCTTGCCGCTGACCCCTCGATTTTTTTTTTCAAATTCGCCATTTTGTTTTCCTATCGGTGTTATTTGAATTTACAATCCGTGTGAGCAACAAAAAAAAAGCGAAGAGTTTTCTTTTGACAGAAGTCGATTGACAAATGTCAAAATATGTTTACACAATTTTATTTTTCCTGCAACAAATTAAAAAAAATGTAAGTTTTCGCGTATTTTTAGTGTTTAAATTAATAAATAAATACATTATAATATGTCTAACAGATTTGTCCAAGCTCCAGGAGAATACATGCCAACAAGAGTTTATGGCCAAATTCATGGAATACGAAGCACAAAGTGAACAGGCGAACGTTGAACAAAAGCGTATCGATAACAAAAAGCGTAGGAAGACCGTAATTGTAAGTTGATTTTAATTAACATGAACCTGACAACGAATTGATAACCATTTTGTATCCACTTCTAGGAAGATACCAAGCAACAGCAGCAGCAACGTGTCCAGGAGGACAATTTCAAAAAGTAAGTATGTACATATATAGTAAAAGTTGTGTAAATTGATTCCTGAACCTTTAACACTAGGCAAGAGGAAAGTTTCGCACGCCAGGAGCCAATGCGCCGGCAAACCATCGAACTACTAGAGCACGAGATGAGAACCAAATCTGAAACCAAAGGTGGACTGGGAGAATCATGATATCAACCTAAAAGAGATTCGTCTAAAGGCAGAAGAAAATTGCATCACTGTCATCATCAGCATCAACACTGCTGGCACAGTCATTGGTACTGGATTCAAAGCAATTCTCACTGATTGGGACAACGTTTTTACTGCTGCTCGTGGTCTCTCGGTGTGTGTACTCTGCCAAGGGAGCAACTGGTGTTGTTTCTCGGTTGTTGGATGCTGCATCTTATAAAGAGTTTGTCTTAATAGTTTGCTTTTCTTATATCATTATAAAACATTCGCAGCCCAAAATGACACCAAGTGAGACGAGAGCTGTTATCAGGACGGTGCATGTCGTGATGTGGAAGTGATGGAAAGTGAAACCGCACACAGGGCTGTGCCTATGGAGCAGTATACAGACGCAGATGTAGACTTCTCATAAACGTGTTAATATTAATATTTAATAAAATATAAATTTTTTGTTTATATCTTGAGACTTAATTCGCCAAGACACTGGTATGAATGTTATCTTGCTTTGATTGCAGTTGTACCAGAAAACCAGAATCCAAAAAAAATTGGAATAAAAGAGTAAGCAGTCATAGCAAAGAGACCCCAGAGTTATTGTAAATGATTTCAAAATTAACTTATCTTAAAAGAAATGGTGCCTATTTATTTGGGTGGCAGGCAAATACTGTCTTGTATACTACTAACAATCAATAAATCCTGCAGCAAATTTGCGAAGCGACTGTATGTGTGTTTTCTTTAACTTTTTAATTTTTTCTAAAGCGTTCTTAGGAGTAGAAGAGTTCTACTTGCTACCAAATGGAAAAACACCCCCGAACAACAATCCACAACAAAGCAGGCGTTCATATACACCTCCACATGCTCGGTGGCAAATCCATGCTTCGTGCAATCGGTGCCCAAATCGAAAAGACTACAAACCATGAAGCTTGTCATGACCTCAGTGGCCGGAGACAACGATATCAACGAAAAGAAATGCCTTAAGGCATACGCATACACATTATACATACGATGAAGAGCCATCGACATCCAAAAAAGAAAGTCCATCCATTTCAGCTAAACAGAATTAACAAATCTTTGTTTTCTTTAAATAAACGTATAATACACAAGTTAGGTTAGGTAAACCGAATAAAATGATCCTATGTCCAAATCTGGTAATCATTGTGTCGTAAATTGAGATGAGACCCATGCCAGGCGAAATTTAATTTAGTGAGTATAAGCTCCTCCGAGTTAAATTGTATTCTGGAAATAGACAATTGTTTTGACTGCATATTCAAAACCACAGGTGCATAACACTTACTTGATTGAGTACGAGATTCCCGTTGAATGGTCAATGATCTTTCCCTTCTCCATTTGTCTCGGTTTTCCACCTCTTGCTGGAACTGTATGATGCACTCTAGGAAGGCAACTCATTCAATGTACTTACGCGTTATTCTGCCATTGCGTGCTCATTAATACTGCCCAAACTCCCATCCAGTATGAGTGGCTTTTGGCATCTTTGGCAGGCATCAGTCATAGTCTTTCGGTGATGTTGATGATAACCTACTGAATGTATAATATCAGCTTTAGGCAACCTTTTCAATATCAGAAGTTGCAACTTGCATTGCTCCAAGTTGTTGTCTGTATGGCTTCCTCATAATTGTGGTGAAACTGTTGTGTCAGTGTTAGTTTCAACCGTGGCAATCGTGACAGTGTTCAGAAGTATACAGCATTTTTAAAAGAAGTTCAAATCAAATTTGGTGAATAAGTATATTATTATCTCAGAACATTTTCATCAATTTTCATATTAGTGGTTTCATTACATTCTGTAGGTATTTCTATTCAACCAAAGTGTTAATTCACCATTATTGTTCCATTATAATACCAAAACACACGACTTATATACATTGTTACATTCAGGCTGGGATTCGTAAAGATAAAACACTATTCCGTTAAACTTTTCTAACAAAATTCACTTTTATTACACTTTTATCGACTATTCTAATATTTCACTTCTTAAGTACCAGAACAATATTACTTAAACAATTCTTCAACGATTCAAGCCAATCACTTAATTTACTCTATTACTTTTCACTTATTTATCTTCACAAACTATTACTATCTCGAACTTTAACCAATCACTGTTATAAATCAACTGTCTCGCCCTCTTCTAAAAGCTGTCCTTTTATACCCGCTCCGCCATCTGACGAGAACTTTCTAGCTAATCCTAAGTGGTTCTAGAATAAGGTTCAGTGGTGACAGATTCCAGTCTCCAATTGGAAGTGACACTTGAGTGGAACTTGTTTTGTGACTATTAGGCCTGGTTTCACCAAACTGTGACTAAGGGCTTGTTTCACCATTTAGGTTACACGATACCTTCCACGCCACAATATCCCCCTCTTAAACTTGTTCGTCCCGAACAAACTCGTTAACATTTTCACCATTATAACGATGAAGACGATCCACATGAACCACTTTCAGCTTGCCTCTTCCTCGTTGGATGCGATAGACAACGTCGTTGATGTGCTTTACGATTGTATAGGGCCCTTCCCAGTTTTGTTGCAACTTAGGCGATAAACCTTTCCTTCGATGAGGGTTATATAGCCATACCAGCTCTCCTTCCTGGAATCCTGTAGTTGTCGTTTTAGTATCGTACCTCGTTTTCATGCGGTCACTGGCTATCTTAATCTTATCCCTAGTGTCTCGATGCACGTCCCTGATGATATCCCTGAGGTCTGTAACGTATTCCTCCTCATTCTTGGGCTCTTCGCATGGATATCCAAACATCAACTCGCTAGGTAGGCGGACTGTTCGACCAAATAAGATTTCAGATGGAGTATGTCCTGTGGTGTTATGCACTGCTCCTCGATAAGCCAATAAAAACATGGGAATCTGCTTATCCCAGTCTCTCTGGTCTTCGCCAACGACCTTAGAGAGGTGTTCATTCAGTGTCCTGTTGAAGCGCTCCACCATCCCATCTGATTGTGGATGAAGCGGGGTTTTCCTTGTCTTGTGAATCCCGAGTAACTGGCACACTCCTTGGAAAATCTTCGACTCGAAGTTCCGTCCTTGGTCTGAATGCAGTTCCATTGGTACACCGAATCTGCTTACCCAGTTATTGACGATTTGCTCCACCACGGTTTTAGCTTCTTGATTTGGGATAGCAAATGCTTCAGGCCACTTACTGAAATAGTCCATAACAACGAGGATGTAACGATTTCCATTGTTTGTTTCAGGAAACGGTCCCGCAATAGCAACTGCTATCCTTTCGAAAGGGGCTCCAACATTGTATTGATGCATTTTGCCACGGACTTTCAGTCTCGGACCTTTGCTGGCCGCACATGTAACGCATTTCCTGCACCAAGTTTCAACGTCCTCCCTTGAATGAATCCAGTAAAAGCGTTCCCGCACTTTTTCGAGCGTTTTATTGATTCCCAAGTGGCCTCAAGACACTCCATCATGCAATTCCCTGAGCACTTCCATAACCTTTGACCTGGGTACAACAAGCTGCATTACGAACGACTTTCCATCCGGGCTTTCCCATCTTCTTTTTAGAATGCCGTCTTGTACGTGAAGGGAGTCCCACTGCGCCCAGTATGCCTTCAGCTCGGGGCTCCTATTGGATGTCTCCTGCCAGTCTGGTTTTCCCTCATGCTCCTTCCAGGCGATAATCGGTTCGATATCCGGATCTTCCCTTTGAGCCTCCCGTATTTCCCGCGCACTCTAGCCACCAATGGGCATAGCTCTCACCCTTTGAACGGACGCGACATCTTTTTCCTCGTGTCGTAAGCAATGTTTGCAATTTGCTTTGCACGGTCGACGGGAGAGAGCGTCTGCATTAGAGTGAAGACTTCCCTTTCGATGTTGTATTTCGTAGTCGTACATCTGCAGCCGTTCGATCCACCTTGCGACTTGGCCTTCAGGATTCTTAAAGTGCAGCAGCCACTTTAAAGATGCATGATCTGTGCGGAGGATGAATTTCCGCCCATAAAGGTACTTATGGAAATGTTTTGTCGCCAATACCAAAGCTTTGAGAGAACTTTGCTGAAGTAGGAAACTACTTTCTCTTGGCCATCGTGCACCTGGGAAAGGACGGCTCCAATTCCCACATTACTAGCGTCTGCATCCACAACCAGGGGTGGGGTACGCTAGTATGGGGGCGTTGCACAACTGTTGCTTAAGTTCCTTGAAGCTCTTTTCGCACTCACCTGACCATTTGAATTGTTTGCCTTTTTCTGTCAGTTGATGCAAGCTCTTTGTGATCCTGGCAAAGTCCTTTACAAATCGTCTGTAATAGGTCGCAAGTCCCAGGAAGCTTCTCAGTTGATGTTTGTCTTTGGGTACCGGCCAGTTTTTCACTGCATCGACCTTCTCCGGATCAGTCTTGACTCCTTTGGAAGAGATGATGTGCCCGAGGTACTTCACTTCTGATCTAAATAAGGAACACTTCTTCGGGTTAAGTTTTAGTTGCGCACTTCGTAGTCTTTGGAACACCTCCTTAAGGTTATCTCGATGTTCGTTAAATGTTTTTCCTACTACGATGACATCGTCCAGGTAGACCAAGCAGGTTTTCCACGTTAGTCCCAGCAGAACGCGCTCCATTAGACGTTCAAAGGTAGCTGGAGCATTGCACAGTCCAAATGGCATTACTGTAAACTGCCAAAGGCCGTTTCCTGCTGTGAATGCTGTTTTCTCGCGGTCTTCTGGATGGATCTTCACTTGCCAGTAGCCACTCTTCAGATCGAGAGTCGAAAACCATTTGGATAGTGTGTCCAGGGTGTCGTCAGTTCTTGGAAGGGGGTAGCTATCCTCCTTGGTGACGTTGTTGAGTTGGCGATAGTCCACGCAGAATCTCGTACTTCCGTCTTTCTTCTTGACCAGGACGACCGGCGATGCCCACGGACTTTTTGAGCTTTCAATCAGTCCTTCCTTTTCCATCGTCGACACCATTTCTGCAACCTCCGTCTGCTTAGCCAATGTTAGTCGTCGGGGAGGCTGACGAATCGGTCTCGCATCTCCGGTGTCGATTCGGTGTTGTACGAGATGTGTTCGGCCATACTCGCCGTTCTGTGAAGCAAATATATCAGCAAACTCATTGATTAGACTCCCTGCCATGGATCGCTGCTCCTGATCCAGCTCGCACTCTCCGAGTATATTCTTTTTCATTTCCGATATCTCCGTAGGTCTAACCGCTTTCACATCACTTGCATTGGACAACTTTGTGACCGCAGTAATCGGTACGCACTTTCCAATCACTTCTCCTTGCTTTAGTTTCACGCTTTTGTGTTCCACATTGAGGACACGAATGGGAACCAAGTTTTTTTTAGGTTTAACCGGCATCTTTCCGACAATATAGCTCTGATAATAATTTTCTGGATCTGGCTCGACTAGGTAGAATCGGTGGCTCCCAGGGTCACCTTCCAGCTTTGTCCAAATAACTGTCTCTGACGAAGGTGGTACTATTTCGTCCTCGCTTACAACTGTCCGTAGAGCTGCGAAGTTCTCGTTCCCGTAAACCATCGGAATCTCGACGTTCTTGTACTTTGTAACTTGTGAACCGATGTCGAGCACTATATCATGCATCTTCATAAAGTCGATTCCTATGATGCATTCGTCACATATATCAGCCACTAAGAATGCATGGGAGAAGACTATTCCTGCAAGGTTTATCGTCAAGAGTACCTCACCATACACCTTTGCTGTTGCTCCAGTTGCTGTGTTGTGCAGCCATGATTGGCGAACGATGTCCCTTCTGATTATGGAAGCGGTGGCACCTGTATCGATTGTAGCCACATACTTTTTCTGGCCGATATGGGCTTCCACTGTCAGGCTCCTATTACATCGTTTGGTCTGGGAAACCTGAATTGTGGTCCTGGGGGTGTCGATTCCAGAAACCAGCTTCTGCCCCGCGAAGTTGGTTCTTACTCGTTTCCCGACTGATGGCTTTGTGATGTTCCATCCGCCGAACGCTCAAACGCCTCCTCGTTCCTAGCTCTGCAATGTGGACAACTGCCCTGTCTACGTTCGGCTCTGCACTATCGTTGTAGATGTCCAATTTTGTTGCAGTTCCAGCAACGGATCGGTCCCCTTCGAGAACTGTTACGGTCGACTACTTCTGTTCTCTGGCACGAGCATTCAACGGATGTCATTTCTCTCACGCGGTGAAATCCTTGAGATGCTTGGTCAGCAGCTCTCATGGTTAAAGCAAATGCCAGTGCCTCAGGAAGAGTTCTCTTTCCAGCCATTCGTAGAGCCATCTGCAGTTGTCTGTCCTCTATGGCTTGTGTAAATGCCTCAATAGCCATTTCATTGATGACATCCTCGCCGGCATTGGGATAAGACAAGTGCGCTAGCCGTTCGATATCAGCTTGCAGTTGCTGGAGTGTTTCTCCCCTCTTCTGGATTCGACTGCGAAGTTGCACTCTATATACTTGCTGCATATGGTCGTCACCGAATCGCATCTCAATAGCCTTCACCAATGCATCGTAGTCGCGTTGTTTTTCTGCTGAGACAGTTTGAAGCAATTCTGCAGCTGTACCTCGTAATGCGAGTGTTAATGCAATCGACTTTTCCTCGTCGTCCCATCCATTGGTCGTTGCAGCTGCTTCGAACTGTCTCTTATAAATTGGCCATGATGTTTGACCATCAAAAACGGGTGGTTGCATCTCCTTCCTTCTTGGACAGTCAGCAGAAAATTCCCGAGCCTTCTGCTTCTTGACTTTTTCGAGTTCTTTAGTTATGTTCTCGATGTTTGTGCCGAACTCTCTAGATATGTTCTTGATGTTTGTTCCGAGTTCTTTGGCTACGTTCTCGATGTTTGTCTCGTGTCTATGAAACGTTTCATTAATTTCCTCGAACTTGGTTTCATGCTGGCTTAATTTCTCATCAATAGCGTCGATTTTTACATCTAGAACATTCTTAAATTCTTCCACGGCGTCTTTTTGTGCGGCGACAATGGAATTTTTCTGTTCTTCTAAAGAATTCTTTTGTTCTTCTAGAGAGTTCTTCTGTTCTGCGAACTTAGATTCCATAGAATTCTTCTGTTCTGCAAACTTAGATTCCATAGAATTTTTCTGTTCTTCTAGAGAATTCTTCTGTTCTGCGAACTTATATTCCATGGAATCTTTCTGTTCTTCCATCTTGGCAAGAAGTAATTCCATCATTGCGCTAATATCAACGCTTGGACTTCTGCCACGTCGAATAGCATGGTTTTTGGATCTTCTCCCTTGTTTTGGACAGCTTCCTGCAGACGAAGTATGAGGTCACTTTTCCCTCCAGCTGTGGAGAGATTCCGCTTTTCTAGTTCACTTTTCAATTGGGGTATGCTTAGATGTAGCAATACACGACCCATTTTGTTTGTCTCTTGTAATTTAGTAAATCACAAATTCACTCTTTTTTTTTTTTAAACTTCACTTAGACACTTAGCACAGAATAAGTTTTATCCCACTTCTGACACCAATGTTACATTCAGGCTGGGATTCGTAAAGATAATACACTATTCCGTTAAACTTTTCTAACAAAATTCACTTTTATTACACTTTTATCGACTATTCTAATATTTCACTTCTTAAGTACCAGAACAATATTACTTAAACAATTCTTCAACGATTCAAGCCAATCACTTAATTTACTCTATTACTTTCCACTTATTTATCTTCACAAACTATTACTATCTCGAACTTTAACCAATCACTGTTATAAATCAACTGTCTCGCCCTCTTCTAAAAGCTGTCCTTTTATACCCGCTCCGCCATCTGACGAGAACTTTCTAGCTAATTCTAAGTGGTTCTAGAATAAGGTTCAGTGGTGACAGATTCCAGTCTCCAATTGGAAGTGACACTTGAGTGGAACTTGTTTTGTGACGATTAGGCCTGGTTTCACCAAACTGTGACTAAGGGCTTGTTTCGCCATTTAGGTTACACGATACCTTCAACGCCACAATATTATTAATGTAGGCTTTAAAATACGAGACACATAAAAATGGAACAAATACACTTACGTATACTTTATTTTTTAATTACACATATTTAGAATAACGGAGAAACTCATAATTTATACTTATTGGGCCTTACCAATAATCATTTTTAACCTTCGCTCTAAATATTTCCAAGGTCACACTATGCAATTTTGTATGGAAAATGTCGCCATTGTGAGTTCGAAAAACTTAACCTGGACACTAAAAATGATTATTGGTATCGCGGATTAACAGCAACGATATTAATCTTACGACCATATTATTCACTCCGGGTGTAACGCGATTTTAATCTAATTTTACACCCGACCATTAATCCGCAATTATTAAACCCGACAATTTAAACCTATGTCCATAATATTCACTGAAAAACATGCATTAAACCCGCTGGATTAAAGGTGGATTTAAATGCGGATTTAAAACAGTTTAAACCGTTTTTAATCCGTTTTAAACCTGCGTAATGTCAAAATTCTCATATAATGACATTTGTTTTTTGTCACATTTTATTAGATTTTTTTTGATTTGTTTTGTGTCAACAGTTGTTTTTTCATTTCCTTTTAACTTTATGTAAAATAAAAGCAGAAAGACAGAGATGAATGATTAAAAGAGATGGAATGGATATCTTATTTCGTACGTCGATCCCCCCAAAACCCATTTGTTTACATAGTTGTTTTTGTAATTTCAGGACCCGTCTGTGAACACGCGTGACCAACAAAAAAGCTTGTTGCTATTTATTTTATTTCACTTTTTTATTTCTTGCCTCCTACGAGCAAAGAAATGTCAAAAGTGTAACCTAAACCAAAACAGTGAATATTATGATATTGAGTTTTAACCCGGGTTAAAGTACTTAAACTGGTCTCCGGAGTGCGGTTTAAATTTAATCGGATTAAACGCTGTCAAGTTTAAAAAACTGGGTTAATGTTCGGATTTAACGACTGAATATTATGGACTTGGGTTTATTTTTTGGGTTAAACTCACTTAAATCCGGATGTCAACTTTAACCCGGATTAAAGGGAGTGAATAATATGGCCGTTAGTATTTATAAATTATAGCTATACTACTAAGCGACATTTGTGATAAGCATATTCTACTCTATTTATGTTAACTGCCTCACGAATGTTCTATAAAAAAATGTTTTTATTTGTTTATTATTCTTCAGAACTGTTTATCTTTCTTTTATGTCTAATAAATATACAATTTTTTTTTTAAATTGATCACTGTTCACACAAAATTTAGTTGTAATAATTATTTTCAAATTTAACGGACAAAATTTGATGAACGCAGCCAGCAACTTTGCCCACAGCGGAAGCGGGTGGCAAGCAACTTTGCCCACAGCGGAAGTGGCTTCTGTAAGGTGCCAGCGTATTGGTGAAACGAAATTTTTGAAGTTTCGTGACATTTGTCAATTCGATTTTCTATGTAACAATACTAATGCACCTTACAGTTACCATCCCATGGTAATATAGCTTGTAGGCAAGTAACGGAAAATCGGCCGGAGTTGGGGGTCCCAGTATTGTCTCTGAATTCTACCATTCTGCAAAACACGTTTTCGTGGTGAAATAAAACAAACCATCTTAACTGTGGGAACGCATCCATCAGCTGATCGAAATCACCAAATACACTAAACTCAGTCAGTGTTCTTAGCATTCTCTCTTTATTTTTCCCACGAAGCGAGGGCATTTTTCCCTTTTCGCCGTACTCAAATACCCTCGATTTGCTTTTGAAAAAATATTTCTTCTAAAAGTAAAGCTGGTATTATTCGGAAAGAAATTCACATTAAATTAACCTTGAGTATAAAAATCGCAGTTTGTTAACATTACAATGATTATTTCTTGCTACTAGAAATCTTTTGCAAAAAGACAAATCTCTTTTTTATGGGCATTTAGTGTGTTGCATTGTAGTTCGAATGTTTTTTCGTCAGATTCATGACGCTTAAACAATTTTGATGCTTTATTTTTGTTTTGCACGAATCGTTTTTCGGGCAACAAAATGTCCACAAAAGGTAGAAATTCCACGATGTAGGATGACTGCTGAGTGTCAGTATTTCATTATACCCCCTCCATTCACTTTTTTTTTTGTTTCGTTGCCTCACACGTATTCACCGATACGAAATTTAAGAGAGAATTTTTCTTTCAAAATTTGCGGGGGGAATCGGGTAGGTGCGCGGGAGCTGACGGTCTATTTAATACTTAGTTTATGCACCCGGACTTAAACACCCTGAGGTCAACCCAGACAACGATGCATACTACGAGTATGAATCCGAGAAGACAGGTACAATTTATGTAAAATAGATATAAGAAAACAAAACATTGTATACCGTTGGGCCCCTGTTGTTGAGCCAACGCATTTAAATATTTAATATTCACCACCATATTTTGCTACCTAGAATTAAGTCAAATTGTATATAAAGAAAGTTTAATAAAAGTAAATGCTAAATGCTAAATGCGCACCTACCCGATTCCCCCCGCAAATTTTGAAAGAAAAATTCTCTCTTAAATTTCGTATCGGTGAATACGTGTGAGGCAACAAAACAAAAATAAAAAGTGAATGGAGGGGGTATAATGAAATACTGAAGGTAAGATTAGACTGTATGCCAAGTGGTCATAAAATGCCAATTTCTGACAGTTCTCCTGTCAAAATATGGTCATACAGTGTAATGGGCATATCTCATATGCTCTAATGACCTGAATGCCACAAACGACCAGGCTGATTTTGACAGATAAAAATGCCAAAATCGCATATAGTGTAATGGGACAATAAGCACGAATGCCAGCATAAAGCCCTATATGCCCATATGCACTTTTTCGAAATTTCGTTATGGCATTGCTGGCATTTTTTATTTTTGATGGAACAAGTATTATTTTGTTGTCATCGGTGTTTGATGAGTTCGTAGGATTGCGATTTGTTTTCTTTATCTTTTTTTGTGGATTATTGAATCTATATCATTTGCGTAAATTATTTAATTGTCTACATCGCAATTTTTTTAAGTTTAATTAGTGGTCTTGTTCTTGTCCCTCATTGTGGTTGTGTATATACTTTTTTCCTGTTGTGAAATTTTGTTTGTGTAAAAATTGTTTGCTTTCTGTTTGTTTTGTGCTAAATAAATTTCCAACTTCAACTTTTTTGATTTGTTTTTCTGTACATCATTACCCTTCTACAACATTGGGTAATAAATAACAAATGCCTTAAATGACAATCGAGGCAAATATGACCGTATTGGTAATTTTAGTCATATAGTCTAATATAGAGTTTTGATAATTGTGGCATTTTGTTTATTTGACAGCTAATCTGGTCATTTGACTTTTGGCATTCATATGCTTAATTGGCATACAGTCTAATCTTAGCTTGACACTCAGCAGTCACCCTACATCGTGGAATTTCTACCTTTTGTGGACATTTTGTTGCCCGAAAAACGATTCGTACAAAACAAAAATTAAGCTTAAAAATGGTTTAATTATCAGGAATCTGACGAAAAAACATTCGAACTACAATGGAACACACTTAATGCCTATAAAAAGAGATTCGTCTTTTAGCAAAAGATTTCTAGTACCAAGTATTAACCATTATAATGTTAACAAACTGCGATTTTTATACTCAAGGTTAATTTAATGTGAATTTCTTTCTGAATAATACCAGCTTTACTTTTAGAAGAAATATTTTTTCATAAGCAAATCGAGGGTATTTGAGTACGGCGAAAAGGGAAAAATGCCCTCGCTTCGTGGGAAAAATAAAGAGAGAATGCTAAGAACACTGACTGAGTTTAGTGTATTTCAATCAAAGATAATGGAATACAGAGATATATATCTTTCCAGTGGAAGGGCGGCTGCCTACAAGCTGTTTTCCAGAAAAATTCATGAAGTCACACACACCTGCTTATTTCTATTATAGTATATGTGAGTTCATGAATTGGACTTTAATGCAAGAATTCGGTATTCTCTAATGTGTATTTCACTATCTTTTTCAGTTTAATCAACACCTCCACAAAAACTAAACAAATTCAAAACGTAACACAAAACAATTAAACACCGCGATGCTCATAAAAGCAAGATGATTCGCGGTCGTCCATTAGCAACATGCTTTTTTGTTAGCCACACGTATTCACAGACGGGGGTTGAAATTACAAAAACAACAATGTAAGCAAATGGGTTTTGGGGGGATAGACGTACGAAAGATAACCATCTCTTTTATTCATTAATCTCTGATTTCAATTAGCTGATGGATGCGTTCCCACAGTTAAGATTGTTTGTTTTATTTCACCACGAAAACGTGTTTTGCAGAATGGTAGAAATAATCATTCGTGGAAATAAAATAAAACATTTTTGTTTTCACAATTATAATTGTGTTTGTTTTCTTTTGTTGTTTTTGGCGAAATGTTATTTTGCCCGCGAATGTCGACAGAAAAAAGGCAACGGATTCAAAGCGAAGAACTAAGGAATATTAAGACATAAAATGTGTTGGGGTTCTGAGGAGAGATATGAACATTTCTGATTGGGTATAATTTATGAGTTATAATATTTTCATGAAGTAACCGTGTAATAACCGAAAACAGAAAGGGGGGAAAAAATTATATTTTTAACAAAGTTTGCAAAAATTTAATAAACAAACGAATTTCAAATTAACGTAATTAATGAAAACAATCAAAATAATGGGACATCAAATAATTTTTTTTTAAATTCTGATGACCAACCAATATGTAGATGAAAATCAATTATTTATGAAGTAATTTTCTTTAAACTGTAAGTCAAAATCGAAACTACAATATATAGTTAAATATATATAAAATATTTAGTAAAATTCCAAATAATTATTTGTAGATACTGATTTTATTACATTTTTGCAAATGGTAAATATTTCCATTGTTTGCAACCACAATGTAAACATCCCGTAATTTATCTAGGTAAAATAAGAAAATCGTAATAATATCCGTGTTTTTTTTAGCTTCGATCTCAACAAAGCAACGTAAAGTAGGATTTTCAGCACGCAATTACAACAACTGTTACGAGTCTCGAAGTGTCAAGTCTTAATTGTGTGCTGAAAAAGAAAATCCTAATATACTTTGCTTTGCTGAGCGAAGCTCGAAAAACGCCTGATATATTCGTTTTAATGAAATGTATGTAGGTACTAAATTCACCACACCAGACCCTCCGTTTTGTTAACACGTCCCGATAACTGCCAATTATTTGAATTATTTGAATTTTTCCCAATGTCACCACAGAATGAAGTGTCAGTCATCTGTCAGGTTGCTATGTGCCAGCGTATGCGTGCGTCTTATGGACTTTAACATGGTACACATACTTTCGCACATAGTAACACGGAAAACAGCTTGTAGGCAAATTCTCTTAAGAGGGCGGAGCTGACGGTCTATTTAATACTTAGTTTATGGTTCAGAGCGCGCTCATAATGCTCGAACTCTGTTCAGTGCTCAGCTCTGAACTAAAAAAGAAAAACGCCTAATAACAATAACTTATTGCCATAAAACCAAATTCTGCAACCAGTATGGACCTAACGGGCACCAGTTGTGGGTATGACCGCTCCAAACGTATTTCTAAAAAATTAACGTCTTTCAAAAATATTACAAAGGAACAAAGTCATATTCAATGCACAACGCTGATCTAGATATTGAATCAGTATAGAAAGAAGTCGAACAAGTTTCTTAAATGCACAACGCTTCTCAACCACGTTAGCTTAGAAACAACCGAATTTATAAATACAGGCAGTGTAATCAGGAGATTAAGGCGGATAAAACATGTTGATCTATAAAAATTAGCTAAGTCAATATATTTTCTAACAAAAAAGTTCAGAAATTCAACAAACGAGGGATCTTTCGATTAGTCGAATGGCTAGGCACATTCACATTCGGTTGGCAAAAGTCATTGCTCTCGGGAGGTGTTTTAGATCGGCTGAAAGGCCTATTGTCGAAGCATCTCTCGCGTACCTAACCTACTAGTTCTCGAATGACTTTCGATGATTTTCCCTTCCAGCGAACCTCCAAAAACACAAAAAAAAAAAGGTTCGTATTTTGTTCATGATAATTTTAATAGTTTTCAATTTGGCAAATAATGCCTGATTTGTAAAATAGACAGGACAGTCGTCAAATTTAAATAATTAACAGTGCATGGAAATTACACATATTTTCAAAGATCATCTGCTGGTATTGCTTGAACAAATCTGGGTAGAAAAATATTCTTGAGGCACCCTGCTTATGGAAAAGGTCATCCATGCCACCAAATATTTGTACACCTAACATTATTGCACTATATTCAATGAAAAAACAATTTTATAAGTGCGAAACACTTATTATTCTCTTAAGGAAACATCTGAAATTCCAATAAATTTCTAAACCGCATCCTACAAATCATTTTTCACGCTGAATTGTCAAAAAATTAATGCGACGGACAATAAAAACCAAGTGAAATAGCTGCGGAGAGATTTTAGTATCGCCACCTACGACTCCGTTTTGGAAGCGATATTTTCCACTCGAACTGCGTACCGCCTAGTGAAATTTTCATTTGGAAAATTCATTTTGACATTTCGCAGTGAAAAATTTGTATGAAAAATTGGATTTCACTTGAACTCCGTACCAGCCTTAAGCATTCTCTCTTTATTTTTCCCACGAAGCGAGGGCATTTTTCCCTTTTCGTCGTACTCCAATACCCACGATTTGCTTATGAAAAAATATTTCTTCTAAAAGTAAAGCTGGTATTATTCGGAAAGAAATTCACATTAAATTAACTTGAGTTCAACTGGATCACGGCAGAACATCTGAGAAGATGGTCAACCATGGAACAATGTAGACAGTCTAAAATGGCAATTAATTGGCCGACCTGCTCCACTCAAAGAAGGGTTCTAAGCATGAGTCGAGGAACACTGAAATGGGTGGTGGCTTTATCTACAGGACATGGTAATTTCGGGTATCACTTAAGGAAGATGGGCCTTAGAGAGGACGATACCTGCAAACTATGCCTGGAGGAATCCGAGACAGCGGCACATATAATGTGTCAATGTCCGGCATTGGCTGGCAGAAGAATGAAGATATTGGGGCATCACTGGGTGGAGACTCAGTCGATGAAACAGATCTCACATAAACAGATGCTAGCGTTAACACTAGGAATCGAACCCAGGGAAGAACTCTGGAGAAATCCAGAGAGTCTATCTGGCTAAGATTTATAGTGGCAGAGAGACGAAAAGAGACCCGTCAATGGTGGTCTGATTCGAACATCTCTCAAATATATATATATATACCTTGAGTATAAAAATCGCAGTTTGTTAACATTATAATGATTATTTCTTGGTACTAGAAATCTTTTGCTAAAAGACGAATCTCTTTTTATAGGCATTTAGTGTGTTCCATTGTAGTTCGAATGTTTTTTCGTCAGATTCATGATAATTGAACCATTTTGATGCTTTATTTTTGTTTTGCACGAATCGTTTTTCGGCCAACAAAATGTCCACAAAAGGTAGAAATTCCACGATGTAGGATGCCTGCTAAGTGTCAGTATTTCATTATACCCCCTCCATTACCTTTTTGGTAATGTGATGCGGGATCAAAGTTTGCTTGCAAATTGCAATATGGTTTATGCTAATGCGTTGCTGATTGAATATGGCGTTTGAGTTATAGAACCATTGTTTTCAAAGTTCTAGAAAAATATCGAGACGATGTACTCCAAAATCATTTTAAAATGTGCCGCTCACCCTTACTTTTCTTTCTCTTCCGATATTTTCGAATCAATACTATTCTTGACGTTGAAAATGATGCCAATGGTTGCATCAATGAACATTTTGCAAAACATCATGACCGATACGAAATTTAAGAGAATTTTTCTTTCAAAATTTGCGGGAGGAATCGGGTAGGTGCACGGGAGCTGACGGTATATATACACCCCTATCGGGAATATTTCCCCCCGGAATGTTTCCTATTCAGCAATCTTATTTACATTGCTGACAAGGGAAACATTTCCATCGGAACTTATTTGCGATAGCCCTAAATAGCTAAGGTAAGCTTGTAGGTATGTACTTAGGTATACTTCAGTGTAGAAAACAGGCATTAAAAATATGAACATTGGTCTTATCTGCAAAAAGGACCCAGATGCATCAATGTATGTATATTTACATAAAATTTATCGTCTTTAAAATTAATACAAAACTTTTAACATGTAGAAAACTAAATAAATTAGGTAATCTACGGACGGAATAAACTTATTACCTAAATAATCGTTTATAGCTCGCTTAGGGCATTAAAAGTTCAATGTTGGGATTCTGGTACTTAAGGAAAATCTGGTATTGTGAGAAAACACAGAGCCAACAATACACCTGAAATGGATTTTTGTTTTAAAAAATATATGATATGTCAAACTTCAACACTTACATTATAAGCCATCCAAACAAAATTCAGTAAGGCCGAAAAGGTTTGTTCAAGCTGTAAATAAAAACAAAAATTGGATCCAATGTATATGTATCGGGCTTAGTAATTTGCACTTCAGTGTAATTGACTTAGACTTACATAAATGTAGTATCCTCCAATCAGCCAAAGCCCAAAACAAAGTTGAAAAAGAATTCCAAACCCAGTTAAAAATAACCAAGGTAACAACCAGCCACGGGTGCTGCAAAGGAAAATAAAACGTTAAATATACACTAGTTTACCTCTTACTCTTACTTTATTTTTATAGCAACATAGACCAAATAAGATGCTATAGTTAGTAGGAAAAAGTATAGTATAAAGAATCCTCCGACTATGGGCATAGAACTTCTTATATCAGTTTCAAAGAGTGGAGAATACAATTGGGAAGATTCGCCACCTGCTAGCATGTAACATACCTGAAATAAATATTTTTATGTTTATCATAACTTAGTATCTTAAATGGAATCAGTGCTTACTAATGTTATCAATACGATGGACAGTGCAGCAGTGTAAACAGCTACAGCATAGCTTCCCGATCTCACATTATTAGACCAAATACACGGTGACCAGCATGAACTTAAAACAGCCATCTGGAAATATAAATTAAAACTGATACGTTCTACAACTGAATAACTCTTCTTCACGACGTTCGTATAAACAGAGACACGCCCTTAAGACGAAAGTTTTGATTAATAATATATTATTTTATTGATGGCAGAACAATCACTTGAATGACATATGACACTACTATTTACAATTACGAAGTGGCTATTCGCACGACGTTCGGGACACAGCTTCGGGGCACCACACGTCAAACTGCTACGGTACACGACACGTAACGAAATGTGGCCAAATGGCTGCATTCAGTACCCACTTCAACATTTATTTATTATTATTTGTATTCAGTACCAACTTAAATATTTATTTTTATTGTTTTTGTTAGAAAGTATTATAGATATTGCCATATATGTCCCAAAACTAAAACAATTTAAAGTTAAATTAGATTTGTGTAATGTTTTCCTTTTTTAATTGACCGAAAATATTATACTGCTAAATACCACAGCGTAAATATAAATTAATTTTAGTTCCAGGCGCCTGCCGGACAGTTGTTGGCATACCCTTAGAGGAGCGACGAAGTCGCGTAAAAGTCTAAACCTCCCGAAAAAAGGGTTAAATCCTTTAACGCGAGCCACGCACCCCAAACCAAAGATAATGGAATACAGAGATATATAACTTTCCAGTGGAAGGGCGGCTGCCTACAAGCTGTTTTCCAGAAAAATTCATGAAGTCACACACACTTGCTCATTTCTATTTTAGTATTTGTGACTTCATGAATTGGACTTTAGTACAAGAATTCAGTATTTTCTACTGTACATTTCACTTTTTTTCTTAGTTTAATTAAAACCTTCAGAAAAATTCATGAAGTCACACACACCTGCTCATTTCCATTATAGTATATGTGAGTTCATGAATTGGACTTTGATGCAAAAATTTGGTATTCTCTAATGTGTATTTCACTATTTTTTTCAGTTTAATCGACACCTTCACAAAAACCAAACAAATTCAAACCGAAAAACAAAACAATTAAACAATACGATGCTCATGAAAGCAAGATGATTCGCGGTCGTCCATTAGCAACATGCTTTTTTGTTGGTCACACGTATTCCGACAGGGGTTGAAATTACAAAAACAACAATGTAAACAAATGGGTTTTGGGGGGATAGACGTACGAAAGATAACCATCTCTTTTATTCATTCATCTCTGCCCCAAACTATAAATCAAAGATAATGGAATACAGAGATATATATCTTTCCAGTGGAAGAGCGGCTGCCTACAAGCTGTTTTCCAGAAAAATTCATGAAGTCACACACACCTGCTTATTTCTATTATAGTATATGTGAGTTCATGAATTGGACTTTAATGCATGAATTCGGTATTCTCCAATGTGTATTTCACTATCTTTTTCAGTTTAATCAACACCTCCACAAAAACTAAATAAATTCAAAACGTAACACAAAACAATTAAACACCGCGATGCTCATAAAAGCAAGATGATTCGTGGTCGTCCATTAGCAACATGCTTTTTTGTTAGCCACTCGTATTCACAGACGGGGGTTGAAATTACAAAAACAACAATGTAAACAAATGGGTTTTGGAGGGATAGACGTACGAAAGATAACCATCTCTTTTATTCAATAATCTCTGCTATAAATACACAAAACTTTGTTACTGGAGCCTGTCTGGCACTCTCTTCGTTACGTCGACCCATCTGAAATTTCGTCGCGAAGCCGTGCCCCAAAGCCGTGTCCCGAGTGTCGTGCGAATAGCATCAGCCTTTCAATTATAACTTCCATATAAATTGTAGTTTTTTATTTGATAACAATTAGCAATATATTTGAAATGTTCAATTAATGCCAATTCAACGTAAACAAATTAGTTCCTACTTACCGTTTTGAGATTTTAGTACGGACTACACTTAGCCCATTAAGTATTAGGATTTAGGAATATCTGGAAATATAATGTCTCAAACTTTACTTTCATTTTCTAATCCCCAGCTTCAAAGATAATGGAATACAGAGATATATAACTTTCCAGTGGAAATGCGACTGCCTACATAAAAGATAATGGAATACAGAGATATGTAACTTTCCAGTGGAAATGCGGCTGCCTACAAGCTGTTTTCCAGAAAAATTCATGAAGTCACACACACTTGCTCATTTCTATTTTAGTATTTGTGACTTCATGAATTGGACTTTGGTACAAGAATTCAGTATTTTCTACTGTACATTTCACTTTTTTTCTTAGTTTAATTAAAACCTTCACAAAAACCAAACAAATTCAATACGAAACAAAACAATTAAGCACCGCGATACTTATAAAAGCAAGATGATTCGCGGTCGGCCATTAGCAACATGCTTTTTTGTTCGTCACACGTATTTATAGACGGGGGTTGAAATTACAAAAACAACAATGTAAACAAATGGGTTTTGGGGGGATAGACGTACGAAAGATAACCATCTCTTTTATTCATTCATCTCTGGCCTACAAGCTGTTTTCCAGAAAAATTCATGAAGTCACACACACTTGCTCATTTCTATTATAGTATATGTGAGTTAATGAATTGGACGTCTTTAATGCAACAATTCGGTATCCTCTGTTCTGTATTTTACTATTTTTTCAATTCAATCAAAACCTCCACAAAAACCGAACAAGTATAACATAAAACAAAACAATTAAACACCGCGATGCTCCTAAAAGCAAAATATTTCGCGGTCGGCCATTAGCAACATGCTTTTTTGTTGGTCACACGTATTCACAGACGGGGGTTGAAATTACAAAAATAACAATGCAAACAAATGGTCGCCCATCTTGTTATCTTGTTATTTTTATAGCGATGTCTTAAGAAATTGCACATTCCTATAAAATAATATGGCTTCCGGAAATGATGAACGGACAATTATTTATTTTTTTTCGTGTAACTGATTGATGAATTGTTGGTTTATTTTACTGAAACTAATAACCAATCTCATTTCACATGTTCCAAATTAGAAATATTAATGTTTTCAAGCAATTGCAGAAATGTTGGTGAGCGGAACCTGTGTCTATTTCCGTTTTACGTATCTATAATTATGGGTAAAGCATCCATGACACCTTAGGCGTCTGATTTGTTATCTCATTCTTACGCCTTTTATAGTATTGACTGCGGATAAACGGATCTCTCTTTTCGGTTTTGTTGCAAAAATTGCGCGTGCGTGATGGTGTAAATGTGGTTTAATACTGCATTTACACGGTCACAGTTTCCTATCACCTAAAATTAAAGGGATGCTAAATAGCAGTGTGACTGAAAGCGACAGCTTCACCTAACACGCAAAAAAACCTGACACGTATTGAGGTCGGCCATCTTGTTTACGTGATAGGAATTATAGGAAAGCTCAACATGTTGATATTTTTATAGCGATGGCTAAAGAAATTCCGCGTTCCTATAAAACAATATGGCTTCCGGAAATGATGAACGGACAATTATTTATTTTTTACCACTCTCATTTCAAGTGCTTCAAATCAGAAATATAAATGTTTTCAAGCAATTGCAGAAATGTTGGTGGGCGGAACCTGTGTCTATTTCCGTTTTACGTATCTATAATTATGGGTAGAACATCCATGACACTTTAGGCATCTGATTTGTGATCTCATTCTTACGCCTTCAAAAGCATTGTGTTGCTGACGATAGTGGTTTTGTGCGGACGTCGAAGCTGAACGAACCCATCGACAATCTACTGTCACATTAATGTCACTTTGGATAAAACGACAAATTCGTTAAATGATTTAAAAACCAAGAGAAAACGAGCGCGCTGAGAAGGCAAAGAAAATTACCTATAATTTTTAGGTAAAAGAATTTATGTATTTACTTGGATTTATAAGTAAACTTTTGATTTTAGTTTTCTTTACTCAAAAATTGGGTTTCTTCGCCAGTCAGCGACAACAATTCTAAAAATTGTAGTTCGCTATTTTTGAGATGTCGAAAACGAGGAAGAAAGCAGATTGCATTTCATGCAAAGCTGTGCTGGGGTGGATTCCGGTGTCACGGAGACGAGTTTCGAGTGTTTTGTCTGCATCAAACTCAACGCGACATTTCGGAACCAGAGTACAGAGGAAAAGCAATGTTGCTCTAGAGCACCCGCGGGAACGCAGACGCAAGCACGGAAACTTATAGAGGTGGATCGACAGTCAGAGAATCGGCGGTCAGTCGCATCTACAAAAAGAAGTAAGCGCATGCTGAAACTGGATATACTTTGCCTAGACGAACAAAAGAAGATAGATGACGAATACCTTCGCAAGAAGTTCGAGATACTTGCATTGGAAGAGGAAGAAGACGAAGAGGAGGACCTGGAAGACGAAAGAAGTTCAACAAAAGAACGAGTAGCAGAATGGATTAACAACACGAAACCGACAGCTGTGGAAGTGGCGAAGCTTGAAGAAGACAAGAAATTATCTCCAGCTGTTGAAGAAGTTGTCTCGTTGGATCAGCGTCAAATAGCGGCAAGGCAGGTTTTGGCAAAAGAATTGCCAGTGTTCTCTGGAAACCCCGAAGAGTGGCCGCTCTTTATAAGCAGCTATGAGAATACCACGAAGTTGTGTGGGTTTTCTCATGAGGAAAACTTATGGAGATTGCAAAGAGCACTGAAGGGCAGTGCACTCAGAGCTGTTGGCTTACGTCCTATGTTGCCATCAACAGTTCCAGAAATTATTACGGAGCTGCGTATGTTGTACGGACAACCAGCATACATAGTTCAAACGACGCTAAAAAAAATAAGAGCGGAACCACCTCCCAAAGCCGAACGGTTGGACACAATCATTCAGTGCGCCCTCTCTGCCCGTAGTCTGCAATGTACGATAGAGGCGTCTGGATTGACAAATCACCTAAGCGATCCAACACTACAAGTTGACAAGCTGCCGGCTTCAATTAAGCTAAATTGGGCCTTGTACAATGGGAAACAGGAACATGACTTAACGAAGTTCAGCAAATGGTTGTATGGAATGGCAGAGGCAGCGAGCACGGTAACGACATATACAGCACCAGACGGAAGAAATAAGAGAAGACAAGCAGCTTTACATACACACTCTGAAGACAAGACAGCAAGAAGGAGAATTCAGTAAAACCAAACCAGAGGAGGATGCTACCTATGTGAACATGATCACAAGTTGGCTGATTGCCAACACTTTAGACAGCTGACCGTTTACCAAAGGTGGGAGGTGGTGTTTTGGCAACATTTCGAGGTTTTTGGTGCTGCTATTTAATTGTCTAAAAAGGGAGATGCTGTGAAGGTGGTAATTTTGTTAAACGCATTGGGATCAGAAGCAATTGAGGTGTTCAACTCATTTAACCTAGATGAAGACAAGAAAAATAAATACGATGAAGTAGTCAAAGCCTTTAAAGATTTTTGTAAGCCAAAAACAAACGAAGTGTATGAAAGTTTTCTGTTTCATAGTCGTAAGAAGGAACACAAGAACCATTTGATCAGTTTCTAATGGACCTAAAAATAATTGTACGAAGATGTGGATTTAAAGAGAAAGGGAATAGAATGTTGCGTGATAGAATTGTGCACGGAGTATTTATTTTTTTTTGTGTTGGGAGTTCGCTGGAAGTAAAAAATCATCGAAAGACATTGCAGAGCTATACGCGAGGGATGCTTCTGCAATAGTGATGGATTTTAACTCATCTAAAAAAAACTCCCGGGGGACTGACATTAGCCATCGCGAAAAAGATTGCACCTAGTCGTACGACTAATCAGCAAATTATATTTTGAATTATATAATGAATTTAAAGAGATAAATCCGCCGTTTGTCGGATTTTTAAACTTATTTTGTTTGAAATTAATACCTAATTTCTTAGCCCTAGCTAAATCTTACAGATCAAGAGGTTTAATCCGTCTCAGTCTCCTGATTACATTGTCATTATTTAAAAGTTCTGTTATTTCTGTGTTTACGTGGTTGGGAAGCCGATTTCTATGCCTCCGAGCAACCTTCTTAACTTCATCTTCAACCATTTCAACATTTAAATCCCTATGCAGATTGCAAGGTGCATTAACTATGTTCCTTAGTACTTTATTTTGAAAAACCTGAATTTTTTGTAAGTTTGTTCGGCATGTACATGCCCACAATTTGAGCCCGTAGGTCCATATTGGTTTTAGAACTTGCTTGTATAGCAATAACTTATTATAGTTGGACAGGGATGAGTATCTCCCAATTAGCCAATACATTTTACTGTATCGCATGTTCAACTCATCTTTTTTTTTCTTAACGTGCGCTTTCCAACGCAGTTTAGCGTCTAGAGTCATGCCTAGATATTTAGCTGTGTTAGAAAATTCTACTACATTGTTGTTAATGTAGACTGGAATGTGTGGTACGTTTTTATACGTAAAATTAATATGGACTGACTTAAGGTCATTTAATCTAATCTGCCATTTCTTAGTCCATTCTGAAATATTGTTTATTGCCGTCTGAAGCTTTTTTGTTGCTATTTCGACAGTTGCTCCCACAGCAAGGAAGGCTGTGTCATCTGCAAAAGTAGCTATGGTGGTTTCTACACTTTCAGGCAAATCGCTAGTGAAGAGTAGGTATAAGACTGGACCTAGCACACTGCCTTGCGGTACACCAGCTTTAATCTCTCTTAATGTTGAACACTCTGTATCTTGCTTAATTCTGAAGAATCGATCTGATATATAAGACCCCAGAATGGTCGAATACTGCTTCGGTAGTTGCTTTTGTAGTTTGTGTATCAGTCCTTTGTGCCAGACTTTATCGAAAGCTTGTGCTATATCAAAAAATACTGTAGAGCACACATTTTTCTCTTCAAATGCTTTTTCGATTTTATATGTGATTCTATGCACCTGATCAATTGTAGAGTGCTTGTTTCTAAACCCAAATTGATGACTTGGAAGTAGCGATTTTTCATCAATAATTTTTTGCAGACGTTTTGCCAGCATTTTTTCGAATATCTTGGACAACATTGGTAGTATCGATATTGGGCGATATGAGACTACTTCGCTAGGTGGTTTACCGGTATCATTATTACCTCCGCGACCTTCCACATGCTTGGCACATATCTTAATTTAAATGCAGCATTTATAATCTGCGCTAGTTTTTTTAAACCTTTTCGAGGAAATTGTTTTAAAATTTCCCCTGTGATTAAATCGAACCCTGTGGCTTTTTTTATGTTTATGCCTTCTTTGATTTCTTTGGCAAGTTCTTTAGCTGTTACCGGCCGAATAGGTCTGTCTTCTTCGCACGTTTCTTCGTTTCCTTGATAATCTTTATCTTCATAAGGTTGGAAGACGTTCTCAAGGTACTCTGCAAAAGTATTTGCTTTTTCTTGACTGCTTTTTGCCCAGTTACCTTCTCTGGTTTTTACTGGCGGAATGTGAGCTGTTCATTTTCTTTGCTGCCTCGGAGCACGGAGCATGCGACATTAATTTACAAAAACGGTTGCTAGAGACGGACAATTTAACATCGGACAAGGCAGTGGAAATGGCGAGGGCGGCAGAAGCATCGATTGAGCAGATAAAGAAACTTGGAGAGCAAGCGGGAACATCAGCAGGCGCAGTGATTGATGTAGTTAGAAAGTTTGGGAAAAGAGGGAGTAGATTTAAAGATAATATTGGTTCAAATAATTTTTCCAAAAATACTTATAATCCGAAACATATAAATAACAATAACTTTAATTTATCTAACAGGTTACTAAATGAAAAGGAAAATTATGTTACTTGCACTTACTGTGGACAGTTTCATGGGAGGGGAAAATGCCCATCAGCATATGGTAAAACGTGCTCGTATTGCGGGGCAGCAGAAGAAAAGGCATACGAGCAATAATAACGCAAAGAGAAACAGGTGACGATAGTGACAGTAGTTTTTATATAGAGTCGATCACAAAAAAGTGTAGAAATGTTAAAAAATTGCATGCAAATAATATTAATGTCGTTTTCCATTGGGCAAAAAGAAGCGTCCGGGAGAGTCCGGAATCGAAAAAATCACTTCTGAAACCGTTCCATTGGCACAAAAAATACTCTTCTGATGATTCTGAGGAGAGAATTTCGCTTCTGGATTTGAAGTCAGAATCCACTCAAGAAGCACTCACACAAGTGTAGTTTGTGTATTTTATACAAGTCAACTGACGGCTGCCGTAGATAATTTTTTGGCATTTCACCAATACTCTTGTGGATTGAATCAGAAGCAGTTTTCTTGTTCCATTGGACTACAGAATGAGTGGATCCCCAAGTGAAACCAATGGAAAACGACATAAGGAAACGTGTTCCGGATGGTACGAAAGTGTACAAGTTCAATCGAAATACATAACATTTAAGCTGGATACGGGTGCGGATATAAATGTGTTACCAATAAAATATTTAGAAGAATTTGAAAAGGTTAAAATAGAGAAAAACAACAAAGAAACTTGAGTCTTATGGAGGGTCTGAAATAAAAACTATGGGATATGTCAGGATGGATTGTTGGGTAAGAAATAGAAAAGCGAATCTAAAATTTTATATTGTCAATGTAGGTACAATACCAATACTTGGTTTAAAAAGTTGTACTGAGTTAGGCCTTCTTAAACGTTTGGACAACATAGAAAAATGCAGAACAGAAGATTTGTTGAAAAAATATGTAGTGTTATTTGAGGAATTGGGTTGCCTTTGCGAAGATTTTAATATTGAACTTAAACCCAATGCAGTATGTGAGTTCATGACTTGGACGTCTTTAATGCAAGAATTCGGTATCCACTGTTGTGTATTTCACTATTTTTTCAATTCAATCAAAACCTCCACAAAAACCAAACATGTATAACATAAAACACAAAACAATTTTTTTTTTTTTTTTATAATTAACACGCGCTAAAGAGGTTATGACTACTCTTATGGTGTAGTTTGAAATACACAGCGCGGGCGTTAAGGAAATTGGGATAGAGAAGATAGGAGATTCCGATGCACATTGGTTTTAAATGTCGGCAAATTGCACTGAGGGGGAAAGACCGAGCTGGGCAAGGCATTCCACATTCGTGTTGTACGGCTTATGAAAGAATCTCTATATTTCATAGTACCTACGACCAAAAGTAGGCTGAAGGGTAAACTGATGGGCATTCCTGGCTTGGCGAGTATTGCGGTTGAATTGTTGAAGGGGTGGAATGCAGCTGGCGATTTCGCTTGAGCACTGTTTATAGAAATAGCGACAAAACAATGAGAGACATGTTACATTTCTGCGATGTTCGAGCGAATTTATAGAATTCGCTATATTTGTGTCTCCAATAAGTTTTAAAGCACGATTTTGTATCCTATCTAGCAGGTACAATGAGGTTTTGGGCGCACCAGACCAGATATGAGAGTTATACTCAAGTTTGGGGCGAATGAACGCCTTGTATATGGCAGCCAAATCAGAAGGGGTAAAATATTTCTTGCACCGTTTGAGGAAACCTCGACATTTCGCACTTCGTGTATGTGGTCATTCCAACGGAGTTTGTTATGGACACACATACCGAGAATGGAAAGTCTTTCGGTTTCGGCGATGCAAGTGCCATTCATGGATAATGGCTGAGGATTCTGGTTTCGCTTTAATGACAGCAGACAGCATTGTGTTTTGGAAGCATTAAATTCCACTCTATTGGCTAAACCCCATTTTATAATGCTGTCGAGGTCGGAATTTAATGAGCTTAACATACGTTGCCGTTCCAGTTCTACGGCCGAAGAACAGGGACGTGAGTCTTGGAATGAATATGAGAAGCTGAGGGTGCTGTCATCGGCGAAGGAGTGGATTAAACACCGCAATGCTCCTAAAAGCAAAATATTTCGCGGTCGGCCATTAGCAACATGCTTTTTTATTGGTCACACGTATACACACAGACGGGGGTTGAAATTACAAAAACAACAATGTAAACAAATGGGTTTTGGGGGGATAGACGTACGAAAGATATCCATCTCTTTTAATCATTCATCTCTGCCCAGCGCCCAATCAACAACACTTACGAATGGAACTGTTCAGTGATTTGAATGTTGTTTTGTTTTATTTTTTTCGTGTAACTGATTGATGAATTGTTTGTTTATTTTACTGAAACTAATAACCAATCTCATTTCACATTTTCCAAATCAGAAATATTAATGTTTTCAAGGAATTTGCAGAAATGTTGGTGAGCGGAACCTGTGTCTATTTCCGTTTTACGTATCTATAATTATGGGTAGAGCATCCATGACACCGTAGGCGTCTGATTTGTGATCTCATTCGCACGCCTTTTATAGTATTGACTGCGGATAAACGGATCTCTCTTTTCGGTTTTGTTGCAAAAATTGCGCGTGCGTAATGGTGTAAATGCGGTTTAATGCTGCATTTAGACGGTCATAGATTCCTATCACCTAAAATTAAAGGGATGCTATATATATGTTTTGCCAAGTTACTCGTTAATATTTACTTCACGACCCAAGAAACTACACCAGGAAGTCAATGACCTCACTGTACAGATTGCCTAAAAGAAAAATAAATCAGATATATAAAGCACGAACTGCATAAACACACAAACGAAAATAACGGGTGATTTTTTAAGAGGTTTAGAACTTTAAAAAAAAAAAAACACAAAAAAATCGAAAAAATTAATGAAGTATTTATTTGAATCGATAGTTTGAACCTTGCAATTTAATGTTTAAAGATAATTTCATGCAAATGTTGACCGCGGCTGCGTCTCAGGTAGCCTATCCGCTGAGTCCAATTTTGGCATACTCTTTCACACATATCGGCCGGTATCTCACGAATGAATGCATGGATGTTGGCTTCCAGTGCGTCAATCGAAGCGGGCTTGTCCCTATACACATTAGCCTTGACATACCCCCACAAAAAATAATCTAATGGTGTCAAATCGCACGATCTAGGCGGCCAATTGACCGGCCCGAAACGTGAAATTAACTGTTCACCAAACTCGCCTCGCAATTGCGCCATTGTTTCGCGTGCTGTGTGGCATGTGGCACCGTCTTGTTGAAACCACATATCATGCAAGTCAAGAACTTCCATTTCGGGCAAAAAAAAGTTTGTTATCATCGCTCGGTAGCGTTCACCATTGACAGTAACGCTGCGATTCGCATCATCTTTGAAGAAATATGGCCCAATAATGCCGCCGGCCCATAAACCGCACCAAACAGTGGCTTTTTCGGGATGCATTGGTAGCTGTTGCAATGCTTCTGGCTGATCTTCACTCCAAATGCGGCAATTTTGCTTATTTACGTACCCATTCAACCAAAAATGAGCCTCATCGCTGAACACAATTTTTCGATAAAAAAGCGAAAATGAACATTTCGAACCGAGCACGAATTTTGATAGTAAAATTCAATAATTTGCAAGCGTTGTTCATTTGTAAGACGATCCATGGTTAAATTGCAAACTAAACTGAAGCTGTTTGACAGTGACACAAGGTACTAAACACACGTCAGCTGTCAAAACCAGTGTTGCCAAAACCAAACCAGCTAAAAAATCACCCGTTAGATACCTCCATAAACTTGGCAGAGCACATTATGTCAAAAATCCATTTAGAATAGCCCTGAATTATGTGCTATTTATGTGCTAATTTTGTGTTAAGTCTTTCGGCCTTACTAATAATCAATCACTAATGTCGACAACTAGTTAGATGTCAGCTTTAGTAAAAATGTGCAGCATTTGTGAAATGGTACCAATAAACAATTAGACCTCCACATTTACTAGTCCTACAACTTTCTTAGAATCTATTACATTTGTTGTCATTGCAGAATTCAAATTTCATAATTTGTTTTCGTGAAAAACAAGGTCAATGGTCTCTTTCACAAGGAGGATTTTATTCTAAAAGAAGGAATACATAAATTGCAATTAAATTTGCCCAACACATATCTTTCCAATGCTCTTTGAGACGTATTATAAGCAAAAAACAAAACACAAAATAGGAAATGCACAAAATATCCGCTGATCTGTCAAATATCATTATGCAAATCAGTAATGCCCTATCGTTCGATCGGGCACAATTTTCAGTACTTTTATGGTACGCTTTCCCATGTTTTCTAATACTACCTCGCGATTTCTTTATGAGTGCATTTGTGTCGTAATAAAATCCCTTTCAAATTATTCAATAAACAAAGCACAGTTTATTTGAATGGTTTCATTTATTCGTAGGCTGACGATGCAAATCAAAACTTATTAGTGGTCTAAACATCACAATTGCATCGTTAGCAAGAGAATATTTTTGAAAAATAGAAATAATATCTGGCTCATTTATTTCAGAATGAATAAAAATCGCACGTAGGAAGCGTGTTAAGAACTTATCGCTTCCGGGTTTGAAAATAAATACAATTTAACCTATAAAAAATTGTATGGCTTATATATTACTTAATTCGGGAAACTTAGAAACCGACAAAAGTTGAAATTCGAACTGAAAAATATAAAACGCATATTCTCGTACTACCTGTATTTTGTTGAGTTCTGATAATTCTATTTTTATAACTATATTTTCCGCGAAGGGAACCTTTTCACGCCAACCATTGTCTCATTAGAGATCCTCATTCTCGGTAAACAAACTCCTTTTGCAAAGAGTTTGAAAAGGGTTTGGTTGCAACAAAATATCTACCTGTGTCGCCTAAGGTACTGAGAATTGTTGCAAAAAGGTACCTATAAGCCGTCAAACTTTGGTAAGAAGATATTTTATTTTGTTTGCGACGACTGTCAAGAAAGTCTTGGAATTATCCCAAACTTATATAAAATTTATTTTTTACTAAGCAACTAACTAGGAAAACCAATCAAAAAGCAACAGAAAGAAAAACACAGAAATATATGCTTCACGTGTTTAGAGATAAAACAAAAACGCAATATTTTTCAATATTTTGCATACATTTGTACAAATTTGTGTGTGATAGACTTAAAAACCATTTGCATTGTTGTATTACAACGAATAAAATTAGAAAACATTCACAATTTACTAAAATTAATTAATAATTGTAAACGCTCAGGCTGAACAACATCGTATTAAATTCTCTCCTATTTCGAAATTTAATACCGCGATTTTGGATGGTTGGGCAACACTTGTCTTCAAAATGACATAAGGGAGAATTTATTTAGCTGATGTCCGAGATAAACATGGCTTTCTCAACACTAACATTTAACCCTACAGTTAGCGATAGTCTGGCAACTATATTTGTTTATTGGTAAAGGGATTTTGGAAAGTGTGGAGTCTTTTCGTAAAGTGCCAGACTAAAGTTGATTATTGGTAAGGCCGTTTGATTTTTGTGCTCCAATGGTTTAGGAGAAAATCGACCTTGAAAAGTGCTCTGCCAGCTTAATTAATACTCCATAATGATGCTTGATTTATGTGCTTTTTTTGTGCTAAGTCTCCAGCCTCGTAGCTCAAGCCATTTAGCTAGAAATCGCATTACAAATCTCAATTCTAATAACTTCATAGAATTCTGTTAACGCAAATCCTTAAAACGGATCAAAATCGAAAAAATAAAAACCACACACATATCACTGATTTATGTGCTTTCGATTTGCTTAGTCATTCGGCCTTACCAATAATCAACTTTAGTCTGGCACTTTACGAAAAGACTCCACACTTTCCAAAATCCCTTTACCAATAAACAAATATAGTTGCCAGACTATCGCTAATTGTAGGGTTAAATGTTAGTGTGGAGAAAGCCATGTTTATCTCGGACATTAGCTAAATAAATCCTCCCTTATGTCATTTTGAAGACAAGTGTTGCCCAACCATCCAAAATCGCGGTATTAAATTTCGAAATAGGAGAGAATTTAATACGATGTTGTTCGGCCTGAGCGTTTACAATTATTAATTAATTTTAGTAAATTGTGAATGCTTTCTAATTTTATTCGTTGTTATACAACAATGCAAATGGTTTTTAAGTCTATCACACACAAATTTGTACAAATGTATGCAAATTATTGAAAAATATTGCGTTTTTGTTTTATTTCTAAACACGTGAAGCATAAATATTTTTCTCTGTTTTATCTTGTTTTACCGCTAGTTCTTGCTTTTTGATTGGTTTTCCTTTGTAAATAGTTTGCGAGCAACGAAATTAATTTAATATAAGTTTGGGATATTTCCAAGACTTTCTTGACAGTCGTCGCAAACAGAAAAATATATCTTATTACCTAAGTTTAAACGGCTCATACAATTTTTCAACAATTCTCATTACCTCTGGCGAATCAGGTAGATATTTTGTTGCATTCAAACCCTATTAAAACTCTTTGCAAAAGGAGTTTGTTTACCGAGAATGAGGATCTCTAATGAGACAATGGTTGGTGTGAAAAGGTCCACTTCGCGGAAAATATAGTGTGGTGTGGAATGTATCGTGTAACCTAAAATGGTGAAGTGAAAACAACCCCTTAGTCACCAAACAAGTTCCACCCAAGTGTCACTTCCAATTGGAGACTGGAACCTGTCAAGTAAATGTATTTCACCACTGAACCTTGTTCTAGAACCACTTAGAATTAGCTAGAAAGTTCTCGTCAGATGGCGGAGCGGGTATAAAAGGACAGCTTTTAGAAGAGGGCGAGACAGTTGATTTATAACAGTGATTGGTTAAAGTTCGAGATAGTAATAGTTTCTGAAGATAAATAAGTGAAAAGTAATAGAGGAAATTAAGTGATTGGTTTGAAACGTTGAAGAATTATTTAAGTAATAGTGTTCTGGTACTTAATAAGTGAAATATTAGAATAGTCGATAAAAGTGTAATAAAAGTGAATTTTATTAGAGAAGTTAAACGGAATAGTGTTTTATCTTTACGAATCCCAGCCTGAATGTAACATTGGTGTCAGAAGTGGGATAAAACTTATTCTGTGCTAAGTGTCTAAGTGAAGTAAAAAAAAAAAAAAAAAAAGTGAATTTGTGATTTTCTAAATTACAAGAGACAAACAAAATGGGTCGTGTATTGCTACATCTAAGCATACCCCAATTGAAAAGTGAACTAGAAAAGCGGAATCTCTCCACAGCTGGAGGGAAAAGCGACCTCATACTCCGTCTGCAGGAAGCTGTCCAAAACGAGGGAGAAGATCCAAAAACCATGCTATTCGACGTGTCAGAAGAACAAGTAAGTACAGGCGTTGACATTAGCTCTATGATGGAATTACTTCTTGCGAAGATGGAAGAACAGAAGAATTCTCTAGAAGAACAGAAAAATTCTATGGAATCTAAGTTCGCAGAACAGAAGAATTCTCTAGAAGAACAGAAAAATTCTATGGAATTGAAGTTCGCAGAACAGAAGAATTCCCTAGAAGAGCAGAAGAATTCCCTAGAAGAGCAGAAGAATTCCATGGAATTGAAGTTCGCAGAACAGAAGAATTCTCTAGAAGAACAGAAAAATTCTCTTGAAGAACAGACAAATTCCATTGTCGCCGCACAAAAAGATGCAGTGGAAGAATTTAAGAATGTTCTAGATGTAAAAATCGACGCGATTGATGAAAAATTAAACGAGCATGAAACAAAGTTTGAGGAAATTACCAAAACGTTTCAAAACCACGAGACAAACATCGAGAACATAGCTAAAGAGCTCGGAACAAACATCAAGAATATAACTAAAGAGCTCGAAATAGTCAAGAAACAGAAGGCTCGGGAATATTCTGCTGACTGTCCAAGAAGGAAGGAGATGCAACCACCCGTTTTTGATGGTCAAACATCATGGCCTATTTATAAGAGACAGTTCGAAGCAGCTGCAACGACCAATGGATGGGACGACGAGGAAAAGTCGATTGCATTAACACTCGCATTACGAGGTACAGCTGCAGAATTGCTTCAAACTGTCTCAGCAGAAAAACAACGCGACTACGATGCATTGGTGAGGGCTATTGAGATGCGATTCGGTGACGACCATATGCAGCAAGTATATAGAGTGCAACTTCGCAGTCGAATCCAGAAGAGGAGAGAAACACTCCAGCAACTGCAAGCTGATATCGAACGGCTAGCGCACTTGTCTTATCCCAATGCCGGCGAGGATGTCATCAATGAAATGGCTATTGAGGCAGATGGCTCTACGAATGGCTGGAAAGAGAACTCTTCCTGAGGCACTGGCATTTGCTTTAACCATGAGAGCTGCTGACCAAGCATCTCAAGGATTTCACCGCGTGAGAGAAATGACATCCGTTGAATGCTCGTGCCAGAGAACAGAAGTAGTCGACCGTAACAGTTCTCGAAGGGGACCGATCCGTTGCTGGAACTGCAACAAAATTGGACATCTACAACGATAGTGCAGAGCCGAACGTAGACAGGGCAGTTGTCCACATTGCAGAGCTAGGAACGAGGAGGCGTTTGAGCGTTCGGCGGATGGAACATCACAAAGCCATCAGTCGGGAAACGAGTAAGAACCAACTTCGCGGGGCAGAAGCTGGTTTCTGGAATCGACACCCCCAGGACCACAATTCAGGTTTCCCAGACCAAACGATGTAATAGGAGCCTGACAGTGGAAGCCCATATCGGCCAGAAAAAGTATGTGGCTACAATCGATACAGGTGCCACCGCTTCCATAATCAGAAGGGACATCGTTCGCCAATCATGGCTGCACAACACAGCAACTGGAGCAACAGCAAAGGTGTATGGTGAGGTACTCTTGAAGATAAACCTTGCAGAAATAGTCTTCTCCCATGCATTCTTAGTGGCTGATATATGTGACGAATGCATCATCGGAATCGACTTTATGAAGACGCATGATATAGTGCTCGACATCGGTTCGCAAGTTATAAAGTACAAGAACGTCGAGATTCCGATGGTTTACGGGAACGAGAACGTCGCAGCTCTGCGGACAGTTGTAAGTGAGGACGAAATATTACCACCTTCGTCAGAAACAGTTATTTGGACAAAGCTGGAAGGCGACCCTGGGAGCCACCGATTCTACCTAGTCGAGCCAGATGCAGAAAATTATTATCAGAGGTATATTGTCGGAAAGATGCTGGTTGAACCTAAAAACAACTTGGTTCCCGTTCGTGTCCTCAATGTGGAAAACAAAAGCGTGAAACTTAAGCAAGGGGAAGTGATTGGAAAGTGCGTACCGATTACTGCGGTCACAAAGTTGTCCAATGCAAGTCCTGTGAAACCGGTTAGACCTGCGGAGATATCGGAGATGAAAAAGAATATACTCGGAGAGTGCGAGCTGGATCAGGAGCAGCGGTCCATGGCAGGTAGTTTAATCAACGAGTTCGCTGATATATTTGCTTCGCAGAACAGCGAGTATGGCCGAACACATCTCGTACAACACCGAATCGACACCGGAGATGCGAGACCGATTCGTCAGCCTCCCCGACGACTACCATTGGCTAAGCAGACGGAGGCTGCAGAAATGGTGTCGACGATGGAAAAGGAGGGACTGATTGAAAGCTCAAAAAGTCCGTGGGCATCGCCGGTCGTCCTGGTCAAGAAGAAAGACGGAAGTACGAGATTTTGCGTGGACTATCGCCAACTCAACAACGTCACCAAGAAGGATAGCTACCCCCTGCCAAGAATTGACGATACCCTGGACACACTATCCGGAGCCAAATGGTTTTCGACTCTCGATCTGAAGAGTGGCTACTGGCAAGTGCAGATCCATCCAGAAGACCGCGAGAAAACAGCATTCACAGCAGGAAACGGGCTTTGGCAGTTTACAGTAATGCCATTTGGACTGTGCAATGCTCCAGCTACCTTTGAACGTCTAATGGAGCGCGTTCTGCTGGGACTAACGTGGAAAACCTGCTTGGTCTACCTGGACGATGTCATCGTAGTAGGAAAAACATTTAACGAACATCAAGATAACCTTAAGGAGGTGTTCCAAAGGCTACGAAGTGCGCAACTGAAACTTAACCCGAAGAAGTGTTCCTTATTTAGACCAGAAGTGAAGTACCTCGGGCACATCATCTCTTCCAAAGGAGTCAAGACCGATCCGGAGAAGGTCGATGCAGTGAAAAACTGGCCGGTACCCAAAGACAAACATCAACTGAGAAGCTTCCTGGGACTTGCGACCTATTACAGACGATTTGTAAAGGACTTTGCCAGGATCGCAAAGAGCTTGCATCAACTGACAGAGAAAGGCAAACAATTCAAATGGTCAGGTGAGTGCGAAAACAGCTTCAAGGAACTTAAGCAACAGTTGTGCAACGCCCCCATACTAGCGTACCCCACCCCTGGGAAAACATTTATTGTGGATGCAGACGCTAGTAATGTGGGAATTGGAGCCGTCCTTTCCCAGGTGCACGATGGCCAAGAGAAAGTAGTTTCCTACTTCAGCAAAGTTCTCTCAAAGCCAGAAAGGAACTACTGTGTTACCAGGCGCGAGCTCCTTGCTTTGGTACTGGCAACAAAACATTTCCATAAGTACCTTTATGGGCGAAAATTCATCCTCCGTACAGACCATGCGTCTTTAAAGTGGCTATTACACTTTAAGAATCCTGAAGGCCAAGTCGCAAGGTGGATCGAACGGCTGCAGATGTACGACTACGAAATACAACATCGAAAGGGAAGTCTTCACTCTAATGCAGACGCTCTCTCCCGTCGACCGTGCAAAGCAAATTGCAAACATTGCTTGCGACACGAAGAAAAAGATGTCGCGTCCGTTCAAAGGGTGAGAGCTATGCCAATTGGTGGCTGGAGTGCGCGGGAAATACGGGAGGCTCAAAGGGAAGATCCGGATATCGAACCGATTATCGCCTGGAAGGAGCATGAGGGAAAACCAGACTGGCAGGAGATATCCAATAGGAGCCCCGAGCTGAAGGCATACTGGGCGCAGTGGGACTCCCTTCACGTACAAGACGGCATTCTAAAAAGAAGATGGGAAAGCCCGGATGGAAAGTCGTTCGTAATGCAGCTTGTTGTACCCAGGTCAAAGGTTATGGAAGTGCTCAGGGAATTGCATGATGGAGTGTCTGGAGGCCACTTGGGAATCAATAAAACGCTCGAAAAAGTGCGGGAACGGTTTTACTGGATTCATTCAAGGGAGGACGTTGAAACTTGGTGCAGGAAATGCGTTACATGTGCGGCCAGCAAAGGTCCGAGACTGAAAGTCCGTGGCAAAATGCATCAATACAATGTTGGAGCCCCTTTCGAAAGGATAGCAGTTGATATTGCGGGACCGTTTCCTGAAACAAACAATGGAAATCGGTACATCCTCGTTGTTATGGACTATTTCAGTAAGTGGCCTGAAGCATTTGCTATCCCAAATCAAGAAGCTAAAACCGTGGTGGAGCAAATCGTCAATAACTGGGTAAGCAGATTCGGTGTACCAATGGAACTGCATTCAGACCAAGGACGGAACTTCGAGTCGAAGATTTTCCAAGGAGTGTGCCAGTTACTCGGGATTCACAAGACAAGGACAACCCCGCTTCATCCACAATCAGATGGGATGGTGGAGCGCTTCAACAGGACACTGAATTAACACCTCTCTAAGGTCGTTGGCGAAGACCAGAGAGACTGGGATAAGCAGATTCCCATGTTTTTATTGGCTTATCGAGGAGCAGTGCATAACACCACAGGACATACTCCATCTGAAATCTTATTTGGTCGAACAGTCCGCCTACCTAGCGAGTTGATGTTTGGATATCCATGCGAAGAGCCCAAGGATGAGGAGGACTACGTTACAGACCTCAGGGACATCATCAGGGACGTGCATCGAGACACTAGGGATAACATTAAGATAGCCAGTGACCGCATGAAAACGAGGTACGATACTAAAACGACAACTAAAGGATTCCAGGAAGAAGATCTGGTATGGCTATATAACCCTCATCGAAGGAAAGGCTTATCGCCTAAGTTGCAACAAGACTGGGAAGGGCCCTATACAATCGTAAAGCGCATCAACGACGTTGTCTATCCCATCCAACGAGGAAGAGGCAAGCTGAAAGTCGTTCATGTGGATCGTCTTCATCGTTATAATGGTGAAAATGTTAACGAGTTTGTTCGGGACGAACAAGTTTAAGAGGGGGACATTGTGGTGTGGAATGTATCGTGTAACCTAAAATGGTGAAGTGAAAACAACCCCTTAGTCACCAAACAAGTTCCACCCAAGTGTCACTTCCAATTGGAGACTGGAACCTGTCAAGTAAATGTATTTCACCACTGAACCTTGTTCTAGAACCACTTAGAATTAGCTAGAAAGTTCTCGTCAGATGGCGGAGCGGGTATAAAAGGACAGCTTTTAGAAGAGGGCGAGACAGTTGATTTATAACAGTGATTGGTTAAAGTTCGAGATAGTAATAGTTTCTGAAGATAAATAAGTGAAAAGTAATAGAGGAAATTAAGTGATTGGTTTGAAACGTTGAAGAATTATTTAAGTAATAGTGTTCTGGTACTTAATAAGTGAAATATTAGAATAGTCGATAAAAGTGTAATAAAAGTGAATTTTATTAGAGAAGTTAAACGGAATAGTGTTTTATCTTTACGAATCCCAGCCTGAATGTAACATTGGTGTCAGAAGTGGGATAAAACTTATTCTGTGCTAAGTGTCTAAGTGAAGTAAAAAAAAAAAAAAAAAGTGAATTTGTGATTTTCTAAATTACAAGAGACAAACAGAATGGGTCGTGTATTGCTACATCTAAGCATACCCCAATTGAAAAGTGAACTAGAAAAGCGGAATCTCTCCACAGCTGGAGGGAAAAGCGACCTCATACTCCGTCTGCAGGAAGCTGTCCAAAACGAGGGAGAAGATCCAAAAACCATGCTATTCGACGTGTCAGAAGAACAAGTAAGTACAGGCGTTGACATTAGCTCTATGATGGAATTACTTCTTGCGAAGATGGAAGAACAGAAGAATTCTCTAGAAGAACAGAAAAATTCTATGGAATCTAAGTTCGCAGAACAGAAGAATTCTCTAGAAGAACAGAAAAATTCTATGGAATTGAAGTTCGCAGAACAGAAGAATTCCCTAGAAGAGCAGAAGAATTCCCTAGAAGAGCAGAAGAATTCCATGGAATTGAAGTTCGCAGAACAGAAGAATTCTCTAGAAGAACAGAAAAATTCTCTTGAAGAACAGACAAATTCCATTGTCGCCGCACAAAAAGATGCAGTGGAAGAATTTAAGAATGTTCTAGATGTAAAAATCGACGCGATTGATGAAAAATTAAACGAGCATGAAACAAAGTTTGAGGAAATTACCAAAACGTTTCAAAACCACGAGACAAACATCGAGAACATAGCTAAAGAGCTCGGAACAAACATCAAGAATATAACTAAAGAGCTCGAAATAGTCAAGAAACAGAAGGCTCGGGAATATTCTGCTGACTGTCCAAGAAGGAAGGAGATGCAACCACCCGTTTTTGATGGTCAAACATCATGGCCTATTTATAAGAGACAGTTCGAAGCAGCTGCAACGACCAATGGATGGGACGACGAGGAAAAGTCGATTGCATTAACACTCGCATTACGAGGTACAGCTGCAGAATTGCTTCAAACTGTCTCAGCAGAAAAACAACGCGACTACGATGCATTGGTGAGGGCTATTGAGATGCGATTCGGTGACGACCATATGCAGCAAGTATATAGAGTGCAACTTCGCAGTCGAATCCAGAAGAGGAGAGAAACACTCCAGCAACTGCAAGCTGATATCGAACGGCTAGCGCACTTGTCTTATCCCAATGCCGGCGAGGATGTCATCAATGAAATGGCTATTGAGGCATTTACACAAGCCATAGAGGATAGACAACTGCAGATGGCTCTACGAATGGCTGGAAAGAGAACTCTTCCTGAGGCACTGGCATTTGCTTTAACCATGAGAGCTGCTGACCAAGCATCTCAAGGATTTCACCGCGTGAGAGAAATGACATCCGTTGAATGCTCGTGCCAGAGAACAGAAGTAGTCGACCGTAACAGTTCTCGAAGGGGACCGATCCGTTGCTGGAACTGCAACAAAATTGGACATCTACAACGACAGTGCAGAGCCGAACGTAGACAGGGCAGTTGTCCACATTGCAGAGCTAGGAACGAGGAGGCGTTTGAGCGTTCGGCGGATGGAACATCACAAAGCCATTAGTCGGGAAACGAGTAAGAACCAACTTCGCGGGGCAGAAGCTGGTTTCTGGAATCGACGCCCCCAGGACCACAATTCAGGTTTCCCAGACCAAACGATGTAATAGGAGCCTGACAGTGGAAGCCCATATCGGCCAGAAAAAGTATGTGGCTACAATCGATACAGGTGCCACCGCTTCCATAATCAGAAGGGACATCGTTCGCCAATCATGGCTACACAACACCAGCAGCTACTGTCTGAAAACAGCAACTGGAGCAACAGCAAAGGTGTATGGTGAGGTACTCTTGAAGATAAACCTTGCAGAAATAGTCTTCTCCCATGCATTCTTAGTGGCTGATATATGTGACGAATGCATCATCGGAATCGACTTTATGAAGACGCATGATATAGTGCTCGACATCGGTTCGCAAGTTATAAAGTACAAGAACGTCGAGATTCCGATGGTTTACGGGAACGAGAACGTCGCAGCTCTGCGGACAGTTGTAAGTGAGGACGAAATATTACCACCTTCGTCAGAAACAGTTATTTGGACAAAGCTGGAAGGCGACCCTGGGAGCCACCGATTCTACCTAGTCGAGCCAGATGCAGAAAATTATTATCAGAGGCATATTGTCGGAAAGATGCTGGTTGAACCTAAAAACAACTTGGTTCCCGTTCGTGTCCTCAATGTGGAAAACAAAAGCGTGAAACTTAAGCAAGGGGAAGTGATTGGAAAGTGCGTACCGATTACTGCGGTCACAAAGTTGTCCAATGCAAGTCCTGTGAAACCGGTTAGACCTGCGGAGATATCGGAGATGAAAAAGAATATACTCGGAGAGTGCGAGCTGGATCAGGAGCAGCGGTCCATGGCAGGTAGTTTAATCAACGAGTTCGCTGATATATTTGCTTCGCAGAACAGCGAGTATGGCCAAACACATCTCGTACAACACCGAATCGACACCGGAGATGCGAGACCGATTCGTCAGCCTCCCCGACGACTACCATTGGCTAAGCAGACGGAGGCTGCAGAAATGGTGTCGACGATGGAAAAGGAGGGACTGATTGAAAGCTCAAAAAGTCCGTGGGCATCGCCGGTCGTCCTGGTCAAGAAGAAAGACGGAAGTACGAGATTCTGCGTGGACTATCGCCAACTCAACAACGTCACCAAGAAGGATAGCTACCCCCTGCCAAGAATTGACGATACCCTGGACACACTATCCGGAGCCAAATGGTTTTCGACTCTCGATCTGAAGAGTGGCTACTGGCAAGTGCAGATCCATCCAGAAGACCGCGAGAAAACAGCATTCACAGCAGGAAACGGGCTTTGGCAGTTTACAGTAATGCCATTTGGACTGTGCAATGCTCCAGCTACCTTTGAACGTCTAATGGAGCGCGTTCTGCTGGGACTAACGTGGAAAACCTGCTTGGTCTACCTGGACGATGTCATCGTAGTAGGAAAAACATTTAACGAACATCAAGATAACCTTAAGGAGGTGTTCCAAAGGCTACGAAGTGCGCAACTGAAACTTAACCCGAAGAATTGTTCCTTATTTAGACCAGAAGTGAAGTACCTCGGGCACATCATCTCTTCCAAAGGAGTCAAGACCGATCCGGAGAAGGTCGATGCAGTGAAAAACTGGCCGGTACCCAAAGACAAACATCAACTGAGAAGCTTCCTGGGACTTGCGACCTATTACAGACGATTTGTAAAGGACTTTGCCAGGATCGCAAAGAGCTTGCATCAACTGACAGAGAAAGGCAAACAATTCAAATGGTCAGGTGAGTGCGAAAACAGCTTCAAGGAACTTAAGCAACAGTTGTGCAACGCCCCCATACTAGCGTACCCCACCCCTGGGAAAACATTTATTGTGGATGCAGACGCTAGTAATGTGGGAATTGGAGCCGTCCTTTCCCAGGTGCACGATGGCCAAGAGAAAGTAGTTTCCTACTTCAGCAAAGTTCTCTCAAAGCCAGAAAGGAACTACTGTGTTACCAGGCGCGAGCTCCTTGCTTTGGTACTGGCAACAAAACATTTCCATAAGTACCTTTATGGGCGAAAATTCATCCTCCGCACAGACCATGCGTCTTTAAAGTGGCTATTACACTTTAAGAATCCTGAAGGCCAAGTCGCAAGGTGGATCGAACGGCTGCAGATGTACGACTACGAAATACAACATCGAAAGGGAAGTCTTCACTCTAATGCAGACGCTCTCTCCCGTCGACCGTGCAAAGCAAATTGCAAACATTGCTTGCGACACGAAGAAAAAGATGTCGCGTCCGTTCAAAGGGTGAGAGCTATGCCAATTGGTGGCTGGAGTGCGCGGGAAATACGGGAGGCTCAAAGGGAAGATCCGGATATCGAACCGATTATCGCCTGGAAGGAGCATGAGGGAAAACCAGACTGGCAGGAGATATCCAATAGGAGCCCCGAGCTGAAGGCATACTGGGCGCAGTGGGACTCCCTTCACGTACAAGACGGCATTCTAAAAAGAAGATGGGAAAGCCCGGATGGAAAGTCGTTCGTAATGCAGCTTGTTGTACCCAGGTCAAAGGTTATGGAAGTGCTCAGGGAATTGCATTGAATCAATAAAACGCTCGAAAAAGTGCGGGAACGGTTTTACTGGATTCATTCAAGGGAGGACGTTGAAACTTGGTGCAGGAAATGCGTTACATGTGCGGCCAGCAAAGGTCCGAGACTGAAAGTCCGTGGCAAAATGCATCAATACAATGTTGGAGCCCCTTTCGAAAGGATAGCAGTTGATATTGCGGGACCGTTTCCTGAAACAAACAATGGAAATCGGTACATCCTCGTTGTTATGGACTATTTCAGTAAGTGGCCTGAAGCATTTGCTATCCCAAATCAAGAAGCTAAAACCGTGGTGGAGCAAATCGTCAATAACTGGGTAAGCAGATTCGGTGTACCAATGGAACTGCATTCAGACCAAGGACGGAACTTCGAGTCGAAGATTTTCCAAGGAGTGTGCCAGTTACTCGGGATTCACAAGACAAGGACAACCCCGCTTCATCCACAATCAGATGGGATGGTGGAGCGCTTCAACAGGACACTGAATGAACACCTCTCTAAGGTCGTTGGCGAAGACCAGAGAGACTGGGATAAGCAGATTCCCATGTTTTTATTGGCTTATCGAGGAGCAGTGCATAACACCACAGGACATACTCCATCTGAAATCTTATTTGGTCGAACAGTCCGCCTACCTAGCGAGTTGATGTTTGGATATCCATGCGAAGAGCCCAAGGATGAGGAGGACTACGTTACAGACCTCAGGGACATCATCAGGGACGTGCATCGAGACACTAGGGATAACATTAAGATAGCCAGTGACCGCATGAAAACGAGGTACGATACTAAAACGACAACTAAAGGATTCCAGGAAGGAGATCTGGTATGGCTATATAACCCTCATCGAAGGAAAGGCTTATCGCCTAAGTTGCAACAAGACTGGGAAGGGCCCTATACAATCGTAAAGCGCATCAACGACGTTGTCTATCCCATCCAACGAGGAAGAGGCAAGCTGAAAGTCGTTCATGTGGATCGTCTTCATCGTTATAATGGTGAAAATGTTAACGAGTTTGTTCGGGACGAACAAGTTTAAGAGGGGGACATTGTGGTGTGGAATGTATCGTGTAACCTAAAATGGTGAAGTGAAAACAACCCCTTAGTCACCAAACAAGTTCCACCCAAGTGTCACTTCCAATTGGAGACTGGAACCTGTCAAGTAAATGTATTTCACCACTGAACCTTGTTCTAGAACCACTTAGAATTAGCTAGAAAGTTCTCGTCAGATGGCGGAGCGGGTATAAAAGGACAGCTTTTAGAAGAGGGCGAGACAGTTGATTTATAACAGTGATTGGTTAAAGTTCGAGATAGTAATAGTTTCTGAAGATAAATAAGTGAAAAGTAATAGAGGAAATTAAGTGATTGGTTTGAAACGTTGAAGAATTATTTAAGTAATAGTGTTCTGGTACTTAATAAGTGAAATATTAGAATAGTCGATAAAAGTGTAATAAAAGTGAATTTTATTAGAGAAGTTAAACGGAATAGTGTTTTATCTTTACGAATCCCAGCCTGAATGTAACAATAGTTATAAAAATAGAATTATCAGCATTCAGCAAAAAACATGCAAAATAACAAGTTTATTAACTTCTGGAGGAGTAACATCCTAACAGGCAGTACGAAAATATGTGTGCATAAAAATTGCGTTTTATATTTTTCAGTTCGAATTTCAACTTTTGTCGGTTTCTGAGTTTCCCGAATTAAGTAATATATAAGCCATACAATTTTTTGTAGGTTAAATTGTATTTGTTTTCAAACCCGGAATAAAATAAAATTCTTACACGCTTCCTACGTGCGATTGTTATTTATTCTGAAATGAATGAGCCAACTATTATTTCTATTTTCAAAAATATTCACTTGCTAACGATTTGGATATGATATTTGACAGATCAGCGAATATTTTGTGCATTTCTTGTTTTGTGTTTTGATTTTTGATTATTATAAGTCTTAAAGAGCATTGGAAAGATATGTGTTGGGCAAATTTAATTGCAATTTATGTATTCCTTCCTTTAGAATAAAATCCTCCTTGAGAAAGAGACCATTGACCTTGTTTTTCACGAAAACAAATTATGAAATTTGAATTCTGCAATGACAACAAATGTAATAGATTCTAAGAAAGTTGTCGGACTAGTAAATGTGGAGGTCTAATTGTTTATTGGTACCATTTCACAAATGCTGTACATTTTTCCTAAAGCTGACATCTAACTAGTTGTCGACATTAGTGATTGATTATTAGTAAGGCCGATTGATTTTTGTGCTGTCCTAATTTAGCCTCTAATCCAAGTTTTAAGTTTCGCTCTGTTAGTAAAAGGCATTTACAGCTCTGCTAAAATATGTCAGCTGCAAGCAAACAAAAATCACAATGCAGAACGTCGACATTGTGGCGCCATAACAAAAACAGCTATGAATGACGACATTTTAAGGCAAATACAATCCATATTACCAGGCCCACAGCAATTATAGTAGGCATGGGTAAAATAATCTTTCCAAAATAAATAAATATCCATTGCACACTGGTGTTTGGTGGGTAGCCATGCATGGAGGAAAAGGAAAACAAGTTGTGTGAATCTGCGAGGGTGAGAATGTTCCCTGAAAATTAAGTTACTGTAGGCTGTAAGTATTGTTTGCCTGCTGTACTAAGGCCGTGTGTCAATTGCGCTAAATAATTATCCTCGGATAATATTCTGGCACTATCGTGGTGGAAAACGAATTCTTCAGCTGTCAAAAAATTATCCTGCTCCGGGAGCAGGATAATAATTTATCTTCATAGGATAAATTTTTAACGTTCGAGTTTTTTATTTCAAATGGCAGCAAAGAAAGAAAGAAACGAAAAAAAAAAAAAATAATAACAAACCGTACTACCTACAACATGTATCTAAATAATGAAGGGAAATTAATAAAGTTTTAAATATAATTTGCTTAGTTTATAGGGACGCATGAGGACAAAAAAAAGTGATTCGGTTACGGAGTTTGAATTCATACCGATTGAATATAAAATTACACTTCTCTTGTTCGTCTTCTGCGTGGGGGCAAGTAATCGTGGCTTATAAGGCTTTGATACCGCAGCAATATCATTGACGTCAAGGGGAATTAATTCATCGAATTTATGATCCATATTATCACTTGTTGTTATTGAATAAGTTGTATGTCTGTTCTTTGTGTTGTGCCATCGTCAAAAGTCTTCTGAGAAATCTCAAAAATTTAGCCCAATCGACACAGCTAAATTTCACAAAAGCTAAATTTTTATTCAACACACACAGAAATGTCAAAAAATTATCCGACGATAATTATTTAGCGCAATTGACACACGGCCTAAGATTGACACCATCTGAATGGGGATCGACTTTGTGGGTTGTGGCGCCCTAAAAAAATATTCTCCTCAAAACGTGGTTCGTGCACAGGAAGGGAGGGGTAGGAAAGGAAAGGAATCCAAAAAAAAAAAGCATAACGAATTTCTGGTGGACGTGCGCCTGTGTTCGTAAATTAAAGATCGGAATGTCTGTGTAAAAAATTAGCTGGATTGGCGGCAATTGAATTTTTAAAACTTAATTCTTAACAGAGGCCAATGCCATGTTGTGTCTTAAGCAAAATCGATATTAAAGTTATTTATGGGCTCCAAGAATTTAAGCACGTGCCAACATGGTTTTTGTTTTGATTATTGTTTTTGCAGGAAGAATGAAAATGTATGGGGATGTGTATTGTATTGTATTCTTTTACTCATTAATAGGCCTATTATCGTTGGCGAGTCGAACAAAAAATCCTGCGAATGTGACTTATTTGTATTATGGTTAGCGAATTGAAACAAAATTCATTCGCCTGAACTGTCAAACTGCTGGCGAACGTAAAGTCGCCTTATTGCGGTTGCCGAATTTGTGAAATTTCATTCATTATTTAGTGAAACCACAGGCGAATGGAATTTATAATCCAGAAAAATTAATGGAAACTCAAGAAAAATGTATAAAACCCATTCAATTCATTTAGAATGTATATATTTAATGAAAATCGCCTCTGATAGTTTCGAAAAAAACAATTGCAGCCAAATCCAGAAGCTATTTGAGCTCATGGAACAAATATAGCCATTCCAATATGTGTTTCGTCCACTAAGCCAACCACCCCATGAAATCCAGTTTTAACGAAAAATAAGGAAAGGAGCTATGGATTGTTTTTATTTTCGGTCATTTCTGTGTTTATATATTTTTTTGCACCTCCGTGTTGTTTTCTTCAATTTTTTTATTTCGAATTTTTTTTTGTGTTGACATAAATGTTTGAATTGACGTCATTTTCGTTTTTATTATTTTGGCAGCCCTTGATTTCTAGGCGAATGAATTAATTCGCCTACCATAATCGTACAAGGCGAGTGTTTCGACAAGCAACTCGACTTACGCGAATTGTTCGACTCGCTAACGATAATAGGCCTATAAATCTATAATATAAAAATGAATCGCAAAATGTGTTGGTATAGTAAGCGCATAACTCAACAATGGCTGGGCCAATAACTCTTTTTTTTAAAATGTTTAAATGTTCGTTGAAGTTCAAGGATGGTTTTTACGTCGAGAAAAATTTGAATAATTTCCGGGAAAATCCTAAAAAAAGCCCTTTTCTTTTTCCCATGCAAACGTTTTCTAAATTAATGCAAATACAAAAAAAAAAAAATTATTTTAAATTTTAAAAGCAATTGTTGTTGTCAATTATTTCAATTATTTTTCAAACAAATTGTTGTCAACAATTTTGAAATTTTTTTTAGTTTGTTTATGTTTCCTATGTTAGGTTAGGTTAGAGTGGCAGGCCGCCTCAAGTGCAGCCACACTTAGGCCAAATTAGGCCCATTGTGTTACCACAGGATCGAAATCGACTCCTTATCTACCCGTTGAACCAGCCGGAGCTAAGAATGAAGCGATGGAGGCAGTTGATACCTATGTTTGCGAGTTCGCTGAGATTGTCGAAGAAATATTCTCCGAGGTATAGTTTTCTACGGAGTGACAGTGCTGGACACGTACAGAGAAGGTGCAGAATGGTCTCCTCCTCCTCCTCGTCCATACAGCTTCTGCAGAAATCATTTGAAGGGAGGCCCAATCTGAGAGCATGTCTCCCTATGACGCAGTGTCCCGTGATGACACCTACTAGAGTGCTTATTATGGGTCTTTTCAGTGTAATGAGACTTTTTGAGCGCTTGGAATCCAGCTGAGGCCAGATCTGTTTCGAAGTGTGGCACGTTAAGCATCTAGACCACCTGCGATTAGTTGCGCTTAATGCGTTTTGTTTAATTAGTAGTTTGCAAGTAGCAAGAGGCATATAGAGACTCTTCTTTTCTGGTAGAGTCGACATAGTAGTGCCTTGTCTGGCGAGCTCATCGGCGATGCAATTGCCTGGAATGTCTCTATGGCCCGGCACCCAAATAAGGTGAATTTTGAATTGTTTCGCCATCTCGTTCAGAGATAGTCGGCAATTGAGGGCAGTTGTTGAATTGAAGACGACAGAATCCAGGGATTTAATCGCGGCTTGACTGTCGGTAAAGATGGTGATATCCCTTACAGATATTACATTATACCGAAGCCACGACAGGACCTCTTTGATCGCCATGACCTCCGCCTGAAATACACTACAGTGATTAGGAAGGCTGAATGAGATTTTATAATTTAGATCAAAAGAGAAAACACCCCCCCCCTACTCCTGTTTCAGTTTTAGACCCATCTGTATAGAAACAGACAGACTCCTTACGGGGTACTATTTCGTTCTCCCATTCACTCCTGGAGGGTATGTAGGTTTCGAAGTTCTTTTCGAATTGAAACTGAGGGAGGGTGTAATCAGTAACTTTTGGAATGCATTCCAATGTATTTAGAATAGATGAGTGACCAGTTTGGCGACTGGTCCACAACTGAATTGCTTTCATCCGAGTGGCTGCATTTGCTGCCACTTGTTTGCAATAGATGTCTTATGTCTAGCGGTAGCAAGTGGAACATGTTACATTAAGTAACTTTTTGAAATGAAGAAGCTACTTTGATTTGTTTGTATCCATAATTTTTGTTTGGCAAGTGTTTCGATAGCTGGTGTACTGGGCTCTCATCGAGTAATTTTTCAAACGATAGTCGTCGAAACGATTGAACACAACGATATCGTTTTTAGTTTGCCTCATATAACATCATCGTCGGGTCGTTCAATGGAACCGTTCATCGTACATGACTGTAAACAAACTCTGACAGCTAAAAAATCGAAAAATGTATTGAAATAGTTTTTTTTTCTTGAATTTGTTTGTTTTTATTGATTGACATTGATTTGGGCATTTAATGCAGAAATGGATAGGTACATAGCTATTAAGGAATAAGGAATCTATTAGTATAAAGATTCAAGTGAAGTGTTAAATGAAAGTGTACGCATATACGCAGATACCCAACAGTGTGTAGGAACCAACCATATCCAAATGGACTTTGGAGTGATATTCCAAACCATTATATTGGATGACGAAATGTCAACGAACGGGTAGGATATGCTAAAGTGTGCGCAGGTGTGGTAGAGCAGAAAATAAATATAGATATGTATTTATGAAAACAATTAAAACGCCAATAAATACATTTCTGTCATTTTTTGTTGCATTTCGAGTTGCAAGAAAAAAAAGGGAATGAAACTCAACCATTTATTTTTTGCAAGGAATGCATTCTTTTACAACTCGAATTAGATCGAGTCGCTTCCAAAGAGAACATGAGTGCGTGTCTTCCTTAAAATATGTTTTATACTTGTCTCCGACCTAATTTAAACTGAACAAATGGACGAACAACGATAAAACGATGGCAAAATAGCTATCGTTCAATCGAATCTTTTGAGTTACTAATGTGAAGCAACAAAAAACGATGATCGTCCAATCGTTTCTCCGATTATCGTTTCTTGGTTGTTACACGATGTACTCGTAGAAGTATCGTCGAGACGATGTCGTTCGATCGTTTTGTAATTAGGTTATTAGAGCCCTGTATACTTACTTGATTTGAGCGCTTAAATGTTTTCTTAAATATTTAAGTCCTTACAAATTTTTTCTTCGCTTATTCTTTTATTGACCTTTTCAATACAGCAATAAGAATAATAATAATACAAAATAATTTAGGAAACGTATTTATCAGCAGAGTTGATATATAAAAAAACTAAGTGGATTTTATGTATAGATTGTACTTTGTTTGAACAGCTAGTATTTTCAATATCCTTGCATTAGTATGTGTGAGTAAGTATAAATGTAGGGGTGATTGAGAAGACGAGGACAATGACAGGCAACTGGAGTTGTTGAGCGTTTTGAGTGTTCACGTAGGGGTTGATACGAAAAATGAGTGAGTAACAATCATGGTACTCTGCTCATTCGTGAGTAGGGTTATGGGGAGGGCAGCTCAAAGCTACCATAACACCTTCGGTACCGGTGTGGAGATTGAAGGGAGAAGGCTTACCAACCAAGTTGATAGGTGTGGTTAGTTTTCTTCTTGGCTGTTAATGATAAGAAATATTTCTTTTAGAGTTAATTCCCTATTTTCTTCCTATTACCATTTTTATGATACTTCGTGCGTTTAGATGCTTTAGCATCCCCATTAAAGAGGGAAGGTTGTGTGCGTACGTTTTATATTGGTATACCAGTATTTCTATTTCACATTTTCCGTTTCGTGCGAACCAACTTACAAACACATGAAAACTAATTTGACAGCTAGCTCACTGAAATTTGGGAACATTTCCGTAACAAGTCATACTCAAAATACCATTATATGTGTTTCCCGAAATAGTAATTTTATAAGCTAAAACTTATTTCCCACTTTGGTAAACGTTCCATTCTGCACTGGAGATAGTAAGCACTCTGATACCCGATAGGTAGCGCTGTCGTCGATCTCCGAAACCACACCACTGTTTTCAATGAAATATTGTGCATTCTTTGTAGCATGTTTATTGCGGGAACTGCTTGAAAGATAGGATACCATCCTAAAGATGATACTTTGCAAAACATAAGCCAAAAACGGGTTGTGGCACCTTTCACTCAAAAATCGAATCAAACTCTATTTCTAAAGTTGTATAATTAAAATCATAAATCATAATTGTCCAAATAAAGTACTTTGAGAAATCTGAGCAAGACTTAAAACGAAATGTACGGTAAAAGCCGGGTAGTTACAGCTACGTAATAAAAGAGACTGACGTTCGTATGTGCACTCATAAGTCATAACTGGGGAACCAATCGTTCGATTTTTATGATTTTTGGTTTAAAGTCTCATTGGCCCAAAAAAAGACATTTATGCTATACTTTTTGTCCAAAAAACAAAATACCTTATGGGGATTAGATTGGCGATAGAAGTTATAGTATGGAGAATCGCATTTCGAAAAAAATTTACAGGGATACTACCTACCCAATAATACCAAGGTTTTGGTTGTACAATATAGGTAGGTACACTTATCATTGGGAAGCATACGTATACTTTGTACTTGGTTACATACCTATAACATAATGGGCCTTACTAATAATCATTTTTAACCTTCACACTAAATATTTCCTAGGTCACAATATGCAATTTTGTATGGAAAATTTCACCATTGTGAGCTCGATAAATTTAGCCTGGACACTAAAAATGATTATTAGTACCGCGGAATGTGTATCTATCTACATGGATTAAATTACCAATTTTCCATAAAACCTATATAATTTCGATTGGATTACGGATAGAACAAAAAAATGTTTATATAGATAGGTAGGTTTAGCTTTCGAAAAGCTGCATGCAGTAGGTAGGTACGCGAAATCCACTCCACCTGGTATCGAGTGTATTTTAAATTGATAAAGTGAAAATATGTAGTTCGGTATCTATTTTTTGCGACGACTTTAATACCCATGAGAATCACAGACATTATATTGCCCAAACACTCCACCCATTTGCCATCTTCGGTTTTTGTGCTTAACGAATACCAGCAACGATCAGAAGAACATATGATCTACTTACACTACACCATGCAGCCACCATTTTTTAACCACGGGCCTATCGTTTTTTCTTAATGCTTCCTAAATGTTCCGTCTTATTCTCTCTCCTTTCAAAGGATTAAAAAAAAAAGTCCGTCAATGAAGTTTTCTGTTAGAGAACAATGTCCGATTTACTTACGCACACCCCCAAATATCTACCCCGAGACGGTGCTTCAGTAGCTAATTCTATGTAGGTGTCCTTAAGCTGTTTGCCTGGTACCTAGGATCGACAATACACATCCCCATACATTTTCATTCTTCCTGCAAAAACAATAATCGAAAAAAAACCATGTTGGCACGTGCTTAAATTCTTGGAGCCCATAAATAACTTTAATATTGATTTTGCTTAAGACACAACATGGCATTGGCATCTGTTAAGAATGAAGTGTTCAAAATTCAGTTGTTGTTCCAGCTACTTTTTTACACATACATTCCGATCTTTAATTTACGAACACAGGCGCACGTCCACCCAGAAATTCGTTATTTTTTTTTTATTTTTTTTGGATTCCTTTCCTTTCCTACCTCTCCCTTCCTGTGCACGAACCACGTTTTCAGGAGAATATTTTTTTAGGGCGCCACAAAGTCGATCCTCATTCAGATGGTGTCAATCTTAGTACACCAGGCAAAAATAATACTTACAGCCTACAGTAACTTAATTTTCAGGGAACATTCTCACCCTCACAGATTCACACAACTTGTTTTCCTTTTCCTCCATGCATGGCTACCCACCGAGATATTTGGATGTGTTCGTGTATTGATTCACGCATACGAAAAAGCCCAAACACCAGTGCGTAATGAATATTTATTTATTTTGGAAGGATTATTTTACCCACGCCTACTATAATTGCTGTGGGCCTGGTAATATGGATTGTATTTGCCTTAAAATGTCGTCATTTATTATTATTAGCTGTTTTTGTTATGGTGCCACAATGTCGACGTTCTGCATTGTGATTTTTGTTTGCTTGCAGCTGACATTTTAGCAGAGCTGTAAAAGGCCTTTTACTAACAGAGCGAAACTTAAAACTTGGATTAGAGGCTAAATTAGGACAGCACAAAAATCAATGACTAAGCAAATCAAAAGCACATAAATCAGAGATATGTGTGTGGTTCTTATTTTTTTCGATTTTGATCCGTTTTAAGGATTTGCGTTAACAGAATTCTATGAAGTTATTAGAATTGAGATTTGTAATGCGATTTCTAGCTAAATGGCTTGAGCTACGAGGCTGGAGACTTAGCACAAAAAAAGCACATAAATCAAGCATCAGTATGGTGTATTAATTTTTTTAATTTTCGGCCGATTTGACTATGTGCTCTGCTGGCTTAACGTTAAGCTGGCAGAGCACTTTTCAAGGTCGATTTTCTCCTAAACCATTGGAGCACAAAAATCAAAGACTTAACACAAAATTAGCACATAAATAGCACATAATTCAGGGCTATTCAAAATCGATTTTTGACATATGTGCTCTGCCAAGTTTATGGAGGTAGAAAGTAGCTCTACTCAGGCGTCGCGTTGAACTTTACGATATTTACGATCTAAAGTAACCTGAACGCCTGAAGCTATATTTTGTGTAGCACTGTTGCAGCATATGAACGCTTTGTTTCTACATAGTCTGTCAACGCACGCATTGTCAACGTGACATTGTGAATTCGGCATAATTTACCATCATTTTGGCTTATGGCTCTTTTTTCGTACAATTTGCATCTATCTAATATATAAAAATCTCGTAACACAGTTTTAGTGTTTATACTCCTCCGAAACGGCTGTACCGATTTTGATGAAATTTTATATGTATATTCAATAGGTCTGAGAATAGGTTTATAATTAATTTTTATACTCCTAAGTGTTAAGGGTGTTTCACCTCAAAAAATGTTAAAAAAGAGTATAAATTACTATAGTTTTTTATAGGATCAACTCTGCCGATAAATTATGGTTTCCAAATAATTTTTATTATTATTTTATTCTATTCTTTAATCTCAATTGAGAGGGCGACTACTCTATTATTCCAAAAGAGAAATATTATGAAAGGTATGTAATATGTATGTAAAAAAATATGTGTGTACTTAGGTATGTACATTGTACATGCGCTAGAAGTTATACTTTTTTGCATTACGAAAAATGTTGACGGATATCCAATATATCGTTCCGATACTGGCGGACAATCATTTATTAAAAATATCAACAACATCGACATTGACATTGGCAATCGTCGCGTGGTGCCATATTTACCTCTACTCAGAAAAATATTCCAAGAGTTTTGTAGTTCAGTGAAAAGCATCAAATATATTTGCAAGGCAGTGATATGGCGGTATAGTGAATAACAACGATGAAATAACGCTGTACCAAATTGGAAGGTACATCAGCTCCAATGAAGCTGTTTGGTGTATCTTTGGTTTTCCAATTCATGAACGGGATCCAACCGTTATTCATTTAGCCGTCCATTTTGAAAACGGTCAGCGCGTATATTTCACGACCGTTATAAATTCACCAAAAACTATACTCACTGAATTTTTTGAACCGTGTATTCGTGCGGATGCAAGACTACTTTTGGACGATAGGTGGCGATGTTGTCGATCTCCGAAACAACTCAACCTATTTCAATGAAATTTTGTGGATATTTGTTTATAAAATAGGATAGTTTTGGACCCTAAAGGTGGCACCTCCGATTAGAAAATAAAAATAAAATTCAAACGCTATTTATAAAGTTGTATAATTAAAATTGTCAAAATAAAGCAGTTTGCGAAATGAGGTCGGGACTTAATACGAAAGGCACTGGCAAATCCGGAAGGGTACAGCTATATAAATAAGAGAGACTACTTCCATTTGTGCACTCAAAACTCTGGAACGGATTGTTAGATTTTTACGATTTTGGGGTTACTGGATTCGTAAGGACTATGCTGCTTTGTGTCCTAAAAAAAATTAAGGAATTAGATTGGGGATAGAACTACACTTTGAAACTTATAGACTGAATATAAAAACGTTTAGTGTCACCAATACAACAAATACTTATTATTTAAAATGTTAAATTTTTTTATTCTTTGTATTTTCCGGGTGAAATTGGAAGTCCGACAGTTTGCAACGAAACGCGTTTGATTAGATTGTGAAGAATCTCAAATGGCATGCAAGCAAAATATTTTGTGAGAAAAATTCAAAGCAAACATTGTCATTCTGCGAAAGTGAGAATTCCGCTTATCAACGATTTGCCATTCGTTTTTAAGCGTCTTCAATTTCCCGTGCGTCTCGCTTTCGTTATGACAATTAATAAGTTACACGGATATTCGCTGGAAATTTGTTGCATCAATCTTGAATTACCATGTTACTCGCGTGCTCATGTGTGTGCAAATCTTCCGCTCTGTATATCGTTTACCATAAAGCGCTTTAGTGAAAAAGCGGAAGGTTGGCCGACACGGTTTGAAACACATCGACATTGCTATATGTACATACTTAAGTTATTTCAATTCTATGAATATAAGTTTTTAATGAAGAATTTGAGTTCACCGAATTATATAAAGCAGCACGTACATTGTGCATGCTCGGAATTATTATTTTCATTATAACGGGTGATTTTTTAAGAGGTTTAAAACTTTTTTAAAAAAAAAAAACACAAAAAATTCGAAAAAATTAATGAAATATTTATTTGAATCGATAGTTTGAACTTTGCAATTTAATGTTTAAAGATAATTTCATGCAAATGTTGACCGCGGCTGCGTCTCAGGTAGCCCATCCGCTGAGTCCAATTTTGGCATACTCTTTCACACATATCGGCCGGTATCTCACGAATGAATGCATGGATGTTGGCTTCCAGTGCGTCAATCGAAGCGGGCTTGTCCCTATACACATTAGCCTTGACTTACCCCCACAAAAAATAATCTAATGGTGTCAAATCGCACGATCTAGGCGGCCAATTGACCGGCCCGAAACGTGAAATTAACTGTTCACCAAACTCGCCTCGCAATTGCGCCATTGTTTCGCGTGCTGTGTGGCATGTGGCACCGTCTTGTTGAAACCACATATCATGCAAGTCAAGAACTTCCATTTCGGGCAAAAAAAAGTTTGTTATCATCGCTCGGTAGCGTTCACCATTGACAGTAACGCTGCGATTCGCATCATCTTTGAAGAAATATGGCATAATAATGCCGCCGGCCCATAAACCGCACCAAACAGTGGCTTTTTCGGGATGCATTGGTAGCTGTTGCAATGCTTCTGGCTGATCTTCACTCCAAATGCGGCAATTTTGCTTATTTACGTACCCATTCAACCAAAAATGAGCCTCATCGCTGAACACAATTTTTCGATAAAAAAGCGCGCGATGGACATTTCGAACCGAACACGAATTTTGATAGTAAAATTCAATAATTTGCAAGCGTTGTTCATTTGTAAGACGATCCATGGTTAAATTGCAAACCAAACTGAAGCTGTTTGACAGTGACACAAGGTACTAAACACACGTCAGCTGTCAAAACCAGTGTTGCCAAAACCAAACCAAATTTTTTCATATTAAAGAAAAATCCTCCGTTTACATTCGATCAAAATTAATTAAAATCTTACACTACTTCACTGTGCCTGAAATCCTGGTAACAGATAACGAAAGGGGTTTTCTTAGCCCAATAGTGCTAAACTTCATAAGAACGTTAGGCGTCAAGCTTTACCTGACCCCCTCTTATCGAAGTGAAGTGAATGGGCAAATAAAGCGAGTCCATTCCACAATATTGGAGATTTACCGAGGCCTCAAAGTAGAAAACCCGGATCTTGGTGTTAAAGAACTCGTTGACGTAGCTTTAAACCGATATAACAACACCATACATTCGGTAATCAAACGAAAACCTACCGACGTTTTCTTTAACCGATCCCAGAGGGTTAATTATCAGAACATTTTAAATATCCGCTCCAAAATCAATAAGGACCTGAGAGGTATTATTAGGAGGAATATGGAAGCTAGGAACGTGAGATTAAATCGGAAAAGGAGTGCGCCTAGGCGGTATTGCGAGGGTGACGTAGTATATGCCGCTGTGAAGTGCATAAAGGGAAAAAACAAACCCTTATACCGAAAAGAAAGGACAATCGGGTAACGATAACAACAGCTAGTGGCAAACGTATACCTGCTCCCACAGTCTGGGTGCAATGGATCGTATGGCACACGCGCGATCGTCTCCGGATGCGCGTGCATGGACACTTTGACCAGTCAGCAGTTTCACCGTGGGACCAGCGATTTCCTAACGGGAAATATTTTAGTTTGTAAGTCAGTCAGAATCTGTGCCTTGATTTTGTGCGGTTTTTGAGGCGATGTCGCTAGGGAACGGCCCGAATCGGATTTGAATGTGTGAGTGAGCCGCGCGCTGTGACCAACGTGACCGTTGTGCAATAATTTGGTACTTTTTTCGATGATCCTGATATTTGTTGCTACTGTATCTATTTTTTTAGTTTGAAAAGGAACTTTGGAATTTTTAGAAACACTGTTATTTTCAAATGAATTTCAATAAAATATAACGCTGCTGTTTATCAGAACACGATTATAGTGTTAGGAGAGCCAACAATTGTTAAACATTGTGCGAAAATTCTTAAATTTCAGAGAATCTTTAGAAATGACACTTTTTTCTTTCACCGCTCTTTTTTTGCTACTTTTTAGAATTTTGCAATAATCTCCCGGATTGTTAGAGAAAGGTTACAAATTTTAGTTTTAGTTTTACAATGCAATATAGTCTGTAAATACTCGTAGATCATTCCCACACAATATTTATTTTATAAATAAAACCAAATCACTTTAGAATTAGATGTCTTTTAGATTGTTCCGCTTGTGAGCTAGACACTAGACACTACTTCTATGAAACAGTAGATGCAATTCGTTTTGAAATGAAAACCTTCTAGCTTTGATTTTTATTTATAAATATATAAAAAATATTTGAATATTGTTCATAAATAATATCAACTCATTTTTATATCTACTTTTAAGATCTCGTTCAATTTAGTTTTAAAAAGTCCCTAAAAATTTTCTCCCAATATGTGACAAGTTTTAGCCGGCTTTACGCTATGATGGGGAACCGCGTTATATTTTAAACATATACATTTTGAAATCAAAGTTTTTCATGAGCGCGAATTGCGAACAAATGAATTTAATTGTATATATGAATTGAAAATTGATTTTTATACTACCACCAAAGCATTTAATTAAATTAATCTAAAGTCTAATCTAAAAAAATCGGACTCTCAGTCTATTTAAATAGCTCAATTTAAAATTATTACAGCAATTGAAAATTCTTGCAGCGAACTGTCCCACTTTATTCACAATCCACATAAAACATTCGCGGATCCACAAACCCACGAATGAAAAAATTCTATCGAAGTTAACATTGAACAATGATTGAAGTGATTGAAGTGTCAAAAATATTCGCTTGTTCGCTGTTCATTCGCAATAGGCTCTCATGTGAATAGTCCTAAAATGTGAATTTTCCAACTAATAGAAAGGAACAAAGGAATAATAAATTGTATTAGTGTCCTCGAAAAAGGTACCAAATTGTCGCACAACGGTCACGCTGTTCTCATCCGACATCCTTCTCGCTACCTAAAAAGGTTGCGTCTGGGAAAGATCGCCTGGAATTTCCCGGAACAAAGCAATATAAGAACAGGAAAAATTGGAAGTTGTCAGTTCGCGACATCACTCACACATTTATAGAATCCGCCCATACGTGAACCCTTTCCGACACCGCCATTGCGGAAAAAACCGCACAAAATCAAGGCACTGGACTTGGACGTGCGCGGACGAAGCTATAAAATAAATATTATAACGATTACCGTATTTGAATTGTTTTAATGCATCATTTTTGTTTACCAAATATTTGCAGGATCCTTGCATTAGTATGAGTAAGTAAGTTGAAATGTTTGAGATGACGATGATGACAGGCAACAGGAGTTGTTGAGCGTTTTGAGGTTGTACGTGAATAACTCGAGACAGGATGGTTAGTTTTGAAAGATTTTGAGATTGATGGTTTCGATTGGGCCCAAGGAAGGCCATAGGCTACTTTATGTATCGAAAACAAAACTTTTACAGGATGATATAGGGGATAAAAGTTTGTGTGGGACTCGGCGATTCCAAGACAAATTTGATCATGTCGCCTGTGAAAAAGTCAAACGTATCACGTCGCAGGAAATCAGGCCGAGCAGTCAGATCGGAATATTAACAATCGAGAGAATATGTCGGAACTTCGGAACTTCGGGAAAGAATATCATGCTGTCGCCCATACTGGAGACCGAGATAGACAACAACACAATCGTTATTAGCATAGCGTTCCATGTGTTTCTCACATGGTCAATTGTGCGCACTTCACTAAAAAAGCGTTAGGTTGGCCTCCAAGTAAATCGCTGAGGTTATTGCAATTGTATTTAATTTTAATATAATTTCTGAATTCAGAATTTGAATTGGCCGGAGGCGAAAGCTCGAAATTATTAATTTCATTAACGAATTTTTGCGGAACGAAGTTCGCCGGGTCAACTAGTTTTTCATATAATACAGGATATTATTTAATAAATATTACAATGATACCATATTTTTGGAGTATCTTAAATTTCGAAACATCGATTAAATCTGATATGGTAAACGTTTTAATTAGTTCTTCTGTTATGATACTATTTATATCTTTAATGTTCAGTATAGCAGGATTTAAAGTATTTAATTTAGCTAAAGTGAGTGTATTAATTACATTTTGTAATTCAAATATTATTAGTTTACATTTCTCAGCGATAAGCTCGTCTTTGCCTTACAGATTTAATAGCATCGAATAGTTTTGAGTTGGTTACAAATTGTCTGTTATTAGAGTTTCAGGTTATCTTTGTGGACCGTTTTACCGTTACTTTATTTAACTATATTACCTAAATCTTTGACTACAACTCTGGGCTTATATTTAGGTTGTAGTTTAACCCAGTGAGCGCCAATTATTTTTTAAAAAACTTTAGTATTTGGTTTAATTTTGACTATCATCCTATTCTTGATATGGAAGTCTATCATTCTGTCCTGTGCTACGGCCAATTTTAATGGGATATCAGAATGAGATATTTTGTTGTATAAAACTTCAGCAGGTTTCCTTTCTGTCGAGGAGTGAATGGATTTGTTGTATTCCATTGCTGCTCTAATGAAGACTTCAGTGTAGTCTAATAAACTATGTTGTTGCTTTATGCAGCGAGCGATTTCCTGTAAGGTATTATGTGCTCTTTCTACTTGTCTGTGGCTGGGTGGTACATGATACAGATCTATATTATTTCTAGCTATAAGTGTCGTAAAGACGGCTGATGTGAAGCATGGGTCTTGATCGCATGTTATATTTTTGCAATCCGGAAAGTTTTGTAAAATTTCCAAAACTTTGTGAGAAAGATCCTTTCGATCAGGTAATGTCTTAATGACCAAACATTTTGAATAAACATCTATACACGCTAGGAATTTCAAATTGTCGTCAATATGAACGTCAATATATAGGGACTCCCCCTCTTGCTTAGGAATTGGCGCCTCGCCAATTGGGATCCTCATAGGGTGCCTGTCGTATTTGTTTATACTACAAATCTCATTTTTGGCATATTGCAAGAATTCATCTTGCATATTTGGCCAGTAGTATTTGTAAAGTCAAGTCAAGTCCTACTTGATTTCCAGCGAAGGAAACAGTATACATAGTGCATATGAATTGCATCTGTTCATGGATTGTTTCTAATCCTTCGTTTATAATTACCTGTTGATTGTACCAAATCACAGGTCTATTAATTGGTTCAACTTGTTCTTCTTCACTGCTTTCGGAAGAATGTCAATCTGTCAATCTTTTTTTGTATTGGTCATGATAAAGGAGGTGTTTTTAGTGCGGTTAGAGTCCCAACTACTCTGGGTTACTAACCTCATTGTATCTTTAGACATTTTCGCACCTTCGAAAAAAAGAAGTATTGATTTCCATATTCGTTGTGTGATATTTCAGCATGTTTGGTCTTGTAATAATGCATACAAGAGAGGATAACGATTGTTTTTTTCATTTGCAGAGTTCTTTCTGTCTTCTGTTTCTTAAGACAACATTTTCCTTGTTATGACATAGTATTCGAGTCATAAACTAAGGCCGAGTATCAATTGGGCTAAATAATTATCCTCGGCTTATATTCTGACACTATCGTAATGGAAAACGAATTTTTCAGCTGTCAAAAAATTATCCTGCTAAGGGAGCAAAGGATAATTATTTTTCCGTTTGAGTTTCTTATTTGAAATGACAGCAAATCAGCGAAAGGAATGAAATAATAACAAACCGTACAACATTATGTAAGTAAAGTCGACCGCGATCCTCAGCAGGCACTTTATCGGCTTTTGAGCGATATATTATTAAAAGAGATAAGAGAGTTGAGAGAAAAAATAATGGTTTGTTGAGCGTGTTGAAAAATGTTCTTTGTTTGTTTATTTGTTTCTCTGTTTTTAATTTTACTAATAAAAAAAATGTCTTATATTTACCTAAGGATTTATATGATTTTGTTGAATCTACAGCGTTAGAGTATCCAACAAAGAATTTCGTAGGTTGATGGCCTCATCGGAATCTAGTATGTTTTCGTTAATAGTTTCCAGATTTCTGGCTGCGATGGACTCAACGATATCATCAATTTGCTCGACTGGTGGACCTATTAAATAAAAAAAGAAATTTAAATTTACATGAATAATTATGTTTAAATTGGTCATACCCAAATCTCCACTCTCAACACATATGTTGTGCAATACGCAAGCGGCGAATATTGCTTTTACTGAGGTGGTCTCTTTAAGCTCCAGCGCCTTATGAGAAATATTCCTCCGCCTCGTTTTCATCATTCCAAACGCACATTCAACCACGTTACTTGCCCTGCTGTATTAAACTTTCTTTGTTGTGTGTTTGGTCTTTGGAAAGGAGTTATCGATAGGAAGTGATTTGCAGTAAACCGAGTAGGGTCCGATTAGGGACAGTTCTAAACGATAGTACCAGAGCTGTCATGGTGCACTTGTAGTGCAAGGGGGTGGGTAAAGTACTCTGTAGGAGTGGTGATGATGATGAAGTATCCGGCCGCGGCTTCAATTCTTTTTTTTGTATAATTCTTGGCATGAGACATATAATTTTTTTTTCTTTTGTTGTGCTGGTACTTGCGGTTCCTGTCCGTGCGTAGGCAAGCATGCCAAGTACAGATCCGTAGAGTAGGACCAGAAGGATGCAGCCCACAACAAAGAAATGGTACCCAACTTGTAGGCATTCAAGAGATTCCGTCATAAATGGAACTCTTTTATGCAAGCTTTTAGCTTTGCAGTTCAGTTGTATGATTTTCCGCAGTAAGTCCCGGTATTTAAATTATGTTGTTTAATCCGCGTTGCGACTGTTTGAATTTCAAATCAGCTGAAGTGTTTTTTTTTAAACTTATATAGTCCTACTTGATTTCAAGCGAAGGAAACAGTATACATAGTGCATATGAATTTGGTACATAATATTTTCTGTTATAGTATAGTCCGTTTCTTAAATTTATCACACGCTGGAAAACGTTGCTACTATTATTTTTCCACTTCATCATCAAATACATTACTGGTATAGTCGATTTTAAGTCCGTCTGTTAATTATTATATACCTACTAATACAATTAACGTATCTACACGCAATTCGAACATGTTTTTAAACATAATCAAAACACGAACGATACCTTAAACCACTGCACAAACCCCAAACCCTTATTTTTTTGTTTTTTTTAGTAAAACCCTTAGTTACTTATTATAGGTAAAACAGTTAAATTTTGTGAATTTTGTTTGAGATTTGATTATAGGAAGTTAGTGAAACATTTATTTTAAAAAGATTATTTTTTTTCAATTTAATATGGAAGGAAATAGAAGGCCAAATACTCGTTATAGAGGTAGGGGAAATTTTTCCTCGAATTCAAACAGACATTCCGCTAGTTCTGTTAATCGTACTCCGATTTCGGGACAGATGGTAACAACAATGCAGCTTTGTCTTCTGCTCTACTATATAGAGGAGATATTGAATCATTATCACTAGCTTTTCAAGGCATTATCGAGGCCAACCAGCAAGTTTTTATAAACGAACTGAGAGGCGTTAGGAATACGTTAGCGGGTAGGTTAGATATATTAGACGCGAATATGCCAAACTTGAGGCAATGGGAAGAGCGTGATAATATTCCGGGTCCTTCGAATGCGAGGGTGGAATTCGAACAGTTCCTAAATAATGCCTCATTCTCAACACATAATCCATTTGTGCCACCGCCACAACAAAACAACAACAACCAGTAAGCAACTTTTCACAGTCCACTGCTTCATCAACAAGTTCACTTTGTAGAATAGATAAGTGGCAAATCTCCTACGATGGCTCAGACAATGTGCAGTGCACGATTTTCTATTTAAGGTTGAAACCCTTAAGGAACGTGCTCAGTGAAGCTGGGATCATGTTTTAGTGAACTTTCATGTCCTGCTTAAAGGCAAAGCCCAATCTTGGTTTTGGTTTTTCTTGAAGCAAAACCCTGGTGCAGCGTACGAAAATCTAAAAAATGCCCTAATCAAAGAGTTTAGCAAGCTGGAAAATGACCATGAAAAGATTTTGAGAAAGTTATCACGTCGACAAAATCACAAAGAACATTTTGATGATTATTACACAGATCTGCTACAGATGAATGCTCGTCTTAGAGAACCCTTAAGTGATGTGAAGATGATAGAGTTGATGAAGAAAAATTCGAAGGAGAACTTGGGTCCTCTCTTATTTCCATATCAGGTCTACAGCTTAGATCATTTACGCGATGTCGCAAGGCAAGCTGAGATTTTTCTCAGTCATCAAATGGCTCAGCGATATTCAAGTTATAGAAGAGCTGTGAACGAAATTGAAGGAACAGTTTTCTGTGAGGCTGAGCAATGCAATGACAGTTCCGAAGGCCGCTTATTCAGCTAAAATTGATCACGCAAGATATCCAAATGATACCTCCAAGCTTACTTGTTGGAATTGTGATCAAATTGGTCACTCGTTCTACGAATGTCAAGTGGAGTCAAGAAGGCTTTTCTGTTACCGATGTGGTGAAAAAAATGTGACGACACCTAAGTGTCCCAAAAACCAATCGGTAAACAGGAATGTGAGCGAGATGACAGCCGGGGACTCTCGTTCAGTGGCCCAAGCCCCGAGCCAATAGAACCCGCTCAAATATCTTCAGATAGTCATAGACCGTCTGAAGATACAAAAGTAAATTTTCCTGACTTGTCCTCTCAAAATAAAGTACCACCAAACAGAAATTTTTTATTTTTTTTTTTTTGTGTTGGGAATTCGCTGGAAGTAAAAAATCATCGAAAGACATTGCAGAGCTATACGCGAGGGATGCTTCTGCAATAGTGATGGACTTTAACTCATCTAAAAAAACTCCCGGGGGACTGGCATAAGCCATCCCGAAAAAGATTGCACCTAGTCGTACGACTAATCAGCAAATTTTATTTTGAATAATTTAATGAATTTAAAGAGATAAATCCGCCCCGTTTGTCGGATTTTTAAACTTGTTTTGTTTGCAATTAATACCTAATTTCTTAGCCCTAGCTAAATCTTACAGATCAAGAGGTTTAATCCGTCTCAGTCTCCTGATTACATTGTCATTATTTAAAAGTTCTGTTATTTCTGTGTTTACGTGGTTGAGAAGCCGATTTCTATGCCTCCGAGCAACCTTCTTAACCTCATCTTCAACCATTTCAACATTTAGATCCCTATGCAGATCAGCGTTGCGTATGTACCAAGGTGCATTAACTATGTTCCTTAGTACTTTATTTTGAAAAACCTGAATTTTTTGTAAGTTTGTTTGGCATGTACATGCCCACAATTGGAGCCCGTAGGTCCATACTGGTTTTAAAACTTGCTTGTATAGCAATAACTTATTGTAGTTGGACAGGGATGAGTATCTCCCAATAAGCCAATACATTTTACTGTATCGCATGTTCAACTCATCTTTTTTTTTCTTAACGTGCGCTTTCCAACGCAGTTTAGCGTCTAGAGTCATGCCTAGATATTTAGCTGTGTTAGAAAATTCTACTGCATTGTTGTTAATGTAGACTGGAATGTGTGGTACGTTTTTATACGTAAAATTAATATGGACTGACTTAAGGTCATTTAATCTAATCTGCCATTTCTTAGTCCATAATGAAATATTGTTTATTGCCGTCTGAAGCTTTTTTGTTGCTAATTCGACAGTTGCTCCCACAGCAAGGACGGCTGTTTCATCTGCTATGGTGGTTTCTACACTTTCAGGCAAATCGCTAGTGAAGAGTAGGTATAAAACTGGACCTAGCACACTGCCTTGCGGTACACCATCTTTCTTTTTTTTTCTTAACGTGCGCTTTCCAACGCAGTTTAGCGTCTAGAGTCATGCCTAGATATTTAGCTGTGCTAGAAAATTCTACTACATTGTTGTTAATGTAGACTGGAATGTGTGGTACGTTTTTATACGTAAAATTAATATGGACTGACTTAAGGTCATTTAATCTAATCTGCCATTTCTTAGTCCATAATGAAATATTGTTTATTGCCGTCTGAAGCTTTTTTGTTGCTAATTCGACAGTTGCTCCCACAGCAAGGACGGCTGTTTCATCTGCTATGGTGGTTTCTACACTTTCAGGCAAATCGCTAGTGAAGAGTAGGTATAAAACTGGACCTAGCACACTGCCTTGCGGTACACCAGCTTTAATCTCTCTTAATGTTGAACACTCTGTATCTTGCTTAATTATGAAGAATCGATCTGATATATAAGACTCCAGAATGGTCGAATACTGCTTCGGCAGTTGCTTTTGTAGTTTGTGTATCAGTCCTTTGTGCCAGACTTTATCGAAAGCTTGTGCTATATCAAGAAATACTGTAGAGCATACATTTTTCTCTTCAAATGCTTTTTCGATTTTATCTGTGATTCTATGCACCTGATCAATTGTAGAGTGCTTGTTTCTAAACCCAAATTGATGACTTGGAAGTAGCGATTTTTCATCAATAATTTTTTGCAGACGTTTTGCCAGCATTTTTTCGAATAGCTTGGACAACATTGGTAGTATCGATATTGGGCGATATGAGGTTACTTCGCTAGGTGGTTTACCTGGTTTTGGTATCATTATTACCTCCGCGACCTTCCACATGCTTGGCACATATCTTAATTTAAATGCAGCATTTATAATCTGCGCTAGTTTTTTTAAACCTTTTCGAGGAAATTGTTTTAAAATTTCCCCTGTGATTAAATCGAACCCTGGGGCTTTTTTTATGTTTATGCCTTCTTTGATTTCTTTGGCAAGTTCTTTAGCTGTTACCGGCCGAATAGGTCCGTCTTCTTCGCACGTTTCTTCGTTTCCTTGATAATCCTTATCTTCATAAGGTTTGAAGACGTTCTCAAGGTACTCTGCAAAAGTATTTGCTTTTTCTTGACTGCTTTTTGCCCAGTTACCTTCTCTGGTTTTTACTGGCGGAATGTGAGCTATTGGCCTGTTCATTTTCTTTGCTGCTTTCCAGAGCGAGTAGTCGGTACTAGCATCATTTGTAAGACTCGTAAGATACGTTTTTAAAGACTCGTTATTGACCTTCTTCTATATTTATTTTATTTGAGGATATATTTTTGGATATAAAGAAGTCTACAAGATCTGGGGTTTTATTCCTATCTGTAGGCCAGTAGGTAGGTTTCCCCGTTGAGTGATATTTGCCGCCGACTTCTTTAATAGTTTCATATAATTCTCTGCCTCTAGTGTTTGTTAATCTAGATCCCCAATATTTATTCTTGGCATTAAAATCCCCTCCCGCGATTAATCGATTGTGAAATATGCGGAAAAGACTTTTAAAATCATTTTTCTTTAGTCTATAGCTAGGAGAGCAGTATACTGCTGCAACAGATATTTGCCCATTACTCGTTTCTACACTTATGGAAATTCCTTACATGGCACATGATTGGAATTTTGCTTCTATATGGTCTTTTATTGTATTCTTTATTAACACTGCAGCCCCACCTTTTGCACAGTTATGAGGATGTGGGGAGTGATATAATTCATATCCTTGCTGTTTAAAATTAGTTATGAATTTCAAGTGTGTCTCTGAAATGAGACATATATCTATCTGGTGTATGTCAAGAGCCACTTTCATCTCGTCCTTGGGACTCTCGATACCATTAGCATTCCATTCAAGAATTTTTATTCTATCCATCATGTTTGTCTTTTTGGCACAGCTTTTTTGTTGCTGTTCTGTCTCTCTAACAACGATATTCTATCTAATATCGTTTTATTCGATTTTTCCATAAAGCCAATCCTGTTTAGGATTTGTTTCATGGGATTTTCCATTCCAGTGTTTGGCTCTACTTTCCGTCTTATCGTTGTATCTGCTTGGTTATTTATTGATGCTGCCTCAGCATATGTCATTTTTGGACCCGCTGTATTTTGTTTCGGGACCTTTTTGATTATATTTTCGTCTTTAGGCTTTTGTTTCTGTGGGCTCTTTTGTGAGTCCTTTTTGACTTTTTGCTCTTCCTTATTTGAGCTTTTTTTTTGTTTCTTTAGCTTTTTGACCCTTGCAAGTTGGATTTCTTTTGCAACTAAACAACCTCTGTAGCTAGCAGGATGGTTTTCATTGCAGTTTACACATTTAGGGTGTTCATTTTCTTTCTTCCTACATTCCTTGGTGTGGTGACTTCATGCACATTTCACACATCTTGGATTTGAGCTGCAGTATCTATGTGTGTGCCCATATCTTTGACAATTTTTGCATTGGGGTACTTGTTTCGATTTACGTAGAGTATGAATCTCAACTTGCATCCCAAGTATATTTTTAATTTCATATACTTTTTTCTTATCTTCGTCATGCTCAAAACTGAGTGTAAACATTGGTAGTGGTACTTTGCTTCTAAATTTAATGTCGTTTTCCATTGGTTTCACTCGGGGATCCACTCATTCTGTAGTCCAATGGAACAAGAAAACTGCTTCTGATTGAATCCACAAGAGTATTGGTGAAATGCCAAAAAATAATCTACGGCAGCTGTCAGTTGCCTTGTATAAAATACACAAACTACACTTGTGTGAGCGCTTCTTGAGTGGATTCTGACTTCAAATCCAGAAGCGAAATTCTCTCCTCAGAATCACCAGAAGAGTATTTTTTGTGCCAATGGAACAGTTTCAGAAGTGATTTTTTCGATTCCGGACTCTCCCGGACGCTTCTTTTTGCCCAATGGAAAACGACATAAGCATATTTACAACTTCCAAGATTTTAAAGCCTCGGTCTTTTAGCTCTTTTTTTATGCTTTCCGGTGAGCATGAATAATGCAGTCTTTTCACTACAACCTTCAAAGGCCTGGTCTGCTTATTCTCATAAGAATACCACTGCATCTTTTTTTGGTTTAGTATTTTAGTGAGGCTTCTGTATCCCTCTTCTTCAACCACATTGATTTTGATGTCATTTTTGTTTATTAGCGCTGTACTAGCTTTAATTTTATTTTCCTCCAATACTTTGGCCAAGCTTTCATACTTATTTACTTGCAGCGCTATAATTGGTGGGGGCTTGGTTGGATTTTGTGTTTGATTTTCTTTGTCTGAAGCATACACAGTGACTGTGCAGCTTTCTTTTGTTGGTGAGACTTTTGGGGATGCACTCATTTTGCGTTTTTTATTTTTATTCCCCTTGTGACGATGTCCTTCTGTCTCTTTTCTCAGTTCCTCTTCGTCAGTTGAGAACTCGACAGGTTGGACATTCACTTTTTTTTTGGTTTTTGAATTGTTCCTTCAACAATTGCGACTCTTGCTTAAGATTATTTATTTCCTTAAGCAGTGTCTCATTGAGTTGCTTATACCCATCTCTTTCTTCACAGGCTTCTAGATATTTAGCCTTCAGTGTTTTACTACTTTCTTCTTTTTTAGATGGGTGTTCTTTCTACCCTTTCTGTTCTTTCTACCCTTTTACTTCTCCCAAACGGGTCGTTGCTTAGCAATAAATGGTCCCCCCCAGAATCCATGGAACCGACCTCCGAAGAGAGTGGATTTACCAGTGTAACTGGCATACCACCTGGGGTATTACTATCATTTGTTTTGTTCATTGCATTTACATAGCTTTTAATTTTAACTTTTGTGAAAAGTTTAAACTTTTGCAAGCACAGCCGCTCCTAACATGGAGAACAGACGCTGACCAGGGAGCCGCCCATTATGGGTCAGACGCTTCTGGGTTTAAATGACTAGGGTCCGCGGGTTCGTTACGCCCGTTACCTCTCTCTCTCTCCAGATAAGAGAAGTACCCCTGCGGGTAAAAGTAACTCTAATGAAACGATCAACTCAAGGTGTAGATATAGCTGTGCAAACAGACAATTGCTCGCAACTGTCTTTTCACGAGAGAGTTGAACGTTACCAAAATACAAGAAATCGAATTTTTAATATTTCAAACAATAATAAAGTTTCGAATCCAATATTGAAGTGCAGGAATCGCTACGCAAATCGGAAGATACGTAGAAAAGTTCTAGAGTCGGCCTTCATTAATGACTCTAGTGACATGAGACCATATTTAAATATTACGCTTGGAAGTGAGAAATTCTACGCTTTACTTGACTCAGGTGCGTCCGTCAGCGTACCTACTGAAACAATATCACCGGACGTTATCATTCATGAATTATCTCCTATTCAAAAGTATATAAGTATAAAACAGTCGAACTCTTTCCATCATGTTCAAAGTAAGGTCTTGGAAAAACGAACAAAGAAGAACACCTTATCGACACAGGGGATGCTGTTCCAATTAAAACGAAGCATTTTCCTCTTTCGCCTCCACGCCAAGCAGAAGCATACGCTGAGCTTGATCGAATGCTTTCTCTTGGAGTAATAGTCGAAAGTAATAGCCCGTGGAGTTCTCCTATAGTTTTAGTTCGAAAACCCGGAAAAGTTAGGCTTTGTATAGACTTTCGCAAGGTTAACAGCGTCACGAAAAAAGACGCTTATCCGTTGCCTCACATCGGTGGATTGCTAAGTAGGCTCAAGGACACAAATTCCGCTAGAAGTAAGGTCCAGAGAAAACACGGCATTTTCTGTACCGGGAAGGCTACTGTATGAATTCACAGTTATGCCTTTCGGGTTATGCAACGCCCCACAGAGGATGAGTCGTCTCATGGATCGCGTCATTCCGTCGCGATTTCGTGAGAACGAATTTGTCTACTTGGATGATCTACTGGTGTGTTCGGCGACGTTTGAGGAGCATATGGTACTATTGACCGAAATTGCGAAGTGTCTACATGAAGCCAAACTGACTACAAATGTAGAGAAAAGAAAATTTTGCCAACGCGAGATTAAATATTTGGAGTATATTTTCGGCCAAGATTGTCTGAAAACCGATCCTGCTAAGTTGGAAGCGATAACCGAATTTTCACTTCCAAAAAGTGTACGGCAGATTCTTAGGTTTATCGGCATGACAGGCTGGTACCGACAATTTATCCCGCATTTCGCGGATCTTGCAGCACATCTAACTGACTGCCTTCGAAAGTCTAAAGCGTTTAGTCTGACTTCTGAAGCAACAGTTGCTTTCCAAAAATTAAAGGATGCTTTAACGTCAGCACCGGTGCTAGCACAGCCGGACTTTTCGAAACCATTTGTTGATCAGTGCGACGCGTCAAGCTCTGGAGTTGGTGGGGTGCTTTATCAAGTGGATGAAGATGGTCGCGAACGCCCCATTGCATACGTTTCTCAAAAATTAAATAACGCTCAAAAGAACTATATACTGTTTCGGAACAGGAGTGCTTAGCAGCTATTGTATCCGTGTATAAATTCAGGCCTTATATTGAAGGACTTCCCTTCAAAATAGTCACTGACCACTCAAGTCTTCAGTGGCTGATGACACAAAAGGACCTGAGTGGCCGGTTAGCAAGGTGGTGCTTGAAACTCCAATCCTTCAATTTACTGTCGAACATCGGAATGTCAGAATACCGTACCTGATGCACTTTCCAGAATGGATATGTGTGAGCTAATGGCATTAGATAGACTTACTGAAATTGATTTAAAATCTCCACATTTTTCATCCAAGTGCTATGAAAAGCTCAAAAACGAAATAGCTTCAAATCAATGTAATCTTCCGGATATATGTATTTCGGATGGATACATTTACAAACGGGTACATTTTAGATTAGGATCACCAAATGAGGAAGAGAGCTTGTGGAGACTGTGGTTGCCTGAGGAGTTAACTAATCAAGCCACTGCAATTGTACACAATTATACACAACAACCCGAAAAGGGTTGCCATGGCGGCGTCGGTAAAACGCTGTATAAAGTGCGTCAAAAATTTTATTGGCCAGGAATGGTAAAGCAGATTAAAGCATTTGTAAATTCATGTGAGGTTTGCAAAGGTATAAAGCCAGCAAACACTACCCTTCGATACGTGTTCCTGAAACCGCTTCGTAAGGCATGTTCCAAATCGATCAGTAGGTACCTCGAGGAAGATGTTTTTCATCAGTTTGGAACTCCTGAATACATCCATAGTGATAATGGAAGACAGTTCATTTCAGTTGAGTTTGCCAAACTGATGAAGACATATAACGTTAGACATATCAAAACAGGTCCTTACTCCCCTCAGGCAAATTGCTCGGAACGCGTGAATAGAGAAATTCTTTCAAAAATTAGAGTCTTTGTGAAATATAGTCATGCAGATTGGGATAAATATTTCTCTCTGATAGGTGCCATACTAAGAAGTGACTATCACTCATCTACCAATTGTTCGCCCTATTTTGCGCTATTCGGACAGCACATGGTCCTTGACGGAGATGAGTATACACTGCTTAAAAAGCTGAACTCTCTAAATGATCCAGACATTCGAACCACTCCTTCTTCCGATAGTAAAACAAAACTTGCATAATGCTCACCTAAAGGCCGAAAAAACATATAATACGCGAGCGAAAACCAGACAATTTGCAGTAGGCCAGGAAGTATTTCGTCGGAAATTTTGAACAAAGTTCGTTTACTCAACCAAAAACTTCAAAATTTTTACCAAAATTCATTAAATGTCGAGTCAGGGAAAGGAAAGGGAAATGCTTATATGAACTAGAGGATCTAAAAGGGAAACTGATGATAAGCATGCCAAAGACATTCGGCAGTAGCACAACGGTTCAGTAAAGTTGTCATGTCAATGCGGATACATCGGTGAAGACTCTAACATCTCGATTTCCTTTTTGTTTTAACGATTAACCATCTTCAAAACAAAGAAGGTTTGTTACGGATGTGGAAATTGCGTCTGCATTCATAATGATTTTTTTTTTGTGTCACCCTATGAAACGTATGGAATTCGGAAATACTTGTCCGAATTACTCGACATGTTAACAGCGGAACCTTCCTGACAACATCTCTTAGGGGGGTCACGTTTTTTTTCTGTCTGACCACCTTTCGAGAAACATCTCCGGGAAATTTAGTTTTCCCACCCAAAGGACAAATATTGCATTCTCCTCAACGCAGAGCCTAGAATCGTCCCGAAACAAGATCAGACGGGAATAAATAGTTCTGAAACTTGATACCGCGTGAGATTCTAAGATCGTGTTTTCCAGAATTCGTGTTTTTCTTGAAACACAGATACTGAGGCAAATAATAACCTCCAGTTGGTTCGGCGTTCTCCCCGCCCTCCCTCTGTAGCAAAAACCGACACTCGAGGCGGGGACGGGCGACAGTGAACCCGACTAGCAAGATTCAGCTAACCACCGCGGTGTACGGTGCACCGTAACACCAAGTGATTGCGATTCTATGCCCCCCCCCGCTACCTTTGCAGAGAACACAAAGGCTAAATACTTTTCGTAGTGAAAAGTCCCGCATTCCCCTTTGGAGACTACCCATCCTTCACCAGCACCAGATGAAGATGGTCGCGAACGCCCCATTGCATACGTTTCTCAAAAATTAAATAACGCTCAAAAGAACTATATACTGTTTCGGAACAGGAGTGCTTAGCAGCTATTGTATCCGTGTATAAATTCAGGCCTTATATTGAAGGACTTCCCTTCAAAATAGTCACTGACCACTCAAGTCTTCAGTGGCTGATGACACAAAAGGACCTGAGTGGCCGGTTAGCAAGGTGGTGCTTGAAACTCCAATCCTTCAATTTACTGTCGAACATCGGAATGTCAGAATACCGTACCTGATGCACTTTCCAGAATGGATATGTGTGAGCTAATGGCATTAGATAGACTTACTGAAATTGATTTAAAATCTCCACATTTTTCATCCAAGTGCTATGAAAAGCTCAAAAACGAAATAGCTTCAAATCAATGTAATCTTCCGGATATATGTATTTCGGATGGATACATTTACAAACGGGTACATTTTAGATTAGGATCACCAAATGAGGAAGAGAGCTTGTGGAGACTGTGGTTGCCTGAGGAGTTAACTAATCAAGCCACTGCAATTGTACACAATTGTACACAACAACCCGAAAAGGGTTGCCATGGCGGCGTCGGTAAAACGCTGTATAAAGTGCGTCAAAAATTTTATTGGCCAGGAATGGTAAAGCAGATTAAAGCATTTGTAAATTCATGTGAGGTTTGCAAAGGTATAAAGCCAGCAAACACTACCCTTCGATACGTGTTCCTGAAACCGCTTCGTAAGGCATGTTCCAAATCGATCAGTAGGTACCTCGAGGAAGATGTTTTTCATCAGTTTGGAACTCCTGAATACATCCATAGTGATAATGGAAGACAGTTCATTTCAGTTGAGTTTGCCAAACTGATGAAGACATATAACGTTAGACATATCAAAACAGGTCCTTACTCCCCTCAGGCAAATTGCTCGGAACGCGTGAATAGAGAAATTCTTTCAAAAATTAGAGTCTTTGTGAAATATAGTCATGCAGATTGGGATAAATATTTCTCTCTGATAGGTGCCATACTAAGAAGTGACTATCACTCATCTACCAATTGTTCGCCCTATTTTGCGCTATTCGGACAGCACATGGTCCTTGACGGAGATGAGTATACACTGCTTAAAAAGCTGAACTCTCTAAATGATCCAGACATTCGAACCACTCCTTCTTCCGATAGTAAAACAAAACTTGCATAATGCTCACCTAAAGGCCGAAAAAACATATAATACGCGAGCGAAAACCAGACAATTTGCAGTAGGCCAGGAAGTATTTCGTCGGAAATTTTGAACAAAGTTCGTTTACTCAACCAAAAACTTCAAAATTTTTACCAAAATTCATTAAATGTCGAGTCAGGGAAAGGAAAGGGAAATGCTTATATGAACTAGAGGATCTAAAAGGGAAACTGATGATAAGCATGCCAAAGACATTCGGCAGTAGCACAACGGTTCAGTAAAGTTGTCATGTCAATGCGGATACATCGGTGAAGACTCTAACATCTCGATTTCCTTTTTGTTTTAACGATTAACCATCTTCAAAACAAAGAAGGTTTGTTACGGATGTGGAAATTGCGTCTGCATTCATAATGATTTTTTTTTTGTGTCACCCTATGAAACGTATGGAATTCGGAAATACTTGTCCGAATTACTCGACATGTTAACAGCGGAACCTTCCTGACAACATCTCTTAGGGGGGTCACGTTTTTTTTCTGTCTGACCACCTTTCGAGAAACATCTCCGGGAAATTTAGTTTTCCCACCCAAAGGACAAATATTGCATTCTCCTCAACGCAGAGCCTAGAATCGTCCCGAAACAAGATCAGACGGGAATAAATAGTTCTGAAACTTGATACCGCGTGAGATTCTAAGATCGTGTTTTCCAGAATTCGTGTTTTTCTTGAAACACAGATACTGAGGCAAATAATAACCTCCAGTTGGTTCGGCGTTCTCCCCGCCCTCCCTCTGTAGCAAAAACCGACACTCGAGGCGGGGACGGGCGACAGTGAACCCGACTAGCAAGATTCAGCTAACCACCGCGGTGTACGGTGCACCGTAACACCAAGTGATTGCGATTCTATGCCCCCCCCCGCTACCTTTGCAGAGAACACAAAGGCTAAATACTTTTCGTAGTGAAAAGTCCCGCATTCCCCTTTGGAGACTACCCATCCTTCACCAGCACTCTCACGCATAGACAAAGCCGTTTAGCAAAAATCAGTGCATAATTGCAGTCCTTACTTAGCCCAGGAACGCGACACACACGAAATCAGCGGTCAGAGGTATTTCGGGTGGTGCGGTCTGCGTCTGGTAGCTGCTCAACACACAACCAACAAGGGCATATTGCCTGTAAAATACCGGTGCATACGGTGGAAAAGTGTGACAAATTGTGAAACCTCCATAAAACCAAAGAAAAAAAAAACTATAAAAAGAGGAGAAAAAAAAAATCTTAAACCCTTAAGCCGGAACCAGACTTGTGTGTTGTGGAGTGGTGTGTCGCTATCACTTCAATGTATTTCATATGCGTAGAAACATATTTTTCTCGTGTGTTGTGTTGCAGTGTGGCGCGAATCGCTCCTGTTTCGATTGCGCCACACCACTCCACAACACACCACACGTTACAAGTCTGGTTCCGGCTTAAGTCTCAAAAAAAAAAAAAAAAAATCTACTTTAAATACTTAACTAAAATTCCCTAAAAGTGTTACCTAACTAAAAATTGCATTATTATCTACCTAAATCTATAGAAAAAGAAAAAAATAATAATATGTGTTGAAGTGAGTTTGGTATAAATGTAGATATATAATTAATATAGTGGTTACAAACATTAAATCAAAGCGAATTGAATATCGCAACACCGTGGGACATTGTGCACAATTTCCGACCGGATCAACGGGTGAGTTTTTTTTTGCATTTCAATAACGGCAGTGGGTGATGATCTGTCAATATATATATATTTATTTATACCAAACAATTTTGAATTTTCCTACACTATAATAAATGATTAATCGATCTATCTTAATGCAATTAAATAAATAACCAAACAATATTAATAATTCTAATCCTATCTTAAACTATAAAATATGAAGGTAACAATTAGGGAAGCTTTTCTGTAATAAATTTGATCTCAGCAAAATGCAGTGATTTCTTTTAAATGGGTCTGCGTGTGGTGAAGTTTCAGGTATCGATAGGAAGTGAGATGAAGTAAACCGAGTAGGGTCCGATTAGGGACAGTTCTAAACGAGAGTACCAGAGCTGTCATGGTGCACTTGTAGTGCAAGGGGGTGGGTAAATTACTCTGGGAATACACCAGCTGGTTGCTGCGAGCTAGATCAGTAGGAGTGGTGATGATGATGAAGCATCCGTCCGCGGCTTCAATTATTTTTTTTGTATAATTCTTGGCATGAGACATATAATTTTTTTTTCTTTTGTTGTGCTGGTACTTGCGGATTAAGATCCCCTCCCGGCCGACGTTCCTAGCCGTGCATAGGCAAGAATGCCAAGTACAGATCCGTAGAGTAGGACCAGAAGGATGCAGCCCACAACCGATTATTTCTTGGTACTAGAAATCTTTTGCTAAAAGACAAATCTCTTTTTTATGGGCATTTTGTGTGTTGAATTGGAATGTTTTGGTTGGAATGTTTTTTCGTCAGATTCAAGAAACTTAAACAAATTTGATGTTTTACTTTTGTTTTGTACGGATCGTTTTTCGGGCAACAAAATTTCTACAAAAGGTAGAAATTCCACGAGTGTCAGTATTTCATTATACCCCCTCCATTCACTTCTTTTTTGTTGCTTCATACGTATGTATTCACTAAGAGAGAATTTTTCTTTAAAAATTTGCGGGGGGTATCGGGTAGGTGCGCGGGAGCTGACGGTCTATTTAATACTTAGTTTATGATTCGAGTTTACTCCATCTATCATTCGACACTGCCAGTATTTTGTGCTCTTTTTCCTGTTTGAGATTGCAGGGAGGAGGTAATACTGTGATATTGGCCTGGTTGAGTTCAAGTGAAGAACCCTTTTTTGTCAGCTGCTCGCCAAGAAACCGTAGCTCCTCGCGACAGCGTCTTACAAGCCTAGATTTTATTTCAGCGCCAGAGATAGCTTGGCTGTCAATGATTAAAGAGATATCTGCTTTAGGTATTCCCATCATTGCAACTTGTAGCTGGTGTGACTACCAGAACCTCTGCTTGGAACACGCTGCTCAACTGATCTCAATGAAACTTTGTATGTGTGCATGGTTGTATGCAGCTAGAAAGATAGGATAGTTTAGGACCCGATAGGTGGCGCTGTTGTCCGTTTTCTGAGAATCTCAACCGATCTCAATGAAACTTTGTATGTGTGCATGGTTGTATGCAGCTAGATACATAGGATAGTTTTGGACCCGATAGGTGGCGCTGTTGTCGATTTTTCTGAGAAACTCAACCGATCTCAATGAAACTTTGTAATTGCGCATGGTTGTATGCAGCTAGAAAGATAGGATAGTTTTGGACCCGATAGGTGGCGCTGTTGCCCGTTTTCTGAGAAACTCAACCGATCTTAGTGAAACTTTGTTTATGTGCATGGTTGTATGCAGCTAGAAAGATAGGATAATTTTGGACCCGATAGGTGGCGCTGTTGCCCGTTTTCTGAGAAACTCAACCGATCTCAATGAAACTTTGTATGTGTGCATGGTTGTATGCAGCTAGAAAGATAGGATAGTTTTGGACCCGATAGGTGGCGCTATTGTCCGTTTTCTGAGAAACTCAACCGATCTCAATGAAACTTTGTATGTGTGCATGGTTGTATGCAGCTAGAAAGATAGGATAGTTTTGGACCCGATAGGTGGCGCTGTTGCCCGTTTTCTGAGAAACTCAACCGATCTCAGTGAAACTTTGTATATGTGCATGGTTGTATGCAGCTAGAAACATAGGATAGCTTTGGACCCGATAGGTGGCGCTGTTGTCGATTTTTTGTTATTTCATAATATATTAAGAATACGGTTATTACAATTTCCTCTTTTCTCAATGACGTGTATCAAGCCACACACATACCGCACGCACGGTGTTTACACATACATATTTCGGGACTGTTGGATACAGTCGCACAGATTTTTTTTTTTGAGTAGAATCCCGCTCCAACGCCGACATTAATCTCGGAACCATGAGTACAGACGTGTACAGAAGTGTATTGTTTGATCCGTTAGAAAGCGGTTGTAAATTTTTCCAGCTCTTATTCTGGCTTATTCGAACTGTGCTGGTTGCAGCAGATTTTTGTATGATAAGGTCAAGGTGCTTAAGATTTTATATAGCCTCAAGTCCCGTTCTGGGGTTTGTTCTACCCCCGTTGTACCAATACTAGTCATTCTTTGGATCTTCATCATAGTTTGCAGGTTGGTGGCTTTAGAAAGCGCCTGTCACCAAAAAAGATTACTATTAGTTAGTACCGGTCTTATTATCGTCGTGTAATGCCACATTATTCTAGTGCAGGCATAAAATGCTACCATAGCCTTCTTTGTCCGTTCCATTGTGCTATGATTGCAATTCAATTTACGATATTGGATTACTCTTGTTCCTTCGTGTACTTCACCATGCTGAAAATTTTGATTTAACTGAATATTTTGGCATTGACAGTTGGGTAATCGGTTTAAGAGTGCGTTCACATTAATGTCGTTTTCCATTGGGAACAAAAATAATTTTTTTTTGATCTAAATCACTGTTCATGTTCCATTGGGACCAAAAATTAATCTTTTTTTCGATTCAGAGCACTTTTTCCAGAAATACACACACTCTCACAATACCAATATACTTCGCACAGCTGTTTTACGTCATTTTAAGAAGTTTGCTTTTAAGACAAATGGGCGAAGTTGAAGAATGAACGAAATACAATAATAGCCATGGATATAATTTAGAAGGAACTATTATCTTCATAGTTTTCCTCGTCATCTGAAGACTATGAATCACCAAAAATACTCCATTTGTATGTGCAATAGGGAAAACAATTTTCAAGTCGATATCCATTTGTGATTTTTGCAAAAACAAATGTAATTTGAACAGCTGATATTGCAGCCAAATAACGCACTAATACTTTTACAAAAGCAGACCAAAAATCTATCTTTTTTCGATTCAGAGCACTTTTTGCAGATCTCGATATTTTTCAGATCTACACACACTCTTACAATACCAATATACTTCGCACAGCTGTTTTACATCATTTTAAGAAGTTTGCCTTCAAGACAAATGGGCGAAGTTGAAGAATGAACGAAATACATTAATAGCCATGGATATAATTTAGGAGGAACTATTGTCTTCATAGTTTTCCTCGTCATCTGAAGACTATGAATCACCAAAAATACTCCATTTGTATGTGCAATATGGGAAACATTTTTCAAGTCGATATCCATTTGTGATTTTTGCAAAAACAAGTGCAATTTGAACAGCTCATATTGCTGCCAAATAACGCACTAATACTTTTACAAAAGCAGATCAATTTCGTTGCATGTTCCATTTGCCCCGTAAAATCTGAGATCTGAAAAAGATATCTGGTTCGTAGTTGTCAAGTCGCTAATGAAAGAAATTTTACTTAAGATAGCCCCTTTCCCTTACTAAAAAAAAAACTATGCGACTTTATCCAACAGTCCCGAAATATGTATGTGTAAACACCGTGCGTGCGGTATGTGTGTGACTTCATACACGTCATTGAGAAAAGAGGAAATTGTAATAACCGTATTCTTAATATATTATGAAATAACAAAAATCGACAACAGCGCCACCTATCGGGTCCGAAACTATCCTATCTTTCTAGCTGCATACAACCATGCACACATACAAAGTTTCATTGAGATCGGTTGAGTTTCTCAGAAAACGGACAACAGCGCCACCTATCGGGTCCAAAACTATCCTATCTATCTAGCTGCATACAACCATGCACACATACAAAGTTTCATTGAGATCGGTTGAGATTCTCAGAAAACGGACAACAGCGCCACCTATCGGGTCCAAAACTATCCTATCTTTCTAGCTGCATACAACCATGCACACATACAAAGTTTCATTGAGATCGGTTGAGTTTCTCAGAAAACGGACAATAGCGCCACCTATCGGGTCCAAAACTATACTATCTTTCTAGCTGCATACAACCATGCACACATACAAAGTTTCATTGAGATCGGTTAAGTTTCTCATAAAACGGACAACAGCGCCACCTATCGGGTCCAAAACTATCCTATCTTTCTAGCTACATACAACCATGCACACATACAAAGTTTCATTGAGATCGGTTGAGCTTCTCAGAAAAATCGACAACAGCGCCACCTATCAGGTCCAAAACTATCCTATCTTTCTAGCTTTTATCCAACAATGCAGACATACAAAGTTTCATTGAGATCGGATGAGATTCTCAGAAAACGGACAACAGCGCCACCTATCGGGTCCAAAACTATCCTGTCTTTCTAGCTGCATACAACCATGCCCACATACAAAGTTTCATTGAGATCGGTTGAGTTTCTCAAAAACATCGACAACAGCGCCACCTATCGGGTCCAAAACTATCCTATCTTTCTAGCTGCATACAACTATGCACACATACAAAGTTTCATTGGGATCGGTGACGGTAACGGTAACAGTGACGGTGATGGTAACAGTGACGCGAGTTTATTGATTTCTTCCCATCCAATGTCCCCAACGCGCCGCGCCTAATGAAGTAATAACTTCAAAAACATGCTTTATTTCAGCTCATAAATGTATGCAATGATAAAAGCGTATGCAATGATAAAACACAATGATGCATTTCCGTGACGGCAAGTTAAATGTTTGGAATTACTCCACCAGATTCCAACAGCGCGCAATCTGTATCCGTGACGCATATCCGTTGCATCAAGTCCTATGTTTGGAATTACTCCACTAGATTCCAACAACGCGCACGTAGATGTTTACACATCAAAAATTATCTAACTCTTCATTTCAAGAATTGCTTCAATAATAACGGGTGATTTTTTAAGAGGCTTAGAACTTTTTTAAAAAAAAACACAAAAAATTCGAAAAAATGAATGAAATATTTATTTGAATCGATAGTTTGAACCTTGCTATTTAATGTTTAAAGATAATTTCATGCAAATGTTGACCGCGGCTGCGTCTCAGGTAGCCCATCCGCTGAGTCCAATTTTGGCATACTCTTTCACACATATCGGCCGGTATCTCACGAATGAATGCATGAATGTTGACTTCCAGTGCGTCAATCGAAGCGGGCTTGTCCCTATACACATTAGCCTTGACATACCCCCACAAAAAATAATCTAATGGTGTCAAATCGCACGATCTAGGCGGCCAGTTGACCGGCCCGAAACGTGAAATTAACTGTTCACCAAACTCGCCTCGCAATTGCGCCATTGTTTCGCGTGCTGTGTGGCATGTGGCACCGTCTTGTTGAAACCACATATCATGCAAGTCAAGAACTTCCATTTCGGGCAAAAAAAAGTTTGTTATCATCGCTCGGTAGCGTTCACCATTGACAGTAACGCTGCGATTCGCATCATCTTTGAAGAAATATGGCCCAATAATGCCGCCGGCCCATAAACCGCACCAAACAGTGGCTTTTTCGAGATGCATTGGTAGCTGTTGCAATGCTTCTGGCTGATCTTCACTCCAAATGCGGCAATTTGGCTTATTTACGTACCCATTCAACCAAAAACGAGCCTCATCGCTGAACACAATTTTTCGATAAAAAAGCGCGCGATGAACATTTCGAACCGAGCACGAATTTTGATAGTAAAATTCAATAATTTGCAAGCGTTGTTCATTTGTAAGACGATCCATGGTTAAATTGCAAACCAAACTGAAGCTGTTTGACAGTGACACAAGGTACTAAACACACGTCAGCTGTCAAAACCAGTGTTGCCAAAACCAAACCAGCTAAAAAATCACCCGTTATTACAGACATTTTTTTTTAAAGAAGACAATGATGATTATATAATTATTATCTATATATATAAAAGGCAATGAAGTCCGTGTGTGCGCGCATAACTCGATAACGGATTGTTGGATTTCAACAATTTTGGGCTTGACGGTTTCGTTTTGGACCAAGGAAGGACATAGGGTACTTTTTGTCACGAAAACAAAACTTTGAGGGGATGAAAGAGGTTATGAAAATTTGTATGGGGAAATGAACTTTGAAAAAAAATAAACGGGGTAGAAATCGAGTAGTGATACATCAAATATAAATAAAAATATTTTTAATTTTAAAATCAATTGTTGTTGTCAGTTGTTTTTATTACTTTCCAAGCAAATTGTTGTTGTCAACAATTTTGAAATTTTTTTTTTTTAAATACACCTAATAAGTTTGTTTGTGTTTATATATATATATATTATTTATAATAAATATAGATAGATAGGTCATACTTAGATGCTATAGTGACCCTAATTATCTATATATATAGATAATTATATATAAACATATGTATATGACATTTATTATATTATATATATATATATAGATTATTAATTTATATACTTATATATTATTTATACTAAGTTACATTAAGTAGCTTTTTGAAACGGAGTAGATACTTCGATTTGTTTGATGGTGTTTGAATGCATAATTTTTGTTTGCCAAGTATTTTCAGGATCTTTGCATTAGTACGAGTGAGTAAGTTGAAATGTTTGAGCTGACGATGATGACAGGCAACAGGATTGTTGAGCGTTTTGAGTTTTTTCGCGCAAAACTCGAGACAGGATGGTTAGTTTCTAAAGAAAGAAGGCCATAGGCTACTTTATGTCTCGAAAACAAAACTTTGACAGGATGATATAGGGGATGAAAGTTTGTGTGGGATTCGGCGATTCCAATACAAATTTTATCATGCCGCCAGTGGGAAGGTTAAACGTTTCAGATCGGAATATAAACAATCGAGAGAATATGTCGGAACTTCGGGAGAGAATATCATGCAGTCGTCCATACTTTTTTATTTTTTTTTTTTTTTTGTAATTAACACGCGCTAAAGAGGTTATGACTACTCTTATGGTGTAGTTTGAAGTACACAGCGCGGGCGTTAAGGAAGGAAGAAGGAAGACCGAGATAGACAACAACACAATCGTCATCAGCATAGCGTTACATGTTTCTCACATGGTCAATTGTGTGTGTTGGCAAACCTCTCGCTTTGTATTTACGTGTACGCACCCGTGAATGGAACGAAAAATGATATGTACCATAAAGCACTTCAGTGAAAAAGCGGTAGGTTGGCCTACAAGTAAATCGGTGCGGTTATTGCAATTGTATTTATTTTAATATAATTTTTGAATAGTTAAAGAATTTAAATTGACCGGAAGTGAAAGCTCGGAATTATTAATTTCATTAACTACCTACATTAACGAATTTTTGCGTAACGAAGTTCGCCGGGCCAGCTAGTATTATATAAAGATAAAGAAAAAGAAAAATTAAAAAGTTCTAATAAATGCTCGTGGTGAATAGGTTTTTTTATTGCTGAAATATATATAATTTGTGGATATTAAATGTTTTAAAAATCATCTTTTTGAAAGCAAATAAAAAGAAATAGACACACCACTTAGCGCCCCATTATACTGCAACCATTTGCTATGTGACTGTATCGCAAAACTGTCCTGTATACCTAAACTCTTTGAGAAAATTATTTGTAACTACGTGCAATTTCACTGCTCTAAAATTTTTGCTTATGAGCAACATGGATTTCGTCCCAAAAAATCAACTGTAACAAATTTAATAGAGTTTACTTCCCATGTCAACGAAAGCTTGATTAATGGGTTACAAACAGATGTTTTTTATGCTGATTTTAGTAAAGCATTTGACAAAGTTAATCATGTAATCCTGTTAACAAAAAACTTGAACTTTATGGATTCCCGCATTGGATTTTGAAATGGATTTGTTCATATTTAAGTGATCGTACGTAAAATGTGAAATTAAATTACTGTTTGTCTAAAAATGTTGTCGTCTATTCTGGTGTCCCTCAAGGCAGCCACTTTGGTCCACTCCTGTTGCTGTTATATATCAACGATCTATGTCCTCTTATTACATATTCCAAAATGTTGCTATTTACGGATGACTGCAAGCTGTACTATTCATATGGTAGCCAACAAGGTTATATATTTTTTGAACATGACATTGACGCTATGCAGGATTGGTGTAGAAGAAACTATATGCAACTTAATCTTAAGAAGTGTAAAAGCATGACCTTCACGAGACGCCAAAATTCAACTGCGCCAATTTATTTTATCAATGAGGAAGCTGTTAAAAAATTGTTAGCAAGGCAAGAAGCCGATTGGGACTTATAAAACGTTTCTCAAAAGAATTTAAGGATCCCTATATAACCAAAATTCTATACTGTTCTCTCGTCCGACCTGTTTTGGAATACTGTAGTCCTGTTTGGTGTCCGTCTTATGAATCTGGAATCTCAAGAATTGAAAGTATTCAAAAGCAGTTTCTTCTCTTCGCTTTACGTGATTTGCCTTGGAACCCCGAGAGTCGTCTTCCACCCTACATAAGCCGATTAAAGTTGCTGGATCTTCAGACTTTGGAAAAACGAAGAGAGACATCCAATGTTATATTCCTTTTTTGCGTTCTGACTGGTAATGTCAACTCAACATATATGTTCTCAACTCCATTAACATCAATACCAGACCGAGGACAACAAGGAACCCTAATTTTTTAGATCAAAGGACATCTCGATGTAACTATGGGAGTAATGGCCCCATCAATAACCTGACGAGGGATTTTAATGAGTACAATCAGGTAATTGATTTCAATCTATCAAAATTAAATTTAAAAAAAATATTGAAAGAAATGTAAAATAATAATAAGCTTTTTAAATTAAATCTGTTTCATTATTGATTAATTGTGACATTATGTATAGTAGTTATAATAAAAAAAAAAAAAAAATCTCAAACTCAACTAATAGATAGACTTATTCGATTACAATACTTCTTGCTCGGGACACCCTGTATCAAAATTGTTAGTAGGTACTATAGGTATACAATACTATTTTATGTATAGAAAAGGCATCACTCTCCGTTGTTATGTATATGACAAAAAGTACCTAATCAAAATTTCCCCCTGTACAATCGTTGAATGATGGTCGCTCAGTACTTTAAAACCGTATGAATCTCTCGTTCACCATCTCCACCTATCTCTAATAAATTCAATATCTGCCTCGCTCCAAGTTAACCATGTTTATTTGCTCCATGATCTCTTTGTGTATTTTCGTATTCATATCGCGGGGTCTCGGTTTTTTGTGGGCATTTAATTTTTCATCTACCTATACGAATCAGTGCTGTGTTGTGGCAACGGCTGTGGAATGTGTAGTGTAGGCAAAACAAGAACGCAATCAAATCGACTATACTCGTACTGTGCAATGGATTTCGTACCTTAAATTTTAATGCTGAAATTAGTTAGTTGTCTTCTTGCTCACTCTTAAAATAAGTTGACTCAAGTGCGGTGAATATATAAAATCATTTGTCTTCTTTTATGTTATCTCGTGAATGTGCTTACATACTTGTCTCCGCAGAACGGTAAAAAAATTAGCTTCAATTTATTAATGTTTTAAAACGAATATTTTTAGTTCTACCTTTTACCTATGCAATAATTGTTTCGCTTGAAACAGACTAATAAGTCAATTTCCATCTACTATGAAGGTATGTTTTGTATATTCGAGTTGAAAAGCAAAACAGATTGCGCAGATAAGTTTACTATATTCGCTATATTCACATTCAACAAGATTAGCAAGGGTCATTGAAAGTGTACTTAATTGAAATCAATGAGAACATATTCTGTTCGTGTTTGTGATCACTGATTACATTGGTGTTTAATTGATATCAATCTGAGTGTCCGACGTTCGTGTAAAATAAACGCATTTAACGTAGGGCGTACAAAGGCGATGAAAATAATAGATAATTTAAAGACCTTAACGCCGCAATAGTGATCCTCAAGTGTCAAGTGTGGGCATAAAACTGCAAAAGTGTTAAAACGAATCTATGTGAGATCGTGTTGTGTCTGTGATTTCTCTTTCTGGAGAGAAAGAGAAAATCGTTCGCGTGTTTTGGTTGGCTACTTCTGTCTTAAGAAAGTAATTCTGTGTTTTTTGTTGTTTTGGATAAGATGGTAGGCCCTACATCAAACCGATTGTGCACTACCTTAGGTATTAACCATTTGTTAATATGTGTCGTAAGACTTACTGCATTGAATTAGAATACCTGAAATCAACACTTATTGATGTTGACGATGAGTCTAATGTTTATATGAAATAAGCGAATACAATACACATGCGCATAAGCTGCATGTGCCAATATGCACACTTTTTTAATAAATGTAATATTTATATATTCGTGATTGCGATTCATATTATGTTCAAAAATAAAACCGAAGTAAATAGTTTCAATGAACTTCCATCAAATTTGCAACAACGTAACGTATAATAATTGTAATGTAGAATTTGAACTGCGTGTGGCATAGATTTATAGTACCTATAATTGTTTTAAAATATTTGCACAAGTCTGCCGATGCAATTTAAATTATGGTATTCTTATGTATACGTTTTAAAAAAAAATGTAGTAAAGGTAGCAATACAAGTGCAGGGAAAAAAATCCACGGAAATTAACTCCGCGTGAGAATTAAAACTACCCTGATTGGGTTAAAGTCCACTTTACAAAGGTGTACTTATTTCCGACTTAGATTGGGAACTACCTCCTGCGCTGTGAACATTAAAAGCACGTCTTCCCAAGTTTTTTCTTTTTTTGCTGGAATTTTGATTAACTTCTTTCTTTTGTCTGGAGGGAAATAGTTCCACTGACTTTTGAGTGAAATCGTTTCTCACTTTGAGTGCGGACTACGTATACCTTTGTTATTTGGACTTATTTCTAATCAAGGTGGTTTGAATCCACATCTGCCCCAGCAATATAACACAGTATTTGTAACCCGGATATTCAAAGTCATAAGAACATACAAACGCAACAAATCGCCAGAACTTTTGACGATTATCATTCACCGAACAACCCCCACGAAGCCTCAGGAACAATGTTCGGAAGACTTATTGAACGGTAAAAAGAACAATGCAACAACAGCCGAGCAGAAACCTGGAGAGACAAGCCTTGGAAACCTTGTAGTGGAATCACAGTCGGTGTCGAGGACATGGAAAAACCATTTCAGCTTGGTACCATCTACCACTACTTGGTAGAGACCATACACAGACTCGTAACCAACATTTTGAAAATCTGATGCGTGGAGCTTCACAATTGTTTCTCCGATTCACAAGAAAGGATAAGGATATCCTCTAAACTGCGCCAACTGTAGAGGCATCAGTCTCCTTAACATCGCATACAAGATCCTGTCTGCCGTACTGTGTAAACGCCTGAAACTAGTTATCAATGAACTGATTGGACCCAATCAATGCTGATTTAGGCCGGGTAAGTCTATAACCTTGGAGTCTATAGTAAGTCTATAGTCTTGGAAAAAAAGTAGTTGTCCGAGATATCTGGGGATATCTACATCAGGAAGTGCGAAACCATTGAGTTCAGCAGGCTTCAAGACTGCTGACTAAAATTCGGTCATACATAGATCAACTTGGCATTTGCATTGAGGAGCGTAGTCCATGTTGCAACGGACTACGCTCCAGTGCAACATGGACTACGCTCCAGTGCTTCATTTTTACGGGCAATCCAATATAGCAAGTCGTTTTAAGTGCCCTTGAATCATCCACTAATGCAACCATCATCCGCCGGTTATTTATAAGGAGAGCAGAAAGCCTACAAGATTTGTAAGCTCTAATTATGCCAAAAACCTCAGCACTCATATGTGATTTTAATGGTTGAATAAACATAGCTGGCGTAGATGCGCACGGTGGTGCATTAAGCTTTTATCATTCCCTTGAACTGTTAAACATCCAGTTTTGGTGTTTAAGACGAGCATGAAGCAATGTTTTCCGTTTTCATAGCTAGCTATTACAAATTTATAGTCAGTAATGTTCACGGCAACCTCTACCGGGTCATAAATCTGTAAGAGAAATCACGAGATATTATTTCATATTTTTTAATCCTTTTCAAAAACCTGGTAATTAAAAAAATATAGTTATATTTTTTAATCTTGTGCTTGAATTTCTTAGAAAAGCACTTCACAAAAAGTTATTACAGTCAACACTGTAGACTTTCAGGGTTTCTTGTATAGGTTCTTGTTCTTCTTCGCATATAAGAACGCCTCGGATATAGGCATTTACGGATTTTAGAAGTCTCTTATTATATCAGTCGTGGACTGTAAAACTTATTGACTTTTCAAAATACAACCATGGAATATTTAGTGAAACTTTACTGTTAACGAAGCCATTCTTATAATATAATAAGTGTTTATATTGTTATCTATAAGAGCATTTTCAATGTCATCTCTTTTTTTTTATTGACCAAAAGCTATTCATTGCACTGGAATGTTCAAACTGATATTTTTTGTTAATACAAATTCAAATCAATTCCAAGTAATACATACATTCTAATGCAATAGCCAAAGTCGTATGTCGGCTAGAATTCAAACTATATTATCTACCGTTGCATTCACTTTTGTTGAAAAATTTCGAAAAATTAGCGCTTAACACAATTTAAACCTATTCAACAGCATGGTATCCCAGGCTGTAGAGATTATCATAACATGAGAATACCGACGCTGAAGTATCAGTTAAAATAAGGTGACTATCGGCCTTACTAATAATCAATCATTAATGTCGACAACTAGTTAGATGCCAGCTTTAGTAAAAATGTACAGCATTTGTGAGTCGGTACCAATAAACAATTAGACCTCCATATTTACTAGTCCGACAACTTTCTTAGAATCTATTGCATTTGTTGTCATTGCAGAATTCTTTATTGAAGAACGTAAAAGATTCAACAACGCACAGATTAGGTTAATTCAGTTTTAACATGTGGTTGGTTGACATGTCTGACAGATTAAGTTTAAGAAGCTTTTCTTTATAAAACATATGTCTTAAGGTGCAAACAAGAATACTAGAATAATTAGAACGGGAATGTTGCATGAATATTTTAAACACTATTCATCAAGATTAACAATCAAAATTCATTCCAAAAGTTTGAAAACAAAATAAATGCTTATCTCTAGGTACTGCTTTGGTCAATTCATCTGCTGCCATTGCTTCTGTCTGGAGATACTTTACTTCTACAGCTCCATTTTCAATAGCTTCACTTATAAAGTGATATTTATAATCGATGTGCTTTGTCCGCGAGTGTTTGGCTCCATATTTTGCTATTAGTTGTGCACTTTGGTTGTTGCAGTAGATAATGGTTGGTTTCATGAAACCTATGGTATCACTCCTGCAGTAGAAAACGAAGGGAATATGCTTCCTTTACTGCTTCACCAAGTGCGACATATTCGTACGTACGTTGTTTTTTGGACTTCCAACTGATTGCTGCTCCTGCAAATATAAAACAAATACCACTTTGAGACTTTCGATCATTAATATCTTCAGCCCAACTAGCATCTACGTAGCCAGTTAAAGGTAACCCGGTTTTACGATAAACTATTCTGGCATTCTTTGTAAAATTAAGACAGCGTAATAGATGAATCCAATGTTTTTTCTTAGGGTTCTGTAAAAATTGAGTCAAACTGCTGACACTGAATACTTAAAACGGCGAGATGCATCAAAGATCCGATTAACTCTTAGACCCGTTTTCTGATACTACTCATAGCGATTTAGGTTCCACTTAAAATCTTATGTGACAGTTTATGACAAGGAAAAAGTAGCCTATAAGTAGAACTTAAATCGCTATGAGTAGTATCAGCAAGCGGGCCTCAGTAGTTAGTTACCTGTACGGCAACACCTTCTCCAGCTAAATGCGGCTCCTTTTCCAGTTTCAGTTTAACATGCATAGGAATTTTGTTATGTTTTCAATTTTGTAATTTGTATTTTTTAAAAAGAGTATTTATGTAACGACTTTGACAAATTGCAATAGCTTCATCCCTTCAATTTCGAAGCCAATACAAAACGAAGGTTGTCCAAGATCTGGAATTTTAAAGTATTCATTCAGCTCTTGTTTTATAGGTAAGTCCTACTCTATCTATATTATTAGAAGCGATAATAATATCGTCAACATATAATCCCAATATGGTTTCTTCAATTGCTTTAGCTTTTCATCTAATAAAGTATGCCATTGCCTGCACGCTTGCTTTAGCCCATATAGAGGTTTAAGTAAACGACACACTTTAAACAGATGGTAGGTAGGTAAATGGGTGCTCTTGTGGCAGTTTGCTACAGCTTCACTTAGACCATCAGTTGGGTCCATTGTGTCCAGTTACTTGAACCATCCAGTGTGACCTGTTGAAAGAACTGAACCGCTTTTTATATTGAAGCTACATAGATTAGTATGAATCTCATGGGTTCCTAAAGCTCCGTTGTATCATGGTCCTAAAGTATGTCCTACGAATAACCAATGATATGAAGTCTGTTTGTCTGCTAGAACCACCCAGATTTGAGTATGAATCTCAGGAGTGCATTGAGATCAACATTCTTCAAATCATCTAGGTCATCGAAGAAGTAACTGTTGAGAATCCTCCGTCTGCTGTTTTTAAGGGCTGGGCAATCGCAGAGTAGGTGATCAACAGATTCTATTTCTTCAACTTCCCTGCAGCTTCTGCAAAAATAATTATGCAGTATCCCCAGCCGTTCCGCATGCACGCCTATCGCACAGTGTCCAGTAATGACCCCCGTGAGTATGCGAATATCTTTGCGGCTTAGTCCGATCATGTGTTAGTCGCGGTACCGTAGAAAAAGACCTTTCGTGTGGTAGCTTGAAATTCGACTCGCCGAATTCTCAAAGACCTACCTGAAACTTCGCTTTGGTCACTTCGGGAAAATGCGTTTGTCACCATGACCCGAAGTGTTTGCATCTTCTTAGTATTAGAATTATTGTTGTGCTGTGGAATTGTGTTATTATGTTATTAGTTATTACAATTCCACTTAGAAACCAATTCACTGACGCAACCATGACTCCGTTGGTTGCGGCTCCTACTTATGCATATTTGGGGCATAACATCCCTCCCCCCTTCGGAAGTTCAAGCCAGGTCTCAGAAAAATTGGTCTGTCTTTATTTATTATAATAACAACGTTTAGCGTTAGCTTATTGGGTAAATTTATAGATTTGTTGGTGTTTTGAAGCTTACTTTCTAGTTTTTTTTTACTAAATAGCAATATTATCAGAGGTGGATTATGTGAATAAATAAAACATACACACTAGGTGCTTATCTCCTAATTGTATTTTACAATTTAAACCTAAAATTTTTATATTCTATGTATCTTCTTATGTGATACTCGTAGGATAGATTTCCAAGTAAAATTTGGTAAGAGTTATATATATATAATTCAATCCTTAACTTATTTTAATTAGATTCAAACCCTGGCAAACGTTAGATATCCTGGACTGGGGTCATCTCAACTCTTCTTTTCGGCTGCTGTTTCCTCCTTGGTGGGCTTCTTGGGGCAACGCGAATTTGCATTTCTTCTATCTTTGCTGCTGTATGTGCCTGCGGCAGCGTTTTCTTTTCTTTGCGTGCCTTACATCTTTTCTTTATTATATGTATAGTTACTCCCAGGATTAATATCACGCACACCAACATTAATGAGAATTGATGACTTGCTATCGTCCATTGCTGGCTTCGGAGGGTTTCTTCAGTTTCGGTCTGCTTTATTTGTCTCTGCAGATCTTCCAGAAATTTTTTTCCCTCGGTCAGGACCGCATTAATGTCTGCATGGCTTCCCAGTCGTATCGGTAGCATCTTCTTGTTTGTTGTTAAGTTTGCTGGTACTTTGCTGGTATCGAACTGTACTCGAAGTGTCTCCCATATTCATGCGAAATCAACTGTTGGCTGCTTGAACTCGACAGTGCTGCTGATCTCTTGCTCGTACGGTATTTTCACTTCTGATAGGGGAGCGGCAATGTGTTGGCATCGCTCTTGAGCTGTTGCTGTGTGCTGCAAGAATTCGATAAGGCATTCTTCGCTGCTCCTTGTGAAGACCGGTCTTTGGTGTTTACAGATTGACACGGTTACACGCTGCATTATTGTTATTTTGTCGCATTTTGTCAGCTCTTCCTTAGTCATAAAAACGAAGAGTCCATGGTCCTCTGACTCTGCTATATAATCTGACCTTGTCTCGATCATTAGGTCCCACTTGTCCCACTAGGATGAACGGGTGCAGTCGGCCTTGGTAGAGTTCATTCAATATTGGAATTTCAACGGCTTGTCGGTGTTGTACTTCAAGGAGTTTGGCTGTGAGTATACCCACTAGCTCAGCTGGAATGTCGCTATAGCAGTGTTTGTTTTGTCTGCAAACTTTTGATATGTTGTTCCGAAGTCATTTACATGTGCCGTAATTGGGTCAATGTCTGCAATTGCTTTGGTAAGGGGTTTACCTATGGCGTCTTGGATTTCATCACCGTTAGTTGCTTGTTGATCAGTGTGAATGTATCCTCACTATTTTTATGCAGAATTTGCAATTTGTTGTACACTTTTTCCGAATCTTCGCTATCCATAGTGCCGAAAGCATATTTTGAAAAAATTCCCACTACGTCAAGAAGGGCTCTTCTGCTGCGTTTTTGTGAAAACATATGCTGGGGATAGGCGTTGTTTACCTTCACGTTTTCCGATATCACTGAAGCTTCCTTCACCATTGTTTTACAAGCATCCCTGAAGTCCGCAGATGTTAGCAAAATCCACAACGCCAGAGAAATTCATTGGTGTCAACTTAGTGAAGATGATTCAGCAATCTTTGTTAAATAAGGCCCTTCCCACCTTTTCGAAGACGATGGGGGTTTCCAAGATATTTTTCACTTGGAACGGTTCTGCATCCTGCGTCACGGTGAGCCCGATCGAGTTTGCCAGGTACATAATGCTTACAGTTCTAATCATACTTCTTAATGTACATTTGTGAATTTATTGATAATTTTAGTATATTTATTAAAGTATATTTAATAATTTTAATATTTTTATATTTTAATTATATACATTTTAATATATTCCTTAGTGTTTAGGTAGAAAGCTTATTGATAATTTTAGTATATTTGTTAATTTATTAAAAATTTTAATATATTACTTAGTTTTTAGGTAGAAATCTTCTCTCCTTGTAGTGTTCTTAGCTTGTTCTACTGAAAAGAAAAAAAAAACGATATTAATATACCAAAATTAAAAGTTGTTATTTTATCGGTAGAATAGTTTTAGTTGGTTGCTATGCGCCCTTTTAATCCTTTTTCTTATTTTGATTTTTGTGTTTACCTTATTGTTTACGGACAGAACCTCGTAGGGTCCTTACCAGATAGGGGAAAATTTATTCTTTCTGGCGGGATTCCTTAGTAAAATCTTCTGTCCAACATCGAACGTAATAGCCTTAGATCCTTTGTCATAGGTGTCTTTGGATCTTAGTTTAGCTATTCTAAGGTTCTGATTAGCTAACTTGTTGGCAATCTCGAGTTGATGCTTGAGCTGTAAAGGGTAGTCGCCGTCATTATAGAGAGGAGTGGGTTTTCTTTTAAGATTAGTTGGCATTTCAAACTTAAAACCTAATAAGGCATCCAAAGGGGTTAATTGTGTAGCGGTGTGGATGGAGTTGTTGTGAACATGCATGGCTTGTCGAAGGCGTTGGTCCCAATTTCTTTCGTCGTTTGCAACAAAGGATCTGAGATATTCGGCTAGGGGCCGATGACTTCTTTCCAACGAACCATTCGATTGGGGGTGATATGCTGTTTTATGAAGTTTTTTCACACCCAGTAACTTGCAAGTCTCTGAAAATATCTTCGACGTGAAGTTGGCGCCGTTGTCCGTGACAAGAGTTTTTGGAATTCTATACCTCGTCACGATTTGTTCATAAAAAACTCTAGCCACTGTCGAAGCTTCCATATCGGGAAGGGCTGCGCAATCCATGAACTTAGTCAAATCATCCTGAAAAGTCAGAATATATCTGTTTCCTGAGTGTGATACGGGAAGTCCGCAGACAATGTCCATATATACCTTATCGAAAGGTAGTGAGGGCGTGTCTGTAATAGGGCATTTTGTTGGGAGGCTAACATTTATTCTTTTGGCACAATGAACATTTTCTTACGAAATCTTTAATATCCTTTGCCATTCCCTTCTATCTACATATATTGTTGCCTGATGCGCCCTAACGTTTTTTTGTTACCCTGGTGACCTCCAAGCGCTGAATTGTGAAAGTCTCTTAAAATTTTTTGTATTTCCTCGCGGTCCGTTAAAAATTCTATGGTTTTTGGGTACTTTTGGTACAATTGGGGTGCCTTTAACACCATTTGTGTTACCTGTACCAATAGAAGTAGTTGATGTACCCACCGAGTCCTTATTTGCCTTCAAACACGCTTGTGCCCGAGTGACAGCCAGGCACTGCTCTACGGGATTTTCTTGTGGGATACGACTCAGTGCATCAGCGTTCTTGTTCACCTTGCCCGGTTTGCATTCGATTTTGAAATCGTATTCCGAGAGTTTGTGATGAAAACGTACTAGACGGGAGGTGGCATCTTAGACATGAAATACTCCCTTAAGTGGCTGATGATGTGTATTATCTGTAAAAGAGCGCCCTAAAAGGTACGTCCGGAAGTTGTTGGTAGCCCACACAATAGCCAGGAGTTCCTTTTCTATTGTAGAATACCTTTTTTCAGCAGGATTTAAGGATCGGCTTGCGTAAGCTATAGGTTTATCCTTTCCAACCTTACCCTGTGACAGTACTGCCCCCAATGCTTCATTACTATCGTCCGTGGTCAAGATAAATGCCTTCGAAAAATCTGGGTAGATTAAGACTTTGGGATGAACTTCCTGTCATAGCTAGCAAAACCTAAAAACGATTGAACTTCTTTAATATTTTTCGGGATTGGGAAGTTCGAGACACAACTTGTTTTTGAGGGATCTGGTGTTGCACCGTTTTCGGAGCACTTGTGACCTAAGTAAATAACCTCTTTGGACAGAAAATTGCATTTTTCGGTATTTAATTTGAGTTTGTAGTTTCTCAACTGCGAAAATATTCGCACTAATTTGTCGCAATGGTCTTCCAAATTCTTGCTATATATCACAATATCATCCAGGTAGACAAAACAGTCTATTCCTAGCAGAACAGTTAAAATATAGTTCATTTTCCTATGGAAGGTGGCCGGTGCGTCCGTTAGTCCGAAAGGCATTCGGTTGAATTGATAGTGCCCCAACCCCGTGCTAAATGCAGTCTTTTCCCGGTCCTGCTTTTCAATGAGCACTTGGTGATAACCACTAGCCAGATCAAGGGTTGTGAAGTAGCGGCAGTTTCCTAGCTGATCCAGAATATCTTCTATTCTTTCGGAGTTTTCGGAAATCCACTACAACTCACCATCTCTTTTGTCCATCAGCGCCTGGTTTTTTGGGGATGACCAGAAGAGGAGAGTTCCAAGGTGACTTACTAGGTGCTATTACTTTGTCGTTTAGCATTTGCTTCACCTGATTATGAATCTCATCCCTAGCGATTTGTGGGAGACGATACTGCTTCTGGTTTATGATGGCCTTGATCCGGTTTGGTTCGGATTTTATGCGCCAGGATATCGGTATGCGTCAGCGGGTCCCCTTCCAGATGGAAAATGTCGTTAAATTGAATGCAAATATTTTCTAGTGCACATTTTTCCTCTTTGTTTAAGTTGGCCTCTATATTTAATGATTTAAGTAGTTTTCACTTGTCTGTTGCCTGTTTACGCTTAAGATCACATTTTTAGTCTTTTCACTTCCTATACTTCGGAACTTGTTGAAATTTTCGAATTTGGGGACGAAGTCTTTACTCAAGAAAAATGGTTCGCCCGTGGAATTGAATATTGAAACCGCAAGATGGTGGTTCCTTACTCTTGATATTGTGTTGGCTAAGTAAACCCCAGGTTTTAGTTCATGACTATGCACGAGAACGTCGCGTAACCCTGTATTTACTTTTAGCTTAACAATGGTTTGAGTTCGGGCCTTCACTTGTCGGTTTGATACTTTAATTGAATGGTTATCAACATTAACCGTATTGATTGGTTCGCATGGGCGTTTTAGATGATTCTCCGAAACGAATTTCCCATTTTTGTCAAAAAATGTCAATGTCTTAGCTACTGTATCAATAATTGTTCGGTTCCATAGGATATCCCGACCAATTATACCATCTGCGGGTATGTCGTTTAGACCGTTTATAATATGAAATTTGTTCTTAACTCCATTTGTCAATAGTTTATTAGTGGTGATGGTACCTACTGTTGTACTACTTCCACCGAACCCTCCTCAAGCGAAGAGATTCTCGATGTGATTAGACTGAGCAATCCGTCACTCCCGACTTACAACTGGAAGGTTGTAAAGTTGGAAGAACAAAGAGGTCTCTACAGGTGTGCTCTCATTGTGATAAACAAAGAGTCGCTTGCTCCCTTGACATTGACTAAAGGCGTGATCAGATTTGGTTTCGAATCTATCACCCTAAAAGTCTATAAGAAAGATGAGCTAGATTCAGGCAAATTGCCTCCTTACCCCACAGGTTCAGAACCTGAGACCTTAGATCCTGGAGCATCGGTTTCATTCCCATCACTGGATGACGATGCCTCCAGTACAAACACCTTGGATCATGCTCCTTCGGACATGGACATGGATGACTTCAACAAGATTCTTCTGAGTGAGGACGAACTTCTTGGTTCATCTTCAGAAACGGAAGAACTAAACAACACCGTGGTGGAGGTTCATCCGCCTGATTGTAGCAAGAATGCTGCAGTTAGTGCAGATTAATCTTCACCACTCCATAGAGGCTTCGGCCGCCCTCATCCTTCGCCTCTCAAAGGGCGGAGAAGACATCGTCTTGATTCAGGAACCATGGTTTGACAACAGCGTGGTTCGTGGACTCGAGGCTCCTGGATACGAAAAGCTGTATGTGACTGACAAAGGTAGACCCAGATCATGTATACTAGCGAAGCGTAGCCTTAAATTACTTTTACTCCCTAATTTCAGCGATCCAGATTTAACTGTAGCTAGACTAGTGACTGCTAAAAGCACCTACTGGATAGCATCGGCATATCTGGCCTATGACTACACGGGCCCTCTCCCTGGGGATAAACTGGAGAGAGTGATCGCGGAAGGAGAGAGGACTAAAACCAACCTCATAATCGGTTGTGATGCTAATGCTCACCACTCTGTATGGGGCAGTTCGGACATAAATGATAGAGGTGAGTTACTTTTTGATTACATTTTGAAAACAAACCTTATCATAAGTAATGTAGGAAACGAACCTACTTTTGTAACAAAAAACCGACAGGAAGTTTTAGATATCACTCTTGTCTCTGACACCGTTAGCCAGTTGATTACCAAGTGGAAAGTATCAGCTGAGCACTCGTTTTCAGATCATCGGTATATTCAATTTAATTTAACCGATGAACCTCCTTGCCAACTTCCTTTCAGAAATCCTAGGAAAACAAATTGGCTAAAATATAGGGATACTCTGGAACAATCTATTACCCCAGAGCTTTTTATTCCCCCCTGTAACGCCAATGAGCTTGATCTTAAGGTCAAGAATCTTACGTTGGCTCTAAATAATGCGATGTCCTCCTCATGTCCTCTTATTTTGCCAAGGGGAAAGAAAAAGCCGCATTGGTGGACTTCAGATTTAGGTCTGAGCAAATCAAACTGCAGAAAACTTTTCAATCGTGCCAAAAACACACGGGAAGTGACCGACTGGGATTCCTACAAGGAAGCCCTTAAGACATATAAGAAACAACTTAGAAAAGCCAAGCGAGTATCTTGGAGACTCTTCTGTGGCAAGATAGAGGAATCCTCCGAGGCATCAAGGCTAAGAAAGATACTCTCGACAAACCCAACAATGCCAAGTTGTCTGAAAAAGACAGATGGCTCTTGGACAACTTCTAGCGAGGAATCGCTTAATCTGCTGCTTGACACCCACTTCCCAGGCAGCTCAAATAGTATTGCCCACAAAGATCCAAACAGATCAAACCTGCAATCTACCAACCTACATGGTCTGATTACTAGAGACAGAGTGCTTTGGGCGCTACATAGCTTCAAACCATACAAATCCTCGGGACCAGACGGCATAATACCAGCCGAGCTACAAAACACCTCGGATATCATCCTGCCATTGCTAATGATAATCTTAAGAGGCTGTTTGGAGCTGGTGTATATCCCATTGCTATGGAGAGAAGTGAAAGTGGTTTTCATACCCAAAGCAGGCAAGTGCTCTCATGTAAGTCCAAAAGATCTCAGACCTATTAGTCTTTCATCATTTCTTCTAAAAACTTTAGAACGACTGATTGAAATCCATCTACGCAAAAGCATTGACAAAAAACTTCTGTCAACGGCGCAACATGCCTATTCTAAGGGAAAATCAGTAGAAACGGCTCTACACACGCTAACGCGCTCTATAGAGGAGTCCTTCCGCCATAAGGAGTACACAATGGTTGCATTCCTAGACATAGAAGGCGCTTTCAACAACGTCGACTCATCTGCGATCGCCGGTGCCCTGGCAGCTCTGAACGTGGATGCCTCACTTGGCGAGCTGATCAATTTGATGCTCAATAGCCGAATTATCAACTCAAGTCTGGGTGAGATGTCTACAAGAAGATCTGTCAGCAGAGGAACCCCGCAAGGTGGTGTCCTATCTCCCCTTCTTTGGAATTTAGTGGTGAATGAACTACTGATATGCCTGGAAGCGGGGGGTCACAATGTGATTGCCTATGCGGATGACGTTGCTATTGCTGTGTCAGGAAGGTACCTAAATACTCTAAAAGAACTCCTACAACACGCTCTCAATAAGCTAATAAAATGGGCGAACAAATGTGGGTTGGGTGTAAACCCTCACAAAACGGAACTTGTCCTTTTTTCTAGGAAATACAAGATTCCACACATTGACCCTCCATCTATAAACGGTACTAGGCTAACATTCTCAAATGAAGCTAAATACTTGGGCCTCATTTTTGATAGAAAGTTAACTTGGAAGCCTAACATCCAAGAAAGAGTTAACGGCCGCTTCTGCAGCCGTACGCCTCAAAGCTACCTCACAATGGTCCAGTAGAACAACTGGCCATGCCGCTATCCTGAACGACTTTAAGAACCTCCCAGGAAATATTGACTACACTACACCAGAACTACAATTCGATAAGAATTTCCAGGTCTCCATTCCCACTAGATCATTCTGGGAAGAGGGAGCATTCCTGGATGATGAATCGATCCATTTCTTCACAGATGGTTCGAAGACTGTGGACGGTGTCGGTGGTGGTGATCCGTCTTCCGGATCACTGTAGCGTTTTTCAGGCGGAAATAATGGCGATAAAAGAAGTCTTATCTTGGCTGAAAGAAAACGTGATATCTGCTAAAGATATCTGTATCTTCTCGGATAGTCAAGCTGCTATCAAGTGCCTGGAATCAGTCTCTACAAATTCCATAACAGCCCAAAACTGTCGCTCGTCTCTCAGAGAGATGGCAGAACAGTTCAATATTCACCTCTGCTGGGTGCCGGGGCACAGGGACATCCCAGGTAACTGTAAGGCTGATGAACTCGCCAAACACGGAACTACATTACCTATGCTTCCATTTACGGATTCTTTAGGTATTCCGATCGCTACTTGTAAACTTATAATAAAGCTGGATGCTATCAATAGAACAAATCTTAGGTGGACAACCGGCTCGACATGTCTAGCGACGAAACAGATCTGGCCAAAGCTGGATCAAAAACGTTCTAGATACCTGATCTCCTTTGATAGGAAGCACATCAGTGCTACAATAGGTGTCATCACAGGGCACTGTCTCATAGGCAGGCATGCAACAAGGCTTGGCGTATTGTCTAACGACTTTTGCAGAAGTTGTCTTGACGAGGAGGAGGAAGAAACCATACTCCATCTCCTCTGCACCTGTCCGGCTCTTTCACAAAGACGAAAACTCCATCTGGGAGCTTTCTACTATAACGATCTGAACGATCTTAAAAACATAGACATTCGTAATCTCCTTCGCTTCATCAGAAGCTCCAATTGGTTCAACGAGTAAGTAGAATTGAATTTTAGATTCATGTGGTATCACAAGGGACCTTATAATGGTCTAAGTGTGTCGGCTTGCCGACAGCCACTTCAACCTAACCTAACCTAACCTCCACCGAATGCTAGACCTACTTGCCTTGTTCCCTTTCTGGAAACAGAAACATGTTGGGTTTCAACGAGCTTTCTTTCAAAAGACTTGTGTCTGCCCCTGTATCCACTAATACAGTTATCTTACCTCCTTTGGCCTATGGCAGGGCGAGTTCTACAAAAACGTCTTTTTTACTTAATTTTTTTATCAAGCAGAGCCTATCTCGTTTGATATTGCAAAATTTATTTTTTTTTGATTTAGGAAATAGCATAGGTTTTGACCGATACCCTTCGAGCATCGCGATATGATATCGCCTACTTGCATGAATAAATTTAAAAATTGTAACATCAGGCTTACGAGCTTGCTTTGTAGCTGCGTGGCTTTTGGTCTATGCCGGAGTTGTATTTTGTGCAGGCGATTTACTTGGCTTTTCCTTTTCCTGTGTCTTTTAAGAATTTGTTTCTTATTCTTGCTGCTGGGCTGTTACGAAGGTGCTGTATACTGGTCTTGTTTGAACTGTTTTGCGTGTTCCAGTTCGAAGTACTCGTTCCCATATTGATTAGGATTTGCGGACTTGGGTATGCGTACGCTGGAGAAGCATTAGTCGGCTGCCAATCTTGGGTCATTTCTGGGGAGCTGTATATGTAATGGTTATTTAAGAACTTATGAGGGTTATTACTGAATTTGAAATTGTTAGGCATAACATTATTCGCAATTGTGGGGTTTGGGAAATATTGTGAACGAAGGAGATTAGACGTTTTTAACGCCGTATCTGCTAACGACTGTAGTTCATCCCCACCACGCTGGATCTAGTAGCCCTACTTTGAAACTGCTTATTATTGCATTTTTAAGTTCCTTCTTAAGAGCTACAGAGTCTGCGCTGGAGTAGCTGGCGTCAATAATATCCGTTGCTTTACATTGTAGGGATGTAAGACGTCTGGCGAAGGCATGTATATCTTCTGTTGCTAAGCTGATGCGACTGCTTTATTTCGGCAGTCACACTATCTAGTGTCCGTACAGTAAGATATGTGCCTTTGATCAGGATCTCTAGCTCCCACACTGTACTTACTTGGTTACATCTAACCAATTCAAATGCATCACCAATTAGTCTAGTTGACAGCATTGCCACATAGGTTGCTTCGCTCTCTGGGTCTATACACTTCAGACCCAAGGAACATGCATTGAGAAACTCATACACATTTCCTGATAGTTCTGGTGTTCTAGCCCCAGAAAACTTGGGTACAATTTGGGCAATTATTTTTGCAATAGGTACCGTCGTAACTCATTGTGTATGTTGAGCTGGAAGTGTCTGGTGCGAAACTGGAGTTTTCGAATTGCAGGGCTATTATTTGTTCCCTTTGCTTCCTCTTCTCTTTTTTCAGCAACTCTATTTGTGCCTTAAGTTCTAATTCTAACCCACGGAACCTTTCAGTCTCCCTTTGGTTTTGGTCCTGTTTCGTCAGAGAAGCCTTAAGCTCGCTTTTTAATTTAGTGATGTTGGACTGGAGTGCCACAATTTCTAAGTTTAGTTTTGAAATTGTTTCCTCGGCCTCAGTGTTTACTTCTTCGGCTTCAATTTGGCTGCGGTCTAAACTAAATCGTACCCTTTTGGTATTATTTATAGTTCAGCTTTAAGCGCTTGGATTTCGCTTTGGTGAATATCCTTAAGCCTTCTGACTGCCTCTAAATACTCGATGAGTATTGCGTCGGTAGTCTCAAGCCTTGTAAACTGTCCCCACTGCGAGCTTAATTGCGCATAAACTAACGCATATACTTCCCTGCTTGTACTGGCCCTATAAGTTCAGATAACAGCGAGTCGTTGAAATGTCGTATTTCCTTAATTTCTTTTTTGAGTTGATGAATTTCTTCTATCAACTGGGCTTCTGTGGACTCTCTTCTGTCCATAAACTTAAAACCAAAACAATTTAACCCGTGACCACGCTGGAGTCGAAAATCAACGCTTTTTATTCTTTCTACTTAATTACCCCAACAAGGTTTTTGCCATAGAACTCAGGAAAATATACGTCTACGACACTACAACTGACCTACCCCAATAAGTAAATGGTGTAATACAACAAAACAAAAAAGGAAAAAAATAAAAAAATTTTTTACATACAACACTAAACCGACGGGGTGACAATCAAGAAACGGTAATTTATTTATTTTTACTTTTTGTTTTTTCGCATACAACAATTAACCGACGGGGTAAAACACAATCGCTAATCGAAACTTTAATTCGAACTTTTTAACGAACTACCGGCTGCGCCAAATGTTAGTGTGGTAGCTCGAAATTCGACTCGCCGAATTCTCAAAGACCTGGAACTTCGCTTTGGTCACTTCGAGAAAATGCGTTTGTCAGCATGACCCGAATTGCTTGCATTTTCTTGGTAGGCCGCGGCCCATTGAGCCATTGCGTCACGTAAGCGAATTATTGTTGTGCTGTGGAATTGTGTTATTATGTTATTAGTTATTACAAATCCACTGTGAAACCAATTCACTCACGCAACCATGACTCCGTTGGTCGCGGCATATTTGGGGCATAACACATGCATTGTGGCAACAAGGAAAAACAGCATAAGTCATTTTTAGCCACTTTTCAGGAGCGTAGGATAAAGTTTTGCCTGTATATGGGCAGGACGATCTATGCGTTTTTTTTCCTGATCCATAACACAGAAACCGTAAGAGATATTTGAATGAAAAAAATATGACATATAGAGCAGGGTACGGCGCATCCGATTATAACATTAACTCAATTTCGACATAAGTCGACTTATGCTGTTTTTCCTTGCTGCCACAGTTATATCTCTTTTCACTCAACTCTGGCCACAGTTGTTTTGTGTGCCTGCAGGTAATGAGATTGGTCCAGCGTAGGTTAGTTCTACTCCAGGATTCAATGTCAATCTTCCTTGCAAGCGTGCTGAGCGGAGTTCTTACTGATTTTAGGGCCAAACATGCATGTATTTTCGACCCGTTTCTTGCAAGCTCATCCGCCTGTTCATTACCTGGAATATCCATGTGCTCTGGACCTGGTACCCAGCATAAGGTCACCGCGTTGGCTTGTCATATTACGTCCAGATTTTTCTAGCAGTGACATACTGCTTTTGACTTCACCACGACTGACTCCACGGCTTTTATTGCCGCTTGGCTGTCAGAGTAGATAGTGATTTGTTTACCGACAATGTGCTTTCTCTTAAGGTCTTTTGCCGCTTGGGAGATAGGGGCTACCTCTGCTTGAAAGACACTGCAATCATCGCTAATTCTGAATGATTCTCGTAGGCCCAGTGCTTCGCTGAAGATGCCCGCGCCTGTACCGATGTCCATCTTAGAACCGTCAGTATATAGGGCTAGCTCCTCTTCTACTGTTACCTCTTTGTTCTCCCATTCGCTTCTGTTTGGAATTCTAGTATTGAATCTCCTGTCAAAAATGAAAGTGGGAGGTCGCCGCGCTCCATTGGGATACAATGGATGCGTGCCCATAGGATTTAGACTCTCTTAGCCTGATTGCGGTTTTCACCGCCTTGTTGCTGCAGTATATATCCAGAGGGATAAGGTTTAGCATCACCTCCATAGCTGCGGTGGGGGTGGTTCGTAAGGAAAGCGGTATCCCGATGCATGCTGCCCTTTGTATTTTGGTTAGGCTTGAAAGATTGTATTTCTTCTCAATAGCCTTCCACCACACTGCTGTACCGTATGTTAGGATGGGCCGCACTATAGCTGTGTATAGCCAGTGCATAGTGTTCCTTAAACATCGATAGTCTATCGATAGTAGTATAGTATAGTCTATCGATAATATCGAAACTCATATTATGAGCGTATTCAAAGCAAACATGCGAAACATGTACGTAAAAGAAGTAATTCGTTAGTAGGAGTACTACTTTTCTACGTATAAAGAAGTACTTCTTTTGTACTGAAAAAAAGATAGTTCTTTTAAAACATTTCTTGACCTCAGCTGCTTGGGTATTCTTATATTTTTTAGTGTATAGACATCGGTCTTGTCTAGATATGCATCTGGTTTATGTTGCTGTAATAAAAAAACAGCAAACAATAACAAAACTCTGGCAAAAGAAAGGCGTCCTTTTTACTACAAATTACGTTTGCGCGACTATGTGCGTAATGTGGCCGTTGGCGCTGGTGAAAGTGATTTCGAATTTTTTGTACATATTTTGTTTTTTCTTGTGTCAGCAAAGAAACAATCGTTGCATATCCTTGTAGCATTTACAATCGCAGATAGTGCCGCAAGTGCTGCATGTTTTCAAACTCTGTAGATGCAATTCACTTGAAGCAGGCTGTACTTATAGTTAAGCTCAAGTTTGTTGACTAGTTGACTAATTACAATAAAATAGTAAAGTTATTTCTTCAAATTTAAAGTTAAAAATTCTAGTGATACCTACATGAATCAAAGTAAAAAATCGGTTGTGTGGACATTTTTTAAATATGTTGAAGGTGACAATAATATTGTTAAGTGTATTTTTTGCCAAAAGCAGTACAAGCACTATGGTAACACGAGTAATGTATCCGATCACTTAAAGCGTAAGCATCAGTCGGAAGTTCTCCCTAGAACTTCTCATGATCAAGATGGTTTGTCTGAGTCTAAGGATGTTTCTTATCAATAAATTATGGACAAATTTACAACCACGTCGTTAGAAAACGTATGTATATAAAACTATCGATAGTATCGATACTATCGGTAGTTTTACTCTGAAACTATCGATACTATCGAAATATTAAACTATCGATGTTTAAGGAACACTTGAGTGCACCACGTGAATTAAATAAAATAATGCCAAGTGGTGTCGGTGGTCTGTTTACGACTGACTTTATTATTTTTTCATTCATTCGAGTATCATAGGTTAGGTATTTACTTAAAATAAAAGTGCATCTCCTGCAAAATAGAAGTGTTATTGCTGCAAACGGAAATGCATCAGTTTATAAACTGCTGATTTGAATGGGGCAAGGACTTAAGGTTGTTGCTCGCCATGTATGTATGTATAGACAAAAAATAATATCGATAATGCTGCGTTTATTAAAATTTATAGCAACGACTTAAGGTTGTTGCTATAGATACATGTTTATTCATGGAGGTCACCATACAAATATGTAACTTCTCCGCCTTTAGTTTTAAGATTCTCCTGAATCGTTTGAATCTCTATTTTTTTAGTTTTTTGTTCTGGCTTAGTAACATTATTAATTTTAATTTTAAGTTGACGATTTGTCTTAGCTATGCAAACAATTATAATTATTACTACTATTAATATTGTAAACATTGTTATGTTACTAGCATAATTAATGATTCTATGGTATTCTAATTCTTTAATGTATTTTACATTTTCAATTTGTTCTGTTGATTCAATTTCTTTAAATTTTAATTTTTCTGTTATGTTAAGTTTTTCTTCATCTTCATAATGAAATTTTTGAATAAATTCTAATTGATAATTAATAATAGTTAAATCTAGTATTTTAATAGAACAATTGTTTAAATTTATTATAAAGTTTGCAGTAAGGTTTAATTCTCTATCGTCACATTGATTCATTACAGATTCTTTTTCTAAGTTTATGCATATAATGGTATTATCATCAATCTTAATTATTTTTGTTACTGCATTATAGCGATAATTACATGCATTTTGTGTTATAAATGAACGACTTAAATTTAGTTCTTTAAAATAAATGTTACTAATATTGTATTCATATTGTAGGTTATTTATTTCTATAAGTTGTAGAGCTTCGATGTCTATTTCTTTTTTCTTATCATTCGGAATGGGTATAATCATTTTAAGTTGGGTCGTAATGTAGTCTTTTGGTAATTTAACAGTTATTATAACTATATCTTGGTCGAATTTCAAAAGTCCTATTCTAGCGTATTCAAGTTTGTAAAAGTCTATCTGCGATAGATTTAAAGTTTGTTAAATCCGTAAGAGCTTGGCTTTTTGATTTTGATTATGATAGCTTAGAATCCATATTTTCGGACATTCTGGTGTAACTAAAGTTTCTTTTTGATAACTAAAGTTTCTTTTTGATATCTTTTTATTTTTTTCAAATTTGTATGTATTGTATTTTTTTTTTGTTTTATCTTTCTTTGTGAATATGTATATTTGTTATTTATTTACCTTTTGTTAAAGGGTCACCCCACCCATAAAAAAAATCTTATGTTGTAAAGCACATTGAAGTGGCATTTGACACTATTTTTGATACTTAAAGTACACAAAATATAAAATGTCATTTAAGTTATTTCTTAAATCTATACTTAACCTACTTATATGTAAATAATGTAATAATGTTATGAGCTTATTATGTGCATGGATTTATTCGAAATAAATTTTGTATCTATCTATCTATCTATCTATTTTTATTTCCATTCCGGTTAATATACTTGGAAGGAGTATGCCTTGCTTAGCAGATGCTATATTGTCTAGTATGCTATCTATTTTGCTTTCTAATATTTGCAGTTTTAGTAGTTGGTCGGTAATCAATTGCTTCCTCACAATGTCTTTTTGGTTAGATGCAATACTTTGGTAGGTATATGATAGTGTTTCCCTATCTGTTTCTATTGTTTTCCTAAATTTATTTAATGAGTCCATGAACTACTCGTTAATTTTAATTTGTTGATTAAGATTTGTGATAGCTGCATGATTATTAGTATCTACTACTTTCATATGTTCGAGGATGTCTTGTCTGTCATTGTCGTCCATTGTCCCAAACAACCATTTGTGTGTTGTTCCTACAAAGTTTAGAAGTCCTCTTTTCTGTCTTCTAAGTGGTATAATTGCTTGAAGTTTTGCTTTAATGTTAAATATTTCGTTCTGTATCTCTGTATTATTTGTTAACTGTAAGGCCTGTAAATTTACTTCTATCAATGCAATTGTTGTTTAGTGTCAAATATATGTAAAATAGTCTGTCTGTTATTTATTATTTCTACCGGCCCTAAGTTCAGAGTGGTGTAACCTTTACCGGTTTGTATTGGTTTTATTATCAGAGTTGCTTCCGTTATTGTTATCGTTAATATTGCCGTCATAATCGTCAGCCAATAGATTACCTGCAAATTTATTTGGTCTTTTAGTATTTGTGGAGTGTACATTTTTTAAATTATGTTTTCTGTAATATGTTTCATTCTTATGTCTTAAGTGTTTGTAATTTCTTATATAACCTTCGTTGCGTCTTTCTTCATAATTTTCCCGTCAAATATTTCATTTTTTTATAATTTGTTTCTTTTTCTCTTCTATTTTGTTTTTTTAATTTTCCGGCTTTGCATTCTCCGCCTGATTTGGAGTCATGCCTAATGTGGAATGATACCTATTATTGTATATTTGAATAGCCTTATATATTTTTCTATTGGTTGACATGTCTGTGTCCTTTATGGTTAGTAAAATTTCAAGTAAAGTCGAATGAAATCTCTCTATATCCGAATTACCTGTATGAGAGTTGGCCTTTGTCATATGCATTTCTATTCCCTCTTTCCTGAAGTGTTCTTTGATGTTTTCTGAATTGAATTCATTGTCACATACTATTTTTCTTGGCTTTCCGAATTTTGTTAATTGTTCATCTATGTATTCTAACTTACTTGTGAAATAATATTTTATTTCCTTTGTTCGGAGTTTCGGTCAGCTTGAATTTAGGTCTGATTGGTTTTCTGTCATATTTCCCTTCCTGACATGCCAGGCAATTTTCTATTACTTTTGAGATTTCTGTTATCAGTTTTGGAAAATATATTTTTGTATTTTAATTATTGATTTAATTACTCCTGAGTGGTTGCTTTATTCGGTGTGATAAAGAGATATTCGTCGATGAACATCTTCAGCTTTTTCTAAATCCCTTGCTCTCTATGTAAGCTTATAAAATGTAACTTCTTTATTATGTCCATACATTTCGATTAATACTTTCTGTATTTGATTATATTCCCTATCTTCTACTTCAGAATAAATACCTATCGTCCCTGTCCCTGCCATAATCGTTCTATTAAACAGATCCCTCCAGTATTTGTCATCTTTTGTCATGTCAACCTGAATAATTCTTTTACCATGCAGTGTTTCTATTTCGTTTTGAACTGAAATTGCGATGAAGCAAGCTACTGAGTAGACGTGTTTTTTGGTGGATGGTAATTTTTCTGCAACTTATTACGAACCAAATTGTTTTTTTTCTGTACTGGATGTTCGCTAAAGTAGTGAAATAATAAAGTTTCTCCAGCTAAATCAGAATTCATTACGTGCTAGTGACAGTAAAGCATAAAATTTTAATTTTATTTCTTTATTTCATTGTGTTTTGTGTCAAATCCCCGGAAACAGAGTCGAACCTTATCAAACCGTGTCAAACCTCTCATTACTTTGTGAATTCAAACATAAATACAATTACTCACAACTACTTGTACACATAAATGTCTGGTAATGAACGGTGCACCAAAAAGCTCGAATTACTGTGTCGTAACTCACCTCGAACTTCAATGGGATCGCCGCAACAAACAACTAACACTAAACAGATAGTTAATGATGATAAGATGTGGGAGAAAATGGACGAGAAGCTTAAAACACAAAGTGTATTCATTATTGATCTGCTCTCATCTAAAATGAAGGAATATAATGACACTCTTTACGTTGAGAATGGAATACCAATTCGCCGAACTTAGTAAAAGTATTTCTAATGTCAACACTAGGGTCACGCAGCACCGCTTGAATCTACTCAAACAACGTCATGTAAAAACATTGAAATCCTCAAATCCGAAATCGTACAGCTAAACACTTCATTGTCTCAAGTAAATTGTGATTTATCGGATACGAAAATCAAATTAATTGGCTGCTCAAGTGAATTGTCAGATGTAAAAACACAACTCGATGTTATCAAAAGCGCTCAAGAGGACTACGACAACAAAAGTGTTGCTCGTGATGCAATTCTCTTTGGTATCCCCCACACACCCGATGAAAATCTCAAATCATTTTTCAACCACTTCTGTCACACCATCAACATAAAACCACCAATCGTTATCGACATTTTCCGGCCCCGGCCAAAAAATAACAATTCCACGATCATAATAAAATTCCGTTTGCCGTATGATAGGAACTTTGTTCTCACATCGCTTGCTAAACACCGGAAAGCTAATACAAAAAAACTCTGTCTTAAAGATGTTGGATTACAATTGGATCGTACAATTTACCTGTGCGAGTGTCTCACGAAAAAAAAATAACAATTTACTACATGCCGCACTTGAACTAAAAAAACAAAACAAACTGTCTTCTGTTTACACACTCCGTGGCCTCGTATATGTAAAGTGTCACTCTGCTGATGAAGCTGTTCACATCGATAACATCGTACGTCTAAGGGAGTTGCCAGCCCACACGGATAATTAAGTTACCTCTCTATTTCTTAAACTATTGTTATTATTTTTTATATTATATTCTTTTTCTTCTTTTGATGGAGTCGTTCGTTCTATGTTACGTGTATTAGATAACCAAAAGATTGGTCTGCAAGTTTGTCATATAAACGCACAAAGCTTGTATCCAAAACTGGATGAGTTTAGGGATTTGTTTGTTGGATCTAAAGTTGATGCCGTTTGTGTCTCAGAAACATGGTTCAATAGTAATTTTAAGGATAGTGTCTATAGGGTGGATGGTTATAAGCTCTTTCGTGGTGATAGGATTGGAAGAGTTGGGGGTGGATCGGCAAGTTATGTACGCAAAGGCATATCATGCAATTTGAAGTGTAAGTCTGGAGTCGGGGAAGCCAGGTTGACTATGTTTTTCTGGAACTTAAGTCAGGAACAAGCAGCTTGCTCTTAGGGTCCGTTTATAGAGCTAATAAAAATATTGACATTACGCCGTTGTTTGAATTACTGGAAACAATCTCCGTTTGTTACCCCAAAATAGTTGGTGGTGATTTCAGTTTTTCTCTAGCCGCCAATGAGTAAAGACGTGTAAGCGAGAGCAGTGAATATAATAAAACCAAAATGAGTTGTAACTATAATCTGTACATTAAGAATCGGAAGAGATGCATGCAATATCAAATGTAGTGATTGTCAACTTCTCATGCATGCGGAGTGTGTCAATCTAAAAACCGCAGATGTCGATTTTATTACCAAATCGAAAAAACCGTGGACCTGTAACCCCTGTCTACAAAAAAAAATAAATAACCCGCTAAGATGTTCGTTGTCATCATATATGAACAATGACGGAGAAGAAAACGAAAGCTGCAATATTACGCTTGAGGGCATTCATCTTAACGTAATCCAAATAAAAAAAACACTTGATAACACTGTTAAGTCTTTGCTTCTTATGCAGCAACAAATCAGTGCAATTGAAAAGACGACTCAAATATTGGCAGAAATTAAAAATGAAAACGAAATGATAAAAGCTCAGCTCAAAGCAACAAAAAAGAGACTTGAGAGCGCTGAATATATGTGTCACTCAAATTACATTGAACTGCGTGAAGTGCCTCTTTTGGAGAACGAAAATGTGCGTGCAACGGCTGTCCAAATCATCAAAAAGGGCGTCGATGTACAAATAGCTGAGAATGATGTCGATGCGTGCTATAGGAAGAAGATCAGGGGAAAATTATCTGGTTCTGTGATTGTGCAGCTTCGCAGCAGGCGAGTGAAGGAGGAAATCTTGGCTGCTTCGTATGCTAAGAAAGCACCGATCAAAGCTGAAAAATGTTTTACTTCGAGCAAAGGTAACATATAAAACGATTGGCTATCTTATGATACGAAGATTTTGCTGAGAGAGGCGAAAATGGCAAAAAAAAAAATCATAAACACGAATTTCTCTGGGTGAGACAAGGAAAAATAATGATGCGTAAGGCTGCTGGTATGGAGATCAAGTTCATCAGATGCAATGACGATCTTAATCATTTATGATTAAGCTTCTTCTTACTTACTTTTTTGTAACTTAACTAATTCTAATGTTATCACAATATAATGAATTATTTGATCCCTGTAGTAGTAGTACAAGTAGTAATATCTTTATTGGCTCGAATTATTATGATTCATCCTTAAACGACCTGACTGTTTTCCATTTAAATATTAGAAGTATGAGAAAAAACTTTGATAGCTTTTGCCTGTATTTAAACAACACTTTTAAAATATTCCCCGATGTTATAGTTTTATCTGAAATTTGGATATTTGACCATGAATTACATCATTATTCAATACCGGGTTATATACCATATGCTGAATGCAACGATAAATATCCGGCGGGTGGAATTGCAATTTTTGTGAAAAAGAATATTATTGTTGAGGAGATTGTCTCACCTGATTTGGAAAGTGCTGATAGCATTATTGTAAAACTCAAACTTCATAGTGATCTTTTTATTGACATTCTCTGCATATATCGGCTCCAGTTTGTTCACCAAGATATATTTTTAAAAGATATTGAAGACCTTCTTACCGGAATGACCAGTCACAATGTTTGTATGGTCGGCGATATGAATATTGATATACTTGGCTTTTCCCCTGGTTGTGATAATTATTTGCTCCTTTTGTCTTCTTTGGGCTTTGAATCTTTTTTAAATGTTCATACGAGAGTAACTCCAATTAGTAAAACATGTATTGACCATATTTTTATTCGGGCTAAAAACCTTGATCATTGCCGTCCAATCCTACTTGAATGGGACATAACTGATCATTTTGCAACTGGAATATCTTTTCTAGACATATTCAAAAACTCGCAACGAACAAATGAAAACTCAGAAACCATAATCATTCAAAAAATTAACTATTCGGTGCTGCATGAATGCCTCTCTATGGAAAGCTGGAGTAATGTGTACAGTTGTAATTGTCCTTCAAACGCTTTTAGTAACTTCGCTAATACTCTCTCGATCCATGTATCCACAAGCAAGTTCATAAAACAAAATCGTAAATACAGAAAAATTAAGCCATGGATGACTGACTATATCTGCGAGAAAATAAATGCTAAAAATATTTATTATGCTAGGAACAAGAACAACCTACATTTACCACGCATAAGAAACGTATACAAACAAATGCAAAAGGACATTCATGAACTAATAAGTAAACAAAAAGAAACATACTATAAAAGAAAGTTTGATGAAAATAGATTTAATCCTAAGCAACAATGGAACATTATTAATGATCTCTTAGGCAAAAGGAATGAAGAAAACGCTCTTAAAAGCATAAAGCTTTCAGAAAATATGTTATCCGAAAATGATCTAGAAATTGGAAATGGCTTTAATATTTTTTTTAAAAATGTGGCTGAAAGTCATAAGCCGAGATCATCTTCCAATCTTGAAAATTTTTACCATGATTCACTTCTTAATAATGAAATTCTGTCGACATTCTTCTTTGGTGTAGTGACTGAAGCTGAAATACTTCAGGTGATCTCCAATCTAAAATCGAAGAACTCTTGTGGAATAGATGGTCTAAGTAATATTATCATAAAAAAGATTAGTAATTTCATCATTAAACCCTTAACATACCTTGTTAACATTAGTTTTGAAAGCGGTATATTCCCAGAATACTTAAAAACAGCAATTATAATTCCAATACATAAAAAAGGTACCAAATGTGACCCAAACAATTACAGTCCAATTTCCTTACTATCAGTCTTTTCCAAAATCTTTCAAAAAATAATTACTCAAAGAATGATACGTTTCTGCAATAAATATAAAATCCTTAGTTCATCCCAATTCGGGTTTATGAAAGGGAAATCTACTGAAGATGCGTTACAGTCATTTTTGGAAACATAAACCTGGCATTGGATAAAAGTAACAAAACTGCAGCTCTGTTTCTCGATCTGACTAAGGCATTTGATCTCGTCAATCACAAATTGTTGCTGAAGACTCTCTTCAGATATGGATTCAGAGATAATATCTTGAACTGGGTCTCGTCCTATCTTCAAAATAGAAGGCAGATTGTTCGTGCAAATGCAACCTTGAGTGATCCAATTTCTTGTGCAGATGCAGGGGTTCCTCAAGGATCAGTCCTTGGACCATTGCTCTTCCTTATTTATATAAACCCTATATTTAAACTCCCGATAAATGGATACATTACCGCTTTTGCTGACGATCTAGTTCTGTCGTATGCAGCTTCCTCTCTCGAAACAGTAAAAACCAAAATGAATACCGACCTTACTATTTTGGCAAAGTGGCTTGGGCACCATCAAATGGTCGTTAGCAACAAATCTAAAGTTATGTGTTTCTCTCTTTCAAATGAATTATTCATCCAAGGAGTTGGCCTCCATAACGAAAATTGTGATCATTGTAACTGCAATGATTCCTGCATGCAGCTAGAATCTGTCTCCGAATTTAAATATCTAGGAATTACTCTCGACTCAAAACTTAATTGGAAAGCACATACCAAAAACTTAAAAAAATATATCTATATTGCCTTAAATAAAATATTTCACTTACGTAAACTGTTGCCTCCAAACCTACTTACATCTGTTTACTACGCATTAGTTAATTCTCGTTTGGAATATGGTGTAGAGGATTTGATTCTAATAGTAGGTTAGGAAGATATTTTTGCTTGTTTAAAGAATATTGTATTGTCTCATTAAACCCATATTAAATTCTATATTGCCTCTAAACTCCTTAACGCTTTTTTTTTTTCTCTAACTTCCTTCCATTGCTCTTTCTTACCATTCTCAGCGCGGCTTCTTATAAAAATATAACAATTTTTTACAAAATAATACACTTGAAACTGGTACTCTTACCACAAAGTGTAGATATAAGATACATCATTTCAAAAATGAATTCATGGTTAATAGCAACAAATTTCTTTTCTCAGTCTTTCCTATCAATTGTGAATAATTTTTATCCAACAGCTGTTGTTAAGTCTTATTTAATTAAACTTGAGAATGTAACCAATGTGCTAGACTCTTGAATAAGAATTGTTATATATCATTGTAAATTGAAATGAAATAAAAATGAAATGAAATGAAAAAATGAAAACAGTAACCTTTTTGTAGAGAGCTCTCTTGTACAGGGTATGAGAGCACTTAACTTATTCCCGGTTAATATGACGTTCGCCACTCATTTTTCCTCTGTATCTAGTACACTCTAAAAGTGTTTTCTTTGTAAGTGATACTAAATTTCTTTTTCTAAATTGTTCATCAACTGAGTGTGCAGTTTCTGACGTTTCGTTTATTTCGTTTGGAATTCTGCTTAGGAAATCTGCAATTTTATTCTCCTTGCCTTTTATGTACTCAATGTCAAACTCGAATTCTTGTAATTTAAGAAGTCCTCTTTGAACTCGTTGACTGAATTCTTTTCCATTATATTTTTTAGTTAAATATTTTATGGGCATATGATCAGTGATTACTTTGAATTTCTGCCCCCAAAGGTATGGTCTAAAATATGAGGTAGCCCAAACCACTGCTAAGAATTCTTTATCAGTTACTGAGTAATCTTTCTCATTGTCATTTAACGTTCGAGAAGCATAGCATACTGGCTGTCCTTCTTGTTTAAGTACAGCTCCCAAAGCTAAATTACTTGCATCAGTAAAAAGTGAAAATTGTTTATTAAAGTTAGGGAATTTAAGTATGGGATGCTTAACCAGAGTTTCTTTTAATCTTTCAAAGGCTTGAATATATTCAGGGTCATTGCTATTGATTTTCATATTCTTTTTTAAGTATTTTACCATCGGGTATGCTATTCTAGCGTAGTCTTTAATAAATTTCCTATAATAACCAGTGCTACCTAGGAATCCTTTCAATTGAGTTGTCGTCAAGGGTACCTAATGAATTCTTCTGAATTACTTCTACTTTATTCGGGTTTGGTTTCATTCCTTCCGAAGTGAGCATTTACTTAGTTGTATTTTTAGATTATGATCTGCTAATCTTTGGAATATTTTATTTAATGATGAAATGTGATCTTCTAAAGAAGTAGAAAAGATTAATATATCGTCAAGATATACTGTACAAATTTGTCCTATGTACTTTCTGAGGATATTGTTCATTAGAAGTTGAAACGTCGCCGGGGCGTTTTTCAGCCCGAAAGGCATTCTGGTATATTCATATAGACCATTTGGCGTAACAAATGCAGTCTTATGTATATCTTCAGGATGTACCTTCATTTGATGATATCCCTTGGCTAAATCAAGGGTAGAGAAATACACAGTATTACCTTCCTAACTTATCAAGAATACTCTCGATAATTGGTAGTGGGTATTTATCATCCACCGTTATATCATTAAGTGCTCGATAATCAACACATACTCTAAACTTAGATTTTCCTTCACTGTCAGGTTTCTTGGCCACTACTACGATTGGCGAGGCATATCGACTATTTGATTTTCGAACTATGCCCTGCCTTTCCACGTCGTTAATTTGTTTCCTGACTTCTTCCTCATGTTTTTGAGGGAGACGGTACAGTCTGGCATTTATTTGTTGATCTGTGGTTAATGTTATTTTATGCACTATGCTTTCGGAATTTGTAAGTTGATCTCCATCTTTGTATAGGAGGATTTCATATTTTTGCAACAGTTCTTGAATTTTCTGGAACTGGGACTTGATAGATTTTTAATTTTTCGGCAGCCTGACTATTTACTGTCGACAGCTTTATTGTAACTTCGTCTAGAATTTTGAATGCGCTACCTACAATCTATTTTACTTGTGTTAACTATAGTCATTGTAGATCCTATGTATCTATTAAACATATAATTTGTTCATTTCCTATAGAAAATGCTTTTGTGTCTTCCTACCAGTGAGGCTGCATTCAGAAAAACCGGAGCTTCTATTGAATGGGCTTCTTCTGGAATGTTATTCTGTTCCTCGTTATTATTTTGATATTGATCCGAGTTTAAATGATTTATGTTATCGATATCCATTGGTTCGTTGTTTTGCCTATAATGTGTTTGCCTGGAGTTACTATAGTTGTTAGTACCTCGTTGCTGCTGGTCGGTCTGTCCAGGGTTATTATAATGATTTTGTTGCCTTTCTGGATTGAGTTGTCCAGAGTTATTAACATTAGTATTTCGTCGCTGTCCAGGGTTATTGTAATAATTGTTATTTTGTCTTTGTTGGTTGGTTTGTCCAGAACTATTAAAGTTCGAATTTCTTTGTGTTTGGTTTGTCTGTCGTGGATTATTGTAGTAAGTGTACTGTCTTTCTTCATGAACCTGCTCAGAATTATTGAAGTTAGAATTCTGTCGTAATTGGTTATTATTATTAGGTATATTATTTCTTTCTTTATCTCTGTAATTTTTATATGCCCGATTACTAATTCTGTCAGTGATTATGTTCCATTCATCAAATACAATTTTAGGTATATAGATCATATTCATCCCTTATTTCTCGAGCTAAGTTCCCTGTTGCTAATTCCCTAATCTTATTCACTACTATATTATACAACAGAGACTTAGGACTATACTTTTTATTTTCATACATTATTATCGTATGGATATCTGTCAATAGGAACTCTATTTTATTATTTAGATCTAAGATTGAGCTTACCCTCAAATTATTTATTTTCCTCGTGATTTCTCCTTGGTCGATGATTGGTCTAAAGATCTATCCTAGGATGTTCTTCGCTTCCTCCCACGTTGTTGTTGCGTTGGTTAGTAGAAGCTCCTTTGCATTTCCAATCACCTTGCATTGGGCTATGGTGGTCCATGTGGCGGCTCTTTTGTCCTCTGGTGTTAGGCTTATGTGGTTGTCCACCACATTAATAAACTGCGTCAGTTCTTCTCTGTTCCCAGAAAATTCCTTTATATAGGCAATCTCTCTCATTAAAACTAGGGCTATCAGTTTGTTGTCTATTGGCCTCTAGTCCAATGTGGTATTTGGATCGGCTGCCATTTCGATTTCTTCCTCCTCTGCTTGTAAATTCCTTCTGGAGTCGTGGAGTACTTGTCGCGAAATTTTGGAGTTTTAGAATAGCACTTTTAACAGACACTTCGTCTTATTTTATATAAGTTGCGACTGATTTTTAGTCTGCAACTGTCACTTGAACACTATTTTTCTTTTTTTTTCCTTTTGCTACAACTGATTTATAGTTCGTAGCAATCACTGAATGTTCTTTTAGTTTATGATTACACTAACGACTGATTTTTAGTTCATCAATGTATACTTTTGGTTCGTTTTATTCTTTTTCTTTTCTTTCTATCAAAAATAAAAAAAAATCCGTACGACTGCGCCAATTAAATAAAATAATGCTAAGTGGTGTCGGGGGTCTGTTTACGACTGACTTTATTATTTTTTCATTCATTCGAGTAACATAGGTTATTTACTTAAAATAAAAGTGCATCTCCTGCAAAATAGAAGTGTTATTGCTGCAAACGGAAATGCATCAGTTTATAAACTGCTGATTTGAATGGGGCAACGACTTAATGCTGCGTTTATTCAAATTTATAGCAACGACTTAAGATTGTTGCTATAGATACATGTTTATTCATGGAGGTCACCATACAAATATGTAACTCGTGCGGTCTGAATCCCCGAATGCCGAATGCTCTTCTGCAGGCATATAATGCCACGTATGCCTTTTTGACGCGATCCTCTATGTTTTCCTTCCAGCTGAGCTTGGAATTCAGGATTACTCCCAGATATTTTGCTGTTTTTGAAATTTCCAGGTCTACCCCGCCCATCCTTGGGGGATTGAAGGCGGGGATCGCCCTTTTCCTCGTAAACAGGAGGATTTCCGTCTTCGATGGGTTCACTCCGAGTCCGCGGCCCGTGATCCAGTTAGTGACTAGTAGAAGTGCGTAACTAAGTCTTTCGCTGAGAACTGGAGTGAATTTACTTGGAACCAGAATAACGACATCGTCTGCGTATGCGCTCATAATAAAGCCTTCTGCTTACAGTTTTTTTTAGCAGTTCATCAACTACGAGGAGCCATATGAGCGGTGAGAGGACTCCACCTTCAGGTGTTCCCCTACTGACCTTCCGCTCAATGCTCACGTCCCCTAGCTGTGACTTGATACTGCGTGTGCCTAGCATGAGTCCAATCCAGTCACATAGGCTGCTGTTTAAGATTGCGTCCGCTTCGATGTTGTTGAAGGCCCCCTCAATGTCTAGGATCGCACTCAGTGTGTATTCTTTATGGTGTAGAGATTCCTCCACTACCGATACTACTCTATGTAGCGCTGTGTCAACAGATCTGCTTTTCATGTACGCATGTTGCGATTTTGATAGGTAGTTATCGCCGATCGCTTGCCGTACATACAGATCAATTAGTCGTTCCATTGTTTTCAAGCATGAATGACGACAGACTGATTGGTCTCCCGTCTCCCCTTCTTAACGACGATATCGGCATCGGTGCGTGTGAAAGGACTTTCCTCAACCTAGATGCTTCGGTTGTGGATTCAATGGATTCGCAGAAAGTTCTCCATGAGGTTTTCTTTGCGAATCTGATCTCCTTTTTAAGGATTTTAACGCTCTCTTTATACGTTGACCACTCAATACGTCCCTCTTTGGCGGGGTTCCACCTAGACCTTGAGCTTCGTATGAGTTCCGCGATTTTGGGACTCCACCAGGGTGGACGCTTCTTTCCACTCGCTCCACTTGTCGGACAGGATTTTTCAAATGATCGGGAGAGCACATCCGTTAAAGACTCGACTGCATCGTCTACTTCCTTAACAGATGTGAAATCTTTTACCGGGCAGAGGTTCCTGTAACTCTGCACCGTCTCGCCAAATACCTCCCAGTTCGTCCTCTTAGGATTTCTGAACTGTTTCCTACCCTGCGGAACCATTTGCAAGTCATAGAGTATCCAGCAGTGATCCGATAGTGATGCCTTGCTAGACACTCTCCAATTTGCAATTTGGAAAGAATTGTTATGGGATGCAAAGGTTACGTCTAAAACTTCCTTTCTATTCACCGTAATAAAAGTGGGATCATTACCCCGATTACATATGAGCAGATTGGAGCAAAGAAGGTAATCAAACAAAGCCTCACCTCTAGCATTTAAGTCTGAGCTACCCCAAATAGTATGATGGTCGTTAGCATCGCAGCCTAAGACAAAGTTTTTCTTACCTTGTTCTGAAGCCGCTACTAGTGCTTTTACCGGATCGGGGGGGACTGATGTGTCGTCATCGCTTGGCATGTACACTGACGCAACTCTACAGCTCTCACACTTGCCTCTGATCTCCACCACCGACAGATCACCTGTGCTGAAATGAATCAGTGTTAGTGCGTGAAGTTATTTTTTTGCCATAAAAAACGATCTTACCTTACCTTTATATTTGACATAAAGTATGTCGTATTTATTCAACCCTAATCCCATCACCTGATCATTATTGATCCATGGTTCTTGAATTAGGGCCAGATGCAGCTGCTCCTCTTCGAGGAACAGCCTCAGGTTGCCTGAGGCTACCTTACTGTGATGGAGGTTGATTTGAACTACCTTCATTTTTGGATATAGCCGCCTCCGTCACAGTCTCAGGCGCCCTTGTGTCCTCTATAGTCCGCTTTAAGAGCTTTAGGGTGACCTCACTCGCTGCAAACGATAGCGGCATTTGCATGTCTTTTTTCAGTGCTGCAGGTGGTTCATCGAATAAGATAATGTACCCTTTAGCACCATTCTTTGGCTCCTCCTCGAACACAATTTCCCAATGCCTCATCGGGATCTGGGGGTTTTGTGCTTGCAGCACGCTGAGGATCTCCTCCCGTTTCACCCCTATCTCCGGGATGGATACTCTACCCTTTGCCTTTACGGGGACTTCCTCTATGGGTACGGCGTTAAGCATGGCCCCCTCCCATAGTTGTGCGCCGTTAAGTGTGATCTTAGCAAAGTCGTTTGATGCCTGGTCCTTGCAATCGATGTAAGTGATGCCCTTAAACCATCTCATCTTGCCGTAAGCGGGGGCCTTTCCACCTCTCTTGGCTCGGATGTGGGAGATAATTGCTACGCCTAGAGCGTTCTCAATTATCTTGCCACATTCCGCAGAGTACTGGCCACTTGGTTTCCTGGAGTCCACCACAGCTAACTGAAGCGGGTTCCTGGTTACCTCGCTGCATCTCCCGCTTGGGCTAGTACCCCACGTAGGTGTCCTTTTGGGGCTACCCGCCTGTGTTTCATGCCGCTTTGCCTTCTTCGGGATGTTGGGGGCGTCCTCTGGCGACCTCCTTTGCGCTCACGCCACCACTGGAGATAGGTTGGCAGTTCTTAGTTCGTCACTCTTCAAAACAGCCTGTCTGCCATGGGTGAGCCTTCAGACGACTACCGCCCCCGACAGCATAGCCTGTTGAATCATTGCGACTTAAGCCCCCGCACCACGTCAAGGTGACTGCACTTAGCGAGGGACTAAACGGATGTTTCGCATCAATAAAACCTTTCGGCTGTTGCATATAAATCTCCTCGTTAAGGTGCCCATTCAAAAACGCAGTTGATACATCCAATTGATGTAAGTTCAAGTTGTGTTCCACTGAGAAGGCGTATATTAAACGAAGCTAACTTTGTCGTATGACTGGTGCGTATATATTAATATAGTCTATGTGGAAACCTGTTAATATAACAATAAAATAAAACACAATCCATTGCGTTGCAAAACACGTCTTTATTCAACGGGAGGAAAACAGAGAGTGAGCGAGAGTATTTATATGAAATGCAGTGCTCGTCTCGACTGTCATAATGTTTCAATGTTGCCACCCACGACCGATACATAAAGTACAGCATGATGTTGCCACATCCCTCCAACATTTTTCAGTTGTAATATTAACCCATTTGATAAACTGCCTGCAGCAATAGACTCTGGATTGTTTGAAGACGTCGTGAGCCGAGGTATGTCCCCTGTTGACGCTGCTGTGGAATCCAACTTCGGTATCTTTTTTACATGAGCTATATTTCTGCGAAACGTTTTTTCCCCGCTGGAAATTTCTACCTCGTTTTCTTTTTTTATCAATTACTTCGTACTCAGTTGGACCGAAAGTTGGAGTCAACTTATGGAGCAATACCACATTGCGAATAACACCTTATCTCCTATCATTATATCAGTTTCTTTTGATGCACGGCTTCTATCTTCTCTATCCTTTCCTTTGCATTTATTGATTCGATCTAGGTCTCTAGCTTCCATGTCCATGGGCTCAATACAATTTTCTCGAATATCTGGAATTTTATCCCGAATGACTCTATTAAACAGTAACTTGCTTGGGGCTGTGCCCGTTTTTCCATGTGGTGTGACGTTGTACATCAGGATAAATTTCTGAATCTCTTTCTTGTAATTGGATCCATTAGCATGTGCGATCTTAAGACGTTTTACCAAAGGGCGGTCATATTTTCTATCTCCCCATTTGCCTGTGGCCAATATGGGGGTGATGTCATTAGGTCGATTCTATTTCTTTGGCAATACATTTTGAACTCGCTGCTAATAAATTGGCGACCATTATTGGCATTTATGGACTTAGGGTATCCGAGTCTACAAAAAATGTCATCTAATACATCTATTATCACTTCAGATGTTATCTTCTTTAAGAACCTGATCTCTTGTTAGCGCGAGTAATAGTCAATAGCTACAAGTACCCATTCATGGTTTGGTAGTGGTCCCAGAAGATCCAAAGCTAAACACTGCCACGGTCCATCCGGAAACTCATGCCGCGTCATTGGAGCTTCCTTTGTTGGCTGACCTAATAACAATTTCTCTGTCAATTCGAGGCCACCACACTCGTAATCTTCGCTTCATTAGGGGCTCACTTGGATGTCCTTCATAAGCCAACTGCAAAATATTTGATCTTAGTGCCAACGGAATTACAATTTTCGAGCCACGAAGCAAAATATTGTTCATGTTCGAGAGTTCGAACCGAAACGGATAGAAGTTATTGTTTCTGTCGTTATCCCATTTGTTGTCCTGTAATTTTTTAAAAACGTCTGATAATTCCTTGTCATCTCTGCTATAATTTTCAATATCTGATAAAGTGACCGATGTCGGTATCGCAGATTCGATTATTTAGAAAATATTGCTTTCACAGTACCCGTCGAACGATGAGGATTCTTGAAGCTTGCAAAGTCTAGAGACAGAATCAGCAATGTTATATTTGCCGGCTTGGTAAATTATTTTGAAATTAAAAGACTACAGCCGCAACACCCAGCGTTCAATTCTAGCTGGTGGTTTGGATTTAGGGTTAAAAATCGCTTCGAGACTCTTATGGTCGGTAACCAACTCAAACTCCAAGCCGGCCAGATAAAAATATAACTTTTCCACTGCCCATACAAGTGCCAAACTTTCCTTTTCTGTCTGGGAGTATCTTTGCTCGACATCTGAAAGACTTTTACTGGCGAACGATATGACAAATGGCTGCTCACGGCTGAATAGTAGTAGGTACAACTGCCCCCAGAGCTACTACACTAGCGTCCGCTACTAGTCGTGTACGTTTGTTAGGGTTGAAAAACGCCAGCGTTGGAATTCGGACAAGCAGTCCTTTCAGTTTTTGGAAAGCGTTTTGCTGTGCCGGGCCCCACAAAAGCTTAACGTCGTTATCAGTTGTCTAAGTGGTTCGGTAACAGCAGCCAAATCTGGTATTAATTTTCCAAGATAAGTGACGAGTCCCAGGAAGCTTCGAGTCTCTCCTTTAGTTGTCGGAGACCGTTTTAATCTTATCCGGATCTGGTTATATTCAATGTTGAAACACTTTTAACGCACTTATTTTAGTTAAGCAGCACATTCACATTCTTAAGTGTTTCCATCCGCTGGAAGATTTCCGGCGCGGAGTTTACCCCGAAGAATAATCGCTTATATCTGAATTCTCCCTACGAATCGCTGCATTAGCCCTTCGCATGTCAATGCATAAACGAATTTCTCCATCAACCTTGAAGACAATAACAATCGGCGAAATCCAGGAACTCGGACCATCAACTTTGTCTTCAGCTCTACTTTCTAGCCCAACAGGTACCATTCGCAGTGGTTGTTGTACTGGTTTTACTGTTTTATCGATCGAAAGCTCGACTTTGATATCCTTCAATTTAGGAAATGTATCCACAACTTCTACACAGCAAACATTGAAACCTAATCTCAGGACATTCCGTTTCTCTACCCAAAAGAGATTGACTTATTTTCAATGACATAAAATAGAGCAATTACTTCATGCCTTCCAGTCGTAGATATCGGTGCTTCAAAAACGCAAAGGACCTTTAACAACTGATTTGCCGCATACGCTCGAAACTGGTTCGTAGTATTTTTCCTGCAGTTCCAAACCACCGCCTTATGGTCTCTTAGCTTCAACCAGTCGGTCTGACCCAGCAGATTAAACCGTGAGCCCGAGTCAATAATCATGGAAATAGAACAACCCCCAATGCTGTAATCAATTTGTTCGTCCATTGTGCCTCCGCCAATATTAAAACAGTGAAATAATTGTGATTCATGGTTATTTTCATTCACATCGTCGTCATCGGTATCTACTTCTACACATCTCACCTTGTAAGCATCTACACGCTGACGCTTACCCCGCGTCACCTCATTGTAAGATGAAACTCTCTTTCTATCCATGGACCTGCACCATTGTGCAAAATGGCCAAACCTCGAACACTTAAAGCACTTTACATTCTTTGCTGGACAATTTGGGGACTGATTGCTGTGGCTCAGTCTACCACACCGCCAACACCGCTCTGAACCTTCACCAAATTTTTTGTTGGAAACTCTGTTAACCGAACCTAACTCTCCTGGTACCATCGATTGTGAATAACTCATAACTTCTTCATGAATGCGACAAGCATTTGTTACCTCCTCCAATGTTTGTTCTTTCTCAAGGAATTTTCCTTTAGTTCAATGGAAGCCCACAAGTCGATTTTCTTATCTTTTAATACGATTTCCTCTATTTCGAGTTTGCTCGTACCAAATGAACTCACTCGTTGCCGGAGTTGCAAGATGAAGCCATTGAAATTTCCCCCTGGACTCGGTTTGAGGTTCTTAAATATATGCCTTTCGAAGGTAGAATTCCTTCTTGGGGAGAAAAATTCCGAAAGTTTTTCCACTAAGATTGTGTAGACATCGCTAGTACCCGCATCTTTTTCATCAACTAGAGAACCTTTTTTTTTTTTATCCGAGGGTAGGTGAAAATCTTCCAAAGACACTATGAGAATAGCAAGCGCGTTCTCATAGTAATGTCAGATTTTTACTGACTAAAAACACCACCCTTCAAAGATTGTTAGATACTGCAACTAAGATAAGATAACTTATCAAGCAATTTTTCTTTCATAAAATAACAACTGTAACCTGTCAAAGTTACTTCGCAATGAAAGATCCTGCGTGTTCCGCAAATTAGACGACGTTAATCTTATCTTGCCAAGTCCAACGGTTTCGTTCTTTGTAGTCGGCGCAATAAATTGCTCTCGTTCAAGATTTGTCGGACTGTATTGTTGTTTCAGTTTCGATTGCTGGAATTTCGAGATCCCTAAGGATATCGTCGTTTCTAATATACCATGGTGCTTGTACAATTTCTCTAAGAACTTTATTTTGAAAAGTTAGTAGAATATTGACATTTGTTTTCTTGCTACAACCTCAAAGTTGTATACCGTAGGTCCACACTGGCTTTAGCACTTGCTTGTATAAAAGCAGTTTGTTCTCAGTACTGAGCTGGGAATGTTTTCCGAGTAACCAGTACATTTCTCTATATTTGATATCGAGTTCTTCACGTTTCATTTCCACGTGCGAATTCCATTTCAGCTTTGCGTCGAGTGTCATTCCCAGGTATTTGGCATCGTTTGAAAAGGGTATTCGGGCGAAGTTTAGAAAAATTGGCAAGTCATTAGTTTTCTTATAAGTGAAATTCACGTGAACAGATTTAGTTTCGTTGAGGGCGGTTCGCCAGTCCCTTGTCCATTCATTTACCTTATTCACTGCGGCTTGAAGTTTTGTAGTCGCTTCTTCGATTGTATTACCTACTGCTAGGATAGCTGTGTCGTCGGCGAACTTAGCAAGGGTAGTGCCGTCTTCCCTTGGTATAATAATAATAATAAAAGTTGGCGCAACAGGTCTGTAGGGACCCAGGGCCTAGCTTCTCGCAACCATTCGTTTTGTGTGCGTTTTTAATTTTTGGAACGAATTCCCTTGGTATACCGCGAGTATATAGCAAATAGAGTGTTCGGTACACCGGCCGAAATTTCTTTTAGCTCCGAGTATTCGTTTCCATTTCTAACACGGAAGAGTCTATTCCCGAGATATGATTCTAGAATATCATATAGGCTTGCGGGGAGAACTTGTCGTAATTTAAGCCGACGTGCCACACCTTATCAAAGGCTTGTGAGACGTCAAGGAATACGCGTGAGCAAATATTTTTCTCTTCAAATGCTTTCTCGATTACGTCAGTAGTTATATGTACTTGGTCAATCGTCGAATGCTTGGTTCTGAACCCAAACTGGTGGTCAGGGATAAGATTATTGTCTTCACTAACCGGTTGTAGGCGCCTAAGCAATATTCTCTCGAACACTTTGGAAATGACTGGAAGACGGGAAATCGGTCTATACGATTTTACTTCATTTGGCGGTTTTCCTGGTTTTAAAACCAGTAGGCCTCCGCGAATTTCCATTGACTCGGCACGTGTTTTAGTCTGAGCGCGGCATTTATAATATGAAGAAGCTTAATTAATGCTTTCCTTGGTAGAACTTTCAGAACTTCTCCGGTGATCAAATCATAACCAGGAGCTTTCTTGGGTTTTAGAAGCACTTGAATTTTATTATTTTTCTTTTGTTTTTTATTTTCTTTTACTTTGTGCCGTAATTAAACACAGCCAAGAACTTCGACTTCTTCTCCTTTTATAATTTTCCGCTACCGTAATTGAATACAGCCGATTCTTCCACAACTTAATGTGTCTCTTATTGCCGTAATTTAACACAGCCAAACAACCACAACTCAGTCTTTCGTTTTTCTTTTATTTTTCTCTTGGACGCTAGTGCGTAAATTTCTTTTGCCGTAATTTACACAGCCACACAATTCCACTATTCGTTTTTTTATTTATGTTTTTCTCGTCTTTGTCGCCAATGTGGAAACCTGTTAAAATAACAATAAAATAAAACACAATCGATTGCGTTGCAAAACACGTCTTTATTCAACCGGAGGAAAACAGAGAGTGAGCGAGAGTATTTATATGCAATGCAGTGCTCGTCTCGACCATTGTTGCCATTCTGACCGGATTCCGGTCATATCTGACCGAAATCTCCTAACTCTGACCGGAGAAAATTTTGAAATCCGGTCAACCGATTTTTAGCCGGAACGAAAAAAATATTTAACCGGGAAAACCTTTTTTGACCGGAAAAATAATATTGTTCTTTGATTAAACCTAAAGACATATTTTTATAATTTGAATGCAACTTGGTCATACTTGAGGAAAACGCTCACAATTTCATACAGAAACCAGTTTATTGTCCAAACAAGACTGAAGTAAAGTGAGTATAGGTACCATGCAATATTTATAGGAAGTTAGTCTGAATACAATTTGGAATTTTTTTCTGTGAAGTTTGAGTTGAGTTTACAGCAATGAAGTACGTTCTGTCCCGTAAATAGTGACTCATTTTGCTGTAATATATTCTGTATTGAGATTGTTGTGCCTCTTTTATAAATCTGTCGTACATTTTATGTCCTGCTTTTTCCAGTAAGCTGTTAAATTTTCTTTTTAAAGATGCGGGTTCCTCATTAGGTATAATCTGTAAATCCCAATCGCATTCAGACGCCAGCTTATTCCAGTTTCCCAGCATATGGGATAGTACTAATTTTGGTATCCGTCCCTGCTCCATTGCCATAACTCTTACCACATAGTCTAAATGAAGCTTTAGGGTATTCAAAAACAATGGTGGGATCCCAGTCTCCAGGTGTAGCATGTAGGTAGGTGTACTAGAAGGCAGTTTAAATATTCTCTTGACGAAGTATCAAAGCCGTTTTTCTACGGTTTCATAGGAACCATAACCCCACACTTGCGCTCCATATAATAATATTGCAGCTGAAGTCGTGTTGAATATTTATTGTTTAGCTGGGTGGTTAATATATTTATTATTGAAACAGGTATTCCAGATTTCCACTTTTCAACTCGAGAGTACCTTCCACCGCCATTCCTTATAATCATCATCTTTGACTTACTTTGTAAGGTTAACAGACAGGTTCCAGGTTTTGCAGTACTTTCCAAGCCTGTTAATCATAATCTGCATGCTATCCACAGAGTCGGCGAGAAAGACAATGTCGTCTGCAAACATTAGAGCTGGTATTCCTTTTCCGTTTAGTTCAATTCCTCCTCCAATACCATCTGTAATATCGTTAATATACAAAATGAATAGTAACGTACTCAGGATGCATCCCTGCTTTACTCCCATTGTTGTTCCAAACTCTTCAGATATGTTGATTCCGTCCCAGGCGCAGGCTTTATTGTTTCTGTACATGGCTTTTAAAACATTTATGATTTTTGTTGTGATTCCAATTTTATAAAGCTTGTAAAAAAGCGCTTCACGGGCTATGGAATCAAATGCTGCTCGGAAGTCCACGAAGAATGCATACAGCTTCTTACGTCTTCTTTTATAAATCTGAGCTATATTGAATAACGAAAAAATTTGGTCTACGGTGGAATAATTCTGCCTAAACCCAGCCTGGTATTCATGTAAAATTTGTTTATCATTAACCCATTGCGTGAGTCTGTTGAAAATTACTGAGCTAAATAATTTAACTGAGGTGTTCAGAAAAGATATGCCCCTGTAGTTTGCGGGATCATTGTAATCGCCCTATTTATGCAGAAGGAAAATTATAGCCTTCTCAAAGCTAGATCTGCAGTTTCGAAAATTCGATTGAATTCACATACGAGGACTGATAAAAACTCAAGTGTGCAGTTTTGTAAAATTCAAAAGAAATGCGATCTTCTCCTGGTGCTTTGTTGTTTTTCGTTTTTTGGATAGCAACTTGTACTTCTTCTAAACTAAATGGTGCATCAAGGAATTCATCACAATAGAGAGGGGCTGCTTTCCAAAACTCGGATGATGATCTCGATTTTTTTATCAGGGTAATATTTTTCTGGTAGAAGGCTTTCCTTTTTGATTCACAAATATCTTTGAAGCCTTTATTTGCTGCTCCGTAAAGAATTTTGAACGCATCAGTGTTGTTTCTCCTCAATAGTCTGAGTAGAGCAAACGAGCTGTTTCTAGCCTTCATACATTCTTTGTCAAACAACTTCTGCTTTCTTAATATGCTGAATTGTTTTTTCGTTGCGTTTAGTGGAGTCGCTTTTTTGATGATATCCGTTTAAATATCGATATGAGGTGCAGTATTCGATGTTTCCAACTTGATGAGCTCTCCGTTAAGGTTTTCCTGGAACAGGTCCCGTATTCTGTCCTTCCATATCAACTTTGGTAAGAGTTCCAGTTGTTGTGTGATTTCTTCGTGCAGGGTGCCAGATACTTTTAAGATAACTTCGAGCGGCACATGATCCGAGAATGTTTTCGCTGTTACTTGAAATCCGCTAAGGTAAGAATACCAATCTCCGGTCCGAAAGCAGTAGTCGATGACAGAGCACGCTGTTCCACGGAGAAATGCATATTTGCCACAAGCATCCCCTTCACAGATTCCATTTAATACTTGACAGTCAAAGGCATCAGCTATATCCAGAATTTTTGCGCCTCTGCTATCACGGGTCTTGTCCTTAGTGTTGCGGCATGCATTGATGTGTGTTGTAACGGATTCACTCGTGAAAACATTTTGATATAATCCAATTCTACCATTCAAGTCCCCAATAAGCATTAAGTTTGCTGACCCCAGACTATTCAATAGATCTTTCAAATTGTTGTAGTCGCGCTGCCACTGGTTTTGGTTTAAGTATATTGGAACGATATGTAAAACTGACCCGTTGATTCCTAGTTCTAACACGTAATTTTCCTCCGTTCTTTTAAATTCTACCGCAACACGATTAAGTTTTTTACGATACCCAAAAAGCTGACCGCCACTTCCCCTCCCAAACAAGTTCGTTTTTACTGCAGGAATCCATTTTTTTCGTTTTGTCACTATATTGTATATGTGTTGTGGATTGTGACTATGAATTTCTTAATAATTTATAAATGCAGTTTTTCTTTTATAATATGTGTTTAGCAACATTTTGGAAGACTGAATTAGATAGAAAGTTCCTTTTGCTGCAAAACGTTGTGATGCATAGCATTTCAATGAATTGTTTTTTTGTTTTTTTTTTTTCATTAGGTTTAAGATTTTGGAAAAATAAATAAACTGCATAAATACCTAATATAATATTATTTAATTTTCTTTTAATATTTTTAGTAAAAAATAATACTATATTCTATTTTTGACCGAATTTCTGGTCAAAAATTCTTATTTTATCTTATGACCGGATTTTCTGACCGAATTTAAAAAAATATAAATCTGTTATTCATTTTTTTAGTGCCACCCACGACCGATACTTAAAGCGCAGCATGAGGTTGCCACAGTCTGAACAACAACATTTTCTGGCCTTATTGTTATGCTCTTTAGAATTGTACCTTTATACAAAATAATATAAACAATTTAACTTTATGCCATGGAAATTAAACAAAGAAAAATAACCTGTTAGAGTAAAGTCCAATCTTTCTAGATCAGGCGTGTCATCAATGGACACATTAGCGCTATCTGATAGGACGCCTTCATAGTAGCCAAGTATATACGATCGCAGTCTATACTTAAACTCCTGACGATCTGGATGGTCATGTAAACCTCCTTTTGTCCTCATGACACCAAAAAAGTTTTCCAATACATCTTGATTAAGTCGATATGTCAAGATGTATTGAAGATTAAAGCGATCCTTCAAGTCGACAAGCAGTAGCTTAACTGCATTGTTGGACTGAATAATGCCTGAAAAGAACTTTGGGTTAGTATCTTCTTAAAGAGTTTTAAAACGTAAGTATATCCACCTTTCTGAAAGGGTGATAAGCTATTTTTTCCAATCACCCTCATTTGGATCATCAGATTCGTCATTTGGTCCAAAATTTCGTTTTGCGTTTCGATTGCTAGACCGTAAGCATGTGACCGCTCTCTGGAATCTTCAGTTGGGACTCTTACGTTCATGACATCAAACCAGTCATTTGTCTGTAAGAAAATAAAAGTATAAGGAAAAGCTAGATACAGTAAGTTTGATTGTTTTTAATTATAGACACATTACAGTTTTAAATAACTGGTAGCATTCTTGCCAATTTTGATCGCTAAGAAGACCCAAACTTGCTGCCCTCGTAAGTGATTGGGCGATGGTATGTGAGAACAGTTTTGTTGCCATTTTCACTTTCTGCCGGTCAGGTCCAACGACGTTGAGGTAGCTGCTCGATATCTTGTGAGTTATTGTCAGCTCCGAAGAAGTACATGATAGTAGCCGAACAATGATTTCCTTTTTGACACATTTTCCGTTAATCAAAAATCCTTGATCGACGAAATGATTTCGTAGGAGTTTGATTAGATGTGGAACATCCGCGAAAACAAAAATTTTATTCTCATCGTGTAAGAACCTAATGTAGAATACTTGAAAAAAGGATTCAATAGTTAGGAAGAATAAAATAAGGCTGTATTTTACCTCTTAGCATTGCTACTTGGACATAGTTAGCAGGAGCTAATGTTGAGTCAGATGATCTGTCGTAACAGAAAGTTTTTCGTATTTTCATCTCGTCAAAACTGAGAACCAAACTTTCTGGGCTTCATCAAGCTGTGTTGCTGCTGTCAAAATTTTTACAACAGGCTCAATAATTCCTGGCGAAATGTCCACTTTATGTGCCCAACTTTGGAGAGTCCGAACTCCAGGAAGTGGAAAATTTTTTTTTCGAAGTAGCTTGTATGCCTTGGCACTTGTGGAGTATAGCGTAATTGACTGTGCTATATCTTCTTCAGTCCAGTGAACTTTTTTAATGCCCATCTTCAGTTTGTTTACCTGCCCTGTTGTAAAAACTTGCTTCAATCGTTCCTCCATATTTCCACGCTGTAACTCTGATGTTTTGAGAAGCTTCTCCAGAGAACAAATTTTCTTCTCTAAACATTCTTCATTCAACATTAGTGTAAAGTTCTTCTGCTTGAGAGTTTCTCTAAAATAAATGAGTTCCATTTTTGTTTTTATTTAATGAAAGGATGTAAGTTAACTCACACTTCCTTTTCCAAAGACGTGATACACTTTTTTAAGTTTTCAATTGAAGCCATGCCCTCTGCATCATTTCCATTGCTTTCCTCTTGAACAAGTGGTGCTATTTCTACATCTTCAGTTTCCATTGTTTGTGGAACTTGCTCAAGTAGGGTCGATATCATTTTCTTTGTGGCTCGAGCTTGCATTCGGTTAGAGCGAACGGAGACGGAAACTGCGTTTGTTTCAATGTGTAATGTGGGAATTGTTCCCAATTTCAACTTATGTTGATTTCTTACACAAAGTCCTGAAATATGTCCATTGCTATTTGTATAAAATTATACTTAAATATTGTAACATACCCATTTCAAATTGAAGAAATGTAAACAACAAATTCGCGATGTTTCGACATTAAATTGGTCTTTTCTTCGACAAAAATGAACCCATTGCTTCCTAATATTCTTATCTTTAGGGAAGCAATAAAACCAAACACTATTTTCATCATTTTTATTATTTGAATTGCAATTGTAAACAGCACACCTCATTTTAAAAACATAAACACAAAACCGCTAATTCAAATAAAATTTACCGGGTCACGAATGATGTCACAGCTGTCAAAAAATTCAAACCAACATGGCGGACGAGCGGACGGCGTAATCTTGTATTCTATCATTCTTGCAGTGCACTGTGCATTTCTGTGCCTTGATTTTGTGCGGCGATGTCGCTAGGGAACGGTCCGAATCGGATTTGAATGTGTGAGTGAGCCGCGCGCTGTGAGCAACGTGGCCGTTGTGCAATATTTTGGCACTTTTTTCGAGGATCCTGATACAATTTGTTGCTACTGTATCTATTTTTTTAGTTTGAAAAAGAACTTTGCAATTTTTAGAAACGCTGTGATTTTCAAATGAATTTCAGTAAAATATAACGCTGCTGTTTATCAGAACACTTTTTAGAATTTTGCAACAATCTCCCGGATTGTTAGAGAAAGGTTATAAATTTTAGTTTTAGTTTTACAATACAATATAGACTGTTAATACTCGTAGATCATTCCCACACAACTTGTCTTTTATAAATTGAACCAAATCACTTTACAATTAGATGTCGTTTAGATTGTTCCGCTTGTGAGCTAGACACTACTTCTATGAAACAGTAGATGCACGTTTTCAAATAAATTTTGAAATGAAAACCTTTTAGCTTTGATTTTTATTTATATATATAAAAATTATTTGAATATTGTTCATAAATTATACCTATCAACTCATTTTTATATCTACTTTTAAGATCGCGTTCAATTTAGTTTTAAAAAGCCCCTAAAAAAGGGGCGATGAAAGAAAAATGTGCCTTTTTCTGATGCTACTGCGTAAATTTAGTATTTTCTCCCAATATTAATAACAAGTATTAGCCGGCTTTACGCTATGATGGGGAACCGCGTTATATTTTAAACATATTCATTTTGAAATCACAGTTTTTGAATAAAATGTTAAGTACTATTCACATGAGCGCGAGTTGCGAACAAATTAATTTAATTGTATTTATGAATTGAAAATTGATTTTTATACTAGCTGGTATTGGTATTGATTTTTTTCTGAAAGCCTTGACAATTTTGTTTTTAAAACACGTCGCAGAATTTGTTTTTCTTTTATTTTGAATTAGTTATAACATAAAATCAACAAGGAAGTCATTTTGAATATTGAACAAAGTTATATGGAATAACAATAAGTTGGTAAAATTGTCGGATATTGAACAGAAAAACTCAATATTGAACAACATAGAAAAAAAACACAAAGTTTTTTGAAGTTTAAGTTGATTATGTTATATAGAACAAAAAATAGTCCTATCGTTTGAAAATTTTAAAGAAACAAGCAAAACACATAATGTACCTACCAATGTTTTCTTTTGGAGCGAATCAAAATCACGTGTACATAAGTAAAAAGACATAATTGTTTCTTAATTCAAATCTTTATTTTATGAAAAAGTTATAAAGATATGCATTCTTCTATGCCCATTGGTGGGTGGAGTGCGCGGGAAATAGGGGAGGCTCAAAGGGAAGATCCGGATATCGAACCGATTATCGCCTGGAAGGAGCATGAGGGAAAACCAGACTGGCAGGAGACATCCAATACTAGCCCCGCGCTGAAGGCATACTGGGAGCAGTGGGACTCCCTTCATGTGAAAGATGGCATTCTAAAAAGAAGATGGGAAAGCCCGGATGGGAAGTCGTTCGTAATGCAGCTTGTTGTACCCAGGTCAAAAGTCATGGAAGTGCTGAGGGAATTACATGATGGAGTGTCTGGGGGCCACTTGGGAATCAATAAAACGCTCGAAAAAGTGCGAGAACGCTTTAACTGGATCCATTCAAGGGAGGATGTTGAAAATTGGTGCAGGAAATGCGTAACATGTGCGGCCAGCAAAGGCCCGAGAGTGAAAGTCCGATGCAAGATGCATCAATACAATGTTGGAGCCCCTTTCGAAAGGATAGCAGTTGATATTGCGGGATCGTTTCCTGAAACGAACAATGGAAATCGTTACATCCTCTTTGTTATGGACTATTTCAGTAAGTGGCCTGAAGCATTTGCTATCCCAAATCAAGAAGCTAAAACCGTGGTGGAGCAAATCGTATGCAACTGGGTAAGCAGATTCGGTGTACCGGTGGAACTCGAATATTTTCCAAGGAGTGTGCCAGTTACTCGGGATTCACAAGACAAGGACAGCACCGCTTCATCCACGGTCAGATGGGATGGTGGAGCGCTTCAACAGAACACTGAATGAACACCTCTCTAAGGTCGTTGAAGAGGACCAGAGAGATTTGGATAAGCAGATTCCCATGTTTTTATTGGCTTATCGAGGTGCAGTGCATAACACCACGGGACATACTCCATCTGAAATCTTATTTGGTCGAACAGTCCGCCTACCTAGCGAGTTGATGTTTGGATATCTTTGCGAAGAGCCCAAGAATGAGGAGGAATATGTTCAAAAACTCAGGGATATCATCAGGGACGTGCATCGAGACACTATGGATAAGATTAAGATAGCCAGTGACCGCATAAAAACGAGGTACGATACTAAAACGACAACTACAGGATTCCAGGAAAGAGATCTGGTATGACTATAGCCCTCATCGTAGAAAAGGTTTATCGCCTAAGTTGCAACAAGACTGGGAAGGGCCCTGGTTGGTTGGTTGGTTTAGGTGGCTGTAGTTCCCGATGAGGGAAAAACACAAGCAGCGCATTGAGCGCTGTTTTGAAACCACAACTAGCGGAACCTGAAATGAAAGGGGTGAAGGAAGTTAAGAGAGCTCAAGACCAGCCTGTGGAGTTGAGAAATTTGATGATCTTGTAAAAATGGATGCTTTGGATGGCCGAAAGGTCATCAAAAAAGGGATGACCTAGTGTACTGCGTCTGGTTTTGGCTAGGGCCGGACACTCACAAAAAAGATTAAACACTGTTTCACTCTTGTTTGTGTCAGCACAGCTACGGCAATGGGTATTGTGGGGGATACCAAGCTTGGCTGCGTGAGTTCCTAAAGGCCAATGACCCGTACTGATTGCCGTTAGTCTGGCGATATCTATACGCGATCTGGCTAAAAGGTTGCTTCTTCTGGCATCATCGTAGGTTGGCAAGATCTTCCAGAAATGACGCAATTCGTCAGGTTCAACCACCTAGTCTCAGCCCATGAGGTGAAGTGCAGGAGGATTTCTCTCTTAACATATCCCAGCGGAGGGAAGACTTGCTCCGCAGGAGACACGCACAGAGCTGAGCCAAATCTTGCAAGTTCATCGGCTTTCTCATTCCCTTCGATGTTCCTATGGCCGGTAACCCAGACGAAAGTGATATCAAACCGATGGCAAGCCCTGGACGACAAGCTCACAACGAGCTTGGACGTTGACTTAGTTGTACCGACAGCCTTAATCGCGGTCTGACTGTCAACGAAGATGCCTATTTTTCTTTTGGGAGTCGCAATATGTGGAGCAGTCTACACGCCTCCTTAATTGCAAGTACTTCCGCTTGAAATACACTACGTTGGGTAGGCGAAGACTTTTAGAGATGTTTAATTCTGTTGAGAAAATGCCTGCTCCTACTCCAGAGTCCATCTTGGAACCATCTGTGAAGATGGGTATGTCGAATTCATTAACGACCGCATTCTCCTCCCATTCTGATCTAGAGGGGAATCTAACAGAGAAGTTTTCATGGAAGTCGTGTTTGGGTACTATGTAGGCTGTAGCCATACGACCTAGGCCATTAGGAAGGGCCCTACACAATCGTAAAGCGCATCAACGACGTTGTCTATCGTATCCAACGAGGAAGAGGCAAGCTGAAAGTCGGAAATCAAATGCAACAACGGTGATCTCGTTTGATATTGAACAAAAGAGAATGAAAGTATAGGTACGGTTGGATATTGAACAAAAACTAAAATTAATTGGATATTGAACAAAATAGAAATGAAGGAAGTACATACCTACGCATATTGAACAAATCATTCAAAATAGTGGATATCGAACAAGAAAGAAATTATAAAATATTTTTTTTTTAAATGTACCAACAATTGTTCAATATAATACAAAAAAGATGAAAACAAGTTTATTGAACAAAAATGTCGTGTCAAATCGTTAAAAAAGTCTCCTATTAACCAAAAGAGTTCTCTGTAGCTTGAAAACTAAAAGAGATAGAACAAAATGGTTTGCGCCAAACGAAAGAGCATCCCAAAATTATGAAGACTGCATACCTAACTCAATTTCGTAAAAAAATGGCCTTTAGACCAATATAGCATTCAGCCGACGTCCCACTTTTTTCACAATCCACATAAAACATTCGCGGATCCACGAAGTTAACATTGAACAATGATTGAAGTGCAAAAATATTCGCTTGTTCGCTGTTCGTTCGCAAATGGCTCTCATGTGAATAGTCCTAAAGTGTGAATTTTCCAACTAATAAAAAGGAACAAAAGAATAACAAATTGTATTAGTGTCCTCGAAAAAGGTTCCAAATTGTCGCACAACGGTCACGCTGTTCTCATCCGACATCCTTCTCGCTACCTAAAAAGGTTGCATCTGGGAGAGCTCGCCTGGAATTCCCAGGAACAAAGCAATATAAGAACAGGAAAAATTGTAAGTTGTCAGTTCGCGATATCACTCACACATTTATAGAATCCGCCTATAGGTACGTGAACCCTTTCCGACACCGCCATTGCGGAAAAAACCGCAAAAAAATCAAGGCACTGAACTTCTGTGACTATGAAACCTTCCTCGTTATCTGGTGCAGAATTTTCGACTAATCTAATTCTTTCTCTACCCAGACTAACGCGACAATCTCTCTTCTTGTGGCCCTTGCGTAGTGTTGCCAGATGGTTTTTGATGAAACTAGTTCATGGGGCTCCAAGTCCCGGACTTTCCCGGACAAATGACGATCAGAAAAAGAGTACAAAACAAGGACGAGAAAAAACTAAGTTTTTTCTTAGAATCTTAGGTATCCGCTTCCTTAACATAAATAGTTCCACATTTCTAGGTACGCACTTTACATATATGTTTGGACTAAACTAAAACCAAAATATTACAAAAAATAGATAATGTATTTAAGTACTACTACTAAACTAAATGAACTTCATAGTTGCGTATTTTAAAAATAGCGTAGGTAGCTACATACAACAAACATATGTACATGTTTGTTCACAAAATATATAAATAAGCGTATTATATTTTTCATTGGATCTTATTTTTTTAAGTACATCGTTGCTTGAAATAATGATATCATAAAACTATTCACAGCTTAGTTATTGAAAATTAAATTTGTCTAAAGTTATTCCTTTCACTGTCTCGGGTATGTTATATGTTATGTTAAAGTGGCTCTCGTTGAGAGAAACACTTAGGCCGTTAATCGGCCAATTGTGCATACCACTGGTATATAGGGGTTCCTTTGCTGGTTACTCATGTGAACCATTTGCTACCATTGATAAAGCTAAGAATATTAGCAGCGCTGATACAGCTTAGATCGCCAAGATCATTGAGGAAGTAGCTTCCTAGGAACGCCATCTTTAGGTTGGATAGGGCGGGGCAGTTGCAGAGAAGGTGGGTGACGGACTCGTCCTCCTCCTCATCCCTACAGCTTCTGCAAAAGTCATTGTATGGCAGACCAAGTCTTTGCGCATGTCTGCCCAGAATACAATGACCGGTGATAATATTAGCAACCAACGAGATACTATATCTGTTGAGTCGCAGAAGCTCTCTGGATTTTTTGGTATCCAGTGTTGGCCAAGTAAGCCTGGCAACATCACAATATCCTAGATGTTTCCATCTGTGATTTGCTTTCCTTGTTGCTTCCGCATTAATAATTTGTTTAGCGTATGACAGCGGTGCATACACGTTGTGCAGACTAACACTATCAACGCCAGAGGATCCTAATCTTGCCAGTTTGTCAGCTGCACAATTCCCTGGGATGTCACAGTGTCCCGGAAACCAGCAAAGGGTGAGGTTGTACTGTCCAGCTATCTCGTTAAGAGATGCGCGGCAATCTTCCACCGCTTTAGATCTTAACTGTCTCGGGTAACATATCATTTCTTTCTTTTGACCACTAGAAATTAATTAAGGAAAAAACTCTTTCTACATCAGGGCTATGGCCCGGTATTACAAAATAAAATTCCGCGATCTTGATTAATTCACTGTATAATTCTATGGAAGTGCAATTTTTGAAATATTGGGTCAATTTTTCATTTACATTTTGTTCGTTGTAAGGAGAAAGCTTATTCATAAAACACTTTAAATTACAAGATTGACCGAAAAATTTACTATCCTCTATATCAACACTTTTTTCTTGAATATACAGTAAACACGGTTCAATTGATTCCCACGTTACATTCTTATCGTTGAACTGCATCCATGAGAAAACTTTAGATTCTTCAAAAGGTGTTAACCAGGATTCAATTATATTTATCATAAAGTTTGCTTTTAGAGCGCGCAAATCCAACACAATGACACAATGATTGTTTTGACGTTTGACCTCTCAAAAGTTCTGTTCGTTTCGAATTTTCTTTTCTGAATTAATAGTTCTCATCGTTTACTAGATTTTAGTTATCCCGGACTGATTTTTTGATTAAATTCTAAATTAAGTAGATAAGTGAAAATAGTCCCGGACATTTTATTAAAACTATACCGGACGTTCCCCGCAGAAGCAAAAAAGAGTACATGTCCGGGAAAACCCGGACGGTTGGTAAGGCTACCCTTGCGGCCAATTATATTGGAAATTATTATTTGACGTACCTGGTTGCTGATGAATATTAGGTTTCTTGGGATCAACTCTTACTTTAAAGGCATCATCCTTGCGTTCGAAGGTAGTCCTTCTTTTGTCACTTACTTCGAGTAGTCGTGCACGTAACACATCCATGCTGGGAAATTCAGAAAAAAACAGCTTGAATATCCTTGTAACTCTCAACAGATAAATTTCAAAGGCTTTTCGAGGCTTATTAAAAGCGAAAAACAAAATACAAACCGCTGATCTGTCAAATATCATATTCAAATCAGTAATGCCCTTCCGTTCGATCGGACACAATATTCAGTACCTACTTTTTATAGTACGCTTCAATTGTTTTTTAATACTACTTCACGATTGCTTTATGAGTGCATTTGTGTCGTAATAAAATCCCTTTCAAATTATTCAATAATCGGAACACAGTTTATTTAAATGCTTTCATCTATTCGTAGGCTGACGATGCAAATCGAAACTTATTGGCGGGCTAAATATCACAATTGCATTGTTAGCAAGTGAATATTTTTGAAAATAGAAATAATAATAGCTGGCTCGTTTGAAGAAACAAATTTAACCTATAAAAAATCGTATGGCTTGTATATTTCTTAATTCCGGAAACTTAGAAACTAACAAAAGTTTAAATTCGAACTGAAAAATATAAAGCGCACATTTTTATGCACACATTTTTTCGTACCTATTACCTGCTACCCCTCCAGAATTTATTAAACTTGTTATAGCTATTGCATGTATTTTGCTGAGTGCTAATAACTCTATTTTTATGCCTATATTTTCCGCGAAGTGAACCTTTTCACACCAACCAATGCTTTATTAGAGATCCTCATTCTCGGTAAACAAACTCCTTTTGCAAGGAGTTTGAAAAGGGTTTGAATGAACCAAAATGTCTACCTGTGTCGCCTAATGCACTGAGAATTGTTAATAAAGGTGTAAGCCGTCATAACTTAGGTAAGAAGATATTTTATTCTGTTTGCGAAGACTTTCAAGAAAGTCTTGGAAATATCCCAAACTTATATTAAATTAATTTCGTTGCTCGAAAACTATTTAAAAAGGAAAACCAATCAAAAAGCAAAAACCAGCGGTTAAACAAGATAAAACAAACCGTGAAACACACAGCTATATATGCTTCACGTGTTTAGAAATAAAACAAAAATTCAATATTTTTCAATATTTTGAATACATTTGTACAAATTTAGGTTTGTTAGACTTGAAAACCATTTGTATTGTAAAGTTGATTATTGGTAAGGCCGATCAAAGTCAAACCAATCAAAATTTCGATTTCAAATTGGGTAGCGGTGAGTCCGGAACATCCAAAGAATTGAAAAAATAAATATTTAAAATACGTTTTGTTGTATTGGAAGTAGCACTACCCGTTTTTCTATCCAGTCTAATTTTTTTCAAAGTACGGTTCCCATACTAAGTTTTATTCCCAATTTCATCAGCAGTCGATTTCGTGATAACGGGAATCGTTTGACGAAAATCTCATAGTCCCACCAAATCGTCTCGAATAACTTTGTAAATCCTTCATCGTTAGGTCAACTACTTCGAAAGCTCGGTTATGCGCATTTTGCATTCTCGCATCAATTTCGCTGTCGCCGAATTATTGGCTTGTCAACCGTGACAATAATGCAACAATGTTGCAGCAATGCCAGAGGATGCAACAGCCGACGTATTGGAGATATTGACCGTTCCATCGTCAACAACCTTCATCAGGGAATCGTACACGTTCCTGAAATTGGCATTCATCAGCTGCATTATTCATCTCGTTAGCTTCTCCACCCAAAATACACGCAAAACGTCTTTTATCACAATGAATTTCACAATTATCGGAATTTTTCCAAGCTTCACAACTAATCTTCCACCTTTACCGTCGGAATGTGCAGCAATGCCAGGGGATGCAACATCCAACCCAATTTGAGTTCTGACCGAATTGTTCAACGAAATGACGAAAGTCTTGCATGTCCCACCGTGAGCATGGAGAAAGTAAATACCTCCCGTTGCATGGTGAATAATCTTCATAAGCGAATCGTACATATGATTCTGCTCGGCATTCGACAGCGGCGCATTATTGTTCGGACTCTTTCGGCCAGCTCATCTCGATAATAGTCTTGCTCCCGTCGCGATTGAATGCATCATTGAACGTACGATTTGGCGCTGGCACTCCCAATGTCGATAACAGATGGCCGCATATGAGCACGCACATCGGCAGTCGGCACATGTCACATTTCCGAAATTTTCCAGGCGTCGACTCTCTTTAGTTACATCGTTTCTAACGGGTGATTTTTTAAGAGGTTTAGAACTTTTTTTAAAAGAAAAACACAAAAAATTCGAAAAAATTAATGAAATATTTATTTGAATCGATAGTTTGAACCTTGCAATTTAATGATTAAAGATAATTTCATGCAAATGTTGACCGCGGCTGCGTCTCAGGTAGCCCATCCGCTGAGTCCAATTTTGGCATACTCTTTCACACATATCGGCCGGTATCTCACGAATGAATGCATGGATGTTGGCTTCCAGTGCGTCAATCGAAGCGGGCTTGTCCCTATACACATTAGCCTTGACATACCCCCACAAAAAATAATCTAATGGTGTCAAATCGCACGATCTAGGCGGCCAATTGACCGGCCCGAAACGTGAAATTAACTGTTCACCAAACTCGCCTCGCAATTGCGCCATTGTTTCGCGTGCTGTGTGGCATGTGGCACCGTCTTGTTGAAACCACATATCATGCAAGTCAAGAACTTCCATTTCGGGCAAAAAAAAGTTTGTTATCATCGCTCGGTAGCGTTCACCATTGACAGTAACGCTGCGATTCGCATCATCTTTGAAGAAATATGGCCCAATAATGCCGCCGGCCCATAAACCGCACCAAACAGTGGCTTTTTCGGGATGCATTGGTAGCTGTTGCAATGCTTCTGGCTGATCTTCACTCCAAATGCGGCAATTTTGCTTATTTACGTACCCATTCAACCAAAAATGAGCCTCATCGCAGAACACAATTTTTCGATAAAAAAGCGGATCCTCCATTTCGAACCGAGCACGAATTTTGATAGTAAAATTCAATAATTTGCAAGCGTTGTTCATTTGTAAGACGATCCATGGTTAAATTGCAAACCAAACTGAAGCTGTTTGACAGTGACACAAGGTACTAAACACACGTCAGCTGTCAAAACCAGTGTTGCCAAAACCAAACCAGCTAAAAAATCACCCGTTAGTTCGTACCTACGGGCATGAAGAAAAGTATTTCCCAGAATCCCAGTTTGTACCCAACTGCTTAGTTGAAATTTAATGTAGTGAAATTACATTTTTTTAATGTTTAATATTTTAAGAAAGTAAAAATGCAAAGAGAAGCACCCAGAAGATATCTTTTTTGACACTTCATTTTTTAAGATCGGTTGGTGTGAACTGCAAGAGGTAAAAACACACTACAGAAACTACAGAAATAATATAGACGGGATTGATAGAAGAGGAAACATGACAGCTTTCGTTCATAAAAATGTGCGCTTAATGTTTTTCAGCGAGAATTTGAACTTTTGTCGGTTTCTAAGTTTCCCGAATTAAGCAATTAAGCAATTCAATTTTATATAGCTATATCAATGTATTTATTTTCAAAACCAGAAGCGATAAGTTCTTAACTTCCTATTGAAATTTATTTATTTATTTATTGCTTAATACGAGCGTGCCTATATGTATATAAAAAAAAAAAAAAAAATCGAGTAAACTTAAGACTAATAAATACAAAATGCAAACATTGAATCGCAAACATAACACAATTATAAATGTAAAAACTCATTAGTAAAACGGAAATGAGAATGGTTGGGGTACATTGTGAAGCGCATATTTAAGAGTTGCTTTGGTGCAGTTTAAGGCTGAAAGCACAGCGGATAAAGCAAAACGTGTTTTTTTGTTTCATAAACCAAGAGTACATGGTTTCTTATGAGACAACACACACCAAATTAAACGAAACAATACACACGTTTTTGTTTTGAAGCGTTTCGGTTGTGGTTGTCGAAAATACATGCCATTGTATACGAGCAACACACACCGAATGCAACAAAACTGTTTCGAATCAGTGTCGTTGTCGATAATTGCATACTTTCTTATGGCGCAACACACACCAAATGAAACGAAACATAAAAACCAAAGTAAAACAGTGCCTTGATTTTTTGCGGCGATGTCGCTAGGGAACGATCCGAATCGGATTTGAGTGTGTGAGTGAGCCGCGCTTTGTGACCAACGTGACCGTAAAGCAATAATTTGGCACTTTTTCGACGACCCTGATACTATTTGTTGCTACTTTTTCCCTTATTTTGAGTTTGAAAATTCACTTTGGAAATTTTAGAAACCCTGTGATTTCCAAATTAATTTCTATAAAATTTAACGCTGCTGTCTACCAGAACACGATTAGGAGAGCCAACAGTTGTTAAATATTGTGCGATAATTCTTAAATTGCAGAGTAGCTTTAGAAATGACACTTTTTTTTTCACCTCTCTTTTTTTTTTGTTACTTTTCAGAATTTCGCAACAATCTCCCGGATTGTTAGAGAAAGGTTATAAATTTTCGTTTTAGTTTCACAATACAATATAGACTGTAAAAAGATCACTCTCCCACAACGTTTCTTTTACAAATAAATACAACCAAATAACATTAGAATTAGATGCCTTGGTTGTTCTGCGGGTAAGCTAGACAGTACTTTAGATGCAATTCGTTTTCAAATGACAAATTTTAAAATGAAAACCTTTTAGCTTTGATTTTTTATTTATAAATCTCTTAAGATCTCTCTCAATTTAGTTTTAAAAAGTCTATAAAAAAGGGGCGATGAAAGAAAAGTGTGCCTTTTTCTGACGCTGTTACATAAATTTTGTATTTTCTCCCAATATTTAACAAGTATTAGCCGTCTTTACACTATTTAGGCGTTATTTTTTAAACATATTCAGTTTTTGAAAACTTTTTTATTTATGAATTGAAAATGGATTTTTATACTATTTACCAAAGCCTTAAATTAAATTAATCTTAGGTCTAATCTAAAAAAAAAAATCGGACTCTCAATCGATTTAAATAGCTCAATTTACAATTATTACAGCAATTGAAAGTTCTTGCAGCGAACGGTCACACTTTATTAACAATCTACATAAAACATTCGCGGATCCACAAACCCACGAATGAAAAAATTCTATCGAATTTACCATTAAGCAATGCTTGAAGTAATTGAAGTGTAAAAAAAAATCGTTGGGAAACATATTTGCTTTGCAAAGCATTCTTGTTAAAGGCTCGTGTTGGCCATACTCAGTACCGTGATGGTGAAAGCGGAAAAAGGGAATTGAACGTAAACGACTAGGATTAGTGTTTAATGAGATCTGATGCAGTAGATGGGGGAGAATCTGTGTGTCCAGATAGTAACTAATGAATAAAAATAATATCAGCGATATCGCGACGAGTCCTAAGAGCCTGTAGATTGAGCAACTTCAGGCGATTCTCATATGGAGGTATATATTGTGAGGGTCATCCCAGTCAAGCCCACGTAAAGCTTCGATTCTCAAAATATTCACTTGGTGATAAGGAGACCAGACTTGGCTGGCATATTCAAGAAGTGGTCTCACAAACGTCTTATAAAGGGATTTAGTGACATAGGGGTTACAGAACTCCTTCGAGCAACGTTTTACGAAGCCGAGTGCAGAGTTAGCTCTGCTAATAATGTTGTCGATTTGAGAACGAAAGTAAAGTTGGGTGACACCGATAATGCCGAGATCACAAATAGAAGAAACAGTGGAAACAGACTCGTTGTTAATGAAATAAGACCTTTGATTCAGGGGATGGCGTTTGCGGGAGAAAGTAATAGCTTGACATTTTTTCACGTTAAGTTCTAAACGATTCTGTTGACACCAGGTGTAGAAGTAGTTAAGGTCAGATTGTAGTGAGAGAGAGTCAGCGGTGCAAGATATTTGTTTGGAGAATCTCATATCATCTGCGTAAATCTCCAGGTCAGAGAGCAAAATGACACGCCCTACATCGTTTATTGTCAAGTCCAAGATGACTACCCTGTGGTACACCAGAGGACGCTATGACAGGTTTAGAGACGGAAGATCTAAAAAGGACACTATACTTGCGGTCTTCTAAATAAGACTTAATCCATGAAGTAAACCGCGGTGGAAAACCGATCGTTTTTAGTTTGAAAAGTATGACTTTGTGAGAGATCTTATCGAACGCTTTGGGGTCGATCTTAAAATTTGCGCTGTCATACGTAAAAGATAAGAACAGGGGAGGGTGACGGTTGTCAAGTTTAGAGAGAAGGTGACTACTCTCAATTACTACGCCGTTTTCGGAGTCAGTAGAGAAAATTAGGTCTAGCTGTCTACCTAAGTTATTTTGGATACCGCTTAATTGATAAAGACCAGCAGCCAACAGTCGATCTATGAATAAGATTTCCTTTTCAGAGGTAGCATTAATAATTCCATTAATTGGGACCAGATGAGTATTATCATCTAGCTCGGCCCATCGAAGTTGAGGAAGATTGAAGTCACCGACGACGATAACATCGGACGATAACAGGACACCCAAAATTAAAAAAATCAACAGCATCAACAAGAAGCTGATACTAGCTTAAAGGTTGTGTTCGAGGGATGTAGCAGCACACGATGTAGAGAAAACGTTTTGGAAAAGTGATTTTAGCACAGATTAGCTCGAAATTCGAGGTTTTGGGAACAGGGAATTCAGATGCGTCGTAACAGGTACGAAGAGACAAAAGCACACCACGGTCAGGGGAATTCGCATTTGAAGTATTATAGGGTTTACGACACACATTGAAGTCTGATGTGAAAAGTTCGTTATTCATAATGTTAGGGGTTAAACTTTTTTGAGTCAGGGCGAACACGTCGTAAGGGATCTTCTGGGAATTGAGAAAAACTTTGGATTGTATTGTATTGTAAGTATTAGGCCCTGTACACTGCGACCAGAAGAGATCTATTGTGTTGGCCTTTATTATTTAACCCAGGGAGCTGTTGAGGCTCTTTATAAACCTCAGTACCCTTCTTGGTTCCATGTTTCCTATATCTGCAGGATTTATAAATGCCCCTTGCAGGTGGAACATTCTGCTCTTTGCCACAGCAGGGCATTCGCAGAGTATGTGTTCCGTTGTCTCCTCCTCTTCTCCGCAGAGTCGACAGGAGTCGTCGTCGGATAGTCCCATTTTTTTGAGGTGGTATCTTAGTGGCCAGTGACCAGTAAGATAACCCGTTAGGATCCTTAGATCTTCTTTGCTTAGCTCAAGTACTACGAGCTGGGATTATGAGTCTTTTTGCCTGCCTCTGTCCTTTGGATTTTGTCCAGTGTTCGGCAAGGTGATCATCTTCCCATTTCCTGAATTTTGAATGTACGTAACTCAAAGGTAACCCGAAAAAGGGTTCAGGACCAGTGAGCGGGCGTGATGCGCCTCTTCTCGCTAGACAGTCCGCTCGTTCATTTCCTTCCTTCGAATCCCTCATGGCCTGGTATCCACGCGACGGTGACTGAGTTGTCCTTGGCCAGGTCTTCGAGGAGGTTAAAACATTCCCAAACTAGCTTTGATCTGATCGAGTACGATCTCAGGGCTTTAAGAGCTGCCTGGCTGTCTGAGAGGATGAAGATGCGGGCACCCTTAGTGCGCCTTCGTAAGCATTCTCGGACACATATCTCTATGGCATGTACCTCCGCCTGAAAGATGTCTGGTGATTTTCCCAGTGCTATGGCTCGTTGGAACCTGGGCCCATAGACCCCAGCACCGGTCGCATCATCTTCCATCTTTGAGCCGTCGGTGTACCAGATTTGTGATCCCGATGGTATTATGAATAGGTTGGTTCTCCAGACATTCCTGTCAGATATTATTATCTTGAATTTTCTGGTGAAGCGAAGCCTTTTAAGCATGTTGTCTGATACCTTGACCACAGGATCATCTTGAAGCATTTGTAATACCCGAAGGTGTCCTGTGAGGTTTCCTGCTTTAAGATTTGATATATCAGGGAGCCTTAGGGCACTAAGACCTGCCTCCTTCTTTACAGAAATATGTAAAGGCAACAGGCTGAGCATTGCCCTTATGGCTGCGGTTGGACAAGTTTTCATTGCCCCCGTTATACCAACACATGCTAAGCGATATATCTTGTTTAGTTTTTGTTGGGCCGTTGTTTGTTCGGTTTTTGGCCACCATGATATCGCTGCATAGGTGATCATTGGTTTGATGATCGTGTTGTATGACCAATAGATCATTTTTGGTTTTAAGCCCCAGGTTTTGCCGTAAAGACGCTGGCACATATAGATTGCCTTTGTCGCCTTCTTTGTGACTTGATCAAGGTGTGAATTCCAGGTGAGGGTCTTGTCTAGGACTACTCCTAGATATTTTACCTCTCCTGATAAGTCGATGTCAGCGTTATTCAGCTTGATCGGTTTTAGTTCTAGTTTTCTCTTTCTTGAGAATGGTATCATGACTGTTTTAGAGGGATTTATGGTCAATCCTTTGTTCTGACACCATCTGTAGGTTAAGTTAAGGGCCCTTTGCATGATTTCCGATATTGTGGAGTCATGCTTGCCCATGACAGTGATTACTACATCATCTGCATAACCTTGTATTGTATACCCCGCTTGTGTGAGGTGATCTAGGAGTTCATCTATGACTAAAGTCCAGAGGAGAGGAGAAAGTACTCCTCCTTGAGGACAGCACCTAGTGGCTTTAACAGTCTTTTGTGAGCCTCCATACGTCAGATTAATGATTCTGCTTTCTAACATGTTCAGAACCCATTTTATGATTAGTGGGGCAATGCCTTTCCTTATCATAGCTTTCTTTATGGCATCGAAGGAGGTATTGTCAAACGCTCCCTGGATGTCAATTAAGGCACAGAGAGCCGTTTCCTTTGCTGCCAGAGCCTTTTCAATCGTCGTTGTGAGGCTATGTATGGCAGTTTCGGTAGATTTACCAGCTTGATATGCGAACTGACTCGCATGAATTGGGTTACCTATTAGGAACTGATCCCTTATGTATTGATCTAGGACTTTCTCCATGGTTTTTAGGAGGAAGGAGCTAAGGCTGATGGGGCGATATGATTTCGCTAACTGTTCAGATTTGCCACCTGCCTTTGGTATGAAGACCACCTTGACCTTAGTCCAGCTCAATGGTACGTGGCTTAGAGATAGACTGGATCTAAAGACTCTAATAAGTCGAGGAACCAATAGATCCATACCCTGTTGTAGTAGGCAGGGGTAGATGCCATCGGTTCCTGGTGATTTAAAGGCTTAAAGGACGAGATCGCCCATTTAACCCTGTCTCGCTGAAATATTTTCCCGGATAGACTGTAATCCCATTTTGATACTGTGAGATCTTGGTGCCTCATCTGTGCGCTAGCAAGGACTTTTTGGAGTCGTGTAGCTGCAGGGAGATTTTCAATGCTCTCACAGTGTTTCCTCCAAGTCACTCGTTTTGATTTTCTCAATTCTGTGTTATATTCAGTAAGAGCTGTTTTGTATTGGCACCAGTTGCCATTGTTTTTAGCTCTATTGAAAAGCTTTCTAGCTGTGCTCCTAAGGGCATCAAGTCTTTTGTTCCACCATGGGACATCTCTTCGTGTTTTTCTGTTTTTGAGGGCACAACTACTTTCGTAGACGAAGATTATGTCTTTTTGGAGTTGTTCGGATTCAGTTTCCAACTCCGGAACGGTCCATAGTGGAACCAAAGAACGATTTATTTCTGATTCGAGGACTAACTTATAGGTTTCCCAGTCAGAGGATTTTGGGTTCCTGTAAACTGTGTTTCTTACGGAGTAAGCTTCCAGGTCGAATCTGATGTGATTGTGGTCCGACATGGATGCTTCACCGGAAACATGCCAGTTTGTGATGATATTATAGATAAATGGACTTGCCAATGTGAGATCAAGAACCTCTTGCCGAATCGCATTTATGAAGGTTGGTTCTACACCTCTGTTTACCACCACCAAATTATTAGCACAAATATATTCAAAAAGTGACTCACCCCGTTTGTTTATGTTGGTGCTCCCCCACACCGTGTGGTGGGCATTGGCGTCACAGCTGAGGATCCACTGTAGTCTCCTTTCTTCGCAATACCTTATCAAAGCCGCTACTTCTGAAGTTGGTGCTTCAGAAGTGTCTCCAGGGAGGTAGGCAGAGGCGATGACGACCTTCAAATCCCCTCCCTTTTGACCGGCTTTTGGTATTGCAATGAGTGCCGCCACCAGATCTCCTTGAATAAATTCTGAAATTGGAAAAGTTGTTTTAATTAAGTTTTTATTTATCATTAAAGCTGCCCTTGGTCGGACATGCTGTTTATCGTAAATTAACTTACAAGTTTCCTCGTTTGGGAGCCCTTTTATGGCTCCTGATAAGGTCCATGGTTCCTGAATCATGGCTAGATCCAGATCTTCTTTAATAAATCTCCTGCTTAGGACACTAGAAGCTGCCTTAGCATGATGGAGATTTATTTGAAGGCACTTGAGTTGCCTTCTGGTGTTGTTTGCGGATGGACGTCGCATATTTAATTTCTTTGGTGGCCCCTCTGTGCCACCTTTCTACCCCTGCTGCTATTTAATAAGGCCGCCTCTTCTGGGTCTCGCCTCTCATATTTGCGGGGTCTGCCAGAGACACGTTGCCTCTGTTTTTCCCGGCTTGCAGTGGTGCCAGTGCTAGTTTTTCCCGCCTTAGTTGTTGGGCGTCTATATGAGCAGCTGGGGGAAGCATCCATTGCGGCCCTCGGTGCATTTGCCGCATTCTTTTGGGGACATTGGGCAGATGTTTTGGCATTGGGGTCTTTGGTAGTCCCCGCACTTGTTGCTGCAGTCTCCTTTTTATCAGCCGTTGGTCTCGGGATGTCCCTATTTCTTGGCCGAAGGTGTACCTCACCGAAACCGTAGCTTATGCTGCCCTTCAGGGTATTAAGGGTGTTAGCCGACATTGGGTCCAGAGCTAAGGTGAGCTCCGTCATTTGGGGCCTTTGCACCCGGTTGAGTACCCTCCAGTCGTCTACTCTCAGACCATTGTTTTGGCCTTTCACTAGGCCAAGTATTTTATTGGTTGGGGTTTCCTCCCCAGGAAAGTAGCCGACAAAGATTTGTGGCCGAGGAACTTCTTCCTCTTTCACAGCCCTAAGTTTGGCATCTTTCCACGGTACCAGGGTTGGTACTATCATTTCCAGCCAGTCGCTTGTCGTTTGGTCTTTGCACGTAAAGGCGAGCCAGCCAGGTTTGAAGGTGCAACCACGGAACTGGGGTTTGGTGGCATTATCCTGTTTGTTTACTATGCAGTCCAGGACACTGTTTTGCACCAACTTTAGTTGGTCCGTGGACCATATCGTAGCAGGGTAATCACTCGGTATTACACCTATCTTTATACACCCAACAACGTCCCGAAAGGTTGGTGCTTGCTGAGGTGATAAATGTACAGCCTCAGTAGCTTTACGCTTTGGGGTGTTGCTCGTTGGGGTTGAGCTATCATCCCTGGGTCTCTTGGGACGAATGTCTTTGCACCTGACGGGTTCCAAGGCCATTGAACGTGCCTCTTCAATTTGGTATCCAGCGTCAAGTAGCTTCTTCAGGCGTTTACGTCCAGCACCTGAAAGCTTGACTTTGCCCGCATCGTTTGGCTTGACTGACCCAGATGGTTTGTCTATTGCTGTCGATGATTTCGGAATGCGAGTAACGCAGCTTCCTCCTCCGCCGATATAACGTCCATGGGAGTAGCGATAACCGAGTCCTCACTAATCAACATGGTGTTATAGTGTTCAGTTTCTTCAGCAGGACCAGGTGCCCTAGCTGTAGAAACTGGGAGGTCCAAAGTGACCTCTGGTTGCAGTTTGAAAGGTGTGCATTCCTTATCTTTTGTTATGTTTATGTTTTCTGTATCCATATGTTTTTAGAAAATTGCGAGAAAAATATACACCCGAGGCAGAGCTCCATACCTCGGGAGGGCTAGTTTAAACCGGAGGTCGCCTGTTATCCGGAGTTCACCGTTATAAGACACATTTACGTAGTGCCATTCATCCCTTAGGTACGGTTGTTATACGCCCGGGATTACGGGTTTTTATCGAGTTTCCGCTCTAGATCCGTCATATTTAGTCGAAAGCAGTGGTACCTCTTGCAGGTTGTGGCTCTACACCACGTATGACGATCCTGGGAACATTGTTCCCCTGGTATCCTTTGGCACGGAAAGTGACTAACTCAAGGTGAGAGGTGATGGCCTCTTCCCCTCGGCCAGACAACTTTCCAGCTTATGAGACACCTTCACCATCAAAACTTTGGATGTTTTAGTTCGAAGACCCCTAACATTTTGGTAGTAAAGGGATAGGTAATTAAAGTTAGCTCTGTCAGAGCAAGAGGGTTGAGAAAAGTCACGCTCGCTTAACAGAGTCAAAAGATGTAAAAAGGCTAGAGATGCTCTTGTTGACTTCCATTAGATCATCCTCAGTAGAAGACTGGGCAAGCTGGAATTGGGGTTTGTCATTGAGGTCAGCGATGGATTGCTTGATGGTAGACAATTCAGCATTGAGTGAGGCGAAGGGGGGCAGAAGCTGGCAAGGTTCAGTGAAGTACCTTCCTTTAACCTTTTGTTATGGTTGGAGAGTATTTCCATTGGGGATTTGTGGCTGTTGGTGAGTTTCTCCAAAGAATGGTTGAATAGGTTGTTATTCACTGATTGGATTTCACCGGCTTTGGTGAGATTATGGCGGCTTTCCGACTGTAGATCACGTAAAGAATCCGATAATGCGATGAGATGGTCGTTGTTACACTTGATGGGCAGCAAAATATAAGACAGGGAGATAGACTTGCATTCCTCATAGAAGTAGCAAAAGATGTTGGAATACTCATGCAGGTATAATTTAGCACTCCTACCCAGACCAATACATATAGTGTGAAACACCTTGTTGCAAAATCCACGTTACGAGACCCATGCAGGTGCATTATCGCTGATGGAGCACGTACCAAAGGTGTTCATTTTAGTTCCGGTAGTGTAAGCAGCAACGCAGTGTATGGTTCTTCACGAGAAAGTTGGATAGTTGATGGTGACACTACATAGGTGGCGGTGTAGTTCCATTAGCAAAACACTAAATGAGATTCTAATTTATTTGTATCGTAGCTCAGCGAAATTATGCGGTCAATAAATATTACCCGTCACAATCCGAGGTAAAAATATAAAGCCATCAGACAAATAAAAAGACAAGACAATTATAGTGGAAAAATGGTATAACAAAAACACTTTTGTTTATTATTCTCATACAACCTTCTCGGTTGGTTCCTGCTAAAATACTGACTTTCGTCATACAAATCTCAGAACCTTCTCGGTCTTTCGTTAAGTTTATATACATATTTGCTTAATACTGCTAAAGATAAATATAATTTATAATAATTAGATAAATCATTTCAGCCCTTCGATTGGGAGGATACACATCTTTTGTACTAGCCTCGTAAGTTGATTGGTTGCAGTTCGCAGTATAACGCTCCTCTCTGCTTGGTTTTAATCTCAATATCCGCCCAATCGCCCATGTCGATGATGGGTAATTCTCGCTCTTTATTACGCACAATTGTCCTTCTCTCAAGCCGTATTTCGCCATTTCTTTCTTTCATACAGAGTAGATAGGTACTCTTCCTTTGACCTGCTCCAGAAATGCGCAAGCATAGTTTTACGCTCCTTCCAAATTTTTATACCTTTTGTGTTTGGCATCTCATTCGTTACGAATGGTAACGGTAACACGAGTGCCTCACCAACCAAAAAATGTCCCGGCGTAAACACCTATAGATCATTTGGATCATTGCTCAATGGATAAAGCGGTCCCTTTCGAACTTAAGTGTTCAAAAGTATCCCTTACTACCCAACGCTCTTTTGTCTTCTGAAATCCTTCGCTGCACCGACAAATGCTGTACCATTGTCGCAATATAACCTTTCACTCCTGCCCCTTCTCGCTATGAATTGTTCGAAACAAGCAATAAACGCCACTGACGTATGATCTGATAAATCAATATGCACTGCTCTTATTTGAGACAAACAAAGACGGAAACCCAACATTTCTGCTTTATTATTTGAAAGGCTACAAAATAACATTTAAAATAAAGAATAACTGACATTTGGTACTATCAGCATTTCTTAGTTAATTCATACTAAGTACATCAAACCTATCGTTAATCTTAGTTTGTACACCTAACTTATTTGCGTTTTTTCATTGAATTAAAATATTAGTAAAAAACAAAAGAAGAATCTTTTATTTAATTGCTGATTTAAGTTGTAACACTAAATAACATTTCAACAGAGTTTAAATCAATAGTAAAAATCAATTTTTTTAAATTTTTTAGGAATGAATGAAATTTGCGATTTGTTCTTATATGAAGGGGAAGTTTATTGAAAAGCTTCGGTGAAGTCACAATATAAAAATGATTTGTGAGCAGGCTTTCACAAGTGCGTTGACAAGTGCTAGATTGTTTATCCTTAGATTGTGTATTGTAGAATTCCTAGTTGGTATATTCCCACTTTGTTTAAAAAATTCTCTTAAAACTTTAAAGACATACAGATGGCGTAGCGGTAGGATACGCATATCACAAAATAGAGGCCAGCTATTTGTGAAGCGATGCTTACCACATATAATGCGTATTATATGCTTCTGAGCTATCAACAGGGATCCAAAAGTGTTTTTGTATGAACCTCCCCAGCATGTAATTCCGTATTGTAATCTAGAGTTAACAAGTCTATAATAAATCATAGATAAAACATCACGTGAACAGTATGGTCTTATAAGATACATCTTGTTAAGCTTTAACTATACGAAAATGAACCTTCCAATTTAATTGATAGTCGATATTTATACCTAGATATTTAAAAGAGTCGACAGTATCGATTTTAAAGCATTAACTCGAGCACAGGTTATAACTTTTAAAATTGTCCCTTCCACAAATATGCAAGGGTAGGTTAAATCTTGTACAATCAAAGGAATGATAAAAAACATCAAAATTATTTGTAGAACATCCTGATAGCTTAAAGTGCATCATTTTAGTTTTTCCACTCATAAGTAACTTGTGAAAAGCAAACCTCATTTATACTTGCAATGCATTCAAACAATGACGGTTGGTAAAAGCTATATCATCAGTAAAATCTGTATGATTTCCTTTGAAATTTTGGTGAAAGAGTGAATTTACATAAATAAGGAACAAAATAGGACCCAATACAGATCCTTGTGGAACTCAATTTTTTAACACAAGTGATGTACTAAAGACTCCATTAACTTTTACTCTCTGTTCTCTATCCAATAAGTACGATCTGAGCCACTTATAAATTGATCCTCTGAAACCTGCTTTATATAATTTGCATAAGAGCAATTCATGGTCAACCATGTCGAATGCTTTAGTGATATCGATGAAAAGAGCCATTGTTGTTTGATTTCGCTCAACTCCAATATAGAAGTTATAGGATAGCATACTTCTGTCGATTTACCGGATCTGAAACCAAACTGATCGTTCGAAAAAAAATCGTTTTTTTGCAAAAAAGACATCATACGTAACTTTATAAGTTTTTCAAAAATCTTAGCAATATTGGGAAGCAGTGAAATAGGTCTATAGTCAGTTAAATTTAGTTTGTTACCTTTTTTGAAGAGAGGAATCACTTCCGCACGTTTAAGCAGATTTGGGAATTTTCCACAATCTACACTAAAATTAAAAAGATAAGTCAAAACATCTATAATTTCCAAAAACAACATTTGTGCATTACAGTAGACTAGCTGACCCGGCGAACTTCGTTCCGCCCAAATTCGTTAATGTAATAAAAATAATAATTCCGAGAACGAACAATGAACATGCTGCTTTACGTAATTCGGTCAATTCAAATTCTGTATTCAAAAGTTATATTAAAAACAATACAAATAACTAAAGTATAAAGTATAGCAATCAAACCGCAATGATTAACGTGTCAGCCAACCTTAATTTTTTTCACTAAAGTGCTTTAAGGTACACGACGCACGTGCAAAGCGGAAGATGTTGCTTACACGTAAGCACGCCACATACGATTGATTGATACGATTGAAAAACATGGGTATTCAATAATTGATGTCACAAATATCCAGCGATTGTCCTTGCGACTTATTATTTTTTTTCATAATGAAAGCGATATGCATGGGAAATTGAAGGCGCTCGGAAACCAATTGCAAATCATCGGAATCCGTTGCTTGAATTTTTAAATCAAAATCTTCGCTTCCAAGACATTTGATTTGAGATTCTTCACATTCAAATCAAACCCAATTCGTTAAAAAAGTTTCGGTTGATTGGGGTTGCTCAACAAAATTATAACTGAGCCGACTTTCGAATTAAAATTGTGTAGCGGTGAGCCCGGAACATCTAAAGAATTTAAAAATCAAACTTTTGAAATAAGTTTTGTTGTATTGGAAGTGACACAACCCGTTTTCCTATCCAGTATATTTTTTTACAAAGTGCGGTTGCCATACTAAGTTCTATTCCCAATCTCATCCCCTTAAACTTTTATTTTCACAACAAAAAGTAGCATATGTCCTTCCTATACGAATACACCAAGCCCAAAATCTTAAAACTCGAACGATCCATTCTCGTGTTATGAGTGCCACACACAGACGTCAGTCTCTTTTATTTATTTGGAACTATCGGGTCCAAAACTATCCTATCTTTAAAACTGAAACCAACTGGATGGGTATCAACAAAATTTCATTGAAATCGGTTGAGTCGTTTCGGACATCGACAACACCTAACGAAATCCTCCGTAGATTTTGAAATTAAAATTCTTTCTTAGATTTCTTATCTGTGAATGTGTTAAGAGTCATAAGAGCATTATTTGTTTTCACTAATCTTGACTGTAACTCTCTTCGGCCGTCGACTCTCTTTCGTGACTCCGTTTGTACAGACATGAAGAACGAAAGAAAACCTACGTTAAGTTAGCCCGCACTTTTTCTAGAATGAAAAACGTGAATTGCAGTTCGATAGACATTCGTTTGTAGTTGTTTGTAGTGACATTTTTTTCGTTTGTAGTTCAACCGTTAGAAAGTTAGAAGCATTAGAAAAAAATTTCAGCCCGCACTTTTGGCTTTTTGAAATAAAAACTAGCTAGTTGCATTCGAAATCGTTTGTAGTTGTTTGTAGTGAAATTATTTTTTAACAGAAATGCCTTATTTCCGAGATATAAGGACATTTGTGTTTGCACCTGTAACTCCGAATTTACAAAAGAGAGAAATAATTTAAAACCACTGGTGCATAAAGCGTATCCTAACTTAAATAACCGCATTTAAAATTTCTGAATTCACTTAAGCGTTACTTAATAAAAAGCAATCAAAGTCAAAAAAACGCATCCCTTTAGAGTTGCATCCATATATGGGCTTCCCAACAACAACAACAAAACAACGGTAAACACATTTTCGCAAAGAACTCATCTGTGCCCATCGACATGAGTCACTACCTGTCAATTAGCAACAACAACCAATCAAAAAACCCCGATTTTATCCAACAATTTTTTCTATTCCTTCGAATAACATTAAAACCTAACCCCTTTGAAACAATTTATAACGACAAAAATGCAATTTCTGTAAAGCATGTATTCCTGACTATCTAATCCAATTCAAATTTTGTGATTTTATCACAAAGAAAAAAAATTAGATGAAACTTAAGCGAACACTACTTCGTCATATAAACTCATATCCATATTTCAGTTATTAAGCAACTCAAAATAGTGAAATCTATTTTCTTCTAATGCTTTCTGTTAGATGTATCTAATGGAGCAAAAAAAAAATTACCTCTTATCAATAGATAACGATTTATTGAAAATTTAAGAAAATGGTTGAAATCGTCGCTGCAGACTGATTTAAGGGGACGGATATTTCAAATGCTGGACAACTACAAACGACAAAAACTAGTTGGTTGTTAGAAAGCATGTGTGCTCTATCTAATAAAACCTTAAATGTCGAAATTGACCAAACCAAAAAGAATTTATAAGCAATTTAAGCAGGCGATATAAGACAGCGTTATCTTCGAAACGGTACATTGCCGAGTGGTGAAATTTCCCATTTCAACAGTTTTCCACCTCACCAATCTAATAAAGAAAAATTTATATCAATCGGCCTAACGGTTTGGGATTTATATGGAATTTAGGCGAAATTGCAGCTTAATTTTTTTTGTGAAGTTAGCCCGCACTTTTTCTAGAATGAAAAACTGAGTTTGCAGTTCGATAGGCATTCGTTTGTAGTTGTTTGTAGTTTTGTTTTGCTTAAATTTCAAATAAATCATAAACCGTTAGGCCGATTGGTATAATTTGAATTCTATTAGATTAGTAATGGCAAACACATTCGACACAGAAAATTTCATCACTCTGCTTGCTACGGTTTCGTAGATAACAAGGTTTTAAGGGATTGAAATTTTTTTTTCTAATGCTTCTAACTTTCTAACGGTTGAACTACAAACGAAAAAAATTTCACTACAAACAACTACAAACGAATGTCTATCGAACTGCATTTCACGTTTTTCATTCTAGAAAAAGTGCGGGCTAACTTCACGTAGGTCGAAAGAAAAGTGTATCCCGAATCAAAGTATGTATATACCTACACAACTGCGTAGTTGAATTTTAGTGTAGTAAAATTCAACTTTTTCAATTGTTAATATTTAAAAAAAAAGTAAAAATGCAAAGATAAGCACCCTGAAAATATCTTTTTGACAATTGATTTGTTAAGATTGGTTGAGCGTGTGAACCGCAAAAGGGAGAAACACACTACAGAAACTACAGAAATAATATAGAGGGGATGGTTTTAAAGCCATCGAAATGTTTACAAAGTAGTTATTGAAATTGTTCGCTATGATATTTGGATCATTAGTATTAGTGTTATTGATAATTATATTGTGAATTTGGTTGCTTTTCGACTCCTTTCGTAATATGTTATTTACTACTTTCCATTCCTTCTTTACATTACCTCTGACATTATTTAATATGTTGGTATAGTAAGAGTTACGTGCATCATATACGGATTTTTCAGTTCTTTTGCATATAGTTTTTTATAATATTTTTTTAGACTTTTCCTCTCAGGATGGTTTTTACACATTTTTGCATTTTTTTTTTCTTTTGATTTAATTGTTTAAACAAACAGGGTGTCATCAACGGTTTTAAAAATTTTATTCCGCGCCTACTATTAGATAACAAAATAGAGGAGTCTTTGATATGGTTATTCAAGATAGAACAAAATAAATTAAAAGCATCAGAAGGATCGTTTTCGAGATAAACTTGTTCCCAGAATTCATACCTTAGCTTTTCCCGCACCTTATAAAAGTCCGTTTGGATATTTTCCTTGATTGATATCTTAGATTTGGAATTCGAAGTTTCTTCACAGATGTTCAAAGCACATAGATGATGGTCAGTTATATTGTAGTCATATACAACACTTTTAAATACCTACAGATTTATTGTTCTTGTGAAAACGCAGAAAAATATGGTCAATGCAAGTAGCAGTTTCATCGGTTATGCGAGTTGGTTCATTTATAACACTTTTGAGCCCAAAAGAAGCCATGAGAAGAAGAAAATTCTCGGTATCTTTATCTATCTGGTTTAACATCTCCTATTACTATTAGGTTTTTATGATTTGTATCATTTTGCATTTAGTATATTTTCAAGTTCGCCGATAAAAATAGATTTACTCACACAATGTAAACGATAAATGCAGAGCAAAGTATACCAGTTATAATTAAATAAAAAAGACAATCTACAAATATCCGCACTTGTCGCCACAATATTGTTAAAATCATACTCAAGATCACTTCTTATATAAACTGCTACACCATCAGCAGAATATGTTTCGTTACAATTACCTTCTAAGGTGTATCCATTTATATTCACGTCTATCACAGAATCCGTCGTATTCGGAATTTTGCTACGAACCCCGAAAGAACTATCATAGAATCCGTCGTAAAGTAAATTTTTGTTAGGAATTTCGAAATTCATATCCATCAATTTCCCCTACGACTAAATTCGTATCAAAAAATGTCCCCTACTACGGATTCTATGATAGTTCTTTCGGGGTTCATAGCAAAATTCCGAATACGACGGATTCTGTGATAGCCCAGATTATAATCATTTAATTCCTTGTCATAAATCCAAATTTCACTCACAACTATTACAAGAGGCATTTTCACTAAAGATTCAATGTGTACTAACAAATTATCAAAATTACCTCTCAGACTACGAATGTTTTGATGAACGCAAAAAGAATCTTCTAAAGGTACATTAAATTCATTATCATTACACTCATTTAAGTTATTAGGGAAATGAAATTTATTTTAACAAATCGATCACCCTCTTTTTTCCGCATGTAAACAATCCCATTCCTTACCCATAGAAATTTGTATTTTTTTGTTTCTTTCATTGCCGTTGCTGCTTTTAATAGTTGCCGAGAGTTGTATGTTAGGCTCTCATTTATGTACATCATCTCTTATGCTGCCTCAGTGCTGATTATCGTTGTTTTTAGTTTTGTTTTAGTTTCGTAGCTCGCTTCATTATTTTTTCTTTCATGATCCTCGAAATGAACTTTATATGTAAAACATTTTTCGTTTTGCCAGAAGGTGAATTGTTATCAGCTGGTGTTTTGGATAATATAATTTTTTTAACATAGCATTGATCTATATCTCCTTCCATGACATTTACCTTGAGACCATCTCGAAGTACTTTGAGAGCGAGATCAGTGTTGGACATAGTCGTTTTGGTGTTTGCGACGTTGACTATGTCAATACAGTTTCCTAGTAGTTGTTGTTCTAGGTTGTTGACCTTTCTCTGAAGCGAACTGATTTTCTGTTCACACTCTATGTTTTTTGCAGTAAGAGCATCAATTTGAGTATTAAGAATATTTTTAATTACAAGAATGTCCGCATGGACGACCTCCAATGTAAGTGTAGACTTTCCTTCAGATGTTGTTGGTGTGCTGTACTGATGGACCGGCTTTTGTGGTGCAAGGTGCAAGTTTTGTGTAGCAGGCAAAGTATTTGTTGTCGATATTTGCTTTGCTGGGTAAGAGTTGCTGTAGAAAAAGATGGCCGCCGTGTATTACGGGCATCGCCAGGCTGTTTCGCTTTTCTTTAAGTAATCAACTTCGTTGGCAGTTAGCTTAGCACAATTCCCATGACAAACAATTTTGCAGTCGTAGCACTCGATTTTTGATTCGGTTCTGTCTATCCTTAATTGGCAAACTCCACACGACATTTTAGATTAAGATTAAGTTTGGTTTAGACTCAATTAATAAAGCATGTGTGTACTCCACAACGTCACGCTAGAGACTGAATTGTGTCTCAACTCAGAATATCCTGCTAACCTTCTTTCTGATTCCTCCAAAGGAATCGTCACTACAAACCTGGCAGACTTATCACGCTGCTCCTGCTCTTTTGACCTGCTTGATGACATTTCATTGCCATCCAACTGCCATAAACGCTTAAGCGATTCATGATGTTGATTGTTTTCCATGCACACAAAATGTGACACCTGCTCAAGCTCAATGCCCATGCTATCCTTCTCGCTTTCATAATCTCAGAGTATGATCCTGCCAAAAATTGTTTCCATCTCTAGAATGCCACTTGGCTGATGCCCCAAAACAGAAATAAATGTTCTGCTATAAACCTGCACACAAGCAATAAATCTACAGGTCCTGCTCTCCAATTATCTGGATACGCATAAGTGGCAACCATGCAGAAATGTCCATCCGTGGCGATCGCAAATTGTGTGTAGGCACAATTGGCTGCCATTTACTTCCCTTGGGCAGTACCCAGAAATCCTGCTCAACTGAAACCTGCGAATTGAACCATGGACCTACAAGAAGTGTGGTTTTGCATTTAATGTTGAAAGGCTCGATTTCCACACCAGTCACTCTCTTCGCTATTTGCACATTTGGCAAGCCCAATCTCTGGGCAAGCTAATAACTTACTAGGTCAGGCTGTGCTCTTATTGGCCAATACTTCCTGCCATCCATCTTTTTTTTTTTTTTTTTATAATAAACACGCGCTAAAGAGGTTATGACTACTCTTATGGTGTAGTTTGAAGTACACAGCGCGGGCGTTAAGGAAATTGGGATAGAGATAGGGATGCCATACGCCCCCCTTTAGGGGGGACAGTCCCCCTTTTCATACAAAAATGCTGTTTGTCCACCCTAACACAAACTACTGTCCCCCTTAATAAGTCAAAATTCAATAAAAGAAAACATTCAATTGAAAATTTTTAAAATACTTTCTTTTAATATTTTTAACAAGATTCTTTCTGAACACATCCATTTGAAGTGCAAGAAAACTTTCAAAGCTATTTTTATTTCATATTTATTTGACTCTGGTGATCAACAATAAAAAAGAAATATTTGTCTCCCTTTTTTAACACCTGTCCTCCCTAGAAAACTCACGTGTCCCCCTTTTCGTATTTTTTAATATGGCATCCCTAGATAGAGAAGATAGGAGATTCCGATGCACATTGGTTTTAAATGTCTGCAAATTGCACCGAGGGGGAAAGACCGAGCTGGGCAAGGCATTCCACATTCGTGTTGTACGGCTTATGAAAGAATCTCTATATTTCAGAGTACGACCGAAAACAGGCTGAAGGGTAAACTGATGGGCATTCCTGGCTTGGCGAGTATTGCGGTTGAATTGTTAAAGGGGTGGAATGCAGCTGCCAATTTCATTTAAGCACTGTTTGTAGAAATAGCGAGAAAACAATGAGAGACTTGTTACATTTCTGCGATGTTCGAGCGAATTTATAGATTTCGCTATATTTATGTCTCCAATGAATTTTAATGCACGATTCTGTATCCTATACAGCAGGTGCAATGAGGTTTTAGGTGCACCAGACCAGATATGAGAGTTGTACTCAAGTTTGGGGCGAATGAACGCCTTGTATATGGTAGCTAGATCAGAAGGGGTAAAATATTTCGGTTTCGGCGATGCTAGTGCCATTCATGGATAATGGCTGAGGATTCTGGTTTCGCTTTAATGACAACAGACAGCATTGTGTTTTGGAAGCATTAAATTCCACTCTATTGGCTAAACCCCATTTTATAATGCTGTCGAGATCGGAATTTAATGAGCTTAACATACTTTGACGTTCCAGTTCTACGGCCGAAGAGCAGGGACGTGAGTTCTGGAATGAATATGAGAAGCTGAGGGTGCTGTCATCGGCGAATGAGTGAATTGGATTAGAGGTTCAGATAGGAGATCATTTATGAAAATGAGAAAGAGAGTCGGAGACCAAACGGAGCCTTGGGGAGCACCAGCATTTATATGGTGAATTTCAGACTTCAAGACAACTTGAATTGAACGGTCAGAGAGGCAGTTATTAATCCATTGAAGAAGAGACGTATCGATCCCATATGCACGCATTTTCGATAAAAGGTCTTGGTGCCAAACTCTGTCGAATGCCTTTGAAATATCAAGCGCAACAATCTTCGTTTCACCAGAGTGATGTAAAGACTCTTTCCACTTTCCGGTGAGATAAGCCATCAAATCACCAGTGGATCTGTTGCCACGAAAACCATACTGCCGGTCATTAATGAGTTTTCGTGATTCAAGATATTTCATGAGCTGACGATTTATCAGCGTTTCCATAACCTTAGAAAGAATGGATGTAAGTGCTATGGGTCGGTAGTTGGTGGGAGAAGAAGATTCGCCTTTTTTGGGGACGGGCTGGACAAATGCTGTTTTCCACCTTCTCGGGAAGAGTCCAGAAGAATAGGACAGATGGAAAAGCTTACGCAGTGGTTTTGCCAGCGTAGAAGAACACCTCTTCAGAACAATTGGGGAAATACAATCTGGACCAGCGGATTTATTTATGTTGAGATCATTAAGTACTCTTGCCACTGTACGAGTGCGAAAATGGATTTGTCCCATGGTGCATTCGACGCTCTCAAGTACAGGTAGAGGCAAAGCGCAATCTGGGAGCATTGAGCTGGCTGCAAAATGTGCAGCAAGCAGATTTGCTTTGTCTAAAGAGTTGACAGCTGGAATGTCATTGTAAATGAGCGTTGGGATCGAAGATGAGACCGAATTATATATATTTTTTTACAAAAGACCAAACGTTTTTACTACCCTTGGGACATTGTAGTATATAATACTGGACACCATATCAGCGGCGGCATCCACGTCGTTATCGAGGAAGCATAACGACCAGTTAAAACTCTTAAAGAAACTGTTAAGTCCGCTCCAGTTGGCTTTCTCGTATTGCCATACGGTTCTTTTCGAAGATTTTTCTTTAACTGTGTGGTTGGAGTACGAGAAATTAGCTGATATGATGCAGTGGTCCGACGAGCCTAAAGGCGATAATACTTCTAAAGAGTATTTATCAGGGTGGGAGGTATGAAACAAGTCCAGAGTGTTGGCATTCTGACCGTCAATATCTGGTACGCGTGTTGGCTCATTTACAAGCTGGGTTAATTGATTTACCTCAGCGAAGATCTGAACATAAATTCCATCGGGTGTTGTCTGTCCAGTATGTGGAAGCCAGTTAGAATTGTGAATATTGAAATCGCCCGCAATGACAATTTCAGTATTTGGATACAGGGAGACAATTCTTGCAATGGAGTCAGACAGCGCATCAAACTCGTTAAAAGTCGAGTTGCTATCTAGATTAGGGCTTCTGTAGATAAAACAATAGTGAATGATTTGCCTACGGATGTGGAATTTCTGCCATATGAAATTAAATTCCGAATTGGAACATTGGCCATAAGAACCTGGAGTTTGGTAGGCAATATCATCACGTACGTAGATGGCGAGACCGCGGTGAAGAAAGAATAAAGGGACTAAACGATACCCAGGTAGATCAAACTCCGATTTATGAGAATTTACACTCACCTGGGTCTCGCTCAGCGCCAAAACAGCTGGTTTATATTTAGCAACGTGGACGTACGACGAGAAGAGATTCGATCATAGGCCACGAATGTTGCACATGTCAACCCTAAAATTCCCCATCAATACAAAAAGCAGACACCAAAAAACACAACTCCCACGCTTCTAAGCAGGGCTGTGAAGTGAAAATCCAATGTTAGATTCTCAAATCAAACTGTCATAGGTGTTATGCCCGTATGACAATTTGCTTTGGTCCACCAACAAAAACTTTCACACACAACCCGCTATCCGCCAGATGTTGCTCTCACCCACTCATTGCAATTGCCTTATGTACAACAGTACAAGCACAATCGCTTGTACGTTGGCGGCCGGCGATTGCAAAGACCAAGAAAGTGCAACAGCAAACGAGTTGGAATGGGGGAGGAGGGAATCGCCCACGCTAATGGTTTTTTTTTTCCTCTTTTTTTTTTCTTTTCCACAACACTTCACTGCACTCAGATTGCGCGGCAGAAGATCAGTGTTATGATCTTCGCTTTTTTTTTGTTTTTGGGTTTTGTTTGCGCGACTAAGGGGGAGAATGCTACGGCTGCACACACGTGTGTTCGCGACGGGTTGCAGTTCTCGATTCTTACCTGTGCCGTAGGCATCAAAGTAAATTTTCGCTGCTAATGCTCATTATAATTAAAAGATGTTAAATAAATAAATGAGACTTATAGCTTTATTTACCCTATGACTCACTCTCTGCTTGCTTTACTCCTGTTGTACCTGCTATTGCTTTTGTCCTGCTTTTGTCCAACCGAGGGCGTCTCTCGGGAGGGACAACTAGGCAATTTCTCTTCTGCTTGTTTCCGCCTTCCTGCTTGCTCCTTTTCTTCCTTCCCTTTTTGTGCACATGGAAGATCATTGCTTCAACCTTCCTAAGCTCTCTCATAGAGTACAGAGTACACTATTGTGTATTTGCTTCCCGGGGCACTGTACGCACGGTCCCTGGAAGCACTAGTTCGGAGCATGTCTTACATCAGACAATTCAAGCAGAGTGCCTTCTCCTTCACGAAGTCCTGCTTGGCCCGCAAGTTCAACACCGCAAAATCCGGCAATTCCACATTGGATGACTCAAAGATTTGCACGAGTGGCAAGATAATGGTTTTTTGTCACCTTCTACTTCCTCTCTCCGGGCATTGCTGCCACCTGCTCGCACATTCTCGCATTTGCTTAGAGCTGACCGCGGGCGGGCGCTTTTATATCATCGTCATTGATCGCTGCCACAAATCGATCTCAAAAACCCTGCCATTTTATAATCCCCAGGTGTTCTACACTTCGTGTTGGCGAATGGAAGACTAACCTGGACTTCGATGGGATATCCTGCTCTGCCTGCTGCTCCTGCTCTTGGAGTTCTTTCTGCTACCTTCTCCTTTTATGCTGCATAGGAGGCAAATATTTTGCCTCTGCTTCAGTAACCCTACGTTGCATCTCAACGTTGATCAACAAATCGTTGGCCAACGCAATCCTGCTCTCGGACACTTTCACCTGCGACCAATCATCCCGATAGGCTTCAAGCCTGACCTGTGCTGTTGCCATCGTGGAAGTCCCAAAGTTTGGAGATTCCCCAACGGCCAGCATCCTGCTCACCGAAAATATTCCGGCATGCAACGTATAATTATCGTTGCGTGCACGCTCTTTTTCCATTTCTTTCACCTGCTTGCCTGCACCTTTTTTATTGTTTCAATAATGCTTTATCCTGGAATAAAAAAAAAAAAAATAATAGTTCGCAGTAGGTACTAAGTAATTTGCAATTTCCCAGTATGCGATATTAAAATATATGTTGGAAGAAATAAATAAAAAATATTAGGCAGTAGGTGCTAAGCAATTTGCATTTTCCCAGTATGCGATAGTAAAATATATGTTGAAAGAAATAAATGTGGAATAATTGAAGCGTTGTTCAAGCAAAGTAGAGCCGAGAAGTAAAAGAAAGTTAGTAGAAAAGCAACACGAAAAGGAACGAAAAGTAAGATGAGTTAAGGCAATGTTAGAAAAGAAAAGTCAAGCAGTCGATAAGCGCCAAGAACCGAGTTAAGTTACCCGCTAAGTTTCGCCCAACCCATTTACCCATTCCTCCCCCATTTTATTCTAAATTTTACAAAAAAACAAACCTAAATGAACTAAAACTTAAAAAAATAGTGTGTTTTTATTCAAATAAAGGAACTAAAGACTACATGGTGTCAGAAGAAAAAAAAATTAATATTGAACTAAAGACTACAATTCCCCTGTTTAAAAAATAATTTTATAAACCTAAAGTGTTGGTAAGGTGCATTAAAGAAGGAAAACATATAATTCAATAGTGAAAACTATAGACCAAGTGACGAGTGAGCATCAGTGAAAAAATAAAAAAAATAAAAAGATAAAGAAGAGTTATTTGCATCAAAAAGTTATTAAGAAAAGTGAAGTAACCGAAAATACAAACGGTTTTAAAATATATAAAAGAATAGCTGCAATAACTTGACCATTGTACGGTTAAAGTCTTATATATTTTGTATATAAGCATCAAGCGGGTGAGCTCTTTCCATATCATCTTAAATGCTTCCAATTACACTAGCGGACGACGAACCCGTATATCAAAGGCCCAGACGGTTGGCGCCGAAGGAGAAGGAGTTTGTAAGGCAGCAGGTTCAAGAGTGGATGGATGACGGTATCATTCAAAACAGCAACTCCAGTTACGCAAGCCCTGTTGTCTTGGCGCATAAGAAAGATGGTAGCTACAGATTGTGCGTCGATTTTCGAAGGTTAAATGCAAAGGTAATAAGGGACAGGTACCCTTTACCCAACATCGAGGAGATTTTGGAAAGTTTATTTAATGCTACTGTTTTTACGACACTTGACCTTCGGAATGGTTTCTTCCATGTAGATGTCGATGAGTCTTCTAGGAAATTTACGTCGTTTATAACGCCAGAGGGCCAATACGAGTTCTTAAAGGCGCTTTTTGGACTTTGCAATTCGCCGTCGGCTTTCCAACGTTACATCAACACGGTTTTTCAGAAACTTATTCGCGAAGGAGTTGTGCTAGTATATATGGACGACCTGATCATACCTGCAACCAATGAGGAAGAGAGTATTACGAATTTCAGAAAGGTTATATCTGCTTGCGAATCGAATGGATTAATAATCAACTGGAAGAAATGCAAATTTCTACAAAGGAGTGTATAGTTTCTTGGCCACATAGTGGAAAATGGTGCGATAAGACCTTCAGAAGATAAGATTTTAGCAGTTCGAAGTTTCCCTAGGCCCAAAACTATTCAACATGTAATGAGTTTCCTAGGGCTAACGGGGTTTTTTAGAAAATTCGTGAAGGGGTACGCAATACTTGCCAAGCCACTGTCAGATTTGACTAAACGCAGCCACAAGTTTGTATGGGAAGAAAGCCAAGAATGCGCTTTTCAGGAGCTAAAGCAAAGATTGTGCGAGGAGCCTATTCTAAAATTGTTTAATCCTACGTTGCCAACACAGTTACACACGGACGCTAGCAAGGAGGGATTTGGTGCTGTGCTCATGCAGAAACACTCCGACGATTATTTTCATCACGTTTTTTTTTTAAGCTATAAGACCACCAGTACCGAAAAAAACTATTCGAGCTACGATCTTGAGGTTTTAGCTGTAATAAAGGCTTTAAAGAGATTTATAGTATATCTGTTAGGGCTGTCATTTGAGATTTTTACTGATTGTAAAGCATTCAAACTTACGATGTCTAAAAAGGCGCTTAACAGTAAAGTAGCAAATTGGGCCATGCAGATCGAGGAATTCGAGTGTCAGATTCATCATCGTTCTGGAACCTCTATGCGGCACGTAGATGCGTTGAGCCGATTTCCGGCAGTGATGAGGGTTGAGGACGGTATCCTGCAGATGGTTCGTAAGGCACAATCATCAGACGAGAATTGTTCGCTTATATGCCAGTTATTGGAAACGCAGCAATACGATGACTTCGAAAATCGTTGTGGAGTTTTGTACAAGTTTTCAAATGGATCCCATTTATTAATCGTTCCGAAAAGTATGAGGAAGGAGGTCATCAGGAGTGTTCATGAGAGAGGCCATATCGGAGCACAAAGAGTCGAAGCTATTATTCGCCAGGACTATTTCATCCCAGAATTGTCTAAGTATATAGAAATAGTAATAAAAAACTGTGTTGCATGTATTTTGGTATCCAGAAAGAAAGGCAAGAAGGAAGGATGGCTCAATCCAATCATTAAGCCAGATACCCCGCTGCATACGTACCACATGGATCACTTGGGCCCACTTCCATCTACAGCGAAATCATATAAATACTTATTTGTCGTTACGGATGCATTTTCAAAATTTACATGGATTTACCCAGTAAAAGGATGCACTACGGAGGAAGTGTTGCGGAAATTGGAACTTCAAAGCGAAACTTTTGGACACCCTTGTCGAATAATTACAGACAAAGGAACGGCATTCTCATCAAATATCTTCCGAGAATATTGTGAAGACAATAATATATCTCATCATATGATTACAACTGGAGTCCCTAGGGGAAACGGTCAGGTGGAGAGGATGAATAAGATCATCATCGAAGTCCTCGCCAAGCTGTCTATAGAGGATCCCATGAAGTGGTTCAAGTTTGTCGGCCGTGTACAAATGACTATAAACTCTACAGTGTCCCGCAGTACGAAGAAAACACCTTTCGAGTTGCTGATCGGTGTTCCTATGTTCACACCGGATGACCTACAACTTAAAAATATGTTCGAGGAAGAAATATTGCGACAGTTCGAGGACGAGAGAAAAGAAACACGCGAGCAAGCACGGAACGAAATCAGCAAAATACAGAAAGCCAATAAAAAGGGTTTTGATAAACAAAGGAAAGAGCCAGTAAAGTACAAGCTAGGTGATTTAGTGGCAATTTTGCGTACGCAGTTCGGAGCCGGCTTAAAATTATATCCAAAATATCTGGGACCATATGAGGTGACTCGAGTGAAAAGGAACGATCGCTACGAAGTGAAGAAAGTTGGCCAACATGAAGGTCCAATTCAGACCTCCACAGCGGTTGACTACATGAAGCCTTGGAGAGCCTTTAGCACATCTGACAGCGAGAGTGATTCGTCTGAGGCAGACGATATTCAGGATGACCGTGTGGAATAATTGAAGCGTTGTTCAAGCAAATTAGAGCCGAGAAGTAAAAGAAAGTTAGTAGAAAAGCAACACGAAAAGGAACGAAAAGTAAGATGAATTAAGGCAATGTTAGAAAAGAAAAGTCAAGCAGTCGATAAGCGCCAAGAACCGAGTTAAGTTACCCGCTAAGTTTTGCCCAACCCATTTACCCATTCCTCCCCCATTTTATTCTAAATTTTACAAAAAAACATTCCATATTTTTTTTGCGTTAATAAACAAACCTAAATGAACTAAAACTTAAAATAGTGTGTTTTTATTCAAATAAAGGAACTAAAGACTACATAAATAAAAAATATTTCGCAGTAGGTACTAAGCAATTGCCATTTCCCAGTATGCAATAGTAAAATATATGTTAGGAGAAATAAAATAAAAAAATATTTTACAGTAGGTACTAAGCAATTTGCAATTTCCCAGTATGTGATAATAAAATATATATATATAATTATAATAACTAAATGGGGTGGCAAATTGTTGCTGCTTTTATAGCTGTTGTTGTTTTATATTCCTGTTTTATAATTCAAATCTCTTGCACCAATTTTATATTATTTGTTGCTTTTCAGAACTCAATTGAGCATATTCTGAAATATTTGTTCCTGCATCCTGCTGCTTGCAAGCGTTCCTTCTCTTAAAAACTAGCACCGTCGTGCTTTGAGTTTTTCCTTTTCCTGCTATGTCTCTTTTTTTTTACCGATATAAAAAATCGACTCATATCTTGATCTACGGCAACTGGTGCATTTACACTCAAGTTCCTCCTTCACTCTTTCTCTTTTATTTTTGGTAACTCGCACACAAGTGCTCTGAGTTCACCTGCTATCCTGCTCCTTCACATTATTTGTCTCGACCATATTTTTCGCTCTGTACAATTAATGGCGACTGGCACATTTGTGCTCAAGTCCCTCCTTCCCCTTCTCTTTCAATGTCTCGACAAACTAAATAACTTGGCCAGAAACAAAAGGTGACAACAAAAAAAACTACACTCAAGTAACCTGGAAGATAAATAAAAACATTAATTTCGCTTGTCGTGCTAAAAATGTGGACTATATTGTTGGCTTATCTAAGAAATTTTATAGTAGAATTATTGTTATCTTTCTCTAAAAAATTTAATATTGTTTCGTTTTGAATTTTACTGCCATGCAAAACTCGACCGCTCGTTGCCCTTTTTTTCTTTTCGTTTTTGACGAAACCTTCCCGTTTCTCCTTCTCCTAGCAGCTGCGTGTGCGCGGCAGAGTATTTTGTGTAAATATTTTTCTCGATTCTCGCTCGCTGCTCGTGGTGTGTGTGCGTATTTTCGCTGTGGCTCGAGAACACAAACACTCTTACCTGCTCCTGTTCTTAATTCTTGATGAAGAATTTGTATGGGTCGCTTCTGCTTGCAAAAGGGGAAAACAACGAAACAATATCTATTCACTAACTTTACTTACATGCTGGTAGGTACAAAATGATGTACAGACTGTAGTGCTCTTTTTCGCACTGCCTGCTGATGAGATGATATGCCACTTCCTGTACGTATCATGCATTAACACGATTCCTGCGCACATTTTTCTTTATTTTGAGACGGCGTGATTTTCATCGTAGCGCAGTTTCACCATTACAATTTATGTTCGCAATAAAACGAAACCTGCTCACTCACAACGTACTTTTTTTTCAAATAAAAACCTGCACCACCACGTCACTGGCACCTTATCCGGCTCGACACGGACCAAAATGTATCGTAGCTCAGCGAAATTATGCGCACAAGAAATATTACCCGTCACAATCCGAGGTAAAAATATAAAACCATCCGACAAATAAAAAGACAAGACATTTATAGTGGAAAAATGTTATAAAAAAACACTTTTGTTTATTATTCTCATACAACCTTCTCGGTTGGTTCCTGCTGAAAGACTGACTGTCGTCATACAAATATCAGAACGTTCTCGGTCTTTCGTTAAGTTTATATACATATTTGCTTAATACATCGACTGCAGAGTTGCAATACTCATGCAGTTCGATACATTATTCTTAATTAATGACCCGGCTATTATTACTGTACCTGTTTAGACCACCAATAAGTTTTTATTTGCATTATCAGCCTACGAAAAAATTAAAGAGTTTAAATAATCTGGGTTCCTTTATTGAATAATTTGGAAGGGATCTTATTTCGACACAAATGGACTAATGTATTATGAAAAGTACCGAAAATTGTGTCCGATCGAAAGATAGGGCATTAGATCAGCTGATATATTGTGCATTTTCTATTTTGTGTTTGGTTTTTTGCTTATAATAAACATTGTTGTGGTCACCTGCAAGTGAAAACAAATGAGAGGTAGCAAGGATAGATGTAATTGTACGTAATGACTATGAAACTTACCCTACCATAGATATCCATTAGGGATCCACAGGCTGAGATATCGTAGTTTAGGCACCTGGGAAGAAAGAAGGAAATATTATATTAGGTATATCTTATTATAATAAAAAGAAAACAAAACTTACAAAAAGGGGCACGAGGCTTTGGGCCTGCTGCTGGCTGGAAATAAAATAAAACAAAATAGAATAGCTGACAGAAAATCAACTGTCACCGACGTTCAGCGGGTTGGCTATGACAGTTCGGAACAAGGGCCTGTTCACAGTGATAGGCCGAGTTGAGGTAGACATCAAATTGTTTCGCGTAGTAAATATCAGAATCTCAATTCCGAATGATGAGAGGAGCGGGATTTTTGAATCGTTGGCAGGTTCTGATTGGCAATCCCGCGATCGGAAGATCTTAAATGAATCTCTCTGGTAGCGGGTATCCGAGATTGTTGTTACCTACACCTCGGACGAGGGTCTGTTGCTTATGCTGGAGGAAACCCTCGGCATTGTGCGTACAGTCGTCGGTTAGACCATACCTAAGAAAAGTACATAATAGGTTTAAACACACAAGTCGTAAAAGTGTAATCCAGTATTCAAAAATAAGATACGCTGAAAAGTTAAAAAAGCGGAAATAAATAAGGATTAACTAAAAATCCATAAAACTAAACAGAAAGTATAAAGTGAATAGAAAACAATATAAAGTGCCAATTAAACGTGTACATAAGAAAGAAATAAAAAAAAAAAAATAAAAAAAAAATATTTGCAAAAAAAAAGAAGAAAAGTGAAGTCCTATAATTATAGGCAAACATCCCAAAGTTACTGGATCCTATAAACAGCTGTTTGCCAAAGAGCCGTCAAAACGAGAGGTCAGTTGGCGGTCATTGGCTGTCCACCTGCATACAATAGGAAGTCGTGACCGCCAAAATTTTTTTTGTGTGACCGACCAATAGATCTTTATGCGTGCACACCGGTTGGTAGGACATGCTGTAACGCAATAAGCCACCATTCAAATCTTCGAATAGAAGGATTATTCCGACGGCAGCAACTTGGAAATGCTTGGAACGCTCATAAGTTTTGTTCAGTGTTGCAAAAATAATTTGTTTCAATTCAGTTAAGTTAATTTTTTCGTATTAGTATTAAGATAAGCGTGACTTTTTTGATTGATTAATTCTTTCGTTTTCATTCGATTCTATACTTATCAAATTTCCTTGTTTTGGACCAACGCATCAATGGGGAAGTCTTAGGCCACGGATTTCCAGGTAGGGTGGGTATTGGCCGCGCTCACAACACCAACGAGCGCTTCTCAAGGTGGTAATTGTCCGTCCGCTGTCAGTAGGGAATAAATTTGTCTCGGCACGATTTATGTGTTGTGGTAGGTACCGCTGAACGGGGACAAGAATCCCCCCATTTCCGACGAGTTCCGCCGCGCAGAACTAGCGTGCCACGTTTCCGGAATTCAACATTCTCTTTCCGCTTTCCACTTGTCCTATCCTGAGATCCCCATCCGGTAATCCTTTCCTTTTTTTTTATCTTAACTACCTTCCAATCCTCATCCCTGCCTATTATAAATGGCGCCCAACGTATGTTTGTCCTTGTCTTCAGTCCTTTATGTTGTGTAAGTCCACAATTGAATTCATTGTCAACACCAAGGAACCCATAAGTCTTCAACTGAGAAGTCTCTGACATGTCAGATGAATTGCGATGAGTTCCTTGACGTTGACAACGAAAACAATTGGAACCCTGTTTGTATTGCGTCTTTTCTACTTCTATCTCTTTCATGTCACCTTTTTACTTTTCTATCTCAAATTTCAATTTTCACTTTCATGTTGTATCGTCATCTTAGCTTCATGTGTATAGTGGCCCTGTTCGATGAGAATCATCGTGACTTGCAGCACTGTCACATCCTTTAGTTTCTACTCAGTGTGTTGTTGTCTTCTTCTCCAAGTCTTCCAGCAAAGTCCCCAGGATAGACTGGAATTGCGGGAGCAGAGGAAAACAACTGTGTGTCCTTGTTCATCTATGGAACAGATTTACCACTTTGAGAAAAAAAATGAGAATTTTAGTCCGTCTGCAGTCTTAGATATTTTTTTTTGTCCAAAACAGTTCAAGTCGTCGTCAACAATTACCGCCGAAGACAGCTACCAGAAACACCCCCGACAGATTATACAAATACAAACCCAAATAACTTTGAAGGTCATTTATTGCCTCATTTATGAATGTACATACTTCGATAATACAATAGTCTAAACTCACTAAAACTCACAGCAAAACTTACACTATTCACATACACATTCTTATTGTTTCATATCTTACGCAGCATGATTCTGTTGCTTAAAACTATTAAAACAATATTCATACCTATAATATTATAGCAACACACATATTTTGAGTTACTACCTACCTATATACTGTTTCTTATTACAATTTCCTAATATACATATTACTCATATACTTTTCTTAACATATCTATGCTAATACTTTTTTTCAGCTTATACTTATTATACACTATTTATTTTCTAATACATATTTATTTCCCCAAATACATATAAACTGATTAAGTATAGAGACACATCTAAAAGTAATATCATTACATAGCCGAGGTACAATATTAAATTAAACTCACGATTAAGTTTTCGTTAAATCCGCGTCAGTATTCGTATCTCTGTAGAAATTCGTTCATCTTCGTTTCGTCCATTCTCGCCCGTAGTGTCTACAATATAGTCCTCAGCAAGTAATTATGAGTTCGGCTGAAAAAGAAAAGGAAATAAGAAGATTAAGAAGAGATAGTTTATTTTTTGAAAATAGAATGATTACCAGGTCAATTTCACAACAACAAAAATCGTCGACGGGTATAATGCCGAGAGTACAGCATACTCCAGTAGGCGGCGGGAGACCAACTCAAGACCCGTCCAATGACAACGCAGTCCTTCCGTCAACCGATCAGAATTGGAACCGTGCCATCGGTCCAGATTCTAACCTAGCTCCTCCCAGCCATCATTTCACCAATTTAGGTGCAGTGCCAAAACTGCGAGGCACACCATTGCCTGGTAGAGAAAAAGCTCAAGTGGTTTCCAACAGCAACGTTAACATTGATCAGGACATTCCAACACCTGATTTTTCCCAGAGTCGTTCCACTAGTGCTGATTCCATTCCAGCACCGCCATATAGCGAAATTAGCATTGTAGGCGCAGCAGGGGGCAGGTCCCAAAACCATAGTGCAGGAACATTAGTAGGGCCTAATGAAAGGCAACAACAATCAGTAGGTCAGCCAAACAGCGGACAGTCCAAACCAAAAATTCCGTCTGATTTGAAAGCTTATGTCAACTTGGCTTTGGTCAATGCTTTCTCGTCGCTGAAAGAATCTCTAAGGGGAGAAATCTCCGAAGACCTAAAAACAGAGATGAGAAATAGTTTCTTAGGGTTCACAAACGAGATAAATCACCTTTTTCGTCAGAATGCTCAAGTAGGAGCCGACATTCCGAACGTTCATCCTCAGCCTGTAGTTCCACACCAACCTGTAGTCCAACCACAGCCTTCAGTCCAATACCAGCAACCACCTGTTGTTCCTCCACAACAAGTCCGTCACGATCGTTCGCAGCTGGATGCATCCTCAAGGACATTTGTTGCTGTAGGGGGGCATAACAGACAAAATAATAATTATAATAGGTCGAATCAACAATATCATCAACAACAAAATGCTTACACTCAAGTTCCGTCTCAGTATAGTCGCAATCCTCCTGGCGGATACCACTATAGTCCACCACTTCACTCCATTCCAACTGGTCCTCGTCAAGTAGGGGGAGGTGCGATTAAGATCGACAAGTGGGGTCTCAGCTTCGACGCAAACCAGAGAGTCTTGATGTCGAAGACTTCATATTCCGACTTGAGACACTCCAAAGTCAGTACGACTGTCCATGGACCGAAATCATGAGGGACTTCCATCTCCTTCTCGCAGGTGCAGCTCATGAATGGTATTGGCAATACCAACGCTCCAATTATCGTCCTGATTGGCCAACACTACGAGACGCTTTGAAGCGACAGTTCCGAAATTCGAAATCCGATTTCGAAATCATTCGCGATATCCTAGATCGTAGGCAGGGCACCGGAGAGACAAGCGACGAGTATTTCACTGCGATACAGAAGCTGAGATCTCAGCTTCGAGTTCAGATGCCAGAAGTTGACTTGGTACGGATCCTCAAACGTAACCTCAGCGAGAGGATTGGAAAGTTGGTCTACCCGATGAACATTTTCACGTTCGAGCAACTTTAAGATGTATGCAGAGATGCAGAGAATGCGTTTCCTAATAGGGAGCCACCAAGACAACAGCGCTCGCAGCCACGATTCATGGTCAATGAGCTCGACTATGGCGACGACCATTATCAGCAGGAGGAACAGTTTGCGGCAATGCAATATACCAATGTTCGTCGGAATCCTCCACGGAGACAGGCTGACCAACGAAATTGGATTTGCTGGAACTGCAAGGCTGAAGGGCACAACTTTATGGATTGTCCGTCCGCATATTTTGTTACAGATGCGGACAAGAAGGTGTAATAACACCAAAGTGCAGGCGTTGTAACCCGGAAAACCGGTCGATGAACGTGATGTCGGCGGGGGAGTCACGTTCGACTCAAACCCCGGAACAATAACAACAACTAGGGAATCTGAGTCGCAAGTGGAACTAGGGGAGAGGCAGCCTTCACTAGAGGAAGGCGCCAACAAGATAACGATTTTGAAGAGGGAAGAAAGTAAGAAGGTTGATACACATAGTAATAGATTAGAAATTAAGCCACTTCATGTTAGGATTAGGGACTATAATTCAGCTAGGGATAGAATATTTAAAGAAAACAGGATGGGCATATCAAACAAAATCATTAAGACTAGGAATAGATATCAGATACGGAAAGGAATCAGGAAAGCAGTGGCGTCTACACAGTTAAACACCACAACTGATCCTAGACCGTATGCAAAAATAAAATTATTAGATAGGGAAATATACGGCTTACTAGATAGCGGAGCCAGCATCAGCATTCTAGGCAAAAACTGTATGCAGCTTATAGAAGCGTTGAATAAACCCATACTGAAGACAACTTCTAATGTAAAAACTGCGGATGGGAAAACTCAGCCAATAGTAGGAAGAATTCAAGTGCCGGTGACCTATAAAGAACAAAAACATTTAATAACTTTTTATGTAGTGCCAAATTTAGACCAAGAACTTTACCTGGGGGTTGACTTCTGGAAGGCGTTCCAAATAGCCCCGCAAGTCATCAGTGCTATTAGCGCAACCGAGCCAGCTAAACAAAGTGTTCCGGATGTTGATTCCCACGACCTAACGTATGAACAATCGTCCGCGCTGGAAGCAGTCAAGGAGAGGTTCCTATGTTTTACCAGGCATGGATTGGGGAAAACACAGGTTGAAGAGCACATCATCGATACCGGAGATGCGGCCCCGGTCAAGCAGCGACACTACCCTGTGTCTCCAGCGATACAGGCCCTGCTATATGAGGAGATCGACCGAATGTTGAGGCTCGGCGTTATTGAGGAGAGTGAGAGTCCGTGGTGTTCGCCAATGGTCCTCAAACGGAAGCCAGGCAAAAACCGTGCGTGCTTGGACTCAAGAGCGCTTAACACCTTGACGAAAAAGGACGCTTACCCTCTCCCTCATATCGAGGGATATCCCTCAGTCGTCTTCCAGACACCTACTTCATTAGTAGCGTCGATCTCAAGGACGCATTTTGGCAGATACCGCTGGAGAGGCAGAGTAGGGAAAAAACTGCGTTCGCGGTACCGGGAAGACCCTTGTACCAGTTTAGAGTCATGCCCTTTGGGTTGTGTAACGCAGCCCAAAGGATGTGTCGCTTGATGGACAAGGTGATTCCCGCAAGATTGAGGGACCGCGTCTTCGACTATCTGGATGATCTGCTCGTGATAGCACCGGATTTCGAGACCCATCTTGCACTGCTGGGCGAAGTTGCTGAGTGCCTGAGGAAAGCCAATCTCACCATCAACGTGAACAAGTCCAAGTTTTGCTTCAAAGAACTGAAGTACCTGGGGTTCATCGTTGGTGGTTGGAAACTGAAAACCGATCCTGAGAAGGTCAAGGCTATCTCAGAATTCCCGCTTACAAAAAGCCAAAAACAGGTACGCCGGTTCCTCGGTCTAGCAGGTTGGTACAGAAGATTTATCCGGGATTTCTCTACCTTGATTGCTCCTATCACGGACACCCTGAAAAAGAAAAATGAAAAATTTATAATGACAAATGAAGCACTCGAGGCCTTTGAGAAACTCAAAAGCGCATACAACCACACCAGTACTCGTCCACCCAGATTTTGCCAAAAGATTTTACATCCAGTGTGATGCATCTGAGTCCGGGATTGGTGAAGTCTTGTTCCAAAAGAACGAGAAAGCAGAAGAGTCGCCAATCTCCTACTTTTCACAAAAACTAAATGCGGCTCAGAAGAACTACAGCGTCACCGAGAAAGAGTGCATGGCTGCTGTAATGGCAATACATAAATTTCGCCCATATGTGGAGGGGATGGACTTCACAGTCATAACCGACCATTCAAGTTTACGGTGGCTCATGAGTCTCAAAGATCTGAGCGGGAGACTAGCGCGATGGAGCCTCAAGCTACAAGCGTTCACGTTCAACATTGAACACCGAAAAGGCTCGTTAAATGTAGTACCTGACACCTTGTCCCGAATATATGTTGAAAGTGTCGATGTCCAACATGTTGTGCCGTTAATTGACTTGGATTCGGAGGAGTTTCAGTCGGAAGAATATCGCAGCCTAATAACCACGATAAGTGAGCATCCAGAAGAACTCCCGGATCTTAAAGTAGACGACAATTTCGTGTACAAGCGCTCTCACCTGGAGGCTTTGGGTCCCTTCCGGTCTAACCGAGCAGCTGATTGCTAAGGCTCATGACCCACCTCATGTGGCTCACGGTGGCATATCGAAGACACTACACAGGATTCGGCAGTACTTCTACTGGCCGAATATGACTGTGCAAATTCGTGATTACGTGTCTAACTGTTCTGTACGTAAACAGTAGCCGTGTTTTTTTGAGCTTTTATCTCAGCAAAGCAAAGTAAAGTAGGCTTTTCAGCACGCTAATTACAACAACTATTGCGAGTCCCGAAGTGTCAATTGGAATGTAGTTGTTGTAATTGCGTGCTGAAAATCCTACTTTGCTTTGCTTTGCTGAGATCGAAGCTCAAAAAAACTCGGCTAGTGTAAGTCGTCAAACCAGATATTCCGTCCCCCAATTAAAAACAATTTCAAAACATCTCGTCCGTTTGAGAAAATCTACATTGATTTTCTCGGTCCATATCCCCGTTCGAAGTCTGGTAATTGTTATGTGTTTGTAGTCCTCGATCATCTGTGAAAGTTTGTTTTGTTGAAAGCCCTGAGAAATGCAAGTACTGTAAATGTCGTCAAATACCTCCAGAATGACATATTCAACGTGTTTGGTGTACCAAAGGTAATACACTCAGACAATGGAAAACAATTTCTTTCAAAAGACTTCCAAAGCCTGATCGAAAAATTCGGGATACGTCACTTTAAGACGGCGTATTATTCGCCGCAGTCAAACGCCTCGGAAAGAGTGAACACGACATTACTAGCCGCTATACGGTCATACATAAAGAATGACCAGCGCCACTGGGATCTACATCTAAGCGACATAGCATGCGCCCTGCGAAGTTCAGTACACACTACAACAGGAGTTTCACCATACTTCGCCCTGTTTGGTCTGAATATGATGACGCATGGTAGTTTTTATGGACTGGCACAAAAGCTTAATGCGGTAGAAGACAGCGAACTACAAATGCTCCCTCTACAATTACGTCTGCAATGTCTACGCGACAAAATAAAAGACATCATAGCAAAGGCAAATGAGAAGTCCGCGATAAAATATAACACTCGTACACGAAACGTTCATTTCGTACCTGGGCAAGAGGTCTTCCGAAGGAATTTTGTCCTTAGTGACACTTCGAAGTACCTAGCCGCAAAACTCTGTCCAAAATACGTTAAGTGTAGAGTAGTTAAAGCGATCGGGAATAGCATGTACGAATTGGAAAACCTAGCGGGTAAAAGAATAGGTATATTCCATGATAAGGACATTAAACAATGAAAATTAAGAGTACCTGATGCACCTTTGCTATTAATTTGTGATATTTACGTCACGACTGATCTGTGTGGTTGCTTTTCTGTAGTGTATACTCTATCTTAGTATTATTTATTCACCCTGGCTTACGTTTATTTATTTATTTATATTTTATAGTTAGTTTATGTATTTATATATTAGTCTCTTAAGGATTTATGTTCACTAGTGTTCAACTTCTATTTATTTATTTATATATTGGTGTCAATTTATTTATTTGTAGCCATTAAGTTCTTGTATATAATGTATAACGCAGTTTATGTTATCAAGTCATTCCCTTCATGTTATTTATTGAGCATATTTATTTATTTATTTATTATTTAGATATAAGTATGTGTTATTTAACTTCAGTGATGTATCTAGCTAAATATTTATTATATTAACCTATTTACTAACCTATGTTATAAATTATTTATTAACCTATGTACTAACCTCTTTTGTCGGTCGCAGTGGCTTAGTGGTTAGTGTGTTGGACTACTAAGCGAGGGGTTCAGGTTCGAATCCCGCAAAAACCCAATTTCCAACTCAGGGTTTTTTCACTGCGCCACCTCTCGCGAACGTCTGACAAACATCTGAGAGTATAACTGTCATGAAAGAGCTTCTCAATTAGCCGTTTGGAATCGGCATAAAATTGTAGATCCCTTCCATTCGTTCCAAAAATGAAAACTCACACAAAACGAATGGTTGCGAGAAGCTAGGCCTAGGGTCCCTACGGACCTGTTGCGCCAAAAAAAAAATTATATTATTATTACTAACCTCTTTACTAACCTATTTGTTCACCTAGTCAATGATTTATTTACTAACTTATTTATTACTAGCTGTGCCCGCAACTTCGTACGCGACGTGAGACTGTGTAATTTCCAATAAAAGAGATACTAATAGTTAAGTTTCAATACATGAGATAATTATATTTTTTTATGATAATTTTTTTACAAAGCTTCTTGAAATACAATATGTATTTGAGGTTCTGTTGCCTGGAGCATACACAAATTTGTACCCACACCAACAATAAATCAAACAACATAATTCACCTATATCTTCTTTACTTCTTGAATTCTTCAATTCTTTACTGTAAGGTAGGTATCACCGTAGGTACTATAACAACCGTTAAAACAAAAAAGTGCCGACAGAAGTTATTACTTGAACATTTACGTGTGTATTTTTCGAATCGTCAGGAATTTTACTGCGCAGAAAATATTTAAAACTGTTTTGGGAGTAAAAACAGCGAAAAAAAAAATCGACAACAGCGCCACCTATCGGATCCAAAACTATCCTATCTTTCTAGCTGCATACAACCATGCACACAAACAAAGTTTCATTGAGATCGGTTGAGTTTCTCAAAAAGTCGACAACAGTGCCACCTATCGGGTCCAAAACTATACTAACTTTCTTGCTGCATGCAACCATGCACACACACAAAGTTTCATTGAGATCGGCTGAGTTTCTCAAAAAAGCGACAACTGCGCCACCTATCGGGTCCAAAACTATCCTAACTTTCTTGCTGCATCCAACCATGCACACATACAAAGTTTCATTGAGATCGGCTGAGTTTCTCAAAAAAGCGACAACTGCGCCACCTATCGGGTCCAAAACTATCCTAACTTTCTTGCTGCATCCAACCATGCACACATACAAAGTTTCATTGAGATCGGCTGAGTTTCTCAAAAAAGCGACAACTGCGCCACCTATCGGGTCCAAAACTATCCTAACTTTCTTGCTGCATCCAACCATGCACACATACAAAGTTTCATTGAGATCGGCTGAGTTTCTCAAAAAAGCGACAACTGCGCCACCTATCGGGTCCAAAACTATCCTAACTTTCTTGCTGCATCCAACCATGCACACATACAAAGTTTCATTGAGATCGGCTGAGTTTCTCAAAAAAGCGACAACTGCGCCACCTATCGTGTCCAAAACTATCCTAACTTTCTTGCTGCATCCAACCATGCACACGTACAAAGTTTCATTGAGATCGGCTGAGTTTCTCAAAAAAGCGACAACTGCGCCACCTATCGGGTCCAAAACTATCCTATCTTTCTTGCTGCATCCAACCATGCTCACATACAAAGTTACATTGAAATCGGTTGAGTTTCTCAAAAAAAGCGACAACTGCGTCACCTATCGGGTCCAAAACTATCCTAACTTTCTTGCTGCATCCAACCATGCACACATACAAAGTTTCATTGAGATCGGTTGAGTTTCTCAGAAAATGGACAACAGCGCCACCTATCGGGTGTCGGTTTCTCGGTGTCGATGACGCGGTGTCGTTTTAGAAGTAACCCAAATTCATTGATTTCTTCCCATCTAAAAGTGTCCAACGCGCCTAAAGAAGTAATAACTTCAAAAAAAAACCTTGAACTCAATTTCTATATACACCACCACCACCATGTACGATTGTACGTCCATCAGCGCACGTCATCAGCCACCTGCGCATTTCCTCAGAAACACATTGTCGTTGTTGATTACATTTTACATACCCATTCATGTCGCATACTTCTCTTTCGTTTCACTTAATCGGAGAAAACACCACGCAGTTTTTTTTTACATGAACGTGCTTGTGCGATGTGCGCCATCCAACCACCCCAAAGCAGAACAATGATCAAGAACCGCGGTTGCTGATAAAGTTCGATTTGAGAAAATAAATTTATTTTTTTCGTGTTAGATTTTAGGTTGTAGCTCAGCTTCTAGAGTACATAGAAAGCTGATTGATGGCTTGAAATAACTGTGAAAGTGTTGGCTCTCCAAAGGATTTTATTTTGTTTGCATTGATTAAGAATTGTTTGAGTAATGGCGACTTAAAGGCAGTAAAGTCAGGAAAAAAAAGACATTTTGGTCAAAAACGCTCCCAAAAAATAGGCTTGTCAATGAAAGGAATAGCCTATGTGTTTCTCAGAATCTAAACTAACATTTCAAAAAAAGTTTCATCAAAATCTGTACAGTAGTTTTCACGTCAACCGCGAACATATGAAAACGGCTACAGTTTTATTATATTTATAGATTTATTATTTAGATATAAGTATGTGTTATTTAACTTCAGTGGTGTATCAAGCTAAATATTTATTATATTAAGCTATTTACTAACCTATGTTATAAATTATTTATTAACCTATGTACTAACCTCTTTACTAACCTATTTGTTCACCTAGTCAATGATTTATTTATTAACTTATTTATTACTAGCTGTGCCCGCAACTTCGTACGCGACGTGAGACTGTGTAATTTCCAATAAAAGAGATACTAATAGTTAATTTTCAATACATGAGATAATTATATTTTCTTATGATAATTTTTTTACAAAGCTTCTTGAAATACAATATGTATTTGAGGTTCTGTTGCCTGGAGCATACACAAATTTGTACCCACACCAACAATAAATCAAACAACATAATTCACCTATATCGTCTTTAGTTCTTGAATTCTTCAATTCTTTACTGTAAGGTAGGTATTACCGTAGGTACTATAACAACCGTTAAAACAAAAAAAAAATATACATCAGGCACTCTGGGAGTGCCGACAGAAGTTATTACTTGAACATTTAAGTGTGTATTTTTCGAATCGTCAGGAATTTTACTGCGCAGGAAATATTTAAAACTGTTTTGGGAGTAAAAACAGCGAACAAAAAAATCGACAACAGCGCCACCTATCGAATCCAAAACTATCCTATCTTTCTAGCTGCATACAACCATGCACACATACAAAGTTTCATTGAGATCGGCTGAGTTTCTCAAAAAAGCGACAACTGCGCCACCTATCGGGTCCAAAACTATCCTAACTTTCTTGCTGCATCCAACCATGCACACATACAAAGTTTCATTGAGATCGGCTGAGTTTCTCAAAAAAGCGACAACTGCGCCACCTTTCGGGTCCAAAACTATCCTATCTTTCTATCTGCATCCAACCATGCACACATACAAAGTTTCATTGAGATCGGTTGAGTTTCTCAGAAAATGGACAACAGCGCCACCTATCGGGTGTCGGTTTCTCGGTGTCGATGACGCGGTGTCGTTTTAGAAGTAACCCAAATTCATTGATTTCTTCCCATCTAAAAGTGTCCAACGCGCCTAAAGAAGTAATAACTTAAAAAAAAACCTTGAACTCAATTTCTATATACACCACCATAATGTATGTACGATTGTACGTCCATCAGCGCACGTCATCAGCCACCTGCGCATTTCCTCAGAAACACATTGTCGTTGTTGATTACATTTTACATACCCATTCACGTCGCATACTTCTCTTTCGTTTCACTTAATTCGGAGAAAACACTACGCAGTTTTTTTTTAACATGAACGTGCTCGTGCGATGTGCGCCACCCAACCACCCCAAAGCAGAACAACGATCAAGAACCGCGGTTGCTGATAAAGTTCGATTTGAGAAAATAAATTTATTTTTTTCGTGTTAGATTTTAGGTTGTAGCTCGGCTTCTAGAGTACATAGAAAGCTGATTGATGGCTTGAAATAACTGTGAAAGTGTTGGCTCTCCTAAGGATTTTATTTTGTTTGCATTGATTAAGAATTGTTTGAGTAATGGCGACTTCAAGGCAGTAAAGTCAGGAAAAAAAGCACATTTTGGTCAAAAACGCTCCCAAAAAATAGGCTTGTCAATGAAAGGAATAGCCTATGTGTTTCTCAGAATCTTAACTAACATTTCAAAAAAAGTTTCATCAAAATCTGTGCAGTAGTTTTCACGTCAACCGCGAACATAGAAAACGGCTACAGTTTTATTATATTTATAGATATAGATTTAACTATTTATTTATTTACCTAGTATCGTTTCTTTATCTATTATCTATATTATCTGTTATTTATTACGCATGTTTATCTAGATGTTAAATTATTATTCATTCGTAGCTTATCCTAAGTTTATTACTGTTTATGTAAAAGCACAATCCAAGAAAAAGCACTCACATAAGACTATAGCCCGGCTAACACATTGTGGGTTCTTCACCACGTCTCGAAACAATACTTTTGTTTGTTTTGGGATGACCCTTGTCACTGTCTTTGTTGTTGCTTATGCTGGAGGAAACCCTCGGCATTGTGCGTACAGTCGTCGGTTAGACCATACCTAAGAAAAGTACATAATAGGTTTAAACACACAAGTCGTAAAAGTGTGATCCAGTATTCAAAAATAAGATACGCTGAAAAGTTAAAAAAGCGGAAATAAATAAGGATTTAAAACACAGAACATTATACATTGACACTTAACTAAAAATCCATAAAACTAAACAGAGAGTGTAAAGTGAATAGAAAACAATATAAAGTGCCAATTAAGCGTGTACATAAGAAAGAAAAAAAAAATAAAAAAAAAATATTTGAAAAAAAAAAAGAAGAAAAGTGAAGTCCTATAATTATAGGCAAACATCCCAAAGTTACTGGATCCTATAAACAGCTGTTTGCCAAAGAGCCGTCAGAACGAGAGGTCAGTTGGCGGTCATTGGCTGTCCACCTGCAAACAATAGGAAGTCGTGACCGCCAAAATTTTTTTTGTGTGACCGACCAATAGCTCTTTATGCGTGCACACCGGTCGGTAGGACATGCTGTAACGCAATAAGCCACCATTCAAATCTTCGAATAGAAGGATAATTCCGACGGCAGCAACTTGGAAATGCTTGGAACGCTCATAAGTTTTGTTCAGTGTTGCAAAAATAATTTGTTTCAATTCAGTTAAGTTAATTTTTTTGTATTAGTATTAAGATAAGCGTGACTTTTTTGATTGATTAATTCTTTCGTTTTCATTCGATTCTATACTTACCAAATTTCCTTTTTTTTGTATTATTATTTTTGTTGTAACTCTTTATGAATTATTGTATAGTGAGAACAATTTGGGGACAGAGTTGACAGTCAATTTTTTTTGTTGTGGCGTAGGTGCACCTTTTTTTTGTTATCTGACAACCAGTTTGTGTCCTCCTGTGCTTGTTTCAAATATATATATCCATACGTCCAAACCTACACCGAGCTCGATTTAGGTAGAAATTCGGGAAGTTTAAGGGAATTCAGTGACCATCGGGTGGGGACAGAATTGGGTTAGAAAAAAAAAAAAAAAAAAAAAAGGAGAGAGGAAAGAAAGATAGCCCTGTAACAGAGTGGAATGTCCATGTTCCCAAAGTGCTCAAACTCAATATTGTTAGTGTTTTCTCACAAAATTTGTTGTTTATTTACTTTTGCATTGTTTACACCTTTTTAAGGTTCCGTACCCAAAGGGAAAAAACGTAACCTTATTAGTTTCGCTCGGATGTCTCTCCGTCTGTCTGTCTGTCTGTCTGTCTGTCCGAACCCACAGCCAATTTTGTTACCAGGTCTACCTCAAGAACCGATTGACATAGGAGGCTTAAATTTACACACAACATCCGGTATAACCTCTAGTTAAACGACAAATACCAATGGAAGGAATACATCGATTGGTTTTGGATTAATTAGTAATCTGGTGAAAAAAATATTTTCATTTGCCCAAAAAACGGTTTATTTCTTGATTCACAAAAAAATACATAAATTCCTTTTTTGTAGATCATGTTCTTATCTATATATGTGCTGAATACTGTTTTGCCGAAAAGTTAATAGTTTACAAGATATTTTCAAAAAAGATAATTTTACCATGTAAAAATCATTGCTCTCATTTATGTTCTAATCTACTACGCAGTTGTGAACAATTGACCCCATCAAAGACACCAGGGCTGTCGCTTCATAATTTCGTTGGGGAATATAAAAAATTGTTTGGGGAGTACAGAACAAAATAAAAGTAATATATTTTTAGTCAATAGTTTTTCAATTGGGACAGGTCGCATACAGAATGGAAAATTGGCGTGGGTTGGGTACTAGCTTTGTATATACAAAGGTACTAGGTAATAATTAGAAAATGAGATTCATGTGCGAGTAATTTTTGAGAGTAAAAATATTAAGTAATTAAATTAAACTAAATTGTGATGAATTCATGAAGAGGGGAAAGATTGAATGATATAGATTTCAAATAATATCTGATGTGTTGGACTTTAGCCAAACACGGAACCTTCGGTGCGCGAGTGACACTCGCACTTGGCCAGTTTTTTTTTTCTTTGCTTTCGTTTTTTTTTGATAATGAGTTGAGTGGTTATAAAGTAACCAATTACAATAAATTAAACACACGCTTAATAGGAAGAACCTTTTAATGTTTTTTTTTTTTTTTGGGACATACATATGAGCCCATGATGTCTTATTGAGATTCTGAATTTTCAGGGGGTGAAGTATGGTAAGTTACATTTCTGTCGGCGGATGAACTGAGCTGTTTTGGACCAACGCATCAATGGGGAAGTCTTAGGCCACGGATTTCCAGGTAGGGTGGGTATTGGCCGCGCTCACAACACCAACGAGCGCTTCTCAAGGTGGTAATTGTCCGTCCGCTGTCAGTAGGGAATAAATTTGTCTCGGCACGATTTATGTGTTGTGGTAGGTAACGCTGAACGGGGACAAGAATCCCCCCATTTCCGACGAGTTCCGCCGTGCAGAACTAGCGTGCCACGTTTCCGGAATTCAACATTCTCTTTCCGCTTTCCACTTGTCCTATCCTGAGATATACAAAGGTACTAGGTAATAATTAGAAAATGAGATTCATGTGCGAGTAATTTTTGAGAGTAAAAATATTAAGTAATTAAATTAAACTAAATTGTGATGAATTCATGAAGAGGGGAAAGATTGAATGATATAGATTTCAAATAATATCTGATGTGTTGGACTTTAGCCAAACACGGAACCTTCGGTGCGCGAGTGACACTCGCACTTGGCCAGTTTTTTTTTTCTTTGCTTTCGTTTTTTTTTGATAATGAGTTGAGTGGTTATAAAGTAACCAATTACAATAAATTAAACACACGCTTAATAGGAAGAACCTTTTAATGTTTTTTTTTTTTTTTTTTGGGACATACATATGAGCCCATGATGTCTTATTGAGATTCTGAATTTTCAGGGGGTGAAGTATGGTAAGTTACATTTCTGTCGGCGGATGAACTGAGCTGTTTTGGACCAACGCATCAATGGGGAAGTCTTAGGCCACGGATTTCCAGGTAGGGTGGGTATTGGCCGCGCTCACAACACCAACGAGCGCTTCTCAAGGTGGTAATTGTCCGTCCGCTGTCAGTAGGGAATAAATTTGTCTCGGCACGATTTATGTGTTGTGGTAGGTAACGCTGAACGGGGACAAGAATCCCCCCATTTCCGACGAGTTCCGCCGTGCAGAACTAGCGTGCCACGTTTCCGGAATTCAACATTCTCTTTCCGCTTTCCACTTGTCCTATCCTGAGATCCCCATCCGGTAATCCTTTCCTTTTTTTTTTATCTTAACTACCTTCCAATCCTCATCCCTGCCTATTACAACATAAAAAAGCAAAACAAAAAACAAATTTTAATTCTGAAATTATTCTAAGAAAGTTGTCGCGACAGTAATTCTAATTGTATTGGTTATGGTTCACAAATGCTGTACATTTTTACTTAGCTGACATTCAACTAATTGTCAACATTAGTTCCTGATTATTAGTAAGGCCGCTTGATGTTATTTTGTCTATTTAACATGCGTCAAGTAGGGATGCATATTGTTGAGTTCTAAAATACAGATGAAATATAAGTAGTTTATAGCATTACAATATGTGTTGGAAATAATCATGAGGTCTTTGTATTTGTTACGGTTTGGCACGATGCACTACTTGAAGCTAGTCTCTTCAAGATAAGAACAGCAGATAACTCTCATCAAGTAGATAAGCTCAAAGGGAACAATGGAATTTGTTATTGCTTTCTATCAAAAGTTTTTATTTTTAGTATAATATGAAATGTAGACATTGCATTTAAGAAGTGGGCGAAAAATGTGTTTGGCGCTCTTTATCTTTAAATCACGTAATTTTTTTACTAGACTTTTTAAATACCAAAGAAATTAACACGAATAAATTGAAAATTGAAATTTAAGTTCAAAATCTCATAAGGAAACCACCCAAATTTTAAACTCATATAATGATAGCAACTAATTTGGCAAAAAGAGACTGGTTGTTTCATGTCTTAAAAAGGTGTACCAATTTTGCCAAAAAGTGCATAAATATTATGCATTGTCTAACTCTAATCTTAACATTGTATTTGAAATCCCGTATGCATCTTAGTAACAAATATAACTATGAAATGTAGGTACATACAGGGTGGTAGAATCTATTTAATGATTATAATTATAATGGTCAGGTAAGATTTTACCTTTCTCAGCTTAAGGGAAATAATTTTTGACAATGTTTTTAGAATCGACGGCGAAAAGTTCGATTGAAAAGAAGAAGCTGTTTCAAATCACAATTTACAATTTATTAAAGTTGATACGTTTACCAAATGATATGTTGAGTCGGCTAGGTCTATAATCCAAGTGGACGAGAGTTAGCATAAAATTATGGAATACCGCACAGAGAGAGAATGTGCAACGAGAAAAACCGACGTTAATCACAACAACAACCCCAGCTATTGTTATCTCTGCACTTAGAGCATAAAACGATAGCTGTTGAATTGTTGCTGTGATAAACCGGCACTAGATTTTTGCTTTATACGAATACAGTGAGTCTCAGCGTTAATTTAGACATATGATTTGGTAAAAAACAAAAAAAAAAAGAAATGAATGAAAATTACATTTGAAATACAAAAAATATATATTATTCTCAAACATCCCGGCCCCCTGGAACGAGTTTCAGGATGTTGGTAAAACTGCCAATTTTGTTATGGGACGAACGAAGCTTCCACGATTGGTTTTAACTGTAGCCACTCGGATGTGATTATCAGTGCCTGGATGGACGGTTTCGATTCTGCCCAGGAGCCATTTGGTTGGCGGGAGATTTGGCTCTTTGATGATCACAACGTCGCCAATCTTCAGATCAAGGCTCGGTTTCTGCCATTTAGGACGCTCTTGAAGGGTGGTTATGTACTCAGCATGCCAGCGTTTCCAAAACCCTTGGACCATGGTTTGTAGATGCTGCCAGTGCGATAGACGGTTTGGTGCTGTCATCAAATAACTGGGCTCAGGAACTGCAGTGTATGGTTCGCCTATAAGAAAATGGGCTGGTGTTAGCGGATTCAAATCTTGATCGGACAAAACACAAAGAGGACGAGAGTTCAAAATTGCTTCGAATTGACTGAGAACTGTGTATAGTTCTTCGAAGGTAAGGATAGTAGACCCAATCACCCGGCGCAAATGCAATTTTACGGACTTCACCCCAGCCTCCCAGAGGCCTCCAAAGTGCGGGGCTGAAGGTGGTATAAAGTGCCAGTCGGTCCCATCCATAGCCAGTTTAGCAGCGATATCCTCATTGTGTGTCTGCGACATGACCAGCCTTTGGAATTCGTTGAGGCATCGACGAGCCCCTTGGAAGTTCGTTCCGTTGTCGGTATAGACGTTGGAGCATTTACCTCGGCGGGAAACGAACCGTCGAAAGGCTGCGAGAAAAGCATCTGTGGTTAAGTCACTTACCAACTCCAGATGAATTGCCTTGGTGCACATACAAACAAACAAGGCAAAGTAGGCCTTAGAGAGTTTTGGGTTGCGGCCACGAGAAAGCTTGATGGTGAACGGACCTGCGTAATCACATCCTGTGTTGGTAAAGGGTCGACTTTGGTGGACACGTTGTGGCGGCAAATTCCCCATAAGTTGCGTACTTGTGATCTTCCGCTGCAGGAAACAGACTCGGCACGTATGAACTATTTTCCGGATGAGATTTCTGCTTCCCAATATCCAATATTGTTGGCGGATTATGGCAAATGTTTCTGATACCCCTGTATGGAAATATTTGTTATGTATGTCAGTGGCTATAAGAAAGGAAACATGGTTATTAGGCAGAAGAATGGGATGTTTCAAATTGAATGAAATATTAGCATGTTTTATGCGACCCCCAACTCGTAAGAGTCCATCTCTATCGACGAATGGCGAGTATCGCAGGAGCTTGCACTTGTTTGGAAGTTGACGAGTTTGTGAAAGGGTACGAATTTCACTCCCAAATGATTCGTGCTGGACGTGTCTCAGGATGAGTAGCCTGGCCGACCGAAGGGTTTCAAGCGAGAGGCCGCTCGAAAGTTTTGCGTATTTTGTGGGCTGACAGTTTTTAGCGAACCGAATGCAATAGCCCACTACCCTCACTAGTCGATTCCAGGATGAAATCTTTGAAATTAGTAAACTTAGGACATTTGATTCAACTGATGACGTTAAGACTTGCTTAGCGTGTCGTTCTTCCGCGGAAATATCTGGTTCATCTGATTTAGGCACTGAGAATTTTGATGTAGGCCAAAGTTCTCGTGACAGAGACAACCAGGATGGACCCGTCCACCATAGAGGATGATCCTTTAGGTTTGAAGGTAATACTCCACGCGATGCACAGTCTGCTGGATTGGATTCAGAAGCGATATGGTTCCAAGCATATCGAGGAATCTCTTCGAGAATGGCAGCTGTGCGATTTGCGACGAACGTAGTCCAGCGACAAGGCGGCGATGATAGCCAGTGAAGAACGATTTGCGAATCGCACCAAGCGAAAACCTTAACTCTGCGTTGGATCGACGATCTTATGAGAGTTATCAAGCGGCACAAAAGAAGAGCCCCACAAAGCTCGAGTCGGGGAATAGACACGGGTTTAAGCGGCGCTACCTTAGTCTTAGCTGCAACGATGGTGATTTTATAATTATTGTCAGCGAGTTTACAGCGAGTGTAAACGACAGCTCCGTATGCCGACGTTGACGCATCAGAGAACCCGTGGAGCTCAATTTCTTCTCCGTCCGTAGGAAACACGTTACGCGGAATCCTTAGCTCCTCGAAAGAATGAAGCTCCCGTTGATAGCTTGTCCATTGTGTTGCCAATTGCGATGGTAGTGGATCATCCCAGTCGAGGTTGAGTGCCGATGACCATAACTCCTGAAATAGGATTTTAAATAATATGACCGATGGAGCTAAAAATCCTAAAGGGTCAAAGATACGAGCGATCTCAGATAGCAACGTCCGTCTGGTTGGTGAGGTACAGAGGAGAGAGTCAGACATACGATAGGAGAATTCATCGGAGGTGGGACTCCAGTGCATCCCGAGCACCTTAGTCATTGCATTTGAGTGGTCGGGATCGAACCAAGAAAATTCGCAGTCTTCCTTGGGTAGTCGAACAAGCAGAGGCCAGCAATTTGAGTTCCACTTCCGTAATTCGAGTTTGCCATGCGACAGTAGTGCTACCAATTCCGACTGCAACTTGATTAGCTCGTCAGGTGAGCTTGCTCCCGTCATGATGTCATCGACATAAACATCGCTTAAGAGGACACGTGATGCATTCGGATACTGCGTTTGGTAATCAAGTGCGATTTGTTTCAAAACCCGAACCGATAAAAAAGGAGCCGATGCAGTTCCGTAGGTTACAGTGCGTAATTTATAGTGTGCAATGTCATCCGAAGGATTGTACCGCCAAACGATGCGCTGAAAGTTTGTATGTTTCTCGTCAACCCAGATCTGACGGAACATTTTAACTACGTCAGCAGTGAAAACGTACATGTGCTGGCGAAAACGCAACGATACTCCAATTAAATCACGTTGAATTGGAGGTCCAACCAGTAACTTGCTATTTAGTGAATTCCCGAAGGAATCCTTGGCCGAACCATCGAATACTACGCGGAGTTTCGTTGAAGAGCTTTGCGGCTTCAAAATGGCGTGGTGGGGCAGGTAGAAATGGTTTCCGGGGTTAGAAAAAACTTCATCTGAGGGAATGCGAGCCATGTGGCCAAGGCGAATATATTCGTCCATGAAATTACAATACATATCGCGAAGGTTTGGATCTCTGTGGAACCGACGCTCCATTGCATTTAAACGACTAACCGCGAGTTTGAGCGAAGTACCGAAGACTGGAGACGAGGTGTTAAAGGGTAACTGAACGATATATCTACCATCGGAGGAGCGCGAGAATGTCCTTCGAAAATGTTGTTCCGCGTCGTTATCACTGAATGAGTCATCTTGCGGTGGGGTGACTTCGTCTAGTTCCCAAAATCGTTGCAGCAGAACGTCAACATCCAGAAGAGAGTGAAGAGACGAAATGGACGAAAAATAAGATTGGCTGGAATCCAATAATTCCCCAGTTACCACCCATCCAAATGAAGTTCTTTGAGCAACTGGCACCCCCTCAGATCCCCGAATTTGATCACCTTCTAGGATGCACCACAGTTTATCTGCTCCGAGAAGTATGTAAACTGGACCAGGAACATTGAAGTTTGGATCAGCTAGCTCCAGCTCTTGTATATGCGACCAATTAGAAGCATCGAAAGGTCGGAATGGAAGATTGGAAGTTAATTTGTTTAAGATGAATGTGTCAACGAATAAGTGGGTTTGATTATAACGAGAGCAGAGCTTCAGCGTAATGCAGCCCTTAGTGTGACCAGCTTCGGTGGATGATACCCCAAGTATAGGGATTCGCGCATGTCTGCGAGGCAGTCCCAATCTCTGAGCAAACGATTCAACCACAAATGAAACTTGGGACCACGAGTCGAGCAATATCCTGCAGTTTATCGCATTGCCTTGATAATCCAGGACCTTAGCCAATATGGTTGGTAGTATTGTTTGCTTTGAAATGCAAACATCGATTGAATGGTTATTGACTATAGCTTGCACTTGCGCAGATGTTGAAGGTTGAGGTTCAGGTTGGTTTGAATGAAGCGACGAGGAGGTTGACTGGAGCGAAGAAGAGTTTGAATGGAACGAAGACGAGTTTGACGAGCGAGAGGAAGAAGGGTTGTCAGTGTTCGGGGGGTGAACTAACGAATGGTGACGTGACTTGCATACGCGACAGCGAAACGAAGAACGGCATTTGTTTGACGTATGACCAACGTGGAGACAATTGAAGCACAAGGATTTGGATTTCACAAGTTTACGACGCGATTCGATATCAAGTGCAATGAATTGTTCACACTGAGATAAACTGTGGGTATTTTCACACTTAGGGCACTGTGTGGGTTGCTGCGATTCTACGAAATGGGCTCGGATTTGACCTGATGTAGATTTATTACGCGATGAAATGGGACGAGATAAGGTTTGACAAGTTTCAAGCGCATCGCACCTTGATTGTAAAAATTTCAATAGTTCGTCGAAGGTGCAATCACTCCGTGAGCCGACATGTTCCGCCCAACTTTGCCGACTATCACTATCAAGTTTATTGAGTAACAAAAATATTAGCCACGGGTCGCGATCATTAGATCCGAGCGCATTAAGTCCGCGAATGACTTCATCAGCACCGTCTGTAACCTTGCGCAATGTATGGGTGTTACCGCTGTTTATGGTTGGAAGCGCCAGAAACATTTGAACATAGGATTGAACAATGAGGTGATTTCGATCATACCTGAGTTCTATACGATCCCAAGCCTCAAGATAATTGGCTTCCGAGATGGGTAGGTGCTTAATTAAATTTTCAGCATCATCGCGTAAAAACGATCGCAAATAGTGAAACTTTTGTGTCGCTGAGAGTTTCTTCTGACTATCTATCGTACCCATAAATGAATCCCGAAACGACGGCCAATCTTTATAGTTTCCCGAGAACGGCGATACGGTAAGTTGTGGTAAATTTATGCCCGAGGAACCTTCCGAATTCGAGTTTAATTTTTCTAAAAATGACGATTGCTGTTCAGCGAGTTGTTTCACAGCGGAGTTTTCACTTTCGTGATCAACCGAATGTCTTTCCCGAATGCATTTGACCAACTTTGCATGCGCAATGAAAAACCTATTTTCGTAATCAGCGAATTCGTTTTCGAGATCAACTACTTCGTCATCATCAGCCGCGGACTGTAAAACCTCCTGATGCAGTAGTGAAAACTCGGTCCAAGTTTCGTTTAACTTTGTTAATTTTATCTCTAACAATTCTAATGAAGTATCAGGCCCAATTGTATCAACGAATGACGCAGCACGCGTTAACCGACCTTTTGCATTCCCACGAACACGTTTTGCGGAAATCATAATCTGATTTTTTATATACCTATATATACCACAATCAAGTTATTATTAATCTTTGATTTTAACCACTATCGATGCCAATATGAATCCCGACACGTGTTCACACACATCCACAAATCTATTTCCCGAAATTGTCTAACCCGTCTAACTGTCTAATGAAATAAATGAATTCAATCATTCAATTAAAGAGAAACAAGCTCAAATAAATCCGACGAAGAAGGACCAATGACAATGTATTTTAGAATCGACGGCGAAAAGTTCGATTGAAAAGAAGAAGCTGTTTCAAATCACAATTTACAATTTATTAAAGTTGATACGTTTACCAAATGATATGTTGAGTCGGCTAGGTCTATAATCCAAGTGGACGAGAGTTAGCATAAAATTATGGAATACCGCACAGAGAGAGAATGTGCAACGAGAAAAACCGACGTTAATCACAACAACAACCCCAGCTATTGTTATCTCTGCACTTAGAGCATAAATCGATAGCTGTTGAATTGTTGCTGTGATAAACCGGCACTAGATTTTTGCTTTATACGAATACAGTGAGTCTCAGCGTTAATTTAGACATATGATTTGGTAAAAAACAAAAAAAAAAAGAAATGAATGAAAATTACATTTGAAATACAAAAAATAACAAAAAATATATATTATTCTCAAACAATTTTGCTCATCTATATCTATACATATAATAAAACTGTAGCCGTTTGATATGTTCGCGGTTGGCGTGAAAAATACTGCACAGATTTCGATGAAACTTTTTTTGAAATGTTAATTAAGATTCTGAAAAGGACATAGGCTATTCCTTTCATTGTCATGTCTATTTTTACCCGACTGGACACCGGGAGGGTTATGTGTTTCGCGCGTATCCTATGTATGTTCTTACGGGACACCCTGTAGCCCAATCGGCTTACCCGATTTTGAAGATTGAGGTGTCGTTAGATTCGTATTCTTTCCCGGAGTGTTATAAGCTAATAAAATTAAAATAAAAAAAAGTTACCTAATTTTAAAAAACCAAAAAACCCGACTGACTGTAAGAAAAAAACACTAGGTATACCTAACTATTTGGCAGTCGGAGGGTACTCAGATTTTTGTTTAGCTGTGTAAATATAGTCTCCTAGTCTCCGAATGTCAATTAGTTAGGTATAGTGTCTGGTTAATATTTTTTTAATGTTTTTTTCACAGTCAGTCGGGTTTTTTGGTTTTTAAAATTAATTTTTTTTTATTTGGGAGCGTTTTTGACCAAAATGTGATTTTTTTTTCTGACTTTACTGCCTTTAACTCGCCGTTACTCAAATAATTCTTAATCAATGCAAACAAATTAAAGTACAAATAGAGCCAACACTTTCATAGTTATTTCAATCCAACAATAAGCTTTCTATGTCCTCTAGAAGCTGAGCTACAACCAAAAATCTAACATGAAAAAAAAGAGAAGTATGCGACGTGAATGTGTATGTAATGTAATCGACAATGTGTTTCTGAGGAAATGCGCAGGTGTATGATGACGTGCGCTGATGGACGTACAGTCGTAAATTATGGCGGTGTATATAGAAATTGAGTTCAAGGTTTTTGTTTTAACGGTTGTTTTAGTATCTACGGTGATACCTGAAGTAGAGAATTGAAGAATTCAAGAAGTAAAGACGATATAGGTGAATTATGTTGTTTGATTTATTGTTGGTGTGGATACCTACAGTAAGGAAGTGGAGCTTTAGTAGTTACGCTGTTGAATTTAATTTTCTTAAATTGGTGTTTTAGGTTAATAGATTTGTTTGATTTATTTTTTCACATTGACAATGTTCACCGCTTTGTTTAATCTAGAAAATATGCCGTCGAGAAAACGGTCAAATCTTTCTCGAAGCTCAACAAGATCTAGAAAAATGAGACTAGTTAGATCACAGAAAACGGATGAAAAATATTGGACCCCATACACAAATAGTACTCCGTACTTAACTTTTATTATCTCTTTTATTGAAATTACACAGTCTCACGCCGCGTACGAAGTTGCGGGCACAGCTAGTTTATATATAAATCACTAAACGGCAAGAAATGTGCTGTTCTCTTCGTGGATACCACAAAAGCATTTGACATGGTTAACCACAATGTTTTTTTTCACAAATTATATTGTGTAGGATTTTTTCCCTTGGTTGTTTTACAAAAGTGCGCTATAAGAATTGTGGGGCAAACCGCTTGTCTCGTGCTATGGTTATATTCATAATATTGAAAATTCTACCGCTAAAACATTTTGTATTACTTTAAAATTCAACTTTTTTTTATGAGAGGTGGCTATTATGCAGAGTCCAATTTCTAACACCTACACTTTGCGTAGTAGTTTAAGTAATTTTGTAGTTTTGCCTACTTTTTGCACCTATTTGCTCAAAAACTTCTACTCCGTTGTATCCCGTAAACTGTAGTTCGTTTTCCTATGAATATTCGTGTTATAAGATCTTTACCCGAATTTCTAGGTTAGGTAAGGTTGGGAGGGCAGTTTTGCAACTGATGCAAATTTCACCCAGAAGCCATGAAGGCCCAATGTGAGTACCCTGTTTGTACATGTAAGGACATGTGGCTAACAAAACCACTTCGATCTGTTGAGGAATAGTTTTATGTCTGATAGGGGTACCCCTGCCAAGTCGTCCAGACTTTCGAAGAACCTAGCTCCCATACAGGATGAGCGGCGTTCCTGTAAAGCTGGGCAGTGGCATAGAGGATGTTCCACGGACTCTATTTCTTCCTCGTCTCTACAGCTTCTGCAGAAGTCATTTGCAAAAAGTCCTAGCCTTTTAGCCATGTTTCCTATGATGCAGTGTCCGGTTAAAACGCCGACGAGCATCCGGATTTGGCTTCTATTAAGGGAGATTAGGAACTTTGATCTTATGGTGTCAATCACAGGCCACAGACTTCGGGTTATGACGCAACCGATGGTGCTGCTCCATTGTTCCTTAGCCAGTTGTGTGATGACGCCTTCAATAAAAGTCTTGGCAGTGTTGAAAGGCGGTAACACCTCTCCGTCCGCTAGTTGAGGGTTCATATCAGAGCCGTATCTGGCCAATTCGTCCGCCTTTTCGTTCCCTTCCACTCCAACGTGTCCCGGAACCCAGCAGAGTAGAATTGAGTGATGACTTATAGCCCTGAGCGCCACGAGGCAATCTGTAACACATTTCGCATTCATAAGATTGGAGCCGATAGCTTTAAGTGCTGCTTGACTGTCCACACAGATGGTTATTTCCATTGCTGGTAGTCCCATCGATAAGATAGTCTGTGCTGCTTTTTTAACCGCATATATCTCAGCTTGGAAGACACTGCAATGATCGGTCAGTCGGTACGACTGGCTAATAGCAAGCCTTTCTGAGAATATGCCGGCTCCTGTTCCATTTTCTGTTTTGAACCATCCGTATAGACGGCTATACCTGTAATGATGGTACTGGCTGATTTCCAGTCCTGCCTTTTGGGTATATTGATTCTAAAGTTTTTCTCGAAGTCATATCTGGGTTTCTCGTAATCGGTGAGTGACATGAGTCCCTTCCGATCGAAGATTTCAAGTATGCTTGAGTGTCCGCAGTAACCAGGCTTCCAAGTTTTGTTCTCTCTTAATCTGAGAGCGGCTTTGGCTGCCACGTTCATAGTGAATAGCTCAATGGGTTGCAGGTTCAATAGCGTTTCCAGACCTAATTGTGGTGTGGATTTAATTGCGCCTGTCATTCCCAAACAAGCAATTCTCTGCCCCTTGTTCAGGTTCTTAAGATGGGATTTGGTTTTAACCGTCTCCCACCAAACTACTGAGCCGTAGGTAAGAATGGGTCTCACAATCGCGGTGTACATCCAGTGCACAATGTTCGGCTGCAAGCCCCAGTTTTTCCCAAAGGTTTTCCTACATGCATAAAAGGCATTAAGTCCTTTCTTCATTCTTTCTTCAGTATTCCGTTTCCAGTTAAGTTTGGAGGTGAATATCACGCCCAGGTACTTGGCCTCGGTTGAAAGATTAAGTCGGACACCTTTAAGCTTCGGTGGGTCCCATTTTGGTACCTTATATTTCCTGGTGAACAGAATGAGTTCGGTCTTTTCCGGATGGTGGAAAGGTATTTTCCTGTTATTAGTACTACTATATCATCCGCGTAGGCGACTATCTTGATACCTCTGTTGACAAGGGATGTAAGTATTTTGTTAATCGAGATGTTCCACAGTAGAGGAGATAGGACTCCCCCTTGTGGTGTTCCACGATTAGTACTTTTCTTAATCACACAGTCCCCTAGGCTGCTGTTAAGCATAGTCTTAACCCACTTTGTCAGAAACTGTGGTGAACCTGACTCCTCAAGTGAGGATGTAATGGTTCTTGTATTCAGGTTGTTGAATGCACCTTCTATGTCCAGAAAGGCCGCCAACGTAAATTCCTTGTTACCTAGGGATTTCTCGATTGTTTTCGTTACTTCATGTAGCGCTGTTTCCACGGATCTGCCCTTGACATATGCGTGTTGTGCACTAAACAGAGCACCGCTTGTTTCGAGAGTGTTCCTGAGGTGCAGGTCCAATAACCTTTTTAGTGTTTTCAAAAGAAAAGATGAGAAGCTAATTGGTCTGTAGTCCTTGGGTGTGGAGTGACTGGGTTTCCCTGCTTTGGGAATAAAGACCACCCTCACCTCTTTCCAGCAATCAGGAACAAGTCCGAGTGTCAGACAACCACGAAAGATTACCTGCAGCCATGGGATGGTCCTTTTACTGCTTCTTTGTAGCATGGCAGGTATAATCCCGTCCGGTCCCGCCGACTTGTACGGTTGGAAGGATTGAAGAGCCCATGTTATTCTATTCGTGCTAGTGCAGTCACTGATGATAGCCAGTTCTTCAATCGGAAGTGAGGAGGGGCTGCCATCAGAACTGTGTAGCAGCCTTACTGGGATTGTGCATCCCGGAAAGTGTGTTCTGAGGAGCAGGTCAAGAGTCTCCTGGCCACTAGCTGTCCAACAATTATCCTCCTTACAGCAGTGCCCTATATGAGAGGGAGTTTTGGCAAGAACTTTCCGGAGTCTTGCCGCTTCCGTAGTGGATTCTATGTCGGAGCAGTAGTTTGCCCAGGACACTCGTTTGGCTGCTCTGGTTTTCTTTTTAAACTCGTTGAAGCTGTTGCGATATATACTATAGTCTTCATCGGTTTTTGTCAGTTTGGCTCTATTAAAAAGTTTCCTGGTTTTGGACCTGAGAAGTCGTAGTTCCCTAGTCCACCAAGCCGCGTGTGTTCTTTTGGGAGGGCGACTAATAGGACAGGATTTTTTAAAGGAGTCATTTAGTGTCTTGGTGAGAAGATTGACTGCTTCGTTAACGAGTGTCGCCTTCGACAAAGTACCTATGGGGTTAGGTGGAAGTCGACGTTCGACCAGTTCAGAAAATTTATTCCAGTCAGTCTTGACAGGGTTCCTAAAAGGGAGTTCTTTTGGTAATTCAAAGTCAATTGTGAATGTTATCCTGATGTGGTCAGAGAAGGAGCACTTCGAGGAAACCTTCCAGTCATCGACCCTGAATCTGTCTACTGGGAGCGCTAAAGTTAGATCAATTACCTCTTCCCTAATTTTTTTGTGGAAAGTAGGATGGCTACCCCTGTTACAAATATGTAGGTTGGAAAGTAATATAAAATCAAGTATAGACTCACCTCTTTTATTTATATCCTTGCTGCCCCACTGCGTGTGGTGAGCATTTGCGTCCATACTTACTACTAAGTTGGCTCTAGTGTTGCTGGCGTGCTGTACCAGGTCCCTTAGTAGTGGTGATGGGGGGTCTTCTTCCTCGTAGGGCAGATATGCGGATGCAAGAATGAGTTGGGGCTCGTTCTTGCGGTCGCATATCGCCACTGTCAGATCGCTGTTGCTGAAACGATAAGAGAAAAGGAAGTTAATTGATTTCTTTATCTGAATACAGCTCCTAAGTTTACCTTCACAACTGGAATGCAGGAGTGTGTAGTTTTTTGACCTCAGTCCTTGGATTTTGGCTTTGTTTAGCCATGGTTCCTGGATTAGGGCCACGTCCACACTCTCATCGGTCATGAAGAGCAGCAGGTCGTCGGTGGCAGCTTGAGAGTGGTGCAAATTAATCTGCACCACCCTTAGCTTTCCGGCGCTGGTCATCATTACTGGGGAAGGAGAACTTGATGTTCCCCAACCCAAATTTGTTAACCCCTGCTGCGGATCCCATTAGGTTGGCGGATTTTGGATCCACCACAATACGTAGGTCCCTACCGCCACCCTTCTCCCGCGGTTTGGAACTCACGATTTTCCATTCACCTATGTTTAGCTCTTTGTTCCGCAGACCTACCAGTTTGAGTATGGATTGTTCCTCCGGAACCGGAGGAGGTATCCATACGTGCACCAGGGTCCGCAGTGGTAGGGCTGAAGCAGGAATGGCTTCTAGTTTGGCACCAGGCCACAGTTCTCCAAGGCTTCGAATGCAGCGAGTTAAAAAGTCAAAAGACTCTTTGTTGCCGCACCCGACGACCTTTACTCCCTTCCGCCAACCTGCCCCATCGAAGTTGCAGGTGTTATTGATGTCAGCAGATTCTCCTTCTGATATCATGGCCTCCAGGATCTTTGCCTCAACCTTGAGCCATTTGTCGGTCGCAAGTTTCCCATCAGGGTTGCTGCGGTCAATAATGGCTAGGGTGAGGTCTTCGCTGCTTTTTAGCTTAGCTTTCTTCGCCGAATTCCCTGTTACCTCGTCGGCTGAGCGGATTCTTTTGGGGGCCTGCTTAGCTGTTTCCTTGGCTGCGGCCGTCGAGTCCTTGGACTTTTCCGACCGTTGGAGGGATTGCTTGGCATTGACCTCCTTTCGAATAGTGCCCGGCTTTCGTGGTGGTAGGACGGCGGGAACCTTCGCCTCTCCTCTCGGCTCCTGCAGCTTCTTCTAACAGGCATTTTGGTGAGACCGAATCCTCAATAGTCGCGGGTACGATATGTGTCTTGTTGGCAAGACGATTCTCGTACTGTTTGACCAGCTTGGAGTGCTTCCTCACCAGCGCTCTATCTCTTTCAGAGAGCTCAGCCATGTTACGGTCCTTCATCTTCCTCAGGAATCGCAGGGAGCATTTATAGCCCTCTCTTTTCTTCTGCTGAGTTGTTTTAGGAGCTCTTGTTCTCTTACTAGGGACGAGAGTGTTCTCCAGAAGCCTGTCCTCCGTCTCAGAGTCAATGGACGAACTGTTACTGGCTTGAAAGGAGAATAACTCCCCCAGCACGGTCATGTCCGGCCAGGAACTCTCTGACAGAGCTTCAACTTCCTTCGAATCCTTCGCATCCTGTCGATTTAACGTCTTTTTGTCGTCAAGTAGCATTCTTCCTCCACACCCTTGGCTATCAGTGTGGTCCTCCATGAAAGTTGGATCCTCCAGAATCCGTGACCCTGCCGCTTTCGCGAGTGGATTTTCACTTTTGTGCGTTCCACCTGGAGTAGTTAAATCATTTTGTTGTCCTTTCATGTTTGTTTTTTTTTTTTGGGGGGGGGGGGGGGGGGGGGTTACGGTAGTTCTTTGTTGATCGCTCATCAACAGCCTGTCTGCCATGGGTGGCCCTTCTGACGACTATGTCGTCGACAGCATAGCCCGTTGATTCATTGCGATACGAAGCCTCCGCACCAGGCGTCCCTTGCAAAGACAATGTCTTCACAGGGACACACACGTCAAGGTGCCTACCAAGCGGAAGTGCCCGAATTTCTAAATAAAGTTAAAATTTGGCTTCTTAGTTTCGATCATGAGGAAATTAAAGTTTTGTTGTGGCATGTTATTAGATTTGTTTTCTTCATTATTTAAATTTCTCTTCTTGCATTTAATGTCCTTTTTCGGCTGCTCCACGAAAATTGTAATTCATACTGTCACTTGTCAGCATAATATGTTTCCTAATAGCCTTATCCCGAGTCAAAAACCCGGTTTTCGCGAAAACATTTGAAAAATTTATTGAAAATAGAAGTTTTTCCAAACGTTTTCCACGAAAACGACTTTCAATAGTTAGGTTGTTGAAACAAACACACCTTTTGCAAATTTCCTTTTTAAATGCTCCTAATTAATTTCATTTGTTAATTAATGCAGATAGAAATTTGTAACCAAAATAGTTTACACAGAAGTTTCACGACTAGTGTCTCACAGCTGAAAGAAACGTCAAACGAAAACTGGTCGATGCTCGATTTGAATAGGGTATTACTGGCTTTCGAAAATAATAATAAAATTAGATTTCTTTAAAATTGATTATTTTTTTAACACTTCCTTTAGTTACTATTTAAGAAATAAGACACTAAAGAAATCTATGGTGTAATTAGTCTACGACCATTGTACTTTAAGTGAACAGCAGTTCGGAACTGCAACCCGTCGCGAACACACGTGTGTGCAGCCGTAGCCCTCTCCCCCTTAGTCGCGCAAATAACACACAAAAACAAAATAAACAACAACAAAACAAAAAAAAGCGCAGAATTATCAATTTATTAATTGAATTATCAAATCATTAATCTTCTGCCGCGCAAATAATTCAATCCTGAGTGCAGTGCCAGTGAAGTGTTGTGAAAAAAAAAAAACATTAGCGTGGGCGATTCCCTCATCTCCCATTTCAACTCGTTTGCTGTTGAATTTTCTTGGTCTTTGCAATCGCCGGCCGCCAACGTACAAGCGATTGTGCTTGTACTGTTGTACATAAGGCAATTGCAATGAGTGGGTGAGAGCAACATCTGGCGGATAGCGGGTTGCGTGTTAAAGTTTTGTTGGTGGATCAAAGCAAATTGTCATACGGGCATAACAGAATCTAACATTGGATTTTCACTTCACAGCCCTGCTTGGAAGCGTCGGGGTTGTGTTTTTTGGTGTCTGTTTTTTGTATTGATGGGGAATTTTAGGGTTGACATGTGCAACATTCGTGGGCTACGATCAAATCTCTTCTCGTCGTACGTCCACGTTGCTAAATATAAACCAGCTGTTTTGGCACTGAGCGAGACCCAGGTGGGAGTAAATTCTGATATATCCGAGTTTGTTCTACCCGGGTATCGTATAGTGCCTTTATTCTTTCTCCACCCCGGTCTCGCCATCTACGTACATGATGATATTGCCTATCAACCTCCAGGTTCCTATGGCCAAAGTTCCAATTCGGAATTTAATTTCATATGGCTGAAATTCCACATCCGTAGGCATATCATTCATTATTGTTTCATTTACACAAGCCCTAATCTTGATAGCAACTCGACTATTAACGAGTTTGATGCGCTGTCTGACTCCATTACAAGAATTGTCTCCCTGTTTCCTAATACTGAAATTGTCATTGCGGGCGATTTCAATATTCACATTTCTAACTGGCTTCGACATACTGGACAGACAACACCCGAAGGAATTTATGTTCAGATCTTCGCTGAGGTAAATCAATTAACCCAGCTTGTAAATGAGCCAACACGCGTACCTGACATTGACGGTCAAAATACCAACACTCTGGACTTGTTTCTTACTTCCCGACCTGATAAATACACTTTAAAAGTATTATCGCCTTTAGGCTCGTCGGACCACTGCATCATATCAGCTAATTTCTCGTACTCCAACCACACAGTTAAAGCAAAAACTCCGAAAAGAACTGTATGGCAATACAAGAAAGCCAACTGGAGCAGACTTAACAGCTTCTTTAAGAGTTTTAACTGGTCGTTATGTTTCCTCGATAACGACGTGGATGCCGCCGCTGATATGGTGTCTAATATTATCACCTTGGGTATGAAATCCTTTATTCGAGCTGTAAAGAGGCTATCAGACAAAGGGAGTTAAGTTTTCGGTCATATAAGGCCAACCCATCTGAGGAAAACCGAAAAAAGTTCAAGCGAGCCAGAAATGACTGCAATACCACTATCAAGCGTGTAAAATTCTCGTATGACCAAAAGTTGAGGCAAAAAATACTACAATGTCCCAAGGGTAGTAACAACTTTTGGTCTTTTGTAAAAAACATAAAGAATTTGGTCTCATCTTCGATCCCAACGCTCATTTACAATGACATTCCACCTGTCAACTCTTTAGACAAAGCGAATCTACTTGCTGCTCTATCATTTTGAAGCCAGCTCAATGCTCCCAGATTGCGCTTTGCCTCCACCTGTACTTGAGAGCGTCGAATACACCATGGAACAAATCCATTTTCGCACTCGTACAGTGGCAAGAGTACTTCATGATCTCAACATAAATAAATCCGCTGGTCCAGATTGTATTCCCCCAATCGTTCTGAAGAGGTGTTTTTCCACGCTGGCAAAACCACTGCGTAAGCTTTTCCATCTGTCCTATTCTTCTGGACTCTTCCCGAGAAGGTGGAAAACAGCATTTGTGCAGCCCGTCCCCAAAAAAGGCGAATCTTCTCTTCCCGCCAACTACCGACTCATAGCACTTACGTCCATTCTTTCTATGGTCATGGAAACGCTGATTAATCGTCAGCTCATGAAATATCTTGAATCACGAAAACTCATTAATGACCGGCAGTGCGGTTTTCGTGGCAACCGATCCACTGGTGATTTGATGGCTTATCTCACCGGAAAGTGGAAAGAGTCTTTACATCACTCTGGTGAAACGAAGATTGTTGCGCTTGATATTTCAAAGGCATTCGACAGAGTTTGGCACCAAGCCCTTTTATTGAAAATGCGTGCATATGGGATCGATACGTCTCTTCTTCAATGGATTAGAAACTGCCTCTCTGACCGTTCAATTCAAGTTGTCTTGGATGGTTTGAAGTCTGAAATTCACCATATAAATGCTGGTGCCCCCCAAGGCTCCGTTTGGTCTCCGACTCTCTTTCTCATTTTCATAAATGATCTCCTATCTGAACCTCTAATCCAATTCACTCATTCGCCGATGACAGCACCCTCAGCTTCTCATATTCATTCCAGAACTCACGTCCCTGCTCTTCGGCCGTAGAACTGGAACGTCAAAGTATGTTAAGCTCATTAAATTCCGATCTCGACAGCATTATAAAATGGGGTTTAGCCAATAGAGTGGAATTTAATGCTTCCAAAACACAATGCTGTCTGTTGTCATTAAAGCGAAACCAGAATCCTCAGCCATTATCCATGAATGGCACTAGCATCGCCGAAACCGAAATATTTTACCCCTTCTGATCTAGCTACCATATACAAGGCGTTCATTCGCCCCAAACTTGAGTACAACTCTCATATCTGGTCTGGTGCACCTAAAACCTCATTGCACCTACTGTATAGGATACAGAATCGTGCATTAAAACTCATTGGAGATATAAATATAGCGAATTCTATAAATAATAAAAAAAAAAAAAATTAGTAACTACGAAAATATTTTAATATTCCGTCGCTCTTGGTTCTTGCGCATGTATATTATTTGTCTTTGAAATGCAATTTAATGAATGTAGAATTCCAGTAGTTTGATACTAATTAGAAATCACAAACTCCCAAGTTCTTCGTAAACAGCTTATTCTTTTTCTTTGATTTATCTGCGATTTGGAAGAACTATTCGAAACCTCTTTCTTATTTTTGATACTGTCACCTACTAACATTATTGTAAGGGAACAGACCTATTATTGCAGACTAATGTGGTTTTCGATTGGGCTTCTCGGAATCTGCTCTCATATTTCAGACTTAGTGCGTCCAATCAAATGCGATTTAGTCTTTTTTCATATTTGTGAAATTGAATTAGGTATGTTTAGCTTTTAGCAATATTATAGTAGTTTTGCGCTTACTGGTTAAATTTTACATTTAATAACTCAAAATTCGCCCCCAGATTTATTAGATTAGATTCTTTATTAGCAATACTTTTTTTTTTGCTTACGAATAAAGGTTCACAATATTCATTCCATTAAAATAAGTAAAAAACAATAAAAAAAATATATTTAAATTTTAAAGAATATTAGAATTTTGAAAAATTAGAGCTTTCAAGTGCGACTCAATATATATTGACTACATCTAGTTTTAAATTTGGTAATGAGGTTTCAGCTTTTAAGTTACGTGAAAGCCTTTAAACACCAAACTATTTCGCGTCGCTGCCCTGGTCACAAAACCGACTCATATCCTCAGCATTCCTCAGTTGATAAGGCTGATTCTCAGCGACGAATGATACCGTTCCCGACAAGTATTGCGGAGTGATTCGGTTTTTGATTTTGAATATAAAAACTTTATAGTTTGCTGCATCCAGTTAATCGGTGTTAATCGACGGCACCTCAGCAAGACTCTCATGGCCCTATTATTCATTTTGTTGTAGTCTCTCTATCGAACCCTGGCAGCAAAGTGATAACATTGTAGCGCAATACCCATGATAAGTTTTGCAAAACATTTTCAGCATTTTATTACATTCAACGAGATTAGGCAAAACGGAAGATGGCTGTCCATATCTAAATATACATGTTTGATATTAGTCCCTCTCCCCATACTTCCCTGCTGGGGTAGGCACTCGACAATGGGCTTGTAAATGGAGTAATAGTTATTATCCATGATAAGTACATTGTCAAAGTACTTCTGTAGGATTGTTGACTGACCCTCAGATCAGCATAATGACAAAATTTAAGTCACCATATTTTTTACCAATGTTAAAGGTATCGACTATTCTAATAATTCACTTGTTACGTACCAAAACAATATCGTTTAAAACAATTCTTAAACAATTCAAACAAGTGACTTAATTCACTGTATTACTTTACACTTATATCCTTCACAACTGATTAGATACTATTTCGAACTGTGGGTCAAGTTGTTCATCAATTTTTTGTAGTACTTATGTAAGGATTTATTCACCAGTAAACGCGAATATTTGACCCAGAATATGGCCCTTAGGACACGATTTATCTAACTAGCACTTAATCAAACGCTGGCATAATTTCAGACTGACTCCTAGGAGGTGACATTAGTTATTGTTATTTAATTTCGCTGAGAAAGGATGTTTGTTTTAAGTCCTATGTACAAAAAAAAACAAACAAAAAGGAATAATCTTCAGAATTGTATATTTCTGTCGGTTTAGCGGTTGGAACTTTAATTTTTGCAAGGACCGAAGTGGAAAAAACGTCCAATTAAAAAAAAAACTTCTGGATTAACGTACATTAAAACAAAAATTTAACAAGCAAAATGGTGAAATCGCTGGCGCATTGGACCTTACACTGTTTAAAAATCAACTATATCCGCTTCGCCATCTATCAAGAACTTTCTAGTGTATTCCGAAGTCTTACTGGTTCAAGAATTGGCTCAGTGGAGACTTACATTCATTTGACAGGATCAAGCCTCCGATTGGAAGTGGAACTTGATGGTGATTAATGGGTTGTTCACACTTCACCATTTTAGGATCCACGTTCCACGCTACATTACATACCACAACGTTTTCCAAAGTCGAAAGATGGCATTTAATTGGAATAGAGGAAATTTGGAGGGCAAGTTTAGTAAAATGAAAATAATTGTTCAGGAAAATGTAGTTCTCTATTTTGTTAATGTTAAAAACCATGATATTCAAGATGATCTTATTCTTTTCATTGTTTTATTAAATGTCCAACGCGTAAATCTGAAACACACTGTATGCTTTCATTTTGCAAGCAAAACAATGGCTACTCGTAGATAAAACGGTTATGATGCATTTTGTAATTCCAAAAACATCCGTAGACGCTGCATTTTACTTGAAAGTGTTTTAGAATGTCTAAATGCTTCTACTTAACTAAGTGGCTGCTGGTGACCCATAATCAAAACCGCAACCATGAACTACATCTCTCTGAATTATATAATAAATCCAAGTTTAGTTATGAAGAATAACAACGAACAAAAAATATAGACCTGATGATTCGATTTGGATTTGTTTAAAATGTTGTATTTTGTTTTTCATTAAGAGTCAGGTAAGAGTGGATGAAAATAAATAAGAGTTAGGTTGGGTTATGTTAAGTAGCTATCGGCAAGAGCCGAAACGCTTAGCGCATCAGAAGGGTCCTAATGACAGAAGAACAACCGTGAAATTGTTTCCGCCAACTGTTGACCACAACAGTAACCCAGCACCCAAAAAGGGATTGCTGCAAGTTCAATAATTTGAGCTCTTAAATTCAGTGAGGAAATGACGATCGGACTTACCTTGTTGGTCACCAGCAGTCGGTTTTTCATCGGTAGGTTCGCCATCCATAAGCTGCTGTGAATCCTATCAACCTGAAAGCCGAATACGATGGTGCAACGGGCGCGAAGGATTCTATGGATTGGGTCCTTTACATTTCTGTTAACTTGTAATAAATTACTCTAACAAGTTTCGCCCAGTAGTCGAAAATCGACCACACAAAGTTGTGTTGGCATGACAAAGCGCCGACACGTCGCAAAAGAACATTTCACTCAGAGTATTGCATTTTACACCATAGACTGCACTATGCATGTTACGTCATACATGATACGTGTACAATATTAAGCAACGTTATCAGAGACGGAGAAAGAAAGGTCGTTGCTCATAACGGCAAGAATTGTTTCTATGTACACATGGTTGTTGTAACAAAAATAAGTTTAAAAGACTATTTTATAAATACCTTTAGGGCGACTAACGGAGTTTGGTTGTCAAAATTGGCAGCAGAAAATGGGTTTGGTTACCAAAAGAATTATTATTTATTAATTTAACAGAACATGCATATTTCTTATAAAAATGTTTAATTAAGTAAATTTAAGTGTACAAATATGGTACAAATACTCGCTATTTATATTGGTTATTCATACGACAGCGTTACGTTAGGGAACTGGCAACTTTAAAAAGTCAGTTTTATAACAAATATAAAGCTCTTGTGTAAAAAATTGACATCCAACTATTACTGCTAATAACAATTCGTTACCTAATTAATATAAATAATATTTATACCAAAATATAAATAAATCACTAACATAAATTCTTAATAAATAAATAGTTAAAATACTTATGTTACGATTCTGTAATATCTGTTGATTATGATAAGTATCGCAACTTCTTAACCGTAAGAATTGCTCGCAACTGCGATTATTGACATTTATTGAGAAAAAAATAAAAATTAATTGTTTTATTAACACCAGCTTCTGACGACACTGAATTTTTTTATTTTATGACTCAATAACGATTTATTAATAAATCAATATATGGTAGAAAATCTACATTATATTTATTAATTTCTTTGCAGAGCTGTGCTTCGCGACGAATTCATCCAACATGCATTGTACATAGAGAAACAAACAATTTTTAGGTTTAACAAATACACAAATTCATACCTTGCTGAATAATTGGCCAATTGCCAGATTCTACAAAATAACTTGACGTATTTAGCACGTAAAATTATCGGCTAGGGTACCCATTTATCGATTAGGAACACCAATCAACAACCCACAACTAAAAGGTGTATCGAATTAACAAACACATCGGAGTGAAACAAAGGTACATTTACATTTTACTTTAATTCAAACACATAAAATATCCAAAGATAATTTGTCCAAAAATGTTTCATTCTATTTATAAATATCTTCTAGCTGAGAACATCTCCGAAGTTGAATTCATTCAGGCGCTGAGTAGAGTAATGTGCCGGGCAGTCATAACAAATAAATTAAATCTTATACTTTTGTCCGTCTTCCATATTTACTCGTGAGGTGGAACAAAATTTAGTTATTCGAATTGATTATGCATAAAAAAATGTCAGCAAGTTTTGGCTCAACTATGGAGAACGGTTTATCGCCAAAGAAAGTCCATACAAATGCGAAAGAAGCAAAAATGGGCGATGAATCGATATATTCAAATACACAGACACAAGAAGCTTTAAAATTAACTGTAAACAAACGTGAAGCGATGAGTATTTCTACGCAGACGCAAGTAAATCACCCATGCTGTAAAGAAGATTCTCATTTATATACACGGCAAAGCTTCTCGGCAGCTTCACCGGCGCCACTAACAGCACCACAATCGTCTACATTGCTAGCACCAATTCATGAGGACTCTGCATATACGAATAGCAAATTTTATAGAAAAAGTCTAAATTCGGATTCAGTCTGTCAAGAATCGTGCTCGCGTCGTGAGTTCAATGATTCCTCGTTTGTGACAATCGCCGGTGAAAATAATTCCCATTCATCTACGAGTATATCTGAATCCGCGGTGTCAACATCAACACTATCATCGTCATCCTCGTTGCCCAATTCATCGTCCTCCCCTTCGATCTGTTGTTATACAATCGCCAGCCATAGTAAGGCCATTTCAAAACATCCGACTAGAACAAACGCGTTAATTAATAATATCCAAAAGCAAAAGTTTACCCGTTCCTTACTAGAAGACAATTTCAATCCAGGATATAGTGGATCTACGGTACTATTTGGGAAAAATCGATCTTCAGTGATACCGAAATCAATCAAAGCAATAGGTTCTCCGCCTCCCGTACCACCAAAACCATCGAAGAAAAAACGCAACAATAGCAATAAAAGTAAAAGTCAGGTCAGTCAACTCAGTAAAAATCAGGCGAAAAATCCATCGGATAACTCCTACTATGATCCCGCGAGTTTTCGTCGAAAACTCCAAAGATTCGAAAAACAAAATACACTAATTGGAAAATCTAAGAATAATGTGACGAGGGCACCCAACAAAGACGTAGATGATCAAGGTGACGAACGATGTGAGTTTTTAGGTTGCTTTTCCGCTGGCAATAACACAATTTCCGATCAGAGTGTAAGTGACAACAGTTGTGTTGGTAGTATTAAATCTGTATCCGGCGGTGAGCAAGACTATGATATTGTGAACACAGCGATCGCAAAGAGTAATAATAGCACCAATAACATAAACAACAATAACAATTTCGAAGCTATCGACAGAGAGCAGCCATCGTTGTCGAACGGTCGTGAATGGCGCGTGAATGATGAGCGAAAAGATTCAATTAAAGCTAGTAAAAAAACATTACGTTACGATAGTTTCGGTCGTCTTAAGAGTGTTGAACATAGCGCAGTTTTTGGAAATCGATCGGTTAGTGATATTCCTTTCAATCAACTCGGTTTTGAGCAACAGTCAGTTCCTGCTGCTGAATCCGTCGCCGGATTATCAAGTGCTGTGGTTATTCGCAAATTAACTCCGAAACTAAGTAAGCAACTGCATTTTCGTACAGATGAAATAACATCGCGTCGTTGTGCCAGCGATGAAAGTCTGATTTCGAGTCGCCGGGCATATCCGGAACACCAATCGCCTTTTAACTGCAATAACCAACAAGGAGCAATTCGTGGTGTAGCTCACAGTTCTAGTAATGTTCGAAGTCCCCAATACAGCCACCAAAAAGGTAGCACGTCTTCATTTTCCGATTCAGTGTCAGCATCTGCTCCGAGTGTAGCACAAATCGATGTAGATATAAGTCGCAGTAGAATCCACCATCACCAATATCATCAACAGCTGCAGACAAACAACGAAAAGAGCAAACAGATTTTTAAATCGTTTAGCGATACAAATAATGCAAATTTATCCAAATCTCTAACATCTGGCCAATTGATTGGAGTTCGTGGAAATCTAGGCTCTTATTTGCATAGTGCTTCCACCACCGACGTACAGGATTGCATTTTAAGTGGTAGTTCAAATTATGAGAAACGAAGCTATGTTTGTGAATGTGATAATAACCGTACAGAACTGGATGACGCTCAGTGTTATAATGTGAATAATGAATCTGGCATTGAGAGTTGCTTGTATTATAAGATTGCACATTATCGCAATCACTCGTCTACCGATTCGCAGTTCCAAACCTTACTAGAAAAAAATTCGAACAGTAGCGACTTGTCCAATTTCCATACTTATATCGATACAACCGATAGTTTGTCAGCGAATTCGTCGACGTCATCGCTCTCGCAGAATTTGTCGTCACCCACAGTGCGAGGACCACTTGTTTTGAAAAGGATACCTGCTATCGAATCATTCGGATATGTACCGCACTGTCATGTATCCGCCGCCGTTAGTAAAGAGGTAATGTTTTTATTTTTTCAACATAGTTTTATTTCACTTTGCCATATACTTTTTTCATTGAATAATTCAGAGCTCGTAGCAAATGTATAATAACAAAACTCAATTCAAAGAAAAATTTATAGCTATGTCTGTCGATCGGAAATTCGTATTTTCTCTACTAATTATGAATGCTTAAATAGCCCTAAAACGCAGCCCTGCACGATAAAAGAGGGCTTTGTGGTGTTTATGGAATATTAAATAACGTACCATTTATAATAATCGGTGTTCAGACCACTAGGGCTATATTTAGGATGGCAACATAACAGTTTTCCAAATATTGAATACTTTATTCGCAATGTTCCCAGTGCATAATATGTTATGTGGTTAGTATTAGTATCTATGCTTTCTAAGCGATGGGTCTAATATATGATCCCTGGAAAACATAAGTTACATATAGGTATATAAAGTTTTTTTTTTGGATGCGCCGCAAAACTGCTCTCCTGCGAAAGCAGAAAGCCGAAAAACGGAAATTCCGTCGGTTGTGGCCTGATGCTTCTGTCATATCATTGTAGGAGATAGTCACCCTTATTCCAATTGGCGTTTATATTGAACGACAATAATTGTCGTTTCAGAAGTCGTGTCACTTTACTGTCGATTTGGTATCCGTATTCCGCGACTTACACGTCATGAGAGTCATTTTCATTTATATTCCACATAGATTCCACAACAACAGCTGTTATTGACAAGCAAATGTGTATTGAATTAGTAGCTGAATTCAATAAATTATTTCGTTGTTGATTTATTTTGTCTTCTTAAATTAATTTTGAATATATATTAAACAAGTTATTACTAACTATCCTCCTCCTGTGGCTTTCAAATCTTTTTTGTTAAAAATAACCTTTTTTTTAGTTTTAAATTTCGCATCGAACCAGACATGTGAAATAGATTAAAAATGTTCTTTTCAAATTGGAGTGCTGACATTTCAGTTGTTTGTCCTGGGTGTTAACATATGAATCAAATTAATAATTCTTATTTTTGATACTGTTTTTATTTATTAAACTATCTTAACATTTTATGTTCAAATATGCAACAAATAAACAATATTTCGCTGCTAGTGTTTCAGTTTTTCTTGGCATATTAAGGTGTATCTAGGCAAACGAAATATTTGTTCAAATATTTATGAAATGTTTTCGATTTGCTTCAGAAACATTTCATAAACATTTGACAAACATTTCTGTTTTTACCGATGCAGACACCGCAGACGCCGATTAAGTATTTATTAAATGTCTATAAAATGCTTTTGATTGCCGGCAATTCGCAGTAAGAGTCTCGATTATTAGCAGCAGTGCGTTCGGTTTCTTAACCATGGTTAATCCCGTTGTGACCCCACCATAGCTCTCTCTCTCTATCTCTGGTTCAAATTAAATCACATAAATTTAAAGCTATTTGTTCAAAAAAACTCGACGCAAACAGTTGATATTACATTTTTCTGTAATATTGTGTGATAAAAGAGGAAAAGAGTTTCCCAATAATTAGTTCTGAAAATAATTTAATTTAAGCAGCCTTTTCCATTTTTCATTAGTTATTCCAAAGTTTTCTGGACATTTGTACTTTATGTAAAATCAAAACCAACCTTTCTGCCGGGAAACTTGTTATATTTATAGTTATTTACGAACTCCGAGTTGCTTTTTGATTTCTTGTGTTATGAAGTGTGTTGAATTTTTTAGTCAGGCAACGTGACTGTGTGGCTTGGCTATCGTTGACAGGCACACCAACATTTAAGAATGAAACAAACAACGCCAGTCAACGAAGCGAGCAATAGTAGAATAATTTTCTCGAAGCAGGATCATATGCTGTTGTTGTAAGTGCATGTAAATCGATTATCTATATAGATAATGGCGGATAATAAAAAAAGGCTAATAAATAAATACCCTTTTTCCGTGTGCTCAGCGTATAAACCAATGTCCCCCCCCCCCCACCCCAAGTTTATGGTGAATAAAATTCTATGAGGGTTTTTGAGGGGGGTTCTTAGGGTACAATATATTTTTTTAATTGAACACCAACAGATCTGCTTAGTATGTGCCACGCCTACTTTTTTTTAATGATAGTTACGGCATCTGGTGGTGAGTAATGTACTTAATGCATCACCTAAACATATGACAGTGACATCTAACCCAGCTGTTCATCTCATAAATTAAATTGTCCAGAACAGATGCCGAAAGAAAAAAAAAATTGCCAAAAATACACCAAAGCATGCGAGTGCGATGTTTTATTGAAAGGTTTTATCTTACATTTTTACCCGACTGTACACAGGGAGGGTTATGTGTTTCGCGCGTATCCTATGTACGTTCCTACGGGACGCCCTGTAGCCCAAACGGAGAAAGAAGAGAAGAAAAACTGTCAGTAAAACAACCCAAACAAATAGTTAGCCTCTTCTATTATTCCCTCACAATCTCATTTATGTAGTATTCGATTCGGCTTCTTCAGATTTGCTCTCAGATTTCCGATTTCGTGTGCCTTGTCGAACATAAAAACGTCACCTGCTCTTTTTTGTGTTGATACCTATTCGTGCGATTTGAATATGTACAATTGTACAGTCTTCGACACTTTTCTAAGCGATTTCCATTCACTGGTTAAATTTTGTATTAAAACATTAGAAATATCCGTCCCGATTGATTATTTAATATTTATACAAAATTGATTAACTCGATGCAATGCCTTTCTTTGCTGGACAAAAAAATTACTAAAATTTAAACAAACTCTACCAGTTGTCCAATTCAAACGCACTTGTATTGGTAAATCTGAGAAAATATCTTGATTCGCAAAAGTGCTCTGAAATCGGAAAATGATTGCTTTATTTGTATCAAACGAACATATAAATTGCTCTGAGAGGAAAAAAAGTGCTCTCAGAGCGCCCAATCGAACGAATACCACATTACATTCCAATTATTACATTTCCCTAGCGAACAAAAAAAAACGACAACAGCACCACCTATCGGGTCCAAAACTATCCTATTTTTCTAGCTGCATACAAACACGCACACAAAAAAAGTTTCATTGAGATCGGTTGAGTTTCTCGAAAAATTCGACAACAGCGCCACCTATCGGGTCTAAAACAGTTCTATCTTTCTAGCTGCATCCAACCACGCACACAAACAAAGTTTCATTGAGATCGGTTGAGTTTCTCAAAAAAAAATCGACAGTCGGGTCGACTGCCTTTGCGTGAGAAAGTGGTTCCATTCTTCTCTACCATTTCAGAGTACACCTTCATTCTTCCACCACAAGTACAATTTTTAGATGTATGTTCTGCCATCTATAGCAAGTTTGATATTCACCACCTTTGTTTTCATTTTTATCTTCTCCACGCACCTCATCTTATCATTTTCATTAACCACGTTGTGTTTTTGGTTGTTGTACTATCCACGCAACGGAGCTGCCAGATCACGAGTAACCCTGATTGTTACATTTGCAAAAAAAAAACTCGAGCGATGTGAGCGTTACGTGTGGAATTTGTCTTGAACCTGTTCATGCAAAATGCATACGCCTAAAAGGGAAAGATGTTGACAAAATCATCTCTTTTTGAATACATAATTTTTGTTTGCCAAGTAATTTCAGGATCCTTGCATTAGTATGAGTGAGTAAGTTGAAATGTTTGAGATGACGATGATGACAGGCAACAAGAGTTGTTGAGCATTTTGAGTTTTTACGCGCATAACTCGAGCCGCAGACGCAGTGGCTAAGTGTGTTGGACTACTAAGCAAGGGGTCCCAGGTTCGAATCCCGCAAAAACCCAAATTCCAATTCAGGGTTTTTTCACTGCACCACCTCTCGCGAACGTCTGACAAGCAGCGAGTATAACTGTCTTGAAAGAGCTTCTCAATCGGCCGTTTGGAATCGGTATGAAATGTAGATCCCTTCCATTCGTTCCAAAAATTAAAAACTCACACAAAACGAATGGTTGCGAGAAGCTAGGTCCAGGGTCCGTACAGACCTGTTGCGCCAACTATTATTATTATTATTAACTCGAGACAGGATGGTTAGTTTTTAAAGAGCTTGATGGTTTCGATCTGGCCCAAGGAAGGCCATAGGCTACTTTATGTCTCGAAAACAAAACTTTGACAGGGGACTTTGGTATAATAGGGGATGAATGTTTGTGTGGGACTCCAAGACAAAGTTGATCATGCCGCCAGTGAGAAGGTCAAACGATTCACGACGCAGAAAATCAGGACGAACAGTCAGATCGGAATATTAACAACCGAGACAATATGTCAGAACTTCGGGAAAGAATATCATGCAGTCGTCCATACTGGAGACCGAGATAGACACAATTGTCATCACTCATCAGCATAGCGTTCCATGTTTCTCACATGGTCAATTGTATGTGGCGTGCTCACGTGTCGGCAAACATCTCGGAATTATTAATTTCATTAACTACATTAACGAATTTTTGCGGAACTAAGTTCGCCGGGCCAGCTAGTCTTTAATAATTGTAATTTAGATAATTCGTTTAATCTATTTATTAACACTGTAAAAATGGCAATTGATTTGTTTGCACCTAAAATGAAGTCTGCCGAGGGTAATAAACCCATTTGGTTAAATGATCTATCTAATATGTATATAAAAATCTCGTGTCACAGTTTTAGTGGTTCCTCCGAAACGGCTCAACCGATTTAGATGAAATTTTATATGTAAATTCAGTAGGTATGAGAATCGGTTTTAAACTAATTTTTATACCCCTAAGAGTTTGCAGGTGGCGTTGTAGGTACATATTTCGCTTTTCATGGGGAAATGCACTTTGAAAAAATAATAAACTGGATAGAAATCGAGTAGTGACACTTCAAATACAAAACAAAAATATTTTAAATTTTCAAAGCAATTGTTGTTGTTAGTTATTTTAATTATTTTCCAAGCAAATTGTTGTTGTCAACAATTTTGAAATTTTTTAAATATAACCTACCTAATAAGTTTGTTTATGTTTACTATGTTGCGTTAAGTAAGTTTTTGAAATGGAGTAGATACTTTGATTTATTTCATGGTTATTGAATCCATCATTTTCGTTTGACATGTATTTTCAGGATCCTTGCATAAGTATTTATGTGCGAGTAAGTTGAAATGTAGTGGTGATTGAAATGACGTGGACAATGATGACAGGCAACAGGATTTGTGGAGCGTTTTGAGTTTGCACGTAGGGGTTGCTACGAAAAATGAGCGAGTAACAATCGTGGTATTCTGCTCATTAGTGAATAGGGTTATGGGGAGGGCAACTCAAAGGTACCATAACACCTTCGGTACCGGTGTAGAGAGAAAAGGGTAAAGGCTTACCAACCAAGTTGATAGGTGTGCGGTTAGTTATCTTCGTGGCTTTTAAAGTTACATATATTTCGTCGGTCGCTGATGGACTATTTTGTTAAGCATCGTGTCTTTGGTTATACTCGATGTTGGATGTATTCGATTGTATGGCAAAAAAGAGGCTTGCCTCATGCGCACATTTTCATTTGGTTAGTCGAAAGAATGCAATCAGACCAAATTAATGACATCTTATGTGCGAAGGTTCCAGGTCCCGAAACCGATCCAGACCTGCATGATGTCATAATTACAAACATGATTCATGGACCGTGTGGCGCCATTAACATACAATCACCGTGCATGGTCGACGGCAAGTGTTCCAAGCGTTATCCACGAAATTTGACTAATGAGACCATCACTGACAACGATGGTATCTTCTGGAAAAGTGGCTACGCTGCTGGAAGGTTGCCGAACCGCTCATTCGGCATTGAAATTGCTATTAATCAGTCAAGCGGTTGAAGAACGAATATGTAAGATAGCGAAACATTCAGCAATGGCCAAAGTTTTGGTAGCAAGCAAAATTATTATCTGGGATGATTGCACAATGTCGCATAAGCGTGCGTTAGAAACTCTGAATCGCAATATGAAAGATCTGTATAATGACGCAAGAGGTTTTTGGGGAGCATTGATTTTACTCTCAAGCGATTTCCGGCAAACGCTACCAGTAATACCACGATCGACCGCTGCCGATGAGATCAATGCTTGCCTCAAATCATCGATATTGTGGTGTTATGTGAAGAAACTTTTTTTGTGTTGGGAATTCGCTGGAAGTAAAAAATCATCGAAAGACATTGCAGAGCTATAAGCGAGGGATGCTTCTGCAATAGTGATGGACTTTAACTCATCTAAAAAAACTCCCGGGGGACTGGGGTAAGCCATCCCGAAAAAGATTACACCTAGTCGTACGTCTAATCAGCAAATTATATTTTGAATAATTTAATGAATTTAAAGAGATAAATCCGCCGTTTGTCGGATTTTTAAACTTTTTTTGTTTGAAATTAATACCTAATTTCTTAGCCCTAGCTAGATCTTACAGATCAAGAGGTTTAATCCGTCTCAGTCTCCTGATTACATTTTCATTATTTAAAAGTTCTGTTATTTCTGTGTTTACGTGGTTGAGAAGCCGATTTCTATGCCTCCGAGCAACCTTCTTAACCTCATCTTCAACCATTTCAACATTTAGATCCCTATGCAGATGGGTGTTGCGTATGTACCAAGGTGCAATAACTATGTTCCTTAGTACTTTATTTTGAAAAACCTGCATTTTTTGTAAGTTTGTGTGGCATGTACATGCCCACAATTGGAGCCCGTAGGTCCATACTGGTTTTAGAACTTGCTTGTATAGCAATAACTTATTGTAGTTGGACAGGGATGAGTATCTCCCAATAAGCCAATACATTTTACTGTATCGCATGTTCAACTCATCTTTTTTTTTCTTAACGTGCGCTTTCCAACGCAGTTTAGCGTCTAGACTAGAGTCATGCCTAGATATTTAGCTGTGTTAGAAAATTCTACTACATTGTTGTTAATGTAGACTGGAATGTGTGGTACGTTTTTATACGTAAAATTAATATGGACTGACTAAAGGTCATTTAATCTAATCTGCCATTTCTTAGTCCATTCTGAAATATTGTTTATTGCCGTCTGAAGCTTTTTTGTTGCTATTTCGACAGTTGCTCCCACAGCAAGGACGGCTGTGTCATCTGCAAAAGTAGCTATGGTGGTTTCTATACTTTCAGGCAAATCGCTAGTGAAAAGTAGGTATAAAATTGGACCTAGCACACTGCCTTGCGGTACACCAGCCTTAATCTCTCTTAATGTTGAACACTCTGTATCTTGCTTAATTCTGAAGAATCGATCTGATATATAAGACTCCAGAATAGTCGAATACTGCTTCGGCAGTTGTTTTTGTAGTTTGTGTTTCAGTCCTTTGTGCCAGACTTTATCGAAAGCTTGTGCTATATCAAGAAATACTGTAGAGCTAAAACAGAATGTAAACGACAGCTCAATCAAAACTGGCTGCTGCCTCTGGCAATACTGTGCTATTGAGTTTTACTCATTTTTTCTTTCTTTTTATTGTTCCCGTTTTTTCTATTCTTTCTGGAATACAACAGAAGAAGAAGCGGCAGCCATATTTTTTTTTGGTAGAGCTCCTCGTGTTCTCAGTCCTCCATTCGCTGTAAAGAAATAAAGTTCATTATTCGTTTAAATAAAAATTGGTCGCATTATTCATTATAAAAGGTTATGGGCCCAGAGTCGACAGATTATTGAAATGGAGAATTCAACACCAGTAACAAAATTAAGTAAGTCAAATTGGAATATTTGGAGATTTCAGATGAAGGTGGTGTTGCTGGCAAAGGGATTGTTTGACATCGTTTCTGGAGTTGAGGTTATGCCCGTGGAGAGAAGTGAACAATCTAAATGGACTTTAAAGGACGCAAAGGCACAGGAGGCATTGGTTATACGGATGGAGGAGGAACCATTATCGCATGTAATGCAGTGTACAAGTTCGAAGGAAATGTGGGCAAAGCTGGAAGAAATATACGAGCGCAAATCCGAAATCAGCACGCATCTTCTCAATGAACAATTCTATAATTTAAAGATGGAGGATGAGAGCGTAAATAGTTTTATTACAAAAATCACTAATCTAAGAGCCAAAATGAAGCAGCAAGGCGAAGAAGTTCCAGAAAAAATGGTTATTACTAAAATACTTATGGCCCTACCTGACAAGTACAAGCATTTTCGGTCAGCATGGGAGAGTGTCAGTGCCGAAAAACAAGATCTCAGTAATTTGACGTCCAGACTTTTGATAGAGGAAGAGAGGGTAGCAAAAGAAAACGACGAAGCAAGTGTTGCACTGCTTGCTGTCCAAAAAAAATGTTTCGGCTGTGGAAAAATAGGTCACTTCAAAAATCAGTGCCGCTTAGTTATATGTAACTACTGCAAAAAGCCCGGGCATCTTCTAAAAGATTGCTATAGCAGAAAACGCAAAAACACAAGATACAATGAAAATAATGGGACTGAGCAGTACCAAGGTAGAGATCGAGACTACGCATTGATCGCCATATCAAGTGAAATACAGTCACAGATAAACACCAGTTGGTATTTGGACAGCGGCGCTTCACAGCACATGTGCAAAGAAAAACAACTTTTTGACAACTACGAACACCTGACATCTCCAAAGTTGATAAAAATTGGTGATGGGTCCACCATAAGAGCACATGGCACAGGTAATGTTACTGTTCATGCATATAATGGTAAATCTTTTCATGAAGTGATTTTGAAACAAGTTCTTTACGTGCCTGATTTAAAGGAAAATTTGTTTTCGCAAGGAAAAGCGCTAGACAAAGGACTGTCATTGATATCAAACTCCGAGTGTGCTAAATTTATAAACAGTGAAAATGAAGTTATTGCTGTCGCTTGGCGAAACGAAAAATTATATAAAATGTTGTTTAAATCCAAATCAATAAATGACGGTGAACAATGTTTACTCGCACAAAGTGATAGTGATCTAATGTGGTGGCACAAAACGTTAGCACATCAAAATTTTCGTCACATAAAAGACGTACTTAGAAGAAACAATGTCCCTATAAAAGAATGTGACACATTTTGTACATCTTGCGTACAGGGAAAGCACCACCGAGACCCTTTTCCACTGAGCAATTCAAGGTCGAATATAGTTGGCGAACTGATACACATGGATTTGTGCGGCCCAATGGAGGAACCATCTCTCAATAACTCCAAATATATATTTTTACTAAAAGATGACTGCAGTGCGTACAAAACATTATTCTTCTTGAAAAGTAAATCTGAAGTGTACGAGAAGCTGAGAGAATTTATTCATCTTGTTAAAAATCAAACGGGAAAGTCAATCAAAACAATCAGAAGCGACAATGGAACGGAGTTCATTAACATACAAGTACGAAATCTGCTAAAAGAACACGGCATAATTCATCACACAACAGTTCCCTATAGCCCACAGCAAAATGGTCGTGCGGAAAGAGAGTTTCGAACAATTATCGAAGCTGTGCGGTCGATGTTAGCAGAAAACAACTTACCAAAAAAATTGTGGGCTGAAGCAGCAAACACAGCTGCGTATATTTTTAACCGTACAGGAGTAAGCCCAGTTGCTGATAAAACGCCGTTCGAAGTGTGGCACAAAAAGTCTTTCGACATTAAATTATTGATAGGAGCCTTTGGGACTGAGGTTTGGGCATTTGTGCCTAAAGAAAAGAGGTTGAAACTTGACATGAAAAGCAGAAATGGAATATTTGTTGGCTATTGCGATTACACAAAGGGGTACAAAGTGTACCACCCCGAAAAAAATAAAGTTTGCATCGAAAGGGAAATCATTTTTACACCAACGAAAAATCATACCAGAGAGGAGATTGTTGCAGAAAAATGTATCAGCTTGGACTTGGATGAGCAAGAAGATGAAGAGGAAGCAATGGGACAACAGAAAGCTACTATAGAGACATCAAAAGAAATTGCATGCAGTTCACAACAACAACAACAACAACAACAACAACAGCAGCAGCTTGAAGAAAATCAAAGTGCATCACAACATATGGCAGAGGATATAATCACAACAAATACGCATAATGAACGGGATCCACGTTTGCGACCGTCCAATTTGTTAAAACATCCAATACAACTTGACGACTATGATGTGAGCTACTTCAGTATCGATGTGGAAGAACCGGCGACGTATGAGGAAGCGATGGCGAGTAAGAATGCGGGTAACTGGAGACAAGCTATTGACGAGGAGATGAAAGCATTGGCAGATAATCATACATGGGAATTGGTAGAAAAACCGAGTGAATGCGAGATAGTAGACAGCAAATGGATTTTTAAAATAAAAAGAGATCTAGATGGTAAGATTAGTAGGTATAAATGTAGACTTGTAGCTAGAGGTTTTCAACAAAATGTCTTTGAAGAAGTATATGCACCGGTAGTAAAGTTAACTACTATAAAAACTATCTTAGCTGTATGTGCCCATAAAAATTGGCTAGTATATCAAATGGATGTATGTAATGCTTTCCTTCACGGTGAAATTTCAGAAGATTTGTACATGCATCTACCGAAAAGCCATCAGCGTCAAAAAGGGTTAGTCTGTAAGCTAAAAAAGGCAATTTATGGTCTTAAGAAGGCCCCTTTGTATTGGTATAAAAAGTTTGACAGTTTTATGAACACTCAAGGATATACAAAAAGTAAATGCGATAATTGTTTATATTTCAGAATAAGAGATAACACCTGTATTTACATCATAATTTTCGTTGATGATATTCTTTTGTGCGGCTCATGTAGTGCTGAAATTACCAAAATTAAAAACAGTTTGGAGAGTTCATTTAAAATGAAAGATTTAGACCTACTTACTCTTTATCTCGGTATTCATGTGCAACAAAGTAATGAAAGTATAATTCTAAGTCAAAAAAATTATTTAGAAAATGTTTTGCAAAAGTTTACTATGCAAGATTGCAAACCAGTGGCCACTCCGATGGACAATCATTTTGATTATAGTCTTCTAAAAAGAGAAAGATCCGAGAGCATTGAAATTGAAACTAAATGCAGGCAGATTATTGGATCTATAATGTATGCTATGATAGGAACCAGACCAGATTTGTGTGCAAGCATTAGTATATTATCGAGATTTCAAAATTGCGCTAGTGAACAGCTATTAATATGTTTAAAAAGAGTGCTTCGTTACATAAAAGGAACTCTAAATTTAAAACTAGTTTTTAAGAAATGTAAAACTTATCCAATAATAGGATTCGCTGATGCAGATTGGGGGGGCGACACAATTGATCGCAGGTCAACAAGCGGTTATTGTTTTTTTGTGTTTGGCTGCATAGTTTCATGGACCTCGAAAAAACAAAGCACTGTCGCTCTGTCAACTACAGAAGCTGAATTTATAGCATTATGTATAAGTGTTAGCGAAGCATGCTGGTTTAAAAATTTAATGCTAGAATTAAAGTTTTTAACTGAAGATTGTAAAGTAATTATATATGAAGATAATCAATCGACTATTCGTTCATGCAACTCTCACGAACAGCTTAAGAGAATGAAACATCTTGATATAAAGTACCATTTTATAAAAGACAAAATTGTAGATGGCACTATTGAGTTGAAATATGTTTCAACAACTGAACAACTGGCAGATATTTTGACAAAGCCACTCAGCAAAATTTGTTTTCAAAGCTTAAGAAATGTAATGCTTAGTTCTTAAACTTTTATTTGCAATGTAAAATAACTAGTGGTATTTTTTCTTTCTTTGTATAATCAGAATTATGACTTTAATGAAGTATTCAAATGAATTAATTATAAAAATGTATATTAAATACCTAGTTAAGAATCATAAAAATTTTGATTGAGGGGGGGTAAAACAGAATGTAAACGACAGCTCAATCAAAACTGGCTGCTGCCTCTGGCAATACTGTGCTATTGAGTTTTACTCATTTTTTCTTTCTTTTTATTGTTCCCGTTTTTTCTATTCTTTCTGGAATACAACAGAAGAAGAAGCGGCAGCCATATTTTTTTTTTGGTAGAGCTCCTCGTGTTCTCAGTCCTCCATTCGCTGTAAAGAAATAAAGTTCATTATTCGTTTAAATAAAAATTGGTCGCATTATTCATTATAAAAAGAGCACACATTTTTCTCTTCAAATGCTTTTTCGATTTTATCTGTGATTCTGATCAATTGTAGAGTGCTTGTTTCTAAACCCAAATTGATGATTTGGAAGTAGCTATTTTTCGTCAATAATTTTTTGCAGACGTTTTGCCAGCATTTTTTCGAATAGCTTTTAAAACATTGGTTGTATCGATATTAGGCGATATAAGGTTACTTCGCTAGGTGGTTTACCTGGTTTTGGTATCATTATTACCTCCGCGACCTTCCACATGCTTGGCACATATTTTAATTTAAATGCAGCATTTATAATCTGCGCTAGTTTTTTTTAGACCTTTTCGAGGAAATTGTTTTAAAATTTCCCCTGTGATTAAATCGAACCCTGGGGCTTTTTTTATGTTTATGCCTTCTTTGATTTCTTTGGCAAGTTCTTTAGCTGTTACCGGCCGAATAGGTCCGTCTTCTTCGCACGTTTCTTCGTTTCCTTGATAATCTTTATCTTCATAAGGTTTGAAGACGTTCTCAAGGTAGGTACTCTGCAAAAGTATTTGCTTTTCCTTGACTGCTTTTTGCCCAGTTACCTTCTCTGGTTTTTACTGGCGGAATGTGAGCTATTGGCCTCTTCATTTTCTTTGCTGCCTTCCAGAGCGAGTAGTCGGTACTAGCATCATTTGTAAGACTCGTAAGATACGTTTTTAAAGACTCGTTATTAAATCCTCTTATAGATTTTCTGAGCTTATTATTTAAGTTGTTCAGTGTGGTTTTGTCGCTTGGCGCCCTTGTCTGTTGCCAGCGTTTTCTAGCTTTCCTCTTTTCTGTAATAATTTGACATATTTCACGCGGATAAGAGTTTTGTTTAATCTTGTTTGTTCTTTGGGGAGTTGCAGCCCATGCAGCTTTTTGTATATCCAGTGTAAATATTTGCACTACTTCTTCTAGTTGATCTTCTGTTTGAATAGCTGATGATAATTCGATACATTCTTCCAACTTCTGCCTGAAGTGGTTCCAATCAGTCAGTCTATTAACTAGTTTAGGGCTATGTTCTTTTATTATTATTCTATCGCCAAGTGTAAGAAGTATTGAGGAATGATCTGATTGAAGATCAGGGCCTTCTTCTATATTTATTTTATTTGAGGATATATTTTTGGATATAAAGAAGTCTAGAAGATCTGGGGTTTTATTCCGTTGAGTGATATTTGCCGCCGACTTCTTTAATAGTTTCATATAATTCTCTGCCTCTAGTGTTTGTTAATCTAGATCCCCAATATTTATTCTTGGCATTAAAATCCCCTCCCGCGATTAATCGATTGTGAAATATGCGGAAAAGACTTTTAAAATCATTTTTCTTTAGTCTATAGCTAGGAGAGCAGTATACTGCTGCAACAGATATTTGCCCATTACTCGTTTCTACACTTATGGAAATTCCTTGGATGGCACATGATTGGAATTTTGCTTCTATATGGTGTTTTATTGTTTTCTTTATTAACACTGCAGCCCCACCTTTTGCACAGTTATGAGGATGTGGGGAGTGATATAATTCATATCCTTGCAGTTTAAAATTAGTTATCAATTTCAAGCGTGTCTCTGAAATGAGACATATATCTATCTGGTGTATGTCAAGAGCCACTTTCATCTCGTCCTTGCGACTCTCGATACCATTAGCATTCCATTCAAGAATTTTTATTCTATTCATCATGTTTGTCTTTTTGGCACAGCTTTTTTGTTGCTGTTCTGTCTCTCTAACAACGATATTCTATCTAATATCGTTTTATTCGGTTTTTCCATGGAACCAATCCTGTTTAGGATTTGTTTCATGAGTTTTTCCATTCCAGTGTTTTGCTCTACTTTTCGTTTTATCGTTTTATCTGTTTGATTATTTATTGATGCTGCCTCAGCATATGTCATTTTTGGACCCGCTGTATTTTGTTTTGGGACCTTTTTGATTATCTTTTCGTCTTTAGGCTTTCCTTTCTGTGGGCTCTTTTGTAAGTCCTTTTTGACTTTTTGATCTTCCTTATTTGAGCTTTTTGTTGGTTTCTTTTGCTTTTTGTCCCTTGCAAGTTGGATTTCTTTTGCAACTAAACAACCTCTGTACCTAGCAGGATGGTTTTCATTGCAGTTTACACATTTAGGGTGTTCATTTTCTTTCTTCCTACATTCCTTGTGAAGAAACTTAAGCTGACGACATCGCATGTTTGCTAAATGATCCGTCTGCCGAAGTGTTCTCCAATCAACTGCTAACTATCGGTGATGGTCATATTCCTGTTGACGCTTCGAATGGATTGATTTCGTTGCCGCGGAATTTTTGCAATTATGTCTCAACGAAAGAGGTATTTAAGCATCTACATAAAAAAACATGTGTATTGTGCATGCTCGCAATTATTATTTTCATTATATTAACGAATTTGGGCGGTACGAAGTTCGCCGGGTCAGCTAGTCTAATATATAAAAATCTCGTGTCACAGTTTTAGTGGTTATACTCCTCCGAAACGGCTCAACCGATTTGGATGAAATTTTATATGTAAATTCAGTAGGTACAGTAGGTATGAGAATAGGTTTTAAACTAATTTTTATACCCCTAAGAGTTTACAGGTGGAGTTGTAGGCACATATTTCGTTTTTCATGGAGAAATGCACTTTGAAAAAACAATAAACTGGATAGAAACCGAGTAGTGACACTTAAAAGCTATTGTTGTTGTCAATTATTTTAATTATTTTCCAAGCAAATTGTTGTTGTCAAAAATTATGATTTGTTTCTTTAAATATACCTATCTAATAAGTAGTTTGTTTATGTTAAGTAACTTATTGAAATGGATTTGTTTAATGGTGTTTGAATCCATCATTTTCGTTTGTCAAGTAGGTATTTTCAGGATCCCTGCATTAGCATGTGTGAGTAAGAAGTAAGTTGAAATGTATAGGTGATTGAGATGACGTACATGGACAATGATGATATAGAAAAGACAGTTGCTGTTGAGCGTTTTGAGTTTTCACGTAGGGGTTGTTACGAAAAATGAGCGAGTAACAATCGTGGTACTCTACTCATTCGTGAGTAGGGTTATGGGGAGGGCAGCTCAAAGGTACCATAACACCTTCGGTACCGGTGCGGAGAGAGAAGGGAGAAGGCTTACCAATCAAGTTGATAGGTGTGGTTAGTTTTCTTCTTGGCTGTTAAAGTTTCAAATATTTCGTTTAGAGTTAATCTTTTAACTATTTTCTTCCTATCCCTTTAATACTCTCAATTTTAAAATTCTCCCATTTATTTATCACGTTCACGTGTAATTCAAAATGGCCAGAGATAACATCTTTGCTATTGGCCGGGCAAAATGCAATATATCGTCATTATTAAAAAAATCAAAAACATCGACATTGACATTGACAATTATGGTTGGGTGGTGCCTTATTCACCTCTACTGAGCAAAACATTCCAAGCTCATATTAATGTAGAGTTTCGTAGTTCAGTGAAAAGCATCAAGTATATTTTCAAGTATGTGAATAAATGCAGTGATGTGGCGTTATTTGGAGTTGAAAATACCAATATGACTGCTTCTCCAGTGAATAACAACGATCAAATAACGCTGTACCAAATTGGAAGATACCTACATCCGCCAATGAAGTTGTTTGGCGTATCTTTGGTTTTCCAATTCATGAACGGGATCCAACCGTTATTCATTTAGCCGTCCATCTTGAAAACCGGCCGGCGCGTGTATTTCACGACCGCTATAAATTCATCAAAAACTACACTCACCGAATTTTTTGAATGGTGTAATCGTGCGAATGCTTTTGTTGCCTTTGCACGGACATTATTTTACTCAGAAGTACCACACTATTTCACATGGACTCAAACAAAAAAATGGACACCCCGCAAACAAAGTAGACCATTTACTGTTTAGCAAGACTTAAAAGTTAGGATACTTTTGGACCCGATAGGTGGCGATGTTGTCGATCTCCGAATCAACTCAACCGATTTCAATGAAATTTTGTGCATGGGTATGGTTGGTTCCAGTTTAAAAGATACCTAGGATAGTTTTGGACCGTAAAGGTGGCGCCTTACAAAATATTAGAAGGATAGGAGAACATAAAAATAAAATTCAAACGCTATTTATAAAGTTGTATAATTAGTGGATTCGTAAGGACTATGTCCTAAAAAAAAATTAAGTAACTAGATTGGGGACAGAACCACACTTTAAAACCTATAGACTGAATAGAAAAACGTTTAGTATCACCAATAGGTGCAACAAGTATTATTTAAAACGTTACATTTTTTTCAATTCTTTGTATGTTCCGGGTGAAATTGGAAGTCCGACAATTTGCAACGAAACGCGTTTGATTTGATTGTGAAGAATCTCAAATCAAATGTCATGCAAGCAAAAGATTTTGAGGGAAAAATTCAAAACAAACATTGTCATTCTGTGAAAGTGAGAATTCCACTTATTCAGAACGATTTGCCATTCGTATTTAAGCGTCTTCAATTTCTCGTGCGTCTCGCTTTCACTATGACAATTAATAAGTCACAAGGACAGAAGTACGTACCATAAAGCGCATTATTGAAAAAGTGGAAGGTTGGCCGACACGTCAATTATTGCGGTTTGGATGAAATACATCGACATTGCTACTTTGTACTTTAGTTATTTCTATTGTATGACTATAAGTTTTGAATGACGATTTGAGTTCACCGAATTCCATGCTCGGAATTATTATTTTCTTTATATTAACGAATTTGGGCGGTACGAAGTTTGCCGGGTCAGCTAGTATATATATAAAATTGTTGCAAGTGCGTTGTGACTTTATAACTCACGAACGGCTCAACCGATTTCAATGATTTTTGTTGTGTTTTATTGTCTTGAATCAGTGATGGTTTATGAAAAAAGAAAAGTTGGAAAATTCTCAACAGGTGGTGTTGTAGGCACACATTTCATTTTTCATGGGGAAAATCACTTTGAAAAAATGTAAATGGATAGAAATCGAGTAGTGACACTTCAAAAACCAAAAAAAATATTTTAAATTTTCAAAGCAATGTTGTTGTCAATTATTTTAATTAATTTTAATTCCAAGCAAATTGTTGTTGTTAACAATTTTGGAATTTTTTTTTATTGAAATGTAACTGTTTCCGCATCTCCAATAATACGTACATTATTTGCGATGTTTTCCATCGAATCCACGTTAATTGTGGGACAAGTACATAGTACAAGAACAACATATCAGGAGACATTTTTCATCGAGCGATTTCCGGCAAACGCTACCAGTAATACCATCCGCGTTGATCGTTTTCGCACCTGACAACAAAACGAAAAATATCGTTTATCACAGAGTGCTTCAATGAAGGCAAATGCAATTAAAAATAGAGTCGACCGCAACCCATCCAAATATTTCAACACAATCGTCGTGCAATGGACAATTGACGACAGATTTTCTGCAATTTTAAATGAAGCTGGGCAACTGAGCGCATGAGGTTTTGCTACTAGAACTTATGAATTTTTGTGGTAAAACCGAATTTTTTTTAAAATTTTTCCACTCGGATACGAAGATATGCAGTTATTAAACTCGCATAATATTACATGCATAACAATTTTCATGACATTTTGTTCTTTAGCATCCGCAACCCCATTAAAGAGGGAAGGTTTGAAAATGGTATCAGTATTTTTATTTCACATTTTCTGTTTCGTGCGAACCAACTTATAAACACATGAAAACTAAATTAAAAGCTCACTAAAATTTGATCACATTTCGGTCACGAGTCATTCCCAAATACATTACATGTTACTGTTACGGAAATATGTCTGAAATGTAGGAACAGCACTTACAATATAACCATCAACTTCTACTTGCGTTCTGGACAACATAGGTGCCGATGAAAGATAGGATATCACACTATAGGTGGTACTTTGCAAAACATAAGCGGTATAGGAAAACGATTTGTGGCACCTCCCATTCAAAAATATAATCAAGTGTTACTTCTAAAGTTTCAAAATGAAAATTATAATGAACATTGTCCAAATAAAGCACTTTACAAACCTCAGTGGCTGGATTCCGCTTATTCAGAACGGCTTGCCATTGGTATTTAAGCGTCTACATAAAATAGCATGTCCATTGTGCACGCTCGAAAATATTTCTTTCGCGGGGTCAGCTAGTAGAATCATAAATTTAAATAATAGGAAAATAGGGCCTATAAGCGTTTCCGTAAAAGCAATAACGACACAGAACTTTTGGAAGTTTATCGGATGCTCCAAAAACAATTTGATGTTTTAAATAAGTTTCTTTACAGGCAATATGTTCTTTCTGTCGAATCTAATTTAAGGAAAATTTTTGTTTTTTTATCCGAGGGTAGGTGAAAATCTTCCAAAGACACTATAAGAATAGCAAGTGCGTTCTCATAATAGTTTTTACTGACTGAAAACACCACCTATCAAGCAATTTTTCTATCATGAAATAAAAACGTTTGACAGGTTACTTTCCAATGAACGATCCTGTGTGAAAAATTAGACGCGGTTAATCTTATCTTGCCAAGTCGAACGGTTTCGTTCTTTGTAGTCGGCGCAATAAATTGCTCTCGTCCAAGATTTGTCGGACTGTATTGTTGATATGTCCGATTAGTCGGTTTCTATGCTTTCTCGCGAAGCTTCTAGTTGCAGCTTCGATTGTTGGAATTCCGAGATCCCTATGGATATCGTCGTTTCCAATATACCATGGTGCTTGTACAATTTCTCTAAGCACTTTATTTTGAAAAGTTTGTAGAATATTGGCATTTGTTTTCTTGGTACAACCCCAAAGTTGTATACCGTAGGTACACACCGGCTTTAGCACTTGCTTGTACAAAAGCAGTTTGTTCTCAGTACTGAGCTGGGAATGTTTTCCCAGTAACCAGAACATTTCTCTATATTTGATATCGAGTTCTTTACGTTTCATATTCACGTGCGAACTCCATTTCAGCTTTGTGTCGAGTGTCATTCCCAGGTATTTGGCAAAGGGTATTCGGGCCAAGTTTAGAAAAATTGGCAAGTCATTAGTTTTCTTATAAGTGAAATTCACGTGAACAGATTCAGTTTCGTTGAGGGCGGTCCGCCAGTTCCTTGTCCACTCATTTACCTTATTCACTGCGGCTTGCAGTTTTGTAGTCGCTTCTTCGATTGTATTACCTACTGCTAGGATAGCTGTGTCGTCGGCGAACGTAGCAAGGGTAGTGCCATCTGTCCTTGGTATATCGCGAGTATATAACGAATAGAGAAGCGGACCAAGTACGCTTCCTTGCGGTACCCCGGCCGAAATTTCTTTTAGCTCCGAGCATTCGTTTCCATTTCTAACACGGAAGAGTCTATTCCCGAGATACGTAATTAAAATTTAGGCCGTCGTGCCACACCTTATCAACGGCTTGTGAGACGTCAAGAAATACGCTTGAGCAAATCTTTTTTTCTTCAAATGCTTTCTCGATTACGTCAGTAGTTCTATGTACTTGGTCAATCGTCGAATGCTTGGTTCTGAACCCAAACTGGTGGTCACGGATAAGATTATTGTCTTTAATAACCGGTTGTAGGCGCCTAAGCAATATTCTTTCGAAGACTTTGGATATGACTGGAAGAAGGGAAATTGGTCTATACGTTTTTCCTTCATTTGGCGGTTTTCCTGGTTTTAAAACCATTATGACCTCCGCGACTTTCCATTGACTCGGCACGTGTTTTAGTCTGAGCGCAGCATTTATAATATGAAGAAGCTTAATTAATGCTTTCCTTGGTAGAACTTTGTGAACTTCTCCGGTGATCAAATCATAACCTGGATTCGATTTCACGTTTGAGTTCCCTTAGCGTTGCACTTGTGAGTGTTGAATCGTTAGATTGTAATTCCGTCCTATTAGTATTATCGTGGAACGCTTGGACATCGTACGGTTTAAAGGTTTCTTTTAGATGAGCTCCAAAAACTTTCGCTTTTTGCTTATCTTCCCTTGCCTATTCATTTTGATTTATTCTAATTGGCAGCGCAGAGATTTTGGGCTTTTGGATGCTTTTTACAGCTTTCCAAAGTGAATAATGGGAATCTTTTTTCGCTGTTAAACTTTCAAGGTAAGAACCTATCGCACGATTTTTAAAATCCTTAATAACTGACTTCAACAAATTGCACAAATAATTCAAATGTGCTTTATGTTGCGGAGTGCGACTCTGTTGCCATTTCTTACGCGCCTTCCTTTTGTTGGTTGACCAATTCTTTTATTTCGGGAGGATATCGTAGACCGTATTTGAATGACGTTTTCCTTGGATTAGGCGTATTATTCCATGACGATCTGTACGATATCAACGAAGCGATCAACTTCAACCTCAAGTTCATAGGGTGTCGTAAGTGGAACACTCAGTTCAACATTCTCTTCCATTTCGTTCCTAAAGTCTTATCAGTTAGTTTTTATACCAGTTAATATCGCTGGCTCTAGGTTATTGACTAGTTTTACACCCAATGTTAAAATAACCGGTGAGTGGTCAGATGATAGATCAAAGCTCTCTTCAACTTTAATGTGGTTGGTAGGTATTCCTTTCACGACGAAGAAATCTATCAGATCAGGTAGTTTTGAAGTATCAGTTGGCCAGTAGGTTTTCCCGTCGAGTGGAAATCGCAACTGTAATCCATACCTACCCCATAGAGCATTCTACCGTTTCGCGAGATGTATCTGGAGCTTCAGAACGTGTGCTTCGCATTAAAATCGCCGCCAATAATGAAATTTGGTTTTAGCGGGTTAGTATAATAACTTTTTTCAAGCGCGGAACGCGCGATAGATGAAATTCTAAGAGTACGCTAACTATTTTTAACTCGAATCGTGCACAGTTGCATAGTTTCAAGCTCTATCTTCAGGTCTTCGTATTATTCAAGGCAGTCTTTACTAAGCAATGATGATCCACCTCTGGCGTTTCCCAATGGGTGACAAGCGTGGAAATCATTATAGCCTTTTATTTTTAAATTCGATCCATTTTTCACGTTAGTTTCAGAAATCAAGCAAATGTCGATATCTCTCACGTATGTATATTTTCAAATCGCTGACTTTTTGTAAAAGTCCGTTTGCATTCCAAGTGCATATTTTTAACATTGGTTTTCCATTCATATGAATTATTTTCCAGCTTAACCAAGCGATCGAGAATAATTTTATTTATTTTGCATTGTTCTTCAATTTTCTCGAGAAGAACTGAGAATACATGAGAAACAGGATCCGGCGAAGTTTCGACGTTTTTTGCTCCTTCGAATGCCGCGGCCTGAGCGTAGGTCTGCACTCTGGCTGTCCGAGGGCCACTATTCGATGGCTTTCCTGATGGTAACTTTTCAGTAGCGTTTCTTTTGACAATATTGTCTCTCTTTCTCTGACAATGTTACGCTTTTGAACCGGAGTTTTATATTGACTACTACCTCCACGGCGGTCCTACGCTTTGTCTTGATAAGCGGCTTTGTTTTTCTATTTTGGGTTTTGAGGAGCAAATCTCTCCGTTTTTGCAACTCCTTAGCTACTTTACAACCTCTATAATTTGCCGGGTACTTTCCCTTACAATTAGCACAGGTAGCGAAGGATTGTTGATTTGCTCCACAGTCTTGGGAGCTGCTCTTTTTTGCAATACATTTGCGTATGATTGAATTCTTGGCAACGTTTGCACTGTGGAATTGTTTTCAAATTTCTGCGCTCGTATGGGCTCGATTTTTACCACAATATTAACTATAGTTTTAATTCGGTAGATATCTTCGATATTATCAGACCTATCGAAGGTAAGCATAAAGAGCGGAAGTCCACGCCTTACCACGATGTCCTTATCTTCTTCCGTTTTTTGCTTCTCCTTCTTGATGATATTTACGGCATCAAGAATTTTAAACCCTTTGGAATGGAGGTTGTTTATAACCTCTTATGTGGTGCATGAGGGGTGGAGTCCCCTCGTTACAACACGATGTGGCCTCTCTGACTTTATTTCAAAAGTATACCACTGGATCTTCTCGGTATTTAACTTTTGGGACACTGCCCGGTAGTCTTCGTGGCTATCGACGTTAATTTTCCACGCATTATTCCTCAAAGATGATACCTTAAATTTCGATGTTATCGTTCCTTTAAGGAGGCTGTGTAACTTTTTATACTCCGTTGGATGATTTTGCCCTCGGAGTTGTTTTTCTTTCGGTACTTTACGCGTTTGTTCTTTTAGAGACTCGACTTCAGGTGAAGAACCGACCCTCCTTTTCTTACTAGGCCTTTTCATAGGGACGCGATTCGTTTCGGGTGCTAGCTCTTCTTCGTCGGTGTGGTATTCCCGACTAGCCAAGCGTGGTGTAGTACATTCGCTTTCTTTCTTAGAATGAGTGTTCCTTAGAAAATTATTTTCTTCTTTCAACAGTTCTATTTATTTCTTAAGAGCTTGATTCGGAGTGTTTTAATTTCTTCCTCAGAACTTATATCTTTCATTGAGTCCCGTTTTTCATGCGCTAGCGCTCCCGGCGGACTTCTTTTCCCGGGGTTGTTCGATATTGATGGAGGCGATCGAGATACCCTTGAACTTTTAATGAAAGGGTTAATGGATTGCAATAAGCGACTCTCCCCAGAATCCGTAGAGCCGACCTCCGAAGAGGGTGGATTTTCCAGTAAAGCTGGAGTAATTTATCTTTTCGTTCATTGCATTTTTTGTATACAATACACGCTCGGTATATGGAGGTTGGATTTTAGTCGCCTTTTAAGACAGGCATGCCTACCTCGGGTAAATTCTAACCCCTACCCGAAGGGCAATCTAATGGTATTCCTATCTGTATGCGTCTAAATAACGTATCTTCGTCTGATCTTTCAACCATCTGTAATATGTTTGCTAACCACTTTCAGTCTGTATATTCTTGTGGTACTTCCACACCTAAAGTTTCTAGTAATACCTCAAAGTCCTGCGATTTCTTTAATATCGGCAAATTAGAGTGTTCAATCCCTGAAGCTCAAATTGCTCTTTCTTTATTAAAGTTAGTTACAAATCCTGGTATAGATGGCTTTCCGCCAATCTTACTTCAAAAGTGCTCCTTCGCGTTTACTGTACCCCTGTGTTTAATTTTTAATTTGTCTCTCCGATCTGGTAATTTTTTGAAAGATTGGAAGAGCTCATTTATAACACCTATTTATAAATCTGGATCGAGACATGATATTGCTAACTATCGTCCAATCTGTAAGATTTCTACTATTCCTAAGTTGTTTGAAAAACTAGTTTGTGACAAACTTACGCCTCTCCTGAAGAGATTTATCTCCCTATTTCACCATGGCTTCGTCGCAGGCACATCTACTACCACAAATCTCTCAATTTTCGGTAATTCTGCCTTAAATAACCACGATATTTTGATTTCTAAACTAACTGATTTAGAACTCCACTCCAATTTCCTACAGTGGATTCATTTCTACTTAACGGATCGTATCCAGTATGTTCGCATAAATGACACGTTCTCGTCACCAGTTTATGTTACCTCTGGAGTACCTCAAGGTTGTCATTTAGGCCCCCTGCTCTTCCTTTTATTTGACATCCCCGGCATGTATTTGAGTTCCCAGTGTCTTGCCGACGATTTGAAGGTGTTCCGTTTCGTTCAGTTCACGATTGTGCTCTTTTACAAGAGGATATTGAACGACTTTCAATATGGTGTCACAATAATGATTTTCATCTCAATGTCTCTAAATGTCAAAGCCTTTCTTTCTATCGTAACCTCTCTCCAATACACTTTACGTATACGTACTCCATAATACCCCTCTGTCCATTATCTCATCCAAAAAAGATCTTGGAGTAATTTTTGACGCAAAACTTAGCTTTCTCGAGAAGAACTGAGAATACATGAGAAACAGGATCCGGCGAAGTTTCGACGTTTTTTGCTCCTTCGAATGCCGCGGCCTGAGCGTAGGTCTGCACTCTGGCTGTCCGAGGGCCACTATTCGATGGCTTTCCTGATGGTAACTTTTCAGTAGCGTTTCTTTTGACAATATTGTCTCTCTTTCTCTGACAATGTTACGCTTTTGAACCGGAGTTTTATATTGACTACTACCTCCACGGCGGTCCTACGCTTTGTCTTGATAAGCGGCTTTGTTTTTCTATTTTGGGTTTTGAGGAGCACATCTCTCCGTTTTTGCAACTCCTTAGCTACTTTACAACCTCTATAATTTGCCGGGTACTTTCCCTTACAATTAGCACAGGTAGCGAAGGATTGTTGATTTGCTCCACAGTCTTGGGAGCTGCTCTTTTTTGCAATACATTTGCGTATGATTGAATTCTTGGCAACGTTTGCACTGTGGAATTGTTTTCAAATTTCTGCGCTCGTATGGGCTCGATTTTTACCACAATATTAACTATAGTTTTAATTCGGTAGATATCTTCGATATTATCAGACCTATCGAAGGTAAGCATAAAGAGCGGAAGTCCACGCCTTACCACGATGTCCTTATCTTCTTCCGTTTTTTGCTTCTCCTTCTTGATGATATTTACGGCATCAAGAATTTTAAACCCTTTGGAATGGAGGTTGTTTATAACCTCTTATGTGGTGCATGAGGGGTGGAGTCCCCTCGTTACAACACGATGTGGCCTCTCTGACTTTATTTCAAAAGTATACCACTGGGTCTTCTCGGTATTTAACTTTTGGGACACTGCCCGGTAGTCTTCGTGGCTATCGACGTTAATTTTCCACGCATTATTCCTCAAAGATGATACCTTAAATTTCGATGTTATCGTTCCTTTAAGGAGGCTGTGTAACTTTTTATACTCCGTTGGACGATTTTGCCCTCGGAGTTATTTTTCTTTCGGTACTTTACGCGTTTGTTCTTTTAGAGACTCGACTTCAGGTGAAGAACCGACCCTCCTTTTCTTACTAGGCCTTTTCATAGGGACGCGATTCGTTTCGGGTGCTAGCTCTTCTTCGTCGGTGTGGTATTCCCGACTAGCCAAGCGTGGTGTAGTACATTCGCTTTCTTTCTTAGAATGAGTGTTCCTTAGTACATTATTTTCTTCTTTCAACAGTTCTATTTATTTCTTAAGAGCTTGATTCGGAGTGTTTTAATTTCTTCCTCAGAACTTATATCTTTCATTGAGTCCCGTTTTTCACGCGCTGGCGCTCCCGGCGGACTTCTTTTCCCGGGGTTGTTCGATATTGATGGAGGCGATCGAGATACCCTTGAACTTTTAATGAAAGGGTTAATGGATTGCAATAAGCGACTCTCCCCAGAATCCGTAGAGCCGACCTCCGAAGAGGGTGGATTTTCCAGTAAAGCTGGAGTAATTTATCTTTTCGTTCATTGCATTTTTTGTATACAATACACGCTCGGTATATGGAGGTTGGATTTTAGTCGCCTTTTAAGACAGACATGCCTACCTCGGGTAAATTCTAACCCCTACCCGAAGGGCAATCTAATGGTATTCCTATCTGTATGCGTCTAAATAACGTATCTTCGTCTGATCTTTCAACCATCTGTAATATGTTTGCTAACCACTTTCAGTCTGTATATTCTTGTGGTACTTCCACACCTAAAGTTTCTAGTAATACCTCAAAGTCCTGCGATTTCTTTAATATCGGCAAATTAGAGTGTTCAATCCCTGAAGCTCAAATTGCTCTTTCTTTATTAAAGTTAGTTACAAATCCTGGTATAGATGGCTTTCCGCCAATTTTACTTCAAAAGTGCTCCTTCGCGTTTTCTGTACCCCTGTGTTTAGTTTTTAATTTGTCTCTCCGATCTGGTAATTTTTTGAAAGATTGGAAGAGCTCATTTATAACACCTATTTATAAATCTGGATCGAGACATGATATTGCTAACTATCGTCCAATCTGTAAGATTTCTACTATTCCTAAGTTGTTTGAAAAACTAGTTTGTGACAAATTTACGCCTCTCCTGAAGAGATTTATCTCCCTATTTCACCATGGCTTCGTCGCAGGCACATCTACTACCACAAATCTCTCAATTTTCGGTAATTCTGCCTTAAATAACCACGATATTTTGATTTCTAAACTAACTGATTTAGAACTCCACTCCAATTTCCTACAGTGGATTCATTTCTACTTAACGGATCGTATCCAGTATGTTCGCATAAATGACACGTTCTCGTCACCAGTTTATGTTACCTCTGGAGTACCTCAAGGTTGTCATTTAGGCCCCCTGCTCTTCCTTTTATTTGACATCCCCGGCATGTATTTGAGTTCCCAGTGTCTTATGTTTGCCGACGATTTGAAGGTGTTCCGTTTCGTTCAGTTCACGATTGTGCTCTTTTACAAGAGGATATTGAACGACTTTCAATATGGTGTCACAATAATGATTTTCATCTCAATGTCTCTAAATGTCAAAGCCTTTCTTTCTATCGTAACCTCTCTCCAATACACTTTACGTATACGTACTCCATAATACCCCTCTGTCCATTATCTCATCCAAAAAAGATCTTGGAGTAATTTTTGACGCAAAACTTAGCTTTTGCCAGCAAATTGAATCTTTGGTTGCCAAAGGTAATCAGATGTTAGGTTTCATATTGCGGAACTCGAAGGACTTTCAAGATCCACACGCTCTTTAATGTTTATTTTTTGCATTTGTCCGATCTCATCTTGAGTACTGCAGTACAGTATGGAATCCACTTTATGAAGTACATTCTATATAATATAATAATTTAATTTTTGGCGCAACAGGTCCGTAGGGACCCTAGGCCTAGCTTCTCACAACCATTCGTTTTGTGTGAGATTTCATTTTTGTAACGAATGGATAATGGAAGGGATCTACAATTTTATGACGATTCCAAACGGCTAATTGAGAAGCACTTTCAAGACAGTTATACTCTCGGATGTTTGTCAGACGTTCGCGAGAGGTCTTTTATATACCTTTTCATCTAGTTAATTATGGATACAATTAAACAATTTCTAGATGTCTTAGGAAATCCAATAATTCTTCTAGTATATTTGTTTTTCATCTTGGAAGGGAACCATTTAAAAAAATTAATTAATTCTTATGTTAGTTTTTAAGTACATTTTTGTATTAAGCAATCTAGCAATCTATCATTTGATTGAAATAAATAAATAAATAAATTTTACACATTTAATACAATTTGTAATAATTGTTTTATGGAATTTTAACTTTGTACCTACCTACATATTTTTTATCATTTGAAAAAATTGTAGTTTGCGTCGTACTTCCTAATAAGAAAATTTAAACTTTAAATCTTACGGAAGCTCACTATTGCGGAATTTGTATGGAAATATATTTTCTCCAAAAACTTATTTAAATAAAAAAAGTTAATTTAAAAAACCAAAAAAAACCCGACTGACTGTAAAAAAGATTTAAAAAGTTTAACACAAGACACTTTCAAGAATAAATAATTAATGGCAGTCGGAGGCTGAGCATATTTTTGTCAGATTGTACGACTAGCCAATCTAGCCCACAACTGACAACTTTGAATCTAACCAGTCATGAAGTAACTGAAGTTAGAGATTAGCCAGACCAATCTCAATTGTTAAAATTCGTAGTTACGTGCGGTGGCTAGATTGGCTAGTCGTACAATCTGACAAAAATATGCGCAGCCTCCGACTGCCAATTATATATACCTACTAGGTTCGCCCAGTGCTCGAAAATCGACCACACATTTTTTTTTATATCATTACTATATAGATAAATAAAATTTGTGTAGCTCTGTTTGATTTGAAGCGAATTTGAATGTCTGTCTTTAAATAAAGAAATCTTAAAAATTACTGATCGTAGGTAGGTATTCGTGTCAGTTCTGGAATAGATAGTAACTAACTAATATTGTTCTTAACTTCTATAACGTTGAAAAAACAAAAATAGCACTGAAATGAAACAAATTGCATTAATTTTTTTTTCATGCTGTACTTTTATATTTCTTATTCAATCCGTAAAGCTATCAATTAAACTATTATCATCATTATCGCCGTATGGTACGGCTTCGCGACGTAACAAATAATCAACTCTATTTCTTTCCCTCTCACGCCTACCCGTCAAAGTTCTTTGCCGAGGCATATTTACCTAATATTCCATCGAAAAATAAGAAATCAATAAATAAGCATTCACAATAAATAAACTCTTATAAATTGTATAAAAAAAAGAAATCAAAATGACTTACCAAAGAATAGGTAATAATTGGCCAAAACCAGGATCAGAGCACAGTGAAACCACAATTATTGTAGGATGGCTATCTAATAATTCGTGTAGGATACAACCGACTTCGAATGACCGGAAGCCAAATCAGACTAATGCAACCACACCTGCGCATAACTTCTCTCCCTCATTCGCTTAACACAAACGAACACGACACACTTCGGGCAACATTATGATTACCTATAACTTATAGGAGACAGAGTAGGTATACGTATCCAATCCAATCACCAATACGCGTGCGCATATTCCCTTCTCTTCTTAATTCGCTTAACGCACACCATTCACCCCTCACTATGTTACAGCTACATTAGAGTTATACGCATGCGCATATAGAAACGTTCTCTGTGTATGATTCTCTTTTTTTAATTTCTGATTCATGCAATAGAAGGATACAGTCAAAGGACTTCGACTGAGCGAAAGAAAAATGTGACTTATCCAATTACCCATATCCACCCCGGGCGCATATACTCTTCTCTCTTTCTTTGCTTAACTCCCATCATTCAAACGTGACACTCGCCGCACAGATAGCTAAGCTATAAAGCTATCTTTCTTTGTATGTTTACAATGTTGTTGTTGTAACCAAGGTAATTTAAAAACATTATTTTACCTATTTTGCAATAACTTTTTTTAAATTATAATTCTTTTCGACCGATCTATGAGCTGTACGCTTCAATTTGGTAAAAAAAAAATTCAATTTTACTTCATTAAATAGGGTAAATATGTTCTGAAAGAAATTGGGTCGGCGATTAATATAGTGGATATACGTATACTAGCTGTGCCCGCAACTTCGCACGCGGCGTGAGATTATGTAACTTCCAATAAAAGAGATAATAATAGTTAAGTTTCAATACATCAGGTAATTATATATTTTATGATCATTTTTTTTACAAAGCTTCTTGAAATACAATATTTGAGGTTCTGTTGCCTGTATGCATTTTTACTTTCGCAGACTCGGGAAAGAGACGTATAATTGACCGTGCGAGAAACAGTCGTTGGTGAAGTCTACACTCGCGGTGCACAACGTCACAGGCCTGAGTCATACCACCAATACCAGCAAATTAGGCATACTTAATTTCTTTTGTGTAATAAAATCCACTTCTGATTTAAATTAATGTGGTCTGATATTTTTCATCCGTTTTCTGTGATCTAACTCGTCTCATATTTCTAGATCTTGTTGAGCTTCGGGAAAGATTTGACCGTTTTCTCGACGGCATACCTATTTGTTTAAAATCAACACTCAAGCTAAAAGAAAGCGGTGAACATTAGCCGTGTTTTTTTGAGCTTCTACGCTATACTTGACACTTCGAGACTCGCAATAGTTGTTGTAATTGCGTGCTGAAAATCCCACTTTACTTTGCTTTGCTGTGATCGAAGCTCAAAAAAACAGGCCTATTGTCAATGTGAAACAATAAATCAAACAAATCTATAATACCTAAAACACTAATTTAAGAAAATTAAATTCAACAGCGTAAGTACTTAAGTCCCACTTCCTAACTGTAGGTACCTATCAACGTAGGTAATATAAATACATACAGTCTTTTTCTTTTTCGTTGAAACCGCTTTGCTAGCCAGAACCTCTGCTAATCTCTTGTTTTTTAATTTATCGACAAAAAGTTGAAGTCCCCAAAAACGTTTGTGGACATTAACGGAAATTTATTTATTTATTTTTTATTTATTTATTTATTTATTTATTTCATCTACAATTTTCATTACAAATAACAGATGTTGGAAAATAAAAATAAAAGTCAAGAATACAATTAAAAATAAAAATTTGTTAGAAAATGAATATGTACAATAATTTGTTTTTGAAACTGTCTCTCGACAAAGATAAATCTATATCTGTACAAACGCTGTTGAAAGCTACAATGGCTCTTGTTATCGGCTCATTACGGCCATAATTTCTTCGATGATTTTTTTCAAAGAGGAGATGCCGTGTTCTCAAAGATCTTGCCGGTGCATATATTGGCATCAGTGAGAGCAGAACAGGACATCTTATATGAAAGCATAGCAAGTCTCTAACAAACATTATATCATGAATATGACGGCGCGATTTCAAAGATTTAATGCCCAGAAATAAGCACCTTGCCTTATACTCTGGAGAGGTTTCCCAGTGCAATTTATAAAAAATGAATTTAGTGAATCGCCTTTGAATTTTTTCGAGGCGATCAGAATAGATCGAGAATGCAGGATTCCAAATCACATCAGCATATTCAAGGAGGGACCGAACTAAGGCAGTGAATAGAGAAAGTAAAGTGAATGGGTCTCTGAATTCCCTTCCATTACGTTTTATAAAGCCAACAATAGAATTAGCTTTTGCTACAGTATATTCAATATGATATTTAAACGAGAAAGACGTATCGAGCGTGACTCCTAAATCTTTAATTTTATTTACCCTGTTTAAGTTAACTGAGTTAATTGTATAATTATATTCGAAAATAGATGCACATCTATTAAAAGAGATTGCATTGCATTTCTTTATATTTAGTTTTAAGCGATTGATGTTGCACCAATCAATTATTCTATCCAGGTCAGATTGAATCAAAGTACAGCTCTCTATACTTTTAATAGATGAAAATAGCTTTAAATCATCCGCATATAGTAGGCATTGGCTATATTTGACCGTTGACACGATATCATTTATAAAAATAATGAAAAGCAGTGGACCTAAATGGCTCCCTTGCGGAACACCAGATGTACAGTTTATGCGTTTCGAAAGCGATGTTCCGATTTTTACTCGTTGAATGCGACCAATTAGGAAGGATGAAATCCAGCGAAGCATTTCAGAGTGAATTCCCAAGGCTTCAAGCTTCTCAAGGAGAATAGAATGATTGACCGAGTCAAAGGCTTTGCTAAGGTCAGTATATATTGCGTCCACCTGACGTTTGTTTTCTAACTCATTTAGAGTAAATGATGAGAAAGAAGCCAAGTTGGTGATAGTGGACCGACCCGATACAAAACCATGCTGCGCTTCCGATAAACACTCTTTCGTTAAAAACTCAAGGTTGCTTTTAACTATACTCCCAAAGAGCTTAGGAATTGCTGAGAGCTTACAAATACCTCGATAGTTCTCAACATTATTTTTAGAGCCGGACTTATGAATAGGAACGAGAAACGATACTTTCCACTCATCGAGAAACTTCCCCTCGAGAAGCGAACGGTTAAAAATAACTAATAGCGGTACGCAAAGGCCCGTGGCACAATTCTTTAGGATAATGGCTGGTATGCCATCAGCTCCACAACTAGAGTTTGGCTGCAGGGACTTTAGTGCCAACAAAACCTCTTCATAATTTAATTGAAGAGAACCAATATTCACATGGTTGCCTATATTAGTACTTGAGTTGATAGGGCAGTTGTCGTTAGTATACACAGAACGGAAGAAATTAGCAAAAAGTTCTAATGTAGACTCCACATTAGACGATTCTACGTCCATGTAATGCATTGTGGTTGGAACCCCAGCTGATTTACGTTTCAAATTTACAAAATGCCAAAATGATTTGCTATCCTGCTTAATTTTACTTTCGATAGACATAATATGATTTCTGTAAAGAAACTTGCTAAGAGAAATAAATTCTTTGCGCAATTTGCTAAAATGCTCGTAATCAATAATTTGTATCCACAGTCCACACCAACAATAAATCAAACAACATAATTCATATACATATCGTCATTAGTTCTTGAATTCTTCAATTCTTTACTGTAGGTATCGCCGTAGGTACTATAACAACCGTTAAAACAAAAAACTTGAACTCAGTTTCTATATACACCACCATATGTACGTCCATCAGCGCACTTTATCAGCCACCTGCGCGCTGCGCATTTCCTCAGAAACACATTGCCGCTGTTGATTACATACACATTCACGTCGTATACTTCTCTTTCGTTTCACTTAATTCGGAGAAAACACCAAGCAGTTTTTTTTTCATATGAACGTGCTTGTGCGATGTGCGCCACCCAACCACCCCAAAGTAGAACTACGATCAAGAACCGCGGCTGCTGATAATGTTCGATTTGAGAAAATAAATTTATTTTTTTCTTGTTACATTTTAGGTTGTAGCGCAGCTTCTGGAGAGCATAGAAAGCTGATTGATGGCTTGAAATAACTGTGAAAGTGTTGGCTCTCCCAAGGATTTTATTTTGTTTGCATTAATTAAGAATTGTTTGAGTAATGGCGAGTTAAAGGCAGTAAAGTTAGAAAAAAAAACACATTTTGGTCAAAAACGCTCCCAAAAACAGGCATGACAATGAAAGGAATAACCTATGTCCTTGAAATTGAATTAGGAAATTGACACAGTATATGTGCCGCTGTCTCGGAATCCTCCAGGCATAGAAAAATATGTTTTAATATTAAATATAACAAAAAAACTTAGTTTTACTTCCGATCGACGTCAGAAGGAGCCAAATGAAAATACCGAACAATTCTGTTTTAAATTATTTTATTGGTATGCTCTCCTCTTGAGTGCTCGAATTCAACTGACTTACAAAATAGTTTTAATTCGAAGCGATGCTTCGATATGAGATTATCTTCGCCTTCGCAAAAGGCGACGTTTATTATTTTTAGTAATGCTGACGTTGGCGAATGCAACATCACTGGAGGTGGCCACACAGAAGTGTTGACTTCGCAGAAGGCGACTTAATTATGTAAACAAAGTATCAATTTACTTAAGACAAATTGATTCTCAGAAAATGCCAACGTTTGGTTCGCTTTCTTTATACGTAGTAGTGGATATGTCACTCCTCCCTCCTTTAGATAGAGGCACGTCCTCGTGGCTATTTATAATTTTAACATTTTTATAATTTCTTATTTTTATAATAACAAAGTATACAATATTTATTACACAAAACACAATTATTAGTAAGAGTATAATTCCTCCCATAGATGTATGTTTGTGCAAGTTGTTATGTCTTAAATGTAGTTCGTTTAAAGTTATATTATCAAGGACATTTTTATTTATGTTTTTGTCTATTTCAGGTAAAATAATATTTGTTTCTATTAGCCCACTGGCTTGAAAAGTTCTGTTATTTATTTTTAGTTTACAATTTTCAATTCTAATTAAGTTATTACCATCGACATTGATTTTCAAGGTACCACAATTATTTAGTAATTCTTGCTTTTTAATATTTTTTATGATTAATGAATTTTCATTTAATCTTATGATTTTTTCTAAAGTGTTTATTCTGAAATTACATTCTGTATCATTATTATTTATTATATTTTTGATGCATTCGTCGTAAATTGAGATTAGTTTGCCGTTCTTAACAGTCATTAATTCATCGCTCTCTTTTATAAATAGGTCGTTTATATTGTTGAAGTCTAATTCTTCATATTGTTCGTTAGGCATAGGTATAATTTTGTATATGGATTTTAAGTCAGAATATATAGGTAGTGATAAAATAAAGAATAGCAGCTCATTTTTTTGCCATAGAGATAGTTTTATAAATTCGAGCTGGTTCGTAGTAATGTGTTCAAACAACTCGATGTCAAATAATTTTGGATTGAATACACCAATTTTAGCTAAGGTTATGGATAACTCTATTTCCTTTATGTTATCATGAAATTCCGTTACGGCGTTAAAAAATGTGTCTATAGCAGTGTATCTGGCTATTCTATCTATGAGAACATTGGATATTTTATTAAGATTATTTAAATTTTTAATTTCTTCATTTATATGTTTAGTAAGTGATTCAATATTGTCATTTGTAAGAACGGTGTCTTCTAAATATTCTAGTCGCTCGTTAATTCGTAATTGGTATTCCCAGAGTATTATTTATTTTTAATAAAGCTTTTTTCGATTCTAGCCATGTCCGTGAAGTGATGTGTTCTACCATTGCATATTTTGAATAAAGATCAATACATGTCAAATAACTTTGCTGTTCCCAAACCCAAATGTCTGCTACAAATTTCTCTCGTCTTTTTGTAACTGGTGGCGTTAATTTAAAAGGTCTATTCGTAGCTTGATGCTCAAACTTACAAGTGCTACACATTTCACATTCATTTATTATTTGTTGAATTAACCTTGCGTAATTTGTGAAATAATACTTTTCTTCAAAAGTTTTAATAACTTTATTTATACCTGCATGTATTCCATTTAAATGTATTTCGTAGATAATTTCCTTAAATTGTTCGTAGTTCTCTATATCTTCTACTATTATTTTAGTCCTTAAAACCTTTACGTTCGAGGATGGTAAAATAATCGTTGAATATACTCGTTGAAAGTGATTAAAGCCCTCATCGTTACTGAAGTAAACGCCACAGACGTATTTCCCTAAAATATACCTTTTAATCATTTCTTTAAAATAGTTATCCGTGAATTTTTCTGTTTTTAATTCGTATCTTGTTTTATCTTGAATTTTTGTAATACGTATTCCTACTCGTTCAGTTTCTTTAAAAATCATTTGATGCTTAAACGTATTTAATGTCTTTTCTGAAATACCTATATATGATGTATTGTCTTCTAATGCTGAATGGATTGTGGCTATGTCTGATCGTATATCTACATCATTATCTTCTTCATTATTAAAGTTTTCTTCAATATTAATTCGTGACAGTGCGTCAGCCACATGATTTTCTTTCCCTGGTAGATATTTTATATCGAAGTCAAATTCATTTAGCCTTATTTTCCACCTTTGCAGTTTTGCATTGGGTTCTTTTAAATTGTGTAACCATTGTAATGGCCTGTGATCGCTAAATATCTGAAATTTCTTTCCATAGAGGTATGGTCTGAAATATTTAGTTGACCAAACGATTGCTAATAATTATTTTTCTGTAGTGGAGTAGTTCAACTCATGTACATTGAGGGTCCTACTTGCAAAACAAATGGGGTGATGATCTTGACTAAGAACAGCCCCAATTGCAAAATTACTGGCGTCCGTTGTTAGCACAAAGGGTTTTTCGAAATCTGGATGTTTCAAAATTGGGTCGGAACTAATTAAAAGTTTCAATTGTTCGAAGGATTTTTTAAATTCATCGGATTGATTATTGACTGATTTTACTTCGCCTTTTAATTGTTTTGTCATAGGTTTAGCTATTTTAGAAAAATCTTTAATAAATTTCCTGTAAAACCCAGCCATACCCAGAAACTGTTTTATATGTTTTTGAGTTCTTGGTAATGGGTAGTCTGAAATAGCTTTAATTTTGTTAGGGTTTGGTTTAATGCCATCGGTTGTAATTATGTGACCGAGAAATTCCGTTTCCTTTTTAAGGAATTCGCACTTAGTCAACTGTATCTTCAGATTCGCTTCTTGCAATTTTTGAAATATTTTTCTGATTGATTGAATGTGTTCTTGTAGAGATGTCGAGAAAATTATAATATCGTCTAGATAAACTAGACATATTTTATTCACGTACTCAGATAATACATTGTTCATCAGCCTCTGGAAGGTGGCTGGGGCATTCTTTAGCCCAAAAGGCATTCTTTAGAACTCATAGTGCCCGTTGGCAATTGAAAATGCCGTCTTTGACATACTGTTTGGTTCTATCTCTATCTGATGAAAGCCTTTTGCTAAATCAAGAGTTGTAAAATAATTACATTTTCCTAACTAGTCTAGAATAGTTTCTATGTTTGGAACAGGATATTTGTCATCAATAGTGATGTCGTTTAACTTTCTATAGTCGATGACAATCCTCCATTGTTTTTCGCCACTAGCATCCATTTTTTTTGGAATAATCCAAATAGGTGCAGAATATGGTGATTGCGATGGTTGTATTATTTCTTGTTCTAGCATTTCCCTGATCTGTTTCTCTACTTCGTCTTTATGTACATAGGGATATCGATATAGTTTTGTATAAATTGGATCTTCATGTTTTGTTCTAATTTCATGCTTAATTTTGTTTGTGAAAGTCAAATTTTCGCCTTCATGGTAACATATGTCACGAAATTCTCTAAGTGTTCTGTTAATTTCAAACTTTTCCTCTTTATTCAAATGATCTAACCTAAATTCACTCCTCTTTTCTTTTTCTACTTCTACGTTCTGTTTGTGAAATACCGTATTGTAATTTTCTTCTTCCTTCGTTTCATCTTTACAATGAAGTGAATATTCTTTATTATTTAATGTAATTACTTTATTTTTGTAATCCATGTTACAATTCAAGACATTTAATATGTCGTTACCGAATAGTATATCGTAATCGTTACTGAATTTGTGAACAAATAATTTTAATTTGCCCTTAATAGTTCCTACTGCATCAATTAACTGTGTTTTATTTACTGTAGTTTTGCCTGTCATAGTTCTAATGGTTTTTATTTCAGTTTTTGTTATTGGGAATTTTAATGTGTTTGGATTAACGAAACTTAAAGTTGATCCACTATCTATTAATATTTTATATATATTATTGTTTATTGATTGTTTAATGTGGGGTAATTTTCCGAGGCTGGTTGATGAAAATTTTCTTCAACTACATCCATGGGTCTCGGAACGCCGTATGTTCTTATTCTTGATTGGTTACTATCGCTTTCTCTTTGCCTGTTCATGGGTATACGATTGTTCGGGTTAACATTATGATATTGGGGTCTATAACTTTGTTGTTGATATTGAGGTCCAAAAATTTGTTGTTGATATTGAGGTCTAAATATTTGTTGTTGATATTGTAGTCTATAACTTTGATAATTCCTATTTGTATTAGAAGGGAACTGTTGTATTGGTGTTTGCGTTACTCGGGGTTTTGATATATTTGTTGAACAATATGAAACTAGATTATTTTCAAGCAATAGTTCAAATGCTGGTTCAATTTTAAGTATATATATATATTTCGAGAGATATTCGAATCAGACCACCATTGACGGGTCTCTTTTCGTCTCTCTACCACTGTAAATCTTACCCAGCTAGACTCTCTGGATTTCTCCAGAGTTCTTTCCTGGGTTCGATTCCTAGTGTTACCGCTAAGCATCTGTGAAAATTCTGTTTCATCGACTGGGTCTCCACCCAGTGAATGTCCCAAGATTTTCATTCTTCTGCCAGCCAATCCCAGTGCCAATGATGTTGTAATGTTTTTCATGCGTCTGATCACCGCCTGATTGTCCAGTGTCTCCACCTGACCCTCAAAGCAAGTAGTCCAACGCATGCGGCACAATGCCATCATCTTCAGCCTAGTGTTACCGCTAGCATCAGTTGAAAAATCTGTTTCATCGACTGGGTCTCCTCCACCCAATGATGTCCCAAGGTCTTTCATTCTTCTGCCAGCCAATTCCAGCGCCAATATGATGTTGTAGAAATGTTTTGCTTGCGTCTATCACCGCCTGATTGTCCAGTGTCTCCACCTGATCCTCAAAGCAAGTAGTCCAACGCATGCGGCACAATGCAATCATCTTCAGCCTGGTGTAACGCCAACGACCCGCGGTGTTCTCAAAGTGGTCCCCCATCTAAGTACTAACCGCATCCAATTCCAATTTTAAGTAAGCCGCGAGAGAGGATAACTGCTTGAAAGTGGGGTGGCAAACCATTCCGAAAAGCTTCAAATGCTTTTTTCTCGCATTCAATTGAATACATATTTTTAATGAGTTCTACTTCGTTACTTAAAATAATTTTATCTTTACATCTACATAGATGATTGTTTATATTCTGATAAAACTCTTCTACACCATTTTTAAATACAATTGTATTAAAATTAATTAATAAATTAGCAATGCTTGTCTTCTCACCAAATTCCTGTATTAATTTTATTTTCAATTCGCCCCAAGTGTTGATTGCTGTCTTCCTAACTACATTGGTCGCTTCGCCTTGGATAGTGTTAATGATGTTCATCAAAAATAGTCGTTGTTCGTCCTCTGTAAACTCGTTCAAATACCCTGAGACAGACTCTATGCTCTTTATGTATTGAGCTAACTCGTCTGTTTTTCCGTCGAAGCGTTTTATAGATTTTAATGTTTTTATTATTATGTCCTTTTTTATTTCCATTTTGCACTTGTTTTTTTTTGTTTTTTTTTTTTTTTTTTTTATATGCTTTCTTTTATATTTTTATATTGAGAATATTTTTATTTTTTTTTTTTTCACTTTTCGTCACTACTTAATCTTATACTTAATCGTATGCTTAAAGGGAACTTAAGCTCTTTTGCGGATACCATATAACGGGTGATTTTTTAGCTGGTTTGGTTTTGGCAACACTGGTTTTGACAGCTGACGTGTGTTTAGTACCTTGTGTCACTGTCAAACAGCTTCAGTTTGGTTTGCAATTTAACCATGGATCGTCTTACAAATGAACAACGCTTGCAAATTATTGAATTTTACTATCAAAATTCGTGCTCGGTTCGAAATGTTCATCGCGCGCTCTTTTATCGAAGAATTGTGTTCAGCGATGAGGCTCATTTTTGGTTGAATGGGTACCTAAATAAGCAAAATTGCCGCATTTGGAGTGAAGATCAGCCAGGAACATTGCAACAGCTACCAGTGCATTCCGAAAAAGCCACTGTTTGGTGCGGTTTATGGGCCGGCGGCATTATTGGGCCATATTTCTTCAAAGATGATGCGAATCGCAGCGTTGCTGTCAATGGTGAACGCTACCGAGCGATGATAACAAACTTTTTTTTGCCCAAAATGGAAGTTTTTGACTTGCATGATATGTGGTTTCAACAAGACGGTGCCACATGCCACACAGCACGCGAAACAATGGCGCAATTGCGAGGCGAGTTTGGTGTACAGTTAATTTCACGTTTCGGGCCGGTCAATTGGCCGCCTAGATCGTGCGATTTGACACCATTAGATTATTTTTTGTGGGGGTATGTCAAGGCTAATGTGTATAGGGACAAGCCCGCTTCGATTGACGCACTGGAAGCCAACATCCATGCATTCATTCGTGAGATACCGGCCGATATGTGTGAAAGAGTATGCCAAAATTGGACTCAGCGGATGGGCTACCTGAGACGCAGCCGCGGTCAACATTTGCATGAAATTATCTCTAAACGTTAAATTGCAAGGTTCAAACTATCGATTCAAATAAATATTTCATTTATTTTTTCGAATTTTTTGTGTTTTTTTTTTTTTAAAGTTCTAAACCTCTTAAAAAATCACCCTTTATATTAATGATATCCTACCGACTGCGCCAAAAATATGTTTTAATATTAAATATAACAAAAAAACTTAGTTTTACTTCCGATCGACGTCAGAAGGAGCCAAATGAAAATACCGAACAATTCTGTTTTAAATTATTTTATTGGTATGCTCTCCTCTTGAGTGCTCGAATTCAACTGACTTACAAAATAGTTTTAATTCGAAGCGATGCTTCGATATGAGATTATCTTCGTCGCAAAAGGCGACGTTTATTATTTTTAGTAATGCTTGACTTAATTATGTAAACAAAGTATCAATTTGCTTAAGACAAATTGATTCTTAGAAAATGCCAACGTTTGGTTCGCATTCTTTATACGTAGTAGTGGATATGTCACTATAGTTTGCAGGTATCGTCCTCTCTAAGGCCCATCTTCCTTAAGTGATACCCGAAATTACCATGTGCTGTAGATAAAGCCACCACCCATTTCAGTGTTCCTCGACTCATGCTTAGAACCCTTCTTTGAGTGGAGTAGGACTGCCAATTAGTTGAAAGTGTCTTGTGTTAAACTTTACGTATCTTGTTTTAATCTTCTTAAATCTTTTGTACAGTAAGTCGGGTTTTTTTGTTTTTTTTTTTAAATTAACATTTTTTTATCAATTGGGATGGGTCGCTATTGCCAGCCTGTGACGGCTATGTTATTTTTGTGGCTTTATATTGTTATATTGCACATGGCTCCTTCAAATAAAGAAAGAACTTCGTTAATACATAACAATCAGTTGGTTTAACGCAGTTTTAATTCAACATCAACCCGTCCTTATTGAAACAACTTAAATAGTGGCAGAAGAATAGGAATCTCAAGGATCCGCAAGTGTTTGTTCGACACGAATGAAACAACATCAAAAATGAAAAAAATCTTAACAAAACATCCAGAAAGTAAAATTTGTTTTGCAATTTACTGGGTATGTGAAAATAGTTAAATCCGAAATTAAAAATAGGAGTACAATTTGACTTTGAGGAATACGGGAGTACGGTGGACTAAAAAGGAGTACAATACTCCTATTGTAGTACGTTCGGCAGCGCTGGCTGCTAGTCATATATATTCAACATTTACATATAACCGTACAGTTAGCAATATTCTGGCAACTATGTTTGGAACTCAAAAAAGCGTGTCGCAAAATTCTGTCCGTATGTACGGAGGCGTACAGCCTAAACGGCAGCCCGGATTTCGTTCAATCTACGGATTTAGATTTTAAGGGTAAGGGATAACTTTTTTTTGCTAGGTAACCTCAACATTACCTCCCATATAAAATGTTCATACCAGTTTGGTTTGCTCGAAAACGGCTCTAACGATTTCAACCAAAATTGATATTTAAGCTTAAGTAGGTGAGGTTAAAATGATTGCTTACTCAGTTTTTCGCTAAAAAAAATCTAGTAAGTTTACTTTCGAAATTTGGACATAAGTACCTATTTCGGAACGGTCCATACGATTGTAGCTAAAATGAATTTTAAGGTAATATGTTCAGTTCATTACCAACAATAGCAAACTAAATTTTTGTCTATATTACCATTGGATTTTTGAAGAACGAAATTTTTTAATTTGGATTTCTTTAATTTACCGCAAAACAACAATAACGATTTTGACAAAAATAAATATTTAGAGTAAAAATGCACTAATAGCGACGTAGAATATATTGAATATGCACCAAGCCAATGCCAACCTTTTTCCTTTTTATTCAAAAGATCATTAAGGCTACAAAGTTCCTGTATAGGTACTTAACGCTCGTAGGTTTCTGTAGGTACTGAATTTCGTAGTATGATACTGTTTTTTTTAAATCCAAAACTGCGTACCTACCGCTTTTAATAAATACAATAATTATTTCTTAAACCGAATTGTCCAGAATTGTATGCGACGGGATAAAAGCCAAGTGAATTAACAAGGGAGGGATTTTACTATCGCCATCTACAAATCAGTCTTTGAAGCAGGTTTTTTCATTCGAACTGCTTAGTGAAATTTTAATGTGGAAAGTTTGAAATTTCGCGGCTAAAATGTTGTTAAAAATTTAGATTTTAGGTAAGAAAAGAAGAGTTGGTGGCGATAATGACTTTAAGTAGGTGATTATGTATTTCACTTCATTCATTTGAGACAAATGCTTTGAGACAGGAGATTGTGCTCTTTCAAATATCGAGAAAATTAAACCTTCCCTAAGAAATCCGGTTAGCCCAGGTTAACTTTAAAAAAACCTCTCGGTAATTGGCATTTGTGTGCAATAAGAAGAAGCTAATAACGGGTGATTTTTTAGCTGGTTTGGTTTTGGCAACACTGGTTTTGACAGCTGCCGTGTGTTTAGTACCTTGTGTCACTGTCAAACAGCTTCTGTTTGGTTTGCAATTTAACCATGGATCGTCTTACAAATGAACAACGCTTGCAAATTATTGAATTTTACTATCAAAATTCGTGCTCGGTTCGAAATGTTCATCTGGCCGAGGATCCGCTTTTTTATCGAAAAATTGTGTTCAGCGATGAGGCTCATTTTTGGTTGAATGGGTACGTAAATAAGCAAAATTGCCGCATTTGGAGTGAAGATCAGCCAGAAGCATTGCAACAGCTACCAATGCATCCCGAAAAAGCCACTGTTTGGTGCGGTTTATGGGCCGGCGGCATTATTGGGCCATATTTCTTCAAAGATGATGCGAATCGCAGCGTTACTGTCAATGGTGAACGCTACCGAGCGATGATAACAAACTTTTTTTTGCCCGAAATGGAAGTTCTTGACTTGCATGATATGTGATTTGAACAAGACGGTGCCACATGCCACACAGCACGCGAAACAATGGCGCAATTGCGAGGCGAGTTTGGTGAACAGTTAATTTCACGTTTCGGGCCGGTCAATTGGCCGCCTAGATCGTGCGATTTGACACCATTAGATTATTTTTTGTGGGGGTATGTCAAGGCTAATGTGTATAGGGACAAGTGCGATTGACGCACTGGAAGCCAACATCCATGCATTCATTCGTGAGATACCGGCCGATATGTGTGAAAGAGTATGCCAAAATTGGACTCAGCGGATGGGCTACCTGAGACGCAGCCGCGGTCAACATTTGCATGAAATTATCTTTAAACATTAAATTGCAAGGTTCAAACTATCGATTCAAATAAATATTTCATTCATTTTTTCGAATTTTTTGTGTTTTTTTTTTTTAAAAAAGTTCTAAGCCTCTTAAAAAATCACCCGTTATATACAAGTTGGGCCAAAAGAAGTCATCCGATGTTGTTTGGCTCTCATTTTTTTTCTAAATGAAAAACTTCGATTCTGTTTGTTATGTTTGTTGATTAGGTTTATTTGAACCTTTAGAATTTTATTGGTGAAGTCTAGAAGATGATAACGGTCAAATGGGCTGTCACAATTAATTGCCATACGGGCTCGTTTTATGGTATTTTTCATCACTTCGGCGAGAACTTCGGGAGACAAATTCTCGCACTCGTGTCGAATGTTGTTATTGAGGGCTTCTAGGGTCTCGGGCTTGATCGCGTAAACACGGGAGACGGGACTTCAAAAAAACCAGACAAAAAAAAGTCTGGAACATTTAAATCGACCGATCTTGCGGGCCAGTGCAAATCGCTAAGACGAGAACCGGGAACGGCGCTCAGAATATCGGTTATGGCTCACGCAGTGTGTGCCGTAGCTCCGTCCTGTTGAAACCACATGTACTAATTCAACCAATTGCGGCAGGAAAAACTCAGTTAACATGGCCCTATAGCGCACATCGTCCACTGTTGTCGTTTGACCAGCTGCGTTCTCGAAAAAAAATGGCCCGATGACTCCTCCAGCGTGAACAGCGCACCATGCAGTAACTTTGATGGCTCCTCGTGCATTACTCGTGGATTTTCGGCACCCCAGAAGCGATAGTTTTGCTTGTTCACGTACCCGCTGAGGTGGAAATAAGCCTCATGATTTTGGTCGAAAAATCGATAGACAAGATTATTCCGCGTTCTTGGGGAGTGTATCGCTCCATGGCTTGTTCACATCTGTCTAGTCTACAAATGTCAAAACAGATTTGACATTGGCGACCATTTGAAAAAAATAAGAACAGGGTGATCTCTTTTGGCCCACCTTGTATTTCATAGTTAGCTCCTCAATAAGCTTTAAAGAGCATCAATATACAATATCACATGAAGCGCAAATTTGTGCAATTTATTTAACATTGTTTTAATATCTTTCCTCTTTCAGACTATGATGGAAAAACGTCGAAACACGCTAGACCGTTGGCAACGCTTGGGCTTTGGGCGAAAATCTTCGCCAACTCCAGCAAATCAAGAGAGGCCAAGAAAATCATCGGACAAATCCGAGAGACTAAAAGAACTTACAGAGCTCTTGCGAAAGAATCGTTCTTCTCCTACACCACCTCCTATACCACCACCGAGAAAATCCAGGCTTGCGGTTTCAGCAACAAACAGTTTAGAAAAAACCGAGGATGCCCCCCTATATAGTTTATCAACACATTCTGACGACATTTTACTAATGGACCAGGATGAGGACAATGCTACATCTACCAATTTAACTACACCATCTTCTAGCCGAAAAGACCAAAATATTGCAAGTAGTAGTGTCAGTAATGAAATCAGTACACGATTGCATGATTCGCTTAAACCAAATACTAGTTTGTCCAACTTTGAAACCCTTCTTTCGTCAAGAGAAATGTCTAAATCACCACCACCCAGCCTACTTAAAGTTGACGACGAAATTTCCACAAAACTTTCTCGGCCGGAATCGAGGACTGTGATTGGATCATATGCCAGAAAGGGGATTCCATTCCGGTCAGCATCATTTTCGCAAATCGATTATACATCTGGCAAGTATATTGGGGCAACGTTGAGTGCATTAAGAGATCGACTACGTGGAGATAAAACTGAAGAACGAGCTCCCAATGCGGAGGCACATAAACCAAAACACGAATTAAGGTTTGATGAAAGTGGTAGTGAAGACAAGACTGACGAAGCTAATTCTATATACATCCCACTTAAGAAGGCAGAATTTAGTATTAGCTTAAATTCTGGTGGTGACGATGATAACGAGAGGGCCACTCCTGATGTTATACCTGAAGAAGAAGGCCAAAACGAAGAACAAGTCCTTATAACCTTAAACAAGAGCCCAGATTGCGATCTAAAAGAGCAAAAAGTCTCATCAACTGTTGAAGAACAGACGACAGAAGGGCCGCCAACTCATTTGGAGCAGATGTCGCATCCATCCACACCCATAGAAGTCTCCGAAGTATTTGAATCTAATTTGGCTACACTGGTGGAGGAAGAAGTTCCGCTGGAATCACCACCAGATAATTTCCTGCAAACTGCCACAACATGTCTTATTCCAGTTCCAGTCTACGAATGTGCTGCACAAGAATGGAACCTAGAAAATCCACCCCATGAATGGGTGGATGTCGCACCAGACGAATTCGGAATGTACCCAGAATCAATCAATGAGATTGGTCCTGTGACCTTAGAATTTGCCTCGGAGAAAAGGGAGAGTGATCAGCTTATTCGGGAGTCTGTCCCGATAATATCAGTCAGCCAACATACTTCAGTACAATTAGATGAAAATGTAGAAAAGGACGTTGAAAGAGATGCATTTCCGGACGACATACTTTATCATCATTCAAATCAAGATGGATCATTTGACTACACAGAAGTTAAAAAGCGGTATAGTCATGATGATATGGAGATTGGTAGCGATAAGCGATCATCCTTGGACTGTTCTTTACAACGATTGTGCAGTAACGCCGATGAAAGGAAACGAATAGATAAATCGAAGCGCCGCAAGGGAATGTACATTGAGAGCACAGATTGGGTGCAAAGTCCTGAAGTTCGCAGTAGTAGAGGACTAGAACTCGAGGTTTCATTGGATAACTTTAGTGCCATTAAAGGTGATCAGTCAGATGATTGTTCCTCAGTTATGTATTTGAACAGTCCAGGTACGGATGACAATCAAACGCCAGGATCGTTGTATTCCTTAGATTTAAATACCCCTGAATCAGAGTGTAATAAGCCCCCAATATGGACGACAAAAATTCGACACCGTACACATTTGTCATGCGAAAGTACCGAGGAGAAGGATGACAGTACTTGCACATCTCAATTGCCTCATAAGAGTCACTCATTTCTTTGCACGGAATCGGTTTCTGACAACGAGAGTGATCGAACTCCTGCGCCATCAAGAGATCGTTCTAGCCCTAGTCCTGCCCTTAGTGATCAAGATTTCAAGAGATATTCAAAGCGTCCCCTACGAGGTCCATATGGACAAATGCTGGAAGCAGAAATGAAAAAGCCAAACCGGTTACATTTCGAAGAAATACTCGAAGAATTAAAAGACCCCGAATTGTAAGTATTTACTACGAATTAAAATAATTTGTATTTATGACATAACGCCTTAATTTTTTGTTGACAGATCGATACGACGGACTCGTGGCGGTCATCATGATACACGATCGTTTGAGGAACATCCGCGTAATATACCACACCATTCAAACTCTTTTCGAGTACGGAAATCCAGTACATATCTTCCAATTCCAACGCATACTAGAGCTGCATCCACTCCATCTCAGATAGAAAATGTCGCGAAACCTTCTAGTCTATTAAAAGGTAACGCACTAGAGAAGCGTTACCAAAGCACTCTAGATAATTCGACGAACTCGGATAAGAAAAGTTACTCCGATGTGGCACGTACTGTTTCTGAAACAAATCCGACTAGGCCCATGCATAAGAAAAGCTCTTCTCTTGTACCACTTGACAAACATACAAAACGAAGCATGGACGAGATTCGCATGCCACAGTCTTGCCGGGCACCGTCGGAGCGATCTGTACATAGCGAATCGAAGGGAAAAACAGGTCATGGAAAAGATTTAATGCCAACTCCAGAACTTTTAGCAGAGTTATTGCAGGGAGCAAGCGAAAAACTAGTTTCAGAGCAACGGCAGCAAATGTTCGCAGTAAGTTTAACAAAAAATTGTTTTTTTTTTATCTTTTTTTATCCAGACCTAAGCGTTGGTCTGCCAAAACATCAACTGACTTAAAGAGCTATCTATGTAGCTCGAAAACTGACAATACACAAAAGATTTCCTCAGAAACGCAAAAATGATTGTGGTGATTTTTTTGTTTTCTAAAACTCTAATAATCCATATCATATCCATGGTAGTATAGGTTTTAGTTTGTATATTGCAGGCACCTATGCTTGTTTTTTTTTTTTTTCAAAAACGGTCGGCCACTTGCACTTTATATACACACATTTTTCAACGACATAGACTTCAAGTAGAAAGTGTGCAATTACTTCGCCTTTCAATTAATTATTTTTAATCAATTTATTAAAATTGTTTACTGAATGGCCCTGGAATAGCCAGAATGCAGACCTATGCTCAGGCCGCGGCATTCGAAGGAGCAAAAAACGTTGAAACTTCGCCGGACCCTGTTTCTTATGTTTTCTCAGTTATTCTCGAGAAACTTGAAGAACAATGTAAAATAAACAAAATGATTCTCGATCGCATGAATGAAAAACCAATGTTAAAAATATGCACTTGGAATGCAAACGGGCTTTTACAAAAACTCGGCGAATTGGAAATATTCATACGCGAGAAAGATATTGACATTTGCTTGATTTCTGAAAATCACGTGAAAAAGGGATTAAATTTAAAAATAAAATGCTATAATGATTTACACGCTTATCACCCATCGGGGAACGCCAGAGGTGGATCATCATTGCTTATTAAAGACTGCATTGAACAATACGAAGACCTGAAGATAGAGCTTGAAACTATGCAACTGTGCACGATTCGAGTTAAAAATAGTCAGCGTACTCTTAGAATTTCATCTATCTACTGTCCACCGCATCCCGCGCTTGAAAAAAGTGATTATACTAACCTGCTTAAATCGCTCAAACCAAATTTTATTATAGGCGGCGATTTTAATTCGAAGCACACGTTCTGGGGCTCCAGATTAATCTCGCGAAAAGGTAGAATGCTCTATGTGGCAGGTATGGAATGCAGTTGCGATTTCCTCTCGACGGGCAAACCGACCTACTGGCCAACTGCTACTTCAAAACTACCTGACCTGATAGATTTTTTCGCTGTGGAAGGAATACCTACCAACCACATTAAAGTTGAAGAGAGCTTTGCTCTATCATCTTACCACTCACCGGTTATTTTAACATTGAGTGTAAAACTAGCCAATAACCTAGAGCCAGCGAGATTAACTGGTAGAAAAAGTAACTGGGAAGGCTTTAGGAACGAAATAGAAGAGAATGTTGAACTGAGTGTTCCACTTACGACACCCTATGAACTTGACGTTGAAGTAGATCGCTTCGTCGAGATCGTACAGCTCTCCTCCTGGAATAATACGCCTAATCCAAGGAAAACGCCGGCCAAATACGGGCTACGATATCCTCCCGAAATAAAAGAATTGGTCAACGAAAAAAGGAAGGCGCGTAAGAAATGGCAACAGAGTCGCGCTCCGCAACATAAAGCACGTTTGAATTATTTGTGCAATTTGTTGAAGTCAGATATTAAGGATTTTAAAAATCGTGCGATAGGTTCTTACGTCGAAAGTTTAACAGCGAAAAAAGATTCCAATTATTCACTTTGGAAAGCTGTAAAAGGCACCAAAAGGCCCAAAATCCTCGCGCCGCCAATTAGTATAAATCGAAATGAATGGGCAAGGGAAGATAAGGAAAATGCGGACGTTTTTGCGGCTCATCTAGAAGAAACTTTTAAACCGTACGATTGCCAAACGATCCACGACAATACTAATAGGGCGGAATCACAATCTGACAATACAACACTCACTAGTGCAACGCTAAGTGAACTAAAACGTGAAATCGAATCCCTAAAACCCAAGGAAGCTCCTGGTTATGATTTGATCACCGGAGAAGTTCTGAAAGTTCTACAAAGGAAAGCATTAATTAAGCTTCTTCATATTTTAAATGCCGCGCTCAGACTAAAACACGTGCCGAGTCAATGGAAAGTCGCGGAGGTCATAATGGTTTTAAAACCAGGAAAACCGCCAAATGAAGTAAAATCGTATAGACCGATTTCCCATCTTCCAGTCATTTCCAAAGTCTTCGAAAGAATATTGCTTAGGCGCCTACAACCGGTTATTGAAGACAATAATCTTATCCCTGACCACCAGTTTGGGTTCAGAACCAAGCATTCGACGATTGACCAAGTACATAGAACTACTGACGTAATCGAGAAAGCAGTTGAAGAAAAAAGGATTTGCTCAAGCGTATTCCTTGACGTCTCACAAGCCTTTGATAAGGTGTGGTACGACGGACGGCTTGAAATTTAAATTACGACAAGTTCTCCCCGCAAGCCTATATGATATTCTAGAATCATATCTCGGGAATAGACTCTTCCGTGTTAGAAATGGAAACGAATACTCGAAACTAAAAGAAATTTCGGCCGGAAGGAAGCGTCCGGGGTCCGCTTCTCTATTTGTTATATACTCGCGATATTCCAAGGGAAGATGGCACTACCCTTGCTACGTTCGTCGACGACACAGTTATCCTAGCAGTAGGTAGTACAATCGAAGAAGCGACTACAAAACTGCAAGCCGCAGTGAATAAGGTAAATGAATGGACAAGGAACTGGCGGATCGCCCTCAACGAAACTAAATCTGTTCACGTGAATTTCACCTATAAGAAAACTAATGATAACTGCTTCCCAATTGAAAGAGTTGACGAATTTAAATACCTGGGGCTTACCATTGATGCTAGAATGAGCTTTCCAAATCATTCAGAAACTCTGAGGAAGTATTTTCGCTGCACACTTAGACATTTCTACTACTTGCAACAAATTTGTTCCACCATGCTCCTAAAATCAATTTATTATTGTATTTTTCATTCTAAACTGCAGTATGGAATTGCATGTTGGGGAGGTGTTTATCTAAACAAAATTCAGCCACTATTAATTCTTCAGAAATTTATGCTACGAAAAATATGCCGCACACCTAGGAGACATCCTAGTTTTCCTTTGTTCTGTGAACAGAAAATTCTTCCAATTCGACATTTGTAGGTACAGTTTTAAGGTTTTGAAAAACTTTTTTATGAAGTCCGGGAATCGTAATTATCGGTTAATTTCAAACTACAAGTTACGTGGAAACTTTTTAAATATGGTCTCCGTTCCAAGTTTCCGTACTACCGCATATCGTAATTTTTATTCTGTTTCATCATACCGTTTATATAATAAACTTCCTGAGTCAGTAAGGATGATACCAACGCCTGGAATGCCGTTATGCCATGTAAAACGCTGGCTTTTCAATTTGAACTTTGTTAATTTAAATATTAGTTCTAACGAATTATGTATGAATTTATTATTTTTTGCACTTACGTTTGAATTTTTTTAAAGTAATCTGCTTCTCTTATTCTATTTGAGTTAAAGTTCTTACTCCATTTCTTTATTTTTTAGATTCTGTTTGTGCTACATTTTTAAAATTTTGTAATTCTATTATATCCTGTTGCTTAATGTTTTATAGGGTCACCCCACTCAAAACTAATTTTATGAAATTTGTAAGATTTCTTTGAAGTGACATTCAACACTATTTTTTGCACTCAGTGCACAAAATACAGAATGTTTCTATTTTTCTTAAATTCTTCACTTAGGTTCGGTTAGGTTGGGAGGGCAGTTTTGCAACCGATGCAAATTTCACCCAGAAGCCATGAAGGCCCATTGTGAGTACCCTGTTTGTACACGTAAAGACATGTGGCTAACAAAACCACTTCGATCTGTTGAGGAATAGTTTTATGTCTGATAGGGGTACCCCTGCCAAGTCGTCCAGACTTTCGAAGAACCTAGCTGCCATACAGGATGAGCGGCGTTCCTGTAAAGCTGGGCAGTGGCATAGAAGATGTACCACGGACCCTATTTCCTCCTCGTCTCTACAGCTTCTGCAGAAGTCATTTGCAAAAAGTCCTAACCTTTTAGCCATGTTTCCTATGATGCAGTGTCCGGTTAAAACGCCGACGAGCATCCGGATTTGGCTTCTATTAAGGGAGATTAGGAACTTTGATCTTTTGGTGTCAATCACAGGCCACAGACTTCGGGTTATGACGCAACCGATGGTGTTGCTCCATTGTTCCTTAGCCAGTTGTGTGGTGACGCCTTCAATAAAAGTCTTAGCAGTGTTGAAAGGCGGTAACACCCCTCCGTCCGCAAGTTGAGGGTTCATATCAGAGCCGTATCTGGCCAATTCGTCCGCCTTTTCATTCCCTTCCACCCCAACGTGTCCCGGAACCCAGCAGAGTAGAGTTGAGTGATGACGTATAGCCCTGAGCGCCACGAGGCAATCTGTAACACATTTCGCATTAATAAGATTGGAGCCGATAGCTTTAAGTGCTGCTTGACTGTCCACACAGATGGTTATTTCCATTGCTGGTAGTCCCATCGATAAGATAGTCCGTGCTGCTTTTTTAACCGCATATATCTCAGCTTGGAAGACACTGCAATGATCGGTCAGTCGGTACGACTGGCTAATAGCAAGCCTTTCTGAGAATATGCCGGCTCCTGTTCCATTTTCTGTTTTGAACCATCCGTATAGACGGCAATACCTGTAATGATGGTACTGGCTGATTTCCAGTCCTGCGTTTTGGGTATAGTGATTCTAAAGTTTTTCTCGAAGTCATATCTGGGTTTCTCGTAATCGGTGAGTGACATGAGTCCCTTCCGATCGAAGATTTCAAGTATGCTTGAGTGTCCGCAGTAACCAGGCTTCCAAGTTTTGTTCTCTCTTAATCTGAGAGCGGCTTTGGCTGCCACGTTCATAGTGAATAGCTCAATGGGTTGCAGGTTCAATAGCGTTTCCAGACCTAATTGTGGTGTGGATTTAATTGCGCCTGTCATTCCCAAACAAGCAATTCTCTGCACCTTGTTCAGGTTCTTAAGATGGGACTTGGTTTTAACCGTCTCCCACCAACCTACTGAGCCGTAGGTAAGAATGGGTCTCACAATCGCGGTGTACATCCAGTGCACAATGTTCGGCTGCAAGCCCCAGTTTCTCCCAAAGGTTTTCCTACATGCATAAAATGTATTAAGTCCTTTCTTCATTCTTTCTTCAGTATTCCGTTTCCAGTTAAGTTTTGAGGTGAATATCACGCCCAGGTACTTGGCCTCGGTTGAAAGATTAAGTCGGACACCGTTAAGCTTCGGTGGGTCCCATTTTGGTACCTTATATTTCCTGGTGAACAGAATGAGTTCGGTCTTTTTCGGATTAACCGAAAGACCGTTGTGTTTCGTCCATATGGATAGTTCTGATAACGCAGATTCCATAATATCTCCAATGGTGGAAAGGTATTTTCCTGCTATTAGTACTACTATATCATCCGCGTAGGCGACTATCTTGATACCTCTGTTGACAAGGGATGTAAGTATTTTGTTAATCGAGATGTTCCACAGTAGAGGAGATAGGACTCCCCCTTGTGGTGTTCCACGATTAGTACTTTTCTTAATCACACAGTCCCCTAGGCTGCTGTTAATATCTCTGCTGTTAAGCATAGTCTTAACCCAATTTGTCAGAAACTGTGGTGAGCCTGACTCCTCAAGTGAGGATGTAATGGTTCTTGTATTCAGGTTGTTGAATGCACCTTCTATGTCCAGAAAGGCCGCCAACGTAAATTCCTTGTTACCTAGGGATTTCTCGATTGTTTTCGTTACTTCATGTAGCGCTGTTTCCACGGATCTGCCCTTGACATATGCGTGTTGTGCACTAAACAGAGCACCGCTTGTTTCGAGAGTGTTCCTGAGGTGCAGGTCCAATAACCTTTCTAGTGTTTTCAAAAGAAAAGATGAGAGGCTAATTGGTCTGTAATCCTTGGGTGTGGAGTGACTGGGTTTCCCTGCTTTGGGAATAAAGACCACCCTCACCTCTTTCCAGCAATCAGGAACAAGTCCGAGTGTCAGACAACCACGAAAGATTGCCTGTAGCCATGGGACGGTCCTTTTACTGCTTCTTTGTAGCATGGCAGGTATAATCCCGTCCGGTCCCGCCGACTTGTATGGTTAGAAGGATTGAAGAGCCCATGTTATTCTATTCGTGCTAGTGCAGTCACTGATGATAGCCAGTTCTTCAATCGGAAGTGAGGAGAGGCTGCCATCAGAACTGTGTAGCAGCCTTCCTGGGATTGTGCATCCCGGAAAGTGTGTTCTGAGGAGCAGGTCAAGAGTCTCCTGGCCACTAGATGTCCAACAATTATCCTCCTTACAGAGGTGCCCTATATGAGAGGGATTTTTGGCAAGAACTCTCCGGAGTCTTGCCGCTGCTTTACTTAAAGTAAGCACTTATTATAATAATCTTTCTTATTTCGAATTCTTGTATTTTGTATTGAATTTATCGAAATAAATTATATCTTATCTATCTATCTATCTTATATATGTACTGGTTACTCGGAAAACATTCCCAGCTCAGTACTGAGAACAAACTGCTTTTATACAAGCAATTGCTAAAGCCGGTGTGGACCTACGGTATACACCTTTGGGGTTGTACCAAGAAAACAAATGCAAATATTCTACAAACTTTTCAAAATAAAGTGCTTAGAGAAATTTTTCAAGCACCATGGTATATTAGAAACGACGATATCCACAGAGATCTCGGAATTCAAACAATCGAAGCTGAAACTAGAAGCTTCGCGAGAAATCATAGAAACCGACTAATCGGACATATCAACAATACAGTCCGACAAATCTTGGAAGAGAGAATTTTATTGCGCCGACTACAAGGAACGAAACCGTTCGACTTGGCAAGATAAGATTAACCGCGTTTCATTTGCGGAACACGCAGAATCTTTCATTGGAAAGTAACCTGCCAAAAGTTGTTATTTAATGATAGAAAAATTGATTGATAAGTTATATCTTAGTTGCAGTATCTAACAATCTTTAGAAGGGTGGTGTTTTTAGTCAGTAAAAATCTGACACTACTATGAGAACGCGCTTGCTATTCTCATAGTATCTTTGGAAGATTTTCACCTACCCTCGGATAAAAAAAAAAGAAGACATTGGGTTCAAGAAAAATGATTTTATAATTTTTTTCTACATTTATGGATTCTAATTAATCTTAGTTCATGGGGCAAGTTATTAAAGACTGTGGGGACGCTGTATTTTAGCTGCCTTTTACCATAATTGTTGCAATTTCTTGTAACTTGGAACAGACTATTGGCAAGTCTTCTGGTGTTGATTTCATGATCGATTGGCCTCTTAAAACGCATGTCATCGTAGTAATCGAGTATGAGAGTCATCATGTTAATACGCTGAAGTGTCATCACCTTAAAACGACTTTCCTCAGAAGATTCTCTGTTATTTATAAGCCTGACCGCTGAGTTTGGTAGTTTTTTAAGCTTCATAATGTGTCTTTTGGACGCATTTCCCAAAGCAGGTATACCATACCGCAGCTTAGACTGAAATAGTGCATAATAAACTTGCTTCATGACTTGCGGAGTTGCATGATGTTGTAGATGCGCCAGAGCAAAAACAGCCTTTTTAAGTCAGAACGGATTTTATCTTATGACTTATTTTATTTTATGACTGTCAATAGTCACTCCCAGATATTTGTAGGTGTTCACGACTTCAATTGGCAGACTGGGTGTCGAATCACATGCATCATTTTTGATATAGATCTGCTGCTGAGTGACTTTGTGATGTGGGCTTTTTGTGCGCATCATCTTCGTTTTTGACGTGTTGATTATCAAGCCATTATCATGGCACCACTTCACTGCGTTGTTGCACTCCTCTTGCATTATTTCTATCGCTGTCTCCAACGACCTGTGTCGAACCACGATCGCTGTATCGTCGGCATAGGCAAATGGTATGCTTTTATTAAAAACTCGTAATAGCTCATTTGTAAAAAGTGTTGCGAAATTATTTAATATAATATTAACGCGATCAAACTACTAATTATTTACTTTAATTGGCGAAACAAACGGAAAAGAAAAATAATGCAGTCGCCACTGCCCGAGGGAAAAAGTCGAATTTGTGACAATGACAATTGCCAGAGATCGGCAACGAGAGATCGCGAACAAATTTGCAACCGCAGCCAGTGAAAGGGGCTGCGTTCGGTGTCGCTCAGCGAGAGGGGTGGGTTCAATGATGTTAAGCGTACTATACACTTCGTTAGTTATTGGGTGATCTACCGAAATTATATTTATTGAGAAAATGGGCGCCACGTAATTTTTGGTTCAATTACGAAACCTGAAATCAGAAAACCAGAAAATGGTAACAAATCTTTTACCACGTTATAAAAGCTCCGTTGGAGCGAGGTCTTTTATTAACTGGGTAAAAGCCCAGATGAAGAAGATGTGACGACACAACGACAATATAAATGTATTTATGTATAGTTCAGACAGTTGGCGTGGCCCGCTATCGCGTTGTCTCGAAAAATTTGAATTTACTAACAGGGTCCCGCTTTTTTCGGAAATTTACGGTAACGAAAGTCTACCAAAATTTAACTTATGACAAATCTTAACCCAAACGAATTTCACTCTACTTATCTTTTGTTAACTGCCTGTTGGGTTCCTTGCCCACATAAATTATTTTGCCGTTGTCCTTCTGACAACCTTCGTCCTATCCTCTGCCCTCTGTCCTCTCTCCATGATCCTTTCTTCTGTATCTCAATGCATTTTAGCACTTCACTATTTTCAATCTACTCTACTTTAGTTTTACAAAAAAGGAAAACCTCCACTGTTTACTATTTAATAATATTCAAAAAAAAGTTGCTTTTCTCGCAACGCAAAATAAAAAATCTCTTTATAAAAAAAACTTCCAAACTTAATCTGTTGCTGGTCAGCCAAGAAGTGACTTCCAGGGCTTTCGTTTGGTTCGAAGTCGCTTGGCTTCCTCACACATACTCTCTCATACATTCGCTGGTGTTAGACCCCAACGGTGGGATTTTAAGTTGGCATTCAGCAATGCCTCCCACGGCCATTAACCACCACATTCAACATATTAGCGGGCTAAACGGTCAATTTAGTGCGACCCCAATGCCCTGCCGTAACCCGCTAATCCTCTCAAACTTTCCATTCACTCCTCTCTTTATATACTGGAATTCGCCTTGAGGGGATCCTTCCAGTATATTTGGATTAGCCAGCCGACTTCGAACTCTCTTCTCTTCTCAGAGTTTGCCTTCTTTTAATAAGTTTTCTATGACCATCTGTCATAGTAAACAAAACAAAACAGAGTAATTCGTTGAGGAATTTGCAACCGGCATTTTTCCCCATGAATTAAGTTAAAAAAGAACAAATAAACAAAACAATAAAATTAGAAAAAAGTATGCTGGTGGACGCAGTCATTCCCCCCATTCGGACATAGGATATTACCCCCTTTCCCTCAACGTGGGAAATCACAATTAACCCCCAATCGCCAGACAAGGAATCCATCAGGTATTTTTTTGTTTACTTTTTCCGCGCAATCTAATCTACTTCGGTGGACTTTCGCGCAGATTTGGGGGATGAGACTTGCAGATAGCAGGCCATTCCTTACAAAATTTTGGAATTTAGGGTGGGCTCTCGGCCATTATTTGCATTATTAGTGTTAAGTGTTCGTGTCGCCTTGATTAGCTTCGTTGTTGCTGTTGTGATCGTCTATTGTTTTGTCACGCACTTTCTGTGCGGGTTCTATGGTGGGAGTGCGTTTTCTGTGGCCGTCGGCCCCACACTCTCTGTTGCTCCTCCGCTGCTCCATCGTTGCTCCAGCGGCGGGGTGATTTGTGAGAGAGATCGTCGTCTCTCCACCCATCGAACATAATGTTTTATATCACCATTTACTGTGTGACAGTCGTTGGGGTGTTTTGTGTTGGCTGTACCCTTAGGCTCCAAGGAGGTGGTCCGAAGGCTGATGGGCGCCTCGGATGCCCGTCCACATCCCATGACCTCGAGTACGAAACCCAAGAAAAAGAGGGACCAAGGGTAGGAAAAAATAGGATTTGAGAGCAGATCTTGTTGCGGTAAAATTTAACGCAAAAAACCCCACCCTCACCTCCTGGGAAATGAGCTTTGTTTTCGAAGAAACCCAAATCATTTTCCAAGGTATAGGTTGACATAACAACAAAGGAGAGACATTCCCACCATTGGCCAAAACTGCCCATCTAGATCTCAATGTAGACTTTCGCGGACTTCTTGGCGGCCGCCGCTAACTTTCTACCGATATCTAACCTAAGCTCCCTAAATCGATGTTCTATCTCGGCCCTATCTACATCCCTATCTCCTACGTCTAAATCTCTGTCTTCTACAGCTAAATCCCTATCTTCTAAAGCTAAGTCCCTACTTGTCGAAGCTGCGTCCGCACTACCCGGAGCTGCTTCCCTATTCCCGACGTGACAACTTGCAGGATCTACTTCTCGACCACAAGTCATCATGTCCCTACTAAAATTCGCGTAATATGGCGAAATACCTAGAACATCGTATTGGGCCGTGCGTATCGCGCACGCTACTTTCGCCAACTGCGAGTCCCAACTTCGACGGTTTTCCGAGACATACGCTCTCAGCGTTGTCTTAATAATCTGGTTAATCCTTTCCGCAGGATTAGCCTGTGGATGATAATGTGCCGTGTAACGTAATTGTGACGCGTACGCCTGGCAAAGCGCTTTCAATTCCTTGCGGAACTGCGAGCCGTTGTCACACACGACCGCTGATGGAACGCCAAATAAAAGAAAGACATTTTCTTCCAACTCCTTACATACTGCCTTTGCGGTGGCAGATCTGAACGCGAATAAAAGGGGGAATTTTGTAAAATAATCGACGACAGTAAGAATGTAAACGAACCCCCTACTGGACTTGGGAAGAGGTCCTACCAAATCTACGCAAATCATTTCCCAAGGCCTCGAAACCCCTACGCGTTCCCTCATTAGACCAGCGGGTTTCTCATTCACCGGCATAATCTGTTGGCAAACTTTACAATTCCTAACGTACCTAGTTATATCCTGTCTCATTTTGGGCCAATAATATTGGCCTCCTACTCTAACAAATGTTTTCCGGACACCGATATGTCCAGCTAACGGACTGTCATGGCAGTCTCTTAAAATCCCTAATCTACCTGATTTCCCTACAACTAATTTCCACGCATCATTATTCTCGTGGACTAAAATGTGACTGGCTTTCTCGAACTTGAAAAGCCGCCCATTTTCCACTCTCCACGCTGGGTATGCTAACAGGTTCAGCTCAACCGCCGAAATCATCTTCACCACCCAAGGTTCCATATCCGCCTCCGAGATCTCGGCCACAACCGGAACTCCTCGCGACAACATATCCGGGACGACATGTTCCTTCCCCTTGCGATGAATGATGTCAAAGTCGAATTGCTGAAGCCGCACTGCCCAGCGCGCTTATCTACCCGACGGATCCTTAAGGTTGCTTAGCCAAACCAGCGAGTAGTGATCCGTTACGACCGTAAATCGAACACCTTCAATGTACGGTCGCAGCTTTTCAATCGCCCAAACCACTCCTTCTCAGTCGACGAGTAGTTTCTCTCACACCTATTGAGAGACCTACTCAAATAGCAAATGACTTTCTCTCCTTCCTCGAACTCCTGAGATAATACGGCCCCGATACCAAAATCTGATGCATCCGTTTGCACGACAAAAGGTCGCTGAAAATCCGGGCATGTCAAGATCGGTGCCGTAATTAAACATTCTTTCGCCTTCCTAAAACATTCCTCACATTCTTTCGACCATACGAACTTCCTACTTTTCTTTAACAAATCTATTAAAGGCCTAACTAAAGTGGCGAAATTTGATACAAAACGTCTGTACCACGAAATTATCCCTACAAAGCTCCTAACTTCCTTCACATTCTTCGGTGCAGGAATCCTAACCATGCTTTCCACCTTTTCCGGATCAACATGTAATCCGTTCCTATCAACAACGTAACCTAGGAATTTTAAATCCCGCCTCTCACAAACGCTTAAAGACCTCTTCCAGTATCTTAAGATGTTGTTTGAAAGAATGTGTGACGATGATGATATCGTCTAAGTACACGAATACGTGTGGCTCCAAATCGGCACCCAAAACGCTGTCGATAAATCGCTGCCACGTCGCAGGCGCGTAATGTAAGACGAATGGCATTCGCTCGAACTGGAATAGGCCTCTATTCGGAACCGTAAAGGCTGTGAGTGGGCGCGATCCCTCCTCCATCGGGATCTGCCAATAGGCCGACTTTATGTCTAACGATGTTAAAAACTTCGCATCTCGAAGTTTATCTAGGGTCGTTGAAATGTACGGAAGTGGATAAGCATCCCTATCTGTAACTTTATTAAGCTTCCTATAGTCGACGCAGAACCTAAATGAACCATCCTTCTTTCTAATAAGGACTATTGGAGACGCCCACGGACTGCTTGATTTCTCAATAACTCCCGCATCCAGCATCTCCTTTAGCTCCTTATCAATGTGTCCCCGGTGCCGGTGAAACCGGATAATATCTTTGTAGCACGACGACGAATAAATTTTTAAATTTACTTTTACTATGTGCACCGCGCTGTTTTTCTACGTTTCAGTATTTTAGTAGGACAAAAAATATGAGAATGTTTTTTTGATTTTGCTACATAAAACTGCAGCAGATTAAATTGTAAAAAAATGGAAATATGTAGGTAGGTACATAAAAAAAAATATTCCAACTTGTATCAAATGTTATCAATATATTTTAATAAATAGCATGTTACATACATAATGTAATTGTTATAATGCTAGAAATATCATAAACCTTCTACAAAGATTTATTACACAAATTTTCTTTGGCAGAAAAAATGTCCCAAATGAACTACAATCGTTATATTTATTCAAGTTATATCTCAGTAACATACCTACATGTAAAAATGTTCACTTTATTATTTATAGATTTTAGCAAACCAAAATCGCATTACCAAAAGTTAGAAGCGGACACCTCATAACATTATGCAAATCCCTTTCTTATTATTTTCACCAGCCTTTTTTTTACATGTTCTCATTCACTAAAAGTTAGAATTTAAAAGAATGAATTATTTAAATATTACGACACAATAATAATACACGCACACAAAATAACATTTCCTAAATGTATGTACATTGTGGATGTACCCTGTGATTCTTCCTAAAGAAATCCATATGGCAGGCAAATGGCCGTCTTCTGATTCTAATTGGGATCCATTATCAGAAAAAAGAAAAAAAATAGTCCCTGGGAAAAGAAAAGAAGCTTGAAAATAAAATCGAATATTGAAATATTGAAATTATAAAAAATATACTCAATATTTCTTGAGCGCGTGAGTTTTTGCCACTTCAACTTATTGATATTTGTGGTAAAACTGATTTTCGTTTGAATATTTTGCATTCGGGTACGAAGATATGCAATTATTAAATTCACATAATATTATACCTGCTTTACCATTTTCATGACATTTTGTTCGTTTAGGTACTTGGATCCCCATTAAAGAGGGAAGGTTATGTGTTTACGTTTTATATTGGTATCAGTATTTCTATTTCACATTTTCTGTTTCGTGCGAACCAACTTACAAACACATGAAAAAAAATTTGACAGCTCACTAAAATTCGGACACATTTCGGTTACAAGTCATAGCCCAAAATCCCATTATGTGTGTTTCCCGAAATATTAATTTTATGAGGTAAAACCTATAACTTTGATCAACGTTACATTCTGCAGTGCAAACAGTACGCACTTTGATCCATTATACACACTGTTACTGTTATGGACACATGTCTGAAATGTGGAAACAGCGTGCACACTACAACCAACAATTTCTACTTGGGCCTTGTTGCGGTAAAATTTAACGCAACAAAAGGATAAAAAGGATTGGGCCCAATTTCGATCCTTGCGGAACGCCGCATTGAACCTCCTTTTTGATGCTATATTCATCCTTGATCTTTACACAGAAATGCCGGTTCTTTAAATAGCCCCTCAGCTAATCCGCCATAGTCCCACGAATACCAATCCGTTCAAGGGCTTCTAGCAGCTTTGTGTGGTTTAACGTATCGAAAGCTTTACTAAAGTCCATAAATAATACAAGTATATGGTGACTTTTATTTAGGCTCGTGTTACCTTTTATGATTAACCTGTATATTTTTAATTATTGGTTAATAAATAGTAATAATAATGATACTAATAATATTTAGGCTCTCATTAATGCAGTTTGCAAATTCTGTTCTTTTGAAAACCATATTGACTGTAGTGAATAAGGGAATATTTATTATTGAAGTTATGCATTCGATCAGTGATCACATCTTCCAAGCATTTTTCCATTACTGGTAATATTGATATTGGTCGATAGTTACTTAACTCGCATTTTACACCTCCTTTTTATATTGATCTCACCACAGCAATTTTGAAGTTTTCAGGAATTTTCCCCTGTATCAAGCTTAGGTTTATAAATTTGGCTAAAATGGGGGCAAAAACATCAGCGTATCTATTTATATCCACCGCTCTAATACTATCTATTCCTGGAGATTTATTTGCACCCATGCACCTGATAATATTATTAACCTCTGTAGTATTAGTTTCCTCCGGAAATATTGTATTGGCGATGGTGACGTTGTGGTGACTTTATGTAGTAAATCCGCATCGATGTATTATTTGATGTGTTTGTTGAGAGAAGTGTTGCGCACATTCGTTTGTTATATTAATTGTGGAGTTGTTCGAAAAATTCTTAATTATTACTTCATCCACGTTAAGTTTTTTCCTTCCCATTATCTCATTGATTAAATTGCATGTTTTTCGAGGATCTGATCTGTAGTAGTTAGATTTTTGTATAAGTATTTCCTTGAGGACAAAATTCTTGTTAAATGCCTATAGCTCCTCATCTGATATCATAGAGTTATAACTTCGTTTTATGGTTTCAGTATAAAAAAAACATAAAGTTTTTTTTTCTCTGTTTATTTATTTATTTATTTATTTTACAATTTTATATTTTACTTATGTTCAACAAGGAGGCCGCTGTCCAGGGCTAAAGGCTGCACCTTGTGATGTGCTTTTTGTCGTCGGCTGGGGTAATCTCGTCGGGTCCAGGGTTGCCCCCAAAGAAACACTAACTCCGTGGCGTTGTAAAAATTCACCTTCTATTACTTATTCTTAACAATTAGTTTTACAAACTTCAATCTTATCAATCGACCTTAACCAGAGATGGCAGAAATGACATTTTTTTGAATTACTACATTTGTTACGTCTGCTACGTAACTGAGGTAGTTAAGTAGTTAACGTAGCAAAATGTAGTAAAAGTAGCGCCAACTGTCAAAATGTAGTAAGCGTTGTCAGATCCAACCGTCAAATTGATAAACTGAAAATTTTCAAATCTGTTTCTGTTTACTTTCTATTGAAATTTAAGGTCCTTTACAATTCATTTATACGTGCGTCTCATTACTGTAGTAGGAGATGTAGTGTTGGCTCGACAATGCACGCACTTCGCGGTGGTCCGGTTATCACTGCCCATTCCGGATAGTACATGCACACGAGACAACATAGGAAACATCTCAGTGCAAGTGGAGACTGGTTTGGAGACAACTCGCTCACCTCGTTTGTGTACTTACGTATATATATATAATTGTGTCCGAAAGCATGATTATTTATGCTATGCAGAATGTTGCCAATACACTACAATGTATTTATAATTTTTATTAAAGTACAATAAATTAGGATTTCAATTCGGTTCACAAAATCAACAATACAGTATATATACTTATTTCAATTCTGCCATCACTTATTTACTTTAAAACAAATCAAATTAAATTTTTATATTCAATTTCAAACTAATACAAATTGCACAATACTTATCAATTTAAATACAATTTCTCTTTAAGCTTAGACCGATCTCCACTCTCCTTCTATCTTTTTAAGGTGTACAACATTCCTTCGAAATTTCTGATTTGTTTCATAATTTTTTACAATTATATCCCCATTATGGGAACTTTCTACTGTGTGCGGAGTAGGGCTGAAGTTTGGAGTAAGCTTGTTTTGTTTGACCAAATTTTTCACATATACCTTGTCCCCTACCTCAATATCTGAACTTAAAGCTTTGCGTTTCTTATCGGCATATATTCCTTCCCTTTTTCTATTTGCTCTTTATCTTATTTCTTTCTGAGTCGGTAATTTGCTTATCTATGGACTCAAGTGATGGTAGTTTGTCTCTGTTTAGTCTGTTGAAAAATAACTCAGAGGGTGCTTAGATAGATAGATAGATAATTAATTTTATTTTCTTGATCTATTATGAATATGTACATACAAAATCGAAACTTCAATGGTACAATGATAACAGACTAGAAAAATGAGACATTCTGTATTTTACATATTTTACATATTTACATATTAAAGCTTTTCCGGTTGTTGAGTGTGGTGTACTATTATACATTATTAAATACTCAAACAGACATTCTTTTCGGTCCTTTCCTTCAATCTTTCCAATTTTCAATCTTTTTAAAATGTCTCGATTTTGTGTTTCAACCTCTCCATTTTGTTGAGGCCAGTATGGAATGCTGTTGAAAAGTACTATATTGCACTGTCCGCAAAACTTAAATTCTTCGCTAGTAAATTGCTTTCCATTATCTGCTGTGACTGATAATGGAAATCCAAGCCTACTGAAAATCTCTTTTAACATCATTATGACGTTAGATGTAGCGATGCTTTTGCATATTTTAATTTCCTTGTATCGACTATGCTTTCATAGAAACATAACTCATTTGTAAATATTTTAAAAATCTTTACAGACTCAACCCAGATATTTTTGTACACGCCTTTTTTAACCTTATTTATTTCCAAGTCAGTTTCTGAACATTCTTTAATTTCCTGAATAGGTACAGCTTTAGGTGTGGAACTATCGACTAATTGTTGTATATAAGTTTCTTTTCCTGGCGGTGATGGTTCCATTGAATGTGCACATAATCGTGGCAACGTTTGATTTGCCCGGTCTATTTAAAATCTTATATTTATACGACTGTAAACGCAGCACCCATCTTTCAATGCGAGCACAGGGTTTCGATTTTGGTCCGAAAATAATTTCCAGTGGTTTATGATAGGTTATCAAATCAAACTCTTTTCCGAACAGGTAAATGTTAAAATGTTCTATAGCCCGAACTAATGTAAGTGCTTCTTTTTCCGTCCTGCGCTCACATTCTGCAGAGTTTTACATCTTGGTACAGCTCATCTTCTCCTCCATTCGCCCTCCTAGTACACAGGACCAAAAATCCGACGAAGAATTTTTTTTTCGAAGGGGCCCAATATGAACTCTCCCCTCCTGCTTATCGTCCAGCACTCGGCGCCATAAAGTAGAACTGGCAGGATGAGTGTTTTGTAGAGCGTACATTTCGTCCTTCGAGTTAGGAGTTTTGAACCCAATTGTTTTACCAAACGGAAGTAGCAGCGGTTTCTTAGGGTAATTTTTCGCCTGATCTCCACTAGGGTGTCATTCGTGGAGTTCGAATTTACACCTAGGTAGATGAACTCCTTAACTACCTCGAAATTGTTGTTATCAATAAAGACGTTTTGTCCTAGGCGGTGGACAGATGCGATTTTGTTTGTTGATAGCATATACTTGGTCTTGTTCTCGTTTACTTCAAGGCCAACAAATTTCGCCTGTTCCTCAATTGCCGTAAAAGCCTTAGTCACGGCACGCTGGGAGCGACCGATGATGTCGATATCGTCCACATACCCCAGTAGCTGAACGGATCTGTTGAAGATAGTGCTTACCGTGTTGACACCTGCCCTGCGCACTATCCGCTCCAGCACGAGATTGAAGAAGTCACATGATAGCGCATCTCCTTGCCCAAATCCGGTGCATGTTCGGAATAGTTCGGAGGAGCTACTTCCAAATTGCACGTAGCAGCGCGTGTTTTCCAGCGTCACGCGACACAGCTGGATCAGTTTGCCGGGATAAGGCGATAAATAGGTGATGAGTCTCGACTTGAAATTCATTGGTCTTTTCCAGGATTTGCCTCAGTGTGAAAATTTGGTCTATGGTCGATCTGCCGGGCCGGAAGCCACACTGGTATGTGCCGATTAGTGTGTTGCAGAACGGTTTAAGACGTTCACACAGTACGTTGGATAGGATCTTGTATGCGACATTTAGCAGGGATATGCCTCGGTAATTCTTGCAAGACATAGGATCGCCTTTTTTGTAGAGAGGACATAATATGGAGCTGATAGCCCAGTCATCGGGCATGCTTTCTTCTATGGTGCATGCGCCCTACCAAAACATCACCACCGTATTTGAAGAGCTCCGCTGGTAAACCATCAGAGCCTGCGGCCTTGTTCTTCTTAAGCTTTTTTATAGCTAAGCCAACTTTTTCTATACTGGGTGGTGGAACTGGTTCTTCATTGACTGGACGTGGGTTCTCTTCTTGCCCTATCACTCTCTCTGCTGGAAGTGCTGCTTAAACACATCTACTATTCCCTGCGCTTCGGTGACTAGATTTCCTTCGCTGTTTCGAAGAGCCTCCGTTCCGGTCTTGAAGCCAGCAGCCAGTTGCTTGGCTTTCTTGTAAAATCTCCGGATGTGGTTTCGGTCGCGAGACTCTTCGATCTGCTTGAGCTGGGAGACTGCGTAAGCCCTCTTCTTTCGACGCAGTATCTTCTTCTCCTCCCTCCTCCTGGCTCGATACTCTTCCCTCGCTGCCCTTGTTTTGCGCTGCAGCATCTTCATATGTGCATCTTCTGTCACCTTTTTCCGACGTACGCATTCATCATCATACCACGGGCTTTTTCTCTGGGGTGGCTGGTACCCTATAGTAGTTTCGGCTACCTCCTTGATGATGTCGCGATACTGGGACCACTGGTTGTTGGCGTCTGTGGTAGGTGAATGCACAGTGGGGAGTTTCTCACTCAGGCGCTCTCTGTAGACACTGGCTACTCCAGGTGTGCTTAGGCGTCCAACGTCGAATTTCTTCTTTTGAGCAGTTCGCAGCTTCTTCTCGTTGTACAGTCGAGCTCTGAATTTATCAGCGACAAGAAGATGGTCAGGGTCGACCTTCGCCCCTCGGAATGTGTGCACGTTGAGGATGTTGGATGCGTGCCTAGTATCGATTAGCACATGGTCGATTTGGTTGGCGGTTCGACCGTCTGGAGAGCGCCAGGTTGCTGTGTAGATCCTTAGGCTTGGAAACCTAGTGCTATTTATCACCGTATTTCGAGCTGCTGCAAAGTCAATTAGTCGGTAGCCGTTGTCTGTTGTCGTTTCGTGGATTCTGTGCTTACCAACTAGCCCGCCAAAGATGTTTTCCTGACCGATTTTGGCATTGAAGTCCCCGAGCACAACTTTGACGTCATACTCCGGACAGGCTCCGTTGGCTCCATCCAGGAGGTCATAGAACTCCTCCTTGATAGGGTCTTCAGCCTCGTCGGTAGGGGAGTGTGCACATATAAAATTTGTTAACCTCAAAAAAATTTGTAATTCCTCTAAAGTCTTTGGAACCCTAAATGTTTTAATGCTTTGGAGATATTTTTCCAAAGGCTTTATGCCATCAGGACTAAGTTCATGTCCTAAAAACTGGATCTTACGAACTGCAATCAGACACTTGTCTTTATTCAGAAGTACGTTTTTTTTTCTGTTAGCGTTTTAAGTACTATTTTTAAACGTTTGTCGTGTTCTTCTATTGAGTTCAGGGGCGCACGTTATTCCAAACATTAGTCGTTTGTACTGGTACAAACCCTTACTGGTTATGAATGTCGTTATGTGGCGCGAAAACTGATACATCGTAGGTAGCGGATGATTTTCTCTCAGAACTGCTGCATTCGCTCACCTCATGTCCCCACAAAGTCTTAATTCTCCATTCTCTTTTAAAATTGGAACAATTGGTGAAACCCATCTGGACGGTCTTTTTACTTCCTATATAATGTCATGGTCTAGAAGTTCCTCTATTTTTCTTTCTACTTTAGCTTCTAATGGAATGGGAATTCTTCTGTACGGTTGCGAAATGGGCTTTATTCTTTCGTCGATTGGTATCTCAACCACAACATCCTTGAATTTTGGAAATGGTGACATTTTTACTTGGTTAACGCAATTTCCAATTTTAAGAACTTTTAGTGCTATCGCAGTGTTTATTCCCAATAAATTATTCGTTCCCCCCGCAATAACATAAAATGTAGCATTCTCTTTCCCCTTGCCAATCGTTATAGCTGCGTCAAAGCATCCAGTCACATCTAATGGCTGATGACTACCGTATGCTAAGAACGTCTTGTTTAGGTTCTTAACTTGGTTAAGTACATGTACTTTACAATTTTTGAGATATTTCCATGACCTGTCAGTCAAAAGATTATGTTTGGAACCTGAATTAATAATCATTTTAACATTTACTCCTTCAATTACACACTCTATCGAAGTCTCATTGTCAATGTGAAAGACGTAGTCTGCTTCCTTTTTTTCTATAAAGTCGACCTCTTCTCCTTCTCTCTTTTATTTTTTCTTGTTATCAAATAAGCTGTCCCATGAACCCGGGAGTTTTCTTTTTTGAAAGGACTTGGTCTTGCAAAATTGCCGAAAATGACCCAAACGACCACAGCCAAATCCTCAGAAATACCCTTCTCTGCTATTTGGTCAATCAAATTGTCTTCAATTTTATCAAAAGCACTTTTCTCCGCCTGATTTCTTAACCTTATTAGAAACTTTTCGAACTTTTCGTCTACTTTCTGTTTCATTAGCCGAAACATGCCTCTCAAAAACTTTGCTTGGGTAGAAAATATTCATCAAATTTCTTAAAAGCTATATTAAATACGTTGTTTTCATTTGTTGGATCCACATTTGAACCCGGCAAACTATAGAAAATCTCCGGTAGCCCCAATCCGCCAAAATGCAGCAGCACCGCTCTTTTCTTCGACTGAGGTTCAATACTCGCAGCATCCAAGTATATGCTCAGGGTTCTCTTCCACTGAAACTATTGCCGAAATCAGTTTTTTCGTCCGTTTTAAATGGCAGCTGAACTACGTACCTGCCGTCAGGTAGACGCGAGTGGGTAGTGACGAAAATGTCTTCTGCACGTTGATCATCAACTGATAGACTTGGTCTTTGATCAACTTCTTCAAGTTGCCAAAAACGCTCGAGATCAAAGGAGTTTTCAGTATCCAATTGAGTACAGTAAGAATCTGCACTGTAGCAGTTGGAAGATATGATGCTGTCCATGTTGCCACACACAACCCAGCCAAATATGGTGGGAATAAGATCTGGGCTTCCTTGTTCACTCTGAAGTGCTGAGCCATTGAAGATGCTGAAAGCCTTGTCAGCACCGATTAGGACGTCAATATGCCCAGGCATATTAAAATTAGAGTCTGCTAATCTGAACGAAGACAATGGTTTCTTGTCGGAGATCTCATGGACAGATGCAGGTAATAAGGATGTAAGTTTGGAGACAACATAGCAATGAACTTGTACGAACTCTTGAGTATAGTGAGATATTAATTTCAGACTTACAATTCCATTTGTGACACCAGCAGGTGTTGACCCAACTCCTAATACAGGAATACGAGCAGGTTTTCGAACAAGACCCAAGCGCTGGACAGTGGTTTCGGTTGTGAAAGACACTTGTGAACCTGAGTCTAACAACAACTGAACAGTTTGAAATTGTCCTTGTTTATCATGAGCTCGAGCAATAGCTGTAGGCAATAACGTTTGGGTAAAGGGGGAAGGGTTAAACGAATTGCCGTTAGCTGGTATCGATGAACAAAGCGAGAATGATGGTTGTGTTGTTGGTAGAGAATTGGTTGGTGGCGAGCTGGTGGATGGTGAATTGGTGGATGGCGAACTGGTGGATGGAGTAGACGATGATTCGGGAACAATATAATTTGGAGAATTTGACGATTGCGGTTGGGGTAGAACGAGCGAGTGATGTCGCGAATTGCAAGTTCTACAACGGAAATTAGACCGGCATCTGTTTGCGGAATGTCCAGGCCGTAAGCAGTTAAAACAGAGGGATTGTTCTTTAACGAATTCGCGACGACTTTTGACATCGAATGACAAAAAATTATTACACTTGCTTAAGGTATGGTCGGATTTGCATTTGGGACAAATAAGTTTGGATTCCGTAAAATGCGATTGTATAGTCTTAGGATTTTTAGCACGAGAGTTATTAGAATGAGAGAGAGTCTGACACGATTCTAAAGCATCACATCGGAGCTCTAAAAACGACAGTAGTTGTTCAACGGTGGAGTCATCCCTAGTTCCGATCTCTTCTGCCCATGCTTGTCGCGTGTTATGATCGAGCTTTTGCAGCAAGAGATAAATGATCCATGGGTCGCGATTGGTAGATCCTAATGCGTTCAAGCCCCGAATAGTTTTATCAGCCGAGTCGGTGATTTTACGGAGATTAAGAACGCTGCACGTGTTCATGCTGGATATTGATAGGAACGACTGAATATGCGACTGAATAATTAAATTCGATCGATCGTATCGCTTTTCAAGTCGATCCCATGAATCCAAATAATTAGCTTCCGAGATGGTAATATCCCGCAGTAAATCAGCAGCCTTACCGCGTAAATACGATTTAAGGTAACGGAACTTTTGCGCGGTAGATAGTTTTGGATTTAAGTCGATAGTGCCCTGAAACAGATCTCTGAAACTAGGCCATTCTTTATATTCACCGGAAAATGGATGGATATCGATTTTGGGAAGTGAGATCTAAGCGAATTGGGTTGAGTTCAGATTTTCGAGTAAGGATGCTTGCTGACTTGCCAATTTATCGACATCTGATTGAACGACGCCAACGGATGGTATTTCAGATTTTTTTCTAACACGAATCACTTTGGTAATGGAAGACTGAGCCAAAAAATGCTTCGACTCGTATTCAGAAAATTTGGATTCTAAATTCGCGAATTCATCTTCCTCGGCAAACTCTAAAAGTTTCCTTTGCATAGAACCGAATTCTTTCCAAACTTCTTCAAGTTTTTGCAAGCGTATTTCAAGAAGTTCTAGAGACACGCGGTCGTCTATGCTTTCAGCGAATGATACCACGCGAGTCAGCCCACCTTTGGCGTGGCCACGTATTGTCTTTATGGAGTTCATTTTTATGATAAATCGAGGTAAATATCTTAATAAATCGAGGGTCACCACGCGCAATTAAAGTTTGTATTTTTTTAAATGAGTTAATACGGTAAGGGTTAGAGGGAAATTATCAACACGTGATTCCGATCAGTTCACACGAAAAAAAAAAAAATTGTTCATTAAAAAAACCACACCATAAGTCCTTTACCATATTTATATTTATATGGATTGGTAAATCTTTAATTTATCCGCGATCAGAAGGACCAAAAATGTGACGAAATGTAACCAGCAAGTAAATTAATTACAAAAAATAAAAACGATAATTACACGACAATTGATTTGAATTTATTGATTGGATGTTACACTCCCTGTGGTCAACAGCAAAATAGGCAGAGCCACGTAACGAAATTACAAAGGCAGTCAAGATAAGTGATTTGTATTCTTTACATATAGCAAAAATGAGAAATTGAGAGAATGTAACATTACAGTAGATTATGCAAATGAATTGAGCGTACATATGGTAATGGTAGATTTATAAGCATAGACAATAGCAAGAACATTAGAGATTTAAGAGAAAATTAAATAATGAAAATATGATAAGACAGCAGTAAAGATTAGAGATGTATCAGCTGGTAGAGTAATAGGGTAAACGCTTTGATGTTTGGTGTATGTGTGGTACAGAATAGAAACTTTAATAACAAACGCTGCACAATGAAAAATAAATGTGACTGACGAAACTCAAGCGGCATGAAATAAACACGTTAACTTAACGGTTCATACATCGCCCAGCCATCACACACTATACGAATGCTCTACAACAAGCACGGATTTGTGGTGGTCAATTAAAGCACATGGTAATTACAAACCCGTTGGCGATTGGAGGACGCGTGCCTTGAATTGAACACGAGTTTGGGAAGAAATCAGAGTAAAAAACCCGTGCGCGTTTCAAGGCAGTACTGCCTCCTCTTGAACACGGAAAAGGAAATATGCGCCCCGGCGGACATTGAACAATGTTATCTCTTCTCTACCTCCATAAAAGAGAACACATTTTTCTGTTGCCCGCGAGTAATGAGCGTTGCCAAGTCATTTTGGCGTTTGAGCACCGTTTTCAAAATTTTGAAAGCACTGACTTTTTGTTTTTTTGATGCGCCAAAGGATGTGTAATCTTCTAGAGACACTAGTAATCGATTTCAGGAATACGCCTGCGTACTAAACACACACCCTGCACACTTCAACCACTCTCCCCGCGGGACTGCCTTAGGAATTACTTCGCGGGGTTGGTTAGCATTCAAGCTATTCGTGTTATGTCGAGGCTTCTCTTGGTTCTCTTGCTTCTGCTGCTTTCCTTACTCTTTCTTATCTCCGCAGCTCATTTTGTAGAGTTGTAATGTAACTACTTATTGCCTCTCTTCCGACTGCAACATGTGGTCGATGAGTAGCGATGAGTAGCACTGACTTGGCAACGCTGGTAGGGAGGAGGTATGTAACGAAACCTAAACAATATATATATTAATCGATTTGTCGTGAGTAGCGGTATTACATAGGATGGTTTTTAGTATCCTACATAAGTCCTTAATTGGTCCTTTAAACCCATTTTATATGTTTTTTTTTTTAACTAAGAAAATTCCATTTTTTTATGGTTTAAACACATATTACTACGAAATGGTCAAATAAATTTGAATATGACTTTATTCTTCGATTAGTACATTTCCCGGTGAAGAGATTGATGTATCAATCTTTATTCTCTGATTCGTATAACAGAAGTTATAAGCAAATATGTAATTATTTGAGACTTATATATTTCACAGATATGCGTAGGTCATTGCAATTTTTTCTCTCTTCTTTCTTTGTACTATGTAGCTATTGTAGGTATAGGGTGAGTGTCTTTTTAATAATTTTTTTGGTTTTTTTTTTCTTTACAGTTAGTTGTGTTTTTTGGTTTTTATATAAGTAAACGTTTTTTTCTTTCTATGTTTTATGCATCTTTTGTGCTTTGCGTTGCTCTCTTTTAATCTCTTTTAATAAGTCTCTATCCCTACTATTATAAAACTAAGTTATTGTGTCCTCTGTTTCTGGCTTCACTTCACTTATAAACTTATATAAGCTAAACCATGGATATGATTCTTTTTCTATCAACAAATATCGCGGAGTGGGTTTGCATAACGCTTATTATTTTGTTTTAAATTTGAGAAGTGGAACTCTGGCGAAGCAAGGCGAGCACCTGTCAGCTGGTAGGTATAGTTATAAAAATAGAATTATCAGCAATCAGCTAAATACATGCAATAAAACAAGTTTATTAACTTCTGGAGGGGTAGCAGGTAGTACGAGAATATGTGTGCATAAAAATGTGCGCTTTATATTTTTTAAACTTTTGTCGGTCTTTAAGTTTCCCGAATTAAGAAATATTTAAGCCATACGATTTTTTATAGGTTAAATTGTATTTATTTTCAAAATCGAAAGCGATAAGTTCTTAACACGCTTCCTACTTGCGATTTTAATTTATTCTGAAATGCAAGAGCCAGCTATTATTTCTATTTTCAAAAATATTCACTTGCTAAACCAATAAGTTTTGATTTGCATCGTCAGCCTACGAATAAATGAAAGCATTCAAATAAACTGTGTCCCATTTATTTGAATGCTGCACTCATAAAGCAATCGTGAAGTAGCATTAAAAAACAATTGAAGCGCACTATAAAAATTACTGAAAATTGTGTCCGATTGAACGATAGGGCATTACTGATTTGCATATGGTATTTGACAGATCAGCGCTCAGGGGATATTTTGTGCATTTCCTATTTTGTGAATAATTGTTTGTTGCTTATAATAAGGCTCAAAGAGCATTTGAAATTTATATCTATTGGGCAAATTTAATTTCAATTTATGTATTCCTTTTTTTAGAATAAAAACCTCGCTGTGAAAGAGACCATTGATCTTGTTTTTCACAAAAACAAATTATGAAATTTGAATCCTGCAATGATAACAATTGTAATAGATTCTAAGAAAGTTGTCGGACTAGTAAATGTGGAGGTCTAATTGTTTATTGGTACCGATTCACAAATGCTGTCAGCCGTTAGAAAATAACTTTTTTGTCCTATGCATTAAAGTCGTTTTGTTGTTTTTCATACTATTTTGGGACTACTAACACACCTTATGAAGGCTTCATCTATAATTTTTAATATACACATCATGAATAATATAAGTTTATGTTTAAACATAGTACAATGACTAGACATAATATCATATAACTACCCTCCAAAATAATATACAACCTTCAAAGCATTTACCAAATAATAAGACATGGCAAAAAAATATTTCGAAATTTTGATGATCCTCTAATTTGTAGTTGTAAATCAATTCATCGTATTTATCATTTAGATGAAGTACCTACAACGAAAATTTCTTGTATAAATAAATAAAATAAATAAAAACGAAAAAAGTACTAAAACAAAATAATAGAAATCCTAATAATTATGTTCGTGTTAATAAAATATAAGTAGGGGAGAGTGGGTATGTATGGGACACTTTTCAGTCAAAAGTGAACTGCTGGCAACTTATAAATCATATCTGCACAAAAAATTTTTCTTAATATAAGATAACATTTTGGCAAGCTATCCAAAACATGAAAGTATCCAAAAGTATACCAGAATAAAATTTATAAGTCATGCACCAGAAAACTTTGTCCCATTCCTCCTGGAAGCAGGAGGCTTCCAAGTCCATATCATCCAATTGGGGCCAAAAATATTCGGTTATCATTGAACGGTAGCGATTCCCATTCACAGTAACGTGCCGGTCTGGATCATCACGGAAGAAGTACGGACCAATGACGCCGCCGGCCCATAAACCACACCAAACCGTAATTTTTTCGGGATGCAATGATGACTCATGGGGTACGTGTGGATTGCTGCCTGACCAATACCGCATAATTTGTTTATTGACGAAGCCATTCAGCCAGAAATGAGCCTCATCGCTGAAGAACGTAGCACTCTTAACGTTGAGGCCACTGACTGACTCCGAATTTCGGTAGTAAATTTTAATAATTTCGACTCGTTGTAGGCTCGTATATCTTTCCATCATGAAATGGAAAACCTTACTGAAGAGAAATGTCAAAAGAGCGGCAAGAAATTCGGCGTCGTTTGCTGTCCCTGTCGCTCTACTTTTGTAGCGTCCCTGTTGAAAAACACTTTACGAGTGTAAGTGTGCGGCTAATTTACTTTTACATACTTTCCCACATAGTAACACGGAAAGCAGTTTTATGCAAACTCTCTTAAGTTGGCTGAGCTGACGGTCTACTTATCATTTAGTTTATGATGTACGCAAACAGTAACCATAATCTAAGTATTAAATGACAGCTCAGATAACTTAACTTAACTTAATTAACCAGTGTATCTTTAAAGATACAACCACTAAAAAAATGATAACTGCGTTTGTTTTGACTTTATTTAATTGTTGCATACTATTTTTGTTTTATTGACTCAAAATTTATCCACTGTCAAATAAATGAACCCGTATCTTTTAAATTAAGCTATTAACGAAATATTTTTCACAAATTTGAAAAAAAAAAAAGTTTTTTTTTATTTAATATATATCTACTAGCTGGCCCGGCGAATTTCGTTCCGCAAAAATTCGTTAATGTAGGTAGTTAATGAAATTAATAATTCCGAGCTTTCACTTCCGGTCAATTTAAATTCTTTAACTATTCAAAAATTATATTAAAATAAATACAATTGCAATAACCGCACCGATTTACTTGTAGGCCAACCTACCGCTTTTTCACTGAAGTGCTTTATGGTGCATATCATTTTTCGTTCCATTCACGGGTGCGTACACGTAAATACAAAGCGAGAGGTTTGCCAACACACACAATTGACCATGTGAGAAACATGGAACGCTATGCTGATGACGATTGTGTTGTTGTCTATCTCGGTCTTCCTTCTTCCTTCCTTAACGCCCGCGCTGTGTACTTCAAACTACACCATAAGAGTAGTCATAACCTCTTTAGCGCGTGTTAATTATAAAAAAAAAAAAACAAAAAAAGTATGGACGACTGCATGATATTCTCTCCCGAAGTTCCGACATATTCTCTCGATTGTTTATATTCCGATCTGAAACGTTTAACCTTCCCACTGGCGGCATGATAAAATTTGTATTGGAATCGCCGAATCCCACACAAACTTTCATCCCCTATATCATCCTGTCAAAGTTATGTTTTCGAGACATAAAGTAGCCTATGGCCTTCTTTCTTTAGAAACTAACCATCCTGTCTCGAGTTTTGCGCGAAAAAACTCAAAACGCTCAACAACTCCTGTTGCCAGTCATCATCGTCAGCTCAAACATTTCAACTTACTCACTCGTACTAATGCAAAGATCCTGAAAATACTTGGCAAACAAAAATTATGCATTCAAACACCATCAAACAAATCGAAGTATCTACTCCGTTTCAAAAAGCTACTTAATGTAACTTAGTAAACACAAACAAACTTATCTATTAGGTGTATTTAAAAAAAAAAAAAATCAAAATTGTTGACAACAACAATTTGCTTGGAAAGTAATAAAAACAACTGACAACAACAATTGATTTTAAAATTAAAAATATTTTTATTTATATTTGATGTATCACTACTCGATTTCTACCCCGTTTATTTTTTTTCAAAGTGCATTTCCCCATACAAATTTTCATAATCTCTTTCATCCCCTCAAAGTTTTGTTTTCGTGACAAAAAGTACCCTATGTCCTTCCTTGGTCCAAAACGAAACCGTCAAGCCCAAAATTGTTGAAATCCAACAATCCGTTATCGAGTTATGCGCGCACACATTTGGATGAACGTATATATTATGAAGTCAAATACTGTTATTTGATCCAAATACGAAATAATCAGCTCGTAGCCGTAAATGGTTGTATCTTTAAAGATACACTGGGTATTACGGCCTATATTATGATTTCGCTTGAATTTTGCGTATTTATGCTGTATTCAGATTACTTCTGTATCATTAGGAATTGCAACTAAATAGGTTGTTTTGTGAGTTGCTTTAATTGTGTATCAGTGCAGGTAAATGAGTTTAAAGGTATGCATGTGTATAATTTTAAATAACATTACAAAAAAGAAAAGTTATAATTATATTAAAAATTGCAGATTATTCAAGAATAATTCATTCATAATTCAGCCAATCAACAAATTTTGTAAAACATATATATTTGGTTTTATGCATTTTCTCCTTCCGGGAAGAAGGATAATTTGGATAATTTAAAGGGAAAATAGTTTACTTTAGTTTTGACAGCACTGATGATTGGATGGAAGTTGCATATACTAGCGAGATAGCTGGATAGAACAACATCAACCTTTACTGTGTTCCAAGACACTGTGACATTCCAGGGAACTGTGCAGCAGACGAATTGGCAAGACTAGGCTCCTACGGTGTTGATAGTGTTAGTCTGCACAACGTGCTATCCCATGCTAAGTGCAGACGCAATAGACAAGGTAATTCGTAGATGGAGACATCTACGCTACTGCGACGTTGATAGGCTCACATGGCCAATCCTGGTTACTAAAGATCCAAGGAGGTCCTAGGACTCAACAATCCAGTATCTCTATAGTCGCTAATGTCATTAACGGAACTTGTAATCTTGGCAGACACACACTAAGACTTCGGCTGCCATACAATGACTACAGACCATAGGAGCTTCCCTGCTCTTCTAAACTTAACGAACGCTTACGTAGGTAACTACTTCCTCAACGATCTAAGTGATCTGGGCTATACAAGCCCGCGCTGTGTACTTCAAACTACACCATAAGAGTAGTCATAACCTCTTTAGCGCGTGTTAATTATAAAAAAAAAACAATGCAAGCGCTGCTAACATTCTTAGCTTCATTAACGGAAATAAATAATTGTTGGCGTGAGTAGCCAGTATCCTCTAAAAATCAGTGCTACGCACAATGGACCAACGAACGGCCTAAGTGCTTCTCCCACTTTAACATTAAATAACAGATTTTAAAAATAAAACGACAATATATCCATTTAATGACAAAAATGGAGCTGATGACTCTGGTCACGATCAGGTCCTGCAGCATCTTCTCAAGGCAAAACTGATCTCCAATCATCGGCAAATATTTTTGTTAGATGGCTCCGAGAATTGCCGTTATGTAGAAATTACTTTACATGTACGAACAATTACCCGTCTATCTAAAAAACTAAAAAAAAATCCTATGCATTTTCTTTCAGAATAGCTGTGGGGGGTTAGTGCCCAGTGTATTATTAAAGACACATTTTTTATTATTTTTAACAGCAGATTTGTAGTTTTTGTCTCCTTTTATTTTTTTCTTATCAATATCAGTTTCCTTGGCCATTTAAGGGTTAATTTGCCTACGTGATCCGTGTTAGGTTAGGTTAGGTTAGGTTGAAGTGGCTGTCGGCAAGCCGACTCACTGAGACCATTATTAGGTCCCTTGTGATACCACATGAGTCTAAAATTCAATTCTTCCTACTCTTTGAACCAATTGGAGCTTCTAATGAAGCGAAGGAGATTACGAATGTCTATGTTTTTTAGATCGTTCAGATCATTATAGTAGAACGCTCCCAAATGGAGTTTTCGTCTTTGTGAGAGAGCTGGACAGGCAGAGAGGATATGGAGTACGGCAACAACAGCGTCCACAGTCTTCGAACCATATGTGAAGAAGTGGATCGATTCATCATCCAGGTATGGTCCCTCCTCCCAGAATGATCTAGTGGGAATGGAGACCTGGAAATTCTTATCGAACTGTAGTTCTGGTGTGGTGTAGTCGATATTTCCTGGAAGGTTCTTAAAATTGTTCAGGATAGCGGCATGGCCAGTTGTTCTACTGGTCCATTGTGAGGTAGCTTTGAGGCGCGTGGCTACAGAAGCTGCTGAAGATGTCAATGGGTGCCAGATGAAACAGGATGTCAAGTGCAGCAGAGGGGATAGTACGAAGAGCCCCGCCAATGCACAAGCAAGCTGTTCTTTGGACTTTGCTTAGCTGATCGCGATTGATCGCTTTGTCCAAAGCAGTCCACCAGACAACCACACAATACGTGAGTATCGGTCTTATGACGGAGACGTATAGCCAGTGAGTGATACGAGGCTGTAAATCCCATGCGTTTCCTATGGGTTTTTTGCTAGAGAAAAGTGCCACAGTAGCTTTTTTAACTCTTTTCTTTAATTATAGGGTTCCAGGTTAACTTTCTATCAAAAATAAGGCCCAAGTATTTAGCTTCATTTGAGAATGTTAACCTAGTGCCATTTATAGATGGAGGGTCAATGTGTGGAGTCTTGTATTTCCTAGAAAAGAGGACAAGTTCCGTTTTGTGAGGACTTACACCCAACCCACATTTGTTCGCCCATTTTATTAGCTTATTGAGAGAGTGTTGTAGGAGTTCTTTTAGAGTATTTAGGTATTTTCCTGACACAGCAATAGCAACGTCGTCCACATAGGTAATCACATTGTGACCTCCCGCTTCAAGGCATATCAGCAGTTCATTCACCACTAAATTCCAGAGAAGGGGAGATAGGACACCACCTTGCGGGGTTCCTCTGCTGACAGATCTTCTGGTAGATATCTCACCTAGACTTGAGTTGATAATTCGGCTATTGAGTATCAAATTAATTAGCTCTTCAAGTGAGGCATCCACGCTCAGAGCTGCCAGTGCACTAGCGATCGCAGATGAGTCGACGTTTTTGAAAGCGCCTTCTATGTCTAGGAATGCAACCATTGTATACTCGTTATGGCGGAAGGAATCTTCTATAGAGCGCGTTAGCATGTGTAGATCCGTTGCTACTGATTTTCTCTTAGAATAGGCATGTTGCGCCGTTGACAGAAGTTGTTTGTCAATGCTTTTGCGTAAATGGATTTCAGTCAGTCGTTCTAAACTTTTTAGAAGAAATGATGAAAGACTAATAGGTCTGAGATCTTTCGGACTTACATGAGAGCACATGCCTGCTTTGTGCATGAAAACCACTTTCACTTCTCTCCATAGCAATGGGATGTACACCAGATCCAAACAGCCTCTTAGGATTATCATTAGCACTGGCATGATGATATCCGAGGTGTTTTGTAGCTCGGCAGGTATTATGCCGTCTGGTCCAGAAGGTTTGTATGGTTTGAATTTGAAGTTATGTAGCGCCCAAGCACTCTGTCTCTATTAATCAGACCATGTAGGTTGGTAGATTGCAGGTTTGATCTGTTTGGATCTTTTTTGGGCAAAACTATTTGAGCTGCCTGGGAAGTGGGTGTCAAGCAACAGATTTAGCGATTCTTCGCTAGAAGTTTTCCAAGAGCCGTCTTTTTCAGACAACTTGACATTGTTGGGTTTGTCGAGAGTATCTTTCTTAGCCTTGATGCCTCGGAGGATTCCTCTATCTTACCACAGAAGAGCCTCCAAGATACTCGCTTGGGTTTTTTAGGTTGTTTCTTTTGTATCATCAGTGTGTTTTTAGCTCGATTGAAAAGTTTTCTACACTTTGACTTACTCAGACCTAAATCTGAAGTCCACCAATGCGGCTTTTTCTTTCCCCTTGGCAGAATAAGAGGACATAAGGAGGACATCGGATTGTTTAGAGCCAACGTAAGATTCTTGACCTTAAGATCAAGCTCAAGGGGGACTTAAAAGCACTGGGGTAATAGATTGTTCCAGAGTATCCCTATATTTTCGCCAATTTGTTTTCCTAGGATTTCTGAAAGGAAGTTGGCAAGGAGTCTCATCGGTTAAATTAAATTGAATATACCGATGATCTGAAAAGGAGTGCTCAGCTGATACCTTGTACTTGGTAATCAACCGGCTAACGGTGTCAGAGACAAGAGTGATATCTAAAACTTCCTGTCGGTTTTTTGTTACGAAATTAGATTCGTTGCCTATATTGCTTATGATAAGGTTTGTTTTTAAAATGTAAAAGTAGCTCACCTCATACATTAGCATCACAACCGGCCAAACTTCACCCAGTCTGCTTATGGCAATCGTGTAGAGATTGCAGGATCTCTTATCGTCGCAGGCGATAAGTTTCACATGGCCCTGATGCCATCCACCATCGCAAGTAATATAGGTGGTTGTCCCGGGTTATCCCGCATGACTTTCAAGAAGCTGCCTGAAAGCCTCGTCTTGACCACCTGCCATCGTTCAGGAGAGATCGTGCCATCATCGTCGCTACGATCGATTGCAGCGATCACTATTTGACTTTTGAGAACGTCACTAAACGACTTTTGAGATGTGACGTTGGATGACCTATTGAGGGCGACGGTGCTATGCACCTTAGGTATTTTGTGAGCCGGCGCGGTCCCCTCCAACGATCTCTGGCGCTTAGACTTAGAGTCCTTGCTGGTCGTTAGTGGTTCGTTCTTAAAAAAAAAAAAATTGTCCACGCATTCAATTTTACTGTTTTGCTCGGCGGTCCTATCAGCCTTCAAACTTTATCCGAAGATCTTTAGGATATGTGTACAGCCAAACGGTTTTTGTTCATAGTTGTACCCACGAGTAGAGGATAAATGAGATCCGTCTGTGCATGGGCCCTACTAACGGGTGATTTTTTAGCTGGTTTGGTTTTGGCAACACTGGTTTTGACAGCTGACGTGTGTTTAGTACCTTGTGTCACTGTCAAACAGCTTCAGTTTGGTTTGCAATTTAACCATGGATCGTCTTACAAATGAACAACGCTTGCAAATTATTGAATTTTACTATCAAAATTCGTGCTCGGTTCGAAATGTTCATCGCGCTTTTTTATCGAAAAATTGTGTTTAGCGATGAGGCTCATTTTTGGTTGAATGGGTACGTAAATAAGCAAAATTGCCGCATTTGGAGTGAAGATCAGCCAGAAGCATTGCAACAGCTACCAATGCACCCCGAAAAAGCCACTGTTTGGTGCGGTTTATGGGCCGGCGGCATTATTGGGCCATATTTCTTCAAAGATGATGCGAATCGCAGCGTTACTGTCAATGGTGAACGCTACCGAGCGATGATAACAAACTTTTTTTTGCCCGAAATGGAAGTTCTTGACTTGCATGATATGTGGTTTCAACAAGACGGTGCCACATGCCACACAGCACGCGAAACAATGGCGCAATTGCGAGGCGAGTTTGGTGAACAGTTAATTTCACGTTTCGGGCCGGTCAATTGGCCGCCTTGATCGTGCGATTTGACACCATTAGATTATTTTTTGTGGGGGTATGTCAAGGCTAATGTGTATAGGGACAAGCCCGCTTCGATTGACGCACTGGAAGCCAACATCCATGCATTCATTCGTGAGATACCGGCCGATATGTGTGAAAGAGTATGCCGAAATTGGACTCAGCGGATGGGCTACCTGAGACGCAGCCGCGGTCAACATTTGCATGAAATTATCTTTAAACATTAAATTGCAAGGTTCAAACTATCGATTCAAATAAATATTTCATTCATTTTTTCGAATTTTTTGTGTTTTCTTTTTTTTTTAAATTCTAAACCTCTTAAAAAATCACCCGTTATAATGAAACTCGATTCTAAAGTGAAACTGTTCGAATTCGCAAAATCGCTACTCTGTAATTCTATAAGTATGTTATGGAAACGAAAATCGAGCTTCTCTAGTACTGCCAACCATATTTTTGATTTCTTGGTACAAAATTGGTTCTACCTTTTCCGAAAGTTCATGCCAAATTCGTTCGAATTCGCAAATAATCATTCTACATCAAATGTGTTAGGGAGAAGATCGATAAGAAGTTTTTTTCTCAGAATGTAAGTAAATAAAAGTTATAAATTAATAACTCATGAATATTTCATAAACATAGTAACATGTACCTATGCTTGTTTTTTTTTTTTTTTGTATCAGGGAATCATTGCATTGTTATTGATTTTTATTCAAAAATTCGAAAATATGTGGACTAATTTGTCCAAAGATTTGAATGCTGAAGTTCCACCGCAGCACGGTGCAGCGGGATGGAAAAAGGTAAACAAAGTTTCAATACTGACAAATTCTCTTATTTTATTTTTGTTTCATTAGGTTCGGGCTGATTTTAAAGTACATACCAATTACCAAAGGCAAGTTGAGAAAAATTTAAATGAATTTGTTCTGTTGAAATATTATTCAACAAGTACCTACATGAAGGCATCTTTCGAAAGGCGGTAGTTTTTAACAAAGCTGAAATAAAGTTATTTTATTCGATTCAAAATGTCTTTATAAATACTCAATAAAAAAACCTTTTTTTCGCTTAGCCTTCATTCAACTTATTTATTTTTTCCTGATTTCCTTCAGACTCCAACGAAATTGCGACACTGTCCATGTTTATTTATTATTATTTGATTGTTTCACAATAAATTTTTTGGGATATTCCAAACAAACTGCGAGACTCGTTTGGGTTGACACGAGACACGACTCGTGAAAAGTGAAAAACAGACATTAATGATGCTTATAAGAACAGGAACAATTATTAATTCGGCTAGAAGAATCTTACCGATTAAGAATTCGACAAATTCGCAAAGGAATCCGAAGGTCATTTCGAAACTTTTTCCGTGCTATTTGACAAAAGCTGGGGCCAAAAAATTTACATAAAAATCCTTCCCCAGCTTTTGTCAAAGATTTTTGCTTTTGTGTTACATCTTTCGGCTTTAAACAAATTAATAAAAATAACTGATAATTTAGTAAAATTTTAAGGTAACCACATATTATATGTATCTTAATTCGTTTTACAAGATCTGGTTTAGATTAAAATTACAATAGTTACTCAAATTGCCATGCTTAAAATCTTTAAGGCCCATTAACGAGTGACTAATTCCATACAATAACTTATTTAGATTATCTGTTTTCAAGAGATGCATACTGCTATATCTGGAAGATTTAATAAGTAGTTAATTTGCAAAAGAAGAAATATTTTTTAAATAAAGGATCACCAGTCAAATTTTTCATTTCGTTCAACGGAACCCACTATTTAATAGCGTTAATATCATTATCTTCTTTATTTATTTCTTCTAAACAGTTTATTTTCAGGGCAACTGAATAAGTTTGGAAATTTGATTATGATCAGAAATCATTCTAAAATTGCCACTCTTTTGCTTAAAATAATTAACATCTTTACAAATTTCTTATTAATAGTAAATAAACCTTCTTTTCTCGTTTTCCTTAAAATGTTTAGACAGTTCTTCAAATCCAAATCCGTAACATATCTCATCAAGGGGCTTTAAACAGAACGATTTGAATTCGAATCTTCTATAAATCTATAATCTACTAGCTGACCCGGCGAACTTTGTTCCGCCCGAATTAATGGATTGAAAATAATAATTTCAAGCATGCACAAAGCTCATGCTACTTTATGTTATTCATTCAATTCACATACTTTATTCAAAACTTATAGTTATACAATAAAAATAACTGAAGTATAGTAATGTCGATGTGTTTCATCGGTGCATTGAGGTTTCACAAAAAAATTATAAATGGGGCGACATTTTTCAAATTGTGTAGCGGTAGGCCCGGAACATTCAAAGAATACAAAAATTCAATTTTTGTTATTCCTAATGGAAGTGATACTATCCGTTTTGTTTACTCGACAAAAAGTATAGCATGTGTCGTTCCTTGGGCCAATTCGAATCTAAACTAAAAATCATAAAAATCGAACGATCCGTTCCCGAGTTATGAGTGCACGTACGTCTCTCTTTTATATGTAGCTATACCCACCCGACTTTGACCGTACCTTTCGTTTTAAGTCTGGCTCGCATTTCGCACCAGCCATATACATGCACAATATTTCATTGAAATCAGTTGCGTGGTTTCGCAGATCATCGACAAAGCACCTATCGGGTCGAAAACTACCTTATCTCTCAATATTGAACAAACCTTAGATACACATGCACACAATTTCTTTGAAATAGGTAGGTTGTTTTCGGAGTTTGACGACAGCGCCACTTATCGGGTCAATAACCAAGTAGAAATTGTTGTTTATAGTGTAAGATCAGACGTGTTTCCGTAACAGTAACAGTTTATATAATGTATAAATTGGTATTTTGGGAATGACTTGTAACCGAATTTTAGTGAGCTGTTAAATTGGTTTTCATATGTGTGTAAGTTGGTTCAAACGAAACAGAAAATTTGAAATAGAAATACTGATACCAATATAAAACGTAAACACATAACCTTCCCTCTTTAAAGGGGATAGTAAAGTACCTAAAAGTGTCATGCAAATGGTAATGGAGGTAATATTATGCGAATTTAATTATTGCATATCTTCGTACCCGAGTGAAAAAAATTAAACGAAAATCTGTTTTACTACAAATATCAATAAATTAAAGTGGCGAAAACTTACGCGCTCAAGAAATATTTAGGATTTATAATACATATTCAAATGCGGTTGAGCTGTTTCGGAGACCTACCGTTCCCAAAAGTAGTATATTTTAAGACACCCTAAACTTGATGTACATCAATACGAACAAAACAAAAGAAGAATTATAAGAATTGGGCCGGTGATTATCGGGTTATATCATCATGGAGTTCATTGTTATTATATTACTATGTTATAGAAGATAATTTAATTTATCTGAAAAACGAAATGTGTACCTACAACGCCAGCTGTTGAGAATTTTCCGACTTTTATTTTTTCCTAAACCATCCCTGATTCAAGACGAACAACACAAAATAAAAATCATCCAAATCGGTGGAGCCGTTCTCGAGTTTTCACCCGACTAACGCACAATGATATTTCTTTCGACCTGTATAGAGAGAGAGACACAGGAATATAAATTTTGACTTTGATGGAAGGGCTGTCGGATACTTTTACATGCCTGAAATTTTGATGGAAAGGTTGGAAATTTGGATGGAAATTGCAAGAAAATAAGGAAAGGATTAACTCTAAATGAAATATTTGTAACTTTAACAGCCAAGAAGAAAACTAACCACAATTATCATCTTGGTTGGTAAGCCTTGTCTCTCCACACCGGTATCAAGGCGTTATGGTACCTTTGAGCTGCCCTCCCCATAATCCTACTGACGAATGAGCAGAGCACCATGATTGTTACTCACTCATTTTTCGTAATAAACCCTCCCTACGTGACACCTCAAGACGCTCAACAACTCTTGTTGCCTGACATCATTGTCCACGTCATCTCAAACAGCACTACATTCCAACTTTCTCAGACATACTAATGCAAGGATACTGAAAATTCATGTCAAATAAAAATGATTGGTTCAAACACCATCAAATAAATCAAAGTATCTACTCCATTTCAAAAAGTTACTTAATGTAACATAGTAAACATAAACAAACTTAGGTATATCTATCGTATATTTAAAAAAAAAAAATTAAATTGTCGACAACAAATATTTGCTTGGAAAATAATTGAAATAATTGACAACAACAATTGCCTTTAAAATAAAATTTTTTTGTCACTACTCGATTTCTATTCAGTTTTATTTATTTTTGAGTGCATTTCCCCATGAAAAACGAAATTTGGGTCTTTTTCCAATTTTCCGGATGGTTTTTCCAAAATTTTGTTTCGTAAAGACCTTCTCCTTATAATTACGAACAGCTGAAAAAAAAATTGAGCCAAATCGGTCCAGCCGTTCTTAATTGATGAATTATCATACATTTTTTGCACCATTTTTATATATATAGATAAATATAATAAAACTGTAGCCGTTTTCATATGTTCGCGGTTGGCGTGAAAACTACTCTACAGATTTTGATGAAACTTTTTTTGAAATGTTAGTTAAGATTCTGAGAAGGACGCTATTCCTTTCATTGTCAAGCCTATTTTTTGGGAGCGTTTTTGACCAAAATGTGTTTTTTTTCCTGACTTTACTTCCTTTAACGCGCCATTACTCAAACAATTCTTAATCAATGCAAACAAAATAAAATCCTTAGGAGAGCCAACACTTTCACAGTTATTTCAAGCCATCAATCAGCTTTCTATGCTCTCCAGAAGCTGCGCTACAACCTAAAATGTAACAAGAAAAAAATAAATTTATTTTCTCAAATCGAACATTATCAGCAGCCGCGGTTCTTGATCGTTGTTTTGCTTTGGGGTGGTTGGGTGACGCACATCGCACAAGCACGTTCATGTAAAAAAAAAACTGCGTGGTGTTTTCTCCGAATTAAGTGAAACGAAAGAGAAGTATGCGACGTGAATGTGTATGTAAAATGTAATCAACAACGACAATGTGTTTCTGAGGAAATGCGCAGGTGGCTGATGACGTGCGCTGATGGACGTACAATCGTACATATGGTGGTTTATATAGAAATTGAGTTCAAGGTTTTTTTTTTGAAGTTATTACTTCTTTAGGCGCGTTGGGCACTTTTAGATGGGAAGAAATCAATGAATTCGGGTTAATTCTAAAACGACACCGCGTCATCGACACCGAGAAACCGACACCCGATAGGTGGCGCTGTTGTACATTTTCTGAGAAACTCAACCGATCTCAATGAAACTTTGTTTGTGTGCATGGTTGGATGCAGCAAGAAAGTTAGGATAGTTTTGGACCCGATAGGTGGCGCTGTTGTCCATTTTCTGAGAAACTCAGCCGACCTCAATGAAACTTTGTATGTGTGCATGGTTGGATGCAGCAAGAAAGTTAGGATAGTTTTGGACCCGATAGGTGGCGCTGTTGTCGACTTTTTTGAGAAACTCAACCGATCTCAATGAAACTTTGTATGTGTGCATGGTTCGATGCAGCTAGAAAGTTAGGATAGTTTTGGACCCGATAGGTGGCGCTGTTGTCCATTTTCTGAGAAACTCAGCCGATCTCAATGAAACTTTGTATGTGTGCATGGTTGGATGCAGCAAGAAAGTTAGGATAGTTTTGGACCCGATAGGTGGCGTTGTTGTCGACTTTTTTGAGAAACTCAACCGATCTCAATGAAACTTTGTTTGTGTGCATGGTTGTATGCAGCTAGAAAGATAGGATAGTTTTGGACCCGATAGGTGGCGCAGTTGCCGCTTTTTTTTGAGAAACTCAGCCGATCTCAATGAAACTTTGTTTGTGTGCATGGTTTAATGCAGCTAGAAAGATAGGATATTTTTGGACCCGATAGGTGGCGCTGTTGTCGATTTTTTTTTGAGAAACTCAGCCGATCTCAATGAAACTTTGTTTGTGTGCATGGTTGTATGCAGCTAGAAAGATAGGATAGTTTTCGACCCGATAGGTGGCGCTGTTGTCGATTTTTTTGTTCGCTGTTTTTACTCCCAAAACAGTTTTAAATATTTCCTGCGCAGTAAAATTCCTGACGATTCGAGAAATACACACGTAAATGTTCAAGTAATAACTCCTGTCGGCACTCCCGGAGTGCCTGATATATATTTTTTTTTGTTTTAACGGTTGTTATAGTACCTACGGTGATACCTACCTTACAGTAAAGAATTGAAGAATTCAAGAAGTAAAGACGATATAGGTGAATTATGTTGTTTGATTTATTGTTGGTGTGGGTACAAATTTGTGTATGCTCCAGGCAACAGAACCTCAAATACATATTGTATTTCAAGAAGCTTTGTAAACAAATTATCATAACAAATATAATTATCTCATGTATTGAAACTTAACTATTATTATCTCTTTTATTGGAAATTACACAGTCTCACGCCGCGTACGAAGTTGCGGGCACAGCTAGTTCACAAATATTACTTAAAGCTTCCAAAAAGTTTTTTTTTTTTTAATAATTTTATAGTTTTATTGACACACCAGCAAATGTATTTTGAAGCTTTAATTAACTAGTATCGCTTGTGGTCGAAAATCTACCATACCTTTCATAAGTATGTATGCTAAAAAACGTAAGTAGGTACCTATTACGAAAAGAGCGACATCTATAATATATCGAAAAAAATACGTAAATGCCATCGGAAACAGACTCTAATCTTAGATGATTTATAGGTACGTTACTATAGTAATATGGTGGCGACAAAAAATAAATAATTCCCCTAAATAAATTTCTTACAATTATTGCTTAATTTTAGGGGCAGGTAAATTGCATACCTTTATGGGTAAATGATTCTCTCCCAAAGGTTCTAAGCTAAGATGATTAAATACGTTACTATGGAAATATGACGGCGACAAATTGATTGTCACCAAAATCCTTTTATTACCTGTTTTGTATGGGGAAGTCATAACTTAATTTTACCAGCCTTAATGGCGACATAATACCCACAACTTTATGTTTGTGCACACATTTGGCACAGCACCTTTTAAATAACATAAGTTTCATTCTCCTCATTAAATATTAAATACCAAAAAAGCGTAAGGAAAATTCGGATGTTCACGTATTAATATAATGATCAGTTATTATTTTGAAAACATAGGTGGTTAAGAAAATAAAAATACAAAATAGTAATGTTTTTAAATATTATGAAGAATTAGGTTTATAAAATGATGTTATATCTTCTAAGATTAAGATTTCTAATTAGCCCGATCAAGGGCCAAAATAAAAAAAAGGGGGCCTAAATGCCCGATTGGGCACTGTGTGGTAACGCTGCCCTCCAGTTACACCGCTCGTTGCACTTGCAAGTTGATTGCAGTATTCTTACACTTGCCTGCGCCAATTGTCTGTGAGGTCTTCTTTCACTCCGTTGGTTAGGACAGAAAAGAATGCTAGCCACACTATAAAACAGACAGGTTCATGTACCGCGAGGCTCTCGATTCGACCAAGTCTACGTCCATGCTTATAGTGGATTGCAGGGAATGGCCAGGGCGGAAATTTCTTTCCCCTGGGCTCTCGGCTATAGAAACGTAGAAGGTATGAGAAAGCCAGTGAATTTGGCAGACGTGGGCTCCTCTGTATACGTATTTTATTCAAAGGAAGCTCACCCTCCGCTGGGATACGTCAAGTGAGAAATCCTCTCGCACTTTACTTCAAATTCGGACACTAGGTGGATTAACCTGACTGCATTACTGCCAGTACAAAAAATTCAGAACGATATCGCTAGATTACCGGCAATTTTAATAACATCATATAATTTCGCAACTCCATTTATGATGGTTGAGCTTCTCTTACATACATCTTTCTCATTTTCAATAGGTCATGTGAGTTGTTTCCTCAAAACTACAATCAACCACTAGCTTTTCCTTTTAGGTGGATTGGGCATATGTTACTGAGATTTCATTCGTCGGGCATACCTGTATTCATCTTTTCAAATCTTAGAAATCGCTTAGTCCATTCTAAATACCAGTTTATCTCCAGCTGCTCTTAAAGCAACGCGAGCAGCTGGGATATTGCTGTCCTCGTTTTGACCATGTGAATGGAAGTTTTATCGGTCTGTAACTTGATTGAATGGTCCGTTCATTTGCATTTTGAAAAAATTTTACATAGGTTTCAGTAAGAAATTATTTGCCCTGGGATGCATTTTCTTCACTTTTGGTACAACATCCATACATTGTTCGAAATCTTTTTTTCTAGCCCTGAAAAGTCTATGGCATTCCCGCCTCTTTTGCTCATAGAGCTCGCGAGCAGGTCTATTTTTTTCTTGCAGCGCCGATTTATGCACTTCATGTTTGCTGCATGTGCATTTTTTTTATGAATACTAATGCCCCTATTATGGAAGACAACTACAACCACAACAAGGTTGTCTTTCTCCAATTGGGATTATCGATAACAACTAGTGGTCTGTCAAAGGACAACCATCATCCTATGAGTAGACTACTAATAAAATGGTTGCCTTTTCAGTTGTGTGTATGTATTATAGAAGACAACTGAGTTTTGTTGGAGTTGTTCTGAATGTGAAAATCAGACAACTGCTTTTTATCAGTTGTGTTGCATTTTTCGAATGAACCTTTTTTTAGGAATAAGAATTAAAAAAGGATAATAGAATGTGTGTTTTTCAAAGTTTAAAAGTCACCAAACCAGCGCAGTTTGATCGGCTGATAGGAACTTTACAAGATCAACCTGATCTGGCAAGGGGTAAAGGACAGTTTGGTTCATAAAAAAAAATTCGCGAAGATTGGGAAAAATAGCTTTGGAGCTCAACAGTATCGGGTCACTTTCAAGGAGCGGAAAAGAATGGCAAAGGGTTCGTTAATGAAGCGAAATAAGAACTTTTCTACATATTTGTGCAGGTTTGGATACATTACAAGGTCAACTTGAAAAGAAAACTGGCCAAGAATAATCAAAGCCTGAAAACAACCGGGGGTGATCTATCGGAGCAGGTGAGTATAAGCCAAATGGAAGAAAGTGTGATACGGTTGGTTAACAATGGAAACAGCACTAGCATACATCGAGGATGCTTATAAAACCATTTCGACAAGGCTGTTCAAGTACTCGACGCCGAGAAGTGGACCAGCTCCGGAAAGCTGTAACAGATTAACATTCGTCAGTCGCGGCACGAAGGCTCAAAATTATCTTCTGTAAAACAATCAGTACAGTAGATCCGCCGAGTTCAGAGAATTACCAAGACGATATGCCCGAAAGCCTGAATACGTCAATTCGTCAGGCATTTCAAAACTTTGATGCCAAGTTCACATCTTCAAATTTGGAAAGTATCTGCGCTGACATTGAAGCTAGCAATATCAACAGATTTGAAGAAGAGTCAACGAACTGGATGGATGAACTACAATCTAAAGACTTTCCCACTCTAGCACCTCTACCATCAGGTTGCACCTCTGCAGCTCGGGGACACTTATTTCCTTGAAGTATTTCTTGTTCGTCGTGTGTTTTTTTTTTTAACTTTTTTGTTTTAGTTGCAAATACTTTTTCATTCGATTTGAATTTCCACTAACATATTCACAAAATTGACATTTAACAGTTGATTTCGATTATCAATATGCTCCTAAAATATGGCAATTTATTTTTTAAATACAACTGAAAAGAGTTGTCTTGCATAATACCAGTTCGTTGACTCTTCTTCAAATGGCCCGATACTGTTAAGCTCCAAAGCTATTTGTTCCCAATATTCGTGAATTTTTTTTTGGTGAACCAAACTGTCCTTTACACCTGGCCAGATTAGGTTGATCTTGTAAAATTTCTATCAACCGATTAAACTGCGCTGGTTTGGTGATTTTTAAACTTTTAAAAACACACATTCTGTTATCCTTTTTTAATTCTTATTCCTACCTACGTTTTTTTGTCCATAATTCAATAAAAAAAGGTGATCCTTACCATTTCGTTCACAAAATGCAACAAAACTGATAATAAGCAGTTGTCTGATTTTGACATTCAGGACAACTCCAAGCTCCAACACAACTCAGTTGTCTTCTGTAATACATACACACAACTGAAAAGGCAACCATTATTTTATTAGTTGTCTACTTATAGGATGACGGTTGTCCTTTGACAGACAACTAGTTGTTATCGATAATCCCAATTGGAGAAAGACAACCTTTATTTAATTGTAGTTGTCTTCACAGAATTTTTAAATGCAAATTCAAATTTTTTTTGACTAAACTTGGCGACTTGGCACTTTTTTTTGCAAAGCAGACATTATATTCTATTAGCAGATGGATATGTGTGCAGTTGAACCCAATTAAATATAAAACTACTACATTAAGAAGTTTCCATTAAACGCAATAATCAATACCTACGCAATAGTGAAATATTACACACAAAGAGGCATCACTTGCTTTGAGTGCTCTGAGCGAAGTTATGGGGTCTACCATCGCAATTATTTAAGCATCAGGTATTTTAAACCGCGGAAAAAATTTTAAATGAAATAGATTATTCTGCATTATCGCTGTAAAATCACACTAAAGCTATTACTGGAATTAAATCCATCTTTAACACCAGCGAATGGTGCTCCATAATAGAAGTTTATAACGTAAAAGTACGCATGCATATAGTTGTTCATATGGGTAAAAGCACTATCCACTGCGCATGAGATAGACAGGAGATTCGTTTGAAATTTGCTTAGAAAACCACCACGCGAAGATACTCCCCAACATTCTCCTTGTACGTTCCCCTTGAGGTGACGAAAAAATATTTCGTTTCGCGTTTTTATATTTTATTTTTTTCGCAAAAATTAGTTTTGTATACGGAAATATATTAAAATTTTCTCTTCTTATATGCTTTTGATTTTCCGTTCGTTCTACGAGTTTTCCATCGTTCGATTGTTTCTTTTTCGCATCTTAATTCGTTTTTTATGTTAAATATCTACACATGAAAGTGCGATTCCAAATTACCAAAAAAACAAAAATATACGCCTCCACAATCAAACAAAGGAAAATGTTTTGTTTCAAATAAGTTTCGTCAAAATCCGTACACAAATTAAAGTGTAGTTTTCGGTGGTAAAAATTAAATTGAACTTATCAGCCTTGTGTTCCCTTCTAGTTGATAGCGCTATACAAATGTGATATTGAATTGTATGTAATATCTGGAATGAGGATAATCAAGTTATTTGTTTCTCACTTAACAGAATTGTGGAGTGTGTATACAAAGAAATAATAATAATAAATAATAAGAAATAACTTTAAAAAACGAATTAAAAAGTTTTCGTAAAAAACTCGGAACTATTTCACGTTATTTGCTCCTGTGTCACTTTTGTTTTTTTCACTTGAATATGTAAAAAACATGTTAGGGTAATAGGTCAGCCGTCGCAAAATACGTTTTAGTATATTGTATTTACATGTGTGTAACAAATGTGTCTATTTTCATTTCGTAAAGTACTCACTGCTGACATTTTGTTGACATTGTCAAAACGCATGCTATTGCCACTATCATGGGCAGCAAAACAATATAAAACATACCCCGGAGAGTTTTTTATAACATAAACATTTAATGACATTATAAGCTAACAAAATGTGAGGATAGATTCGCCAACAGTATCCAACCCTATGATTCTATATTCTATGTAAAGGGATTTGGTATTCTGTGCATTCATAGGTACATATAGGTTCATACCAGCAGCTATGTGCGAGAATACTCGTCCGAAAACTTTTATTATGAGAGTTTTCCAAAAATAAACATGTGGGCAGAAGTACGAGTATATGTTGGTTGCGTGAGGGAAAGGGGTGAGAAAGCTGCCTTTAGCTATCGCGGATAAGTTATACACATACATTTATGTAAATCAGTGCATATGAGATGTAGAACGTTTATTCTGGAAATAGCTGAGAGAATGGACATAATTATATTTGTACGAAAGTGAAGTATACCTACATATTATTATATGTACAATGTACATCCAAGACGACTTTTTTTTACAATACAACCTACATTTTTCCATGCTTGTAGGTTTGGATAGTATATCTATGTAATTTTAGGCATATATTATTTGTTATTTACATACTTGTCTACATTAGACTGATACTTCTTTTATTTAGCGAAAATTGGTCAAGAGCAATACAAGTTCTGTATTACAAATGAGATAGTTATATCTCTACCGATTAATAAAAATTTAAATGCTTTTCATTCTGGTAAATTGTGTTTATTTCAGTCTCAGTGACTTTCATTCAGTTAGACAACGTCCCAAGAAAATGTGTGGATAAGAATAATGTTAATGTTTTCCAAATCTTTGGAGTTCTAAAATAACTATCCCACATTTTCACATCGTTGCAGTAGATTATGTCCTTTTTCCACTGCTGATAGCATTAATAAATGGTTTTCAACAATTTTTTTTTGTATCTTCATTATGTTATATTATATGTTTCCAAAACAAGCTTTGATTTTATGACAGTTGTGTCAAGAGCTTTGAGATCTACTTGACTGTCTGAGAAGATAATATGGTTTGGCAACGTGTAGTAGCACTTATGTAGATTTATTCTAGCGCGTGGTTGATGGCCAGGACTCCAGCCTAGAATATAGATGAGTTCTTGCCAAGGCTGACAGATTAGTTCGCTTGAGGCTATTCTCCGTAGATTCCAAGCCCAGTCCCTGACTACATCTGTACCATGAGAATTTTTTATAGAAGCCAAATTGCGGTAGCATGTCATCCAGAGGCATGGTGAAATGGGTAACTTCTAAACAAAATATGTACCTATGTACATTTCTACTCGCTTATGCTAGTGCCTACCCAAGGTAATTTTAAAATATTATTTTACGTATTTTGGAAATAAATAGAATTGGTTAACATTGAGTAGGATAAATAATAAATAGAAATACATATGTTCCACAAAAAATAGCATTGACTATTAATGTATACCTACATATATGTAAAGTATATCAAATTAAATAGAACAAATGGTGTACGGTAAGTTTCGAACTGCCTTCAGCACAAACAACACATCTGTTTTTATTTTGACTATCTACATATAGTCGCAATATATGGCGTTTGGTCTATGGACACTTACTTACTTAAATTCAGGACTTGACATTCGTAGGATATTTTTTAAAATACATTTGTGACACAAAGTGCATTGGTTTTGATTATTTTTTTTTTTTTTTTGAATTTCCCTTAAAAGTGTTAGTTCGTAAATTCTTACAGCATTCAAATCGTAAATTAAATCTAGTATAAGAGCAGAAATATATAAATAAATGACTATGAGTATTAACCGCGAAAACTTACGGTTAAGTCTCCTAGAACTGAATGCCACCACTGCGCCTTCTAGTCACAGGAATTCGGAAGGAAATGTTAGTCAAATAGCACAAACAACAGCTACAGCAGCAAGAATATGCAAAATAAATCATAATGATAAATGTGATAGACTCAGGAAAATGCAGTCAATAACGTGCTCTGATTCGGAAGATGATTCCGAGAGAAGATCCCATATTGAACTCAATAACAAATGGAATTCTAGCAGTCACGAAGGAGTAAGTTACTAAAATATACAAATTTATATTTGTTTGCTGTTTATTTAAACATATACGATAGTAGGTAATATAGTAGGCATATACCTACCATACTGAGAATACAAACTTCGTCCGAGTTTCCTGTACTTGCCTAAAGCTTATAACACAGAAATTCGTGTTGTCAAATGTCACGTAACTTCAAAATTCCCGCTCACCAACACACTCGGACCTTACATTTATGCCACTTCCGCTATACATAGAGTTTTATCAGCTAAATTTGAAAATATTCGTTATGTGTGTATTACCTATCAATTTTTTTTTTGTTGGAGTAAGTGTACATTTATTAAAAATATTTATGAAAAACTAGCGGACCCCAACCTGCTTTACTAGGCGTCAAAACTAAAATAATTTCTACCTACATATTTGGCGCAGGGTCATAAGTCCACAGGCCAAAAGTCCACAATGGACTTTTGACCCATCTATGTTGATTTGTGGACTTATAACCCACCCAGATGAGCCAAAAGTTCACAATAATTTGGGCCATAGGTTCACAATTTTAAAATGGAAGTAGGCCATAAGTCCACAATTATCCATACGACAAAAAGAGTTGTTTTAACAACTCAAAAAGTATGGGAATGTTTGATAGATGCCGTAAAATAAGACCAACTTCTAAAAATGTACCTTATTTCGCTCTTAAATAGTGTAATAAGGATAACTTCCAACAGTTGGTCTTATTTCACTCCCACAAAGTGCAATAACGCCAACAAAATTTGAGTAATAAGAAGAACCTTGCACCCACCCCGTAATCCATCAGTAAACCTAAGTAGGGGGGTTGCAGGGGGGCAGCATGCCCCTCCATACAGAATTCATAGTTTGAAAGCGCAATCTTAAAATGATTGCAATGCTGGAGAAGTGTGTCTTGTGGGTTTTGGAGGTCATTACTAAAATTTTTAGCTTCGCTTTCAAGCTCGTTGTCCTCTTCTTCACCTTCTTCATCCGTGAGCCATAAGTCCACAATCAGTGAGTCAAAAATTCACAAGAATTTTGTGTGAACTTTTGGCTCACCTGGGTGGGTTATAAGCCCACAATTGATTTGTGGACTTATAACCCACTTAAGTGGGTAAAAAGTCCATTGTGGACTTTTGGCCTGTGGACTTATGACCCTGCGCCACATATTTTGCTTCGTTGAGTCGAGGAGCTTCGATAAATGTTTAGCGACGAAATTTTCCAAGCTTCACAACGAATTTCCACCCTTACATCAAATCATAGAATGCAAAATTTAGTCAAAAAAAAATATACTTTTTCGCGTTTTTCCATATAAGAATTTTCTATTTTTCCATTCCAAAAACTATTCCGGAAAAATTGTACACAAAATGTTCAACATTTTCCATACAAAAATTGTATTTTCGATTTTTTAATTTCCCGACATTTGAGGAAGGCTTTCCAACAAAATTCTCGAGTAAAAACCTTCTCCTGACAATTACTGACAAGAGAAAAAAAATCGATCCAAATCGGCCCAGCCGTTCGCAATGGATGAATTACCTACTATAAAACTTTTACAAAATTTTTATATTTATTATATAACTAGCGGACCCAGCGAACTTCGTTTCGCCCCAATTAACGAATTTTCCCTTGATGATCGTCGCTTGAATCAAATTGTTCATCCGTTGACGGACAACGGCGTAAAAGTTGCACAATTTTGGATGATTCCGATTCATCAACATGATTGTGATCGATCCCACTTCAAGCGAGTTAAAAAAATCCGTAGGATAGTTGGTCTCTTCATCCTCATCGGTCACGCTGTCAACGGATTTTTACGAATGCAGTTCTCCAGCGATTTAACTTTGAATAGTGAAATTCAAGCTATCGACGAACTTCCTTATTCTTTGCTGCTGGTACTGCCCGTTCACTAATCTAAGTTTTTTATGGATATATGGATACTATGGTGATGAGTTCCTCCTTCGATGAAGAGCTCGCAAAAATTTGCCGGGAAAGATATCAATCCAGTGGAAACATCAACAGAAATTTGGTTATTACCAAGCGCCAGCAGTTGTCTCTAGAACTCAGCAGCCGATGGGTCGTTCTGCAATGCGACTCTCATGTTCGTGGTCGATTTAAACTTCTTGACATGCAGCCACAAAGGCAACAATTTCAGGCATGCCTTTAGTTTACCGACAGCAGTAGATTTCGGGATGATGGGAAGGTTTGACGAAAATCTCTCAATATCATACCTCTGCCTATAGAAAGTTCCTTCCGCCATAAGGAGTATACAATGATTGCATTCTTAGACATAGAAGGCGCTTTCAACAACGTCGACTCATCTGCGATCGCTGGTGCACTGGCAGCTCTGAACGTGGATGCCTCACTTTGGCGAGCTGATTAATTTTATGCTCAATAGCCGAATTATCAACCCAAGTCTGGGTGAGATATCTACCAGAACATCTGTCAGCAGAGGAATCCCTCAAGGTGGCGTCCTATCTCCCCTTCTCTGTAATTTAGTGGTGAATGAACTGCTGATATGCCTGGAAGCGGGAGGTCACAATGTGATTGCCTGTGCGGACGACGTTGCTATTGCAGTTTCAGGAAATTACCTAAATACTCTAAAAGAACTACTACAACACGCTCTCAATAAGCCAATAAAATGGGCGAACAAATGTGAGTTGGGTGTAAACCCTCACAAAATGGAACTCGCCCCCTTCTCTAGAAAATTCAAAATTCCACACATTGATCCTCCATCTATAAATGACACTAGTTTACCATTCTCAAATGAAGCTAAATACTTGGGCCATATTTTTGATAGAAAGTTAACCTGGAAGCCTTACATCCAAGAAAGAGTTAAAAAAAGCCACTGTGGCATTTTTCTCTTGCAAAAAAGCCGTAGGGAACAAATGGGTTTTACAGCCTCGTATCACTCACTGGCTGAACGATTTAACCTTCCAGGAATCATCGACTACACGACACCAGAACTACAGTTCGATATTTCCAGGTCTCCATTCCCATTAGATCATTCTGGGAGGAGGGAGCATTCCTGGATGATGAATCGATCCACGATGTTGGTGGTGGTGTCTTCTCCGACAGACTAAATCTTAGTCTCTCCTTCCGTCTTCCTGATCACTGTAGCGTTTTTCAGTCGGAAATAATGGCGATAAAAGAAGTCTTATCTTGGCTGAAAGAAAACGTGACATCTGCTAAAGATATCCGTATCTTCTCGAATAGTCAAGCCGCTATCAGGTGCCTGGAATCAGTCCCTACAAATTCCATAACAGCCCAAGACTGTCGCTCGTCTCTCAGAGAGATGGCAGAATAGTTCAATATTAACCTCTGCTGGGTGCCGGGGCACAGGGACATCCCAGGTAATTGTAAGGCTGATTAATTCGCCAAGCACGGAACTACACTACCTATGCTTCCATTTACGGATTCTAGGTATTCCGATCGCTACTTTTAAACTCGGTACGCGCAGTAGCTTAGTGGTTAGTGTGTTGGACTACTTAGCGAGGGGCACCAGGTTCGAATCCCGCAAAAACCCAAATTCCAACTCAGGGTTTTTTCACTGCGCCACCTCTCGCGAACGTCTGACAAACATCCGAGAGTATAACTGTCTTGAAAGAGCTTCTCAATCGGCCGTTTGGAATCGGCATAAAATTGTAGATCCTTCCATTCGTTCCAAAAATTAAAAACTCACACAAAACGAATGGTTGCGAGAAGATAGGCCCAGGGTCCCTACAGACCTGTTGCGCCAACTATTATTATTATTATTATTACTTGTAAACTCATAATAAAGCTGGATGCTATCAATAGAACAAGCCTTATGCTCGACATGTCTAGCGACAAAACAGATCTGGCCAAATCTGGATCTAAAACGTTTGAGATGCTACTTGATCTCCTTTGATTGGAAGCATATCAGTGCTACAATAGGTATCATCACCGGACACTGTCTCAGCGGCAGGCATGCAACAAGGCGTGGCGTATTTTCAAACAATTATTGCAGAAGCTGTCTTGACGAGGAGGAGGAGGAAACCATACTCCATCTCCTCTGTACCTGTCCGGGTCTCTCACAAAGACGAAAACTCTATTTGGGAGCGTTCTACTATAACTAATACCTATCGCTTGTGGTCGAAAATCGACCATACCTTTTATAAGTATATATACTAAAAAACGTACTACAATTATTTTCGTTATTTGTTTACGTTTTTTATAAACGAAATGAAAAGAGCGACATCCATAATCTAAGATGATTTATATTTAAATAGGTACGCTACTATGGTAATATGGTGGCGACAAATAATAATTAATTCCCCTAAATAAATTCCAGACTACACATTTTACAGTTTAAATGCATGTTGGCCGGGCAGCGTTCACGACTCAAGGGTGTTACGGAATGCGGCCGTAAGTCAAAGATTTGACAATGGATGGAGACCATTTCCAGATGCTGTTGTTTTGGGTAATAGCGGTTACGGACTGAAAAACTGGTTGAGACCACCATTACGCCGAAATCCCGACAACCCTGCTGAAGAGGCTTTCAATCGTTGCCACAAAAAAACACGGCGCGTAATTGAAAATAGGTTTTGGCATTCTTAAAGAAAGATTCCCGTGTCTAAATTATTTGCGACTTACGCTTGAGTTTGCAGGTAAGGTAGTTATTGTTTGTGCATTTGGGAAATATGTGTAGTTTCTGCTGCTGCAATTTCCCGAGTTATGACAGAGGATGGAAGTTGTAGCTCCCTCTCCAATTTGAGGCATTGAAGTTTCCTATAGTAAACTTCAACCTCCAGGAGCTCCAGCCGACATTTTTTCTCTCTATCCAAAGTTTCACTTGGAAACTTGGTAGAGCTCTTCCTCTTCCTTGGGTTTGGAGTTGGGTGGGCAGGTGTTACCTCTGTCGTCGATATTATGGAATCAGACTCAGCTGATGGTATATTTTCTGAATTTCCATAGCTTTCTGGCAAATTCAGTCCATCTACCACAGCTGAGTCTGATTCCAGAATATCGAGGATGGCCAAGTCAGCTTCATCCATAATGCTATTCTTCCCACCTCCGGACCCAGTTTTTCGGGCGTTATCCCTTTTACTCTGAAAATTAACAAAATAAATTCAAGGATAAATCTAAATGAAATTAAACAATTTTTTTATTGCAATTCTTGTTGTACCTAAGCTTATTCAATTGTTACAATTAACATACTGTATTTTCATTTGCCTTTTGTAGGCAATAAATTGCTTTACTTACCAATGTCCGACTCTTCCAGAGCCCAAACAAACTGTCCCTCGTATAGGTCCATGTTTTTTGCGCCGACGCCAGTTGCAGGGATTGGGCTTTTCCCAAAACTTCCTCCCAGGCAGCCTGTTTATACGATTTATTTACCTTCAAAATAAAATATAGACTTAAATATGTTCCAAATATTTACAATAATTTCATAGAAAAATACTTACTTTATTGTTTTGAAAACTAGCAAATAAAATATTTTTTTTTTTTTGATCAATTGTAACACTGCAAGTTTTTTCTCAATTTTTATTTTGCGGCTCATTCTAACAACTTTCGTTCGGGTGGGAAATCAAAAAAAAGTGCAAAATGAAAAAATACGTCTTCTTCTTAGGCTGGTCGAAATCCAAGAGAACAATCTTTTTTTACGGAAATTATAAACAAAAAGAAAGAAAGATATTTTTTTTATATTTTTTTTTATCCGAGGGTAGGTGAAAATCTTCCAAAGACACTATGAGAATAGCAATCGCGTTCTCATAGTAGTGTCAGATTTTTACTGACTAAAAACACCACCCTTCAAAGATTGTTAGATACTGCAACTAAGAAATAACTTATCAAGCAATTTTTCTATCATTAAATAAAAACTTTTGACAGGTTACTTTCCAATGAAAGATCCTGCGTGTTCCGCAAATTAAACGCGGTTAATCTTATTTTGCCAAGTCGAACGGTTTCGTTCGTTGTAGTTTGCGCAATAAATTGCTCTCGTCCAAGATTTTTCGGCCTGTATTGTTGATATGTCCGATTAGTCGGTTTCTATGCTTTCTCGCGAAGCTTCTAGTTTCAGCTTCGATTGTTGGAATTCCGAGATCCCTATGGATATCGTCGTTTCTAATATACCATGGTGCTTGTACAATTTCTCTAAGAACTTTATTTTGAAAAGTTTGTAGAATATTTGCATTTGTTTTCTTGGTACAACCCCAAAGTTGTATACCGTAGGTCCACACCGGCTTTAGCACTTGCTTGTATAAAAGCAGTTTGTTCTCAGTACTGAGCTGGGAATGTTTTCCGAGTAACCAGTACATTTCTCTATATTTGATATCGAGTTCTTTACGTTTCATTTTTACGTGCGAACTCCATTTCAGCTTTGCGTCGAGTGTCATTCCCAGATATTTGGCCTCGTTTGCAAAGGGTATTCGGGCCATATTTAGGAAAATTGGCAAGTCATTGGTTTTCTTGTACGTGAAATTCACATGTACAGATTTAGTTTCATTTAAGGTGATCCGCCAGTTCCTTGTCCATTCATTTATCTTATTCACTGCGGTTTGCAGTTTTGTAGTCGTTTCTTCGATTGTATTACCTACTGCTAGGATAGCTGTGTCGTCGGCGAACGTAGCAAGGGTAGTGCCATCTTCCCTTGGAATATCGCGAGTATATAACAAATAGAGACCAAGGACGCTTCCTGGCGGTACCCCGGCCGAAATTTCTTTTAGCTCCGAGTATTCGTTTCCATTTCTAACACGGAAGAGCCTATTCCCGAGATATGATTCTAGAATATCATATAGGCTTGCGGGGAGAACTTGTCGTAATTTAAATTTCAAGCCGTCGTGCCACACCTTATCAAAGGCTTGTGAGACGTCAAGGAATACGCTTGAGCAAATCTTTTTTTCTTCAAATGCTTTCTCGATTACGTCAGTAGTTCTATGTACTTGGTCAATCGTCGAATGCTTGGTTCTGAACCCAAACTGGTGGTCAGGGATAAGATTATTGTCTTCAATAACCGGTTGTAGGCGCCTAAGCAATATTCTCTCGAAGACTGGGAGAAGTGAAATCGGTCTATACGATTTTACTTCATTTGGCGGTTTTCCTGGTTTTAAAACCATTATGACCTCCGCGACTTTCCATTGACTCGGCACGTGTTTTAGTCTGAGCGCGGCATTTATAATATGAAGAAGCTTAATTAATGCTTTTCTTGGTAGAACTTTCAGAACTTCTCCGATGATCAAATCATAACCAGGAGCTTTCTTAGGTTTTAGGGATTCGATTTCACGTTTTAGTTCACTTAGCGTTGCACTAGTGAGTGTTGAATCGTCAGATTGTGATTCCGCCCTATTAGTATTGTCGTGGATCGCTTGGCCATCGTACGGCTTAAAAGTTTCTTCTAGATGAGCGGCAAAAACGTCCGCTTTTTCCTTATCTTCCCTTGCCCATTCATTTTGATTAATTCTAATTGGCGGCGCGGGGATTTTGGGCCTTTTGGTGCCTTTTACAGCTTTCCAAAGAAAGATATGACACTTGACGACTTCGTAACTTGGTCACTAAAAAACTTTTATTTAGCAATGCAAAGTGAAAAGTGATATGACTGAAATGCAAAGATGATTAAATGCTTTGTGGAACACTTTGCACACTCACTTTGCAGGAGATCGCAAAGACTTTGCAAAAATTTTCTAGTGCGAAGCGAGATTTGCAAAGAATATTGTGGAAAAGAAACACTTGTCACTTTGCCAAAAAATGTAATTTGCAAAATGCAAAGTGCAAAGTTGATAAATTGTTTTGTGGAATAGGGCCCAGGTCGTTGGAATCATATGCAATATGTAATTTAATATTCTTTAGACAATAAAAATTAAAGAAAATAATTTTGTAATATTTAACTCACTTCTTTATGAATGTAACGCTTCTTTGTATAGGTACTATATAAGCGGTTTTGTTTCTATCGGCTAAGAAAGTGATATTTGCTGTATAAAGCCAGGACCACACTTGTAACGTGTTTTGTGTTGTTGAGTGGTCTGTCGGTATCACTCCAATGGATTTTATATTAGTAAAATCATATTTTTCTCGTGTGATGTGGTGCAGTGTATCGCGTTGTGTCGAAATCGCTTCTGATCCGATTGCGCCACTTACCCTGAAGCGTGAAGCAATACTTGCTTAAATCAACTTCCGCTTTTCCTAAAGTTCGACCCTGTGACTTATAGATTGTCATGGCAAAACAAACATTAATAGGAACTTGAATCCGTTTAAACTACAATGGATAATTGCTGGGAATTATTGGTATTCTTCTTATCTCCTCTACCACACGCCACACCCAGTTGAAATGAACGAGTTAATAAACTTTATCTGCAATGAAATCACTCTCAACTTTTAATTCAATTTTATGAGCAGCTTTCAAGACGTCTACCCTCTCCGATATCTAAAAGAAGTTTCCAAAATTCATAATCCCGCGATACTGCTCTCATATTCTGAGCCAAGGGCAGTAGCGCTAAAGCTCAATTCAGTTTGATACATGCATTGATTTCAGGTACCGTCAACTAATGCCACATGAACTAATGCCATACGCCCCCATAATCCACCTATGGCTTAAATTCACTTTCAAATGAGAAATTAAACTATCACTTAAATGTGAACTAACGCCATATGGTGTTAATTCACATTCGAACGTGATATAATGCCATAAAATGTTTTTGAGCTCTGGATGTATTTCACTTTCCTGTTTTTATTTCTCAAATGCATATACATATACACATACATAAGCAGCTAGGACTTTTTTTTTAATTATAAACATTTTTGTAAATGCAAAAGAAAATCTGCCTCAAATCAAATTCGCACCTACTCCTAATCCAACAGTGACTCCAAGCAGGGGGTTGCACCTATTGTTGTGTGAGGTCAACTGGAAGTGACGAGGTGGAAAATTCCCTTTTGGTAAGGCAGCAGGTTGGCACGCTGGCAAGGCTCGGCTTAGCTCGCCGGGCAATTCGATAACATTAACGATAGCTGGTATTGCGCTATCCTTTGGGGACTATCCCTCCCTAAACTGAAAATGGCTTTCACCTGTTTGTTGACATATCCTACTTCTCCATCATCTCTCCTTCCCCAATCTCACCCTTCAATGTTATTTAAAAGACCATTATTTAAATTAGTTAATCTGTTTTAATAGGCGCTCATATGTCCAAATACAATAGGAAAAAAAATTTCTGACTTCAGGTCTTTGTAATACAATTCCTTTGTTTGCCGCACAGATTGTAGTAAACATACTAAAATCATGTACTGGCATAAGTAAATAAAAAAAAATATATATCTAGTGCTCAGTATTTAGCCTAATCATAAGTTATTCGAATGTGCAGTATTATAAATTAATCCAAACTAGGCAATAAGTAGTTATTCTTTCTCGTTTAAGTTAAATTTAATATTTGTATATATGTAGGTAGGTATATTTACGTATTCAATTAAATGTGCACGAAAGTTTAGATAAGCATGTATGTAAGTATATTGTTTGTTATAATAAAAATATTTTTTTCTATTTAGTGTAAACGATCATTACAAAGTGTTAAGAAAATATATATGTATGTCATGAAATGTTAACTGTTCACTTACTTGTTAAATAAAATCCGCTCTCTTATCCATGATGTGCGCACATGATGAACTCTGGAATCCCCCTCTCCATGAACACTGATCACTCTTAGCTAGTTACATATTATGTACCTATTACAGTTTTTTTTTTTTTTTTGCTTAACACTCTATGATTTTTTTTCTCTATTTTTTCCGTTTCTACTCGTATCTCCTTTTTTTTCCCGATTTTCTTCTAAGCACTTAACATTTTAACTCTTCCTGCACACTTAGGTAAATGTTTAAATATTTATAAGATTTATCATTTAAAGAAAGATTCGAATAAGTAGCCTAACCAAATATCAATATAAAGTGGAAGAAGAGTAATCACTGAGCACTTTGGATAATACACGATTCTTTGACAGTTGACAATGCACTGGCTATGATGTGTTGGGCAGAGTGCGGGTATTTGCTTCTTCGGTATGTCTGTGGTCCGTTCTTTTTCGAAGATCACACCATGACACAAGGATAGCAGTGATACGCTCTCTGAGAGGTTAAGATTGTGGTGATGATTGGGTAATGGTATCTAGTAGTTATCAATTACTTTGAGTGGCTTCTGCATGCAAGAGTAGGCAATATCATCCGTGACGTCACAGCTGCCAATATGCCCCCGATATCGCACCTTTCCCTTGCACAGGTTCGTGACACTTGATCGGGGTCGATCGGGGTATTGCTAATGAAATAAATGCACGTGACTATTATTTAATGTTTACAAAGGGCAACGTTACGATGCAATTCTTCAAAACAGTATGTTTTTCTTCTCGAATAGAAGACTATGTAGAACAAGGGTGACCAGATGGTTCGGTGGATAATTGTTCTCGTATTATCGAAATCGAAAGTGAGGAGCTTAGGATGCGCGTTTAGCCACGCAATATACTGCCGATCACCCCTTTGTGAATTGGATCGGGGCGTCAAAAGGCCGTACCTGTTAATATCCTCCGACCAGAGTGTGGTATATTGATAACACACGACTTGGATGAATGAAAAATGGCTGGATCTATGAAACCGAGAGGTTGGTTCACGCACAATGTTACAAGTTACACAGCAATGGAAAAAGAGGACCGGAAAGAGCTGCGCTCTCTTATTTAGCCACGTCATCCCGCTATTTTTCGCGGTATTACCAATAATACCAAGTATCATGCTTAACGTAAGCTTAAGCTGAGTTCACATTCGCCTATGTCGTTCTTTTGGGCAAAAGTTAAGTTTCGTAAGGGGTATACTACACTATTTTACTGTTTACTCGCTGTAATCTTAATATATCTATGTATGCATCTATGTCGATATACGTATATACTAAGAAACATGCATTATTATTTTTGGGAGTTATATAATTTAAATTATTGAGAGATAAACAAACCTTTTCAATATATTTGACATTTCTTTTATGGGTTTTCATTTACCTTAGTATGTCTCCCTCTCCGTCACAGGAGTAAAATAAGGTTAAAAGTGATGTCAATATATTGCGCGAATAGTATGTTTTATTTGAGAAATGATTAAAATTTTCCCTATTTATTTTAAAAACATTTCAGTTATTGAGTTAATGGATATCCTAAGTTGTACCGGCAGATGTCCTCTATAAGCTGGTATTTATTGTAAATGCTCCCAGTATTTTCGAACGCAAAGCGTAACTAAGAAAAAAGCGAAACGAAACGAAAAATTAATTACTATTGTCCAATTTTTTTCCGGAATTGTAGGCCTAGGTATCCTCTATAGCCCCACGAAAAACGCACCAGAATATATTCAGCAGTTTTTGAGATTTTTTCATGCAGTGAAATTCAATATTAGTCGAACAGAACTACCACAATTTTAGTTATATGATAGAAGATAAACGAATGATTTCAAGGAAAATAAAAACATTTTGAGCAAACTTCTTCAGTTATTTAAGAAGAATTTATACATGAAATCGAAGTTAATGGTGTTCAAAAGCGGAAAATACATAACCATGTTTGTCCTTATATGTTTCCAGTTAATATAACATCGCCTTGAAATAATTTTCTTAACCAAACAAATCAAATTAATTGCTTTTTAAAAATAGGTACCTAAAGTAAACAATACCATTTAGGTATGTTTAAATGTTGTATTCCCGAACTCTATCATATTCCATCACTGTTGGCAGCACTTTTTTTTAATGTTTTTGCATGTCACACGGATTCTTATTGACATAACACCATTAGGAAATCAAAACAACGGAATTTGAAAATTTTTTGATGGGTGTTAGTAGTAATACGTGCTAACTACGAATGTAAACGAGCCGTGTAGTTCCCCCTTAGAGAAGCTGACAATTTGTCGATTGTCCTGTGATGTGCTTTTTGTCTGGGCTGATGTTCGCTCGTCGGATCGCCAAGGTCCTTTCCAAAGAAACACGAACTTTGGTTATAGTGGAGTTTCCTTTATTACTTCTTTATATCCAAATGTTATTTTATTTAATTAAAAATTATTGTTGGTTACAATTTATACAATTTCTCAATTTTATAGTTTCCAATTCCAATTAATTACAATATTTAATATTCTTATTACAATTGTTAATCGGCAAGTCTCTGGAACTATACGGTCTCACGGGTTCGTCTTTCGACCGTCCCGGTAAACACAGGTCCGTCTTGCGACAGTCTTGGCACTACAGGTCCACCTTTCTGCAGTCCTGGCACTACAGGTTTGCCTTGCGGCAATCCTGGCACTACAGGTTCGTCTTGCGACAATCATGGCACTACAGGTTCGTCTTGCGACAATCCTGGCACTACAGGTTCGCCTTGCGGCAATCCCGGCACTACAGGTTCACCTTGCGGCAATCCCGGCACTACAGGTTCACCTTGCGGCAATCATGGCACTACAGGTCCGTCTTGCGACAGTCCTGGCACAACAGGTCCACCATGCGGTAGTCCTGGCACTACAGGTTCGTCTTGCGACAATCGTGGCACTACAGGTTCGCCTTGCGGCAATCCTGGCACTACAGGTGCGTCTTGCGACAGTCCTGGCACTACAAATCTTCCTTGCGGAGGATTCGGCAAATTTGCTAACTACCCGCAGGCTTGTTAGCGACAAAAATTCAAGTAGTCCTACGCCACCTTGGGGAACAAACCACCGGTACACTGGATTGGTACGATTCCACTATGTGATCTTGCTCGATCGTTTGGGGCTTTTGCTGGTGGTCTCATTGAATTCTTAGCAACAGGCCGGTGTGAATTATATTCATATACGTCATACTTTGCCATTTGTTGTTTGGCACTGGATGGTAGACTGATGCGGGAGGTTTGTGTGTATCAGCGTGTGGGGGTATTGTTGTGGGTGGCGCTAGCGGCGTGTGAAATGCGGTTGGGGGTGTTAGCAGCGGGGATGATGATGACGGAGGTGATGATGGCTGTTGTGTTGTCGGTAGGGCTGGCGGTGATACGGGTGGTGTTGTCGGTGCTGTGGGTACTATTGCCGGTATTGGTGGTAATGTTCGCTGGGGCGGCGATCCGTGTGAACCACTTCTCGTCGGCTTTTTGACGGACGCGACGCACGACGGCCAGTTGTTCCATTAGATCGGGGCGAGGCGGGATCTTCATGATTGCTCCCATCGGTGGTTGGCTTCCTACTCTGGCTGTCCCACTCTTAACTGGTCGTCGGGTAGTAGGAATTTTCCCTGGGACGGTGGCTCGTCGAGCCCATGGCTCACCAGCATATTTCTGCTTTGGTGCTCCTGAAGGTCCGGCTCGCTCCATGTTCGCGTGGTGACAGGTGGTCGGCTGTAATATTTCACTGCGGGGAGATATTATTTTATTTTTATTTTTTTGCATTTTGTGTGGCGTGGCTGGACTTGCTCGCTCCATCGTCGCGGGGTAACTGGTTCTGGAGTGTAGGGTTTTATTACCATTGTGCCCTTTGAGGTCCCGCACATGGCAACGGTACAGGTTGGTTCTCCTTTTCTCGCCCAAGTTTTTTATTAGTACGATTACGGGTGAGACAAATTTAACTACCTCATATGGCCCATCGAATTTGGGGGCTAGTTTTTCGGTAAACTGTTTTGTTGCGGAAGAGAGTACTCGGTTTCTCCGGTAAACCTGTTCCCCGATGTACGGACGCCATGCTCTTCGGCGTGAATTGTAGTGTTTACTCTGGACGTGGGTAGCATGTTGGAGGTTTTGTCGGACAAATTCGTAGAGGGCTTTCATGCGTTCTCCTCGAATTGATAGTGACATGGTCGGGTCGGTTTGAGGTTCGGTATCAGGGGGTCCATCCTTCGGATGATTTGGTTTTCTGGGCTCTCTGCCAAAGTTGAGGTACGCAGGGGAGTAACCTGTCGACTCGTGTTTGCTAGTGTTAATTGCAAAACACAGTTCGGGTAAATGTTCGTCTCAGTGTCGGTGATTATCGTTTACGTACTGGGCGATCATTGTTTTGAGCACGCTGTTGACTCTCTCGTTGGGTTTTTTTAGTGGAGTGTAGGGTGCATCTCGTTCAGGAATGTACTGAAAATAATCGTCTTTGCTACTCTGAGGTGTCCGGCGGTTACGAGGTCGTGGTTCTCATAAAGCACGTTCCGACGGTATGGCTTAGGGACGCACCATTTCCAGTCGCTCCGGTGTGGGTCGGCCAATGGATCGGTGTTTTGAAAGCGACGGTATAACTTCCCATTGACGACTTTATAGTCTGGCAACTCTTCGGGGGGCGCTACCTTGCCAGCCGGCCGGACGGATTTTCGAGGGAGTTGAGCCATTTCAGAGAGTGGTGATCGGTGATTACCGTAAAATGGTAGCCCTCCAGGTACGGACGCATCTTCCGTATTCCCCATAATATGGCCAAACACTCCTTTTCGGTCACGGCGTATTTTTGTTCTAATGGGGTGAGCGTGCGGCTGGCGTAGGCGATGACCTGCTCCTTCCCATTTGGTATCTGAGATAACACCACGCCCAAGCCATCCTGGTTGGCGTCGGTCTGTAAGGTGAATGGTTGGCTGAAATCGGGATACGTTAAAATTGGGGCCTCGGTGAGTTTCGATTTTAGTTGTTCGAAAGCACTCTCCTGCTCCTGACCCCACATCCACCGGTTCACCTTTTTTAAGAGGGAGGTCAATGATGCTGCTAGTGTGAGAAGTCTTTAATTAAGCGCCGGTACCAGGATGTGATGCCTAGGATGCGGCGTAGTTCTCGGATATTGCGTAAGGGGTGGAGCTCCCTAATAGCTGCGATCTTGTCGGGGTCTGTGTAGATACCCTGGTCGCTGATTACATGTCCCAAATATTTTAACTTCTTTCGACAAAATTCGCATTTATCGCGGTTGATCTGTAGGTTGGCTCGGCGCAGTCTGGTGAATACTTCTCTTAGGTTTCGTAGGTGCTCCTCGAAGGTAGTGCCGATGTTCCATATCGCGTCCGATAACACTGTCTAATGCTCGTTGGGACGTTGCGGGGGCGGAGTGGAGGCCAAACGGCATGACCTTCCAACGAAACAGTCCTCTACCTGGAGCTGTGAAGGCGGTGTATGGTCGGGAGGCCTCGTTGATGGGGATCTGCCAATATCCCTGTTTGAGATCGAGCGTGGAGATGAACTGTGCTCCCGTGAGCTTGTCCAAAATGGAATTTATTTGTGGAAGCGGGTAGGCGTCCTTGACGGAGATTTCGTTGAGCTGCCTGAAATCCAAACATATTCTCCATGCCCCGGATTTTTTCTTTACGAGGACGATGGGCGAGCTGTTCGGACTGCAGGATGGTTCGATTTTGTCGTCTTGCAGAAGCTCATCGATTTCGTCATTAATGATCTGCTGCATAGCTGGGTTACGCGGGTAATAGCCTTGCTTAAAGGGTTGGTCGGTGGTAAGCCGAATTCGGTGCGGTGTTCCGTAATCGTAGTGGGGCCTGTTAGTCCCTCGAACTTTGGGACTTACTCATCTAAGAATTCTGCCAAGCCTTGTTGTTCGCTCCAACTCAGATCTCCCCCCTTGAGCAGGGCGCATGTGTGAGCGGCGGAGTTGGTGCGTAATACTTGGCCTCCTAAGGTCATCTCGAACCTGGCATTCTTGCATCTTCGGATAGTGTTTTCATGAACGTCAGTTCGCTGGTAAGAGTTTGGTCACCCAACTGTAGTGTTACCGTATAATGTTCTCTGGTCGTGGTAGTATCTCCGTTGGCCAGCTGGATCTTCTGGCTGTGGTATCGTACGGGAGTGTTCTTCCTCCGGAGGGTCCGTCTCATTTTTGGGCCGACAAACGATTTTGAGGCCCCAGTGTCCACAAGGCACTGAAAGGTCTGCCCTTGGAGGTGTGTTGGAATGAAGTACCGTGGGTCAGTCCATCGGACATTGGCCATGGAGGCCGCCTGGTCCTGATGGCACGCGCAATCTCTCGAGTGTCTACCATCTTCCCCACAATGAGAGCAGAACAGGCGGAACGGTCTTCTACACTCCTGCTGACGGTGGCCTCTTTGCTTGCAGTGCCAGCAGTGCATGTTCCGATTGTAGGGAATATTGGCTACTTGTGGTCTGGACGCTGGAGTGGTGATAGGGTTGGCGGGACGGATATTTCGTTCTTCGCTTTTTACATGTTCAAACTCTCCGGCCAACTCCATAAGCTCGTCTAGTGTCGAGAAGTCCCGACGTTTTATATACAGGCGGTATTCGGGTCGCATGCTGTCGTATATCCGGTCTATGTTGTCCTGCATGATCATCCGGAGGTGCTGTCGGATCAAATATTGGGTAGCCCGAATAAGATCTTTGGCTTTCTCCCTCGGCCCCTGTCTTTTTCGCATGATCTCTTCTTCGAGCTTAGGAAATGGCGCAGAAAGGCTCGTCGGATTTGCTCCCAGTTTCCGAAATCATCACTGTTGATTAGAATAGATAAGATTTTATTTAAACTCTTCAAAGGCACCGCCGAAGAGCTGAAAGATGTGCTAGCGCCTTCAGCAAATAAAGCTTCTTTGCGCCGCAAAACCGACAACTTCCTCCTTTTCCTCTTCTGCTGTCCCTTAGACAGGCGCCGCTCAAGGTCACCCTCTTCAGGAGCCCGTTCAACCACGGAGGTATCCCGAGTCAGGCCGTCAATGGTAACGCAGTGAGCAGCAGCTTGTCCCATGCTCAATTTACCGAGTGAATCGGACATAGAGCCACAAGAGTCGCATGAGGGTTCGAGTATGAATGTTGGGGCCTCCAAAATCCGTGCCCCGGCCGTAGTCGAGAAGACTACGGATGGATTTTGGCTATCGCCATTACCACCTGGAGTAGACAATTCCACTTGTTTCTCCATTCATATCATATTTTGAGTTTTAACCACTGGCTCCTGTGGGTTAGAATACACTAACAGTTTGATTTTTACTGAGGATAGGCTAGCCGTTGCCTCAAACCCTCCTCCTTTACCCGGGCTTGGGACCGGCATGCTACTTGCGTAACAAGGCGGAGTTAAACTGTTACAAGACAGCTTCTTTAGAAGATTGGATTCAGTGTATATTGTGTCAGGGCTGGTTACAATTTTGATGAAAAGACGGACAATTCAACTTCACAATTTATTTTTCATAGTTTTACTTAAGGGCGTTTTGTCAATAAAATGGGGCGTTTTACCCAACAACCTATTTACAAAACGCCCCACCTAAACTATTTAAAAAAAAAAAATAAAAAAAATAATAATTAAACAATTTTATAAAAATTTCAAATGCTAATGTCAAGACAAAAGAGTATTTTATTTGTATGCAATAAGAGATTCATGATTTTCTTTTATTTTTTCTCTTTTATTGGTGATCTCTTGAAAGTGGGGCGTATTGTATAGTTTTACCCTACTCAAAATCGAAATGGCATGGCATTGCCGTCTGCCGTTTGACTAACTAGCTATAACTATATATATATAACTATATATGTATTTGAATCAGACCACCATTGACGGGTCTCTTTTCGTCTCTGGATTTCTCCAGAGTTCTTCCCTGGGTTCGATTCCTAGTGTTAACGCTAGCATCTGTTTATGTGAGATCTGTTTCATCGACTGGGTCTCCACCCAGTGATGCCCAATATCTTCATTCTTCTGCCAGCCAATGCCGGACATTGACACAGTATATGTGCCGCTGTCTCGGATTCCTCCAGGCATAGTTTGCAGGTATCGTCCTCTCTAAGGCCCATCTTCCTTAAGTGATACCCGAAATTACCATGTCCTGTAGATAAAGCCACCACCCATTTCAGTGTTCCTCGACTCATGCTTAGAACCCTTCTTTGAGTGGAGCAGGTCGGCCATTTAATTGCCATTTTAGACTGTCTACATTGTTCCATGGTTGAACTAATAGTCCGTTTTACATGTTGTGTTGGTGGATTCATGGTCCCGGAACATTTGAACCGTTTCCTAGATCCATCGTCTTCTGGAGAGGTTTTGGTTGACGTCATATTGGCAACAATTTCAGTCAACTCATCGACCGTCTTGCTTATGCCTTCCGCTGAAATAGATTTAGCAAAGGCCAATCTTTGTTTCTTTCTGACTCTTTTCATCCTTTGCTTCAGTCGTTTGTTCAACCTCCGCTCGGGATCGAGCCTTTCTTCCTCTTCCAATTCGGTTTCCGCAGTTTCGGCTGACCTCTTGGCGCATTTCTGCATCGCATTGTCCACCTCCACTGACGATTGGTCCGCTAACTCTTCTGGTTTCCCATTAGAGTCCACTGACCCATCGAGCTTATTCGGGTTCATTCCAGCGCTTTCCAGCACCTTCTCGACCCCTTCTAAGCCTTCCACCTCGTTTTCCGAAGGCACATTATTTTTGTATTTATTTTTATTTGTGTGGTCCATATGTGTACCCACGAGTAAACAGACCGAATAGGCAGAGATCCCCAATACCTATCCTACTCAACTACAATACAACAGAGGATTGAGTTGCCCCTGAGGAGTCTCCATTAGCGGTTCAATTACCCCTGAACCCTGTGAACCAGTAGTTTTAGCTACCTTATCACAGCCCCCTCGACATTGCAGACCAGCCATCTTGGCTTGACCGATTGATCGGATTGGATCTTGGTTTTTCAAATCACATTCAGCTCTACCAGAGGAGTTGGGCCACTACCCTGATCTAGCATCCTGATCCTCTACTTAGGCCGCCCCACCACGACAAGGTGCCTAATCTTCGGATAAAGGTAGATGAACTTACCGAAGGTAGCTATAACTATAATAGATTAACAATTCAAAGTATATATATATCTACGTGCAATTTTTATTTCTAAAAGTTCCCGCTAAGAATTCTCTCTCTATATCCTAGAGCTACCTTACAATAGTTATAAAGTTGATCCACGTTCACCTCGTTCAAAATATTTTTAATTTGATCCTCAGCAATAATATCACATCCAAAATAATGCCTTCTTGTTTCCCGCAATGTTGGACATCTTCCTATAAAATGGATAACATCTTCTCTCTCACCCGTGTTACAGATTGTACACAAAATTGGCAGGTCTGCTCTATGCGGTATGTAGTTTAAGTGAAGCAGTTCCACTCGGACCCTTAGTACCATAGAAATTTGCTTTATGCTGCATTCGTCTCGAAAGTAATTTGCCTCAACTAAGTTATGGTTTAGTGGACTGTATGTTGCTCTATGCACCGAACTTATTGCCTCCTGAGCAAAAGCTTCTCTGCATTGCATGTCCGCGCTCGAAATCAGCTGGTATAGGATTTTTCTCCAAGCCGTATGTTGCTCCACGTCTAGGTTTAACCTTATTCCGCATGAGCGAGCAAGTTCCAACCATTCTCCGTACCATCCAGTTTTACTGCTTATAGCTTTCAGTGCAATTATCGTAGGGAGTCTCTCGATTGCCATGTTCATCACTTTAATAATATAATGCACCTGCAACTTTTGGGTTTTAATAAAGAGTGGCGACAATCCCGTTTCCAGCATAATTGCATAATTTGGCGTGTTCGGCGGCAGGTGAAACGTTCTTTTGACGAAGTATCTGAGAAGCTTTTCCACTACATCATATTATTTTCCACCCCACACCTGCGCTGCATACATCAGTATCGATTCAGACACTGCTTCAAAAACTCGAAATTTACTGCTGTGCGCTATGTTTTTGTTTGTAAAACATCTCCCCCAGGACACATTTATTGCAGTTTTGGCTTTCTGTAGCGAACAGAGATGGACTTAGAGTGCACCCCTGTCTCACACCAAATTTTGTTGGAAATGGCTCCGATAAATCGTTACCATTCCAAACAGCTGCCCACGTGTCCTCATAAACGTTTCGGATTACTCTTCCAAATTTTCTTGACATCCCTATACCAAGCAACTTGAAAAGTAAGGATTTACGGTACATTGTATCAAATGCAGCCTTAAAATCTACGAAAAATGTGTAGAGTTTTTTAACTCGCTGTATGAACGAAGGATTCCGCAATATTTTGTAGGACAAAAATATGGTCGATTGTATAGTATCATGCCCTGAAACCAGCTTGAAACTCCTTGAGCAGTTTCTCTCTATTTATCCACTTAGACAGCCGTTTTTGGAGTACAGCTGAAAATATTTTATAAGAAGCGTTGAGGAAAGAGATTCCTCTATAGTTTCCTGGATCGGTTTTGCTTCCCTTTTTATAAATCGGAAATATAAGCGCTTCTTTAAATTGGTTTGGTATGACCCCAAAATCCATAAAATCGTCATAGCCTTAGTAAGTTCCAGTGTACCATATTTATAAAACTCGACCGGTATCCTATCCGAGCCTGGAGCTTTACCGTCTTTTAGCCCTGCCAAAGCTGCCTCTACTTCGGCAACAGTTATTTCTGCATCCAGAAGCTCATTGGAGAAAGAGGGTTCAGCGTAATGAAAAGCAGTTCTTGGCATTTCTGGGTTCAGCAGCTCTTTGAAGTTCATTCTCAGAACATCCGGGCTCAATTCATTACTAATTACAAGTCTTTCGCAATTAATATTGCTTAAGATTCTCCAAAACTCGGAAGCGTTTCTACATTCCGAAAGCCTTGCGGTTTGGGCTTCATAGTAAGCTTTCTTTTTAAGGCCACATATTCTTTTGAAGTTACTTCTAATAACTTTAGCCACAATGATACTTTTCTCGCATTCTTGCAGTCATTATCAAACCACGGACTAGCAAATTTTTTATTGTTATTTATGACCTGGGTAGAGGGCGGATACGAGTTCTTAATCGCTTCAACCAGTTGTGCAAAATTCATGTTTTGTTGGTCTCTTAAATGTTCATCCAATTTCTGCCTGTACATCACCTTGTTATTTTCTTTCCACTTTAACTGTGGCAAAAGCTTCATTAGCTTACTTTTTAAGGTTCCGTACCCAAAGGGAAAAAACGTAACCTTATTAGTTTCGCTCGGATGTCTCTCCGTCTGTCTGTCTGTCTGTCTGTCTGTCCGAACCAACTAAGCCAATTTTGTTACCAGGTCTATCTCAAGAACCATAGGAGGCTAAAATTTACACACAACATCCGGTATAACCTCTAGTTAAACGACAAATACCAATGGGAGGAATACATCTATTGGTTTTCGATTAATTAGTAATCTGGTAATCTGGCTTTTCATTCGCCCAAAAAACGGTTTATTTCTTGATTCACAAAAAAATACATAAATTCCTTTTTTGTAGATCATGTTCTTATCTATATACAAGATATTTTCAAAAAAGATAATTTTGCCATGTAAAATACGTTGCTCTCATAAGTTTTAATCTCTACTACGCAGTTGTGCACAATTATTGACCCCATCAAAGACAGAAGAGAGTCACTGGTGGTATACCACCAGGGTTCCCGCTTGCTAATTTCGTTGGGGAGTACAGAACAAAATAAAAGTAAAATATTTTTAGTCAATAGTTTTTAATTGGGACAGGTCGCATACAGAATGGAAAATTGGCGTGGGTTGGGTACTAGGTAAGAAATTAGAAAATGAGATTCATGTGCGAGTAATTTTTGAGAGTAAAAATATTAAGTGATTAAATTAAACTAAATTGTGATGAATTCATGAAGAGGGGAAGGATTGAATGATATTATAGATTTCAAATAATATCTGATGTGTTGGACTTTAGCCAAATACGGAACCTTCGTGGCGCGAGTGAAACTCGCAATTGGCCGGTTTTTTCACTATCAACCGCTTTTTTACCGAGAGTCAATATAATTGGAAAATGATCAGAAAACGTTACTTCTCCGACTTCCAGGGCACTCACTCCGTATGTCGATTATCGCCAGGCGATAGCGTTTCGACGATAGCTTTGCTTCACGTAACTTCAATAATCGTCTATCGTCCAGACGATATCGTTTTGACGATTGAACATTTGCTTCACGTAAATCAATAATCGTCGAAACGCTATCGCCCAGACGATACAATTTGAGCGATACCTAATGAGGTATCGTTTTGCATTGATTTGTATGTTTTGCAAACAACTGAAGAGTTTTTATTGAATTTCAAGATGAATACTTGACTTTAGATATTTTTCAAATGCTACCAAATATATAAATAACGACTTATGCACATTTTAGACTTATGAACCCCATGCAAAAGTAAGAAATATTGTGGAAGGGTGTATTGCTGTTTGCAAAGGTAACAAATTTAAGCATTAAATATTTTCATAATACTCATGTTGATTTAGAATTATAATTGGAAAACGGAAAAGTAGTTTTTGCAAATGTTTGTGCTGCCCTCCATAACATTTGTATTGATAGTGATAGTACAGCAATCGAAGAATACGAAGTGGAACCTTTCGACAAGTAGGTATCCCGACTTCCATGAAGCTGACCTATCAATAATACATATTTTCGATGCTATTTATTATTATTAATAAACTATGGAAGAAATTTGAAATAATTCCACTTTGTAATTTTCATGTTTTTCCGGATCAAATACAAAATAGTTTGCCAAAAAACTCATTTATGACATTTTCAACGACGTCTGATTGGAATTTTCATGTAGTTTGAGGGTCTCTGAAAGACGCTCAATGCTCTCAACGCTCTCACGATTTGTATGAAATAAACGATAGACGAGACGATAGTGATAGAGTTACGGAAAGCAAATTGGTGACGAGATCGTTGACTACTATCGCTGAAACGATTATCGTTCTCAGAGTTACGGAATGAGTGCCCAGATCTTTAACGTATAAGTTCCAATCCCCTCCTATGAGGCTAAAATCGATCACCGATGCACTCTGTCGCCCTATGAAAGTTAAGTTTCCATCCCCTTCTGATTCGCTTGTTCCGTTTTGTATGCGTAACCCAAAATCGTTACAAAATTCCAATAGCTTATAGCCTCTTCCATTACAAAAGTTATCCTTCGACTTGCGTTTTATTCCTGATTTAATGTTTTCCGATCCAGCTTGTGTTCCGATTCTTGCATTGAAATCACCGATGATCATCGTATTTGGCATATTTTCGCACATAGCTACATAATTCCTGCAGTCCTTCGAAATCTCGCTCCCAGTGGTTGCAGTTAATATACATTGGACTTATTCTGAAGCTCTTGTTGTCAAATTGTAAATCCAGCACATTTAGGCCATTCAGTACTCTAAAATTATATTTAATATATTCCCGATCACGTTTGTACCCAAAATAGCATCCTCCACTAGCTCTTCCCCTAATATTATGTCGAACAGCAGGTACCCACACAAATTCATAGTTTACAAATTGACTTTCAAAAGAACTTAAAAGTTTTTCCGTTAAAAAAGTTTCATACAAAAAAATAATATCGCGCTTGTTAATAAAACTATAAAAATCTACATACAATGACTTATTAGATAATCCTGAGACGTTATAAAATAATATTTTGAATTCCGAGGACTTAAATTCACTATTGATAGTTTTTTCATTTGTACTATGGCAGACGGCATTTGCACTAAACTCTTTGAGAGTGTACCTTCCCAAACGTTTGATGTTCCCTGTTGTAACTTTGTTTAGACGCAGTCTCAACAGTTTGATATTCGCTGCTGTAACAATGGCTTTGGAAACCAGCTATCGCACCTGTCATAACGGTTGATTCGGAGCCATTCTAGGGTCGTACCCCGGAAAATCTCTGGTAGGGGTCGTACCATGTAGTCGGGTGGGATGTAGCATGTAGTAGCAGCGAGTCAGCTCTTCGATTCGCTTCATGAATTCCAGAGCGTTTCCTGAGGAGTCGAACTTTAGTCCCCACTTGCGGACCGTATCCATCACCTCGGCCTCGTAGCTTAGCGTTGGCCTAGCTATGGCGCGTGTGGTCATGGTGGGGACTGGTTGTTCGTTTGTACCCCTGGAAAGTGACATGTTTGGGTTTGGTCGGTAGTCGGTGGCTGGTCTATAGTTCGGAAACGGGGTGGGGAGAGGTTGCACGGCGTTGACAAACGCTGGGGATTTGGTGGTCCCTTCGGTCGTGGTTGGTTTGTCATCCTCGTCGGATGATGTGTCCCCATATCCTCGTGTCGATGCCTTGGCTTCGAGTTCCTCACAGAGGTTCTGTGTCGAGGATCGCATTCGGGTGGCCTTCAAGTAGGCACTCATTCGGGCTCGAAGCTGTCCAACGGTTCCATCGGTCTTTAGCCCCTTTTTCTCCATAGCGTCGATCAACTCGGCCCTCTTCAGGAGGTAGATCCACCCCACGGTCATGTCTCCGGTGTGCTCTTTCGGGATCGGTAGTTGGTTTTCCTTGCCCATCGTGAATGTTAAGGAAACTCGGTTCTGGGTATCGGTTGCGGTAGGTGCTTCCTCTTGAGGTTCCTCGGGTTGAGTTCGTTTTGTTGGTCCTCCTTCGGTTGTCTCCCTCCGGACGTAATAATTTTGGGCCTCCTTCTGTTGAAGTCCCTGCTCGGGCGCCAATGTGATGTGCTTTTTGTCTGGGCTGAGGTTAGCTCGTCGGATCGCCAAGGTCCTTTCCAAAGAAACACGAACTTTGGTTATAGTGGAGTTTCCTTTATTACTTCTTTATATCAAAGCGTTATTTTTTTTTTTTTTTTTTTTTTTTGCGTGTAGCTGGATGTAAAATCATTGAAAGACATCGCATGCGAGCTTTGCGATAGTGTGGGACTTGCGGTTGGCTCACCCACTAAAAACACCCGAGGGAAGCATGGTGTTGCCATCCTTCCAATAATCGCACCTAGTCGTTAGACTAATCAGCAATTTGTTTTTATTACCTATGATTCTATTCAGTAAGGTACTAGCGTTGGTCTAATACCTTTTGTTTTTTAATTCGTTATCACTTTTGTTAGTGTGATGGTGCTTAAATTTTATATTTATTTTCTTTATTCCTAGTTAACTAGTTCGAATGGTTTTACTCTTCGTAATCTTCTAACTAAATTGTTGGTATTAAGTAGTTCGACTACTTCTGAATTTGCATGATTGCGAAGCCTACCTTCATGTCTTCTTGCGACATTTCTGACCTCGTCCTCTACCGTTTCGATTTTAAGATCTCTATGTAGATCAGCGTTACGTATGTACCATGGCGCATTAACAATATTGCGTAGTACTTTGTTTTGGAAGCATTGAATGCTTTGGAGGTTTGTCTTACTTGTGCACCCCCAAAGTTGGATACCATATGTCCATATTGGTTTTAGGACTTGCTTATATAGAAGCAGTTTATTATATATTGAGAGGCATGAATGCCTTCCTATGAGCCAATACATTTTATTGTATCGGATATTTAGTTCGTCATATTTTTTCTTTACATGAGTTTTCCAGCGCAACTTCGCGTCTAGAGTCATGCCTAAATACTTAGCTGAGTTCGAATAGAGAACTTCTTTGTTATTAATGTACACAGGTATGTGTTGTACGTTTTTATTGGTGAAGTGAGCATGGATTGACTTGAGTTCATTTAGTTTTATTTGCCATTTTTTGGTCCAATCAGATATATCACATACTGTCCTTTGCAGTTTGTCTGTAACTTCCTGCACGGTTTTTCCGACAGCAAGTACAGCCGTATCATCTGCAAATGTGGCAACAGTAGTTTCGTCATTTTGTGGTAGATCGTTCGTGTATATAAGAAAAAGTACAGGTCCTAACACACTACCCTGCGGTACTCCCGCTTTTATATACTTTAATGCAGAGTACTCATCTTCTTGCTTAATTCTAAATAATCGTTCGATTATATATGACTCTAGTATTTCTGAGTATTGTCTGGGAAGATATTTTTCTAGCTTATGGACTAATCCTTCATGCCAGACTTTATCAAAAAATCAAGGAAGATGGTAGAACATATTTGTTTTTCTTCTAAGGCCTTTTCTATTTTGTCAGTTATTCTGTGAACCTGATCTAGAGTTGAGTACCTATTTCTAAATCCAAATTGATGGTTTGGTATCAATGTCTTTTCTTCTATAATCGGATTTAGCCGTTTCAGGAGAATTTTTTCGAAGAGCTTTGATAGAATTGGCAGCAATGAGATCGGACGATATGAGGTAACTTCACTGGGCAATTTTACCGGCTTCGGTACCATAATAACTTCCGCGACTTTCCACATGCGTGGAACATACCTTAGTCTAAATGCTGCATTTATTATCTGTGCTATTTTTTTCATACCTTTTTTAGGTAGTTTTTTAAGAATTTCACCTGTAATTAAATCAAATCCCGGAGCTTTTTTCGAGTTAATCTTATCTTTAATTTCAGTGGATATTTCCTTGGAGGTTACTGCTGGAATCCATCTCTCGTCTTCGCACATTTCTTCCGTTTGATGGAGACAATTAATGTCTTCATATGGCTGGAAAACGTTTTCAAGATATTCCGCAAATAGGTCCGCCTTCTGTTTATTTGTTTTCGCCCAGTTTCCACTGCTATTTTTAACGGGTGGAATGTATGCTGTTGGTCTTTTAATTTTTTTTGTAGCCTTCCACAGTGAGTATTCTGTACTGGCATCATTTGTCAGGTTTGTAAGATATCTTTCTACAGTGGAATTTTTCATTTCTTTGATCGTTTTTCTTAGTTTAGTGTTTAGACTGTTAAGTCTTGTTTTATCACTTGGCGCTCTCGATTGTTGTCAGCGTTTACGAGCTCTCCTCTTTTCTGAAATAATGTCGCATATTTCTTTGGGATATACGTTTCTTTTTATTTTACTAGTTGATTCAGGCGTTGCTGCCCAAGCAGCCTTTTGTATATCTAGAGTGAAAGTATGTACTTCATTTTCTAGTTGCTCTATTGTATCGATTGTTGCGGATAGTTCGATCCGTTCCTCTAGCAAATATCTGAAGTATGTCCAGTCAGTTTGCTTGTTTACTAGTCGTGGGTTCCGTTCTTTCATTATTATTTTATTACCAAGTGTAAGCAACACAGATGAATGATCTGAATCAAGGTCTGGCCCTTCCTGCACTCGGGTAGTATTTGAGGAAATATTCTTAGTTATAAAGAAGTCGACAACGTCCGGGATTTTGTTCATATCTGTGGGCCAGTATGTAGGATTTCCCGTTGAATGGTAATTAGCATTGCCTTCTTTCATAGCTTCGAGGAGCTCTCTTCCTCTTGTATTTGTTAATCTTGATCCCCAAATTTTGTTCTTTGCGTTAAAATCTCCAGCCTGTAGCTAGGGGATCAATATGCTGCAGCTACCGTTAGCTGACCGCTACTTGTTTTTATAAGTACAGACTTGGCTTGTATTTCACACGACTGGTATTCTTCGCCATCGTCATGGCCAATATTTTCCTTGATTATAACTGCGGCCCCCCCTCTTGCTGCATTGTGAGGATGTGGGGTATGATATGTCTTGTATCCGCGCAGTTTAAATTTTGTTCCAATTTTGAAATGTGTCTCGGCGACCAGACATAAGTCAATTTTATTTAGATCGAGAGTCACTTGCAATTCATCTTTGCGATTCTCGAGACCATTGGCATTCCATAATAAGAGTTTCATGTGTTTAGCCATTAGGATCTTTTAAGTACAGTTCTTTTATTACTGTTTTGTTTTTCAAGGAAAGATATTCTTTCCAGAATTTTCTTATTATTATTTTCCATGTCTTCCATTCGGTTGAGAATTCTTAGCATAATATCCTCCATGGCATTGCTACAAGGCTTGCGGTCTCCGACTGGCTTGGGAACGTTGCTCGAAGTAACCTGTGCATATGTTTTCTTTGGGCCTGTTATGCGACTTAAGTTCCCATTTTTGCTTAAGGGTATCTTTTCTTCAGCTCTCTCCATTTTTTTTATTCTTTTTGGCCCTCAATTTCGGTTCTAAGTCTTCTTTGCTTAGATTTTCTCTGCCTGTAGGCGCGTTTTTTTGAACAGGCTTTTGCTAAAGAATAGCTTGTTATCTTGCACCTGTTGCAGCTCTTTTGCTACTATACAGCCCCTATAGTTGGCTGGATGTCTTTCGCTACAGTTGGCGCATTTTGGGGTTGGCTTTTTTTTCCTTAATGCAGTCCTTTGTATGGTGGTCTCCTGCACATCTAACGCATTTCGAGTTTGAGTTGCAGTATTTGTGAGTGTGGCCATACTTTTGACAGTTCTTGCATTGAGGAACTAGCTTAGACTTACGCAGAGGATGAATTTGTACTTTCATTCCCAGGATATCTTTAATTTCATAAATCTTTTTGATGTCTTCATCATGCTCAAAAGTAAGCATGAACATCGGCAGTGGTGCTTTGCTTTTATACTTAAGCATATTGACAACTTCTAGTATTTTGAGGTTTTTTTTTCTTTAGGTCATTCGCAATGCGTTCGGGTGTGCATGAAAAATTTAGTTTCTTTGCAACAACCTTTATCGGTCTTGTTTGTTTATTTTCAAACGAGTACCATTGCACTTTTTTCTGATTTAGTAATTTCGTCAAGTTTCTGTAGGAGTCTTCGTCTACTACATTAATTTTGACATCATTACTATTAAGGAGAACTGTACTAGCCCTTATTTTGTTTTCCTCTAAAATATTTAGCAAGCCTTCGTACTTCGAAATACAAAGTACTATAATTGGAGGAGGCTTTATTGACTTGAGAGGCTTTGTTTCTTTGTTTTTTTATCTTTTCTGGGCTTTTTTCTTTTGCTTTTGGTGGTGATAGCTCCGGGGACATACCCATTTTTCGTTTTTTATTCATTTTTCTCCTACTAAATGATGGATCTGTCTCTTTGTGTAATTCTTCTTCATCCGTGGAATACACGACAGTTTTTGGTATCTCCTCAGTTTTATTGTTAGTTTTAACCTGTTCTTTAAGCAGCTGCAACTCAAGCTTTAGCTTATCAATTTCGCTTGTCAGTTTTTCACTGAGTTGTTTATAGCTGTCTCTTTCTTCACAGGCTCTTTTGTAGTTGGTTTCCAACATTGTTACTTCCTTTGTTGGTTTGGATGGTGGTGTTCTTACCATCCTACGACTCTTTATGAATGGGTCATCTTTTAGCAATAAATGGTTCCCCCCAGAATCCATGGAACCGACCTCCGAAGAGGGTGGATTCACCAGTTTACCTGGCATACCACCTGGGGTAGTTATATTATTTGTTTTGTTCATTGCATATTTTTTTTTTGTTTAACTTTTTTTCAAAAAGTTTAAAAGTTTGGACTTTAGTCGCCTCTTACGACAGGCATGCCTACCTCGGGTAAATTCTTTCCCCTAAAAATTATTGTTGGTTACAATTTATACAATTTCTCAATTTTATAATTTCCAATTCCAATTAATTACAATATTTAATATTCTTATTACAATTGTTAATCGGCTTTAATCTAAATTTCGGCAAGTCTCTGGAACTATACGGCAACGGTTGCGGCTTCACTACTCCTTTACGGCTGGGTCTCTGCTGGTGGGCGTTGGAGTAGCCCCGGCGTCTCACGGGTTCGTCTTTCGACCGTCCCGGTAAACACAGGTCCGTCTTGCGACAGTCCTGGCACTACAGGTTCGTCTTGTGACAGTCCTGGCACTACATTTTCGCCTTGCGGCAATCCTGGCACTACAGGTTCGTCTTTCGACAATCCTGGCGCTACAGGTCCGTCTTGCGACAGTCCTGGCACTACAGGTCTACCTTGCGGCAGTCCTGGCACTACAGGTTCTTCTTGCGACAATCCTGGCACTACAGTTTGGCCTTGCGGCAATCCTGGCACTACAGGTTCACCTTGCAGCAATCCTGGCACTACAGGTCCGTCTTGCGACAGTCCTGGCACTACAGCTTCGTCTTGCGACAATCCTGGCACTACAGGTTCGCCTTGCGGCAATCCTGGCACTACAGGTTAACCTTGCGGCAATCCTGGCACTGCAGGTCCGTCTTGCGACAGTCCTGGCACTACAAGTCCACCTTGCGGTAGTCCTGGCACTACAGGTTCGTCTTGCGACAATCCTGGCACTTCAGGTTCGCCTTGCGGCAATCCTGGCACTACAGGTTCACCTCGCGGCAATCCTGGCACTACAGGTCCGTCTTGCGACAGTCCTGGCACTACAAATCTTCCTTGCGGAGGATTCGGCAATTTGCTAACTACCCGCAGGCTTTTCAGCGACAAAAATTCAAGTAGTCCTACGCCACCTTGGGGAACAAATCACTGGTACACTGGATCTTGCTCGATCGTTTGGGGCTTTTGGTAGATGGTAGATGGTAGACTGATGCGAGGGTCTCGTGTGTATCAGTGTGGGGGGCGGAACAGTCGACTGACTGTGGTACACATTTGGCAATGAATGGTAGACCGATGCGGGGGTCTCGTGTGTATCAGTGTGGGGGGCGGAATTGTCGAAATAAAGTGTGTAACGATATGCATCTTTACAGTCCTATCATATTAACTATATAACCTTATAGAACCCCTTTGACGTTTCGAAACGTGGTTTGTATTTACTCTGTAATTTGAAAGGTAATCCAAAGAAAAAAGAGACTAAAAGAAGTTAAATTTTGATAATTGTATTAGAACTGAATTTATTGAATCATTTATATGAATTATTTAATAAAGGAATTTTTAACTCATCATCACATTGAAATTCGTGTTTGAGTTAACCAAAGGTCTCTGTTGTCGCCAATTTGCGCCAACAAATTACAAATTCTTTACGGACTAATTGAATCAACCGAACAAATTGAAACGTGGAGCCACTACACTTGCGCTGGAGTGGACAGCTTTATCCAAGAAGAAGAATGGTTATGTACCAATTGTTGCGCAGGTAAGAATATTTCATATCCTTGGTTTCCAGGAGCGACATCCGCATCTGTTGCTAACTTTGCCAGTCGGAGTGTTACTGTCACTGAAAATATTGCCAAATGTACCGCAGCCTTAACTACTGCTTCTTCGACTACTGCCTAATCGACTACCGCCCCTTAGACTTCCGCTACCCTACCCCCTTCTGTGCTGACTTTAACCACAGCATCTGGATTTGCGTGTCCTACGTTACCAACCACATTGCTGAAACTACAACAACTGCAACATCTCATGCTAACACGGTGACCATCAATATGGCCACTACTGGTAAGTTACACGCCCCAAAGGCCTCTACTGTGTGCCCTACAGCAGCCGTTGGTTGTTTTCCTACCGATAAACTTATACCTGCTTCTTGTAAGGCCGCCGCCGGAGGATATGCGTCCGAAGCTCGGCGTATGTTTAAAAGTCAGCTTCGAAAAGGTACGAAATCATCAGTATGTTCCAGAGCATCAAGGACTTCACGCGCTTAACATCTCCAAATAGAGCTGCAGTTACTGGAAGAAGAGAGGGCATTGAAATGGAAAGCGTGAAAAAGAGGAACGAGAACGCCGACAAAAGGAAGATGGTGAATACCTTGCAAAAAAAATTCCAACTGCTTAGTCAAGCTGGCTGATGATACTTCGGAGAGTGAGGATGGGGATTCATGTCAGTCTAAGGCAAAAGTTAAATTCCATACCGGAAGCCTGGCGAAAAGTAACAGTTAAATATTTACCTAAGGCAGGGAGGAATTTGGATTCTAGTCCGAAATCCTATCGCCCCATCAGTCTCATGTCTTTCATTTTAAAAAGCATGGAAAAACTAATTGATAGACACATAAGAGATGTAGCCTTGAAATCTTTTCCGCTTAGTAAGTCTCAGCATGCCTATCAACCAGGTAAATCCACCGAGTCAGCACTCAATGACTTGGTAACTAAAATTGAATCATCCATAAATAGCAAGGAAATCTGTCTGGTCGCTTTCCTAGATATTGAAGGAGCTTTCAATTAAACTTCTTTTGAGTCCACTCACACGGCTCTTAATAATACGAATCTATCTCCCATAATAGGAAGATGGATAATGTCAATGCTGAATGCTGAATAGTAGAATAATTCAGTCCCGCATCGATGATGTGGAAATCTCGGCACTCACAACTAGAGGGTGCCCTCAGGGGGGTGTTCTCTCGCCCCTTTTATGGTCCCTTGTTATTGATGATCTACTTCAATCCTTGACAAATCAGGGAATCTATGCCATAGGATATGCCGACGACGTAGCAATCGTTGTCAGTGGCAAATTCGAAAGCACGGTTTCAGAAATACTACAATTCGCATTATCTGTTGTTCAGAGATGGTGCATCAAAGAAGGTCTTTCTGTTAATCCAAAAAAGACAACCATTGTCCCTTTTACAAAACGGAGAAAATTGGATCTACTTATTCGTCCTACTATGTTCGGCGAAACCATTGAATTCTCTCAGGAAGCCAAATACCTGGGAATTATCCTTGACAGTAAACTATCATGGAACCAACAAATTGAACGCACCGTAAACAGAGCCACCAGATCTCTATGGATCTGTCGTCGAGTCTGCGGTAATAACTGGGGTGTGAGACCTCGGATGATCTACTGGCTTTATTCGCTTGTTGTAAGACCAGCGATGACCTATGCTGCTGTTGTCTGGTGGACGAAGACTAGCGAAGTCACCACAGTCAAAAAGCTAGAGCGAGTTCAACGTATAGCTGTGAACTGCATGACGGGCTGCCTACGCTCCACCCTGACGATGGCACTCAATGTCATCCTAGGTCTAACACCTCTTCATAAGCACATTCAAATGGAGGCCAGACTAAGCATCCACCGTCTGTTCCATTGGAACAACTTTGACCCCTACTCATATCAGGGAGGTCATCTGTCTTTACTTGACAACATGGATCCTTCAAGTCCATTCAGCATGCCCCTTGACGACATGTTACCTGAATATGGCTTCCATAAAAACTTCTCCATTGTCATTCCCCCTAGGGAAGAATGGGAAAAATACAAACCTAATCCTTCACATCTTGACATCATCTGGTATACAGACGGCTCTAAGATAGAGTCAGGGACTGGCTCTGGAATATACAGCGAGACGCCCCAGGTGAACTTTTCAGTTAGCCTTGGGAAAAACTTATCCATATTTCAAGCTGAAGTCCTTGCAATCTACCACTGCGCTAGAATAAATCTAAGTTCTAGAACTAGGGGTAAAACCATATTTATATTTTCTGACAGCCAAGCAGCTCTCAAAGCTCTTGACTCATCTGTCATAAAATCTAAACTAATCCTAGAAACATTCACTGTCATTAATGAACTTTCTAAGAAAAACCTAGTTATCCTCCACTGGATCCCAGCCCATAGAGGATTTGAGGGCAACGAGGCAGCCGACTCACTGGCAAAAATAGGAGCATCCTCTCCACTTATCGGACCTGAACCCTTCTGCGGAGTCAGCAAAAACCTCTTCAGGAACTATGCTAGGATCCTATCTCATACCGAATCAAACGTGATCTGGCAAAACACAGTTGGGCAGAATTGCACCAAAAAAATTTTCCCTAAATATTCCCCCAGTAAATCACAGTTTCTAACTAATCTGGACAAAAACAACCTGAGAATCCTAACAGGAATAATAAGTGGCCACGGTCTAGTGAAAAAACACCTTCATCGCATTGGTATCTCACCGGATCCAATCTGCAGACTCTGTCTTGAGAGTGACGAATCCTCTCTCCACATACTCACTGACTGTCCGGCTCTTCATCGTCTTAGGAAAGACATCCTAGGGGATGAATTTGTGAATCCAGCATCCCTTGCTGACATTCACCCAGAGAAGATACTTGTCTTCCTGACTGCCTCTGGAGTAAAAAGATGGCTCTAGGAACTATAAGGGAAGGCACAATAGGCTCCTCTAAGTAGCCGCAGTGCCAGAGCCCCTCATAGGCTCTCCCGCCTTCTTAATCTAAGGCAAAAGTTAACGACTGGTTAATAAACATGCAGGCTCAGAATAACCCACAGTCAATACGGGAAATACGTAACGCCAATCCGCTAGCTCCGATGGTACTGCATTCTAATACCAATATACGCGAAATAAAAGGACATCAGGTTGGTTGGTACATCAAATCGAATCCAACAATCACAAGAGCAACAACAACTGCATCTAATAACGAAACCAGTCATTGCATCTGTGCCAAACGCAACCTCGCATCCACCGGCAGACACTATGCATGCCACACAACGACTGCTACTTGAAGATCAACAACAACAAAACGAGATCTCACGTCCTATAACATCTTCTCCGCTCTTGCAGCCCCCTCCTATAAGCCAAAACCCGATTTCTCTTCATCCAACGGCTCCTCCACTACTGCATCCTCTTCCTATAAATCAAAACCAATCTCAATGCTTGACTCGAAATAATATAGACGCCCGTCATTAAGCATCACGCGACTTGCAAATTTTTGCCGGAAACCCAGAGGAATGTCCTCTATTTATATCCAATTTTCATAGGAGCACCGAGCTTTGTGGATTTACCGACGAGGAGAACCTACTCCGTTTGCAACGAGTCCTCATGGGTAAAGCGCTGGACGCGGTAAGAAGCCTCCTGATACAGCCAAATTGCGTCCAACGGGTAATTGCTACACTTAAAATGCTGTACGGAAGACCAGAGCTGATTATCAACACACTGCTTCAAAAAATCAACACAACACCGCCACCGAAAGCAGACAAGTTGGAAACCGTTGTGAGCTACGCATTGTATTATTTGGGCAGTTAAATTCTTTAGGAAACATAACAATTACGTTTTCAGTGATTTTAGTTGATCCAGTTAAAGTGTTTAGTATTATAGGTTTATCTAACTTTTGGCGGGTTCTTAAACAGCCGAAAACTCTATAATCTCCTAAAGAGGTAGCAGCTCCAGCGTCGATTAAACATTGGAGTTGTATTCGCTGTAAGAGTTACTATTGGTAGTCTACAGTCCGAGGCAGTTGTTGAAAATTTTCAACTTGGACTGCATCTATTTCCATTGGTTCTGGAATTAGATTTCTATTTAAAATTTGATTGGGATTTTGTCTCCTATAAATATTGTTATTCTGATTATAGTTCCCATTTCTTTGGAAATTTCTGTAATTTCCAGAATTATTGTTTCGCCTATAGTTGTTGCTATTTGCTTGGTTATTTGGTAAACGGTTTTGAAATCGACCAGAGTTTTGATTTTGGTATTCTGGTTTATTAATTATTTTATAATGTTATCTATACATATAATAAAACTGTAGCCGTTTTCATATGTTCGCGGTTGGCGTGAAAACTACTGCACAGATTTCGATGAAACTCTTTTGAAATGGTCTGTTAAAAGCTGGTTAAATCCTTGGTTAGGTCACCATAGATATAGGTGAACCAATGATTACAAATCAGTGAAGTTCAATGAGTGTTTGTTGAGCGTTTTTTCACTTCGGTCACCAAACCATAGCTTTCCAACAAATCATTCCATTTTTCCAATTTATTTGTCAGTTCAGTGATTGACCGAATGCTTGGTTAATTTTTTGTTTGTTGTTTTCGGGTCCTTTTGTTATAAATAAATAATTTGTTTAGGTAGATCTTTTATGAATGTAGTATTCAGTTTTAGTTGTCTTATGTGGTTTTCGATTGGGCTTCTTTATATTTGATCTCAGGTTTCAGATTTCGTGTGCCTTTCGAGCATGAAAACCTGATGAAAATGTCACTTGCTCTTTTTTGTGTTGATATTCGTGCGATTTGAATATGTTTAGTAGACAGCGACACCGACAATGTTTTTCTCAAGGTATATAGAATACTCTATATACCTTGTGTTTTTCTGAGAAAAGCGCAGGTGGCTGATGACGTGCGCTGATGGACGTACATATGGTGGTGTATTATAGAAATTGAGTTAAGGTTTTTGTTTTAACGGTTGTTTATAGTACCTACGGTGATACCTTCAGTAAAGAATTGAAGATTGCAAGATGTAAAGACGATATAGGTGAATTATGTTGTTTGATTTGTTGTTGGTGTGGATACAAATTTCCGTTAAGGCTTTTGTTTTAGTGGTTGATTTGATATTACCTACTTTGATACCTACAGTAAGGAAGTGGAACTTTAGTAGTTATACTGTTGAATTTAATTTTCTTAAATTGGTGTTTTAGGTAAATATATTTGTTTGATTTATTGTTTCACATTGACAATGTTCACCGCTTTGTTTTAGTACCTACAAAATTTAAATAAACATCAAAGATTAACTTTGAATTCGTATTTGGTGCGAAATTATCATCTTTGATAATTTCTGTATTATATTTTGTATTCATGTCACTTAAGGCTGGGTGGCAGGGGTAGACGTTTCTGCGCCCCGTAGTTTCTCGCAGCTCTTAAGAGATAATCGACCGGAGTAAACGGTTTTCAGTAGCCAGTAAATAGACGCAGGTAGCTATTGAAGCACAATCTTATTTTTCGACCTTGATATTGCATAAAGTACCAAAAACCCCCTTTTTTGGGTGTTTTTTCTGCGCCCCGGTGGGGCAATCCCTAGATCAAACATTTTTATTTTTTTTACGATTTAATTTTATTACCAATGAACTACTCGAGGTAGCTATTGAAGCACAATTTTGATTTTTTTTGCTTACCATCCTAAAACTGCAGGTTAATATTACTAAAAGCAAACAATCTTTGTGGAGGAACAAGGAACTATTTTTTTAATCTGTAAAAAAGAGAATGGGCTTTGCATATTTGTATGTCTGCTCAATGAATAAAAAGTTGATGTTTAGTTCATAAAATAGTTAAATTCGAATTTTAAAAAGTTAGCTTTTTTATTACATTCAGAATTTTGTTTCAGAGTTTACGCACACTTATGCAATGTAGTTCACAAAATATCCGACATGGCGTTATTTGATTTTTCTCTAAACTTACTCTCTATTGAGAATCTATAGTTTGCAGATTTTCGCTCGCTGGAGCTGTTTGATTGAACAGGAAATGACAAAAAATTGTTAATTTCGCTTTGTTTGGGTTTCTGATAGATACATACTAATATTCTTGCTATTTGATAAAGTGAAGGAAGCAACAATGAGATAAGTTTTGATAATCCGAGAAAAAATTATATGAGAGTGGGTGGGAACTGGGTGATGACTTTGTTGTGGAAGATGTGTTTGAATTTTTTGCTTTGTTTGTAGGAGTTTCAAATATTATTGTTTTATACATATTTCCTTGGAAAAGGCAAACCGAAATAATTTGCTTACTATTTTCTACTGTTACGAGTTCAGATAATTGAAAACAATAGCAAGATGCCGAAAGTGTTAAAAATAAAAACACATTCATTTGGCTTTAAAATATTAATTATTTTTGCTTTATAAATTCAAAATAATTTAATTAAAATAGGTAAGTAAACCATTCCTGTATAGTGCATTGTCAAATGTCAACACTAATACAAAGTGAAAATGGTATTATTGTTGAACGGTGTGGACTTTTTATTGCCCTTCATCAGCTAGAGTCTAGACTCTAGAGACTTAATAATTATGGAAGGTGTAGAAAAAGAAATTAATTGTTTGAAAATAACTCACAATTCAGAAACTTTTTAAATTTAAGAGCAAGTTCATTAGTTCATATTACCAAGAGATAATTTAGCTTTCCATTGTTTGGGCCCTATGATTTTGTGTATTTTCTAAAATTAAAAGAAGATGCATTCTGAGAAATGTAAATGCAAAATCCGAGAATTTCTAAGGCATATACAAGTTTCGAACACCTAACAAAAAAACAAAGTCCATAAGTAAATTTCTGCTTAGATTAAAATAGAGATGACACGAATAGTTATTTGTTTGACAAGTCAAAACAGACCTTTACAAGTGGTGGTCAGCAAACGCAAAACGCTTTCACAATTTGGTAAGATTTATTTGTCATCTCCGGTAGCAGTGTGTAAAGTGAGCGGCTGTTTTCAGAACCAGGTATAATCTATGAAGAAAAAACGTAATCGTATACTATCGACAAGTGCTGAAAAAAATGTTTTTATACATCATAATTTAAATTTTAAAAATTAGGTAATATATTATTTTTTTGATAACATAAACATCTTTACGAGCAGTATTTTGAGTTTTTTTCATGATTTGCTATTCGGTATTCGTCCGAATAGTGAAAAAATGTGAACGAATAGCCGAATACCGAATAGTTGCCGAATATTCGTGGCATCTCTAGATTAAATGCCCTGTTTGATTGTTCTTGTTTTTGGAATCTCCTTTTACGTTGTACTGGTGGAGATGCTCAGTATGACTTTCAGACGTAAAAAAAAATTACCTTTAAGCTGTCTGGTTAAAAGGCATATACCTAAGCTTAAAAGTATTACTAATACTTCCCATCCTGTTTCTTTCCGCTCGCCACTAGACTCCTAAAGAAAAACCGGTATAATCTAATAATCGGTAAGAGTGATATGGAACTGACTACATAATACGTACATTATATTATCAGGCTAGAATATTTTGGTGAATTGAAGTTTTTAAATACAAGTACCTAGGTATAAAATGACTAAGAGAAGCTCTGCTTTTCTAATTGGCAGATACCTAATAAAAGTGCTTAACTTGCTAAGCATTAGCGTGACTTAAATTAGACTGCAAGTTCACAGTTGATATAATAAAACACGTAATAAAATATCGAACATATCACTTTTAGTTCCCAAAACTGTGTAGATTACCAACATATCATTGAATTAATATAGTGTAATTATTATCTTAGTAGCACAGAATATTAACAGCCATACACTTCGATTTTCTCACAAAGGCCGAAACGTACAGTTAAAAATTGATACAACTTTCAGCTTGCTAAAATTTAAGAAAAGTTCTAATAATATTAGCGGTAAGAAAGACTGTGCAACCCCTTGGTATAGAATTCCGTGAAAGGACAATAATAAATACATAAATGAATATAGTGTATTATCCTAGGCTAGGTTCGGTGGGCGTTTCGCATAGATTGTAAGTTTAACTATACAAGAAACCCATCCCAGACCCGCAAACAAAGCAAAAGCTACAAACAAGCCAAGACCAATTTTATATAAAAATATAAATTATCATATTATCATGGATACATATCTTGAAAAGTAGAAAATTTGCGATTGGATTTGTACGTAATTCGTAGAAAACTGGACATCACACACACTAACATTTTCAGTCTATTCAGACAGAGTTTGCAGCTCAATACAGCTAGCCTATCGCCCTAGGCAGCCAGCTTGTCCTTTTTGTTGTTTTTTGTTTTGATTTATTTTAATTTTTTGTGCAGCGAATTTTTTGTTATTTTTATTTAGTGAACGTTGAGCGAGTTCTCATTTTACAGACTCTGTAGTCACAAATGTGATCTTAATGGGGGAGGGTGTGCTCGGCTATTTGAAATTCTCTGAACTAATACATGTAAACATGTTTACATGAGCTTGGAGTTCAGAGCTGAGGGACACCCACTCTTAACATCTTATCTAATCTCTACCTCTATAAAAGAGAACACATTTTTCTGTTTGTCCGCGAAGAGAGAGTAGGTTCGTAACAAAACCTCAACAATATATATATTAATCGATTTGTCGTGAGTAGCGGTACCTATTACATAGGATGGTTTTTAGTATCCTAAAGTCCGTTATTGGTCCTTCAAACCCATTTTATATGAGTGTTTAACTAAAAAAAGACCATTTTTTATGGTTTAAACATATATTACTACGAAATGGCCAAACAAATTTGAATATGAATTTATTCTTCGAATAGTACACTTCCCGGTGAAGAGATTGATGTGTCAATTATTATTCTCTGAATTGTATAACAGAAGTTATAAGCAAAAATGTAATTATTTGAGACTTACATATTTCACAGATATGCGTAGGTCATTGCAATCAACAGCCTACCAGTGGAGTGCGGACAGCGTTGCCAACATAATTTTGACGAAAAAAAGCCTAACTTGAAAAAAAGATGCCTTTTTCAATAAAATAGTGCATAAAATATTTTTTTATGTAAATTGGAACAATAAATCAAAAATTAAACACAAATATAAAAAAAATAACAAAAACTTTTTTTTCGTTTGGAAACACATTCTTTAAGACCGAGCACCGAGGTCTTCTTTTTGCCAAGATTTTTTAAGAATATTTAAAAAAATAAAAAGTCAGTATACGTTGAATCAAAAAAATATATACATATATTTGAAATAAAAAAAGATGCCTTTTTGGAAATAAAAAAGCCTTAAAGCCTTAGCTAATGAAATAATGCCTAAAAGGCATGAAAAAGCATAGGTTGGCATCGCTGTGCGGACACGTTTATCAATTTTTTTTTCTTCTCTCTTCTTTCTTTGTACTAGACTACTAGCTATTGTGTAGGAATAGTGTGAGTGTCTGGTTAATATTTTTTTAGTTTTTTGAAGTTATTACTTCTTTAGCGTTGGGCACTTAAGATGGGAAGAAATTAATGAATTCGCGTTACCTTTAGAACGACTCCGCGTCATCGTCACCGAGCAACCGACACCCGATAGGTGACGCTGTTGTCGATTTTTTTGAGAAACACAACCGATCTCAATGAAACTTTGTATGTATGCATGGTTGTATGCAGCTAGAAAGATAGGATAGTTTTGGACCCGATAGGTGGCGCTGTTGTCGATTTTTTTGAGAAACTCAACCGATTTCAATGAAACTTTGTATGTATGCATGGTTGTATGCAGCTAGAAAGATAGGATAGTTTTGGACCCGATAGGTGGCGCTGTAGTCGATTTTTTTGAGAAACTCAACCAATCTCAATGAAACTTTGTATGTGTGCATGTTTGTATGCAGCTAGAAAGATAGGATAGTTTTGGACCCGATAGGTGGCGCTGTTGTCAATTTTTTTGAGAAACTCAACCGATTTCAATGAAACTTTGTATGTATGCATGGTTGCATGCAGCTAGAAAGATAGGATAGTTTTGGACCCGATAGGTGGCGCTGTTGTCGATTTTTTTGAGAAACTCAACCGATTTCAATGAAACTTTGTATGTATGCATGGTTGTATGCAGCTAGCAAGATAGGATAGTTTTGGACCCGATAGGTGGCGCTGTTGTAGATTTTTTTGAGAAACTCAACCGATCTCAATGAAACTTTGAATGTATGCATGGTTGTATGCAGGTAGAAAGATAGGATAGTTTTGGACCCGATAGGTGGCGCTGTTGTCAATTTTTTTGAGAAACTCAACCAATCTCAATGAAACTTTGTATGTGTGCATGGTTGTATGCAGCTAGAAAGATAGGATAGTTTTGGACCCGATAGGTGGCGCTGTTGTCGATTTTTTTGAGAAACTCAACCGATTTCAATGAAACTTTGTATGTATGCATGGTTGTATGCAGCTAGAAAGATAGGATAGTTTTGGACCCGATAGGTGGCGCTGTTGTCGATTTTTTTGAGAAACTCAACCGATCTCAATGAAACTTTGTATGTATGCATGGTTGTATGCAGGTAGAAAGATAGGATAGTTTTGGACCCGATAGGTGGCGCTGTTGTCGATTTTTTTGAGAAACTCAACCGATCTCAATGAAACTTTGTATGTATGCATGGTTGTATGCAGCTAGAAAGATAGGATAGTTTTGGACCCGATAGGTGGCGCTGTTGTCGATTTTTTTGAGAAACTCAACCGATCTCAATGAAACTTTGTATGTATGCATGGTTGTATGCAGGTAGAAAGATAGGATAGTTTTGGACCCGATAGGTGGCGCTGTTGTCAATTTTTTTGAGAAACTCAACCAATCTCAATGAAACTTTGTATGTGTGCATGGTTGTATGCAGCTAGAAAGATAGGATAGTTTTGGACCCGATAGGTGGCGCTGTTGCCGATTTTTTTGAGAAACTCAACCGATTTCAATGAAACTTTGTATGTATGCATGGTTGTATGCAGCTAGAAAGATAGGATAGTTTTGGACCCGATAGGTGGCGCTGTTGTCGATTTTTTTGAGAAACTCAACCGATCTCAATGAAACTTTGTATGTATGCATGGTTGTATGCAGGTAGAAAGATAGGATAGTTTTGGACCCGATAGGTGGCGCTGTTGTCGATTTTTTTGAGAAACTCAACCGATCTCAATGAAACTTTGTATGTATGCATGGTTGTATGCAGCTAGAAAGATAGGATAGTTTTGGACCCGATAGGTGGCGCTGTTGTCGATTTTTTTGAGAAACTCAACCGATCTCAATGAAACTTTGTATGTGTGCATGTTTCTATGCAGCAAGAAAGATAGGATAGTTTTGGACCCGATAGGTGGCGCTGTTGTCGATTTTTTTGAGAAACTCAACCGATCTCAATGAAACTTTGTATGTATGCATAGTTGTATGCATGTAGAAAGATAGGATAGTTTTGGACCCGATAGTTGGCGCTGTTGTCGATTTTTTTGAGAAACTCAACCGATCTCAATGAAACTTTGTATGTGTGCATGTTTGTATGCAGCTAGAAAGATAGGATAGTTCTGGACCCGATAGGTGGCGCTGTTGTCGATTTTTTTGAGAAACTCAACCGATCTCAATGAAACTTTGTATGTGTGCATGTTTGTATGCAGCTAGAAAGGTAGGATAGTTTTGGACCCGATAGGCGGCGCTGTTGTCCGTTTTCTTAGAAACTCAACCGATCGCAATGAAACTTTGTTTATATGCATGGTTGGGCTGAGCAAATTCATTTTTTTTTTATTTTTTTTATTTAAATTGAGTTATTCTAAGATGTACTGTAGAAGAATTTTTCTGCGGAAACTTTTTTTCCTATTTTTTTTTTTATTTTTAAAGTTTTAAATTTTCACTGAAAAAGTGAAAAGTGCATGTAAACAAACTGCACAAATGGACGCTTTCACTTTGCATAACGTTTGTGTTGCAGTGGAGGGGGATGTGTGTGTGGGGGGGGGGGGTGTGTGTGTGGGGGGGGGGGGGGTGTGTGTGTGGGGGGGGGGGGCAGAATTTTGGAAAATATTATAGGTAGGTATTGCCATATGTCAAAAAGTTAAAACAATTTTGTCTTTTTTGATTTTTTTTTATTGAATATATTATACTGCTAAATATATATATATATATAAACTTTAGCTCCAGGCGCCTGCCTGACAGTTGTTGGCATACCCTTAGCGGAGCGACGAAGTCGCGTGAGCGTCTAAACCCTGCGAAAAAAAGGGTTAAAATCCTGTTAGCGAGCGAAGCGAGCCACGCACCCCATACTTTAAATACACCAGACTTTCTTAAAGGCGCCTGCCTGATAGTTGTTGACATACCCTTAGCGGAGCAGTTGTGCATGTGTATTGAGATTTCGGAAGAAAAGATTTCAAATCTTTGTGCATAAATCACATAAACATGGTTTCATTCAAAAAAAAAATATATTAAAATTTAATATAAAAAAAAGTAAAAAATGAATAAAAAAAATAAAAAAAAAAAATTCATTTCCTCAAAAAAAAATATTATATTTATGTTTTTTAGCCCATTTTAAGCTATAAAAAAATAAAAAAAAATGTTTGCTTAGTGCGCATATCGGAAACCCGCCCCCTCTCTTCTCTACCTCTATAAAAGAGAACAAATTTTTCTGTTTGTCCGCGAGTAGGGAGTAGGTACGTAACGATACCTCAATAATATATGTATATAGCAATCGATTTGTCGTGAGTAGCGGTATTACATAGGATGGTTTTTAGTATCCTTACTTCATGTTCACATGTATGCATTTATTAAAGGACCCAGCAAAGCGGGTACATCCAGCTAGTTTAAAATATAACTCTTCAATATTACTTGCTCTCACGTTCATTGCGTCCTCTCTTAGGTAGAGATATGACCGGCCAGCCACCTACGTGAAGTTAGCCCGCACTTTTTCTAGAATGAAAAACGTGAATTGCAGTTCGATAGACATTCGTTTGTAATTGTTTGTAGTGAAATTTTTCTCGTTTGTAGTTCGAAGGTTAGAACCATTAGAAAAAAAATTCAGCCCGCACTTTTGGCTTTTTGAAATAAATACTAGCCAGTTGCATTTGAAATCGTTTGTAGTTGTTTGTAGTGAAATTATTTTTTAACAGAAATGTCTTATTTCCAAGATATGAGGACATTTGTGTTTGCACATGTAACTCTGAATTTCTAAAAGGGAGAAATAATTTAAAACCACTGGTGCATACAGCATATCCTAACTTAAATAACTGCATTTAAAATTTCTGAATTCACTTAAGCGTTACTTAATAAAAAGTAATCAAAGTCAAAAAACGCATCCCTTTAGAGTTGCATCCATATATGGCTTCCCAACAACAACAAAACAACGGTAAACACATTTTCTGTGCCCGTCGACATGAGTCACTACTTGTCAATTAGCAACAACAACCAATCAGTAAACCCCGATTTTATAAACCAATTTTTTTCTATTCCTTCAAATAACATGAAAACCTAACCCCTTTGAAACAATTTATAGCAACAAAAATTCAATTTCTGCAAAGCCTGTATTCCTGTTATCTAATCCAATTCAAATTTTGTGATTTTATCACGAAGAAAACAAATTAGATGAAACTTAAGCGAACACTACTTCGTCATATAAGCGCATATCCATATTTCAGTTATTAAGCAACTCAAAATAGTGAAATCTATTTTTTTTCTAATGCTTTCTGTTAGATGTATCTAATGGAGCAAAAAATATTACCTCTTATCAATAGATAACGATTTATTGAAAATTTAAGAAAATTCTTGAAATCGTCTTCGCAGACTGATTTAAGGGGACGGATATTTCAAATGCTGGACAACTACAAACGACAAAAACTAGTTGGTTGTTAGAAAGCATGTGTACTCTATCTAATAAAATATTTTAATGTCGAAATTGACCAAACCAAAAAGAATTTATATGCAATTTAAGCAAACGATATAAGACCGCGTTATCTTCGAAACGGTACATTGCCGAGTGATGAAATTTTTTATTTCAACAGTTTTCTACCTCACCAATCTAATAAAACAACAATTGTATCGATCGGCCTAACGGTTTGTGATTTATATGCAAATTAAGCGAATTTGCAGCTTAATTTTGTTTGTGAAGTTAGCCCGCACTTTTTCTAGAATGAAAAACTGAGTTTGCAGTTCGATAGGAATTCGTTTGTAGTTGTTTCGTTGTTTGTAGTGAAATTTTTTTCGTTTGTAGTTCAACCGTTAGAAAGTTAGAACCATTTCAAAAAAAAAAAAATTTCAATCCCTTAAAACCTTGTTATCTCCGAAACCGTGGCAAGCAGAGCGATGAAATTTTCTATGTCGAAAGTGTTTGCCATTACTAATCTAATAGAATTCAAATTATATCAATCGGCCTAACGGTTTATGATTTATTTGAAATTTAAGCAAAATTTGGGCTTCTAAATTAAGGTCCCCATAACTCAAAAACTGTTGAACTACAAACGATGAAACTTTGCATTTCTATTCTCTGAACCCTTCTCTACCTATGATATCAAATAGAAGACAGCGCGCATTACTGGACACTGTTTATTCGCAATTTAAGGAGAGCCTATAATGGTTTTAAACCGATTCGATATTTTGCATTGCAGTGCAGTGGAAATTAATTTTTTAAGACTTTGTTAGAAGGGGGTGGGTTGTTGTATTAGAAAAAAAAATCGTATTTGACCCTTCATAGCTCATTAGCAATGGAAATATAGGATCGCAAGGAAGCGTCCTTGGTCCGCTTCTCTATTTGTTATATACTCGCGATATGCCAAGGGATGTTGGATGTTGGCACTACGTTCGCCGACGACACAGCTATCCTAGCAGTAGGTAATAACCAATCGAAGAGGCGACTTCAAAACTGCAAGCCGCAGTGAATAAGGTAAATGAATGGACAAGGATCTGGCGGATCGCCCTGTGAATTTCACTTATAAGGAAACTAATGACTTGCCAATTTTTCTAAAATTGGCCCGAATACCCTTTGCAAACGAGGCCAAATACCTGGGAATGACACTCGACGCAAAGCTGAAAAGGAATTCGCACGTAAAAATGAAACGAAAATTAATTCGATATTAAATATAAAGAAATGTACTGGTACTCGGAAAACATTCCCAGCTCAGTACTGAGAACAAACTGCTTTTATACAAGCAAGTGCTAAAGCCGGTGTGGACCTACGGTATACAACTTTGGGCTTGTACCAAGAAAACAAATGCCAATATTCTACAAACTTTTCAAAATAAAGTGCTTAGAGAAATTGTACAAGCACCATGGTATATTAAACGACGATATCCATAGGGATCTCGGAATTCCAACAATCGAAGCTGAAACTAGAAGCTTCGCGAGAAAGCATATAAACCGACTAATCGGACATATGAACAATACAGTCCGACAAATCTTGGACGAGAGCAATTTATTGGGCCGACTACAAAGAAGGAAACCGTTCGACTTGGCAAGATAAGATTAACCGCGTCTAATTTGCGGAACACGCAGGATCTTTCATTGGAAAGTAACCTGTCAAAAGTTGTTATTTAATGAAGGGTGGTGATTTTAGTCAGTAAGAATCTGACACTACTATGAGAACGCGCTTGCTATTCTCATTGGAAGATTTTCACCTACCCTCGGATACCAAAAAAAATACCAGGTTGAATTTATAAAGCTATAGATTGGTACAGTCATGTAGAAGTTATTAATTTATCTGATCAGGAACAAAAGGTCTTTTTGGAACAACCACTAAAGGTAGAAGCATATAGGAGTTGTAATGAAGCACACAATATGAACATAAGTTACGATTCAGATCAAATTCGACCAATGACACAAAATAAAAAATTATGGATTCACTTAGAACTGACCATTTAAACAAAGAGGAAACAAAAGCCCTCTGGAAAATCACCACACATTTTAATGATACCTTTTTTAAAAAAGGCGATATTCTCTCTTTTACAAATAAAATCAAACATCGCATAAAGACTAATGACGATTTGCCGATATACCTACACTAAGTCGTATAGATACCCAGAAGTCCACAAAGCAGAGATCAAATCTCAAATAAGTGAACTGCTTAGGCAAGGAATCATTAGACCAAGCTATACCCCATGGAGCAGTCCGATATGTATGCTCCCAAAAAGATGGATGCCTCCAACAAGCAAAAATGGCGGTTAGTAGTGGATTACCGGAAGCTTAATTAAAAAACAGTTGGGGATCGGTATCTGCTTCCTAACATTACGGATATTTTGGACAAGCTAGGTAGATCGATGTATTTTACCACCCTTGATTTGGCACCTGGATTTCACGAAATCGAAATCGATCCTAGGGACATAAATAAGACCGCATATACAATTGATAACGGCCACTACGAGTTTATTCGAATGCCTTTTGGGTTGAGAAATGCTCCGTCCACTTTCCAAAGGGTAATGGACAATATTTTGAGCGACTTGCAGGGAAAAATATGTCTCGTATATATGGACGATATAATCGTGTTCTCTACTTCCCTTCAAGAACACACCGAAAATTTATATAAAGTTTTTGCAAAATTAAGAGAGGCAAATCTTAAAGTCCAGTTGGATAAATCTGAATTTTTTCGTAAAGAGGTAACATTTCTTGGTCATGTTTCGACATCACAAGGTGTAAAACCAAACCCAAACAAAATTGATTCAATAAAGAAATTTTCCATACCCCGCACTACGAAACAGATAAAATAATTTCTTGGATTGCTGGGTTATTATAGGAGGTTTTTCCAAGATTTCGCAAGAATAACTAAGCCGCTAACTGAATGTCTAAAGAAGGGTAGGCAAATTGAATTGGACGAAAAATATTTGAGTTGCTTCGAACGCTGCAAAGACACATTAAGCAATGACCCACTTTTACAATACCCCGATTTTTCACGAGCGTTTAATTTGACAACAGACGCCAGCAATTTTGCAATAGGAGCTGTTTTGAGTCAGGGACCTATTGGAGCTGATAAGCCTGTGTCATATGCGTCCCACACGTTATCAGACACCGAAACTAAATACAGTTCCATCGAAAAGGAGCTCCTTGCAATCGTTTGGGCAACAAAACATTTTCGTCCATACCTCTACGGACGTAAGTATACAAGTTGATATCTTCCAAGCACTTATTACGGATCTATTTTACAGACATGTTCCACTTAGGACCAAACAAGTTAAAAACGTTTTGAGTCCTTGGTTTACCCCAGATATATCAGATCTTCAAATCAAACGTAACATGGCCTATCAGAGGTGGAAGCGCTATAAAATTCCCGATTTTTATAACGATTTTCGTGTTCTACGAAACCAAGTAAATATAAAAATAAGGCGTGAAAAGCAACAGTTTTATTCGCATTACTTTAATAGTCGCAGTGGCTTAGTGGTTAGTGTGTTGGACTACTAAGGGAGGGGTCCAGGTTCGAATCCCGCAAAAACCAAAATTCCAACTCAGGGTTTTTTTCACTGCGCCACCTCTCGCGAACGTCTGACAAACATCCGAGAGTATAACTGTCATGAAAGAGCTTCTCAATCGGCCCGTTTGGAACCGGCATAACATTGTAGATCCCTTCCATTCGTTCCAAAAATTAAAAACTCACACAAAACGAATGGTTGCGAGAAGCTAGGCCCTGGGTCCCTACAGACCTGTTGCGCCAACTATTATTATTATTATTACTTTAACAGAAAACTTCCATTACAGACTTTGTGGCGCAATCCGCGTGATATAGGTATGGGCCGTAAAAGCAATTTAGAACCATGCCATGTTGATGTGGTTAAACTCAATGAAGAATTTGTTGAAAGACCAATGACATCTAATGAAAGTATTCAACTGAGTGTATCGAGACCTAGAAATACTTTTAATTTTTGTAGAGTAGACCAAACCGATGTTGTTAAAGCAATTTTAAGTGTAAAATCTAAAGCCGTTGGCCTTGATGAAATACACCCAAATTTTATAAAAATGATCTTACCTTACATCCTTCCCATTTTAACACATATTTGCAACACCGTTATATTAACATCCTCTTTCCCAAGTACTTGGTAAATCGCAAAAGTTATTCCCATTCTGAAAAAAAAAAAATGGAATCAGCAATCTCTCCACCAGTATACAGGCCCATTTCTATACTCTCATTTCTTTCAAAGGTTATGGAGAAGTTGATCCACCTTCAAATGTCAACATTTTTTCAGTACAATAAGCTTCTTTGTCAGAACCAATCTGGCTTTAGGCAGAATAATAGTTGCATATCTGCAATTTTAAAAGTAACAGACGATCCAAGAGTCGCAATGGATAATGACATGGTATCATTTCTAGTCCTGCTGGATTTCTCTAAGGCTTTCGATACGATAAATCGCACTCAACTTGTTTTCAAACTAAAAGAGTTTTTCAATTTTTCGTCATCTGCCGCATCATTAATAAACTCTTACCTATCCGAAAGAAAACAAGCTGTTGTTGCAAATAATTGCATCTCCAATTTTAAAGAAACCTTTACTGGTGTTACTCAAGGATCCATTTTGGGACCACTATTATTTACCATATTCATAAATGATCTTCCAATCTCAATTAAGGAGTCTTATTTCCATATGTATGCAGATGACGTTCAGCTGTATAAAAATTGTAAGCTGGGTCTAGTTGAGGATGCAGTTCACAATCTTAACGAAGATTTAAAAAACCTTCTTATTTGGTCTGACAGAAACTGTCTAAGACTAAATCCAAATAAATCTAAATGTCTAGTTGTTTACAAAAATGAACTAGACTTAAGTAGCTTTCCAGTTGTGAACCTCGGGAACGTATCTATTGAATATATAAAGAAAAGTAAAAAGCTCGGCATTATTTTTAACGCAAAATTGCAATGGAATGACCACATCAATATGACTATTGGAAGGATACTATTGCCTTAGAAACTTGTCGATGTCCCGACATTACACATCGGTAAAAACAAAAATTATGTTAGTAAAGACTTACATAATTCCATTATTTACATATGGATGTGAGATTTTTTGTAATTGCAGCGCGGAAGCAAAAATATGGCTTTTAACAATGTTGTACGTTACGTCTATAATTTAAGGCGATATGATCATGTGTCAATGTATGCTAAGAACATTCTTGGGTGTACTTTAAATGTATACCTTGAATATTGCATACTTATGTGTATTCACAAAATCATCGTAAGCAAACAACCCTCTTATTTGTGTCAAAAATTGACTTTCTGTAACTCGTCACGATCTATTAGTCTTAGTCCACCTCGTTTTACTTGTCTTACTACAAAAAGGCAATTCTTCGTTCATGCTGTTCGTCTGTGGAATCGTCTACAGCTCGGCGTAAGGAGACTATGTTATCGGGATGGTTTTGGTAATGTTCTTTTCTCGTTTCTGGCTGACAATCACGTGTAAGGTATTTTTTTTTTCGTTTTAATTTTGTATTCTTCTTGTTTAACATTTAGCATTTATTTATTCATGCTTTATTTAGGTACTTATTTATTTATTTATAATTAATTAAAACCTCCGTCTAATTGTCATTTTATTTATTTTTTTTATACCACCTTGATACCTAACCAACTGCTATTTCGCTTTTACTCCTGAAAGATTATGTTTTTATAATTTATTGTGAAAGCTGTTAATGAAACCAATAAACTAAACTAAGTTCCATTTGGTAACTGACCATAAGCCTCTTACTTGGCTATTTTCCCTAAAAGATATCAATTCAAAATTAATAAGGTGGCGACTTAAACTTGAAGAATTTCGGCCTTACCAATAATCAACTTTAGTCTGGCACTTTACGAAAAGACTCCACACTTTCCAAAATCCCTTTACCAATAAACAAATATAGTTGCCAGACTATCGCTAACTGTAGGGTTAAATGTTAGTGTTGAGAAAGCCATGTTTATCTCGGACATTAGCTAAATAAATCCTCCCTTATGTCATTTTGAAGAGAAGTGTTGCCCAACCATCCAAAATCACGGTATTAAATTTCGTAATAGGATAGAATTTAGTACGATTTTGTTCAGCCTGAGCGTTTACAAACATTAATTAACTAGCAGGTGCCCGCAACTTCGTATGCGGCGTGAGACTGTGTAATTTCCAATAAAAGAGATAATAATAGTTAAGTTTCAATACATGAGATAGTTATATTTTTTATGATAACTTTTTTACAAAGCTTCTTGAAATACAATATTTGAGGTTCTGTTGCCTGGAGCATACACGTATGCATGTTTACTTTCGCTGACTCGGGAAGGAGACCCGTATAATCGACCGTGAGAGAAACAGTCGTTGCTGAGGGTTACACCCGCAGTGCACAACGTCACAGGCCTAAGTCATACCAGCAAATTCGCCATAATTAATTTCTTTGGTGTAATAAAATCCACTTCTGATTTAATTTACCACGGAGTATGTGTTTCTTTGTAACGATGGGGTCTGATATTTTTCATCCGTTTTCTATGATCTAACTCGTCTCATCTTTTAGATCTTGTTGAGCTTCGAGAAAGATTTCACCGTTTCCTCGACGACATATTTGTTTAAAATTAACAGTCTAACTAAAACAAAGCGGTGAACATTGTCAATGTGAAAAAAAAACATCAGGCACTCCGGGAGTACCGACAGAAGTTATTACTTGAACAATTACGTGTGTATTTTTCGAATCGTCAGGAGATATTTTATTGTGCAGGAAATACTTAAAACTGTTTTGGGAGTAAAAAGAGCGAACAAAAACATCGACAACAGCGCCACCTATAGGGTCCAGAACTATCCTATCTTTCTAGCTGCATCCAACCATGCTCACATTCAAAGTTTCATTGAGATCGGTTGAGTTTCTCAAAAAAGTCGACAACAGCGCCACCTATCGGGTTCAAAACTATCCTATCTCTCTAGCTGCATCCAACCATGCTCACATTCAAAGTTTCGTTGAGGTCGGTTGAGTTTCTCAGAAAACGGACTCGGCGCCACCTATCGGGTCCAAAACTATCCTATCTTTCTAGCTGAATACAACCATGCATACAAACAAAGTTTCATTGAGATTGGTTGAGTGTCTCAAAAAAATCGACAACAGCGCCACCTATCGGGTCCAAAACTATCCTATCTTTCTAGCTGCATACAACCATGGACACAAACAAAGTTTCATTGAGATCGGTTGCGTTTCTCCAAAAAATCGGCACCAGCGCCACCTATCGGGTCCAAAACTATCCTATCTTTCTAGCTGCATCCAACCATGCTCACATTCAAAGTTTCATTGAGGTCGGTTGAGTTTCTAAAAAAAGTCAACAACAGGGCCACCTATCAGGTCCAAAACTATCCTATATTTCTAGCTGCATCCAACCATGCACACATACAAATTTTCAATTCACCTATATCGTCTTAATTCTTCAATTCTTTACTGTAGGTATCACCGTAGGTACTATATAAACCATTAAACCAAAAAACTTGAACTCAATTTCAATATACACCACCATATGTATGTCCACCTGCGCATTTCCTCAGAAACATTATTGTCGCTGTTGATTACATACACATTCACATTCACGTCGCATACTTCTCTATCTCTTTCGTTTCACTTAATTCGGAGAAAACACCACGCAGTTTTTTTTTCATATGAACGTGCTTGTGCGATGTGCGCCACCCAACCACCCCAAAGCAGAACGACGATCAAGAACCGCGGCTGCTGATAAAGTTCGATTTGAGAAAATAAATTTATTTTTTTCGTGTTAGATTTTAGGTTGTAGCTCAGCTTCTAGAGGACGTAGAAAGCTGATTGATGGCTTGAAATAACTATGAAAGTGTTGGCTCTCCTAAGTATTTTATTTTGTTAGCATTGATTACGAATTGTTTGAGTAATAGCGAGTTAAAGGCAGTAAAGTAAGGAAAAAAAAAACACATTTTGGTCAAAAACGCTCCCAAAAATAGACTTGTCAATGAAAGGAATATCCTATGACCTTCTCAGAATCTTAACTAACATTTCAAAAAAAGTTTCATTAAAATCTGTGCAGTATTTCCTGAGATTAGCGCGTTCAAACGAAAAAATTCTCCAGCTTTATAATATTGACTAGCTGGTGCCCGCAACTTCGTACGCGGCGTGAGACTGTGTAATTTCCAATAAAAGAGATAATAATAGTTAAGTTTCAATACATGAGATAGTTATATTTTTTATCATAACTTTTTTACAAACTTCTTGAAATACAATATTTGAGGTTCTGTTGCCTAGAGCATACACGTATGCATGTTTACTTTCGCTGACTCGGGAAGGAGACACCTATAATCGACCGTGCGAGAAACAGTCGTTGGTGAGGTCTACACCCGCTGTGCACAACGTCACAGGCCTGAGTCAAACAACCGATACCAACAAATTCGGCATAATTAATTTCCAAAAATCCACTTCTGATTTAATTTACTCACGGGGTATATGTGTTTCTTTGTAACGATGGGGTCCGACATTTTTCATCCGTTTTCTGTGATCTAACTCGTCTCATATTTCTAGACCTTGTTGAGCTTCGAGAAAGATTTGCCCGTTTTCTCGACGGCATATTTGTTTCAAATCAACACTCTAGCTAAAACAAAGCGGTGAACATTAGCCGTGTTTTTTTGAGCTTCTACGCTATACTTGACACTTCGAGACCCGCAATAGTTGTTGTAATTGCGTGCTGAAAATCCCACTTTACTTTGCTGTGATCGAAGGTTAAAAAAAAACAGGCCTATTGTCAATGTGAAACAATAAATCAAACAAATCTATTAGGTAATCAAATGCATAAAGCTACTGAGTAGACGTGTTCTTTTTGGCGGCAATTTCATTCGTAATTTTACAACCCTAAAACACCTCAAAACGTTTCGTAATTGTATTGAAAGTTTACGGATCGTGGCTACCATTCTGGATTGTGTGAAATTGTTTAAAGAAATTGTCTAAAGAATTGTCTAAAGAATTGAATAAAAGTTTTCATATAAGTGGCTAAATATTTTTGTTCGTGACTGAGCGTTATATAAAGTTCCAAAATAAACGTTAAACTCATACATAATCTATATGTCCGGGAGCGGTAAACGAACCAGAGCGAATACCTCTCTGGAAACTGAGCAAAACTCACCTCAAGCTCCCGCTCAGAAATACGCGGTCGCCGTCGCAGTTGACGATAGCAAAATGTGGGAGAAAATGGACGAGAAACTGTCAAAACAGAGTGAGTTTATCATTTCTCTTCTTTCTGCCAAAATTGAAAAATCAGAGCAAAAGTTATCTAAAGACATCGAAACTCAAATAGCCGACATAAATATAAACCTTACTGATATAAAAAAACGCGTCACACAACTTGAAAGTACACATTTAACCACGAATATGGATATAGAAAAATTAGAAACCGATGTAAACAAACTAAACTTGTCGATGGATGCAATGGAAACAGAACTCACAGTTACAAAACATAAATTGTCAACCACCACTACACAACTCAATGACGTCCAAACCGATCTTACTAGTGCAACAACACAAATTCGGGCAATGGAATTGACACAGGAGTCACAAAACAACAAAAATATTGCATCGGATGCTGTTCTTTATGGCATTCCACACATACAAGATGAGAATTTAAAATCGTATTTCAACCATTTATGCCACACTCTCAAAATTACACCACCAATGATCAAAAGTATTTTTCGCACTCGCCCGGTAAACAAATCCACTAAAAGTTCCGCCATTCTTATCAAATTTCAATCGCCGTATGACAAAAATTATGTTTTGAAATCGATAACTAAATACCGCAGGGATTCGAACAAAAAGCTACTTTGTCTGCGCGACGTTGGATTAAATCAACTATCTGATCAAGAAAATCCTATCTTTCCCCGTGAGTGTTTGACAAAAAAAAAATCATTTGTTGCTACAGAACGCGCTTCGTTTTAAAAAAGCAAAACAATTGTCATCAGTCTACACGATGCGTGGATTTGTTTACATAAAACGTCACTCTGATGAGAATGCCCATATGATCGAGACCACTGAAGACTTGAATGGAATTGCCAGGCCTACGCACACGTTAACTAAATAATAAAGAGCTCCTCAAACTTTTTTCCTTTCTTTTGTTTTTATTCTTTCTATTATTTTTGTTTAATTATTTTTGTTTAAATTTGTATATTGTTTTTCATTTCAATATCATTTTAAATATTTCAACATAGTTTTACCTACTATGTACATATTTTGCTTTGAGTATAATACATTATTTGTTACTAGAAATGGATTTCGAAGTTTTAAGTGATGGTACCAGTTATGGGTCTAATGGAGAGATTCTGCGTTCAATGGTTAACATATTAACTAAACAAAGAAACGGTCTTAAAATTTTTCATATAAATGCACAAAGCTTGTTGCCCAAAATTGATGAGTTTAGGTGTATATTTGAGGGATCCAAGGTCGATGTTGTCTGTGTTTCTGAAACGTGGTTTAGCAATAATCAAAAAGACAAAGTAATTGGTTTAAGTGGATATAGACCATTCCGTGGAGATAGACAGGGAAGAATAGGTGGAGGTGTAGCTATATATGTAGGGGAGACTGGGTACGGTTGAAACAAATTTGGTTCTATCGCCCATAGCACTAGCATTAATAAGACCAGCCATAACAGAGTTAGGTGAAATCAAAGATCAATATTTTTTCTATTAATGCACAGTGTTCTTTTGAGTTCAAGTGGGCTTTTTAAGCATATACATAATCGCTTTTTATAAAAAAAAAGTCAATTTGTTTCAACTGTCCCCATACCAGGGGCGGTTGAAACATTGAATGGGGTCAATTGAAACAGGTTTAAATAAACAAAAAATCATGCATTGCAACGTTTTTTATTTCACACTTGAACAACATAATTAATTAAAAAAAAAAATAAAAAAGAGTTCAACATACAATAACTAACAGAAAATAAATAAAAACTAAAAACTTTCTTCATTAAATTAAGTTAAACATAGTTAATAAATTAAAGGAACTTGTTACTTCAGTCTTGATTATAAAAATAAAATTTAGGTGTCCGAGTAATCTGAGTCGCATTTGTGGTGCCCTGGTGTTCTCCTTCAGACGCATCTCGCGTTCGAATGTGTCTTAACAGAGAGCTGTAATTTATTCCGTGGTTCTCTGCTGCATTGCGCAATGAACTGATGCCTGCCTTCACCTCGTCATAAGCCGCTTTGTAGGCTGACAAGTCCACATTTCCCCTTGTTGTTTTCCTTAAGGCAAGATTAGACTGTATGCCAAGTTTTCATAAAATGCCAATTTCTGACAATTCTCCTGTCAAAATATGGTCATACAGTGTAATGGGCATATCTCATATGCTCTAATGACCTGAATGCCACATATGACCAGTCTGATTTTGACAGATGAAAATGCCCAAATAGCATATAGTGTAATGGGACAATAAGCACGAATGCCAGCATAAAGTATTGCACTTTCTTGAAATTTCGTTATGGCATTGCTGGCATTTTTGATGGAACAAGTATTATTTTGTTGTCATCGGTGTTTGATGAGTTCGTAGGATTGGGATTTGTTTTCATTTTCTTTCTCTTTTTTGTGGATTAGTGAATCTGTCATTTGCGGAAATTATTTAATTGTATTTTCTTTGTAATTTTTTTTAAGTTTAATTAGTGGTCTTGTTCTTGTCCCTAATTGTGGTTGTGTATATACTTTTTATCTGTTGTGAAATTTTGTTTGTGTAGAAATTGTTTGCTTTCTATTGTTTTTGCAAATTCAACTTTTTTGATTTGTTTTTCTCTACAGCATTACCCTTCTAAAATAATTGGTAACAAATAACAAATGCCTTAAATGACCATCGAGGCAAATATGACCATATTGGTAATTTCGGTCACATGAGAGTTTTGATAATTGTGACGTTTTGTTCATTTGACAGCTAATGTGGTCATTTGCCGTTTGGCTTTCATATGCATAATTGGCATGCAGTCTAATCTCAGCTTAATACCTCCTCGGGGCATCTACAAAACACGAAAAAAATGTAAGCACATTGTTTCAACCGTCCCCATAAAAAATGTTTCAACTGTCCCCAGCCACTTTTCTAACAAAAAAGAGTTGCAAAACAACATAAGCAATACGGTAACATTCCTGCATATGACTTTATTATATTCTACACTCTTTTCTGCATACACAACTATAACACTCAACACTCTCGCTTGAAAAGTACTCACACAACAAAGAAAAATAAAAAAACAAAAAAACTTACTTTTGCTACTCAAAAAAATGAAGAGCTCACTGTCCGCAACTAAGCAACACGACAATCTAAGTAGGGCTGAATATCGTAAATATACTGGTTTATGCTTAATTTTCTCTCAATACTCATACACATTGCGCAAACGGCTTCTGAGATATTTGAGTTGTGTCAACCGTCCTTTGTTTCAACCGTACCCAGTCTCCCCTACGAGAAGGTATTAAATGCAGACATAAATACAAATCAGGCGCTGATAGCGCTATTGATTTTGTGTTCGTGGATCTTGTAAGTGGCGACGATAATTTACTTATCGGAACAGTATATAGACCAAATAAAAACATCAGCCTATCTCCCTTTTTCGTTTTGATGGAGGAAATATCCGTTCAGTCATCCAAAGTACTTATAACCGGAGACTTAAATAGTAACCTTCTGCTTAAAAGAAATTTAGTTGACGGCATGGGAACTTTTAACCTTTTTCCAGTTAATACTACTGTTCCAACTCATTTTTCTGAAGACTCGAGAACGCTTTTGGATGTGTTTTTTGTAAGCGACCTTAGTAAGGTACTTTTTAAAGATCAGCTTTCAGCCCCAGGTTTTTCGAAGCATGATCTTATTTACATGACATTTGATTTTAATATTCAGTGTTTGGATATTACGTCAGTTTTTTGTAAATGTCACTCGGTTATGGAACTCTCTACCGCGTAATATTAAGCGAATAAGGGATATCGGGTGTTTTAAAAAAGAACTAGCGACACATTTATCGTTCTATTAAAAATAATGGGGTTTTGTTGTGTTTTGTTTCCCTTGTTTTATACTCGTACGTTGTGTTGAACCAAAGCAGAATATTTGTTTATCTAAATTAATATAATGGAGTTAACGCAAATATGTATATAAATGTTTGTTTTCTTTCAATTTCTTTTTATATAAATGAAATGTTAATTAAGAATATAGAGAAATGAATTTTTAAAACTATTTGTTAAGCTTAATAAAACGTATTTGAATTTTTTGTCTTTTTGTAAGTAGCTTAAAATTCTTCTAAAACAGAAGTTTGTATTAGTTTATTAGATATTGTATCTTAAAATGCAAACCTGCAAATATATAAATAAATTAAATTAAAAATTAAACGTGCTTGTGCGATGTGCGCCACCCAACCACCCCAAAGCAGAACGACGATCAAGAACCTCGGCTGCTGATAAAGTTCGATTTGAGAAAATAAATTAATTTTTTTCGTGTTAGATTTTAGGTTGTAGCTCAGCTTCTAGAGGACGTAGAAAGCTGATTGATTTGTTTTACTTCTAAACACGTGAAGCATATATTTTTATCTGTGGATCTCTAATGAGACAATGGTTGGTGTGAAAAGTTTCACTTCGCGGAAAATATAGTTATAAAAATAGAATTATGAGCACTCAGCAAAATACATGCAAAATAACAAGTTTATTATCTTCTGGAGGGGTAACATCCTAACAGGTAGTACGAGAATATGTGTGCATAAAAATGTGCGTTTTATATTTTTCAGTTCGAATTTCAACTTTCGTCGTTTTCTAAATTTCCCGAATTCAGTAATATATAACCCATACAATTTTTTATAGGTTAAATTGTATTCGTTTTCAAACCCGGAAGCGATAAAATTCTTACACGCTTCCTACGTGCGATTGTTATTTATTCTGAAACTAGCTGGCCCGGCGAACTTAGTTTCGCCCCAATTCGTTAATGTAATGAAAATAATAATTCCGAGCATGCACATTGCACATGCCTCTTTATGCAATTCGCTCAATTCATGAGCTTAAAAAGAAAAGAAAAAGAACAAAGTTCGATCCTTAAGTCCACTTTTGCTCTAAATTAACAAAAATCAACTTCTGCTAGCTATTGTGACTGAATTTTGTTGTTTCACTTGAGGCGAACTTCAAGTTGTTGATGATGTCAATTAAATAAAAAAAAATTGTTACGATTTAACAGAAAAAGCAAGAGGAAATTCGAAAAAACGATCGTGACAAATGAGACTTTATATTTGACTTAGTCAGTGATGTTGATTTCAATACTTGAGGAATAGTTTTTAGAAAATAGGAATCATTTTTTTGTGAACTGTTTGAACTGTTTTACAATCAATTTTTTGTGAATTCCTTTTTTAGAATCAATTCACACAAATACATTTTGAAGTTGGTAAATCTGGTACATTCTTTAATCAAAGTCGCATTAAAAATGTTAATTTACAACTGTGCGTCGTGCTTATTTTCCAATAACCTACTTGACTTACTCACCAAATCAAAACTTTGGATTATAGAGATAAAAAAAATAGAATTGCCTATCAATCGACCAACATTCTGATATCAATTTCTTGAATCACCTTGTAGGTTAGTTGAAGTTCCTTTGTAAGATATGCAATTTTTATCATTTTTTACCAAAAAGGCATGATATTTCGAAAAAGGCATAATTTTTTAAGGGTTCAGACATGAAAACTTAGATCCGGCTTTGCATCACTGGCGGTGACTCCAATCTAACTATTTCTCAACTTAAAGTCAAATTTAATGCTTTATTTCTTCTAATTTAGACTAAAAGTTAATTTGTTGCCAAAAGTCGCGTCTAAAAGGGCCAATAGAAATAACTGAAGTATATCAATATCGATGTGTGTCAATCAAACCGCAATGATTGACGTGCCACCTATCGGGTCCAAAAGTATCCTATCCTTCAAACTGGAACCAACCATACGCAACAACAAATTTACATGGAAATCGCCTGAGTGGCTTTGGAGATCGAAAACTTTACCTATTGGGTCTAAAAGAATATTATCTTTAAAGTCTTGCTAAACTTTTAATACGTGAAACGAACAAAACCAAGAAGTTTCATGAAAATTGGCCCTTCAGTTATCGAGATATAAAATCATCGAGTTACACACAGAAGGAATTATATTTATAATAAATAAATTAATGTTATTAAGGGTATTCACTTAATCTCATAATTTTATGCAGTTCGTAAATTTATAAATTTCTGCTGTGCTTTAAGTGAACACCCCTCTCGTAAATGTCATTGCGTAATTCGCTGCAAATAACGACAAAGCAATAGATTAACCATCTATTTCAAAAAAATTTTTCCGTCATTGCTGCAACTCTGAAAACATGAAAAGCAATTCACACAACCGCTTGTCACAGTTTGACATTTGTAAATTTGCTAACCTTCCGCAGTCGATTTCCGAGCCTAATTGGTCGCGGAAAATTATGAGGCCTGCGTAAACTTTTCTCCATACAAATTCTGACAGTTCATTTACGACGTGGTCAATTTTTGCAGTTTAGGGAGTTTATGAGGGTTTTACGCGTTTAAGTGAATACCCTTATCGTATTATTATATTTTAGAAGTTAATTGAATTTCAGTTAAAAACGAAACGTGTGGCTACAGCGCCACCTGTTAAGAATTTTATGATTTTTTATAACCATCTCTGATTCAAGACGAACAAAACTAACGCACATATCTATTTCCTTCTACATTTAGAGACACAGGAATCTCAATTTTGACTTCGGTGAAAGGGTTGTAGGGTCAACAAAGCAAGGCAGGCATGCTTGTTTAAGCCTGTGCTTAGCTCGTCGGTGGAGTGGGATCTTCTGCTTGGCTTGCGGACTACCGTACTTTTACATGCCTGAATTTTGATGCGAACATTTTCGAATTTGCTGGTTTTAAAGGGATAGGAAGAAAATAGGGAAAGGATTAACTCTAAAAGAAATATTTGCTACTTTAATAGCTAAGAAGAAAACTAACCAAATCTATCAACTTGGTTGGTAAGCCTTCTCCCTTCTGTGTCCACACCAGTACCGAAGGTGTTATGGTACCTTTGAGCTGCCCTCCCCATAACCCTACACACGAATGAGCAGAGTATCATGTACGTGAACACTCAAACCGCTCAACTACTCCTGTTGCCTGCCATCATTGTCCTCGTCATCTCAATCACACATACATTTCAACTTACTCACACATCCTAATGCAAGGATCCTGAAAATACTTGACAAAAAAAATGATGGATTGCAACACCATCATACATATCAACGTATCTACTCCATTTCAAAAAGTCACTTAATGTAACATAGTAAACTACTTATTAGGTATATTTAAGAAAAAAAAATTCAAATGTTGACAACAACAATTTGCTTAGAAAATAATTAAAATATTTGACAACAACAATTGCTTTTAAAATTTAAAATATTTTTTATTTGTTTTGGAAGTTTCACTACTCGATTTTTATCCAGTTTATTTTATTTTTCAAAGTGCTTTTCCCCATGAAAATCGAAATGTGTGCCTGCAACGCCACCTGTTGAGAATTTTCCGACTTTTCTTTTTTCGTAAACCATTCCTGATTCAAGACGAACAAAATGAAACAAAAATCATTCAAATCGGTTTAGCAGTTCTCGAGCCTTTACCCGACTAACACACAGCGATTGATTTTTATATAATAGATAGATGAATGGCCCAGCTGTTATTTCTATTTTCAAAAATATTCACTTGCTAACGACGCAATTGTCTTATAAGTCGTCAGCCTACGAATAAATGAAACCGTTCAAATAAACTGTGGTCCGTTTATTGAATAATTTGAAAGAGATGTTATTACGACACAAATGCACTCATAAAGAAATCGCGAGGTAGTATTAGAAAACAATGGAAAGCGTACCATAAAAGTACTGAAAATTGTGTCCGATCGAACGATAGGGCATTACTGATTTGCATGTGATATTTGACAGATCAGCGGATATTTTGTGAATTTCCTATTTTGTGTTTTGTTTTTTGCTTATAATAAGCCTCAAAGAGCATTGGAAAGATATGTGTTGGGCAAATTTAATTGCAATTTATGTATTCCTTCTTTTAGAATAAAATCCTCGTTGTGAAAGAGACCATTGACCTTGTTTTTCAGGAAAACAAATTATGAAATTTGAATTCTGCAATGACAACAAATGTAATAGATTCTAAGAAAGTTGTCGGACTAGTAAATGTGGAGGTCTAATTGTACATTTTTACTAAAGCTGACATCTAACTAGTTGTCGACATTAGTGATTGATTATTGGTAAGGCCGTTTGACTTTGAAATTCATTATAAGAAAGTATAGATACTAACGCCGACGCATTGAGCCGAATAGAAGTACATGTTAATGAATCTCTGCAGAATAACGTCACTGACATAGAAGAACGATCTATCTATCCGCTGTTCACTCTGCTTCGGAGAATCTCGATGAAGGAATACCTATTTCAGAACAGAAAATAAATTTGGCGAGCAACTCATTCTTGAAAAAAACCATTCCACAAAGAACCCCCAAATGATTTTCAAAATACTTTTTCAGACTAAACGTTGAAGGATTTTTAGGCAACCAAACGTATACAACGAACAGATAATTACATCTATTTTTAAAGAGTACCTAGCACCAAAAAAACTTACCGCGGTATATGCAGACGAAGATACTTTTAAGATAGTCGAAACAGTATATTCAAAATTGTTTTCTAGCAACAGAATATTTAAGGTAATTCGTTGTAAAGAAAAATTAACAGACGTACCTGGCAATGACAATCAAGACGAAATAATAAATGAGTATCATATTAGGTCAAATCATAGAGGAATAAACGTAAGAATTCAACACCTGCGTCGAACTTACTATTTTCCTCATATTTCAAAAAACCTTTCCAAAATAATTTTTTGATTTTTTATAGCTAATTATTGCATGAATTCATCAGAAAAAGACAGTTAGGTAGAAGAAAACAATTTTTTTTAGTATGTAATTTTTTCAAATTTATCTAACAATTTAAAAAAAAAATACAAAAAATATCAGAAAATGAAGATTTAAAATTTTATGGAAAGTAGGAAAAAGGTAAGAATATATTACCTTTGTAAAAAAAAAATATTTGATATAAATAAATAATAAATAATAACAAACATATTTCATCGCAATAATACATCTGATACGAACTCCGTTTCATCGACTTCTGGTTCTTTTAAGAACATTAAAACTTCAGAAGGATACGATTTAAAGTTTTCAGGATAAAGTTACTAGTAATGTATGGATCAGAAGAAACCAACAGATTATGGAAAACATCCTCCATATTCTGTTGCCTTGAAAATTTTGATTGATTCTTTGTTTCGTGCTTCTTGGGCTTCCTCTCCAATTGGAAGAATAGCATCCGACACAATTTCAGGGCTATGTATTAAAATTTTGTGCACTGTTGTTGGCATATTGTACCACGGATACAAGTGCACAAACTTCATTGCCGTATCCATGCAGTACTCCTTAAATTCATTTATTTTTATCGGGTAGCCACTAGACATTGTTAGTAACACTATCCTAAAGCGATTAATAAATTAATAATGTCTTGATCTAAGTTGGTTATTTGCGATGAAGTGGCAGAGTCATCAAAAAATCGGCGAGCAGTGTTTCCATCATTTGTGCTGCCATAACCTGGGTTCGGTTTATCAACTAACAAGCCCATTTGAGTTCGGAATGCTTCCTGAATCCTTTTTTTGTTTTTCTCAACTTTTTTGTTATTTTCTTCACCACGTGCTTGCCATTGTCCTATCACCAATTTATAGGACACATGAATTAGACATTCAAAAAAGCGGATCCAAGCATGTAAGGATGATAACCCAAACCTCAGTTTAGACTCCTCAATTTGTTTGCTCAGAACTATATCCATTTTGTTAAAATCTTTTGAAGTAAGCCCACATAGATAGCACCTTTGTGTTGAAGAATTTTCTGTTATTGCATTGCAGACCTTTCCATCTATCATTGTCAGTAGCATTTTATGTTTAAGCGAAATATTTCCGTTTACAAGATTTTTAACGGTTTCAATACATGCTACTTCCCTTACCGTTATATCTGTTGTTTCGTGGACAAACTGAATTCGGATTGGTCTACAAAGTCTTGTTGATGATGGGCGAGGATTTTGCCATAAAATTATTTTGTTATTTGAACTAGGGTCACCTGATACTAATTGAACAGGAACAAAAGATGTTAAAAAAATATTAGCATCAGAAATGTTAGGGTCTGTGAAACGCTGCTTATATTCGCTCATACCTGAACTTCCATCGCAACCCCATTTAGAAATAAGGTGAAGATTACGCATTTCATTGCAATGTAAACAATCTATAACCTCTTTGATACCTTGAAACAAACGCTGAGCTGTGTGATCGAGCAAATTTTGTAGGGGCGATTCTGCAGCTGACTCAGTTATGTCCAAATTCTGAGGATATCACTTTTTTTTGCTTTCGTAACAGCTTCATAGCTAGGATAAATATTGATATTGTGCTCTTTGGCCGCATTCCTTATTATAATTATAGTTATTATATTAACTTTGCATCAACAAGTATTGATAAAGCCTCATCTGCAGTATATGGAATAATATCATTGTCAGCTTTTTTATAAGCTTTTTGGTACTTAGCCGCGCGTGTAGGAGTTGAAAAAGCTATATTTTTCATCACAATAGAAGAATCCAATTTTCCTTGTTCTCGAAATTGCATTTGAGCAGCATAGCACAACTCTTCGGGTTAAAATTCCGTACGCAACACTTCAGTTTTCTCCTCTTTGATCTCTCACTTAGTTGTACAAAATCAGTTTGTGGCCGTCCAACAGATCCATAGGCTTCGTCGTGGAAACGGAATTTCAAGCTCTAACCAGGCTTTGTTCTTGTTTTTAAAAGCTTGATAATTTCTTGAGGAAGCCAACCATCGACCTCTATATTCATAGACAAAATTAGTTAACATTTTCTTTGTTTCCTCTGAAGCATCAATGCAAGTCAATTTTTTTATTTTTTCTGCAAAAAAAAATATTTTTTCTTTAAGTTCATGAGATGGACAGCTTCTCAGGAAGTCAGTAAGCTGATTTCTTGACAAACAAATAAAATTTGACTGTGAACCTGTATCAAAAATGAGAGAAAAAAAAAATCGAGCTGTCTTGGGACGGCCGAAAGAAGCGAATCATTGGACGTAAAGTATTGGCCCGTGTTACGTGGCGGCCTATTTAAAATTCATTTTAATTTTTCATAGTGCCAGTTAGTTTAGATTACTCTCTCTGTTCCTCTTTCGCTCTCTACACACATATATTTAAGAATTTTTCGACTTTTCTTTTTTCCTAAACCATCCCTGAATCAAGACGAACAACACAAAACAAAAATCATCCAAATCGGTGGAGCCGTTCTAGAGTTTTCATCTTCCAAGTGCGCAATGGAGGGGGAAGTTAACGCTACGGTGACGATTTTTTTCGGTTTACTCCCCATCTTTTTGAACAATTTATATGCGTGACCCACCGACCGTCCGTAAAAAAGCTATATTCGCTTCAAACACGTATTGAGCCTAACTCTTTTTTTCAGCGTTTTTACAGTTTTACTTGACGATATTTTGCAAGATTGCAAAATATCGCATCTTCTTAAGGTGATTCCTTAATAAGCATAAATGTTAAGGTAAATTTCAAGCTATTTTACATAACCGGAATGCACCAAAAAACAAAACTTTTTTCTTAATGAAACAAAAAAGTACAATTTTTTTTTGTCTCAAAAGGTATTGCTTTGGGCACCTTCCAAATATAAGTAAAACTCAAAATTACATAATAACTTTGTATTTTAAACGTTCTACTTACTGCTAGCAACAGATTCCATAACAAAATTATTTTATTAAGTTCACACAGGAAATTGAAAAAAAAAAAAAAACAGCAAAGAATGTAAACCACTTATCAAACGCCAAAGTTGGTACTGCACGCGCTTCACAAAAGCTTTCAGATCAAAAATAGCGGGATAAATCATATTATATGCTCATATAATCTGTTAACAACTTGACATGAAAAAAAAAAACAATATAATGGATTTTTTTTTAAATAGTTTTGGCCAGGTTTTTTGGAAAATCCGCCTGTGTGGCGTCCTTTAGATACTCTTCACATAGACGTTTAAGCAATCCATAATCAGCAGATATTGACAGTTATAGATCGATTTTCTAAATTTGCATCAGCCTATATTTTGTCTGCTCGAAACAGTTTGAATATAATACAAGCGTTAAGAGAATTCTTTGCTCATCACGGTGCCCCCAAAAAAATTGTTTGCGGCTCTGGATCAGAGCTCAATTCAAATTTGTTTAAGGAATTTAAGGTGTAAACAATACCAAAACTCTACAGGTAATTCTCCAGTTGAAAGATTTCATTCAACACTTACGGAAATATATAGAGTTATATACAATAGGGATACAAAAAAACTGTGCGACTGTATCCAACAGTCCCGAAATATGTATGTGTAAACACCGTGCATGCGGTATGTGTGTGGCTTGATACACGTCATTGAGAAAAGAGGAAATTGTAATAACCGTATTCTATCCAAAGCTATCCTATCTTTCTAGCTGCATACAACCATGCACACATACAAAGTTTCATTGAGATCGGTTGAGTTTCTTAAAAAAATCGATAACAGCGCCACCTATCGGGTCCACAACCATCCTATCTTTCTAGCTGCATACAACCATGCACACATACAAAGTTTCATTGAGATCGGTTAAGTTTCTCAGAAAACGGACAACAGCGCCACCTATCGGGTCCAAAACTATCCTGTCTTTCTAGCTGCATACAACCATGCACACATACAAAGTTTCATTAAGATCGGTTGAGATTCTCAGAAAACGGACAACAGCGCCACCTATCGGGTCCAAAACTATCCTGTCTTTCTAGCTGCATACAACCATGCACACATACAAAGTTTCAATGAGATCGGTTGAGTTTCTCAGAAAACGGACAACAGCGCCATCTATCGGGTCCAAAACTATCCTATCTTTCTAGCTGCATACAACCATGCACACATACAAAGTTTCATTGAGATCGGTTGAGATTCTCAGAAAACGGACAACAGCGCCACCTATCGGGTCCAAAACTATCCTATATATCTAGCTGCATACAACCATGCACACATACAAAGTTTCAATGAGATCGGTTGAGTTTCTCAGAAAACGGACAACAGCGCCACCTATCGGGTCCAAAACTATCCTGTCTTTCTAGCTGCATACAACCATGCCCACATACAAAGTTTCATTGAGATCGGTTGAGTTTCTCAGAAAACGGACAACAGCGCCACCTATCGGGTCTAAAACTATCCTATCTTTCTAGCTGCATACAACCATGCCCACATACAAAGTTTCATTGAGATCGGTTGAGTTTCTCAGAAAACGGACAACAGCGCCACCTATCCGGTCGAAAACTATTTTATCTATCTAGCTGCATACAACCATGCACACATACAAAGTTTCATTGAGATTGGTTAAGTTTCTCAGAAACCGGACAACAGCGCCACCTATCGGGTCCAAAACTATCCTGTCTTTCTAGCTGCATACAACCATGCACACATACAAAGTTTCATTGAGATCGGTTGAGATTCTCAGAAAACGGACAACAGCGCCACCTATCGGGTCCAAAACTATCCTGTCTTTCTAGCTGTATACAACCATGCACACATACAAAGTTTCATTGAGATCGGTTGAGATTCTCAGAAAACGGACAACAGCGCCACCTATCGGGTCCAAAACTATCCTGTCTTTCTAGCTGCATACAACCATGCCCACATACAAAGTTTCATTGAGATTGGTTGAGTTTCTCAGAAAACGGACAACAGCGCCACCTATCGGGTCCAAAACTGTCCTATCTTTCTAGCTGCATACAAACATGCACACATACAAAGTTTCATTGAGATCGGTTGAGTTTCTTAAGAAAATCGACAACAGCGCCACCTATCGGGTCCAAAACTATCCTATCTTTCTAGCTGCATACAACCACGCACACATACAAAGTTTCATTGAGATCGGTTGAGTTTCTCAGAAAACGGACAACAGCGCCATCTATCGGGTCCAAAACTATCCTATCTTTCTAGCTGCATACAACCATGCACACATACAACGTTTCATTGGGATCGGTGATGGTGACGGTGATGGTGACAGTGACGCGAGTTTATTGGTTTCTTTCCATCCAAAGTGCCCAACGCGCCGCGCCTAAAGAAGTAATAACTTCAAAAACATGTTTTATTTCAGCTCATAAATGTATGCAATGACAAAAACGTATACAATGATAGAAACATATGCAATGATAAAATATATGCAATGGCGCATTTCCGTGACGGCAAGTTAAATGTTTGGAATTACTCAACCAGGTTCCAACAACGCGCAATGATAAAACACAATGATGCATTTCCGTGACGGCAAGTTAAATGTTTGGAATTACTCCAACAGATTCCAACAGCGCGCAATGTATATCCGTGACGCATATCCGTTGCATCAAGTCCTATGTTTGGAATTACTCTACCAGATTCCAATAACGCGCGCATAAATGTTTACACATCAACAAATCTGTAAGGACGTATTAAACGAAGCTCTTACCACTTATAACAACAGCGTCCACTCGGTGACAAACATAACCTACGTGAAGTTAGCCCGCACTTTTTCTAGAATGAAAAACGTGAATTGCAGTTCGATAGACATTCGTTTGTAGTTGTTTGTAGTGAAATTATTTTTTAATAGAAATGTCTTATTTCCGAGATATAAGGACATTTGTGTTTGCACCTGTAACTCCGAATTTACAAAAGAGAGAAATAATTTAAAACCACTGGTGCATAAAGCATATCCTAACTTAAATAACTGCATTTAAAATTTCTGAATTCACTTAAGCGTTACTTAATAAAAAGCAATCAAAGTCAAAAAACGCATCCCTTTAGAGTTGCATCCATATATGGGCTTCCCAACAACAACAAAACAACGGTAAACACATTTTCGCAAAGCACTCATCTGTGCCCATCGACATGAGTCACTACCTGTCAATTAGCAACAACAACCAATCAATTTTTTCTATTCCTTCGAATAACATTAAAACCTAACCCCTTTGAAACAATTTATAACAACAAAAATGCATTTTCTGCAAAGCCTGTATTCCTGACTATCTAATCCAATTCAAATTTTGTGATTTTATGACAAAGAAAAAAAATTAGATGAAACTTAAGCGAACACTACTTCGTCATATAAACTCATATCCATATTTCAGTTATTAAGCAACTTGAAATAGTGAAATCTATTTTTTTTCTAATGCTTTCTGTTAGATGTACTCGTATCTAATGGAGAAAAGAATTATAGGGGAGCCTATAATGGTCTAAATTGACCCATTTTAAACCGAATCGATTTTTTGCTTTGCAGTGCAGTGAAAATGATTTTTTTAAGACTTTGTTAGAAGGGGATGGGTTGTTGCATTAGAAAAAAAATCATATTTGCTCATTAGCAATGGAAATATATGATCGCTTAAAAATGGGTCAATTTAGACCACTATAGGCTCCCCTTAAATTGCGAATAAAAAGTGCCCAGTAATGCGGGCTGTCTTCTATTTGATATCATAGGTAGAAAAGGGTTCAGAGAATAGAAATACACTGTTTCATCGTTTGTAGTTCAACAGTTTTTGAGTTATGGGGACCTTAAGTTAGAAGCCCAAATTTTGCTTAAATTTCAAATAAATCATAAACCGTTAGGCCGATTGGTATAATTTGAATTCTATTAGATTAGTAATGGCAAACACTTTCGACACCGAATTTCATCGCTGTGTTTGCCACGGTTTCGGAGATAACAAGGTTTTAAGGGATTGAAATTTTTTTTTTCAAATGGTTATAACTTTCTAACGGTTGAACTACAAACGAAAAAAATTTCACTACAAACAACTACAAACGAATGCCTATTGAACGGCAAACTCAGTTTTTCATTCTAGAAAAAGTGCGGGCTAACTTCCAAAAAAAAAAATTAAGCTGCAATTTCGCTTAAATTGCATATAAGTCCTAAACCGTTAGGCCGATTGATACAATTTTTGTTTTATTAGATTGGTGAGGTGGAAAACTGTTGAAATAGGAAATTTCATCACTCGGCAATGTACTGTTTCGAAGATAACGCGGTCTTATATCGCCTGCTTAAATTGCTTATAAATTCTTTTTGGTTTGGTCAATTTCGACATTTAAGGTTTTATTAGATAGAGTACACATGCATTCTAACAACCAACTAGTTTTTGTCGTTTGTAGTTGTCCAGCATTTGAAATACCCGTCCCCTTAAATCAGTCTGCGAAGACGATTTCAACCATTTTCTTAAATTTTCAATAAATCGCTATCTATTGATAAGAGGTAATTTTTTTTTTCCTCCATTAGATACATCTAACAGAAAGCATTAGAAAAAAAAATAGATTTCACTATTTTGAGTTGCTTAATAATTGAAATATGGATATGAGTTTATATGACGAAGTAGTGTTCGCTTAAGTTTCATTTAATTTTTTTTCTTTGTAATAAAATCACACAATTTGAATTGGATTAGATAGTCAGGAATACAGGCTTTGCAGAAATTGAATTTTTGTTGTTATAAATTGTTTCCAAGGGGTTAGGTTTTAATGTTATTCGAAGGAATAGAAAAAAATGTTGGATAAAATCGGTGTTTATTGATTGGTTGTTGTTGCTAATTGACAAGTAGTGACTCATGTGGATGGGCACTGATTAGTGCTTTGCGAAAATGTGTTTACCGTTGTTTTGTTGTTGTTGGGAAGCCCATATATGGATGCAACTCTAAAGGGATGCGTTTTAAGTGAAGAGCTTAAGTGAATTCAGAAATTTTAAATGTAGTTATTTAAGTTTGGATTTATGCTTTATGCACCTGTGGTTTTAAATTATTTCTCTCTTTTGTAAATTCGGAGTTACAGGTGCAAACACAAATGTCCTTATATCTCGGAAATAAGACATTTCTATTAAAAAATAATTCCACTACAAACAACTACAAACGATTTCGAAAGCAACTGGCTAGTTTTTATTTCAAAAAGCCAAAAGTGCGGGCTGACATTTTTTTCTAATGCTTCTAACTTTCTAACGGTTGAACTACAAACGAAAAAAATTTCACTACAAACAACTACAAACGAATGTCTATCGAACTGCAATTCACGTTTTTCATTCTAGAAAAAGTACGGGCTAACTTCACGTAGGTAGAATATCTTTATTTCTATCATGCATAATAGTTAGTATGTACTCCCACTAACGTCAAAAACATAAAAAAGTGAATCAAAATGTTCTATGTATGACAAACATAGAACTTCTTTATTGGAAACCATTATATGTAATAATGTTCTATGTTCAAATACCATTGTGGATATTTTGGTATGTTTTCAAATTGGTTACAATGATCTATGTTGACATAGAAACTTATAACCCTAGCGTTTCATTAGAAATATCAAGAAGTTGTAAGTTTCTTTCGGGTACCGAGCTGCCACCTTATTATTATTAGCTTTAATTTTGTACATTTCTGGTAGCCAGTGAAACGTAGAACAGTTTGGCATATACAACTTTTTTTTTCATTTTCTTTAACATATAACATTATAATTATGTGTTTCTAAAATTTAATAAGATTCCCTGTTTCTTTTTTCAGGATACCCGAACTCATGTCGTTCAAGAAATATTTCGCAATGAACAATCATATGTTGAATCTCTACAAACGGTTGTGTTAAAGTACTTCAAAGTTCTTAAGACGCCCGAGCATGCTGGCATGATAGATTCAAGAACGGTTGATGAAATTTTTTTCATGGTTCCCAATATTTTATCAATTCACGAGAAGTTTCTTGGCGAATTGAAAGCTCGGCTTGATAACTGGGAACCACAGCAGAAAGTCGGTGATGCCTTCATAGAAACTGTAAGTTAGTCTCGAATACAGTAACAATAATAGTTATATTCATTTTAAAACACTTGTTTTTCAGTTTTCAAAAACAGAAGTATTAGAAGTTTACACCTCATTTGTGAACAACTGTAATAGAGCGAAAAATGCTATTCGAACCACTAAACAATCAAGACCTTCGTTTGCGAGATTTTTGGAGACCACCGCACGTGAGCACAAGGGAAAGCTTACTTTGGATAATTTGCTCATTAAACCAGTTCAAAAATTTCCTAAGTATGATCTATTTCTATAAGTTAGGGAATATAGTTTGGAATAATTTTTGTTTGTAACTTTAAGTTATGAGATGCTTTTCACGAGGCTGATAAAGCACACTGATGGGGATCATCCTGATCAGAAACACCTTCAAGAGGTACTCAAGCTGGTGCATGATACTTTAGTCCACATTAATTGCAAGGAGAGAGAAATTTCGGAGAATGGTCAAAGAGAGGCAACACTGCGCGAACTGGAGGGTATTATCGAGGGGATTACTGAACTCATTGCTCCTGATCGACAGTTTTTAATATTTGATTTGGTGTCAATGCCGTCGGGCCAAGGTGCACGAAAGGAGAGGGGATTTTTTTTATTTAATGATTTACTTGTGATTACTAGCATTAAGAGAAGGAGCGGAACTATAAGGAAACCTAATACGTTAGTATAGTTTTATTTCCAGCTGAGCATTATATAACTTTATTGTTTCTTTATCTTGTACAGAACATCATGTCCTGGGACCGTCGCATCAACCTTAGATACTAACAAATATAAGTTTCTTACAAAGGTCTCTCTAGACAATTTAGAAATACTTAAATGTAAGTATTTGCATTCCATATTGTATTTATTTGAACCATTTTTAGAAAGCATTTATGCAGTTATCACTAAATACATTGCATTTGTTTTTTTCTGTTCCGATCGACCACGTTCGCGATGTTACATTGCTTTTAGTTCTTAGAGGTGCACTTCCTAGTTTCGCAGCAAAATTTTAAAGTAATACTCAAAAAATCTATACCTATATATCAGCGGCGTCGCGTGAATTACTTAGATGGGTGTGCAATTCTTTAAAATTATATATTTTATAAAAAATACGGATTTATTTATTGTTTTCTTAATTAAAATAAAAAAAAAAACAATAAAAAAAACTCCATTGTTCAAGTTAATAATAGAAAAGAAGCACCGCACGAAACTGCAGCCACTTATACCTACTACCTAAACGAAAAGCGAAATTCGTTCATTCATTCATTCATCGAGATCGACTGTCGTCTGTCGTGCACTGCTTTTTTTTGCACGAGCGTCGATGTATTGCATGTCTATTTGACTTATGAATGACGCTTTACGGAAACAGAACAAAACAAAAGGAAAATAATGAATATTCCGTGTGCACAGAAAGCGAGTGCACGAGTTCACTACAAGTTCATCAAAGTAAAGCGACATTAGCAGGTTACAGGTACGGCGTGCGGGTGACGAATGACGATGGGGATGAACTTATTTTATGAATACGTGCACAGCCAGATTTCGTGCGAGTTTATTGTTTTTCTCTTTGTTTCTCTCAACGATGAAGGAATTTTGAAAGAAAAATTAGGAAGGATGAATTTGAGTATTATTATAGTAGGCTGTGTGATGGAGGTTTTATGGGATGTGTAAAGTGTAATTGAGCACATCATATTTATGTGTGTTATTCTTATTATTATTTGAGTGTTCGATGAGTGATTTTTTTGGTTAGATCAGGGTGTGCAATGCACACCTTGCACACCCTGACGAGACGCCACTGCTATATATATATTATCTGTATCATTACAGTCGAACCCACTTAATTAAAATCCGGTTAATTGAAAAGCCCGCTTATGAAACATTCAACCTGTCCCTATATACTTGTTCTAACATTTCATACAAATAACTCCGCTTAATTTAAACCTGCATAAATGAAAAACTCGGATAACTGAAAAGAAATTCTCAAACAAATGTGTAAGTCTTCATTGAATATACTCCGTTTAAATGAAAAAGAAAAATGAAATGTACATATCGCAAACTAAAGACGAAACAGGCTTTGAATTCTCTGCTTGTTATGTATTGTTTTGAATGTCTAACAATTTCATTCTGTTTTTGAACGTCAAAAGATTTACTTAAATGAAACGATCTTTCCGTTACATATACAAAGTCGGTTTAAGATGAATTTTTTATCCGAGGTCCACTTAAATGAAAAACCCTTTTAATTGAAATTTAAATAAGGATTTTTCCACATTTCATTTAAGCGGGTTCGACTGTATATTAATAAGTGAACATCCGAGCTTTCCGTACGTTTTTTTTGGTATTTAATATGAAATGAGGAGAATAAAAGTTATGTTATCTGAAAGGTGCTGTGCCATAGATGTGCACAAACACAAAATCGTGGGTATATGTCGCCATTAAGACTGGTAAAATTATGTTAAGACTTCCCCATACAAAACAAGTAATAAAAGGATTTTGGTGACAATCAATTTGTCGCCGTTATGTTTCCATAGTAACGTAATCATCTTAGATCAGAACCTGTTGGAGAGCATCATTTACCCATAAAGGTAATTTAATGCAATTTACGTGCCCCTAAAACTAAGCAATAATTGTAAGAAATTTATTTAGGGGAATTAATTATTAATTGTCGCCACCATATTACCATAGTAACGTACCTATTTAAATATAAATCATCTTAGATTAGAGTCTGTTTCCGATGGAGCAGCTCATTTACGTAATTTTTTTTTCGATATATTATAGATGTCGCTCTTTTCGTTTCTTTTATAAAAAACATAAATAAATAACGAGAATAATTGAAGTACGTTTTTTAGTATACATACTTATAAAAGGTATGGTCGATTTTCGACTACAAGCGGTACTAGTCTATTTTATTATGTACCTACATAAAAATTAATTGCTGTGCGTTAGTCGGGTAAAAAGTCGACAACGGCTCAACCGATTTGAATGATATTTGTTTTGTTTTGTTCGTACTGAATCAGGGATTTTTAAGGAAAGTAGAAAAATCTTAACAGGTGGCGCTGTAGGCACACATTTCGTTTATCAGTTAAATTCTTCTATACATAAACTATAATATACAATATACATTTTTAGCAAGACTTAAAAGATGGGATACTTTTGGACCAATAGGTGGCAATGTTTTCAAACTCCAAAGCGACTCAGCCCATTTCAATGAAAATTTGTGGATGTGTATGGTTGGTTCCAGTTTGAAGTATAGGATACTTTTGGACCCGATAGGCGGCACACTTGTCGATCTCCAAAGCCACTCAAAACTCAACCGATTTCAATGACAATTTGTGGGTGGGTATTGTTGGTTCCAGTTAGGATAGTTTTGGACCTGATAGGTAGGTGGCACTTTGCAAAAGTGAGCGGTGTTGGAAAAATCGGTTGCGCCAAAGTTGTAAAATTAAAATTATTAAAGGACTTAATACGAAAGTCACGGTCACGGGTAAAAGCAGCTATATTATATTAAAAGGACTGATGGCAATTATGTGCACTCGTACCTCGGTGACGGATCTTTCGATTTTTACGGTGGATTCTTATTGGAATAAGGAGGGACATAGGTATGCTACTTTTTGTTGTGCAAACTTTAAGGGGATGAGATTGGGGATAGAAGTTTGTATGGAGAAGAAAACTTTGAAAAAATAGACTGGATAGAAAAACTGTACCTAGTGTCACTTCAAATACAACAAAACATATTTAAAATTTTAAATTTGTGAATTCGTTGAATGTTTCGGGCTTACCGACCGCTACACAATTTGAAATTAAGGTTATGTATTTGTTTCGTAACCTCAATCAACCTTAACTTTGCAGCTGATCCCGTTTAATTTGAATGTGAAAAATCTCAAGTCAAATGTCATGCAAGCGACGATTTAGAGGGGAAAATTCAAATGCAAACATTCGCATTTCCTGGATTCCGCTTATCCAGAACGATTTGCCTTTGCGTCTTAAGCGTCTTCAATTACTCCTCAATTTCAACTTATAAGTCGCAAGGATAATCGCTTTTTATTTATCGCAACAATCTTGAATTCCTGTGTTTCTCACATGGTCAATTGTATGTGGCGTGATCACGTGTGAACCAACCGACACGTCCATCATTGCGGTTTGATTGAAACAGATCGATATTGATACGCTTCAGTTATTTCTATTGGCCAATAGCAACAAAACATTTTAGACGCGACCTTTGGCAACATATTAACTTTTAGTTTAAATTAGAAGAAATAAAGCATTAAATTTGACTTTAAGTTAGGAAATAGTTAGATTGGAGTCACCTACAGTGATTCTAAACCGGATCGAAGTTTTTATGCCTAAACCCATAAAAAATTATACATTTTTCGAAAAAAGTATCCCTTTTTGGTGAAAAAGATAAAAATTGCACATCTTTTAAAGGAACTGCAACTGGCCTACAAAGTGATTCAAGAAATTATTAACAGACTTTCGGTAGATTGATAGACAAATCCATCTTTTCTTATCTCTATAATCCAAGGTTTGTAGGCGCAGTGGCTTAGTGGTTAGGTTAGGTTAGGTTAGGTTGAAGTGGCTGCCGGCAAGCCGACACACTTAGACCATGGTAGGTAGGTAGGTAAATGGGTGCTCTTGTGGCAATTTGCCACAGCTTCACTTAGACCATCAGTTGGGTCCATTGTGTCCAGGTACGGGAACCATCCAGTGTGACCTGTTGAAAGAGAAAAATAAACCGCTTTTTATTTTGGATCCACATAGATTGGTATGAATATCATGGGTTCCTAAAGCTCCGCCGTAACATGATACTAAGGTATGTCCTGCGAGTAACCAATGATATGAAGTCTGTTTTTCTACTAGAACCACCCAGATTTGAGTATGAATCTAAGGAGCGCATTGAGATCAACATTCTTCAAATCATCTAGGTCATCGAAGAAGTAACTGTTGAGAATCTTCTGTCTGCTGTTTTTAAGGGCTGGGCATTCGCAAAGTAGGTGACGAACAGATTTTATTTCTTCAACGTCCCTACTTACTTACTTACTTAACGGGCTCCCGACCCGTGAAGAGTCTCTGCCTGAGACACTGCAGCCTTCCATCCTCTGCGATCCCGGGCACGCTGCTTCCAGTTTGCCAGACCAAGCGCTCTGGCATCCGCGATGGCTTGGTCTTTAAAACGGAGGTTCGGTCTTCCTTGTCGCCTCGAACCTGGGGGCTGAGATTCAAAGATCCTCTTAGCTGGAGCATTGTCGTCCATTCGCTCGATGTGGCCGAGCCAATGTAGTCGACGTGTTTTGGCCTTTTGGACTACATCCACATCTTGGTACAGCTCATAGAGTTCGCGGTTGTATCTTCTCCTCCATTCGCCCACCTCGCACACAGGACCAAAAATCCGACGAAGAATTTTTCTTTCAAAGGAGCCCAATATCAGCTCTCCCTTCCTGCTTATCGTCCAGCACTCGGCGCCATAAAGCAGAACTGGCAGGATGAGTGTTTTGTAGAGCGTACATTTCGTCCTTCGAGTTAGGAGTTTTGAACCCAATTGTTTTGCCAAACCGAAGTAGCAGCGGTTTCCTAGGGTAATTCTTCGCCTGATCTCCACTATGGTGTCATTCGTGGAGTTCATATTTACACCGAGGTAGATAAACTCCTTAACTACCTCGAAATTGTTGCTATCAATAGTGACGTTTTGTCCTAGGCGGTGGACAGATGCGTTTTTGTTTGTTGATAGCATATACTTGGTCTTGTCCTCGTTTACTTTAAGGCCAACAAATTTCGCCTGTTCCTCAATCGCCGTAAAAGCCTCAGTCACGGCACGCTGGGAGCGACCGATGATGTCGATATCGTCCGCATACCCCAGTAGCTGAACGGATCTGTTGAAGATAGTGCCTTCCGTGTTGACACCTGCCCTGCGCACTATCTGCTCCAGCACGAGATTGAAGAAGTCACATGATAGCGCATCTCCTTGCCGAAATCCGGTGCATGTTTGGAATAGTTCGGAGGAGCTACTTCCAAATAGCTAAGCCAACTTCTTCTATACTGGGTGGTGGAACTGGTTCTTCATTGACTGGACGTGGGTTCTCTTCCTGCCCTATCACTCTCTCTACATGATGCCCATTTAGCAGCTGCTGGAAGTGCTGCTTAAACACATCTACTATTCCCTGCGCTTCGGTGACTAGGTCTCCTTCGCTGTTTCGAAGAGCCTGCGTTCCGGTCTTGGAGCCAGCAGCCAGTTGCTTGGCTTTCTTATAAAATCTCCGGATGTTGTTTCGATCGCGAGACTCTTCGATCTCCTTGAGCTGGGAGGCTGCGTAAGCCCTCTTCTTTCGACGCAGTATCTTCTTCTCCTCCCTCCTCCTGGCTCGATACTCTTCCCTCGCTGCCCTTGTTTTGCGCTGCAGCATCTTCATATGTGCATCTTCTGTCACCTTTTTCCGACGTACGCATTCATCATCATACCACGGGCTTTTTCTCTGGGGTGGCTGGTACCCTATAGTAGTTTCGGCTACCTCCTTGATGATGTCGCGATACTGGGACCACTGGTTGTTGGCGTCTGTGGTAGGTGAATGCACAGTGGGGAGTTTCTCACTCAGGCGCTCTCTGTAGGCTCTGGCTACTCCAGGTGTGCTTAGGCGTCCAACGTCGAATTTCTTCTTTTGAGCGGTTCGCAGCTTCTTCTCGTTGGACAGTCGAGCTCTGAATTTAGCAGCGACAAGAAAATGGTCAGAGTCGACGTTTGCCCCTCGGAATGTGTGCACGTCGAGGATGTTGGATGCGTGCCTAGCATCGATTAGCACATGGTCGATTTGGTTGGCGGTTCGACCGTCTGGAGAGCGCCAGGTTGCTGTGTGGATCCTTAGCCTTGGAAACCTAGTGCTACTTATCACCGTATTACGAGCTGCTGCAAAGTCAATTAGTCGGTAGCCGTTGTCTGTTGTCGTTTCGTGGATTCTGTGCTTACCAACTAACCCGCCAAAGATGTTTTCCTGACCGATTTTGGCATTGAAGTCCCCGAGCACAACTTTGACGTCATACTCCGGACAGGCTCCGTAGGCTCTATCCAGGAGGTCATAGAACTCCTCCTTGGTAGGGTCTTCAGCCTCATCGGTAGGGGCGTGTGCACATATTAGGCTAATGTTTTGGAAAGTAGCTTTGATGCGGATCACAGCCAGGCGATCACTTATCGGCTTAAAGTCAATAACTTTTGACCTTAGCCGATTTCCCACGACGAATCCGCATCCTAATACATGCAATCTTTTATGGCAGCTGTAATAAATGTCGCAATTTTTCCTTTTCATCATACCTGATCCTATCCATCGTATCTCCTGGACCGCGGTAATGTCTGCCTTGTACCGCGCGAGGACAGACTCAAGTTTTTGAGTAGCACCTGGAGTATAAAGCGTCCGCACGTTCCAGGTGCATACTCTTAGGTCGTTGTCCGTTGACGTTCCGGGTCTGGTTGCCGTTTGAGGGAATTCGTTATCCGAGGCTCCTCGTGTCTCTCCCATAACTAATGCTTTTTTCCATGGTCGGGAAGTTACCCCGACGGCACAACCCCCAACCTGGAGGGCCAGGTCCTTGTTTTCACCCTAGGACAGCGGGCCGGATAATCCGAGGCCAGTAACCCACTTCGGGATATGAGCGCTGCCGTTGACCCATTAAGGGTTCATCCGCCACCAACTCTTTTCCAATAACCTGGCGTGTTATTGGAGATCCCTATAGACCTGGGGTCCGAGTACGTCGAAGCAGCTCTTATAGGGATATCACTAAGTAATTCGGCCTAACTGGAATTGTAGACGCCACCGTTGACTCCATCTAGGGAATTCGTCCGCTGCCGTCTGGAACAGGAGGAAGTGTCTTAGTGAGGAGACACTCCACCCCCCCTCTCTCGTCCGCTGCCTCCAACGACCTTCCAAAGGGGTTGGTTACCCAATCTCCAGTCGAGGTACTAGGCACCCACCGGTTACCAACGTGGAGGTGAGAGTAGGAGTTGATTGTGAGAGGCTAAGTGAGAACGCTTGTGTTCTCATAAAACGCATCACAACCCTTCAACCAGCTCAACGTCCCTACAGCTTCTGCAAAAATAATTATGCAGTATCCCCAGCCGTTCCGCATGTACGCCTATTGCACAGTGTCCAGTAATGACCCCCGTGAGTATGCGTATATCTTTGCGGCTTAGTCTGATCATGGATTTAGATCTCTTTTTACTCAACTCTGGCCACAGTTGTTTTTTGTGCCTGCAGGTAATGAGATTGGTCCAGCGTAGGTTAGTTCTACTCCAGGATTCAATGTCAATCTTCCTTGCAAGCGTGCTGAGCGGAGTTATTACTGATTTTAGGGCTAAAGATGCATGTGTTTTCGACCCGTTTCTTGCAAGCTCATCCGCCTGTTCATTACCTGGAATATCCATATGCCCTGGTACCCAGCATAAGGTCACCGCGTTGGCTTGTGATATTACGTCCAGATTTTTCCTGCAGTCACATACTGCCTTTGACTTCACCACGACTGACTCCATGGTTTTTATTGCCGCTTTGCTATCAGAGTAGATAGTGATTTGTTTACCGACAATGTGCCTTCTCTTAAGGTCTTTTGCCGCTTGGGTGATAGCGGCTACCTCTGCTTGAAAGACACTGCAATCATCGCTAATTCTAATTGGGATTCAATGGATGCGTGCGCATAGGGTTAAGATGACCATAATCCAGACTCTCTTAGTCTAATTGCGGTTTTCACCGCCTTGTTGCTGCAGTAAATATCCAGAGGGATAAGGTTTGGCATCACCTCCATAGCTGCGGTGGGGGTGGTTCGTAAGGAACCCGTTATCCCGATGCATGCTGCCCTTTGTATTTCGCTTAAGCTCGAAATATTGTATTTCTTCTCAATAGCCTTCCACCACACTGCTGTACCGTATGTTAGGATGGGCCACACTATAGCTGTGTATAGCCAGTGCACCACGTGCGGCCTGAATCACCATGTGTTGCCGAATGCTCTTCTGCAGGCATATATTATTGTTATTCTTTATTCATCTACCGAGCTTAACTCTAACAGACTTTGATTAAATATTATAATAATTCAAGATAAATTTATATTTAGTATAGTAACATTATTTATGATATATTAAAATTCATTATAGTTAATTTAAATTTAGATCTTTCATCACATAAATCTATTTCAGTGCAAACAGAATTAATTATGTTTATACATTTAGTTATAGGTTCATTAAGACCATAATAATATGAATGTCTAGGATTCAAAAATAATTTGTTTCTTGTTCGAAGACTTCTTTCTGGTACATATAACTTAAAATTCTGAAGTATATCGGGACATATTAAACGATAAGAAAAAATATCATGAATAAACAACATACAGTGAACACTTCGCCTTTTTGCTAAGGTTTCTAGTCCTATTAAAGCACACCTTGTTAAATAGGAGCATTATGTCAAGGTTCCATTTCATTTGCCTTATCACAAATCTTGTGAATGACTTTTGTACGCTTTCTAGCCGTACCATGGAATTTGCATATATAGGACACCAGATTATAGAGCAATATTCAAGGAAAGGACGTACTAGAGACATATAAACAGACTTAAGAGCATATGGGTTCGAAAATTAAGCACATGTGCGCTTAAGAAATCCAAGCATAGAGTTTGCTTTGGCAACAACATACCTAATCAATGTGAAACGAAAAAGCAAGTTTTGTATCAAAAATCACACCAAGGTCTTTAATTTCGGTTTTTCGAGAAAGACTGGTCCCAAAAATTGTATAGTCATTAATTATAGGTATTAGCACATGGTGCACAGAAAAAGCATGACATTTATTAATGTTCAAGGTAAGTCGATGAAGGTCACACCATTGAACTATTTTGTTTAAATCATTTTGGAGATTCTCACAATCATACGAATTTTTAACTCGCATAAAAATCTTTAAGTCATCGGCATACATCAAGCAGTTAGCATGTGTAAGCAATGCAGGAATCTCATTAATAAAAATGTTAAAAAGCAATGGGCCTAAGTGGCTTCCTTGGGGAACACCAGATAAGACCTCAATGAGTCTAGAATGAGAAAAACCAATTTTTCATACTGCTTTCTGTTGAAGAGGTAGTTCGAAATCCACTTAAGTAGCATCGAATGAATTCCAAATGATCTTAATTTATTTATAAGAATACTGTGACACACTGTGTCAAAAGCTTTCTTGAAATCAGTAAAAATTATATCAACTTGATATCCAGACTCCACAGAATCAAAAAGATATTTTGAAAACAGCGTCAAGTTGGTTAGTGTGGATCTACCAGATACAAATCCATGTTGTTGCAAAGATATTTGTTCCTTGATTGTGAAACAACGTTTTTTGGTAACAATGGACTCGAACAGTTTTGGAATAGCTGAGAGCTTAGATATTCCACGATATTTTTCAACTTTTTTTCTGGATCCAGCTTTGTAAATGGGAGTTATAAACGAATATTTCCATTCATCTAGAAACACACCAGAAGCTAAGGATAAATTAAAGATGAATTTTAAAGGAGAGGACAAGGATATGTTGCATTGTTTAAGAACTTCAAAGGGAATACGATCGGGGCCGGCACTTTGAGAAGAGTTTATAGATTGTATGCCTTCCAAAACGTCTTCAATCGAAAGATTGAGTAACCCTAAACATGCATTACAATCACTTATATTATTGTCAAATAACGGACTAGGATTCGTGTGATCAACAAAAACTGATTCAAAAAATTTTGCAAAAAGCTCACAAGTTGAATCAATGCTGCAAGAGACAGAACCTTCAAGTTCCATATTTTGCAGAATACCATAAAGTTTTCTTTTACTGTTCAAAAATGTCCAAAAGCCGTTAGGATTTTTTGAAACTTGAGACTCAGTATTCACTACATATTGCTTATACAAAAATTTATTCAAGAATTCATATTCACGACGCAATTGACAAAAGTGTTTCTTGTCCAAATCAGATTTCGACTTTTTAAATAATTTAAATGCTTTATTTTTAGCATTTCTCAGATTATTTAGTCTTTGGTTATGTCAAGGTAATTTAAAGAATTGTCTTTTTCTCATGAGAGGCACAAACAGAGTAAATCCATACCGCCATACCAATAATCATTTTTAGTGTCCAGACTAAATTTTTCGAACTCACAATGACGAAATTTTCCATACAAAATTGCATATTGTGACCTAGGAAATATTTAGTGTGAAGGTTAAAAATGATTATTGGTAAGGCCCATAGTTTAATATACTTAAAAATGTATCATAAACTTCTTTGAGATCTAGACCAGAAAGAATACTCAACCAATCTACCGAGAATAAATAATCATTTAAAGCATTATAATTCGCTTTTGTGAAATTATAACTAGTTAGAAAAAAAAATCTTGTAAGTGATAATTTACGTAACTCAAAAAACAGTATTAGCACAGTAATTATTTAGCATTTTAGAAACTTTCAGTTAAAATCCTTTCTCTGTATTGAAGAGCTATTTTGCAGTACCTGGTTAGTTTTAGGACGTTAACTTCATTAAGGATTTATAAGACATGATTTTCGGATAAGATAGTCCTTCCAAATATTGATCTTCTCGTCTCCCGTAAAATTGGGCACCTCCCAACAAAATGAAAGATATCCTCTCTCTCCGCTAAATTACACAATCTGCAGATTATAGGTAGGTCATCTATATGTGGTACATAATTCAGTTTGAGGAGTTCTCCACGCATTTTTCGCACCGTTGATATTTCCTCTACACTATGCTCATCCCGAAAATAGTTTTTCCCCTCGAGGTTGTAGCATAATCTACTATAAACTGCTCTATAGGGTGAGCCTGATGCTTCTTCTATAAACCTTTGTCGTAACTGCTCATCCACACATTTGATCAAATGGTAGAGTTTGCGCTTCCAACTCCTTGCTTCATCTAGATTTAGATCAATTCCACATCCTCTAGCTAGTTCCAGCAAATCCTGATACCATCCAATTTTCCACGAATTGACTGTAGGGCTGCTTTCTTTGGCAGGCGATAGTCCGGCATGTTCAATACTTTGAGCACATAATCGATTTGTAATTTTAGAGTCTTCACGAATAGTGGTGATAAGACTGTCTCCAACATGATCATATAATTTGGAGTGTTCGATGGAAGAAAAAGTTCGATGGAAAAGAAAGTTCTTTTTAGATAATACCTTAGTAATTTCTCCACGATATCATAACATTTTCCTCCCCATACTTGCGCAGCGTAGAACATAATGGACTCCGAAACAGCTTCAAATACTTAAAACTTAGCAATATGTGCTATACATTTGTTACTAAAGCATTTTTTCCAAGCAACGTTGATGGCTAATTTTGATTTCGACAATTTTTCGCAAAGGTGCTTTTCCATATTTAGGTTTCTCGTAAGGTATACTCCGAGGTACTTATATTCTTTTACCACCTCGATCGCTTCCCCGTTGAAGTCCCATTTTTCGTTAGAGCAATATTTACCTCCACCTCTTTTAAATACCATTACTTGCGACTTCCCTAGGTTGATCGTCAGATTCCACATATTACAGTACGCAAACAGCCGATTTATCATGAGTTGCAATGATTCGGGTGAGCTCGCCATCAAGACAATGTCATCGGCAAACAGAAGCGCTTTGATCAGCTGTCCTGCATACTCCACACCTCCTGGTAAAATATCCACTATATCCTCGATGAACAGGGCAAATAAACTTGGGCTCAGAGCACATCCTTGTCTTACTTTTGACCGCGACTGAAACCATTCCGATGTCACCTCCCCATCCCAAACCGAAGCCTGGACGTCCTCGTATAAGTTTTGTATAACTCTTCCGAACTTCAAAGACATTCCCATCTTGTACAGCTTATAGAATAGGGCATTGTGGTCCACCGAATCAAAAGCTGCTTTGAAGTCAACAAAGAAGACATAAAGTTTTTTGTTCCTGCAGAACATATACTGGACAATATTACTTAAAACAAACACGTGATCTATAGTAGAATACCCAGGCCGAAAACCAGCTTGATATTCCTTGAGTAAGTTATTTGTCCTCATCCAAGTATTAATTCTGCTATGTAATATAGCTTAGGCGCAGTGGCTTAGTGGTTAGTGTGTTGGACTACTAAGCGAGGAGTCCCAGGTTCGAATCCCGCAAAAACCCAAATTCCAACTCAGGGTTTTTTTCACTGCGCCACCTCTCGCGAACGTCTGACAAACATCCGAGAGTATAACTGTCTTGAAAGAGCTTCTCAATTAGCCGTTTGGAATCGGCATAAGATTGTAGATCCCTTCCATTCGTTCCAAAAATGAAAAACTGGCACAAAACGAATGATTGCGAGAAGCTAGGCCCAGGGTCCCTACAGAGCTGTTGCGCCAACTATTATTATTATTATTTTATTATTATTATAATCCAAGGGTTTGGTTTGGTGAGTAAGTCAAATAGATAATTGGAAAATAAGCATGAGGCACAGTTGTAAATGAAGATTTTTAATGCGACTTTGATCAAAGAATGTACCAGATTTACCAAATTCAAAAAGTATTTGTGTGAATTGATTGTAAAAACATTTATTTTCGAAAAAAAACACTTTTCCCTAAGTATCGGAATTATGCATTGAAGCCATAATAATTCTGGAGCTAGCATCACTGATCATCGCTGACTCAAATATAGGTAATGTATCATTTGTCACAGGCGTTTTTGCTTTTTCGAATTTCCCCTTGCTATATAGGTATTAATATAACATATCATATCAATTTTTGTTTAGAGCAAAAGTGGACTTAAGGATGGAAATTTGTTCTTTTTCAACGTAAGTTGCGTACTTTTCATCACTATTATGAATAAATTCATGATAACTTCTTGACAATTGATGAACCGTTTTTCAATATGAAGAAAGTGAATTCATCAATTTTTTTTGGCAGGGTTCTGATAAGAATTTGGTGTATTTTTCTATGAACTACGTTCAACATGTCATCAATATGACGAATATACTTATTTTTATAAATTCAGTTATTTGTTCATCCAGTTGATGATTTATTCATCTTAGTGATGTATGGAATCATCGCATTCAAGTACGATTGCCAAGTTTTGAATTTTCGTCATATTGATAACGGCGTTCATCGTATTGTTGATGGCTTTCATAATATTGATGACTGCGTTCATCACATTGATGACCGCGTTCATCAAAAAACTGACTTTAATTTATATTAAGAGGCGTCTACCCATAATGTTCTACAAAAATTGTAACATGAAGCGCCATCTCTCTTTGATTTGCAACATAGCATCCACTTGCAATCCACTTACAAAAGGACTTAGTGGGCGCACCTTTAGTTTTTTTTTTTTTTTTTTTTTTATCCGAGGGTAGGTGAAAATCTTCCAAAGACACTATGAGAATAGCAAGCGCGTTCTCATAGTAGTGTCAGATTTTTACTGACTAAAAACACCACCCTTCTAAAGATTGTTAGATACTGCAACTAAGATATAACTTATCAAGCAATTTTTCTATCATTAAATAACAACTTTTGACAGGTTACTTTCCAATGAAAGATCCTGCGTGATCCGCAAATTAAACGAGGTTAATCTTATCTTGCCAAGTCGAACGGTTTCGTTCTTTGTAGTCGGCGCAATAAATTGCTCTCGTCCAAGATTTGTCGGACTGTATTGTTGATATGTCCGATTAGTCGCTTTCTATGCTTTCTCGCGAAGCTTCTAGTTTCAGCTTCGATTGTTGGAATTCCGAGATCCCTATGGATATCGTCGTTTCTAATATACCATGGTGCTTGTACAATTTCTCTAAGAACTTTATTTTGAAAGTTTGTAGAATATTGACATTTGTTTTCTTGGTACAACCCCAAAGTTGTATACCGTAGGTCCACACCGGCTTTAGCACTTGCTTGTATAAAAGCAGTTTGTTCTCAGTACTGAGCTGGGAATGTTTTCCGAGTAACCAGTACATTTCTCTATATTTGATATCGAGTTCTTTACGTTTCATTTTCACGTGCGAACTCCATTTCAGCTTTGCGTCGAGTGTCATTCCCAGGTATTTGGCCTCGTTAGCAAAGGGTATTCAGGCCAAGTTTAGAAAAATTGGCAAGTCATTAGTTTTCTTATAAGTGAAATTCACGTGAACAGATTTAGTTTCGTTGAGGGCGATCCGCCAGTTCCTTGTCCATTCATTTACCTTATTCACTGCGGTTTGCAGTTTTGTAGTCGTTTCTTCGATTGTTTTACCTACTGCTAGGATAGCTGTGTCGTCGGCGAACGTAGCAAGGGTAGTGCCATCTTCCGTTGGAATATCGCGAGTATATAACAAATAGAGAAGCGGACCAAGGACGCTTCCTTGCGGTACCCCGGCCGAAATTTCTTTTAGCTCCGAGTATTCGTTTCCATTTCTAACCCGGAAGAGTCTATTCCCGAGATATGATTCTAGAATATCATATAGGCTTGCGGGGAGAACTTGTCGTAATTTAAATTTCAAGCCGTCGTGCCACACCTTATCAAAGGCTTGTGAGACGTCAAGGAATACGCTTGAGCAAATCTTTTTTTCTTCAAATGCTTTCTCGATTACGTCAGTAGTTCTATGTACTTGGTCAATCGTCGAATGCTTGGTTCTGAACCCAAACTGGTGGTCAGGGATAAGATTATTGCCTTCAATAACCGGTTGTAGGCGCCTAAGCAATATTCTCTCGAAGACTTTGGAAATCACTGGAAGAAGGGAAATCGGTCTATACGATTTTACTTCATTTGGCGGTTTTCCTGGTTTTAAAACCATTATGACCTCCGCGACTTTCCATTGACTCGGCACGTGTTTTAGTCTGAGCACAGCATTTATAATATGAAGAAGCTTAATTAATGCTTTCCTTGGTAGAGCTTTGAGAACTTCTCCGGTGATCAAATCATAACCAGGAGCTTTCTTAGGTTTTAGGGATTCGATTTCACGTTTTAGTTCACTTAGCGTTGCACTTGTGAGTGTTGAATCGTCAAATTGTGATTCCGCCCTATTAGTATTGTCGTGGATCGCTTGGCCATCGTACGGTTTAAAAGTTTCTTCTAGATGAGCGGCAAAAACGTCCGCTTTTTCCTTATCTTCCCTTGCCCATTCATTTCGATTTATTCTAATTGGCGGCGCACCTTTAGTTATGTATGGCATGACAAACGGGTTTTGTAGATTGTATGTAGGTATCGAATGTTGATCGTGTGTATCTTTTAGGAGGGCAAAATATGTTGGCTCCAGACTTCTGGATTTGACATATACCTACAACATGACTTTGATATTACTTATAGATTTTGCAGATTAAATGGTATACTCGTAGGTCCTTCCATCTATTCCAAAGATATAAGTTCGCTTAAACGTATAGCTAAAAGCTTTATTTAATTTATTTTATTTAGGAACTTAATAAGTATACAATGTACATAGAACATAGGTAACTGCTTATGTAGTGTCTGCTACTCTGCTGCACCTAATTAGCTTAAAATATTGTCAGTCTCCTCAAGTATCCTGTGATTTTGGTTTTCGGATATCCATTCCCCGAGTAATACGAGCAAAGAGGATCTATAACTAGAGAGCCAACTCTACTTGCCCCTAACCGATTATCCCCTCAATTTTTGAATGACAGCCCTCTCTCGCGCGCTCTTATTTTTCCTGTCTGTGAATACGTGTAATTAATGGCGGCCGGGTGGCACTTTTTCAATAACAAACAATTTTTAAATGAATTTATAGCAATAAATAGAAAAGGAACACATGTTGAGTATGGTTTTTTTTAGATAACTTTACTTGTGCTCTTTCCATCTTAGGTGCCAATAAATGTTCATCCATTCACATTTCACATTTTTTTTAGGTTGCTTTACATGAAAAATATTTTTGACAGCAAAATTCAAGCAGCTACCTTGTGGAGTTGTTCCAAAAATAGGTTATTCTATACAAGCTAAGCCCAAGTTTTCACTAGGGCAAAAGTGATTTCTTTTTAAATATTCGTAAACTTGGCATAAATTTCTATTTCTTGGTGGGTATTTTCAACTTCTTTTTTTTATCACCATTTTTAACAAAATCAAAATATGACTAGGAATTCTGTGGTTTAATTAGAGTGAACACTGAAATGTCTTATTGTTACTTAAGCCCGTATGACACTACATTTTTTTCAACATTTTTCAGACTTTAAAAATGAAACTAGAGCAGGACGAAAGATTAGGGGAAGGTCATGTACCTTGGTCCGATTGTATTTTGGTCCGAGTGCCAATTTTCAGAAAAGTAAAAAACCACACAAAAACCGGTCCTTCTGTGAAATGTTGCTCTTCTGTTCATTTTTCTTCTCAGTTTCTTTTTGAACTTATACAGCTGTACTAGTCGGCAAAAAAAATAAACATAGTTTTCAGTGAAAAAAGTATTTTTTGTATCTATTTTCTGAAGTTGTGTAGTGTTTCATTTTATGTCTGTTTTCCAATACTTTTATCGATTTCGGTAAGTATATTGATTATCCTTTGGTAGGAACGAATTGTTGTACGCATTTGCTTTAAACACTACGTCAAAATTATTATTTTTTGGTTAAAGTGCTGTTCGTGTACCTTGGACCTATCATAGCGCTTGTACCTTGGTCCGGTCAAAGTTACACGTTTTTCGATTTTTTGAAACAAAATTGGTTTTGTGTGTTTCAGGAAAATATGCCAAGAAGCAAATTAGGTAAATAATATTAAAGTCCTTTGTTAGGCATTTTTTGAGTTAACGAGAGTATTTTTTATTTAAAACTATTATTTGAAATAAAAAAAAAATTTGTCAGGCACACAAACTTTAAGACAATGGTTTGTTTTCTTGCTGCTTTCTTGAAATAAAATAAGAATGGTACCATTTTTACTATTTATCGAAAGAAAATAAAGTTTTCACCTTTAAACTATAGAAAAACCTTCAATAATATTTTCGGTCCAAGGTACAAGACGTGATTGTACCTTGGTCCACAGAGTATTGTACCTTGGACCGAAAATATTATTTTGAGGCTAGCATATAAAATATAAGTTTTCTTTGGAATGGTAAGCAATATCCTTTTGGTAGTTTCGCATTATCATAGATAAGACTTCAGGTAATAACTAAAAAAACAAAAAAAAGCTAATGAAAAAACGTTACCTAAAATATCGGCAAAAAACTGAAATCCGGACCAAGGTACATGACCTTCCCCTACTATGCAAATTCCCGATAGGAGTGAGTGCGTACACACCAGCCTAATTAATGTGGATATGTCAAAAAAAATGCATTGAAAATGTATTCAATTAACATTTTTTTAAGCTGCCGGCAGCTTTTTTTTTTTTGACATTTCCACATTAAATTGTATTTGCCTCCAGCAGTGATCCCAGATTGGGGGATCGGTAATTTTGTTGATTTTTTCTAGCAAAAGGGGATTTTTTGGGGGAAAACAATATAATATATATGGTATGTTTTTTTTCTTTAATCTGGGATCCCTGGCCTCCCCTCACTTTGAAGTTTGTGGCTATAAATTCGTTTGAAAATTTGTGGTTGCTTTGGAAAACAATTGTTACCCCTTTCATAATACACATTTTGTCTCTTTTACACGAAGCTGACATTTCAACATGATTTAATGCTATAAAAATGAGGAAAAAATGAGAGAAAAATGTAGTGTCATACGGGCTTTAGGAACAGTAAAAATGCTAATTTAAAAAAAATATTGTTCTTGGATATAATGATGATTAAAGATTAAACTTGTAACAAAAATACAATAATATAATATGGTGTTTAATTGGATTCTGCGATTCGATCCCATTTCAAATTTTACGTATTCAATCGAACGTATGAATCCATTTTTGTTTTCCTAATTTTTAGTTCTCGCGTGTTCCATTCATTTTTATTGATATTCTTTTGCAAATTTTATAACATTGTATATTAAAATGTCCGCTGATGTTTTGTAAGCCTCTCTAAATTATTAATTAACAAAAACCATACACTTTATGTGTTTTTGAAATACAAAAAGCGATGTTTTTCTAAGTATATTCGTGTTTTTTTGAGATTCGAACTCAGCAAAAATCGTTTAAGTTGATTTTTCTCTGATTAATATCTGATTAATATCATGAGATCGATTTCTGCTGGATATTGAAAATAAACATGATTTTATTGAGGTATTTCGCATTGTGACAAAATTATATCAGAAATTACAATTGGTTAAGACAATTTTTTAAATCTTAAAAACTTTTATGTGGTATTCGGTTGGGCACAATTTTTATGTTCGTTTGGTACAAGAAAAATCAATCTTTTTGAGATTTTAGAGCACTTTTGCGAATCTAGATATTTTCTGAGATACCAATCCAAGTGCGTTTGAGTTTGACGATTGGCGAAGTTTGTTTACATTTTAGGAAATTTTTGCTTCAGCAAAAAAAGGCATTGCAGCAGCTGAATCTGTTTTTGAAAATTATTTTATGTATAAATATTTAGAAATCAATCCTGACGGATATTTCTAATGTTTTAATACAAAATTTAACCAGTAAATGGAAATCGTTTAGAAAAGTGTCGAAGACTACACATATTCAAATCGCACGACTATCAACACAAAAAAGAGCAACCTGTTAGTTATCTGAGAGCAAATCTGAAGAAGCCCAATCGAATACCACATTAAACTGAACTGAGATGTGAACGCCGTGTAACTAATGAGTACCAAAAATGCCGAACACAGTCGCTCACACCATAATAATGGCCGCCCGATTGACGTAAAGTGTCGGTACAGGATTTCCTAAGTATGCGTGCGGCAGCAATGGCGCTCCTTTGATTTGTACAGGCACTAATACTTAGGAATTCCTGTACCGGACAGCAGCCAAACAACAGCTTGTAGGCAAATGTACCGTTTCTGCTCTCAGTTGGCTCTCTAGTTATAGATCCTCTTTGAATACGAGGATTCACTTATTCTGGTAAAAAACAGTTTTCGTAAAGTCTGTGTGACTGTCCGATAGTTAATTTTGTTTTTTCAAAAATCGTGGTCGACATCTATTACTTCTATATAAATCTTAAAAGCACTACTACTACACCAAGTTGCAAAAATGCAGTTTTCTCGCTTACATTTATATGCAATTGGCTTTGAACTTATTTGGTAGTAATAGTTGTGGCTTTTATCAACCCCTTTTATGATACCATCATCAGAAAAGGTTTTTTTTCTGATCGCACGGAGATTTTATTTCTACCAAGAAATAGTCGTCGATAATTCCATCTGGAGGAGTACCAAGAAAGTTTTTTTTTTTGTGTTGGGAATTCGCTGGAAATAAAAAATTATCGAAAGACATTGCAGAGCTGTACGCAAGGGATGCTTCTGCAATAGTGATGGACTTTAACACTCATCTAAAAAAACTCCCGGGGGACTGACATTAGCCATCCCGAAAAAGATTGCACCTAGTCGTACGACTATATTTTGAATTATTTAATGAATTTAAAGAGATAAATCCGCCGTTTGTCGGGTTTTTAAACTTGTTTTTTTTTTTTTTTTTTAATTAATACCTAATTTCTTAGCCCTAGCCAAATCTTACAGATCAAGAGGTTTGATCCGTCCCAGTCTCCTGATTACATTGTCATTATTTTAAAGTTCTGTTATTTCTGTGTTTACGTGGTTGACAAGCCGATTTCTATACCTCCGAGCAACCTTCTTAACCTTATCTTCAGCCATTTCAACATTTAGATCTCTATGCAGATCGGCGTTGCGTATGTACCAAGGTGCATTAACTATGGTCCTTAGTACCTTATTTTGGAAAACCTGAATTTTTTGTAAGTTTGTTTGGCATGTACATGTCCACAGCTTTAGCCTAAAGCCCTGGCAGCTAGTGCTATATTAATATTGTTTATGTAATTTATTTTATTTAACAATAAAGTTCTAATAATAAAATAATAATAATACATGTCCACAATTGGAGCCCGTAGGTCCATACTGGTTTTAGAACTTGCTTGTATAGCAATAACTTATTGTAGTTGGACAGGGATGAGTATCTCTCAATAAGGTAATACATTTTACATCGCATGTTCAACTCATCTTTTTTTTTCTTAACGTGCGCTTTCCAACGCAGTTTAGCGTCTAGTCTAGAGTCATGCCTAGATATTGTGTGTTAGAAAATTCTACTACATTGATAATGTAGACTGGAATGTGTGGTACGTTTTTATACGTAAAATTAATATATACTGACTTAAGGTCATTTAATCTAATCTGCCATTTCTTAGTCCATTCTGACATATTGTTTATTGCCGTCTGAAGCTTTTTTGTTGCTATTTCGACAGTTGCTCCCACAGCAAGGACGGATGTGTCATCTGCAAAAGTAGCTATGGTGGTTTCTTCACTTTCAGGCAAATCGCTAGTGAAGAGTGGGTATAAAACTGATCCTAGGCAGTGTGCCTTGCGGTACACCAGCTTGAATCTCTCTTAATGATGAGCACTATAAGACTCCAGAATGGTCGAATACTGCTTCGGCAGTTTCTTTTGTAATATGTGTATCAGTCCTTTGTGCCAGACTTTATCGAAACTTACTTACTTACTTAAGGTGGCGCTACAGTCCGGGGTGGACCTGGGCCTCAACCAATAAGCGTCTCCAGCCAGCGCGATCTTTAGCTAGCTGTCTCCAGGTCCCCTTCCACTTGCGTGCGCCACCTGAGTAACGGTCTTCCTCTACTGCGCCTTCCCTCGGGTATGGATTCGAAGATCTTCCGGGCCGGAGCATTCGTGTCCATTCGCTCTACATGACCCAGCCACCTCAGTCGTTGGACCTTCACTCTTCTGACTAGGTCGATGTCGCTGTACAGCCCGTACAGTTCGTCGTTAAATCTCCTTCTCCATTCACCGACAATGCAGACGGGACCAAAAATAACACGAAGAAATTTTCTCTCGAAACAACCGAGAGTTACCTCATCCGCTTTTAATAAAGTCCAAGCCTCTGCGCCATATAGCAGAACTGGGATGATAAGGGTCTTATAAAGGGTCACTTTAGATTTTCGAGAGAGGGCTTTGCTACTCAATTGCCTTCTTAGCCCAAAAAGAAGCAGCGATTGGCAAGAATAATTCTACGTTTAACCTCAGCGCTGGTGTTGTTGTCTGAGTTCATAGCGGAGCCTAGGTAGACAAAGTCCTTAACCACCTCAAAGTTATATCTGTCTATTGTGACGTTCTGTCCGAGCCGTCGGTGTTGGGTGTCCTTTTTAGTTGACAGCATATACTTCGTCTTGCCCTCATTAACCGCCAAACCCATCTTCGCCGCCTCAGTCTCAATACTCACAAACGCGCCATTAACATCACGCTGCGTTCTGCCTATTATGACAATGTCATCGGCGTATGCGAGTAACTGGACGGACTTTTGAAAGATAGTGCCTCTGGTGTTGGCGTTTTTAGTTTTGCACTATTCTTTCAAGAACGATGTTGAAGAAGTCACATGACAGCGCATCGCCTTGTCTACATCTTTTTTTGACATCGAAGGTCTCGATAAGTTCTTTACCAACCTTGATGGAGCAGCGTGCATTCTCCATCGTCATCTTGCACAAACGGACGAGTTTGGCAGGGATGCCAAAACTAGACATTGCTCTGTATAGTTCGTCCCTATAAATGCTGTCATAAGCGGCCTTAAAGTCGATGAAAAGGTGGTGGGTATCGATTTGAAGTTCCTGGGTTTTCTCCAAGATCTGCCGCAGTGTGAATATTTGGTCTATGGTGGAAGCCACACTGATATGGACGAATCAGGTTTTTACGAAAGGCTTCAGGCGTTCACACAAAACGGCAGATAAGGTCTTGTAGGCAATGTTTATAAGACTGATACCTCTGTGGTTGGCGCAGTTCAGAGGGTCTCCTTTCTTGAGGATCGGGCAAACAATGCTGAGGTTCCATTCATCGGGCATACTTTCCTCCGACCATATTTTACAGATGAGTTGGTGCATGCTCCTAACCAAGTCATCGCCTGCCGCTTTGAACAGCTCGGCGGCTAGGCCATCTGCTCCAGCGGCTTTGTTGGACTTCAGTTTAGATATAGATATAGATATAGCTATCTTCACCTCGTCCAGGTTGAACGGTTCATTCTGCCTGACAGCGGAATTAAAGTCGTCATCGCCGTTAAACAGTCTGCAGAAGTAGTTCTTCCATATCCTCAGCATCGACTGTTCGTCCTTGCAGGCTTCGGTTTGGGTTCTGTAGCTTTGTGAAGTTCTTTTTACCCTCTGGTAGAACTTCCGAACCTCATTCCTGTTGTCTCTCTCATCTCTCTATTTCCTCGATCGCGCGCTTCTCATGCTCTTTCTTTTTTCTCCTTAGAAGCCGGTGTTCGTCTCTTCTCTTCTGCGCGTAGAGCTCACGAGCAGCTCTTGTCCTCCTTTGCAGCTTGTGCTGGCTGCATAGGACCTCTTGAGAGATTGAGAGAGACTCGATCGGAAAAGGATCTGGTGATCTCTTGCGATTGTAGCCGTCGAACGTCAAACTTCCTCCCAGTATTTAATTGTCTTGGCGGCGTTCGGGATATCCGGAGTCGTACCTTACTGCAACAAGGTAGTGGTCCTAGTCAATGTTGGCCGCTCGGAACGTTCGGACATCCATAATACTGGAGGAGTGCCTTGCGTCGACCGCAACGTGGTCAATCTTGTTGACTGTTGATTGATCAGGAGATCTCCATGTGCCTTTGTGAATATCGAGATGCGGGAACCGTGTGCTAGCTATGACAACATTTCGCCCCGCCGCGAAATCGATCAACCTAAATCCGTTGTCGGAGGTGGTCTCGTGTAGGCTGTACTTTCCGACAGTACTACCAACGATGCCCTCTCTTCCTAGCTTGGCGTTAAAATCGCCTAAGACAATTTTAATGTCATAGCTAGGACATTGCTCGTAAGTGTGGTCCAGGAGCTCGTAGAACCTTTCTTTTGTGTCGTCGTCTTTCTCCTTCGTGGGGGAGTGCGCGCATATTAAGCTAATGTTGCCGAATTTAGCCTTGATGCGGATTGTTTATTTGTTTATTGCATTACCACAGCAATGCGTACATGCCCAACTTAGATGTAACTCCTCTACATCTCATGGTTGTGGACACGGCATATAAAACAATTCTACGGATGGCAATAGAAGGAATCGGCGAAGTTCATTAGTTCAAAATAATAAGATGTATGGCTCAGAAAACTTTCACTTCTAGCTATAGCCAGAGATGATAGCATCAGGAAATTAAATTTTGAGAAGAATTTCATAACGAAACTCAGCAGTAAGAAAAACTGGAGCAATGAATCCACGATTTACGGACTGAGCCACCACACTGTAAAATGGTATACAGATGGATCAAGAACGGACGAAGAAACTGGTGCAGGAGTGTTTGGGCCAGGAAATAAACACTACGAATCCATAGCAAATGTACCAGCATCTTCTAAGCTGAAATATGCGCCATAGATATGTGCGTTCGAATCATCCTCAAGAAAAACTACAAAAACTGTAATAAAGCAGTGATGTCAGATAGTCAAGCAGCCATCAAGGCTCTTGACGCCTATATCAAGTCCAAGCTTGTATGGGAAACGAATTTAGTAAGAACAACAGAGTAACCATCTGCTGGATACCTGGTCACTGCGGATGCTCTGGCCGGTATAATTCTGCGGCATAGGGGAACACACTCTACGAGAATTGTTTAGCAAAATGGAAAAATAAAAAAACAAACGCAGTTTTTAAAAATACCCAAGGCCTAAAGCAAGCTAAGAAACTTATAGGGAACTATTACCTAAAACAACTCCTAGGCAAAAGCAACCTAAGAATCCTAACGGGACACTGTAGGCTTAAATGATAAATGACGACACTGTGCTTATCGGAAGAAGGTCTCTGCAAATCCTGCGATCAAAGCGCTGAAACCCCAGACCACATTCTCGAATCCTATTTATTATTTGTCGCCACCATATTACTATAGTAACGTACCTATTTAAATATAAATCATCTTACAGTCTGTTTTCGATGGAGCAGCTCATTAACGTTTTCTTTTTTTGTCGATATAGGTATAGATGTAGCTCTTTTTTATATATAAAGAAAATAATTGTAGGTAGTACGTTTTTTAGTATACATACTTTGTAAGGTATGGATTTTCGACCACAAGCGATACAAGTTATTATTATTAGTATGCACAACCGGCCTTTGACAACGCAGAATTCGATGCACCAATTACCATAGCGGAAATTTTTTTTTTTTTATTCGAGGGTATTTGAATATCTTCCAAAGACACTATGAGAACAGCAAGCTTGTTCTCATAGTAGTGTCAGATTTTTACTGACTAAAAACACCACCCTTCTAAAGATTGTTAGAAACTGCAACTAAGATGTAACTTATCAAGCAATTTTTCTATCATTCATTAACAACTTTTGAAAGGTTACTTTCCAATGAAAGATCCTGCGTATTCCGCAAATTAGACGCGGTTATTCTTATCTTGCCAAGTCGAACGGTTTCGTTCTTTGTAGTCGGCGCAATAAATTGCTCTCGTCCAAGATTTGTCGGACTGTATTGTTGATATGTCCGATTAGTCGGTTTCTATGCTTTCTCGTGAAGCTTCTAATTTCAGCTTCGATTGTTGGAATTCCGAGATCCCTATGGATATCGTCGTTTCTTATATACCATGGTGCTTGTACAATTTCTCTAAGCACTTTATTTTGAAAAGTTTGTAGAATATTGGCATTTGTTTTCTAGGTACAACCCCAAAGTTTTATACCGTAGGTCCACACCGGCTTTAGCACTTGCTTGTATAAAAGCAGTTTGTTCTCAGTACTGAGCTGGGAATGTTTTCCGAGTAACCAGTACATTTCTCTATATTTGATATCGAGTTCTTTACGTTTCATTTTCACGTGCGAATTCCATTTCAGCTTTGCGTCGAGTGTCATTCCCAGGTATTTGGCCTCGTTTGCAAAGGGTATTCGGGCCAAGTTTAGAAAAATTGGAAAGTCATTAGCTTTCTTATAAGTGAAATTTACGTGAACAGATTTAGTTTCGTTGAGGGCGATCTGCCAGTTCCTTGTCCATTCATTTACCTTATTCACTGCGGCTTGAAGTTTTGTAGTCGCTTCTTCGATTGTATTACCTACTGCTAGGATAGCTGTGTCGTCGGCGAACGTAGCAAGGGTAGTGCCGTCTTCCCTTGGTATACCGCGAGTATATAGCATATAGAGAAGCGGACCAATGACGCTTCCTTGCGGTACACCGTCCGAAATTTCTTTTAGCTCCGAGTATTCGTTTCCATTTCTAACACGGAAGAGTCTATTCCCGAGATATGATTCTAGAATATCATATAGGCTTGCGAGGAGAACTTGTCGTAATTTAAGCCGACGTGCCACACCTTATCAAAGGCTTGTGAGACGTCAAGGAATACGCTTGAGCAAATATTTTTCTCTTCAAATGCTTTCTCGATTACGTCAGTAGTTCTATGTACTTGGTCAATCGTCGAATGCTTGGTTCTGAACCCAAACTGGTGGTCAGGGATAAGATTATTGTCTTCACTAACCGGTTGTAGGCACCTAAGCAATATTCTCTCGAAGACTTTGGAAGTGACTGGAAGACAGGAAATCGGTCTATACGATTTTACTTCATTTGGCGGTTTTCCTGGTATTAAAACCATTATGACCTCCGCGAATTTCCATTGACTCGGCACGTGTTTTAGTCTGAGCGCGGCATTTATAATATGAAGAAGCTTAATTAATGATTTCCTTGACAGAACTTTCAGAACTTCTCCGGTGATCAAATCATAACCAGGAGCTTTCTTAGGTTTTAGGGATTCGATTTCACGTTTTAGTTCACTTAGCGTTGCACTAGTGAGTGTTGAATCGTCAGATTGTGATTCCGCCCGATTAGTATTGTCGTGGATCGCTTGGCCATCGTACGGTTTAAAAGTTTCTTCTAGATGAGCGGCAAAAACGTCCGTTTTTTCCTTATCTTATCTTCCCTTGCCCATTCATTTCGATTTATTCTAATTGGCGGCTCGGGGATTTTGGGCCTTTTGGTGCCTTTTACATCTTTCCAAAGTGAATAATTAGAACCTTTTTTCGCTGTTAAGCTTTCAAGGTAAGAACCTATCGCACGATTTTTAAAATAATTCAAATGTGCTTTATGTTGCGGAGCTCGACTCTGTTGTCATTTCTTACGCGCCTTCCTTTTTTCGTTGACCAATTCTTTTATTTCGGGAGGATATCGTAGCCCGATTGGTTACGCGTATTATTCCGGGAGGCGAGCTGTACGATCTCAACGAAGCGATCAACTTCAACCTCAAGTTCATAGGGTGTCGTAAGTGGAACACTCAGTTCAACATTCTCTTCTATTTCGTTCCTAAAGCCTTCCCAGTTAGTTTTTCTACCAGTTAATCTCGCTGGCTCTAGGTTATTGGCTAGTTTTACACTCAATGTTAAAATAACCGGTGAGTGGTCAGATGATAGATCAAAGCTCTCTTCAACTTTAATGTGGTTGGTAGGTATTCCTTTCACAATGAAAAAATCTATCAGGTCAGGTAGTTTTGAAGTATCAGTTGGACAGTAGGTCGGTTTGCCCGTCGAGAGGAAATCGCAACTGTATTCCATACCTGCCCCATAGAGCATTCTACCTTTTCGCGAGATGTATCTGGAGCCCCAGAACGTGTGCTTCGCATTAAAATCGCCGCCAATAATGAAGTTTGGTTTGAGCGATTTAAGCAGGTTAGTGAAATCACTTTTTTCAAGCGCGGAACGCGGTGGACAGTAGATAGATGAAAGTCTAAGAGTGCGCTGACTATTTTTAACTCGAATCGTGCACAGTTGCATAGTTTCAAGCTCTATCTTGAGGTCTTCGTATTGTTCAATGCAGTCTTTAATAAGCAATGATGATCCACCTCTGGCGTTCCCCGATGGGTGACAAGCGTGGAAATCATTATATCCTTTTATTTTTAAATTCGATCCCTTTTTCACGTGAGTTTCAGAAATCAAGCAAATGTCAATATCTTTCTCGCGTATGAATATTTCCAATTCGCCGAGTTTTTGTAAAAGCCCGTTTGCATTCCAAGTGCATATTTTTAACATTGGTTTTTCATTCATGTTATTTTTGAAGCACGCGTTTTCTGTGAATTATTTTCGAGCTTAACCAAGCGATCGAGAATAATTTTATTTATTTTGCTTTGTTCTTCAAGTTTCTCGAGAATAACTGAGAAAACATGAGAAGTTTCCGGCGAAGTTTCATCGTTTTTTGCTGCTTCGAATGCCGCGGCCTGAGCGTAGGTCTGCACTCTGGCTGTCCGAGGGCCGCTATTCGATGGCTTTCCTGATGGTAACTTTTCAGTAGCATTTCTTTTGACAACAGAGGTCGAGGGCCTTTCTGTTGTCTCTCTTTCTCTGACAATGCTACGCTTTTGAACCGGAGGTTTTATATTGCCTACTACCTCCTGGGCGGCCCTACGCTTGTCTTGGTAAGCGGCTTTGTTTTTTTATTTTGGGTTTTGAGTAGCGCATCTCTCCGTTTTTGCAACTCCTTAGCTACTTCACAGCCTCTATAATTTGCCGGGTGCTTTCCCTTACAATTAGCACAGGTAGCGGAGGATTGTTTATTTGCTCCACAGTCTTGGGAGAAATGACTTCCGGCGCATTTTACACATCGCGGCTCTTTTTTGCAATACATTTGCGTATGATTGCATTCATGGCAACGTTTGCACTGTGGAATTGTTTTAAAATTTCTGCGCATGGGCTCGATTTTTACCACAATATTAACTATAGTTTTAATTCGGTAGATATCTTCGATATTATCAGACCTATCGAAGGTAAGCATAAAGAGCGGAAGTCCACGCCTTACCAGGATGTCCTTATCTTCTTCCGTTTTTTGCTTCTCTTTCTTGATGATATTTACTGCATCAAGAATTTTAAACCCTTTGGACCGGAGGTCGTTTACAACCTCTTTTTTGGTGCATGAGGGGTGGAGTCCCCTCGCTACAACACGATGTGGCCTTTCTGGCTTTATTTCAAAAGTATACCACTGGATCTCATCGGTATTTAGCTTTTGGGACACTGCCCGGTAGTTTTCGTGGTTAACGACGTTAATTTTCCACGCATTATTCCTCAAAGATGTTACCTTAAATTCCGATGTTATCGTTCCTTTAAGGAAGCTGTGTAACTTATTATACTCCGTTAATCCAACGACGTTTATTGGAGGCGGTGGACGAATTTGTACTCAGAGTTGTTTTTCTTGCGGTACTTTACGCGTTTGTTCTTTTAGAGGCTCGACTTCAGGTGAAGAACCGTACTTCCTTTTCTTACTAGGTCTTTTCATAGGGACCCGATTCGTTTCGCGTGCTAGCTCTTCTTCGTCGGTGTGGTATTCCCGACTAGCCAAGCGTGGTGGAGTACATTCGCGTTCTTTCTGAGAATGAGTGTTCCTTAGAAAATTATTTTCTTCCTTCAACAGTTATATCTCTTCTCTTGATTCGGAGTGTTTTAATTTCTTCCTCAGAACTTTCACTGGGTCCCGCTTTTCACGCGCTCGCGCTCACGGCGGACTTCTTTTCCCGGGGTTGTTCGATCTTGATGGAGGCGATCGAGATACCCTTTAACTTTTAATAAAAGGGTCAATGGATTGCAATAAGCGGCTCTCCCCAGAATCCGTAGAGCCAACCTCCGAAGAGGGTGGATTTTCCAGTAAAGCTGGACTGCCACCTGGGGTAATTAATCTTTTCGTTTTGTTCATTGCATTTTTTGTATACACTACACGTTCGGTATACGGAGGTTGGATTTTAGTCGCCTCTTACGACAGGCATGCCTACCTCGGGTAAATTCTAACCCATACCCGAAGGGGATACTTAAAAGAATCACTACGCAATATGCAGAAGCAGACATCAGAAGAAGTACGGACGATGGGTGCCACAACTTTTGCGGAGAAAGTCATGGAAGCCTCAACACCTCAAGGTACAGTGGAAAGTGAAGATGTTCTAAAAACTCCTCCCAGAGCTGTCTGCGGCTCAACAGCACATCAGGACCGCAAAGTATTTGAAAACGTCCCCCCAGTCGCCACCAGTACAGATGTATAGACTTCGTCAGCACTAATCGAGAACTCAATTAAGTTGAAACCTCAGTAATTTGAAGGTTTGAGTACGAGTTGGGAGAGTTATCGAATCCAGTTCGACATCGTAGCGTCAAAACCAATGGTTGGACCAATCAACAAAAAGCACGCGTTTTAGGCTCTATGCTGCGAGGAGATGCCGTAGTTGCGCTATCTAATCTCAGTGAAACAGAACGAGAGGAATATTCGGTACTAGTACAGGCTTTGGATCTTCGATTTTGAGGACAGCTTAAGCAGATTTCGCATGCACAATTGCGAGCGAGAGTACAACGACCGAACGAGGAACTTTCTGCCTTTGCAACCGACGTGAAGCGGCTATATCGCACTGTTTTTAAAGAATGTCCTCGAGAAGCTCAAGAGAAAATAGCCATCATGCAGTTTGTTGACGGAATTTTAGACAGGTATGTTCAAGACATAGTTCGTATTTCGGAGCCAGCCACATTATCAGCAGTTCTTACTAAAGCCATTTCGTTGGATGCCGCGCGCAAGAGCACGAGTTCAAATTATTCGACACGTGTGGCAGAGGTAGGTAAGTCAAAATTCTTCAATACACCTACAATGGAATAGACGACGATGGAGGGACAACCAGACCTCATCTGCACAGGTGGATAGCAGCAATCAAAATCTGGGGAAACGAGTAGACGTCAGTGGAAAAGGGCAACCACTGGCAGGCAATCAATGCCCACAACTCGTTATTAATGCTGGAGGATATAAGGTGTCCGCGGTTGTTGGTGGGCCCAAATGCCAGCTTTTAGTGAACGCAGGGTCCTCCATTACATTAGTACATTGAGGAATAGTTCCCTCTAATGCTTGTTTGCATCCAACAAATGAAACCAAGGAAAGCATTAATTAAGCTTCTTTATATTATAAATGCTGTGCTCAGACTAAAACACGTGCCGAGTCAATGGAAAGTCGCGGAGGTCATAATGGTTTTAAAACCAGGAAAACCGCCAAACCTTCTTCCAGTCATTTCCAAAGTCTTCGAGAGAATATTGTTTAGGCGCCTACAACCGGCTATTGAAGCCAATAATCTTATCCCAGACCACCAGTTTGGGTTCAGAACCAAGCATTCGACGATTGACCAAGTACATAGAACTACAGACGTAATCGAGAAAGCATTTGAAGAAAAAAAGATTTGCTCAAGCGTATTCCTTGACGTCTCACAAGCCTTTGATAAGGTGTGCCACGACGGCTTGAAATTTAAATTACGACAAGTTCTCCTCGCAAGCCTATATGATATTCTAGAATCATATCTCGGGAATAGACTCTTCCGTGTTAGAAATGGAATATGGAAACGAATACTCGGAGCTAAAAGAAATTTCGGCCGGTGTACCGCAAGGAAGCTTCCTTGGTCCGCTTCTCTATATGCTATATACTCGCGGTATACCAAGGGAAGACGGCACTACCCTTGCTACGTTCGCCGACGACACAGCTATCCTAGCAGTAGGTAATACAATCGAAGAAGCGACTACAAAACTGCAAGCCGCAGTGAATAAGGTAAATGAATGGAAAAGGAACTGGCAGATCGCCCTCAACGAATCTAAATCTGTTCACGTAAATTTCACTTATAAGAAAGCTAATGACTTTCCAATTTTTCTAAACTTGGCCCGAATACCCTTTGCAAACGAGGCCAAATACCTGGGAATGACACTCGACGCAAAGCTGAAATGGAATTCGCACGTGATAATGAAACGTAAAGAACTCGATATCAAATATAGAGAAATGTACTGGTTACTCGGAAAACATTCCCAGCTCAGTACTGAGAACAAACTGCTTTTATACAAGCAAGTGCTAAAGCCGGTGTGGACCTACGGTATACAACTTTGGGATTGTACCAAGAAAACAAATGTCAATATTCTACAAACTTTTCAAAATAAAATTCTTAGAGAAATTGTACAAGCACCATGGTATATTAGAAACGACGATATCCATAGGGATCTCGGAATTCCAACAATCGAAGCTGAAACTAGAAGCTTCGCGAGAAAGCATAGAAACCGACTAATCGGACATATCAACAATACAGTCCGACAAATCTTGGACGAGAGCAATTTATTGCGCCGACTACAAAGAACGAAACCGTTCGACTTGGCAAGATAATATTAACCGCGTTTAATTTGCGGAACACGCAGGATCTTTCATTGGAAAGTAACCTGTCAAAAGTTGTTATTTAATGATAGAAAAATTGCTTGATAAGTTATTTCTTAGTTGCAGTATCTAACAATCTTTGAAGGGTGGTGTTTTTAGTCAGTAAAAATCTAACACTACTATGAGAACGCGATTGCTATTCTCATAGTGTCTTTGGAAGATTTTCACCTACCTTTGGATAAAAAAAAATAAAATAAAATGTTCAAATCACACTTAGTGGAGTGTCCTCTATTATCGGCGAGTGGCATACAACCATCGGATTAAAACAACTTCACAGGATCACAGGAGTATGGTAGTAACGGTGGTAGACTTTCAGCTCCTAGGTAATGGCCATGGTATTCTTGGAACTGATTTTCTGGTTCCTTTGAATTTTGTGATCGATTTCGAGACTAACATTCTTTTTGCAGGGAGAAGTACCACTCATTCCCGAACAAGGTACTGCTACAACAGCTCTTGGCGAACTACTGGATCCACAAACAAGTCTATCAACCATAAAGGACGTAACTGTGCCCTCCCAATATGAACAATTTGTCTACGCCACAACCACGTTACCGATATCAAGAGATGTTTTGATCACACAAGTCATTAACGGTTTACCGAAAGGAATCTTGGTCGCAAAATCGATAAGCAGTCTTAAAGCAGGAAAAATTGACGTAGGTAACGCCAGACCAATTAAACAACCTCTACGTCGACTACCATTGGCAAGGCAAGATGAATGTCGACGAAATATTGATGAAATGCTGAGGTCTGACATCATAGAACCATCCGACAGTCCCTGGGCCTCACCAATAGTGATGGTGCAAAAAAGGATGGGAGCACCAGATTTTGTGTGGACTACTGTCGACTCAACGCAGTTACGACTAAAGATTCCTTCCCGTTACCCCGAATTGACGACACAATCGACGCTGTTGCCGGTTCCACTTGGTTCAGTACATTGGACTGTCAGTCTGGTTATTGGCAAGTCGAAAATGAGCCCAGGGATAAGAATAAGACTGCTTTCGCCACTCGAGACGGTCTACAGCACCGGCCACTTTTGAACGGCTGATGGCAAGACTTCTTAATGGAATACCACTAAAAATTTGTTTGGTTTATCTTGACGATGTTCTCGTGCATGTTTAAAGTTTTGATGCGATGTTGCGTAGCCTGCGCACTGTTTTAAAACGATTCCAAGTGGCGAACTTAAAAATCTCTCCAAGTAAGTGTAAGCTATTTCAAAAGGAGGTTCCATTTTTGGGTCATGTGATTTCAGTGACAGGTGTAAAACCAAACCCTTTAAAACGGAGGCTATTCGCAACTGGCCAACGCCAAAAAGTTTAAAGAACCTAAGAAGTTTTGTCGGCCGTTGCACTTACTACAGGCAGTTCGTGCCGAATTTCTCACAAATCGCGCGCCCTCTCTACCACTTAACAGAAAAAGAAGTACGTTTTCAATGGAAGGTCGAAGCTGCTCGTGCGTTTGCAGAGCTAAAGGAAAAGTTAACAACACCCCCTGCCCCTATATTATCGTATAGACGCCAGCAATGAGGGAATAGGAAGTGTTCTTTCAGAGAAACAAGGTGATAGGGAAGTAGTAATCGCGTATTTTAGCAAGTCCTTGAATAAAGCAGAGTGCAATTACTGCACCACCAGAAACGAGTTGCTGACCTTAATAAAATCCATTGAGCTCTTTCACACTTACTTGTTCGGAAGGAAGTTCTTAGTTCGAACAGACCACGCGGCTTTGGCTACTAAATTTCAAGAACCCGGAGGGACAACTTGATCGCTGGATAGAACGCCTACAGCAGTACGATTATAAGGTTCAACATCGTGCCGGACGCCTTCATTCAAATGCAGATGCTCTATCCAGACGACCGTGTTGTGAGATTGGATGCCGTTATTGCGACGGACAAGATGTCAAGTACCGAACGGAGCAGGTAAATTCTATAACACCTATCACTTGCGACTTTAGTGTTAGAGGTTTAATTGAGAAGCAGAAAGCAGACGAAGTTCTACGAGATGTTCGATCATGGGTACTTGCGGGCAAGCGGCCAGAGTAGTCCGTTGTTTCAGGCGGTACGAACGAGATCAAAGCGTATTGGGCGGAGTTTGCAGCTTTTGGCTCCAAGCCATGGATTCCACTTACCTCACGACAGAGATAGCAATGGTTACCAATAATACCCGCGTCGATGAAAGCGAATGTGCTGAAAATATTCCACGATTGTGTGTTCAGCGGTCACTTCGGTATAAATAAGACGTTTGATAAGCTGAGACGACGCTGTTACTGGATTTGTGCTCGGAGAGATGTCATTGATTACTGCACAGAATGCGACATTTGTGCAGCCAGGAAGGGCCCGGAACATAAATCTAAAGGTCAGTTAGAACTGTATTTGTCTAGTGAACGCGTGTAGCGCTCGACATTCTAGGTCCCTTGCCAGCAACTTCCAATGGTAACAAATCGCAAGTATTTTCTCGTTTTGGAGTACCACGAGAGCTTCACTCCGACCAAGGGCGTAATTTTGAGTCTGATGTTTTTAAGAGTGTAATGCATTTGCTAGGCATTCACAAGACTCGAACAACACTCCTCCATCCTCAAACTGATGGATTAGTAGAACGGATCAATCGAACGATACTAGCCTTTTTGGCTAAGTTTGTCGATGAACGTCAATCAAATTGGGACGATCTACTACCATTATTTGCACAAAGAGCAGCCTCACAAAAATCAATTTGGGAGTGCCCTGAAAAAAATGTTGTTCGGAAGCGAAATGCGTCTTCCACCTTATTTGTTGCTTGGAATAGTTCCAGAAAATACTACCACCGTCCAGGGCTATGCCAAGGAATTGCAAGAAAAACTCAACGAAATACATGAGAATGCTCGCTCCGAGATGATTCAAGCCGCGTATCGCATGAAGAACCGATACGATTTGTCTTCGAATGGCGACCATTTTAAAGAAGGGGACCTCGTATGGTTTCACAATCCTAAACGGAAAATCGGTACATCTCCCAAGCTCAAGCCGGATTGGAAGGACCTTATAGGATCATGATGGTATTAGCCGATGTCACCTATAAAATACAACGCACTCCGATGACGAAAGCTATGATCGTGCACATTGATAGACTATCAACATCGAGTGATGTGAACGTCGGGATGGCTTCGCTCCAAGTGGGGAAGAGTGTTACGAGTTATCTACACTCCTGAACGGGAGGTAAATAATCCAAACATTATTTACCCTATGATTTTGACAGCGCCTGACATTTTGAGGAGAGACTGACAGAAGTCAACCATCTTTTCTTCATCAATTTGTACCCTTTTTTCCTCTAATCTTAATCTATATATCTATATCTCTAATATATAAAAATCAATTGCTGTGCGTTAGTCGGGTTTGAGTGATTTTTTTTTTAATTTGTTCGTCTTGAATCAGGGATGGTTTAGGAAAAATAAAAGTCGGAAAATTCTCAACAGGCGGCGTTGTAGGCACAAATTTAGTTTTTCATGGGGAAAAGCACTTTGAAAAAAAAAGATAAACTGGATAGAAATCAAGTAGTGACACTTCCAAAACAAAAAAAAAACAAAAACAAAAAAAAATTTTTTTTAATTTTAAAAGCAATTGTTGTTGTCAATTATTTTAATTATTTTCCAAGCAAATTGTTGTTGTCAGCAAATTTTGAATTTTTTATTTTAAAAACACCTAATAAGTTTGTTTACGTTTACTATGTTACATTAAGTAACTTTTTGAAATGGAGTAGATACTTTGACAGGCGCAGTGGCTTAGTGGTTAGTGTGTTGGACTACTAAGCGAGGGGTTCAGGTTCGAGTCCCGCAAAAGCCCAAATTCCAACTCATGGTTTTTTTCACTGCGCCACCTCTCGCGAACGTCTGACAAACATCCGAGAGAGTATAACTGTCATGAAAGAGCTTCTCAATTAGCCGTTTGGAATCGGCATAAAATTGTAGATCCCTTCCATTCGTTCCAAAAATGAAAACTCACACAAAACGAATGGTTGTGAGAAGCTAGGCCTAGGGTCCCTACGGACCTGTTGCGCCAAAAATTATTATTATATATACATACTTTGATTTATTTCATGGTGTTTGAATCTATCATTTTTGTTTGACATGTGTTTTCAGGATCCTTGCATTAGTATGTGTGAGTGAGTGGAAAGGAGGGGTGATTGAGATGCCGTGGACAATGATGACAGGCAATAGGAGTTGTTGACCGTTTTGAGTTTTCACGTAGGGGTTGTTACGAAAAATAAGCGAGTAACAATCATGGTACTCTACTCATACGTGAGTACTGAGTAGGGTTATGGGGAGGGCAGCTCAAAAGTAACATAACACCTTCAGTACCGGTGTGGAGAGAGAAGGCTTACCAACCAAGTTGATAGGTGTGGTTAGTTTTCTCCGCGATGATTTTCAGGGGAAAATTCAAGGCAAACATTCTCATTTCCCGGATTCTGCTTATTCAGAACGATTTGTCATTGCGTCTTAAGCGTCTTCAGTTTCCCCTTAATTTCAAACTATAAGTCGCAATGACAATCGCTGGATATTTGTCGCAACAATCTTTAATTCCCGCATATCTCACATGCTCAATTGTGTGTGGCGTACCGACGTGTGACCTTCGTACGTCATGTACCGCTAAGCGCTTTAGTAAAAAAAAAACAAACACGTCAGTCATTGCAGTTTGATTGAAACACATCGATATTGATATACTTCAGTTATTTTAATTGTCCCTTAGCAATAAAAAATTTTATACACGACCTTTGGCAATAAACTAACTCTTAAAAGAAATTAAGGAATAAATTTGACTTTAAGTTAGGATATAGTAAGATTGGAGTCACCGCCAGTGATGCCAACCTGGATCGAAGTTTTTATGCCCAAACCCGTACAAAGTTATGCCTTTTTCGAAAAAATTATGCTTTTTTGGTAAAAAATGATAAAAATTGCATTAGTTAGAACTGCAGCTAACCTACAAGGTGATTCAAGAAATTGCTAACAGAATGTTTGTCGACTGATAGGCAATTCTATCTTTTTTATCTCTATAATCCAAGGTTTTGGTTTGGTAAGTAAGTCATGGAAAATAAGCACGACGCACAGTTGTAAATTAAGATTGTTAATGCGACTTCGATCAAAGAATGTACCAGACTTACCAAATTCAAAATGTATTTGTGTAAATTGATTGTAAACAAACAATTTACAAAAAATGTTGCCTGTTTTCGAAAAACTATTCCTCAAGTATCGGAATCAACATCACTGACTCAGACAAATATTAATTCTCATTTGTCACAATCGTTTTAATTTGTTTGAATTTCCTCTTGCTTTATCTGTTAAATTGTAAAAAAAAAATTATTTAGTTCACATCATCAACAACTTGATGTTGGCCTCAAGTGAAACAATAAAATTCAGTCACAATAGCTAGCAGAAGTTGATTTTTGTTAATTTAGAGCAAAAGTGGACTTACGGATCGAACTTTGTTCTTTTTTTTTTTTTTAAGTGCCATAATATTTAATATAACTTTTGAATAAAGAATTTGAATTGACCGAATTGCATAAACAAGCATGTGCTACTTTGGATAGTCCATACCTACTCGGAATTATTATTTTCATTACATTAACGAATTTGGGCGGAAAGAAGTTCGCCGCGCCAGCTAGTCTATTATATAAAAATCAATTGCTGTGCGTTAGTCGGGTAAAGGCTCGAGAACTGCTCAACCGCTTTGAATGATTTTTGATTTACTTTGTTCGTCTTGAATCATGGATGGTTAAGGAAAAAAGAAAAGTAGCAACATTCTCAACACGTGGCGTTGCAGGCACACATTTCGTTTTTCAGGGGAAAAGCACTTTAAAAAATAATAAACTGGATAGAAATCGAGTAGTGACACTTCCAAAACATCAGATTTGGTTTAGGAGAAAAGAAAAGTCATAAAAATCTCAACGGGTGGCGCTGTAGGCACACATTTCGTTTTTAAGTTAAATTCAATTAACTTCTAAAATGTAATAATACAATAACAATAATTTATAAACATAATTCCTTCGGTGTGAAACTCGATGACTTTATATCTCGGTAACTGATGGACCAATTTTCTGAAACTTTTTGGTTTTGTTCGTATTCACGTATCTCAGGCTTAGCAGGACTTAAAAGATAATATTCTTTTGGACCCAACAGCTAATTTTTTCGATCTCCAAAGCCACTCAGCCGATTTCCATGAAAATTTGTGGATGTGTGTGGTTGATGCCAGTTTGAAGGATAGGATACTTTTGGATCCGATAGGCGGCACGTCAATCATTGCGGTTTGATTAAAACACGTCCTACTTTACTTTGCTTTGCTGATATCGAAGCTAAAAAAAAACACGGCTTATATGATAATGCATGAAACGCATGAATAATAGTGGTTTTTATTTAATTTTTTTGGATGCACCACGAAATTTTAGGGGATGGATTACTTGATCCTGATCCATTAGGTGCGAGTTTCCAGCCCAGTGACCATGACTTCCATTCTACTGTGGAGGTCAGCTGATGGTCTACCGCATTCGCCGGTAGGGCGCTCCACCAAAACTACATACTTACCTATTTGGATATAATGTACCTACTTCATTTTTGTAATCTGAACACCTTGCTTAGGGAAGCAACAATTTGACTAAGAATAATATGTGCAATCTATTATCCGTTTCTTACCTTCTATTGTGAACTTGGAGATGCATCGTCGTTTTGTTCTTGTTTGCCGTACTTGAATTGAGACGATGAATGGTTTTTCATGCACCCGATGCGGGTGCGAAAATACTTATTCCCCACTTTGGTCAACGTTGAATCCTACACTGGAAACAGTACGCACTTTGATATAAACACTGTTACAGTTACGGAAATCTTACCGAAGTGTAGGAACAGCACTTGCACTATAACCAACATTTGTCAATTTATATTAAAAGCGTTGATAAAATGAAGGGCTCTTTGCAAAAACAATGTACACTGTAGGCAATTCCTTTCCTCCAACAGGACCTGCAAGGCATCAGTGGCAACTGTACAATATACTGAGCAAAATCACTTCTTACACATAATACACAGCCCCTATTGAACCAAAAAGTTAGGTATACATCATAGTCATGAAAAAGTAATATCTTGGCAATCGTACTTCAATATGATGATTCCAATTATCAATAAGGAAAATGGTTCGATGAACAATTAATAATAGTGAATCGTAATAGTTTTTACGATTTCAAAATCAGCGAAACTAAACTGAAAATCCACCAACGAAATATGGTTTCAGCAACTACAACGACGAATTCAAATAAAAGGCGATCGTTTACTTCAACTTGTAACTGACTTCTAAATTCATATATATTTTTGGCTCATTTATATAGCGCTCTTTGAGTGCATTTTACATTTTGTTTAGAATCACTTCATGATATGAAGTGTGAGTGTTTATTATTGCAGGGTGACGAAACAAATAGGTAACTGCAGGGATCCAAGGATGACTGCAGCGAAGAGCTGCGCTACGTATAACATGCAGTCAATATATAAAAAAAGCTGTAGTTTCAAAATACACCATCAAAATACTTTTAACCGACCTTTCGTCAACGCATAGAAATGTAAATCAAAATTATGTTTTCTTTCACATCGAATAGTGCTTTTATTTTGTCGTATGTACTTATGTATATCTGTAATAGACATTTATCGTTTTGATCTTGTTAATTCTTTGTCGAATGTGTTATAATTTTTTCGTATGTGTTTTGGGTGACAAACAGATTTGGTGAAAGCGTCACATACGACAACGGAATTTTGGGGAAAAATTGACTGTAATTTCTTTCTTAATTTAAATATTGATCTGATTTTAATGTTATTCAGTTAACAACTCTTTTCTCCATAGTTCATTTAACTTTTAAGAAAATCTACCGCACGGTTCTTAAGAAAAAAAAAATTTTACCTTTGATTGCGTTTTCCCAAAAGTAGTCAAATGTAACATACGACAATATTTTATCCAGGCGACGTTATGTAAGCTAAAAAAACATTTTCCTTGGTTATATTATTTGTGCCGGAAATCGAATGGAAATGTTATTTACCTATTTAAAATTGATTAAAAACTAATACGGAGTTTTTGTCAAACAATTGTACCTACACTACAGCTAAATGAAATATGAATTAGGTAGAATTAGGTTAATGTTGTTGATACAAAATTGAGGGAAATCTAGCTTGTCGTAAATATCTCCCAGCGCCACCTATCGGGTGGAAATTTTACCAAAAACTTTTTTTTAAGTGTTCGGTGTATGGTGTTAATTTGAGCCAAATCGGTCCACAAATAAGGAATGTTCGAAAAAGCGACCCCAGCGCCCCCTATAGGGTCTAAAATAAACATAAACCATCCGAAGCACCACACAAACATATGGTGTGAATATAAGGAGGATTGCTTCTGTGGTTCAGCCGTGATTGTTAGTCATACATACGCACGAACGTTTTTATATATTGAGAAGAAGAAGAAGAGGAAGTTTATGCCACTACCTACTTGTTGCCTCATTACTATCTTATAAGAATGCTATTCTTTACTTTCTAACTTCTATATCTTATTTGCTGATTGATTTATTTTAGCAAAAGATGAAAGTCTTGGAAAAATTATGAATGAAATTGAGCAGTTAGCAGATGACTGCAATAAGTTGCAACAAATTGCTGAAGTTACTGCAACAATCAAGTATCCACATCAAATTTTAGAAGACGTTATTCGCGATTTGCATCGTGACGTTCAACGACAACTTTCCGATCGTCAGTCAAATGATGCCCAACTTAATATGCTTGAGCTAACGGTCAATCCACCGTAAGTAAATTTCTATTCCAGCCAATATTTCGCACTGCAAAAAACTCCCTTCCACAGAAATGGTAGTCAGAAACTTGCAATCATATTTAGTAAAGCGGAAAAGCGTTCTCAATGGGAAGAAGCGTTTAATGAAGCTAAGCAAAAATTAGGTATTACCTGCAGGCATGGGTTATTTGGTCGATTATTCATCTAATTTTAATTAAAACTTCTAGCTGCGACCTTAGAACGACATCCCATTCCAGAATTTTTGACGTCAATTCCAATCGTAAAGACTAGAGCTGGATTGCAATTCACGTGTGCAGCTCCTACCCTGAGTGAACAGAAAGATGTTTGGGTATGCAACAGCGATGGGTACGTGGGGCAAGTTTGCGTCATGAGTTTGTCACCAGAACCAAACGTCACAAGTTGCAATGGTGTATGTAACGCTCGGATTCTGTGTCTTGCTTCCGTACCAGCAAGTAGTGAAAGGTAATTATATTAGACTTTAATTATAACAGAGGTAAAATTGAACTTAATTTGAAGTGGGAGCAAGGGGCAACGATCTTCTCTTAATGAGGAAGCTACTGTCCGAGAGTTTAGAAAGAGTAGTTCGCCCAGTTTCCACACAAGTCAAAATGAAAAAAAGAAAACAAATACAAATGTGGCAAGCAGTGATATACAATTGGATTCGAATAGTTCCAGTGATGATTCTGAGCCTGAAGTTTCTTCACACAGAGATAGGATACCCAGTCCATCGCCAGTTTACGCCCCTGGACTAGCGACAAACCATCAACATCAAAATCAGGTGAATTTCGATTTAGGCCCTAGTTATAGCCATACGTAAAATGCAACAGAAAAAGTTGGAACAGTATGAATATGATTTTTTTTTGTTTAGGCGGTCATAGCGAAAATTCTGTCAGAACAATTTTTCCCTACGAACACATAGGAACAAATCAACCACCACTGATTGGATTCCATTAGAAAAAAAATCCTGACAGATTTAACAATAAAGAAATGAAGTATTTCAGTGGAATGATCTGTTTTTTTTGTTGTGGAATTGACTGAGAAGTAGGTAGATCGGAAAAAGTTTTTCGTTCGGAAAAATGAATAAATTCTTTCTCTAGAAAATTTTAAGATTATTTGTTTATTTTTTTATGATACACTAACTTCATAAGAAACATTTTCAGATCAAGATTGCGTTCAACCATTAGGATTAAGTGCACTAAAAAAACAAAAAAAAATTTTAGCGGTTTCGTTTTACGTATGGCTGTAACTAGGGCCTTATATTTGCCCTAAAACGCCAAGTCTAATTTTAAATCTTTAAGGACTCTATTCCTGATGAATCCGATAGCAATCAATCGACCATGTGGCTAGGCACTGAAGATGGCTATATACACGTATATAACTGTACCGATACTATTCGAATAAAGAAAAACAAAATTAAGATTCAACATGCTTCTGCAGTTTATTCCATCTTGTATGTACCTATTAAGCCATACAGCCATAATAATTAAGATTATCTATTTAATATCATTTGCTTGTGTAGGTATCTAGATAACCGAGTATTTGTATCATTGGCAAATGGTGATATATGTGTTTATCTACGGGAAAGTGGTAATATCTAAGACATTATATAAAGTAATATTATGCTTTTGCTAATGCGATATATTTTCAGGTGGATGGAATACAAGTTCCCCGCTTTGTATTTCGATAGGAACGGTATCGAGTCCTGTAAGCAAACTTATTAATGTTCATGGGAGATTGTGGTGTTCGATTCAGGGAATCATTAAAGTCTTGGATACAAAAACTTTACAGGTGAGTTAAATTTTTCGAATCCTTACCTTACTTTTCGCTGCTAAGAAAGGACGCGACATGTAGAAATCGAAATTACCCACATTATAATGGAACAAATTAAAATAGTTCTCAAAAAAACCATACCGCGCTTCTGTGATGAGTTAAACCGGATTTACTAAGATATGATCGTATTTTCCTTTAATGCCGAGAGGGGCATCGAGGGCGGTTACAAATATCTTCCATCTTTCTCGGTCTGTAGCTATAGAAGTGTTCACTTGCAGTGTATAGAAGGAACTCCATTCCATTGTGCAGTATACAACTCGAGCTTTTAATTGAGATAAATTCGGTCGGTTCGGTCTTGCTGATTGCCGTTGATACTGAGTGATAAATGGTGTCGATGGTGTTTAATGCCAAGATAAAGAGTATTGACGACAGGAAATCCCCACGTCACACTTTCTGTGGTACGTCGAAAGAATTGACGAGTTCTCCATTGTAGAAAACAAAACAGTGCGCTATTATAGGAATCCTTTTTAAATAGAAACCATTTTTAAGAAATTTCACTCGATAAATGGGTATTTATTCAGAACATTCAAGGTGATTATAGTCTAAGAGCCCATAGTAAATTTTGGACGTGAGAGGCAACCGGATGAATTTTGCGTAATTATAATACTCTGATGCCAGTGAATTCAAATATGGCCGTCTGGCAGCACGTTATGGCAGCTGTGGGGTGTAACTGCATATTAAAAATCCGTTATAATGCAATATAGAAATAATTTGTGCAACCACTTGAATCTACTGGCAAATAATAAAGTGTCAATATGTGTATCCAAGACGTTTTAGGTGTCACCAAAACCTTGCCAGACGCAACGGAAGTGCGTTAAAAACTCCAATTTTGAATTGACGAGTTCTCGAGTATATTAATGCAACCGCACTTATTTCTCCTAAAACGTTAGATATTATATTGTGAATACAAATATAAAGGTCCAAGACTTTTTGGATGTCGCCAAAGGCTTGCCAAACGAGGTCAAAATATTGAAAAAATGCCAATTTGGAATAATTAATGCAACCACTTCACTTTTATATTATAACTAGCTGGCCCGGCGAACTTAGTTCCGCCCCAATTCGTTAATGTAATGAAAATAATATTTCCGAGCATGCACATTGCACATGCCTCTTTATGCAATTCGGTCAGTTCAAATTCTTTATTCAAATGTTATATTAAATACTCTAGGTATGACACTTAAAAAGAAAAGAAAAATAACAAAGTTCGGCCCTTAAGTCCACTTTTGCTCTAAATTAACAAAAATCAACTTCTGCTAGCTATTGTGACTGAATTTTGTTGTTTCACTTTAGGCGAATTTCAAGTTGTTGATGATGTGAACTAAATAAAAAAAAATTGTTATGATTTAACAGATAAAGCAAGAGGAAATTCGAAAAAACACAATTTGCTTGGAAAATAATCAAAATAATTGACAACAATTGCTTTTAAAATTTAAAATAATTTTTTTTTGTTTTGGAAGTTTCACTACTCGATTTATATCCAGTTTATTTTTTTTCAAAGTGCTTTTCCCCACGGAAATCGAAATGTGTGCCTGTAACGCCACCTGTTGAAAATTTTTCGACTTTTCTTTTTTCCTAAACCATCCCTGATTCAAGACGAACAAAATGAAACAAAACTCATTCAAATCGGTTTAGCAGTTCTCGAGCCTTTACCCGACTAACGCACAGTGATTGATTTTTATATAATAGAAGATTTAGAGAAAAATTCCTTGATAACAAATATATAAGTCCACACAAGACGTTTTACTTGTCGCCAAGTCTTTGTCAGACGCGTTCAAAGGATCGCGAACCGTCGAAAATGCCCTATGTACACAAAAAATCGCAACTGATCCTTGAAAAATTGACGCAACCACACAAAATCTTTCCTTAACATAGAACGAAACATCATAAACATAACTACATAACTCCAAGACGGTTTACATGTCGCCAACTTTTTGCCAGACTCATTATTAACAAAATTCACACTGAAAAATTAGGACAACATGTTCTAAATTAAGTGGTTCGGGGGAAATGTGACTCCTGAAAGATTAGAGTAAGTTTTTTTTTTTTTTTTTTTTATCCGAGGTTTAGGTGAACATCTTCCAAAGACACTATGAGAATAGCAAGCGCGTTCTCATAGTAGTGTCAGACAACTTTTGACAGGTTACTTTCCAATGAAAGATCCTTTGTGTTCCGCAAATTAGACGCGGTTAATCTTATCTTGCCAAGTCGAACGGTTTCGTTCCTTTTAGTCGGCGCAATAAATTTCTCTTGTCCAAGATTTGTCGGACTGTACCTATTGTTGATATGTCCGATTAGTCGGTTTCTATACTTTCTCGCGAAGCTTCTAGTTTCAGCTTCGATTGTTGGAATTCCGAGATCCCTATGGATATCGTCGTTTCTAATATACCATGGTGCTTGTAAAATTTCTCTAAGCACTTTATTTTGAAAAGTTTGTAGAATATTGGCATTTGTTTTCTAGGTACAACCCCAAAGTTGTATACCGTAGATCCACACCGGCTTTAGCACTTGCTTGTATAAAAGCAGTTTGTTCTCAGTACTGAGCTGGGAATGTTTTCCGAGTAACCAGTACATTTCTCTATATTTGATATCGAGTTCTTTACGTTTCATTTTCACGTGCGAATTCCATTTCAGCTTTGCGTCGAGTGTCATTCCCAGGTATTTGGCCTCGTTTGCAAAGGGTATTCGGGCCAAGTTTAGAAAAATTGGAAAGTCATTAGCTTTCTTATAAGTGAAATTTACGTGAACAGATTTAGTTTCGTTGAGGGCGATCTGCCAGTTCCTTGTCCATTTATACCTTATTCACTGCGGCTTGCAGTTTTGTAGTCGCTTCTTCGATTGTATTACCTACTGCTAGGATAGCTGTGTCGTCGGCGAACGTAGCAAGGGTAGTGCCGTCTTCCCTTGGTATACCGCGAGTATATAGCATATAGAAAAGCGGACCAAGGACGCTTCCTTGCGGTACACCGGCCGAAATTTCTTTTAGCTCCGACGTGCCACACCTTATCAAAGGCTTGTGAGACGTCAAGGAATACGCTTGAGCAAATATTTTTCTCTTCAAATGCTTTCTCGATTACGTCAGTAGTTCTATATACTTGGTCAATCGTCGAATGCTTGGTTCTGAACCCAAACTGGTGGTCAGGGATAAGATTATTGTCTTCACTAACCGGTTGTAGGCACCTAAGCAATATTCTCTCGAAGACTTTGGAAGTGACTGGAAGACGGGAAATCGGTCTATACGATTTTACTTCATTTGGCGGTTTTCCTGGTACTAAAACCATTATGACCTCCGCGAATTTCCATTGACTCGGCACGTGTTTTAGTCTGAGCGCGGCATTTATAATATGAAGAAGCTTAATTAATGCTTTCCTTGACAGAACTTTCAGAACTTCTCCGGTGATCAAATCATAACCAGGAGCTTTCTTAGGTTTTAGGGATTCGATTTCACGTTTTAGTTCACTTAGCGTTGCACTAGTGAGTGTTGAATCGTCAGATTGTGATTCCGCCCGATTAGTATTGTCGTGGATCGCTTGGCCATCGTACGGTTTAAAAGTTTCTTCTAGATGAGCGGCAAAAACGTCCGCTTTTTCCTTATCTTCCCTTGCCCATTCATTTCGATTTATTCTAATTGGCGGCTCGGGGATTTTGGGCCTTTTGGTGCCTTTTACAGCTTTCCAAAGTGAATAATTAGAATCTTTTTTCGCTGTTAAGCTTTCAACACAGATAAGTAATATACAGATGTCTCACGCCAATGTAAAAAAATGCTGTACTTTTTGCGTTCGTCCAAAAAAAGATCGTCCAACAAATCGATGGTGAAAACAAATACCCACCACACCTCATTCGAAAAGTGGTTGATTTTTTGTTTCAATGAATGCTACTTTTTAGTTGATGTTGAATTATGACCGCACGCAAAACGGCATGTGCGCAGCGTGATGCTTTATTTAATTCCACACTGAACAGTGGGTTAAAGGGTAAGGAAAGAAAGGATACAAGGTAAAAGGAAAGCGGAAGGACAAATGTCGTCTTTCGTTCTTTCGTATTGTCAATGCCTTATGATTGTGCGCCGGCGGGGGGATGTGCAGTGAGGAAATATTCGGTGATGTAATGCATGATGGTTTTTGTTGGGAAGAGCAGCCGATTTGGTTTTGGATTCGTTTTGCTGAAAAAGTATCTAAAGCGATATGAACAATTTATTTCCATTTCGGCTGGGGATACAATTTTAATTTTCTTGTTTGGGTAGGTATGCATTCACATTATTTTTAGGGTTTTCGTTATGCAATGCTCGATAAAAGAAACAGTTTATAAAATATTAAAAATGAATATTGTTAAATAAAATTCGCTTTTGGGCAGTGCATACCTACATATCAATAATAATAATGCGAGTTTTTATAAGTTGAAGCAATTGAACTGTTGCAAGTTCTGGCTAGAGAGTTTTAAAAACTCTTACACTTTACAAGAATTTTGACTTCAAAGCAAAGTGTAGTTCGTATTAGTCCGATATCTTTACATAGATATTTATATGTAAGGTTTTAGAGATTTGTTTTTTAAATTTCCACTAGCAGTTATAGACCGAATATGCCGATGGACGTGTGTGGGGGTGCAAATGAAGTGGGAGTTTTTGATTGTGTAGCTCTCCAAGTGGTTGGAATTATCTTAAGGTCCATAATCAATTATGATTGAAAGAAAGAAGAAGTGGGAAATATTTGCTAAAAAATTCGTTTTTTGCAGTTGTCATTACATTTTTATTGGCAGTACGGTGTTGAGTTTTATAAAAATATGTATACGGAGACAGATCGGGATTTGGGTAATCATTTTGAGAAATAATTAAAAAACCGATTTATTCGAATTTTTTTGAGAAAAAAATAATTGGAGGATCTTATTTAGGATACCTACTTATTTAAACTTTAATATGGATTTTGATCAAAATCGTTAGAACGGTTTTTGTAAAATTTTGCAGACCAAACTGTACCTACCTACCAAATATTGCAATGCTTAGTTTGAACAATACTATTGCTTATTAATTTAGCTTAACATCTCCAGTTCGAAATTTTGAACGAATACAATATCTTTCTCTTACTACGTAATAGCGAAAGTTAAAAATACGTGATTGTTTTATTATTATAATGTTAAAAGGCATTCATGATACAAAGTCAGAGCGTTTTGATTGATTTTCAGGGATGAAAAATACTATTTTTTATTCCTTTTTCATAGTGATTACAGGCATGTAAATGAAATAAAGTGCACAACTGGGTCGAACTAAACTTTCTCGATACTAGATAAAATAAAACAAAATCCACTTTTGGATATTCATCTCATTTGGCAGTTATATCAGATAACAATATAAGCTTTTAAAAGTTAAAGCTCTCAGTAACAGGCAATTGTCGAAAGTAAATAAATTGAATATCCCGACGCTCGTGTGTGGTTGCACCCCAAAGTTTGATTTTCTTATTGTGTGAGCCCCAAATGGTTGGCATTATTTTAAGATATACCTATTCAATATTGTTGGAAAAAGAAGAAGTGGGTTGTATTTGCTAAAACTAAGTTTGGCGTAGCTATGAGGCAGTAAGCCTATTATACAAAAATATACCGTAAATATGCTAAAATACATAGATCGTGATTTCTGTTGTATTTTTTTGAGAAATAATTAAAAAACTTACTTCGACTTTTTTTGAGGAAAACTAAGTGTAGAAATTAATATTTGCTTATATACTGTTCTGTCGAGTTCTGTCGAGTGTTCTTTATTGAATGATAAATATCTCTATTATTTTTATACAATATAATAACTACCTACTATAAACAATTCGTATTAAAAACTCAAGTGCTAATACTACAGTATTATACACTACATTCCCTCCTTCTTTTTTTTAAAATACTATAACGGAATACATTTAATAAATTTTTCAATGTAAGAAAACAAGTTTACAAATTAAAATTTAAGATCAAAATAATTGGCCCAACTATGATGTTTCATTAACAATTTCACATGATGATTTGGATCCTCTTTTCTGCGCAGCCCATTCTCCATTAACTTTTTTTAGATGTATACTATGTTTCGTCGTGTTATCTCACCGGTTCCAGAATTCCTGATTAACACATCTCCACCTTTCCGTTCAAGAACATCATGAGGCTCTTCACCGAAATTTGCATCTAATTTATTTGCTTTTCGCAACCGTTTCACCAGAACTTTATCACCAGGAGACAACTCGTTGTGAATTGCATGTCTTTTCTTATCTGAATATATCTTTCCTTTTTCCTTTTCCAATAAATCCCTTTCTCTGGTTTCTTCATTTAAATCTTTGTCATAGTTAATGACAGAAGGAATTTTATCTTTAAGTAATCTTCCATAAAACAGTTATGGAGTATTGTGATACATAAGTAGGTAATCTTGTAAATCGTCTTTCCAGTTAGTTTTTGTAGCCTTGCTTATTTTTATTCTTTTAAGTATGTCTCGATTTTGTCGTTCAACTTCTCCATTTTGTTGTGGCCAATATGGAATAGTATTATATAGCTTTACATTATAGGTTTCACAAAAAATTTTGAATTCTTCACTGACAAATTGTTTTCCATTGTCTGAAGTTATTGTATGGGGAAATCCCAATCTGGTGAAAATTTTCTTTAAAGTGTTGATTATAGATATGGATGTTATATTCCTCATTACAACAATTTCTTTGTAGCGACTATAATAATCCACTATAACAAAGATATGTTCTCCGCTTGGAAGTGGTCCCATCAGATCTATAGCAACATCTATCCAGGGAGCCACTGGAATTACTCGCCGTTTCATTGGTTCAGGAGGTATAGAATTCGATACCAAAAAACAGCCTTTACAATTTTTGACAAAACTTTCAGCTTCCTGGTCAATTTTTGGCCACCACACTTTGGTCCGTAATCGTCGTTTTGTACCGACTATACCTGGATGCCCTTCGTGAACAAATTCAATCACTTTTTTACGAAGCTGTTCCGGAATGACAATTTTATTGTTCCGCAACAATATGTTTCCATAAAAACATAGTTCATTTTCAAATATTTTGAAGCGAAGATTTTCCTTCTTCCAATTATTGCTATAAATAGCTTTTTTTACATTCAAAATCTCCTCATCAGTTGATGACACTTTGTCAATTTCATTGAGGGTCATAGCCTTGGGAACACTACTGCAAACGATTTGTTGGATATGTTCTTCCTCATCAAAATTTTGAATGTTATTGCTCGTGACACAAAGTCGAGACAAAGGATCAGCAATATTGGACTTGCCTGGTTTATAAATTATTTTATACCTGTAGGACTGCAATCGCAGTACCCACCTTTCGATTCGAGCGCATGGTTTGGATTTCGGACTGAAAATAAATTCTAGGGGCTTATGGTCTGTTACAAGTTCAAAATCCTTTCCGTATAAATATATATGAAAATGTTCAACTCCCCATACAAGTGCCAATGCCTCCTTTTCCGTCTGGCAGTATCTTTTTTCACAATCGGATAAGGTTTTGTTTCCATATGCTATGATGCGTGGTTTTCCATTACTAGTAAACTGAATCAAGACAGCACCTAGTGCTACAGGACTTGCATCAACCATTAATTGTGTCCTGTCATTTGGATCATAATATCCCAAATATTTGTCATTACGTAACACTTTTTTAAGATCCTCAAATGAACTTACTTCTTTTTCATTTAAATTGATTTCAGATTTGTGCCGCCCATTTTGATTTTTTAAAAGTACCCGTAAAGGATCTGTTAAAGTTCCAAGATTTGCTATAAATTTTCCAACATAGTTTATGAGACCCAAAAAACTTTCTAGTTCTTCAACCGTCTTGGGTTCTCGAAATTTATTGATTACTTCTAATTTTGCAGGTGATGGTTGAATGCCATTTGCCGAAAGGATATGTCCCAAAAACTCAATTCGTTGAACATTGTATGTACACTTATCGTAATTTAATAACACATTATTCTTTTTAATTACCTTAAGTACATTATTCAAACGAAAATTATGTTCTTCTTCAGATTTACCAAATATTATAATATCATCAATAAAGTTAATTGCTCCTTCACAACCAGAAAGCATATGTTCAATTATCTTTTGAAATATTTCCGGTGCACAGGTGATTCCAAACATAAGCCTCTTGTACCTGAAGAGTCCATTATTGGTTATAAATGTTGTTATATAACGCGAATTTGGAGAAATCTCAACTTGATGAAAAGCATTTTTTATGTCCAGTCTCGAAAATAATATTGATTTTCGTAATTTAGGAAGAATTTGGTTTATGGTAGGTAATGGATAATTTTCTCTTAATATCGCTGTATTCGCTCTTCTCATATCAACGCACAAACGTATATCTCCATCCTTTTTCATAATTGGCACAATGGGAGATATCCATTTTGAGTGTCCTTCGACTGGTTCAATTATATCTGATGCCAAGAGTTCATTTAATTTAGCTTTAATTTTTTCTTCCAAAGGGATTGGTAATTTTCGACAAGGCTGAATCACGGGAGTTATTGTGCTATCTATGGGAATATCAACCAAAACGTCTTTAATTTTGGGAAACACAGTGCACTGTATTGAGTTCAACAACTCCAAACCTAGTTTAAGTACTCCTAGTTTTATTGCTGTGTCCCTCCCCATTAAACTTTTTTGACCATTTTTAACAACATAAAAGATAGCAGAATGCTTCTTACCTGGTACCAAAATATCCGCTTCAAAAGACCCTAAAACATTTAGTGGTGTATCAGAGCCATAAGCTAGAAATGTTTTCTTTGGATTTTTTATTTGATTTCTAACCGAAATCCCCTGGTTTTTCATTTCTATCCAATTTTTTTCTGAAATTATGTTTGATTTACTTCCAGAGTCGATAACAATTGGTACCAAAATGCCCCCAATTCGACATATTATTTCATCTATATTGTCATTTTGAATTTTGAAAACATATTGATCATCCTCTTGAACAGATCTTACTGTTTCCTTTCTAAATTTGCTTGTTCTTTCTCTATCAATTGGTGCATATCGTTTCAATTTAGTTCGGCATTTGGATTCAAAATGTCCTGTTAATCCGCATTTATGACAGTTTTTGTTTCTTGCTGGACAATTCGTATCACGTGCAGAATGTTCTTTAGAGCCACATCGAAAACATTCGAAATTTTTTTGTTTAGGTCTTGATTTTTCTAGAATTTTGTTGACTTCAATTTCACTTTTATCAGATTTATTCCCAAAATTTTCCATTTGAATTTCTACGATTTCCAACGAATTTGCAAGAAAAACTATATCATTTAACGTCTTTGTATCATCCATCTGTAATATCTTTCGTCTTAGATTTTCAGAAGAACATTTCTCTACCACCTGGTCTTTAATATGTTCATCAATGTTGTCAAATATGCACTTGGCTGCTTGGCGTCTAAGACGAACAACAAATGCTTCAAATTTTTCATCCTTTCCTTGGCATATTTGTCTAAATATATGTCTTTCGTAAGTCTTATTTTGTCTCGGGGTAAAATATTCATCCAACTTTTTAACACAGACACTATAAACATTTACATTTTTATTTGCCACCAAAGTTTCATCCACATTTGCACCAGGTAAATTGTAAAATATTTCCTGTAAGTCTTGTCCCCCACAGTGCAAAAGACTAGCTCTCTTCTTAACAGGATCTTTGATTCCATTTACGATAATATATAATTCGAAAGCTCGCTTCCATTTTGCCCATTTCGTTCCTAGTGATCGGGAGTCACAACTGCAATCGAATTGGTCCAGCTTAGGCATACAATTTATGTCTGACGGCATAGTAAACCTGCATCAAATACGATACCACATAAATATATTTAAGTTTTAGACATTCCAGTTATATAAAACAGAATTTTATCTCATTGCAACTGGTAATTTCAAACGAATTTAATCTTTCCAAACGAATTTAATCTTTTCAAACGAATTTAATCTTTTCAAACGAATTTAATCTTTTCAAACGAATTTAATCTTTCCAAACGAATTTAATCTTAAATGAATAATTATCGAATTCAATCGGTCATCGAAATTGTGATTTTCGAATTAAATCTTTTTTTTTTTTTTTTATATGTGTGTAGGTATTATAGGTATACCAATTTATGATTTTCAGAAATCTTACCAATTTCAGAATTCAAACAAATTATCTTTCAATGTCTTCTTCAATCCTCGTCGCCAAAATGTAGAAATTAATATTTGCTTATATACTGTTCTGTCGAGTTCTGTCGAGTGTTCTTAATTGAATGATAAATATCTCTATTATTTTTATACAATATAATAACTACCTACTATAAACAATTCGTATTAAAAACTCAAGTGCTAATACTACAGTATTATACACTACACTAAGTACGGGATCTTGTTTAGAATACTAACGCTATCTTCAATATGTATTTTGTTCAAAATCGTTAGAGCGGTTTTTGTAAGATTGTTCAGATAAAACAGTACCAAATATTGAGCTGAAAGCTGATTATAAGTTATTGTTCGGGAAGCATTACTTCGTTTTTTGAGTTTTCGCGAAATCGAAAATGGGGTTTTCGAGATATGAGTAGTTTTCAAAGTTAGCGTTTTCGGTTCTTCGAATTTAAAATTAATAATAATAATAATAATTTTTGGCGCAACAGGTCCGTAGGGACCCTAGGCCCAGCTTCTCACAACCATTCGTTTTGTGTGAGATTTCATTTTTGGAACGAATGGAAGGGATCTACAATTTTATGCCGATTCCAAACGGCTAACCGAGAAGCTCTTTCAAGACAGTTATACTCTCGGATGTTTGTCAGACGTTCGCGAGAGGTGGCGCAGTGAAAAAAACCCTGAGTTGGAATTTGGGTTTTTGCTTAAAACTTAATTTTCACAAAATTACTACTATTTTCAAAATTCCATTGAACGATAAGAGAAAAATTGAGCTTGGTATTAAGTTATAAATGAACGCATTTTAGTTAGGAATGAATTTGTGTTACAATCGGATCGACCGTTTTCGAGATATGTATGTTGAAATTTCAAAAGTACCGTTGTTCGAATTTTTAGCCAAATACTGGGTACTACGCAGTCATGGTAACCTCACCTACCTAAGCTTACCTAAATATCAATTTTGGTTGAAATCGTTGGAGGCGTTTTCGATCAAATCAAACCGGTACGACCATTTTATACGGGAAGTACCTACCTACCATTAATATTAAGGTTACCATGCAAAAAAAAACCTCCCGAACTTAAGCCCAAAAACTCCAAATCCGAGATTTAAACGTAATCCGGGAAGCCGTATAGGCTGTAGGTCTGTGGAAGGACGGACAGACCGAACAGAATTTTGCGACCCACTTTTTTGAGTTTCTCTATCATCGTAATATCAGAATTGATTAATATCTCGAGTTCGAAATTTTGTAGGTACCTAGTTACAGAATGTCATCTATACAGACAATCTACGTATTTCCTACAACAGGAACTTGAAAACGCAGAATTCTTTTTTCGTTATCCTACTTTATTTATTAACAGGGAAGAAACCCCAACAGTTGTCAGTTTAAATGTTATTGATCCTACCTAATAGGGTACCTATTAATTAACTAATTAATTATAGTCAAAAGAAAATTATATAAGTCTAAAATTTGACATACAATAATTGTATCGAATATAATGAAAACCCTAAAAATAATGGGAATGCATAGGCATACCTACCCCAACAAAAACATTAAAATTGTATCCCAAAATTGAAATGTTTATATCGCAAAGAGGTACCTTTTCAGCAAAACGAATGCAAAACCAAATCGGCTGCTCTTCTCAATAAAAACCATCATTCATTACATCACCGAATATTTCCTCACTGCACATCCCCCCGCCGGCGCACAATCATAAGGCATTGACAATACGAAAGAACGAAAGACGACATTTGTCCTTCCGCTTTCCTTTTACCTTGTATCCTTTCTTTCCTCACCCTTTAACCCACTGTTCAGTGTGGAATTAAATAAAGCATCACGCTGCGCACATGCCTTTCTGCGTGCGGTCATAATTCAACTAAAAGTAGCATTCATTGAAACAAAAAATCAACCACTTTTCGAATGAGGTGTGGTGGGTTTTTGTTTTCACCATCGATTTGTTGGACGATCTTTGTTGGACGAACGCAAAAAGTACAGCATTTTTTTACATTGGCGTGAGACATCTGTATATTTCTTATCTGTGGTAAGAACCTATCGCACGATTTTTAAAATAATTCAAATGTGCTTTATGTTGCGGAGCTCGACTCTGTTGTCATTTCTTCCTTTTTTCGTTGACCAATTCTTTTATTTCGGGAGGATATCGTAGCCCGTATTTGGCCGGCGTTTTCCTTGGATTACGCGTATTATTCCGGGAGGCGAGCTGTACGATCTCAACGAAGCGATCAACTTCAACCTCAAGTTCATAGGGTGTCGTAAGTGGAACACTCAGTTCAACATTCTCTTCTATTTCGTTCCTAAAGCCTTCCCAGTTAGTTTTTCTACCAGTTAATCTCGCTGGCTCTAGGTTATTGGCTAGTTTTACACTCAATGTTAAAATAACCGGTGAGTGGTCAGATGATAGATCAAAGCTCTCTTCAACTTTAATGTGGTTGGTAGGTATTCCTTTCACAATGAAAAAATCTATCAGGTCAGGTAGTTTTGAAGTATCAGTTGGCCAGTAGGTCGGTTTGCCCGTCGAGAGGAAATCGCAACTGCATTCCATACCTGCCCCAAAGAGCATTCTACCTTTTCGCGAGATGTATCTGGAGCCCCAGAACGTGTGCTTCGCATTAAAATCGCCGCTAGTAATGAAATTTGGTTTGAGCGATTTAAGCAGGTTAGTAATAATAATAATAATAATAAGTTCTGTATTTTTCGTTATAAAAACAATTTTACAATTTTATACAAAAAGAAAAAAATTAAAAAATTGAGAACATACGACAATGACATAAATGTCGTCTGTCGGGGACTTGAAATTAAAGTTTAATTGTTCATTACTACTAGTAAACATCACTGCCTCTAACAGAACCCACTTTTCAAAATCTTATACTGTGACAGCACCAAAGCTTTTCAACCAATTGCCTTTAAGTATACGAGTTTTGAAAGTACGACATTTATTTCTGACTAAGGTAAAAGAATGGCTATTTTCATTGGATAATTCAACAGTCAAAAATTTATTTATTAATGTAGTGTAAAAGCCTCACAAATGTTCATTTCAATGTTAATTTCATGTTAATTTCATATTTTGGATTTTTTTTTTTTTGTTTCTCTTCTTTCTGGCTTTCACTTCTTTTAATTTATTTTCTTTTTGTTTTAAGTCACTATTTACTATTTTCAACCAAATCAATAATTGTTTTTTAATCTGATAGTACCCCACATTACTCACGCATCTAAAGTTTGTTCTTGTATTTGGTACCCAGTGCATTCAATTCTAGTTTTCTTATAAACTACAGAACGACACTCAACTCATCAATGAAGAAATTTTGTTTTTATGTAAATCATGTAAGTTATTACGTTCACGGAATAAATCGTTGTCGAGTATCATTAATAAAAAAAAAAAAAAAAAAAAAAGTTTTACGTGACTAATTATTAAATTCTTCAATTAAAAATTTCCTATATCTACGCTAAAGCATTGATAATGTAATTCTTTAGATTGTCCCAATTACTGAATACACCGTTTAATAATTTAACTATCTCATCTTCTAATAGGTATCTTTTTTCAAAGTATTTGTACCTGAATTCATTAAGAATAGGACATCTTCCTATGAAATGCTGTATATTTTCAATTTCTTTTAAATTGCATAAGGAACAGTTTCTTGACGTGTTTACCTTAAAAGTAGTTGCATTTAATTCAATTAAGTCGCACCGAGCTTTAAAAATCCACATTAGTTTAGTTTGATCTTCAGTGTCGGTAAAGTATCTAGAACCTGCTTCAAAATCTAAGTTTCTATAGAACCTTTCCGTTTCCTTCGCTCTTTGAATCCTTTTCAGATGGTAACTTGACTTTAATTTTGTTAATAATTCTGCTCTCTTATAGTCCCAATCCATTTTCGATATATTGGCATCGCCTCCATTTTTGAAAATCAAAATTTCCGATTTAGACATGTTCACTTCTAGGTTCCATTTATTGCAGTATTCTTCTAACCTATTAATCATCTCTTGCAGAACTGATATACTATCTGACAGAATGACAATATCGTTTGCATATAGAAGCAACCTTATATTTATATTATCTATGAATAAGCCTCCTTCCAAACATTCGTGCAAATCATTTATGTAAAGTGAGAATAGTAGCGGTGATAGAAGGCAACCTTGTTTAACTCCAGTCATTGTATCAAAATATTTTGATAATTCTTCTCCTGTCCATACTGCTGATTTAGTGCTCTTATATATGTTCTCTAATAGTCTCACAATTTTGGTTGATACTCGCATTTCATGTAGTTTGTATATCAAAAGTTTACGTGAGACTGTATCGAATGCCGCTTTAAAGTCTACAAAAATGGCGTAAACCTTTTGTTTTCTACAAAACTTTAAATGTACGATCGCTGATAGGTTATTTATATTGTCAAGAGTAGAGTAATTTTTCCTAAAACCGGCTTGGTATTCTGTAAGAATATTGTTTTTTTCGACCCAAGCAGATATTCTGTCATTCTATATTCCCATCAAGACCTTCGCAATGCAGTTCATAAATGATATCCCGCGATAGTTATTTGGTAGACTGCTGTCTCCTTTTTTAAAAATTGGGAATATAACGCTCGTTGAGAACGTTTCATCAATTTCTCCACTTTGCAGAATCTGATTATATGCTTGTGTTGCTTCAAATAGAAATAAATCCGGGGCATTCTTAAGGAACTCATAAGGAATTCTGTCTTCACAAGGAGCTTTATTTAGCTTTGCCCTTGCTGAAACTTTTTTCACCTTTTCAATTGTTATAGCTGCATCTAGGTCTGCATCCTCTCGAATCATTGCCGCGTACTGAATATCTTTGGATGTTTGTTGAGGGTTTAGCAGCTGTTGAAAGTGTGTTCTAAAGTCCGTTGCTGATATTCCTGGGCACTGCGGTGCTGCTTGTTTCCTTATCTCCTTGGCAATCTTCCACCACTCCTTGCTATCTTGCACCATATTTATTTTATTTTCAAGGAATTTGTAGTATCCAGCTTTCCTCGCCTCACAACTACTTTTATACTTTTTGTTTGCCTTTATGTATTTTTCTCTATCTGCTGAACTCGAAGTATTCCTAAACGTCTTTAAGGCCTTAAAGCACGTTTTTCTCGCAACGGAGCACTTTGCATCGAACCACTTGTGTTTTGGGAGGTAATTGTAATTATTTGTACCATGCAACATTTCCGATGAGACCTTTATTATATCAACTAACTCCTTTAACTGTAAGATGTCTTTTCCTTGTTTCCATGCCATTATATTGTTAGATATGAGCTGATGATAGCTATCTTTATTTCTTTCTCTCCATATGAGCTTTGGTAGAAGGTTAAACTTTTTTTGTGGCTTACACTGGATCTGGAGGACCAAATTGGCATGTGGTCCGACCATATTTGATCATCTACCGAAAAGTTTTCTATCAAGTTAAGTAGCTCTTGCGATACTGCGCATATATCGTTGACAGATTTTCCGACGCTGATGACATATGTGAAATTTCCCACCTCATCTCCTTTTGTTGCTCCATTGGTTACTACTAGTCCATATTCACTGCAGAATTCCATGAATCGCTTTCCTTTTTTATTTACGACCAAGTAATTTGATTTCCGTATAAATGTGCCTGCTGCAAAAATATTTCTGTGAATCTCTTCTATTTCTTGCTGAATTTCACCTATCCTGACGTTCAAATCACCAATAATTATCGGGTTGACTATGTTTTCCATTGCGACAAACCGCTTCCGTCCCTTTTGTGTTGTCAAATATAATGCTGAATGCCACTCTCAATTCTGTTTCACTCCATACATGCACCCACCTATCGCTCTTCCATAGATACTATTTCTTACAGCTGGTTTCCAATACGTATCAAAGTCTTTAAAATACATCTTATAGTCTTTAATTTTGTCGTTAATTATGTGAGTTTCGATTAAAACAACAATATCATAGGAATTAACATATTTAAAGAATTCATTATATAATAGTTTATTTTGTAATCCATGTATGTTATATGATAATATCTTTATTTTTTTGTAACTACTAATACTTATACTTTCCTTTGAACGCTTTTCTTTATCAATGCTTTTACAACTTTTACAACAGATATTTAATCGTTTTTTGCATTGAGTTTGGACATAATAAAGTCTAAATTGATTTTTATTTGCTCACCATACATACTTTTTAACACTTCGTACGCACCCTTTTGCCCACAGACTAGCTCCTCATCCATGTTCCAAACAAACCAATTGCCATCTACTAACAGTTTGTCGTCACGTACCCTAACTCGTTTGCTCTTGTTGAATGATAAAATGCTCCGCTTTATCTCTAACATAGCTCTCTTCCGTTGTCGCCGCTCGCTGTTCAAGTCCTTTTCAATTGAAATTTCAGTGCCCGCCAAGTTGTTGGTATGCTTTAGCACCTCCTGGGCCATTTATTCTGATCGCAGGTTAGTATAATCACTTTTTTCAAGCGCGGAACGCGGTGGACAGTAGATAGATGAAATTCTAAGAGTACGCTGACTATTTTTAACTCGAATCGTGCACAGTTGCATAGTTTCAAGCTCTATCTTTAGGTCTTCGTATTGTTCAATGCAGTCTTTAATAAGCAATGATGATCCACCTCTGGCGTTTCCCGATGGGTGACAAGCGTGGAAATCATTATAGCCTTTTATTTTTAAATTCGATCCCTTTTTCACGTGAGTTTCAGAAATCAAGCAAATGTCAAATCTTTCTCGCGTATGAATATTTCCAATTCGCCGAGTTTTTGTAAAAGCCCGTTTGCATTCCAAGTGCATATTTTTAACATTGGTTTTTCATTCATGTTATTTTTGAAGCACGCGTTTTCCGTGAATTATTTTCGAGCTTAACCAAGCGATCGAGAATAATTTTGTTTGTTTTGCATTGTTCTTCAAGTTTCTCGAGAATAACTGAGAAAACATGAGAAACAGGGTCCGGCGAAGTTTCATCGTTTTTTGCTGCTTCGAATGCCGCGGCCTGAGCGTAGGTATGCACTCTGGCTGTCCGAGGGCCGCTATTCGATGGCTTTCCTGATGGTAACTTTTCAGTAGCATTTCTTTTGACAACAGAGGTCGAGGGCCTTTCTGTTGTCTCTCTTTCTCTGACAATGCTACGCTTTTGAACCGGATGTTTTATATTGCCTACTACCTCCTGGGCGGCCCTACACTTGTCTTGGTAAGCGGCTTTGTTTTTTTATTTTGGGTTTTGAGTAGCGCATCTCTCCGTTTTTGCAACTCCTTAGCTACTTCACAGCCTCTATAATTTGCCGGGTGCTTTCCCTTACAATTAGCACAGGTAGCGGAGGATTGTTTATTTGCTCCACAGTCTTGGGAGAAATGACTTCCGGCGCATTTTACACATCGCGGCTCTTTTTTGCAATACATTTGCGTATGATTGCATTCATGGCAACGTTTGCACTGTGGAATTGTTTTCAAATTCGCATGGGCTCGATTTTTACCACAATATTAACTATAGTTTTAATTCGGTAGATATCTTCGATATTATCAGACCTATCGAAGGTAAGCATAAAGAGCGGAAGTCCACGCCTTACCAGGATGTCCTTATCTTCTTCCGTTTTTTGCTTCTCTTTCTTGATGATATTTACTGCATCAAGAATTTTAAACCCTTTGGACCGGAGGTCGTTTACAACCTCTTCTTTGGTGCATGAGGGGTGGAGTCCCCTCGCTACAACACGATGTGGCCTTTCTGGCTTTATTTCAAAAGTATACCACTCGATCTCATCGGTATTTAGCTTTTAGGACACTGCCCGGTAGTTTTCGTGGTTAACGACGTTAATTTTCCACGCATTATTCCTCAAAGATGTTACCTTAAATTCCGATGTTATCGTTCCTTTAAGGAAGCTGTGTAACTTATTATACTCCGTTACCCCAAAGACGTTTATTGGAGGCGGTGGACGAATTAGCCCTCGGAGTTGTTTTTCTTGCGGTACTTTACGCGTTTGTTCTCTAAAAGGCTCGACTTCAGGCGAAGAACCGGCTCTCCTTTTCTTACTAGGTCTTTCCGTAGGGACCCGATTCGTTTCGCGCGCTAGCTCTTCTTCGTGTGGTATTCCTAACTAGGCAAGCGTGGTGGAGTACATTAGCGTTCTTTCTGAGAATGAGTGTTCCTTTGAACATTATTTTCTTCCTTCAACAGTTCTATCTCTTTCTTAAGAGCTTAATAGAGTAGATCTATTTCCTTAAGCTTGATTCGGAGTGTTTTTCTTCCTCAGAATTTATATCTTTAACTGAGTCCCGTTTTTCACGCGCTGGCGCTCCCGGCGGACTTCTTTTCCCGGGGTTGTTCGATCTTGATGGAGGCGATCGAGATACCCTTGAACTTTTAATAAAAGGGTTAATGGATTGCAATAAGCGGCTCTCCCCAGAATCCGTAGAGCCGACCTCCGAAGAGGGTGGATTTTCCAGTAAAGCTGGACTGCCACCTGGGTTAATTAATCTTTTCATTTTGTTCATTGCATTTTTTGTATACACTACACGCTCGGTATACGGAGGTTGGATTTTAGTCGCCTCTTACGACAGGCATGCCTACCTCGGGTAAATTCTAACCCATAAGCACTTAGTAAGTGCTGCGAATATGGCCCATGTTTGCAATATGGCCCACCACAAAATTTCACAACTGGAAAAGCATACACCTACCGCTATACATTCATTTCATTCATTTTCGTGCCTGTTGGTGTTCATTAAAACGTGTTCAGTCTGGCTCAACAGATGTGTGCGGTAAGCCACGTGGTAGATTTTATAATGCGTCTGGCAAAAAGTTGGTGACAAGTAAACCGTCTTGGAGTTATGTAGTTATGTTTGTGATGTTTCGTTCTATGTTGAGGAAAGATTTTATGTGATTGCGTCAATTTTTCAAGGTTTAGTTGCAATTTTTTGTGTGTATAGGTCATTTTTGACGGTTCTCAATCTTATGAACGCGTCTGGCAAAGACTTGGCGACAAGTAAAACGTCTTGGACTTATATATTTGTTATCAAGGAATTTTTCTCTAAATTATAATATGAAAATGAAGTGGTTACATTAATTATTCCAAATTGGCATTTTTTCAATATTTTGGCTTCGTCTTGCGAGCCTTTGTCAACATCCAAAAAGTCTTGGACCTTTATATTTGTATTCACAATATAATATCTAACGTTTTAGGAGAAATTAGTGCGGTTGCATTAATTATTCAAAATTGGAGTTTTTAACGCACTTCCGCTGCGTCTGGCAAGGTTTTGGTGACACCTAAAACGTCTTGGATACACATATTTCCACTGAGAGGATGATACTTTATTATTTGCCAGTAGATTCAAGTGGTTGCACAAATTATTTCTATATTGCATTATAACGGATTTTGAATATACAGTTACACCCCACAGCTGCCATAAAGTGCTGCCAGACGGCCATATTTGAATTCACTGGCATCAGAGTATTATAATTAGGTACGCAAAATTCGTCCGGTTGCCACTCACGTCCAAAATTTAGTGCGGGCTCTTGGCCATTTTATGCCCAAAACTTATAATCTTACTAGTGCCTTCCGAATCTGGTTCAGATCATATCCAGAGACCAGAATATCATCTCGAACCCAGGGACTTTGATTCCGAATCTGATGAAAACAACGAGCCACTAAGGCCCATTTTATTCACTCAAAGTTGAACACAACTTGGGAAGTTTCCCATATAAAAATCCACAAGTTGTGTTCAACTTCGAGTGAATAAAATGGGCCTAAGTGTTTTAATGTCCACGTTGAAAAGTGATGGCAAACAAAAAACAGTCGTAGAGACTCCAATAAATCATATCTAGTCTTTGCAGCAGCAATAGCAAGGATAATGAAATTTAAAATTTATGCGAATATTGAAACGAACTTTAATTTTCTTACCCAAGTAGAAATTTGTGACTATTATCTTGAATCATAGTCGCCAAACGGGATATTGGACTCAGTTTTGTGTCGATAAGCTCCATTCCAATAAGATGGTAACTATTTGACATTTGTGTTACCATTAATGGCCTCAAAGCTACAAATATCCTTTAAAGTTACATTTCAACACACACAAAACCTGCGAGGTTGCTGTTATTTTTCCACTTAACAACTAGGCGAACTGACAGCGCAAAGTCTAATTTGTGTCCACCGAGAGTTACCATAGTATTTTGGCGCTTTTATTTGCAAACAATCTTCACAAACACAAGAAACTAATGTCTGCTGTAGGTGTACACAGACGAAGTAGGTAGGTAGAGCATTTATACTCACACACGTAACATGCTCCTTTGAATGTAGGCGAGCGGTGTGCACGGAGAATATTATATGACATTGAGCACCAATCGTAAAAGGGAATATAGGGTGGCATAAAAAAAAATATCGTGAATAGTCAAATGATGAACAATGAATTTATCTAAAAAGAATCGAAATATTGTAAAATAGAGACTTCATTATTTAAGAATACTAATATCTTTTAATGAGTTTTCCTCCTAAAGAATTAATTTTCATTTTAAACAGTGTACTGAAAATTGTTTGCCGTTGTAGCACGACGTCGAATAAAATTTTAAATTTACTTTTACTATGTGCACCGCGCTTCTTTTCGACGTTTCAGTATTTTAGTAGGACAAAAATGACAATGTTTTTTGATTTTGCTACATAAAACTGCAGCAGATTAAATTATAAAAAAAATGGAAATGGAAATGTGTAAATGTGTACTACATAAAGAAAATATTCCAACTTGTATCAAATGTTATCAATATATATTAATAAATAGCATGTTACATACATTATGTAATTGTAATAATACTAGAAATATCATAAACCTTCTACAAAGATTTATTACACAAATTTTCTTCAGTAAAAAAAATGTCCCAAATGAACTACAAACGTTATCATTATATTAATACGTGAACATCCGAGCTTTCCGTACGCTTTTTTGGTATTTAATATGAAATGAGGAGAATGAAACTTATATTATTTGAAAGGTGCTCTGCCATAGATGTGCACAAACACAAAATCGTGGGTATATGTCGCCATTAAGAGTGGTAAAATCAAGCTATGACTTCCCCATACAAAACAGGTAGTAAAAGGATTTTGGTGACAATCAATTTGTCGCCGTCATGTTTCCATAGTAACGTACTTAATCATCTTAGATTAGAACCTGTCGGAGAGAATCATTACCCCATAAAGGTATGCAATTTACCTGCCCCTAAAAATAAGCAATAATTGTAAGAAATTTATATATAGGGGAATTAATTATTATTTGTCGCCACCATATTACCACAGTAACGTACCTATTTAATTATAAATCATCTTAGATTAGAGTCTGTTTCCGATGGAGCAGCTCATTTAGTATTTTTAACTTTCTCCATTACGTAGTAAGAGAAATATATTGGTTTGGTACAAAATTTCGAACTCGAGATTTTAATCAATTCTGATATTACGATGATAGAGGAACTCAAAAAAATGGTTCGCAAAATTCCCGTCCTTCTACGGGCACACAGCCTAAACGGCTTCCCGGATTACGTTCAAACCTCGGATTTGGAGTTTTTGGGCTTACAGTTCGGGAGGTGTTTTTTTTTTTTGCAAGGTAACCTCAATATTAATGGTACTTCCCATACAACATTTTCGTACCAGTTTGATTTGATCGAAAACGGCTCTAACGATTTCAACCAAAATTGATATTTAGGCTTAAGTAGGTGAGGTTACCATGACTGCGTGGTGCGTACCCAGTTTTTGGCTAAAAATTCGAACAACGGTACTTTTGAAATTTCGACATATCTCGAAAACGGTCCATACGATTGTAACAAAAATTAATTTCTAAGGAAATGTGGTCATTTATAACCTAATAGCAAACTCAGTTTTTCTCTATATTATCGTACAATGGATTTTTGAAAAAAGTATTTTTTTTAAATTTAGTTTTTTTTCAGTTTACCGGAAAACTCCGATAACGATTTTGACCAAAATGCAAACTTAGAGTCAAATGGATGTTTTCAAAACTATTGTGTCCTCAATTTTCAATTTGCTGAAGACTCTGAAAGTCAGTCAGACTCTCACTAAACGAGAAAGTTTCGTGCTACCCAGTCGTGCACTTTATTTCGATACCTACACTGCCGATCAACCAAATAGTCTCAACATATTTTTTCTTTTCCTTTTTTTATTTTCTTTTTTATGCTGTTAGCTATGGCCACAGTTGTTGTTGTTTTTTAGAGCTAAGCATTAGACTAATTTTAGCGATAAGAGTTGAATGCAAAAAATTTACAGTTATTACATATTTCTATTTTGCTTTGCCTATGCCGAGAGAATGTGCATTCTAGGCGATTATCAGAATAGACTCAGGAGCTGTAATTTTAGTTTTTGATAAGCTGTGCAAGTGAAAAGTGTCAAATTGTCTTCTTAATCAAATTTTGAATAATTTAACACAAAATGGGGCGTGGAGCAGCACTAACTTCGGAAGAAAGAGACAAATTATTGGCATGTCGAGACAGCAATCTTTCAGCCAGACAAATCGCTGAAAAAATTTCTAGAAGTCAGTCTGTTGTTCGTAATTTTTTAAGAAACCCATCGGCTTACGGAAGAAATATGAAAAAACCGTTCTGGAAAGCACTTACGCCTCGCGAGGAGCGAAGGATCCTTCGACAAGCTTCAAACTCAAAGTTCGACGAGTAATCCGCAAGGCAAAACATCTTAAGAGATTAAAACTAAAAAAAAACCGCTTACAGACATTCGTAAGCAAACTCGCTGTCTCTTTGCTCGGAGTCACATGACATGGAATAGAGAGTGGCATCAAATCGTTTTTTTCCGATGAAAAACGCTTTAATTTGGATGGACCGGATGGATTCAACTACTACTTATATGATATGAGAAATGAAGAACACTATTTGACCCGTCACCATAGTAGTGAAGGGGGTTTAATGGTGTGGGGTGCCATATCCTATTATGGAACATTTGATATTCAATTCGTTTCATTTAAGATGAACGCAATATGATATAAAGAGCTGCTCCAAAATGCATTCCCCCATTTTTCCAACCTTTTTGAGCCATTATCTTGGACGTTTCAACAGGATAATGCCCCAATCCATACTGCTCGAGTCGTAAAGATGTGGATAAATGACCAAAATCTGAACTTAATGGAGTGGCCTCCATACTCTCCTGACCTCAACATTATAGAGAATTTGTGGGTATGGCTTTCGCGTAAAGTCTATCAATCCGATAGACAATTTGAGGATATACAATTATTAAAATCTGCCATTAAGAACGCCTGGAGCCAAGTGTCCTTGGACTATCTGAAGGCTGTCTACGATTCAATCCCTGACATCTGACCGAATTTATGAAGTGATTTTAAATAAAGGTGGTTTTACACACTATTAATTAACATTAAAGCACACATACCTCCGCGATTGGAGTTATGTCACCGTCACCGTCATCGTTGTCGTTGTCGCCAACAATTATAATAACTTATTTGATACTATTTTTTTTTTTTTTTTTTTTTTCAATAAATCTGTGATTTATATTAAGTTTTTAACCTTGAGTCTATTTAGTTGAGCGATAAAAATGATAACTTTTGATGTTCACCCACAAAAAGTTTTTTTTTTAAATAACCATTCAACTTAGAACACTCATTTTTGTTTTGTTTAATTAAGAATTGAATGGTGCGTAATAAAAAAATAAGTTTTCTAAATTATATTCTTAAAATAAAATAATAAACTCCATTTTCTTAAAAATTAAGTCTGAGTCTATTTGGTTGATCGGCAGTGTATATTATAGATGTCGCTCTTTTCGTTTCGTTTATAAAAAAACATTTTTTAGTATTACACACTTATGAAAGGTATGGTCGATTTTCGACCACAAGCGATACTAGTATTTATTAATGTTATATCTCAGTAACATACCTAACGGGTGATTTTTTAGCTGGTTTGGTTTTGGCAACACTGGTTTTGACAGCTGACGTGTGTTTAGTACCTTGTGTCACTGTCAAACAGCTTCAGTTTGGTTTGCAATTTAACCATGGATCGTCTTACAAATGAACAACGCTTGCAAATTATTGAATTTTACTATCAAAATTCGTGCTCGGTTCGAAATGTTCATCGCGCGCTGCTTCGAAAAATTGTGTTCAGCGATGAGGCTCATTTTTGGTTGAATGGGTACGTAAATAAGCAAAATTGCCGCATTTGGAGTGAAGATCAGCCAGAAGCATTGCAACAGCTACCAATGCATCCCGAAAAAGCCACTGTTTGGTGCGGTTTATGGGCCGGCGGCATTATTGGGCCATATTTCTTCAAAGATGATGCGAATCGCAGCGTTACTGTCAATGGTGAACGCTACCGAGCGATGATAACAAACTTTTTTTTGCCCGAAATGGAAGTTCTTGACTTGCATGATATGTGGTTTCAACAAGACATGCCACACAGCACGCGAAACAATGGCGCAATTGCGAGGCGAGTTTGGTGAACAGTTAATTTCACGTTTCGGGCCGGTCAATTGGCCGCCTAGATCGTGCGATTTGACACCATTAGATTATGGGGTATGTCAAGGCTAATGTGTATAGGGACAAGCCCGCTTCGATTGACGCACTGGAAGCCAACATCCATGCATTCATTCGTGAGATACCGGCCGATATGTGTGAAAGAGTATGCCAAAATTGGACTCAGCGGATGGGCTACCTGAGACGCAGCTGCGGTCAACATTTGCATGAAATTATCTTTAAACATTAAATTGCAAGGTTCAAACTATCGATTCAAATAAATATTTCATTCATTTTTTCGAATTTTTTGTGTTTTTTTTTTTAAAAGAAGTTCTAAACCTCTTAAAAAATCACCAGTTACATGTAAAAATGTTCACTTTATTAGATAGATTTTTAGCAAACCAAAATAGCGTTACCAAAAGTTAGAGGCGGAAACATCATAACATTTGCAAATCCCTTTCTTATTATTTTCACCAACCTTTTTTTTTTTACATGTTCTCATTCATTAAAAGATAGAATTTAAAAGAATGAATTATTTAAATATTACGACACAATAATAATAAACGAACACAAAACAACATTTCCTGAATGAATGTACATTGTGCATGCACCCTGTGATTCTTCCTAAAGAAATCCATATGGAAGGCAAATGGCCGTCTTCTGATTCTAATTGGGATGCATTATCAGAAAAAAGAAAAAAATTGTCCCTGTGAAAAGAAAAGAAGCTTGAAAATAAAATCGAATATTATAAATACTCAATATTTCTTGAGCGCGTGAGTTTTTGCCACTACAACTTATTGATATTTGTGGTAAAACTGATTTTCGTTTGAATATTTTGCATTCGGGTACGAAGATATGCAATTGTTAAATTCGCAAAACATTATAGGGGAAGTACGTCCAAAATGACACATATGGGTAAAATGACATACTAGCTTTAACTCGAAATGTGATACACTTACAGCACTAGATGCTATCTTCTAAGGTGACTACGACAGCCCCGTTAATAGCCGTGAGTCAGTGCCAAAAATCAAAAAGTATTTTCAGCAGCAAATATTTTTTTTTTGGTTTTAACTTTTTTTTCGTATTTTGGTGAGTTTTCTAAGGTTTTTCTTTAATTTTATTAACTATTTCGATAGTTTATGACAAAACTTAGGAAATTAGCTGATTGTCTGCAATAAAATCAGAGTTTTATTACAGTTTATTTAGATATTTTTGTCGAAACTACGATATGGACATAATGACATACCATTATTATGGACAAAACGACATAGGTATATATGCATGCGAATTAAGGGAATAATTTTTTAATTGAAGTTACAAATACAAACATGACACGCGGATATAAAAGGTCATCGGATCGGATGTTGAGAGGACTTTAGTGGAGCATCTAAGGCTTCTAGAAGCCCGACTTTTAGGCTTGACTCATGCAGGCGTTCAAGCATCCTGTGCTGAAGTGCCAAAGAACAAAAAAGGATTCTTTTGTGAACTATGCGTATAAACTTAACTTGAAGGGGAGTTCAATATATTTGCGGTATGGGGGGGATACTCCAAAGATGTGAAAAAAATATTTAGTGATTTTAGTAGCCCCGTTATTCAAGTATTTTACTGTAAAATTTCATTTGGCTGTGATTATAAGTTTGCTTTGTATTTTGCGTTGAACGAAGGTGAAATGGCTGGTGTCGCGATGATCACTAAAATTGAGAACCGCGCTGTGATAAAATTTCTAACTAAACAAGGAAAAAGTAAAAAAAATATTCACGAAGAGATGGTGGCTGTTTTTCGAGATTCTGCACCTTCGTTGTCAACTGTTCAAAAGTGGTCAAGTTTATTTCAAAGGGGCAGGGAGAGCATTGAAGACGATCCTCGCTCAGCCTGCCCACTAACTGGCTGCACCGGAGAAAACATTACACAAATCGAGAAACTTGTACTTGAGGATGTCCGAGTAAAGGTTAAAACGATACCTATGAAGATTAACCTTTCTATTGGTACCATACACACCATTCTTGATGACTGTATAAATCTTTCCAAAGTCAGTGCAAGATGGGTGCCTCGAATACTCACATCGCTCACAATGCTCCGGTGCACATGGCATGGATTTCTAAGGCTGTTGTACGGGATTGTGGTTTCGAAAAAATTCAACATCCAGTCTATGGTCCGGACCTTGCCCCTGGTGATTAATTTTTGTTCCCAGATTTAAAAATAAAACCTTCGTGGTAAGCGATTTACCGATGATGAGAAGCTCAAAACCAGTGTTGTTATATCGTGGGATTTATCCCTTTTTGTGGGATTTTCGATGTCTAAAAAGCCTTCCGTGGGATAAAGGGAAACAGCACAAAATCGTGGGATTTTTAGGAATCTAACAAAAAACATTCAAACTATAAACTTTTGCAGCAATTTCATCGAAAAATTTACATTTTACCACGAAAAAGTGTCTATAAAAAATTGTTAATGTAAATTGTCTTTCATGAAAATTTTCTAATACCAAAAATAGTCATAGTAATGTTTAAAATCTGTGATTTTAATACTAAAGGTTAATTAAATATAATTTGTTTTCCATGTAATACTAATTTTACTTCAAAAATTAGAATTTTTTTCAAAAACGGTATCGAGGGATTTTTAAGGGAATTTAAGTACTGTGAAATGGGAAAAATGGGAAAAATGACTACGTTTCGTGGGATAAATGAAGAGAGAATCCTAACAACACTGCTCAAAACTGCAATAAATGAACATTTTGGAGAGAAAGATGAAAACTATTTTTTTGAGGATATAGAAAAGTTAATCTCAAGATGTAATAAATGCATTAATGTAGGAGAAGATTATATTGAAAAATAAAAATATTTTTAATTTAATTCGTGTTTTCCTTCATGTCGATACCGCGAATATATTGAACTCCCCTCGTAAAAGAAAATATTATAAAAATCATTTATTATTAACAATTTGTAAATTTGTAGCAAAATGACTTATCGGATTTATCTTAATGACTGTATGTCATTATATACATAACAAATATGTCATTTTGTCCATATCATATGGACAAAATGGATTTTTATATAGGCTTAGAAAACCATTTATTTTATTTAGTTTGTCTTATTTTTTAATTTAATTATCATTGTAAAATGTTCGCAATAAATTTATGAAGATATAATAAACATACAAATTGCTATATCTCTTAGAAATAATTTTCTTTAAATCAAAACGCTAACAGTATGTCATTTTGGACGTACTTCCCCTACCTGCTTTACCATTTTCATGACATTTTGTTCGTTTAGGTACTTTAGCATCCCCATTAAAGAGGGGAGGTTATGTGTTTACTTTTTATATTGGTATCAGTATTTCTATTTCACATTTTCTGTTTCGTGCGAACCAACTTACAGACACATGAAAACAAATTTGACAGCTCAGCTCGGACACATTTCGGTTACAAGTCATAGCCAAAATCCCATTATTTGTGTTTCCCGAAATAGTAATTTTATGAGGTAAAACTTATTCCCCACTTTGGTCAACGTTACATCCTGCAGTGCAAACATTACGCACTTTGATACATTATACACACATTACTGTTACGGTAACATGTCTGAAATGTGGGAACAGCGTGCACACTACAACCAACAATTTCTACTTGGGTAGTATGTTGGAAAATACCTTCTGAACTAGAACCGTCGATTGGCATAGGAGTGAAGAAGATCCAAAGCTTGCAGAATCCCTTTCAAATTAGCCTTCACCGCAGGACATTCTGTTCAAACTTTGAAGAAGTACTTAAACAAAAAGCTGTAGGTGCAGTGGCTTAGTGGTTAGTGTGTTGGACTACTAAGCGAGGGGTCCCAGGTTCGAGTCCCCCAAAAACCCAAATTCCAACTCAGGGTTTTTTTTTTCACTGCATCACCTCTCGGGAACGTCTGACAAACACCCGAGAGTATAAAATGTCTTGAAAGAGCTTCTCAATTCGCCGTTTGGAATCGGCATAAAATTGTAGATCCCTTCCATTCGTTCCGAAAAATGAAATCTCACACAAAACGAATGGTTGCGAGAAGCTAAAGCAAAGGGTCCCTACGGACCTCCTGCGCCAACTATATATATATATTATGTAGGTATAGTCTCCAAGCTGAGATGATGATTGCATTGGGCTGCATGCGTTGGACTACCTGCTTTGAGGGTCAGGTGGAGGGAAGAAATATGCTCACACTGGACAATCAGGCGGTGATTAGACGCATGAAGCAAACAGTACATTATCATTGGCACTGGCATTAGCTGCAGCAGAATGAAATCATGCGACACATTGGGTGGAGACCCAGTCGATGAAACAGATTTTCACATAGGAATCGAACTCAGAGAAGAACTCTGGAGAAATTCAGAGAGTCAGGGTAAAAGATTTATAGTGGTAAAGAGACGAAAAGAGACCCGTCAATGGTGGTCTGATTCGAATATATCTCGAAAATATATATATATATAGACAAAAAGCTGTCTATTTTAAAAATTTACGAGTTGTACAAGTCTTACTACACCGAAAGGAAATAAAAACTGTTGTTTTTACTCCACAAATCTTTCACAGATTTATTACTCCAGGAAAATTTGTGTCTATAATCTGACGATTCACGAAGGGTCAAGTATGCGTTCTGCTTCATGTGGAATGAGATGAATGGTAAATTCCCTACCCGATCACATTAAAACAGTAACGACTTTTTTTGATACATGTGCATGTACAGGGCAAAACCGCAACAAAAACATTGCAGCTCTATTACTTTGTGCTGTTTGCAATTCATCTCATATAGATGGAACTGAACAAAAATTTCTTGAACACGGGCATACTTTTATGGAGTGCGACAGTATGCATTCCGCTATAAAAAATAAGGGTAAGAGAAGGGATATTTTTGGAATGATTGTCTGGATGAGTATTATGGAACATGCCAGGTCTATGAAAGGCAAAAATATATATGACCTACAGGTGCTCTCAGATGAGCTTATAAAAAATGAGTTGAGTTGAGTTGAGATGAGTTCCATGGCTGGTATGATAAACTGCCCGTTGAATTCAGGGCTGAGGCTAATAAATTGCCAGAGTCAAATTTTTCGGAGGGAGAAGAAAATTTGGATTGTTACTAAATTACCTATTACTACCCACACGTACACGTGTCGAGAGCTTTTTAAGTTACTCATAAATAAAATTTTTGAAAAAAAGCAAATCTGCCTGGAGGTGCCCAGCATGTACCTACTCCCAAAGGAAGAGAATCTTTTTCTCATCCGACTTGGAACGCGGCTAGAAATTGCTTCGCACCAACCACCTGTACACCATAGCCTACGGTTGTAATTTCATCCAATCCAACATCAGGCCCAACAACTTACAACACCACTACCGTGCCTCAACTGGAGTTTTATTCTGAACCAGTTACACTGGAAATGATTTATGCAAAAATCATTTCAATTCAAGAAAATCAAAAAAAAAAAAAAACAAATCGATTAACTCATCAAACAACTAAATTATTGAACACTGCAACGTCAATGAAGGCCACGAAGGGGTATAAATACGTATGGTCGACAAATGGGACGGTTTATTTGCGGAGGAAAGAGGGTGACAATTGTGTAAAAAAAAAAAAACATGAGGCACTCCGGGAGTGCCGACAGAATTGATTACTTGAACAATAACGTGTGTATTTTTCGAATCGTCAGGAAATATTTTATTGTGCAGGAAATACTTAAAACTGTTTTGGTAGTAAAAACAGCGAACAAAAACATCGACAACAGCGCCACCTATCGGGTCCAAAACTATCCTATCTTTCTAGCTTTTATCCAACAATGCAGACATACAAAGTTTCACGTACACCTAAGAAATTCCACCATACATTTTGAAAAGAAAATTCTCTTTCAGATTTGTGAATACGTGTGAACTGTGATCTGTAAAGACTGAAGAGTCTCACATCATAATACATACATACCTATTACCTACATACGACATAACCACATAAGGAGTTTTCACTATAATATTCTTTTTCTTTTTCATAGTCTTTTTCTTACTTATGTAAAGGCCACGACCATACCACGCTGGAAAAATCGGTTCGCATTTAAGGATATAGTTAAGTTTAGAGCGCTCGCTAAGAGCCAGTAAGTTAGAATAAGATAAATGTTAGTGCGGTTAGTACTTCGATGGGGGACCGATTGGGAACACCGCGGTCGTTCTAAGAAAAAAAACCGGTGTCGGTTTTTCAGCGACGATTCATTAATTTCTTCCCATCTAAAAATGCGCAACGCGCCTAAAGAAGTAATAACTTCAATAATTTCTGTTGCTGATTTCGTTAAATTATAAATTCTGTTAATTCTGTCCCATTATTCTTAGTTACAAATGTATTTGAATACCCAGTCGACCCAACTTGTCTTGTAGAGTATTGTTTTTGTTTACATGTCATGTTTCGGCGCATGTTATCGAGTGTCACGCGACAGAACTGAATCAATTTTGTGCTGACTCCGAATTCGGCCATCGCCATATAGAGCTTCTGATGGTGTGTCTCGCCTTGAAATTCGTTGGTCTTTTCCAGGATTTGCCTCAGTGTGAAAATTTGGTCTATAGTCGATCTGCCGGGCCGGAAGCCACACTGGTACGTGCCGATTAGTGTGTTGCAGAACGGCTTAAGACGTCCACACAGTACGTTGGATAGGATCTTATAAGCGACATTTAGCAGGGATATGCCTCGATAGTTCTTGCAAGATATAGGATCGCCTTTTTTTGTAGATGGGGCATATGGAACTGATAGTCCAGTCATCAGGCATGTTTTCTTCCATCCATACTTGGTTAATTGATTTGATTTGATTTGTTGCCGTATTTAAAGAGCTCCGCTCGCTGGTAAGACATCCGAGCCTGCGACTTTGTTGTTCTTAAGCTTTTTTATAGCTAAGCCAACCTCTTCTATACTGGGTGGTGGAACAGGTTCTTCATTGACAGGACGTGACACCCTTATCCACATCATTGAAAAAGTGCGTGGATTTCAAACTATTGAAAGAATGCTTAGCACATGATCTGGGAGTCAGCTTATTCCGAAAGTAATCCGTCTGTTGCTTTCGATATATGTATTTATGAAAATTTTACAAAACCACATTAAGTTTTGTACTTTTCGTCGCCTGGATAAAATATTGTCGTAAGTGCAAAACGCAGTTTTCGTATTTTCGTATTTGAATTTTTATCTACCTAACAGTGAAACCAGTTTTTTGATATCTGTCTTAGTTTCGAAGATAATCAGCGTGAATTTTGTCGTATGTGCAGGGTTACTAACAGTTTGAGTCATTATTTGTCGTATGTGTAGCAAAAAGCTGCACATACGACAAACTAAACACATACAACACATTTTTCCTTACAAAATCTGTTCTGCCTCTGTTCGGTAAATAATTGTCGTATGTGCTATTTTTCATACACATACGACAATATTTTACCGAAATTCCGGTAAACGTTTGTCGTATGTCCCATAAGAAAAAACATAGACGGGTATAATTTTAGTATTTATTCACAGCCAAGATGTCATATAGGTCGGATGAGTCTTCTGCGCCGAATTTATCGGAGGAGCTCTATGAGTTATAGGCTTTTCACATCGAGCCGAAAACCGTGTTTATGTGGAAAACGACTCGTTTTGAAAACTGAAATATGCATGGAAAAACTTTTCTTTTCGTAGAAGTTTTCGAGCGTATTAGCGAAAACCTGGTTTTTGGCTCAATATGAAAAGGCTGTTAGTACTAGCCGTGTTTTTGTGAGCTTCGGTCTCAGCAAAGCTAAGTAAAGTAGGACTTGCAGCACGTTAATTACAACAACTACGCCATACTTGCCACTTCGAGCCTCGCAATAGTTGTTGTAATTGCGTGCTGAAAATCCTACTTTACTTTGCTTTGCTGAGATCGAAGCTAAAAAAAACACGGCTTATATGATAATGCATGAAACGCATGAATAATAGTGGTTTTTATTTAATTATGTTGGATGCACCACGAAATTTTAGGGGATGGATTACTTGATCCTGATCCATTAGGTGCGAGTTTCCAGCCCAGTGACCATGACTTCCAATCTACTGTGGAGGTCAGCTGATGGTATGCCGCATTCGCCGGTAGGGCGCTGCAACAAAACTACCTATACTAACCTATTTGGATATAATTTACTTGATTTTTGTAATCTAAACACCTTGCTTAGGGAAGCCACAATTTGACTAAAAATAATATCTACAATCTATTATCCGTTTCTCACCTTCTATTGTGAACTTGGAGATGCATCGTCGTTTTGTTCTTGTTTGCCGTACTTGAGTTGAGACGATGGATGGTTTTTCACGCACCCGATGCGGGTACCAAAGTACTTATTCCCCACTTTGGTCAACGTTGATTCCTACACTGGAAACAGTACGCACTTTGATATAAACACTGTTACAGTTACGGAAATCTTACCGAAGTGTAGGAACAGCACTTACACTATGACCGACATTTGTCAAATTATATTAAAAGCGTTGAAAAAATGAAGGCTCTTTGCAAAAACAATGTACACTGTAGGCAATTCCTTTCCTCCAACAGGACCTGCAAGGCATCAGTGGCAAATGTACAATATACAATATCTTGGCAATCGTACTTCAATATGATGATTCGATTCATCAATAAGGAAAATGATTCGATGAACAACTAATAATTGGTAACTGCAAGGATCCAAGGATGACTGCAGCGAAGGGCTGCGCTACGTATAACATGCAGTCAATATATATCAAAATACTTTTAACCGACCCTTGTAAACGCATAGAAATGTAAATCGAAATTATGTTTTCTTTCAAATCGAATAGTGCTTTCATTTTGTCGTATGTATGTATATATGTAATAGACTTTTATAGTTTTGAACTATTGTTAATTCTTTGTCGTATGTGTTATAATTTAGTCGTATGTGTTTGGGTGACAAAAAGATTTGGTGAAAGCGTCACATACGACAACGGCATTTTGGGGAACATTGACTGTAATTTCTTTCTTAATTTAAATATTGATCTGATTTTTATGTTATTCAGTTAACAACTGTTTTCTCCATAGGTCATTTAACTTTTAAGAAAATCTACTGTACGGTTTTTGAGAAAAAAAAAGTTGAACTTTGCGTTTTCCCAAAAGTAGTCAAATGTAACATACGACAATATTTTATCCAGGCGACGTTTTGTGTCAAAACAGAAATCGAATTCAAATTCAACGACTATTTCATTGAAACTTCTGAAAAATAAAAACCAGTAGTTGTAAGATTTGTAAACTGTGATTGCTCCATTTTTTCAAGTTTACCTAGCGAAGATATAACACCAAACAGTTGCGTTTTTAAACCGATAACCTCGAAAGAAATGTACAGTGGCATCCTATCCTTAAATAATGAAAACTCTTGCACGAGTGACGGTGTTTCAAGTGTGCTTTTAAAAAATATTGCCTTGTTTGTCGTTGAGGTAACTATTGTTATGTTCACCTGTTGCTTCAGTTTAATAATCCTTGTCGTTTAGGTTTGCTTTAAAATAGAAACCAAGCAATGAAAGGGTTGCAGTGACGTCTTTTTTTTGTGAGGTCCACTCCCGTTCACCTGATTGGCTTCTACTCTACGTAAATATTTAACAAAAAGTCATCAAAGCAACTTCAAGGAAAAATTCCACTTTATTTGAGATTAATCATTAACCACAACTTTATTTCCGCACTTTGAGTTCACTAAAAGGTATTAAAAAGTCTTCCCAATTTTTTTGATTACGGATTTAAAATTTATTTTTCTAATTTACTCGCTTGCGACGAGTCTCTTTTCCAACTACTTTATTTTAATTGTCTCGTCTGCTTCCGAACCTAATTTTTGTGACAGAATACTGAAGGTGATAGATGACACTTTTGAGAACGCTGGCAGTGACCAGTTCACTCGAGTAATTTGAGTTATAGGATAAGTAAGAGGTAGACAGACCCACGTATGCGGGTAATTTGAATTATAATAGATAGGCGAGATATGGGAATAAGACACGATATAAAATTATTGCATCTTTGGAAGATTTTCTATGCAAATAAATATGCAATTTGAGAAGAAGTATATCAATGGAAAATAGGATAGCTAGTTAGGATATAGTAAAGGCTTTTGTTATACAAGAAGTTTGCAATGTGGGAAGAAGCATGATATATCTGAATGCAATGGTAATTTGAATTAAGCATATTTACGTATGCAACACTATGCAAGTGTCTTTTTTAATCGTAGTGTTGAAAGGGGTTGTTTTGCTGAAAATTTTGAATGTGCTGAAGTTGCACTTCTTGTTAAAAAAGGTAACAGAAAAAATATTTCGGATTATAGGAATACTAGCTGACCCGGCGAACTTTGTTCCGAACAATTTCTTTAATGTAATAAAAATAATAATTTCGAGCGTGCACAATGCTAATGCTACTTTATGTAATTCGGTCAATTCAAATTCTTTTTTCAAAACTTATAGTTATGCAACAGAAATGACTGAAGTATAGCAATGTCGATGTCTTTCATTCGCAAACTTGCGGTGCATTGATGTTTCACAACGAAATTATAACTGGGCCGACTTACAATTTCAAATTGTGTAGCGGTAAGCACGGAATATCTAAGGAATTCAAAAATTTAAAATTTTACATATTTTTTGTTGCACCTATTGGAAGTGGCACTATCCAGTAATTTTTTTTCAAAATGCGATTCTCCATACTAAATTCTATCCCCATAAGGTATTGAGTTTTCTCGACAAAAAGTAGCATAACATGTTCTTTTTTAAACCAAAAATAATAAAAATCTAACGATTTATTCCCGAGTTATGAGTGCACATACGGACGTCAGTCTTTTTTATATATAGCTGTACCCACCCGGCTTTGGCCGTATATTTCGTTTTAAGTCTTGCTCAGATTTCTCAAAGTGCTTTATTTGGACCATGTCCATTTATGATTCTACCTAATTACCTATACAACTTTATAGAAATAGCGTTTGATTTGATTTTTGAATGAAAGGTGCCACAACCCATTTTGCGATTATGGTTTGCAAGGTATCACCTTTAGGATGGTGTCCTATCTTTCAACCGGGATCCAGCCATAAACATGCACAATATTTCATTGAAAAGAGTTGTGTGGTTTCGGAGATCGACGACAGCACCAGCTATCGGGTCCATAGCCCAAGTGGAAATTGTTGGTTATAGTGTAAGCGATGTTCCTTCATTTCTGACATGCTTCCGTAACAGTAGATAACAGTGTGCATAGTGTATCAGAGTGCTTACTAAAGGGTTTTTCAATAAGAGCGCTAAAAAAGTTTTTTTTTTAAATAAAACAAAAACGGTTTTGGATATCAATGAAATTCTTTATTCCTGTGAAAGTACGTTCGATGCCATTATGTATGGAACTCGATTTCTTTTGCATGGCCACCACGGGCACGCTTGCAGAAGTCCAGACGCTGAACCCATTTTACGACGGTTTTCAAGCATAAATCGGCCGATACTGCTGCAATTTCACGTTCGATATTCCTACGAAGTTCATCAATCGTCGCTGGCTTGTTGGCATAGACCATAGACTTGACGTAGCCCCACAGGAAATAGTCTAACGGCGTCAAATCGTCCCTGTTGAAAAACCCTTTATTTCCAGTGCAGAATGGAACGTTGGCCAAAGTGAGGAAAAAGTTTTAGCTTATAAAATTACTATTTCGGGAAACACATATTTTGTTACCGGAATGTTCCCGAATTTAAGTGAGCTGTCAAATTAGTTTTCATGTGTTTGTAAGTTGGTTCGCACGAAAAAGAAAATGTGATATAGAAATACTGGTACCTTCCCTCTTTAATGGGGATGCTTAAGTACCTAAACGAACAAAGTGTCATGAAAATGGTAATGGAGGTAATATAATGCGAATTTAATAATTGCATATCTTCGTACCCGAGTGCAAAATATTTTAACGAAAATCTGTTTTACTACAAATACCACGCGCTAAAGAAATATTAAGGATTCAGATTCAGCTGGCCCGGCGAAATACAATTGCAATAACCGCAGCGATTTACTTGTCGGCCAACCTACCGCTTTTTTACTGAAGTGCTTTATGGTACATAGCATTTTTCGTTCCATTTACGGGTGCGTACACGTACAAAGCGAGAGGTTTGCCGACACGTGAGCACGCCACATACAATTGACCATGTGAGAAACATGGAACGCTATGCTGATGATGATTGTGTTGTTGTCTATCTCGGTCTCCAGTATGGACGACTGCATGGTATTCTTTCCTGAAGTTCCGAAATATTCTATCGATTGTTAATATTCCGATCTGACTGTTCGTCCTGATTTTCTGCGACGTGAAACGTTTGACCTTCGCACTGGCGGCATGATAAAATTTGTCTTGGAATCGCCGAATCCCACACAAACTTTCATCCCCTATATCATCCTGTCAAAGTTTTGTTTTCGAGACATAAAGTAGCCTATAGTAGCCTATAACCTTCCTTGGTCCAAAACGAAACCGTCAAGCCCAAAATCGTTGAAATCCAACAATCCTTTATCGAGTTATGCGCGCACACACGTACTTCATTGCCTTTTATATATATAGATTTCACTTCTTTCAACCTTCACCAAGATATTTAAGAAACTGCTTAAAGTTCGTATTTTGTCGTTCGACAAGTTTAATTTTTTTCATGTCAACCTGTTCGGTTGTAGAGCAGAAATATCATCAGAGGATGCTATTTTGAGAGTATGTAGTCAACTGTATGTCTATTTCATGATAAATAAAGCATTTGACATGTTGGACTATGATTTGTTACTAAACAAGCTTTATAATGCTGGTTTTCGAGGAAACATTTTTCAATGGCTTCATTCGTTTCTTAAATATAGGAAACAGACAGTTAATGTCAATGGTGTCTTGAGTGAGTCTCGATTTTTGTAAAAAGGTGATCCTCAGGGTTCTGTATTTGGTCTTTGTTTTTCATAACATACATAAACTCCCTTTTCAAACTTAATTTAAATATATCAACTGCATTTGTAGACAATATAGCGTTCACTTATGAGTTCAAAACAGTATTTGAATGTGCCACAAGGATCGAGGAAGATCTTGAAATATCAAGGTTTGCTGCCCACAAATTGATCATCAGTGAGAAAACAAAATTGATGTCTTTCATGACAACTGGTAATAGTCTTTATGACTATAACCTCTGGTATCACGCATGCGACTGTAAACTGTTCTGTTAACCTGTTCATAAGTGTGCGGTAGAAGTAACTTTGCTGCTGATAATATGCGATGCTCCAAAAATTGTTTCAAGATCAGTGCAACACTTTAAGTACTTAGGAGTTACAATTGATACCAATTTAAATTGAAAATCTCATATCCAAGCGATAAAATCGTATATGATGTTGGTCACACGTAAGATGTATATTTATTAAAACCGTTTCGCTCCAAGAAAGTGGGGTGGTTCATATGCTAATACATTTAAGCCCTTACTAATAGCCCAGAAACATTTAGTTAGAATTACACTTAACAAAAATAGAATTGATGAGAGTTGGCCTTTATTTAAATCGTTGTAAATTCTACCAATCAGACATCTATTTGTTTTTTTAAGTTTTAAGAGAGGTCCTTAAACTAAGTGGTGATATACCGAGCAAAAATTCCCAAATAAATAATATCAGCTTAGTCATTGCAGCTTTTGCAAACAGAAGACTTTATTTTCTTTTTTATAAGTACGTATACAGGTGCAAAGTTCTTTAATCAATGTCCTTTTCTATCAGAGAATTACCTTGTTTTTCCACTTATATCAGAAAACTAAAAGACTGGCTTTTCACTTTAAACTATGATTGCATTGAAACACTTTTTTAGATTATTTTTTCCTATTCATCAGCACATAAATTATAAATATTGTAATTTCATTAATGTATCTTATCTCTAATTTAACGTTTTAATATATTTTTGCAAAGATTTTTTTGAGTACACTAATTGTCACCCCACATCAGTTATCATTTGAACTTTTAAATCGTATCATTCACCACTAACCTTTTAGTTAAAGAATGATTAATATTATTCTATTTCAGTCTTTCACCGGCTTTGTAAGACTAGCTATACGCAATTTGACAAAAATATGCGCTGCCTCCGACTGCCAATTATTTATACTTGAAAGTGTCTTGTTTTAATCTTTTTAAATCTTTTCTACAGTCAGTCGGGTTTTTTGTTTTTTTTTAAATTAACTTTTTTATTTAAATAAGTTTTTGGAGAAAATATGTATAAGTACGACGCAAACTACAATTTTTTCAAATGATTAAAAATATGTACAAAGTTAAATTTCCTTAAAACAATTAAAAATTGTATGGAATGTGTAAAATGTATGTAGAATAACAACAAAAGTATTAAACCGTTTCTTTTGTGAATGATGTGCATTATATTTATTTTGTCAGCGTTTTAGGAGTGTGGCTGGAGCACTTTACCAAAATCTTTAAAGCACTTCTATTTAATTAAAAATAAATAAATTCGTCACTAAATGCAGTCAATCCACAAGACCGCAATTGTGAATACATCGGAAACCAATTTATATCACAGTTCAGTGTATGGCATATCTTGACATTTCTCTCAGACATTTCTGTGAAAAAATGTTTATTTTTTTTTAAATTAATATTTTTATAATATGAGAAGCCTATGACACTCCGGGGAAGAATACCAATTTATTGACACCCCACTCTTTAAAATCAGTCAAGCCGTTTGGGCTACAAAGTGTCCCGTAGGAACGTACATAGGATACGCGTCGGGTAAAAATACTCAAACAATCTCTTTTTCTTATTAACTTATTTATTTCAATTTTCAGATTTTTTTGATCAGCCAAAAATCGTTAAAAACAAAAACCATTTTAGCTAGTATGACTAACAAATAAATATAGCTTTAGATAGTTTTCTAGAAACTTCGTATGCTGTACTGATATTAAAGCTTCTATTTTGAACAAGAGTTTCAGAAACAAAGCACTTTTAACGAAAATGAAAAACTGTTATTTATTAATTTATTTAATTTATTTAATTTAATTAATTGTTCTATCATTTTTGGAAAAATAGTTATGTGGGGTTAGGTTAGAGGGGCAGCTTGCAATACATGCAATTTCACCCAGAAGCCATATAGGCCGACGAGCATTCGGATTTGTTTTCTATCTATTCTTTTGCCAAATCTAATGTGGCATTATCAATAAAGCTCTTAGCTGCGTTGAAAGCTGGTAGTATGTGCCTGTCCATTTCAGAGTCATATCTGGCCAGTTTATCATTGACTAGTTCCCTTCCACACCAACTTGTCCAGGTACCTAGCATAGAAGTATTGAAAAGTGTAATTTACATTGCTGGTAGTTCCTTCGAAAAGACAGTCTGAGCCGCCATCTTATCCGCGTAGATCTCTTAGTGAAAAAGCGCCAGTGATTTATAGTTCTTCCGAGAAGACTCCTGCTCCTTTTCCAAGATGGCTACAGCTTTTATGACAGTACTCGGTGCGAGCCAGACCTGCTTGTCCAGTGTACAGACTTTAATTTTCTTGTCAAAGTCATACTTTGGTTTCTTGTAGTCCGTGAGTGGCATAAGTCCGCTATGATCAAAGATGTCAAGTATGCGCGAGTGACCGGGTGATTAGGGCTTTCAAACTTTGTTCTCTCTTGGTGGTAGGTTTAGCAGCGTTTCTAGGCCCTGTCAAGTTTAACAACAACTTTGAAGATTGATGCCGCCCTGTGGCATTCCTCTATGGGAAATTTTGATAAAATGGCTGTTGCCTAGTGTTGCCTGAATGGTTTGTGTTCTAAGCATATAGGCTCCATGTAGCATGACGTATATATTATGCCGTCAGGGCCAGAGACTTGAACGGAGAGAAGATGTTAATAGCCCAGTAAATCTTTTGCTTGGAAATTATTGAAGTGATGTTACTAGGTTGTACTGGCCGTGACTTCCAGGGCTCCGTACGTATTTCGCTGCATCCGGGAAAGTGTGTTTTAATTAGGAGTTCCAGTGTATCCGCACAGGATTCAGCCCAAATTCCATCTTGTGTTTGTGGCATGTAGGGAAAATCGTTCTGGTCATCTGTCTGAGATTAGAGAGATCCTCGTTCCCAAAGGGAGTATTTTTGTTAACTACGTTATAGAGCTTTGTTCGAAGGACTTGACCCAACTTGGTCCAATTAACTCTCTAAGACCGAGGATCCATCTTTGCTATGAGAGTGACTCCAGATTGAAAACTTTCCAGTTTTCGACCCCAAAGCTATCATTGTTTGTTGTTTGTGTGATGTCTAAGGCCTCTTCATCTTCTGAGCTCCCCCATAATGTACGTTTTGCGTTGGCGTCGCAACCCATCAGTAGGTTGTCCTTCGCTGGAATTGCGGCTATGAGTTCATTTTACACTGGCGGTGCTGGTTTCTCATAAGCTCATGCCAGGTATGGCGTTTGGTTCGTAAACTCCACCACTTATAAATACATAATCTGAGGTAAGATTGGTACATAAAAAACTTCGTTTCTTAGAGAAGTATGTATATTCTAGGCATACCTGTGGCCTGATGTTTGCAAAATAGGTGTTTTGTTTATCTCAAAGCCCCTTTATGGTAAAGTCTCTCACCCAGGGCTCATGAATAATGCAGATGTTCATGTTTTCCTGCCGTAGAAAAACCATCAGATTATCGGTCTCAGGTTAATCTGTATGACTTTCAGCATTATTTGTAGACGGTTTTTTTTTTCCCAAAAGCTTGTCGGTTTCGACTAAGTTCGCATAGTCCACGGTACCAGAGGAAATAAATTCTTTGAGCTTGGCACGCTTTATGCCAAACCTAAGCTTGTGGTCCGACTTTTCGAGAGCAGCTAGGCTCTCGTTGTTAATTAGCAGCAGGAGGACTTCGTTTTTTTATAGGGATCGTTTGCCTCGATGACTTCCCGTCGCTAACCGTAGCAACGTAATTTATTTCTTTTTTAGTGAGTCTGTAGACTTTTTCACAAATCAAAACCGCATAGGTGCCAATTTCGAGGTGAGGAAGATGTCGGGTTTGGCCAAACGATTTTTCTTTTATCGTTAATTGTAGAGCTCAAAAATGGCCTAATTAGTAAACCTTTGTTTATAATTTTATATTGAGATAAACTGCAAGGAATCCCCTTCAATTTCGGTAACTGTAGTAAGGAGTTCTTTCAGGAAAATGATAATGTCGTAACAGTATGATCCAATAAAGATTGAAAATTTCTTTGGGGGCAAGTAGCTGTCACTCGTAGTGACTCTTTGCGAGGGTAACATTCTCTTTTAGCCTTCAGCAATAGTTCGTGGCGTGTAAAATATATTACGATTTCGTATTGTCTTCGCATTAAATTTGCTTCCACGAACATTTGCAGTGCCTCCTTAGTAGTGAGGGGTTCTAGCTGTTTTGATTTGGAATGTCGTTTCTTGCATTCTTTGTCCTTTTCTTCTTCTTCTTCGCAAAGTGTATAAAAGTGTATCCTGATAATTTTTGGCTATTTAGCCAAAGAGTTATGTTAGGTATAGAATAAAATAAAAAAAAAAATCGGAAATGTTTGCTATTCAAAACAAAAAAAAATCAGAGAAATTATCTAAATAACGCTAGTGTTTAAAGCGCTTATACTGTGTACTATATACTAATAAAATTTCTTAGGTGTAAAATTTTTTTTTTTTTTTTTTTTTTTATCCGAGGGTAGGTGAAAATCTTCCAAAGACACTATGCGAATAGCAAGCGCGTTCTCATAGTAGTGGCAGATTTTTACTGACTAAAAACACCACCCTTCAAAGATTGTTAGATACTGCAACTAAGAAATAACTTATCAAGCAGTTTTTCTATCATTAAATAAAAACTTTTGACAGGTTACTTTCCAATGAAAGATCCTGCGTGTTCCGCAAACTAGACGCGGTTAATCTTATCTTGCCAAGTCGAACGGTTTCGTTCTTTGTAGTCGGCGCAATAAATTGCTCTCGTCCAAAATTTGTCGGACTGTATTGTTGATATGTCCGATTAGTCGGTTTCTATGCTTTCTCGCGAAGCTTCTAGTTTCAGCTTCGATTGTTGATATTCGGAGATCCCTATGGATATCGTCGTTTCTAATATACCATGCTGCGATACATATTTATAAATTAATTTAATTTTTGAGCTCGTCTAGTCAACCACCTTTTTGTTTTTTTTTTTTTTTTCTTTTGAATTTAAATTTGGGGTTTTTCTCGTACTTTCCTCAAAAGTCGATTTGTGTTTATGTAAAATGTCATTATAAATAACACCATATCTCAATAGAAAGATAATTACCATTACCAGATTATTGTATTGTAAAATGTGCGGTTACAAACATCCATTGTAAATTTTATGTACGAAATAAAATATCTATTGTACAATTTCTCTAAGAACTTTATTTTGATAAGTTTGTAGAATATTGATATTGACATTTGTTTTCTTGGTACAACCCCAAAGTTGTATACCGTAGGTCCACACCGGCTTTAGCACTTGCTTGTATAAAAGCAGTTTGTTCTCAGTACTGAGCTGGGAATGTTTTCCGAGTAACCAGTACATTTCTCTATTTTTGATATCGAGTTCTTTACGTTTCATTTTCACGTGCATATTCCATTTCAGCTTTGCGTCGAGTGTCATTCCGAGGTTTTTGGCCTCGTTTGCAAAGGGTAGGTATTCGGGCCAAGTTTAGAAAAATTGGCAAGTCATTAGCTTTCTTATAAGTGAAATTTACGTGAACAGATTTAGTTTCGTTGAGGGCGATCCGCCAAAACCCAAATTCCAACTCAGGGTTTTTTTCACTGCTCCACCTCTCGCGAACGTCTGACAAACATCCGAGAGTATACAACTGTCATGAAAGAGCTTCTCAATCGGCCCGTTTGGAACCGGCATAAAATTGTAGATCCCTTCCATTCGTTCCAAAAATTAAAAACTCACACAAAACGAATGGTTGCGAGAAGCTAGGCCCTGGGTCCCTACAGACCTGTTGCGCCAACTAACTAACTAACTAACTAACTATGAGGGCGATCCGCCAGTTCCTTGTCGATTCATTTACCTTATTCACTGCGGCTTGCAGTTTTGTAGTCGCTTCTTCGATTGTATTACCTACTGCTAGGATAGCTGTATCGTCGGCGAACGTAGCAAGGGTAGTGCCATCTTCCCTTGGAATATCGCAAGTATATAACAAATAGAGAAGCGGACCAAGGACGCTTCCTTGCGGTACCCCGGCCCAAATTTCTTTTAGCTCCGAGTATTCGTTTCCCTTTCTAACACGGAAGAGTCTATTCCCGAGATATGATTCTAGAATATCATATAGGCTTGCGGGGAGAACTTGTCGTAATTTAGATATCAAGCCGTCGTGCCGCACCTTATCAAAGGCTTGTGAGACGTCAAGGAATACGCTTGCGCAAATCATTTTTTCTTCAAATGCTTTCTCGATTACGTCAGTAGTACTATGTACTTGGTCAATCGTCGAATGCTTGGTTCTGATCCCAAACTGGTGGTCAGGGATAAGATTATTGTCTTCAATAACCGGTTGTAGGCGCCTAAGCAATATTCTCTCGAAGACTTTGAAAATGACTGGAAGAAGGGAAATCGGTATATACGATTTTACTTCATTTGGCGGTTTCCTGGTTTTAAAACCATTATGACCTCCGCGACTTTCCATTGACTCGGCACGTGTTTTAGTCTGAGCGCGGCATTTATAATATAAATAAGCTTAATTAATGCTTTCCTTGGTAGAATTTTCAGAACTTCTCCGGTGATCCAATCATAACCAGGAGCTTTCTTAGGTCTTAGGGATTCGATTTCACGTTTTAGTTCACTTAGCGTTGCACTTTTGAGTGTTGAATCGTCAGATTGTAATTTCGCCCTATTAGTATTGTCGTGGATCGCTTGGCCATCTTACGGTTTAAAAGTTTCCTCTAGATGAGCGGCAAAAACGTCCGCTTTTTCCTTATCTTCCCTTGCCCATTCATTTCGATTTATTCTAATTGGCGGCGCGGGGATTTTGGGCCTTTTGGTGCCTTTTACAGTTTTCCAAAGTGAATAATTGGAATCTTTTTTCGCTGTTAAACTTTCAAGGTAAGAACCTATCGCACGATTTTTAAAATCCTTAATATCTGTCTTCAACAAATTGCACAAATAAAATGTGCTTTATGTTGCGGTACACAAACATGTTGCAGAGAATGGAGGAAGTAAAATAGCAAAAGAAATTGATGAGGAAATGAAGATCGAGTATTTTTTGCATGATATTGCATACATAGCTAGTTGTATGTTGTGTGTGGTAGGGCTAGCGTACTTTTAGCGTGCAAATACTGATGATGATGGGGATGTATCTTATGTATCTTATGAAGACAACAATGTGGAAAGAATGTGTTTATTGAAATGTGAAATAATTAGTTAGCTATGTGTGTATATTCCTATATTTTATTAAATGGAAGGATATGATCAATTATTTAAAGTAGAGAAGTCCTTGATTGCTGATGCGGGGAAGTGGATGGAAGAAAATTAAAGATACCAACTGAATGATTGATTGACACAACACTTTTTTTTTTAAATCCACTTATAGCGTTGCCACAAGAAAAATGTTGCGTTTATGTTCCAACTTTTATTGAGATAAATTTTCAGATTTCATATTGGAGTCTTTGAAACTTTGATTGCATGAATAGCCATTTCACCAGATGAGCTTAACAAGATAACGTTCTTCAAAAGCGTATTCCTGGTAGATTTCAAAAGATGAAGAGCGTCCAAAACTGCAAACCACTTTTGTCCCATTCAAACTAAAATATGGTTGTTATAAATTTTTCTACCTCAAACAGCCCTAAGCTTAATCACCATTATCAACTAATCAAAAAATCCTATCTTCCTTTGTACACTAGTTATTTTTTTATATCAATTTCGTCAAAGCATAGGCTTCATACCTTTTCTTCTTCTTTAAAATTTAATTTTGGTGTTTTTATTGCATTTACTAAATAAGAACTAAGTCCAGGTCGGATCAGAAGAATGGTGCGGTAGCTTTCCTTTACAGTTCGATTTTAAAAATTAGTACATGAAAGGGGACCTAATATATATGCGAATTTATATCTCTTTTTATTTAATAACCTAACTTTTTCTGTTTTTTAGATCTCCACGTAGTTGTAAATTACTAATTTTGCACATTTTAAATTTTTTAATCTCTCATTTTTCGAACATAAAAGGGATTGCAATTTTTTATTTGTTTGGTCTGTTTAATTTCGATGCTTTCTTGTTCATCCATTAACACGAAATTTTGAAAGCTACCATTACCACTGCAAAGGATAGTGTTCCTTGTTATTGAAGTATGTGAAACTTGGGCCCGCTAGGCGGTTTCTATTTCTTAAATGTTTTACCTACCTAACATTTTCTTTCAAAACGATTGGCACACACAATATTGTTATACATTTCTACCGGAAATCGAACATGAAATCTGAATTTTATTGGTTTTTGCGTGTATTGAGTTGGCAGAAAAAAAAAAACATTTTTGCACTTGCACTCGAAATCCATTTTAATTGATTTTCACACATTTTTAGTAATGCATTTCGAAATAATTTAATATAAAAACTAGATCTAGAAAACTAGATACACGTAAAATAAATAATTCACCTAAAAAAGAAATCCTTCTTACGATAAACAATTTGTACCGACCGACGCGACGCTGTGTGTCATAAACAATGGTGTTAGTGAAAGTAACGGGTGATTTTTTAAGAGATTTAGAACTTTAAAAAAAAAAAAAAACACAAAAAATTCGAAAAAATTAATGAAATATTTATTTGAATCGATAGTTTGAACCTTGCAATTTAATGTTTAAAGATAATTTCATGCAAATGTTGACCGCGGCTGCGTCTCAGGTAGCCCATCCGCTGAGTCCAATTTTGGCATACTCTTTCACACATATCGGCCGGTATCTCACGAATGAATGCATGGATGTTGGCTTCCAGTGCGTCAATCGAAGCGGGCTTGTCCCTATACACATTAGCCTTGACATACCCCCACAAAAAATAATCTAATGGTGTCAAATCGCACGATCTAGGCGGCCAATTGACCGGCCCGAAACGTGAAATTAACTGTTCACCAAACTCGCCTCGCAATTGCGCCATTGTTTCGCGTGCTGTGTGGCATGTGGCACCGTCTTGTTGAAACCACATATCATGCAAGTCAAGAACTTCCATTTCGGGCAAAAAAAAGTTTGTTATCATCGCTCGGTAGCGTTCACCGTTGACAGTAACGCTGCGATTCGCATCATCTTTGAAGAAATATGGCCCAATAATGCCGCCGGCCCATAAACCGCACCAAATAGTGGCTTTTTCGGGATGCATTGGTAGCTGTTGCAATGCTTCTGGCTGATCTTCACTCCAAATGCGGCAATTTTGCTTATTTACGTACCCATTCAACCAAAAATGAGCCTCATCGCTGAACACAATTTTTCGATAAAAAAGCGGATATGAACATTTCGAACCGAGCACGAATTTTGATAGTAAAATTCAATAATTTGCAAGCGTTGTTCATTTGTAAGACGATCCATGGTTAAATTGCAAACCAAACTGAAGCTGTTTGACAGTGACACAAGGTACTAAACACACGTCAGCTGTCAAAACCAGTGTTGCCAAAACCAAACCAGCTAAAAAATCACCCTATATGTGTAAGATTTGAGAAAAAATTAAGATTTCTCAAAAGTGATCTGAGATCAAAAAAAGATTGATTTTTGTGGCAAATCGAATATGAAAAGCAATTTCAATAAAAAAAAAATTGATCTGTTTGCGAAATCGAAAACGACATTAATCATAACATTGCATATCCTTTCCTTTGTTCTCCTCTTCTATAAGAAAAACCAAACCAAAACCTGTTCCCTACCCTGTTATGTCATATAAGAAAGACTTTTATACTGACGGATGGGGATGGCGAGAATGAATGAAGAATGAATAAAGATACATGATGCCGTAAACACCAAGGAAAATTTTGTTTGTTTGGTTTATTTTGGGAAAAAGGAAAATAAAGAAGAATCAGGTATGAACTTCAATGAGAAGGCAACGAAGTCCACGGTTAAAGTTAGTCGGAAATGATTCTCAACACTACACCTCAAATAAAGTGTTTTGCAGCATGTATCCAAGTTTCAGGTATATTTTCATGGTGGCGCCAATTAGATATTGGGGTGTTTCGGAATAACCATTTCCTTTATATGAAATGCATCATCTAGTAATAATGTGTCTATGGTTTCACTTAATTCGGAGAAAACACCACGCAGTTTTTTTCATATGAACGTGCTTGTGCGATGTGCGATGTGCGCCAACCAACCACCCCAAAGCAGAACAACGATCATGGCAACCGCGAACATATGAACACAGCTACAGTATTATTATGTGCATAGATTTCTTTTATGGCTTTCTTTCCTTCGTGGGAAACCAATCAAAATACTGCCGCTGTCTGTCTCTCTCTCTCCGTCGCATTAGTCATATTTGACAGTGATAAGAGATCGGCAATAAGTTAAAAGGATCAACAAATTTCAAACCTCATAGTACAAAAAAAATGATTTTACTTTTTGTTCAATTTTTGTTCTTAAAAAACTTTAAGCATCAAAAAATTAGTCTACCTACGATCAAATTAAATATTTTCTTGATTAAAAAAGGTCATTCAAAATATATGAATGCCGCAAAGAAGGCAAAACCGAGTTTGCGGCAAGACAGTTTTCGGTTCAAACATTTCGAAATAAAGTTGTTTTGATTTGCTGAAACCGAAGCTCCAAAAATACGTGTATTGTAACTTGTATTTGTTAATAATAAAAAAAACCGGCCAAGTGCGAGTGTCACTCGCGCACCGAAGGTTCCGTATTTGGCTAAAGTCCAACACATCAGATATTATTTGAAATCTATATCATTCAATCTTTCCCCTCTTCATGAATTCATCACAATTTAGTTTAATTTAATTACTCGCACATGAATCTCATTTTCTAATTATTACCTAGTACCCAACCCACGCCAATTTTCCATTCTGTATGCGACCTGTCCCAATTAAAAACTATTGACTAAAAATATATTACTTTTATTTTGTTCTGTACTCCCCAAAAAAATGTATTTTACTCCCCAACGAAATTAGCAAGCGGGAACCCTGGTGGTATACCACCAGTGACTCTCTTCTGTCTTTGATGGGGTCAATTGTGCACAACTGCGTAGCAGTGTTTCCATTCTGTCCGGATTCCGGTCATATCTGACCGAAATCTCTTTACTCTGACCGGAGAAAATTTTGAAATCCGGTCTAACCGATTTTTAACCGGAACGAAGACAATTTTTAACCGGAAAACCCTTTTTTGACAGGAAAAATAATATTGTTCTTTGATTAAACCTAAAGACATATTTCTATAATTTGAATGAAACTTGGTCATACTTAAGGAACACGCTCACAATTCCGTTAAGAAAACAGTATGTTGTGAATAAAATAAAAATATGGATTAGAGACATTGCTTTGCTTTTCTGCAATTCACCCTTATTAATGACAACATCATAAGAAAAATAGGGACAAACGAAGTACCTATATAAAAATTATAATTCAAGCGATTCCGATAGCTAAAGATAGTGAATTTTTTAATAATTTGCAAAAAAATTAAAAAAATTTTCTATTAATATGTAGGTACTTAACAATATTTTGGGGACTGAATTAGATTGAAGTTCCTTTTTCTGTTGTGATGCAAACCATTTCAACGACCTGTTATTTTTTTTTTTTATTAGGTTTCAGATTTGTTTGGAAAAATAAATAAACAACATACCTACATAATATTAGCTAATTTTTGTTTTCTATTTTTAGTAAAAATATTACTATATCCTTTTTTTGACCGAACTTCTGGTCAAAAATTCTTATTTTAACTTATGACCGGATTTTTTGACCGGATTTGAAAAAATATAAATCGGTCATTCGGTCAGATTTGACCGGATTCACTTTTTTTTAGTGGCAACACTGCTGCGTAGTAGAGATTAAAACTTATGAGAGCAACGTATTTTACATGTTAAAATTATCTTTTTTGAAAATAGGGGAGAGTGGGTATGTATGGGACACAGGAGGAATGGGACATAAGCATTTTCTTCAACGTCGTATACTTTTTCTCGTTCCTGTTGATCACAAAATTGCTCTTTAGTGTTTACCCACCGGTCAACGAAGCAGGTCCTGTGCGCATTTGAAATTACGCAGTGGAGAGCAAAAAAGGTAAATTTGTACATAAAAAGTAAAATAATTGGGTAAAATTTGAGTGAAAAATAATAATTAATGAGTGAACATATTGTACAAAAAGTGAATCAAATAGATATAAACATATATCATGAAGTGAATGAATTCTAATTTTGTTTAGTCTGCGCCGTATTTTAAGAGATATTATGTTTGATCTCTTTGAAGTGCCCTACAGGATGATTGGGACACTTATATGCAGGAGGAATGGGACACCTTTCCGTGAACCGAACAGGGGTCAGGTTCTGGAATCTTTGTGGAAAGCGAGAACATTAGACTACACTACCCCTTAGGTAACCAAAGTACAGTAGTGAAAGGTGTCTGTTTGGCAGTACAATGGACCAGTAGTTGTGTCTGAGTGCTCCATCGGATAGTAACACCCCCCGACAAAGCTTTTCCACATCAAAGTCTAAGCAAAGAACACTTAAAAATGTTCGCACGCAAAGTACATTAGAAATAAAGGTTTTAAGATAAAAAACACACTTGTAATGTAAGGCGTCCCATTCCACCACATAGCTGTCCCATACCTCCTGCTTCCAGGAGGAATGGGACAAAGTTTGTTGGTGCATGGAATGCGTTTTAACTTTAATTCTGGTATACTTTTGGTTACTTTTATGTTTTGGGTAGCTTGCCAAAATGTTATCGTATATTAAAAAACATGTTTTGTGGAGATATGATTTATAAGTTGCCAGCAGATCACATTTGACTGAAAAGTGTCCCATACATACCCACTCTCCCCTATCTTGTAAACTATTAACTTTTCGGCAAAACAGTATTCAGCACATATATAGATAAGAACGTGATCTACAAAAAAGGAATTTATGTATTTTTTTGTGAATCAAGAAATAAACCGTTTTTTGGGCGAATGAAAATATTTTTTTCACCAGATTACTAATTACTCGAAAACCAATCGATGTATTGCTTCCATTGATATTTGTCGTTAAACTAGAGGTTATACCGGATGGTGTGTGTAAATTTTAGCCTCCTATGTCAATGGGTTCTTGAGATAGACCTGGTAACTAAATTGGCTTAGTGGGTTCGGACAGACAGACAGACGGAGAGACATCCGAGCGAAACTAATAAGGTTACGTTTTTTCCCTTTGGGTACGGAACCTTAAAAAAGACTTAATTTATTGAAATACCTTTCTTTAAATTTTATATTTCGTAGCATAAATGTGGGATTTTTTTTTAAATTTTGGCGATGGATAGAAGGAATTTCTTTTCGGGTATAACCGTGGGATAACCTGCTTCTAAGGTCTGGATCACTGATTTGACATTTCTTTTATGGCTTTCTTTTTTTCTAGCAAACCAAACAAAACACTGCCTATGTCTGTCTCCCTCTCCGTCGCAAGAGTAAACTAATGTCAAAAGAGATGTCATTATATTGCGTGTATGTTTGATTTGAGAATGAAGTGCATATCAACTCACCCAGGTTAAAAACGAAGAAGTTATTTAAATTTTGCCTATTTATTCAAAAACCTCTTAAGTTATCGAGTAAATGGATATCCTAACTGAAACCTGCAGATGTCCTCTATAAGGTGGTATTTAAAAAAATTACTCTTCTCCAATTTTTTCCGGAATTTGTGGAGATATAGAGTTAAAACAAAGTGGAGATTTTAAGCCTAGGTATGCTCTATAGGCCTGTAAAAAGTGCACCAAAATATATTCAGTGGTTTTTAAGATTTTTGTATTTAAAGACAGGCAGTCAAATTCATTCTTAGTCGAACAGAACTACACCAATTTTATTTATACGATTTTACCTTTCATTTGATAACCTAATGTCAGTATTTTTTGCTGGATATATATCGATACCTTCCCGGAAGAATGTATTAAGTGACATTTTTTAAATTTTACAAGAGACAAATAAAACTTACTGTGAAGGTAATTATTTGCGTATTTTGTAGTAATAAGCATATTTCGATTGGGAATTGCACCACAAATTATTTTAAATTATTCAATGAACGAAATGTTAACTAGATAAAAAGTTTTTGTCGCTTAGAATATTTTTGTGGTCTAAAGATTGTAGCTTGATATAAAAGTAAATGGCGCTTAAATCATTGACATGGTAGGATTTAATACAAGATGCCAAAAAAACTGTCGTTTAATTCATTTTAATTTATTCAGTTTTTACTATAAACAAAGTTAAAATTTTTTTTTTTTTTTTTTTTTAAAGTAATTGAGAAAATCTTCATCTTCTTCGTCAGTCTCTGGTAAAATATCTTTTAACTCTGCGTTGGAAACTATTTTAAAGATTCTTTTTTTCTAGTCACGAAAATCATCTTTTGTTAATTTTATTTCCAAATAACGGTAATAATGTCTAGAAAAAAATGTTTCAAGCGACTGCAAATGGAACAACTTTTCGGTGGCACTATGTTCTAAGCGACAATGTCAGTTAAACTAAACGCCATGTGCAAAATTTTTTTCTCGTGGGATGTGTCGCATAGTACAATTATTTTTTATATAATGGCGCTTAGCATAAAAATTTTGGTGGTTACAACAAACAACAGGGTATAACAAATATCTACCCATCAAATATGTCGGATACTACAATTCTCTAGTGTCGTTTGTATCAATGGTAGAAACGTCAAACCAAGATCAAAACGTGGCGCTTGGAACAATTTGTAAGGAATGCCAAAAAGTCATTTTCTGAAAAATTGTCGCTTAATACATTCTTCCGGGAAGGTATCGAATAATTATACAGGTATCTTTTATGGGCCAGTGATCATGCTTCTTCGTGTTGAGAATGGATCGTTGGTTCTACAGAGTCTAAGGCGTTTATTTCTTCGTTATTCGTGATTCCTCTACTGAGAAAGTCTGCAACTTGCTTGTTCCTTTGAGATACTCGATTCTCATGTGATATTCACCTAGTTGAAGTACCTATCTCTGGAGTCGAGGTGCAATATCTTTGCGAGGTTTTTGGTTTGAAGCCATTTTAACGGTTGGCGATCCGTTTTTAACTCAAAACATCTACCATATAAATAAGGTCGCAGATGTCTTACTGACCAAACAATTGCAAGTAATTCTTTCTAGGTCGTACTGTAGTTTCTCTCATGTTCATTGAGTGTTCTACTAATGTACGTTATTGGATGACCTTTTTGAGGTAATACTGCACCAATTGCATAGTTGGATGCATCTGTCGTTGATATGAATATTTCATTAAAATCAGGATATTCAAGTACAGGTTCTGTTTGAAGAGCATTTTTGAGCTCCTGATGGACTTTTACATAGCTTATATCAAATTTAACAATTTTTGTATCTTTTTTAAGATATTTAGTTATAGGTTGGGCAATTTTTGCAGAATCTTTTATAGATTTTCTGTAATACCCTGTCACACCCAGAAAAGATTTAATTTTTTTTTTGTGTAGTAGGCAGTGGTGGTCTTTCGATAACTGTATTTAAGAATTAGGTATAATAGCCTTGTCAGTAATAATACTACCTAAAAATTTGGTTTCTCTTTTAAGAAAATTGAATTTATTAATTTGAATTTTTAGGTTTTATTTCTTTAATCTCTGGAATACCAAATTAATCATGTGTTCTTCGAGAGAAGTACTGAAGATTACAATCGTCTAAATAAACTACACAGATTTTATTAATCAGTTCGTCTAAAACTTCGTTCATCATTCTTTGGAAGGTGGCTGAGGCGTTTTTTAATCCAAAGAGAAAGCAGTTTTCTCAATATCTGACGATCCATTTTAATCTGATGGAATCCTTTCGCAAGATCTAATGTCGAAAAATATTGGGCTCTTCTGACTTATACAAAAACTCGGCGAATTGGAAATATTCATGCGAGAGAAAGATATTGACATTTGCTTGATTTCTGAAACTCACGTGAAAAAGGGATCGAATTTAAAAATAAAAGGATATAATGATTTCCACGCTTGTCACCCATCGGGGAACGCCAGAGGTGGATCATCATTGCTTATTAAAGACTGCATTGAACAATACGAAGACCTCAAGATAGAGCTTGAAACTATGCAACTGTGCACGATTCGAGTTAAAAATAGTCAGCGTACTCTTAGAATTTCATCTATCTACTGTCCACCGCGTTCCGCGCTTGAAAAAAGTGATTTCACTAACCTGCTTAAATCGCTCAAACCAAACTTCATTATTGGCGGCGATTTTAATGCGAAGCACACGTTCTGGGGCTCCAGATACATCTCGCGAAAAGGTAGAATGCTCTATGGGGCAGGTATGGAATACAGTTGCGATTTCCTCTCGACGGGCAAACCGACCTACTGGCCAACTGATACTTCAAAACTACCTGACCTGATAGATTTTTTCGTTGTGAAAGGAATACCTACCAACCACATTAAAGTTGAAGAGAGCTTTGATCTATCATCTGACCACTCACCGGTTATATTATCATTGAGTGTAAAACTAGTCAATAAACTAGAGCCAGCGAGATTAACTGGTAGAAACACTAACTGGGGAGGCTTTAGGAACGAAATAGAAGAGAATGTTGAGCTGAGTGTTCCACTTACGACACCCTATGAACTTGAGGTTGAAGTTGATCGCTTCGTCGAGATCGTACAGCTCGCCTCCTGGAATAATACGCCTAATCCAAGGAAAACGCCGGCCAAATACGGGCTACGATATCCTCCCGAAATAATAGAATTGGTCAACGAAAAAAGGAAGGCGCGTAAGAAATGGCAACAGAGTCGCGCTCCGCAACATAAAGCACATTTGAATTATTTGTGCAATTTGTTGAAGACAGTTATTAAGGATTTTAAAAATCGTGCGATAGGTTCTTACCTTGAAAGTTTAACAGCGAAAAAAGATTCCAATTGTTCACTTTGGAAAGCTGTAAAAGGCACCAAAAGGCCCAAAATCCCCGCGCCGCCAATTAGAATTAATCAAAATGAATGGGCAAGGGAAGATAAGGAAAAAGCGGACGTTTTTGCCGCTCATCTAGAAGAAACCTTTAAACCGTACGATGGCCAAGCGATCTACGACAATACTAATAGGACGGAATTACAACCTGACGAATCAACACTCACAAGTGCAACGCTAAGGGAACTAAAACGTGAAATCGAATCCCTAAAACCTAAGAAAGCTCCTGGTTATGATTTGATCACCGGAGAAGTTCTGAAAGTTCTACCAAGAAAAGCATTAATTAAGCTTCTTTATATTATAAATGCCGCGCTCAGACTAAAACACGTGCCGAGTCAATGGAAAGTCGAGATCCGAGGACAACACACCACCTCAGTCCGAAGCTAAGCGAGCTCGAACAGGGAACTCAACAGTCGACAAAGTCTCCTATAGAGATATGACAAGCTATGTCAGACTGGGGGTAGTACCTGCAGATCTGGATCGTAACCCTCTCAGTAACGAACAAATGGTTCAGTTACAGGAGAAAATAATGGATATCACGATCGAATTACGCGACGAAAACACTAAGCCAGCGTTCCGTGGCGCAACTTTCAAAGCTGGTTGGCTTATGATCGTGTGCTCTGATAACACCACTGCAGAGTGGATGAAAAACAACTTCTCAAAGCTAAAAGAGAAATGTGGGCTAGATGTGATGCTTGTAGGCGAAGAAAATTTTCCAAAGCCACACATCATAAGAGGTTTCTTCCCACAGAGTACCGGAGTAGCCAATGAGAGGATACTGGCAATTTTAGATGGCCAGAACAAAGAACTGAACACCAGAACGTTCTGCAAAGATCGGACGATAAAGATATCGCTCACATGGTCTTTGCAATAAATGAAAACATCATGAGGCGGCTTGTAGAGCTTAAAGGTTTGGTCTCGTTCCGTTTTGGACAGATCAAACTTATACTTAAAAGTGCAGACAAGTCTGCAACCCAGGCGTCTAAAAAAGACGACACCGCCACAACGAGCAAGTCGGTGTCAAACACACATGCTACAGATGCGGTAGCTAGCACTAGTGCTGCTGCCAGAGCAGCGTGTCTGACGGCAAATCCTCCGCTAGACTCGGCCCCGAAAAATACCGAAACGGTTAGTGGTGTCACCAGTCAAAATCGGTTTAGACCGATGCTGGCTGCTGACAGACACAAAGAAAGGCATCAACGGAGGCACTCAAAGAATCCGAGAGGCAGACAAGAAGGTCTCTCTCAACAGGGAACCGTACGGCGCAGAGGCGATAACAAGCCTTACAGGGTACGGAACCCGGAGTACGGAAGGAAAAGATGACGACCTCCTTAAACGTGCTGCAGGCAAACCTGCACCGCGCTATGGGTGCCTCGGACACCTATAGCCAAAGATGCGCTGAAAGGAACATCGCTCTTGGAATAATCCAGGAACCATGGGCAACTACAGGTAAAATTTTTGGACTAAATAGTAGATCCAGAGAACTTATCTTTGCCAAAGGGAATTTACAGAACTTGTATGCGCATCGGCGTACTTCGCTGGAGACGATGAAGAAGTACCACCCACACCAATACAGGAGCTAGTACAATACTGCCACAATCAGAGAGTACACCTTCTGATCGGATGTGACGCTAACGCTCATCATGTTATATGGGGCAGCAGCGACACTAACAAACGAGGTGAGTCACTTTTAGAATTTTTATATAGTAAAAACCTAGTTGTGCTAAACAGGGGCAATAAGCCCACCTTTAGAAATAGCATAAGAGAAGAAGTTTTAGACCTTACTCTCTCATCTCCTTTTATACAAAATATTGTAGAAGACTGGCACGTGTCAGATGAACCAACCCTATCAGATCACATGCATATCATGTTCAAGGTGAGGTGCACCAATGAGCACGTGTCGGTCAGATACAATAATAAACTAACTAACTGGAGAACTTATAAAGAAAACCTAGCGATCAAATCGGATCTGCTACCTCCTCCGCCACAAATACCAAGTGATGCGGATGCTGTACAATGTCAGCTAAATGACATCATTATCTCCTCTTTTAAAAATAGCTGTAAAACAAAACGTATAGTAAACAAAAGGTGCGTTCCTTGGTGGAATGAAAACCTAGAAACTATACGGAAAAGGGTGAGAAAGCTTTTCAACAAAGCGAAACGCACCGGCGTATGGGATCAATATCGATCTCTATTAACTACATACAACCTAGAGTTGCGAAGATCTAAAAGAGCATCCTGGCGCGAAAACTGTGAGAAGCTTGAAGAACTTCCTGCTGTTGCTCGCCTTCAAAAAGCCCTTTCGAAAGATCCTTCTAACTGCATGGGTCTGCTCATCAAAGCGGATGGCACAATCACATGTGACAGAGAAGAAACCTTGTCGACTTTGCTCAAAGTTCACTTCCCAGGGTCCCAAATCATTGACCACACAAATGAACATCTACCGGAAATTTCTTCTCCAAACAACATCAGAAGAATTAACAGCTTATCCGGCAAACTATTCTGTCCGGATAAGGTTAAATGGGCCATAAACTCATTTAAACCATACAAGGCACCAGGCATAGACGGTATCTTTCCAGCCCTTATACAAAAAGGACTAGATTTTCTCCTACCCACCATGATTGCCTTATTTAGGTTCAGTTTCAACTGGGGTTACATACCACAAACTTGGAGGGAGGTAAACGTGGTATTTATCCCCAAACCAGGTGACAAACCTAGCGAACTGCCTAAATCATATCGTCCCATAAGCTTGACATCGTTTTTCCTCAAAACAATGGAAAGAATAATTGACGTTCATATTAGAGAATGCTTAACTAACAGCATGCCTCTACACCCCTGTCAATATGCGTACCAGAAAGACAAATCAACGGAAGGTGCTTTAATCAATTTAACAACGCGGATAAATAATGCTCACAAAGGCAAAGAAATCGCACTGTGCGCCTTCCTGGACATTGAGGGTGCTTTTGACAACACTGGATATGACTCCATATCAAATGCTCTGTACCATAGGAACATAGACCAACCTACCATCAAATGGGTCAGAGCGATGCTAGAAGGTCGCAAAATAACTGCTTCGTCAGGACCAATCTCAGAATCAGTATCAGCAATAAAAGGCTGCCCACAAGGAGGTGTTCTGTCACCCCTTTTGTGGTCACTTGTCATTGACGAACTGCTTTACAAACTAAGCAACTTAGGCTTTGACACAATAGGTTACGCCGATGACTTGGTCATCATCGTTACGGGCAAAGATGAAAACAAAATTACAAGAAGTATGCAAAATGCCCTTAAGACAGTCCTAGACTGGTGTACCAAAGAAGGTTTATCCATTAACCCCAGTAAGGCTGTCATAGTTCCCTTTACCAAAAGAAGAAATATAAACTTAGGTCAAATTTCAATAAATGATACGATCATTGAGTATTCCAACGAAGTTAAGTATCTGGGAGTAATCCTGGACAAAACACTAAATTGGAACTCCCACATTAAAAACAAAATCACAAAAGCAACAAACGCTTTATGGGCATGCCGTCGCATGTATGGCAAAACTTGGGGTATCTCTCCAAAGATAACCCAATGGATCTACACAATGATGATCAGGCCCATCGTTACATACGCTTCTGTAGTATGGTGGACTAAAACAAAACAAAAGACCGCCATTGCTAAACTAAACAGGGTACAACGACTTGCATGTCTCGGTATATCCGGAGCCATGCGTACCTGTCCTACCGCGGCTATAGAAGCCTTGATAGGACTAACACCTCTCCACATTTACATAAATAAAGTGGCGATCCGCAGTTCGGCAAGTTTGATCCAAATGAAAGAAACAAGTCTCAGTGAACATCCTGAGTTAAGTGAATTGTTCTCTGAAATTCCAGAACTTGACATGATCTGCGCGGTAACAGACCGCCTCCCAAAAACCTTATGCTTCGATAAGCGGTTCTCTACAGAGATCCCAAGTAGAGAAGCATGGGCGAGTAATAGCCCACCTACTTGCCAAAATGGCCTAAAGTGGTATACGGATGGTTCCAAAATGGAAACAGGAGTGGGAGCTGGGTTCCACGGACCTAACCATAATGTCTCAATACCGATGGGGGCAAATCCAAGCGTGTTCCAGGCTGAACTCCAAGCCATCCAAGAGTGTGCCAGTCACATATACAACACTGGTATTAAAGGCATTCACATCCATATATTCACGGACAGTCAAGCAGCTATTAACGCCCTAAGCTCGCATATTATTGACTCCAAATCGGTACTAAGCTGTTTCAACGCCCTTCGAACGCTTGGCCTCAGGAATAAAACCAAATTATGGTGGATTCCGGGCCATGAGGGTTTTGAGGGAAACGAGAAAGCCGACGAAATGGCCAGATTGGGCTCTGCAACTCCTTTCACAGGACCTGAACCCTTCTGTTATGCTCCCAAATCGTCTATAAATCTAGCCATCAAAAGATGGGAACACACAAAATGTATCTCATATTGGGAGAGCATCCCAGGTCTAAGACAGGCCAAGCGTGCTATACAGCCGTTCAATAAAGATGCCAATAAAATTTTAAATCTAAACAGGCATGATATCAAAAATCTCACTGGTTTCCTCACAGGGCATCACCACCTACGATATCACCTAAATAAAATAAATTTAACTGACTCCTCACTCTGTCGGTTATGTCTTGAAGAAGACGAAACAGCTGAGCACATAATATGCATGTGTCCAGCCCTATGTGGAATCAGAAGAACTATCTTCTACAGGGAGCTTCTCAGCCCTGAAGAGATGAAGAAGTCATCTGCTGGCAGCTTAATTAACTTTATCAGGAAAGTAGAGGACCTGCTAGACTAAACAATATTCTGGCCCTATGGCACAATAGATCTTTTTTTGGTCGACGTGCCTTTAATGCTTAGGCATAGTCAGAAGGTTTAAAAAAAAAAAAAAAAAAAAAATGGAAAGTCGCGGAGGTCATAATGGTTTTAAAACCAGGAAAACCGCCAAATGAAGTAAAATCGTATAGACCGATTTCCCTTCTACCAGTCATTTCCAAAGTCTTCGAGAGAATATTGCTTAGGCGCCTACAGCCGGTCATTGAAGACAATAATCTTATCACTGACCACCAGTTTGGGTTCAGAACCAAGCATTCGACGATTGACCAAGTACATAGAACTACTGACGTAATCGAGAAAGCATTTGAAGAAAAAAAGATTTGCTCAAGCGTGTTCCTTGATGTCTCACAAGCCTTTGATAAGGTGTGGCACGACGGCTTGAAATTTAAATTACAAGTTCTCCCCGCAAGCCTATTTGATATTCTAGAATCATATCTCGGGAATAGACTCTTCCGTGTTAGAAATGGAAACGAATACTCGGAGCTAAAAGAAATTTCGGCCGGGGTACCGCAAGGAAGCGTCCTTGGTCCGCTTCTCTATTTGTTATATACTCGCGATATTCCAAGGGAAGATGGCACTACCCTTGCTACGTTCGCCGACGACACAGCTATCCTAGCTGTAGGTAATACAATCGAAGAAGCGACTACAAAACTGCAATCCGCAGTGAATAAGATAAATGAATGGACAACGAACTGGCGGATCGCCTTAAATGAAACTAAATCTGTACATGTGAATTTCACGTATAAGAAAACCAATGACTTGCCAATTTTCCTAAATATGGCCCGAATACCCTTTGCAAACGAGGCCAAATATCTGGGAATGACACTCGACGCAAAGTTGAAATGGAGTTCGCACGTGAAAATGAAACGTAAAGAACTCGATATCAAATATAGAGAAATGTACTGGTTACTCGGAAAACATTCCCAGCTCAGTACTGAAAACAAACTGCTTTTATACAAGCAAGTGCTAAAGCCGGTGTGGACCTACGGTATACAACTTTGGGGTTGTACCAAGAAAACAAATGCCAATATTTTACAAACTTTTCAAAATAAAGTGCTTAGAGAAATTGTACAAGCACCATGGTATATTAGAAACGACGATCAGGGCCGTCTTAACCTAGGCTGGGGCCCTTGGGCACACAAGAATTTGGGGCCCTTTTGGAAAGTAAAAAAAGCGAATTATCATAACATTTTGTTAATAAGTGTGACCAATTATTATAGGTAATCATTAATCAAATACAGTATAATATAATATGTCATTAATGATATTAGAATGCTGCTGGTTTTTTGGTTATGATTACGATAACGGTTTCTTTCGGGATTTCTGTTGAGCAAAATCTTCTATTATATCCTTAAAGTAAATTTTTTGAAGGATATCACTTTCTATGCACATGACAAATTGCTCAATCGTTCTTGTAACATTGTTGTTCGCAATTCATTTTTTATTCTCTTGAGCTGCGAAAATGACATCGTGTTTCAGCACGGATCGTATCGTACGCGTACCCATGCAAAGGTCTTAGTGGAAAAATCAGCATTCAACATTTTTTAATTTTTTTTTGTCCGTAAATTTCAAGTTCGAAAGTATTTTTTTTTAAAACCATTAACAGAAATAGGTCGGTTTAAAACATTTTTTTTTTGCACTCTATACTTTTTTTTTGTCGGCGCAGTGGCTTATTGGTTAGTGTGTTGCACTACTAAGCGAGGGGCCCCATGTTCGAATCCCGCAAAAAAACCCAAATTCCAACTCAGGGTTTTTTCACTGCGCCACCTATCGCGAAAGTCTGACAAACATCCGAGAGTATAACTGTCTTGAAAGACCTTCTCAATCGGCCGTTTGGAATCGGCATAAAATTGTAGATCCCTTCCATTCCTTCCAGAAATTATAAACTCACACAAAACGAATGGTTGCTAGAAGCTAGCCCCAGGGTCCCTACAGACCTGTTGCGCCAACTATAGGCAAAATTAGGCACCGAATTTTTATCAGAATTAAGTAGTAATTGTGGTGAGGTGAAGACGTTCTTTCTCTGTGCTCTTCTGTTCTTGTGTTCTACGCAATCTCTTTAATAACCTGATAAATACAATAGACATTACAGACAGTAATACAATGCCTTGCATTTGTGCAATTTGTAATAATAAAGTGGAAAGAAACAATTGCAAAGTGAACTGTGGCGAATGTTTATCAATTTTCCATGCTAGCTGCGTTAATATTAATGTTAGTGACGTGGATTATCTAGAAAAAAGCGGTACTCCCTTTCGCTGTGCTGCGTGTACTACTCTTCGCCGTAAATCGCTGCGCTCCTCTCCCTTGCCAACTGCACCACCCACCAAAATAACAACCGCGTATATTACTACTACCTACACTGCAACCACCACCACAGCTAGCGCTGCTACTGTGCCCACCACCATACCCTCTGCCTCATCCATTCTCAAACCATCACCAGCCTATTCCAGCGCAATTCACTTAGAGCATCACGATCGCGAGCACCAGCAGAATCAGCTTCTGAGCGAAGACAATAAATCGATCTCTTTGGAAGCTATTTACAAAGAAATTGTGGAGCTAAAGAAGGTGAATATTGACTTTCTGTCTGCCCTGCATGCGCTAAAAGAAGAGAAGAACGAAATGCAAAAGAGAATTGATTTGCTGCAGTTTAGAGTTAATTCGCTTGAGCAACAACAACGAGAGAATACAGTGGAGATTGTTGGGCTACCGGATATAAACAAATCAAATGCAATAGATAAAGCTCTTAAGCTTTTCTCGGATGGACTTGGTGAAAATATAACAGAAGAACAAATAGACAGTTTTTACATAAAGAAAATCAGAAGCAATAAGTCGAAAGTGTCTTCTTCTACTGGAATAAACTCAACAGGTGTTGATGTTCTGTGTGTGAAATTTTGCTCGCACAACACCAAACTTAAGCTGATGCAGAAAAAAGTGGAGAAAAGGCGCTTATCAACAAACATTTTTGGAAATAATTACAGCAACAAACCTATATATATAAATAATAGTTTATCTTTTCACACCCGAGAACTCCGTAAAGCTGCTGAGATCGTGAAAAAATCCAAAGGCTACAAGTTTTTATGGTTACAAAACTCTGAACTTTTAATGAGGAAAAAGGAAGGTGATAAAATTTTTAAAATTAATTGCTTAGAAGACTTAAATAATCTTTAAATTAAATGCCGTTTGATAGTTTCCATAATTTTGATCCTGATGATAATGTAGTATCTTTTTGTAATTTTGATAGGGATTTATTGCCAAGCGTTTTTCAAAGTAGTCATACATATCCAAAGAGTTTTTTTATTATTCATCAAAACATTCGCAGTCTACGTGCTAATTTCGATTTATTGTTGGTCCATATTGAATCGTGTTCATATAAGCCTGATTTTATTTTTGTTTCTGAAATATGGATATTTGATGAAGAGAAAAGTAATTATAAAATACCGGGCTATGAATTTTTCCCCACTTGTAACAGTTCCTATTCTGCTGGTGGTGTTGGGGTTTTTCTTAAAAATAAATATATTGGCTGTGATATTGTTAATACAAATTTGGAAACCGCGGATATTATAAAAGTTACATTTAACCTAAATAATGAAAAGCACTGTTTTTTGTGCACCTATAGGCTTCATGATGGTAGTAGAGATGTCTTTCTTGAAGAACTTAACACTTTGTTGTTGGATGAAAAATCGAAAAACCTTGTTTTTCTTGGTGACATTAATATTGACCTTCTTTTGAAAACTCACTTCGTGGACAACTATTTAATGCTTTTAGCTGCTAATGGTTTGGAATGCTGTATAATGGAGCCCACCAGAATTGGTGGTAATTCAATTACATGCATTGATCATATTTATTGCAGGGGTAGTTTATCTCGGAATATTAGATTAGTGAGTTCAATAGCCGATTTAGGAATCACGGATCACTGTATGACTAGCCTTCATTATTTGGATTTTGTGGATGAAGATAAAGGTTATATGGACTATGTGCATGTTAACAAAATTGATTTTGCAAAGCTCAACTTGCTTTTGCGCTTTGAATCTTGGGACAGTGCCTACAGTGAAACTGATCCTTCTATTGCTTATGATAATTTCTTAAAAAAATTGAGTACTTTACTTAAGAGTTGTAGTATTAATTCGGTTAAAACTAACAATAAATCCAAACGTCTGAAAGAGTGGATGACAGGACGCCTATTGGGCAAAGTAAATGAAAAAAACAAGTTTCGTCAAAAATGTAAGAAAAATCCAAATAACATTCAATTAAAAGCTGAGTACAAACAAATATGCAAAATTTTATCTAAAGAAATTAATACCTGTAAAGAAAATTATTATGTTAACGAGCTTGACAAAAACAAAGGTAATGTTAAAGGTGAATGGAGAGTAATAAACAAAATCCTAAATCCCACCATAGCTGATTGCGATTTATTTTATCATTCTCCTGGATGTCAAAAATTCAATTTCAATTTAAATGAGAGTATTACGTTTGCTCCTAATGAAGGCTGCTCGGTTCATTGCTTTCAGGTAAATTTTGTCCAGTCCTTCAAATACCTTGGAGTAATACTTGACAGAAAGATGAACTGGTCCGATCACACTACCGCACTGAAAAAGTACCTATTGTGTTGCACTAGGCAATTTTATATTCTTAATTTGTACTGCTCTCAAAAATTACTAACTAGGATCTACTACGGTATTGTTCACTCAAAGCTTCAGTATGGGATAACTTGTTGGGGAGGGACTTATTTTAACAAAATCAAACCGCTTCTTATTTTACAAAAACATGTAGTGCGTATTATCTGTAAGAAAAATCGGTTTCACAATAGTTTCGTTTTGTTCCAGGAACTAAAAGTTCTTCCACTAAGGCATCTCTACTATTTTAAAGTACTCAAACTATTTTTTATTAGGAGTGGCTATCTCACAGTTAGAAGAAACTCGCTACATAACTTGCGTGTAAATTCCAACAATCTGGTCAATATCCCCGCTTATAATAAAATACACTTTAAACACTTTTTAACAGTAGTAGCTCCGTCAATTTTTAACAAATTACCCTTCTCTATTAGAAGTATAAGAAAATTGTCTCCATTCCTACACAAAGTAAAATCTTGGCTTTTTAATCTCGATCACACTCAAATTGAACACATATTATCATCAATTCTTTAAACCTACAATAACAAAAAAAAAAAAAAAAAAAAAAAAATCGTTTTCACCCTACACACAATTTTAACACAAATGAGATTTTATATGTTTAAAGGGACACTCGCCACTAGCGCAAGCTTTTAAGCTTAGCTAAAGAGTGCCTTCAACCTAATTTTGCTGGGTCTTACTTTATTTTGAGGAACGCTTCATTAATTAATTTATAATATTAGTAATAATAATACAGGATTCTCTATTGTATGTAGATAATGTTAATCATTTCTATTATAATTATAAATTAATAATAATTTCTCTGAATTGTTCTTTACATGCTTAACATATCTTATACATATATTGTACCTAGCAAGAAGAATTAATAATAAAATAATAAATAATAATCTTTTGCTCTCGAATAACACGTATCCACTATCAATTTCAATCACAGAATGCAGTGAAGCGATAAAGTTTACCTACCTACCATTTCGTTGTCCTTACGCATGCACATATAGGCGTTCTATATCACTTGAAACCAAATTACATGAAAAAACTGATTTCTTATGGCATCAAGTGATTCTTAAAGATTATGCCTGCTGCTGCTACAGTATGAGAATCGCATATAGCCATATCTCTATACTTCTTCCCACTCCACCGGCTTCCATTATGCGGCAATTATATTTTGATTTGCTTTTGCTGTGTCATAAACTCACATGGTAACATGACCAACCGTAAAAGGCATAAGGCAGGAAAGCTCTTTGCCTACACAAATGAATGGAGCGAAGTGAAAGGTGCAAAGTGCAAGAAAAAACAAGAGCTTTATTCTCAACGCTTATTTTGAAAGCTCCTTGTCTGGCAAGGAAAAAATAGGAACCAAATTTTTGTACAGGCATAAGACATCTGTATATCTATTCTCTGTGCTGAAAGTTTTATACATCATTCGGGGATTCCCCCAAACAAAAATGTTTTGAGAATAAATGTATGAGAGAAATTGTCGGTACTTCGGGGCCCCCTGAGAATGGGGGCCCTGGGCACGGGCCCCGTGTGCCCTTATGGTGAAGACGGTATTGACGACGATATCCATAGGGATCTCGGAATTCCAACAATCGAAGCTGAAACTAGAAGCTTCGCGAGAAAGCATAGAAACCGACTAATCGGACATATCAACAATACAGTCCGACAAATATTGGACAAGAGCAATTTATTGCGCCGACTACAAAGAACGAAACCGTTCGACTTGGCAAGATAAGATTAACCGCGTCTAATTTGCGGAACACGCAGGATCTTTCATTGGAAAGTAACCTGTCAAAAGTTTTTATTTAATGATAGAAAAATTGCTTGATAAGTTATATCTTAGTTGCAGTATCTAACAATCTTTAGAAGGGTGGTGTTTTTAGTCAGTAAAAATCTGACACTACTATGAGAACGCGCTTGCTATTCTCGGATAAAAAAAAAAAAAAAAAAACAAAATAGTTTGCAAGCACCGAAATTAATTTAATATAAGCTTGGGATATTTCCAAATATTTCTTGACAGTTGTCGCAAACAGAATAAAATATCTTCTTACCTACGTAAGTTTGGACAGCTCATACCTTTTTTCAACAATTCTCAGTACCATAGGCGACAAAGGTAGATATTTTGTTGCAAACAAACCCTTTTCAAATTCTTTGAAAAAGGAGTTTGTGTACCGAGAATGAGGATCTCTGATGAGACAATGGTTGGTGTGAAAAGGTTCACTTCGCGGAAAATATAGTTATAAAAGTAGAATTATTAGCACTCAGCAAAATACATGCAAAAAACAAGTTTATTAACTTCTGGAGGGGTAACAGCCTAACCTACGAGAATATGTGTGCATAAAAATGTGCGTTTTAAATTTTTCAGTTCAAATTTCAACTTTTGTCGGTTTTTAAGTTTCCCGAATTAAGTAATATATAAGCCATACAATTTTTTATAGGTTAAATTGTATTTATTTTCAAACCCGGAAGCAAGAAGTTCGCTTCCTACTGCAATTGTAATTATTCTGAAATGAATGAGCCAGCTATTATTTCTATTTTCAAAAATATTCACTTGCTAACGACGCAATTGTGATGTTTAGACCACTAATAAGTTTTGATTTGCATCGTCAGCCTACGAATAAATGAAACCATGTAAAAAAAAACTGTGCTCCGTTTATTGAATAATTTGAAAGAGATTTTAATACGACACAAATGCACTCATAGAAATCGCCAGGTAGTATTAGAAAACAAAGGAAAGCGTACCATAAAAGTGCTAAAAATTGTGTCCGATCGAACGATAGAGCATTACTGATTGGCATAAGATATTTGACAGATCAGCGGATATTTTGTGCATTTCCTATTTTGTGTTTTGATTTTTGATTATTATAAGTCTTAAAGAGCATTGGAAAGATATGTGTTGGGCAAATTTAACTGCAATTTATGTATTTCTTCCTTTAGAATAAAATCCTCCTTGAGAAAGAGAACATTGACCTTGTTTTTCACGAAAACAAATTATGAAATTTGAATTCTGCAATGACAGCAAATGTAATAGATTCTAAGAAAGTTGTCGGACTAGTAAATGTGGAGGTCTAATTGTTTATTGGTACCATTTCACAAATGCTGTATCTACATTTTTACTAAAGCTGACATCTAACTAGTTGTCGACATTAGTGATTGGTTATTAGTAAAGCCGATTGTATATAATAATATAACACAAATTTTTAAAATAATTTCTTTTTTCTCTTCACTTGAAGAGTTTTTTTATTATTTTTAATATCATTGTATATAACGGGTGATTTTTTAAGAGGTTTAGAACACAAACACAAAAAATTCGAAAAAATGAATGAAATATTTATTTGAATCGATAGTTTGAACCTTGCAATTTAATGTTTAAAGATAATTTCATGCAAATGTTGACCGCGGCTGCGTCTCAGGTAGCCCATCCGCTGAGTCCAATTTTGGCATACTCTTTCACACATATCGGCCGGTATCTCACGAATTAATGCATGGATGTTGGCTTCCAGTGCGTCAATCGAAGCGGGCTTGTCCCTATACACATTAGCCTTGACATACCCCCACAAAAAATAATCTAATGGTGTCAAATCGCACGATCTAGGCGGCCAATTGACCGGCCCGAAACGTGAAATTAACTGTTCACCAAACTCGCCTCGCAATTGCGCCATTGTTTCGCGTGCTGTGTGGCATGTGGCACCGTCTTGTTGAAACCACATATCATGCAAGTCAAGAACTTCCATTTCGGGCAAAAAAAAGTTTGTTATCATCGCTCGGTAGCGTTCACCATTGACAGTAACGCTGCGATTCGCATCATCTTTGAAGAAATATGGCCCAATAATGCCGCCGGCCCATAAACCGCACCAAACAGTGGCTTTTTGGGGATGCATTGGTAGCTGTTGCAATGCTTCTGGCTGATCTTCACTCCAAATGCGGCAATTTTGCTTATTTACGTACCCATTCAACCAAAAATGAGCCTCATCGCTGAACACAATTTTTCGATAAAAAAGCGCGCGATGAACATTTCGAACCGAGCACGAATTTTGATAGTAAAATTCAATAATTTGCAAGCGTTGTTCGTTTGTAAGACGATCCATGGTTAAATTGCAAACCAAACTGAAGCTGTTTGACAGTGACACAAGGTACTAAACACACGTCAGCTGTCAAAACCAGTGTTGCCAAAACCAAACCAGCTAAAAAATCACCCGTTATATATAATGTACATATATGTATCGATACTGTTTTATGATACCTAATAATAGATAACGAGTGTTATCTTGTTGCTTGGGTCATTCCTTATTGTTTCTCTTAATCTCTTCTCAGAAAGATACTTGGGATGTTTGTTCGGTCTGTTGATAGTGAGGGTATTCCGTCGCCATCTGGTTGACATGTGTGTTGTCTGTTACTTGTTATCTCTAACATAACATACGTGCTTATAAAGAAAACCCATTTGTTTTGTTGTAAGTTAACTTTGACTTTTGGCTGTCTAATACCTAGAAATCGAACTATGTGGTGCTGTTGATTACATCAATTTGAACAGAGATCTGTGAGAATGTGATACACCGATATGGTTAGAGCAATCGGCCTTTTGTAATGTTTTGAAAAGGTGTATAATCATTCAGTTTGCCAATCGAACTTTGTTTCGCCGCATTTCTAAGTCATTTTTTTGACACTGACATTGATCTCGCTGTTTACCTAGGACCACGAGATCAAGAACAACTTGATCAAGAAACTGCCAATATGGTCTATTTTTAAGACCAGATCCAGAACAGTGCCAATATATTATTATTGGTTTCATTAACAGCTTTCACAATAAATTATAAAATATAATCTTTTAGGAGTAAAAGCGAAAAAAACATTTGGCTAGGTATCAAGAGTGTATCAGGTAGCGTAAAACATAAATTTTAAAATAAATAAAATGACAATTAATCGGCGGTTATAATTAATTATAAGTAAATATATAAGTACCCAAATAATTATTACCGAAAATTACCTGTTGGTTGGTTGGTTTATGTGGCTGTATTTCCCGTTGTCTGACGAGGGAAGAGAAAAACACAAATAACGCATGGAGCGCCGTTTTGAGATCAGACCTAAGAATAAAGTTGGATGAAGGATGTTACAGGAGCTCAAAACCAGCATGTGCAGTTGATAAATTTGATGATCTTGTTGAAATGGATGGCCGAAAGGTCATCATAAAAGGGATGCCCTACTGCACTGCGTCTGGTTTTGGCTTGGGCCGGACACTCACAAAGAAGATGGAACACTGTTTCACTCTTGTTTTTGTCAGCGCAGCTACCTCAGTGGGTGTTTTAGGGGATGCCAAGCTTGGCTGCGTAAGTTTCGCTGGCTGCGTTGGGAAGGCATAGAGTTTAAGCGATGTAGTATGCAGTTTCGTTCGGTGGAACATATATGTTTTGCGCTTGAATCTGTTTTAAGGACTAGCAATTCTTATATGCTTATAGGTAGTACTTAGGTATAAGAATAATTATACAATAATTCTACTAAGAAACATTCTCGACTAAGCTGTTTAAAAATAAAAGAACTGGCATAATAAGTTATGAACCTGTCACGCAAACATATTTTTTTGTTGTCCATAATTTCAAAATGGGACTCAAGAGAAAAAATTTTTTTTTTTACATAAATGGAATATTGCAGTATTTTATCTTCAATATTTATAATTATTACAGGTTGTTAATCAAATACAAATATCGTCGGATTCCAAACCCATAACAAATATGGCCGTGTCTAATAGTTACGTTTGGATATCAATTCAAAATTCTGCGCATATCAAATGTTTTCATTCCAATACGTAAGTATACTTTATACCCGTTCCCACAATTTTTTTTTAATAAGATGTTTTTAACAGTCACCAACTTGTAACCGAAGTTAATCTAGCGCCAGCTGTTAACAAAATGCTTTCAAATTGTGATGACATAATTCGGCAACATAAAGCCGCCTGCTTACGTGTAACATCCCTGTTGTCATGTAAAGATCTCATTTGGATTGGCACCAGTGCTGGCGTTTTACTTACTATACCTGCACAAGGATTTGAGAAGGGATCTCCCAATGTTGTGCCCACAGGTATTCCGCATGGTCATACTGGCCACGTTCGATTCCTAACTTTTGTTGAAACAACACCTACTAGAAACAGCTCTTCTAAGTTGTCTGACGATAGTGCTGTTACAGACTACCAAAATCTAAGGTAAGCACTTAATATTTACAATTGCCGTGTGTCTTAATCATAACTGTCTTTCAAAGATCCACGAAACACTCTAAAACTAAGTCAGAAACCGGCAATAATATTTTAATTATATCAGGAGGAGATGGGTATGAAGATTTCCGAAACTCTGGAGCAAATTCCTTAAGTGAAATCGCTGGTCGAGAAGATAGTACAAATCATTTACTTATTTGGCAGATTTGAGCTATTTATTGAATTTATTTATACTGCCTGAAGAAATTAAGGGTTTCCAAAACCATTTTAGTTTTCAATCAAAATGTTAGTTGTTTTTATACATTTTTATTTATCTATGTGCCAAACACTTTCCACTCTCCCGCATTGAATTTTACATCATATTTTTGTACTTATACTGGGCATAATTTTTAACTACATTAATTTTCATTTAAGTATTTAAGTCGATGCACTCATACATATTTTGTCGAATTTAGACTCGCACTCGCAAGAGTGATTAGTTAACCATATTCGTAGACAGGAAAAGATTAAAAATGAAAACAAGTGTTTACTAATCATATTATTAAAAAAAATGTTTTAATGCGTAATTGTCACTATTTAAGTACATACATGCATAAATTATGTTTTATTCATTACCTATACTAATTGAAATATTTATTAATTTAGATTGTATATATACTTTGAAATTATTTTTTCAAATAAGTTTTAGTGTTTAAATATATAAAAATGATTAAATACGTATATTTGTAGATATTTATAAAAGTGCAAATACTGTGTTAAAATAACAAACATATGATTGTTGTATACGAATTAAGTTTATATTATAATTTAAATAAACATTAAAACTAAAATGATTTTAAAATATATTTTTCTAATTTATTGTTTTTTTTTTTGGTTGCGCCCGTACCATTGGTTATGCCCGATTCAGATATATCTAGTCTGTCTACCGGCTAAACCTCACCCCTCAGAGAGGGTCATTTCTAGATACTTCGCCTCGTTTGCGTATGGTATTTGTACCGAGTTAACAAAAACAGGTAAGTTGTTTATCCTTTTGTACGTGAAATTGACATGCGTCGACTTGGTCTCGTTAAGGGCAATTTGCCAGGTCTTTGTCCACTCGCGTACTTTATTAAGAGCCCGTTGGAGTTTTCCAGTTGATGATTCGACTGACTCGTCCATTGCGAGGATAGCCATATCGTCTGCGAACGTTGCTACGATGGTCCCTTCATCTTGTGGTATATGTCTTGTATATATATAATTTAAATAAACATTAAAACTAAAATGATTTTAAAATATATTTTTCTAATAATTTTCTATATATATATATCAATAAATTTTATTGGTTTAGCTCATCATTTATTTAAAACTAAAGGTTTCTTTCTCTCAATGAACAAAAATATTTATCACCAAACCAAGACTTGACTTTACATAGAAGAGTAAAACAATGTTGGCAATTGGCATCTTATATGGACGAAGATTATAAACTTTCAAAAATTAAATTTGGTTGGATAAAATTGGTAAATTGTTGAAGCTGTGGAACATGGTTAATGAGCAAAGCTGAAAACCGAGGTAAGTTTGAATTTTTATTATCTTTGAACGGACTTCGTAGACATATTGATTTATCGAATACCTAGTTGCCACAAGCACAACTAACAATAATATAGAATTTATAATCTTTATACCTAATAATGTCTATATATCTATCAGTGGCGACGCGTGAATTACTTAGATGTGTGCAATTCTTGAAAGTTATATATTTTTTAAAAATACTGATTTATTTATTGTTTTCTTAATTAAAATAAAAAAATAAAAAAAATTATGATATTTTTTTATTATAAAAAAAAACTCCATTGTTGAAATTCAAAATAGAAAAAAATATCAAAAGCACCGCACGAAACTGTAACCACTTATACTACCTAAACGAAAAGCAAAATTCGTTCATTCATTCATGTTCATCGACTTTCGTGTAACGTGCACTGCTTTTTTTTTTGCACGAGCGTCGATGTATTGCATGTATATTTGACTTTATGACGCTTGACGGAAACAGAACAAAACAAAAGAAAATATGTATATTCCGTGTGCACAGAAAACCGTCGCACGAGTTCACTACAAGTTCATCAAAGTAAAGCGACACAGTGTTGCCGTTGACTTTTTGAAAAATGTATCTATTTTTTTAAAAAAATGTATCAAAAGTATCCAAATTCGAAATTCAAAAATGTATCAAATGTATCACAAGAGAATATCGTTTTATTTGTTCAAATAAATAAATTTATTAAAAACTAAAGAAACATAAATTAATAATAATGAAATAGTTAAAACTAACATCACAATTCATTTAGTACAAAAAAAAAAATAAAAAATGAATTGGGCAATTTGTACTTTTTTATTATACATTTGTGTTCTAAGTATTTTTTTTTGGAATTTGTATGCTTTTTAGGTGTATTCACCTTGTAATTGTTTGGAAAACATTATAAATTCGATGGTATCTATATTATACCTGTTTGTTAGATCGTTTTTAATTAAGCTTAGCTCAAAAAACGCACGTTCTGCTGCAGCAAAACTATGAGGCAAACTTTCTACATATTTTCCGCGTCGTTAAGTGATTCTTCTTGTTTCCTTCTTATGACAAATCTACAAAATACTTTTATTGATAACCACCACCAGAAACAAAACCAATCACCAACAAAACGAACAAGAATACGCAAATAATAACACGCAGTAGCTGAAGATAATTAATGCAGAGATTATTGGCTTAGAGGAATTTGAATTGAATGACTCACACACTCTCATAAATCGGAACGAATTTAAGAATGCAAATTTGAGCTCGGGTCTACGTAAATGTACAGTACAGTATCAGTATGGGTGGGCTGGAAAGTGGGAACATCAGTTCAGAATGAGCATGAGTTACCATAGTCAGTTTTGAAAATAAGAAAACAAATTGATATTGCTAGATTCAAAGTTAGTCTAAAAAAAATTAAAATTTTATTTGAAAATTGAAAAATGTATCTAATTGAACCAAAATCAAAAAAAAAAAAGTATTGTTGATGACGCCAACAAAGGTGCAGTACTAAACACATCCATCCAAGTTGAAATTTCCCAAAAGGGAAATTATACCTAAATGTCAAATGTCACTTGTCAAAATGTGTAAACAAAATGTATATAAAAAAGAGCATTGACTAGAAATAAAACACATAATTTTATAACGTTGTGAAGAGCAGTAGTTTTTACTTTTATTCTTTGCGGATTTTTAAGCGTTATAAGAACAGTTGCAGTGCGAACAGTTTTTTCCCTTTGTAATTGTTTGGAAAACATTATAAATTCGATGGTATCTATATTATACCTGTTTGTTAGATCGTTTTTAATTAAGCTTAGCTCAAAAAACGCACGTTCTGCTGCAGCAAAACTATGAGGCAAACTTTCTACATATTTTCCGCGTCGTTAAGTGATTCTTCTTGTTTCCTTCTTATGACAAATCTACAAAATACTTTTATTGATAACCACCACCAGAAACAAAACCAATCACCAACAAAACGAACAAGAATACGCAAATAATAACACGCAGTAGCTGAAGATAATTAATGCAGAGATTATTGGCTTAGAGGAATTTGAATTGAATGACTCACACACTCTCATAAATCGGAACGAATTTAAGAATGCAAATTTGAGCTCGGGTCTACGTAAATGTACAGTACAGTATCAGTATGGGTGGGCTGGAAAGTGGGAACATCAGTTCAGAATGAGCATGAGTTACCATAGTCAGTTTTGAAAATAAGAAAACAAATTGATATTGCTAGATTCAAAGTTAGTCTAAAAAAAATTAAAATTTTATTTGAAAATTGAAAAATGTATCTAATTGAACCAAAATCAAAAAAAAAAAAGTATTGTTGATGACGCCAACAAAGGTGCAGTACTAAACACATCCATCCAAGTTGAAATTTCCCAAAAGGGAAATTATACCTAAATGTCAAATGTCACTTGTCAAAATGTGTAAACAAAATGTATATAAAAAAGAGCATTGACTAGAAATAAAACACATAATTTTATAACGTTGTGAAGAGCAGTAGTTTTTACTTTTATTCTTTGCGGATTTTTAAGCGTTATAAGAACAGTTGCAGTGCGAACAGTTTTTTCCCTTTGTTCAATACTGAATATTTTGGTCATTTCGAACCGGATTGTAATAATATCCCATCATAAATATTCGCATTGCAAGAATCCATTGTTCTTTTTATATATATTTTTATTCAATTTGTTGTGCAAATTTGCGTGAATTAAATTGGACACAATATACAACTACAACTGATAGACAAGCCGATCTTATCTGTTTCTGTGTTGGACTGTGTGACTTCTCGTGTGCGATTCTCCGGATAAATTGCAAGTAAGTACATAGCTTGCACTTCTTGTATTACTTCTTTGTGTGTATCTGCAAATAAGGTAGAATTTAAATTATGAAACCAAGGAAGCTAAAACGCGTACTTACCCGCTTAGAAAAAGACATTGAAAATTTCGGCAAACGGGGATCCAGTACTCGAACGGCAAATTACTTGTGGGGCCGTTTACTACTGCTAAAAGAAACAATGCAGACAGCTGAAAAGGTATACGAAGAGTCGATAGATGGGCAGGGAAATGAAGATGATAGTAGAGGAAGTGTTCGATAAATTGCGCGAACTCCACTTCTTGATGCCATGGACAAGGTTAAAGCTGAGGAAGCTCAAAGTGATATCGAGAAAGCGGAGGTAAAAGAGATAACGGGGTCGCATAATGCAGATGTTAAATTAACTAATATTCCAGTGTCTGTTTTCTCCGGAAATTATGAATCTCGGCGAGGATTTCGTGATTTGTTTGTTTCTCTTGTACATCAGAATGCATCTTTGTCTGAAATACAGAAAATGCATTATTAAACAAGTGCGTCAGGCGAAGCAGATAAAATTTTGTCGCATTTATCAATTTCCAATGGAAATTATGCAAAGGCTTGCAAGATAGGTATGACCACCAACGGTTTCTTGTTAGCACCCAAATGAAGTGCCTTTTTTATCAGCCTTCAATAACTCACGAGCGGTCTGAAGCTATAAAGGAATTGTTGGATACGTCTACGTCTATGTAGGAATTGCTTAGCTTATAGTCATGTGTCTGCTAATTGTCCAAGTACCCGTTGGTTGGTTGGTTGGTTTAGGTGGCTGTATTTCCCGACGAGGGAAAAACACAAGTAGCGCATTGAGCGCCGTTTTGAAACCACAACTAACGGAACCTGATATGAAAAGGAGGTGAAGGAAGTTAAAAGAGCTCAAAACCAGCCTGTGGAGTTGAGAAATTTGATAATCCTGTGGAAATGGATGCCTTGGATGGCCAAAAGGTCATCAAAAAATGGTTGACCCAGTGCACTGCGTCTGGTTTTGGCTAGGGCCGGACACTCACAAAACAAATGGAACACTGTTTCACTCTTACTTGTGTCATCACAGCTACGGCAGTGGGTATTGTGGGGGATGCCAAGCTTGGCTGCGTGGGTTCCTAAAGGCCAATGACCCGTACTAATTGCCGTTAGTCTGGCAACATCTACACGCGATCTGGATAATAGGTTGTTTGTTCGGGCATTATCGTAGGTTGGCCAGATCTTCCTGGAAATGACACAGTTCGTCAGGTTCATCCAACTAGTCTCAGCACATGAGGTGAAGTGCAGGAGGATTTCTCTCTTTACATATCCCAGCGGAGGGAAGACTTCCTCCGCGTGAGACACGCACAGAGCTGAGCCAATTCTGGCAAGTTCATCGGCTTTCTCATTCCCTTCAATGTTCCTATGGCCGGGAACCCAGACGAGAGTGATATCAAACCGATAACAAGCCCTGGTCAGTGTCTCCCTGCATTCCACAACAAGCTTGGACGTTGACTTAGTTGAACCAACAGCCTTAATCGCGGCCTGACTATCGACGAAGATGCCTATTTTTTTTCTGGGTGTTGCAATATTGTGGAGCAGTCTGCACGCCTCCTTAATTGCAAGTACTTCTGCTTGAAAAACGCTGGCTACGTTGGGTAGGCGAAGACTTTTTGAGATGTTTAATTCTGTAGAGAAAATGCCTGCTCCTACTCCACAGTCCATCTTGGAACCATCTGTGAAGATAGGTATGTCGAATTCATTAACGACCGCATTCTCCTCCCATTCTAATCTAGAGGGGAATCTAACAGAGAAGTTTTTATGGAAGTCGTGTTTGGGTACTATGTAGTCTGTAGACATATGACCTATGCCGTCAGGAAGGGAAAGAAGGATGCTGGAATGGCCATAAGGCCTTTCGGACCAACACTTAGATTCCTTCAGTCTAACAGCGCTACACGCTGCTATGTTTTTTATATGCAGATCCACTGGCAGGAAATTGAGAATGACATTGAGGGCAGCGGTCGGACTTGATCGCAGGGCTCCTGTGATTCCAATTCCAGCTGTTCTTTGGACTCTACTTAATTTAAGGACGTTATAGGCTTTGCTTAAAGCGGGCCACCATACCAGTGATCCGTAGGTGAGGATGGGACGTACCACCGCTGTGTACATCCAGCGAACCATCTTTGGTTGAAGCCCCCACTTCTTGCCGAAGGTTTTACTGCAAGTGTAGAAAGCTATGCTTGCCTTCCGCACTCGATGTTCGATATTGTACTTCCAGTTGAGTTTGGGGTCAAGCATGACCCCAAGGTATTTAGCGCTGGTGGATAAAGGAAGGATTTGGTTGTTTAAGCGGGGAAGTGAGAAGGTTGGTATTTTGGTTTTGGTGGTGAAAAGCATCAGTTCAGTTTTACTTGGGTTAACGCTAAGACCACAACTTGTAGCCCAACCGCTAATCTTACCCAGGGCCCTTTCCATGATTTCACTTATCACGGTCGGAAACATTCCTGACACTAGAACGACCACGTCATCCGCATACGCAACGACTTTTATACCTTCCCTGTCGAGTTTTGAAAGGATTTTGTTAAGTACCATAATCCATAAGAGAGGCGAGATCACCCCACCTTGAGGTGTTCCTCTGCTAACTGATTTGGTTAGATGGGTGTTACCAAGTTTAGCTTGAATGATCCTTGTTTTGAGCATGGAAATGATCCACGAAGTGACGTAATCCTCTACACCTAGTTCTAAGAGAGATTCCTGGATCGATTCAGTGTGGACGTTGTTAAAAGCGCCCTCTATATCTAAGAAGGTAGCTAAGGTAAATTGGTGATGGGAGAGTGACCACTCAACTGTACGCACTACTTCATGAAGAGCTGTCTCAGTCGACCTGCCCTTGAGGTATGCGTGTTGTGAGTTACATAAGGGGGACCTTTCAAGGCTTGTTCTTATGTGAAGGTCGAGTATACGCTCTAAAGTTTTAAGAATGAAGGAGGTTAAGCTGATAGGTCGGAAGTCCTTCGCGGATTCGTGACCTCTTTTGCCGACTTTCGGTATGAAAACTACACGGACATGTCTCCATGACTGAGGTACATGATTTAGTAGGATACTGCTTCTGTACATTTTCACGAGAAGGGGCAGCACTATCCCCTCATGCTTTTGCAGCATGATGGGGAGAATGCCGTCCTGCCCAGGTGATTTATACGGAGCAAAACTTTGAATGGCCCATGAGATTTTTTCCTTGGTTATAATGCGCTCTATTTCTTCCCGGTGTGAGGGAAAATTCCCCAGCGAATAAGATGGGGTAACGCAGTGGTCTTTACAACCAGGAAAGTGGGTGCTGAGTAGAAGCTCTAAGGATTCGTCGGTTGATTCTGTCCAGGTTCCGTCCGTTTTCTTAATGAAAGATGGACTAGAGCGTTCTTTGGATAGAATCTTACTGAGTCTTGCAGATTCCTTAAGAGTATCGATAGATTGACAGTATTCTGACCATGCTTGCATCTTAGCTGATCTAATGGACTTTTTGTAGAATTTTAGGCAGTCTTTATAAGGTTGCCAGAACTTATGCCTGTAGCAGATATTGAAAATGTCCCTAGTCATCCTTCTCAGAATGGATAGGTCTTCATTCCACCACGGCGGTAAGGTTTTTTTGCTGTGTTTAACGGGACACGATACCTTAAAGGCTGTATTCATCGCCCTTTCTAGAGCGAGTGAAATTGTGTCCAGTTCCTCACCTGAGTTAATTTCTAGGTGTGGGATACTGGGGAGTTTAGATTTTAAGACCTGACCAAATTTCTTCCAGTCAATTCTCTTTGGGTTTCTATATAGGACTGGAGTATCTACCTTGATACAAAGATTGAAGAGTATCCACTCGTGGTCCGAGAAGGACTTTAAGTTGGAGACTCTCCAATTCTCAACCCTAAAGTTGTCGCTGTTTGTTTTGAGAGTAATGTCTAACACCTCTTCCCAACCGTTATAATTTTCCGTACTTGGAAATTTAAAGGTAGGGGTGTTACCCACGTTACATACACATAGATCAGAAGTTAAAAGGAAATCAAATAAAGACTCACCTCGTTCATTGATTTCCTTGCTGCCCCAGAGATGATGTCTAGCGTTAGCATCACAGCCAATGAGCAGGTTACCTTGCCTCGCCTGTATCGCTGCAGTCAGCTGCTGTACTTCCTCTGGCGGGGATGGCCTGTCATGTGCCATATAGGCGGATGATAAAAAGGTTGTATGACCCTGGGTGAGTTCTACCTTAACAACGGTTAAGTCACCCGAACTAAAATTGGGACAAAGGAAAGCGTTAATGTATTTTTTTGCTAAAATGCATGTTCTAGGCTTACCGACGTCTCTTTTGTAATAAAGGTTGTAGGTGTTGTCTGAGAGACCCAGGATGGTCGACTTCTTGACCCAGGGCTCCTGTATTATGCCGATGTCAATGTCTTCCTCCCTGAGGAAGACCAAAAGATTCTCCGATGCACATTTCGAGTGCTGGAGATTCGTTTGGATGACTTTCAGCATAATAGTTATTGAGTGTTGGCGATCGCCAGGTCCTCCAACAGTTTGTTGGCAGCGACGACGTCGTCCGTGTCGTCTTCAGGTCCTGTCGATCGGAAAATCTTTAGCTTGGCGAGCCTTATGCCAAACCTTAGCTTAAAGTCAGCCGCTTCAAGTGCCCCTAGGCACTCTTCATTAATGAGCAGCAGGTAGGACAAGCTGTTTTTCTGGGGAGCTTCTGCCTTAATGACAGCCCAGTCGTCCATGGGTATCTGCGGGTTTTGCATCTTGAGGCACTTCAGAAGACTCCCAGAGTCTATCTTCATGACGGGTAACCAAATGCGTGCCCTGGGTCTCGTGGGGATATCCTTGGCTGGGATGAGCTTAAGCTTTAAGCCATCCCAAGCTTCGCCAATCTTGGCGATGCATGAACCAAGAAAATCCTTGGAGTACTGGTCTACACACTTGATCACCCGGTACCCCCGAACAATTTCCGCGCAGTCAAATCCAGGTTGTCTGCTATCAACACCAGAAAGAACGTGTTCCACAACCATCTCGGACAGTTTGGCTTCAATTCTACTCCAGTGTGTCATGATTGAATTGCCACTTTTAGACAGCTCGTCTATAACGGCAACTTGGAGGTGATCCCTCACTACCTCCGTGAAGGTTTTGGTTGCATGGGAAGTGGATGGGCGCTGGAGGTCGGTGAGTCTCGGAGCAATCTTCGACTTTTTGGAGGCATGAGAGGTCTCGTCTTGAGACCTGATCCTTTTCACGCTCTCTTTTTTCTGTTGCGGTTGCTTCGGTTTGTTTTGGTAGTTAACGTACTCGTCGACCACCTTCTGATATTTTGCCTTATCCTCCTTGTCCCTGTCATGAGTCATACCAGTCTCCTCATTCTTTGCAATCTTTGCAAGAATGAAGACAGCCCTGTTATATCTCGACTTCAAGAGACAGCCGGAGGATTTCTTGGATTTGGGTGCACTATGGCTGGTGCTCCCAGTGGCGTTGCCAGTTTTGTTATGAGGCTTTTGGATACTATGACTGGTATCCTCAGCCCCTACTGTTGTTGAAGATTTGGATGACGTTGATGGTTGACTGCCGGAAGGAGTACTATGGCTGGTGCTCCTTCGGCTTGAGGGGGAAACTACTGTCTCCTGGCTAGAAGCCAGAAGATCCTCCTCAGAAGAGGTCCCTAATAGGGATTCTTCCTTTTTTGTTTTTTTTAATTCTTTTTTGTTTAGGTTTTTGTTCATTTTTTTAAATTCTGGTCCCACGAGTATGTCCGGAAAGGAAGACCAATCCCGGCAGAGCCGACTTACCGAGATGGGGCACAATCTTACAACCGACCTTGCCTGCGCGTCGGAGGGAGCTCGTAAGCGACTGGTTTTACCCCCAGCCTTTCATCCTTCGGTACGGTTTGCTATCTGCTCACACCACCACTGGAATTAGGTTGGATTTAAAGGTTTACTCCTACCTCAAACTAATGGATCACGACAAACGATTGAGACGTTAGCGTAAATCCTTGGCTGACACTAACCATTTGACCGGTTAGCCATGTTCAGGCGGGCGCCCACGTGAAGGACTGAAGAATGAGGATTTTTGCCCAGGCCCCCAAGTACCCGTAGATGTTACTATTGTCAGCAACCACACCACTCCCTTTTGCATAATTCGTCACTCAACGCTCCGCACCCAAACCACTTGTCTCATAATTGTAATATGTTAACTTGTAATCAAAACTCGTCACAACAACCATGTTTCAAAAATAAAAATGTTCTCACCTCAACAATAAATCTCGATGCTCCAAGTTTTACACCACCCAATACACAACAGCCAGGTCCACCTTCTGCATCTCAGCGTCGGTCTACAAACGACAAACGAAGAGCAGCCCTGTTGTAGCAGGTCTCTTAGCACATATCACTCTATGCCACAGACGAATACCCAAGTCATGTTGGCAGCGGCAATTGTAAAGGTAGTCGGATCATCAGGACAGGTTTTCTCGCTTCGGGCGTTGCTAGACTCAGGATCTGAGGCCTCGTTCATCACCGAGTCAGCAGTTCAATTTTTTTTTTTTTATAATTAACACGCGCTAAAGAGGTTATGACTATTCTTATGTTGTAGTTTGAAGTACACAGCGCGGGCGTTAAGGAAGTTGGGATAGAGAAGATAAGAATAGGAATTGCTGCGTCTAAACCATAAACCAACGTTTGTCGAGGTATCCGGGTTAGGTATGGTCAGCAGCGGCCCATGTAGAAAGGTCGTTGATGTAACGATTGCTTCTCACCATTCGGCCTTTCAAATTAGCACACAAACCCTCGTGTATAAGTCTCTGGGCATATTCCGACCCGGACCCTTCCCATCCTTGATTGGAAGCACCTTGATGGCTTGAGCTTAGCCGACCCTTCATTTTTTAAGCCAGCCAAAGTTGACTTGTTATTGGGAAGTGACGTTTTAGCCGATGTTCTTTTATCGGACTTGATAAAACCCAAGGATTCCAATTTGCCTGTGGCACAAAAGACCGAACTCGGTTGGATTCTCTTTGGACGTGCACCATTTTCATCCCAACCCGTAAAGAGTTTCCATCAAACTTGTACTGTAAATGTTGGGAGCTAGAAGAATCTCCGTTTCTTAATCCAGAAACTCCTGAAAACATTGCGTGTGAGGACCATTTTTTGCAAAATATCAAACGCTTAGCAGATGGACGATGTGAAGTCGCCCTTCCCTTCAAAGGAAATACAACCGCTGCTAGAAAAATCAAGAGAAGGCGCCGGCTTCCAAACAATTGGAAGGACGTCTACTGAAAAACAAACGGTTAAAATAGATTATTCCACATGTATCGAGGATTGCTTACGATTGGGTCACATGAGCGAAGTTGAAAACGAACAGGTTTTGGAGAGCGCTCCCCATTACTTCCTACCACACCATGCCAAAGGGTAGTTTTTGACGCTTCCTTCAAAACGTCCGACGGGACGTCACTAAATGACCGTTTGATGGTAGGCCGGACGCTCCAAAACAACATAATCGATGTCATTCTCAGATGGAGGCTGTACAAGTATACATTTACAGCTGATATAGAGAAAATCTGTCAATCTGTCAAATCTGGATAAATGACGGAGATTCAATGTATCAGCTAATTCTTTGGCGAAGGGATCCAGGTGAGGCGCTAAAAACATACCGACTCAGAACTGTGACTTTTGGTACAGCATCGGCTCCATATTTAGCCATCCGTACTTTGAATTGGCTAGCCAAAAATTCTCGTTCCCAATATCCTCGAGCGGCTAAGATGATTCAGGAGGAGATGTATACGTGGACGATTTGCTATGTGGAGCTGACACAAAACAAGAAGCTGAAAGGAAAATTAGGGAGGTAAAGACAACACTTGAAGCAGCAGGGCTGAACTTACGGAAATGGGCCTCCAACGCAGATGATCTTTTGCGAGATATACCTCCTCAAGATCGAGGGGACAAATTTTCTCTGCCTTCCGAAGGTTTGAGCCAACTCAAGACGCTTGGAATCCACTTTCTCCCCAATACGGACAGTTTTCTTTACAGCTACACACCACCAAATCATCCACAAGCAACGAAAAGGGCCATCTTATCCACAATAGCCAGACTTTTCGATCCCTTGGGTTGGATTTCACCCTGCATCATCAAAGCAAAATGCTTCCTACAATTGCTTTGAGTAAAAAAGTTAGAGTGGGACCAACTGTGCGTGAGATCAGACGTATTTCGCTGAGTGCGGTTAATTCTTTAATTCGCTACTACTGTCTAAAAAGTCAATTTGCTCGAAATGTTCATCGGTCATTCGTAGTGACGAAGTGCAATGCAAATCACTGTGCCAACGTAAATTTCATATTGAATGCTCTGGCCTAAATAGTGAAACATTCGGTGTTATGCGCAAAAATAAACATTGTGTCTATAATTGCATAGATTGCCTTCAATCAAGTTCATCGATTGAACCACTAATGCTCCAGATAAATGTCATTGGAAATGACATTAAATCGCTACTGCAATCCGCCGGCAATAATAAAGTTAAATCAATTAAATCAAATAGTGGTTGCCCTCGTGTTGCTGTAAAGGAAAATGATGATTTACCTGTTATAACCATTGATGATAGTAACGATTTTATTGGTGCTGAAACTGCCAAATCCATCGTCTCCACTAATCTACATAAACATATGTCACCATCAACATCAAGTGGTTTAGTAAACCAATGGAACTCACATCAAAAAGCTGTTGCTGCTGCTGCAAAAAATTCTATATCCCTCGTCCCCACTGATCCGTATAAAAACACATCTTTATCGATTGACTCAGTAAATCAATGGGACAACACACAAAGAAATGTTGCTGCTGTCAAAGAAACTCTCTCTGGTAATACACAATTATCTGTCTCAGAGTTTGATAACGCTACCTCATCTGTTAATTCTGCTGCATCATTGCATGTCATTGAACCTAGCTGGAAAACTGCGACAAATAGAACAAAAAAAATCCATACAAAAAAAGTTATTGGGTGTAACAAAACACCATGTGGAATCAGCGGAGTGCCGTTGACTGCCGTTGAATGCATTAGCTGACCATGTTGCTGTTAAATTTGACGTTGATAGAAACAAAATCAAATGCCACCGCTTAGTAAAGAAAGACACTGATGTCAATAAACTGAAATTTATGAACTTCAAATTATCTCTGCCATCCCAAAAAATCAATGATGTTCTGGATCCATCATTATGGCCTGAAGGTATCACTGTAAGACGTTTTAATTTTTTTCCAAAAAACGGGAATGCTCCCTCCAATCAGCTGGGGGAGAATCTGATTTAAATGAGAATGCTATAAATGTTGCTGCTGCCATAAATGTTGCTGTTGCTACGAATTATTCTCTCATTGATGTTGATGTTGCTGCTGAAAATTACGCTGTTGGTGTTGCTACTACCTCTTGCTCTCTTGTTGGCCTTGGTCGTACCGTGGCTGCGGCTACAAACATGCTTGATCAATCCCTTGCTGCTAGCGCTGTAAATGGCACAAATTGTGTTAGTTCCAAGCAATGTTCTTTTTACTACCAAAATATTGGAGGAATGAGGACTAAACTAAAACAATTCTATTTATTCACCTGTGTAAATGATTTTGATGTCATAGTTATTACAGAAACTTGGTTACATGATGGAATTAAAAACTGTGAATTTGTAAATTTAAAGAAATATGAAGTTTTTAGAAAAGATAGAAGTGAAGAAATGACAGGTCATGAGCTTGGTGGTGGAGTGCTTATCGCAATCAAAAATAACATGCATTATGGTGAGGTAAAGATAAACAATCATAATAAGCTAATTGACCAAGTTGGTGTTCGCTTTACGTGCTATCAAAATTCTGATATAATGTTTGATATAATATGCTGTGTAAGCTACATTCCGCCTCAAAGTTCTTTTGAATTATATAAAATGCATATTGATAACGTACTGTCTTTATCGGCTACATCTAAAACAAATGAATTTATTTGTGTCATTGGGGACTTCAATTTAACTAATAACGGGTGATTTTTTAGCTGGTTTGGTTTTGGCAACACTGGTTTTGACAGCTGACGTGTGTTTAGTACCTTGTGTCACTGTCAAACAGCTTCAGTTTGGTTTGCAATTTAACCATGGATCGTCTTACAAATGAACAACGCTTGCAAATTATTGAATTTTACTATCAAAATTCGTGCTCGGTTCGAAATGTTCATCGCGCTTTTTTATCAAAAAATTGTGTTCAGCGATGAGGCTCATTTTTGGTTGAATGGGTACGTAAATAAGCAAAATTGCCGCATTTGGAGTGAAGATCAGCCAGAAGCATTGCAACAGCTACCAATGCATCCCGAAAAAGCCACTGTTTGGTGCGGTTTATGGGCCGGCGGCATTATTGGGCCATATTTCTTCAAAGATGATGCGAATCGCAGCGTTACTGTCAATGGTGAACGCTACCGAGCGATGATAACAAACTTTTTTTTGCCCGAAATGGATGTTCTTGACTTGCATGATATGTGGTTTCAACAAGACGGTGCCACATGCCACACAGCACGTTTCGGGCCGGTCAATTGGCCGCCTAGATCGTGCGATTTGACACCATTAGATTATTTTTTGTGGGAGTATGTCAAGGCTAATGTGTATAGGGACAAGCCCGCTTCGATTGACGCACTGGAAGCCAACATCCATGCATTCATTCGTGAAATACCGGCCGATATGTGTGAAAGAGTATGCCAAAATTGGACTCAGCGGATGGGCTACCTGAGACGCAGCCGCGGTCAACATTTGCATGAAATTATCTTTAAACATTAAATTGCAAGGTTCAAACTATCGATTCAAATAAATATTTCATTCATTTTTTCGAATTTTTTGTGTTTTTTTTTTAAAAAAAGTTCTAAACCTCTTAAAAAATCACCCTATATTAAATGGAAGTTCCTCGAAGATGACAAGATGTGGGTACCGTTTAATATCTTGAGCGAAAAAGAAATTTATGTAATTGATAATTTATTTGGTTTAAATTT